>CAXHTR010000008.1:0-1416213 GCA_964019655.1 Perkinsela sp. pyNocScin1
CCCCGAAAGCCAGCGCCGGACGCAGCCGCTGCATTCTGCGAAAACGTTTTTTGACCTCCACCGAGATGCATGTCTTTGCCTTCCCTGAGCTCCTCGAGCTGCTCCTTTCGCTGTGAGGCAGATCTTCGCTGCAGCCTTTGTCGCGACACAAAAGTAGGCCATGACATCTTTCTTTCCTTCAACAGGCGCGCGCTTGACGATGAAAAGCTGACCGCGGTCTCGCAGAAACTTGAGAAGCCCACCTTTCTTTCCGAGTGCTTCCTGGGCATCTTCGTGAAGCTCTGACATGAGTTGCGGGACTTGCAGTGGCTTTATCTTCCCGTCCCCGTCGATGGGAAATTTTTGAACAATTTCCATGAGTAGCCGCGAGTCGTTCTCATATCGATTGAAATCTCCTACTGGGTTCGGTGCATCTTGCGGCGCGGATGGCGCACCAAAGCCTCCTCGAAAATCACGGGATGGTGCGGCCCCTCGGCCAAAGTGCATGCGCGATGTGTGTAGAAGGTCATCGTGAAAGTTCACCTCTTTCGAGACGCTGAGCTGGTGGATGCTACTCATGAAGGGTTTGTGAAAAGTGATAATGGATAACGAGCTGCAGTCGACCTCGGTGGACTGCCGGCTCATGCGGCAAACAGATCCATAGCTTCGCTTGATACCGTATGCGTAGTGAAGCATTGAAAACTAAGAAACTGAAGAAATACCACCATGATGAGGCAGCCTCGAAAACGACCACTGAAGCGAAGCCAAAGCTTTGCGGAATAGGAGCTACAGTGCTCGGTTCGTATAGAGGTGTGCTGTTGCAGTCTCACTTTCACTCCTGCTTTGGCTAAAGTGGGAGCCATGAATGCTTGACAAACGGGACTCTGGCTCTCAGCTGATTGATCTGCGTATGTACGCCTTTTCTCGATTTCCTGCATGAATGACTACACGCAGGAATCACATCAAATCATTGAAGTTTTTGTAGCGCACCGAATCGAAGGCCTCACGTAAGAGCATTGATGCAGACACATCTGCTCCGAGCGAAAATCGCATGACCAGCGTGCACCGATCGCTCCGCGGGTACGGGACGAGATCAAGCCTTTGCACCTGCTGTTGCCCGCTATCGAACACATCCGGCTCTGGTAGGAGTTGAATACTATTCGACGTGTCTGCGACCCGCTGCACATACTCCATCGCCTTCACAAAGCGCGGTGCGTGGTTCAGAGAGGTTGGTGGGCGTATTCGCTTGTTCAAGTCGAGGAGGTCTTCTGGGTGGTTCGTTTCGGTTGAAATTTCTTTCTGCAGCCGCGCGTTTTCCTCCTTGGAATAGAGCAACGGTGAGCTCAGGTCTGTATTACCTTGCTGGTAGCAAAAATGATCTGTTTTCATTGCTGTCGACGAGTTTGGGTCGCGGAGCGCTCGCCAGACGAGAGCTTTGGGGAAGGCGACTATTGGGCGCAGACTCGAGGGCTTGATGCACATCCCTTTCGATTTTATCGTTAAAGCAGACCAAACACCGACCGGGAGACCAAGCGCCTTCAAGAAGCTCTCGTATTCTGCGCGTTCCTTGGCGAATGTATCCTTGGAATGTTTATTTTCAGTCTGTACTACTGGAAGCGACGCTTCGTAGCCGGTGCCCATGACCGGGTAGCAGATGTCTCTAGCACTGTACTTATTCGCTTCGATTTCAGTTTGAACACGGATATAGCTGTCATGCCCTTCGAAATTTTGATAGACAATGTCGCCTGGAAGCACATGCAGCCCCTCATCCGGTGAAGTAAAGCTGCGATAGAGGCGCTTGTTCACGAGACAGTTCCAGATGTACCCTTGGAGCGCCTCCACGTAGTGAGTCACATGCTCGAGCATGAAGTCGTCAGTGGTGACGACGAGCTCGACAGTCTTCTCCCATACGTCACCAGCTGCGATCGAGGCTGACATCATCCTGAGTATTCGCCTTAGCTGCGCGCAGTCACGATGCGCATGGAGCGCGTCTGCCCATCCGGCAAGCCTCTGCGCGAGCGACTCCGTGCGGCAGCCGAGGCACTGCAGGTAATGCGCGTAGCTGATCGGGTGCCGCTCAGCCTCTATCTGCAAGTAACCCTGTAAGGTTGCGGCGTAGTTACCTTGCAGGAAAAGAATTCCGATTTGATAGAGCGCGGCGCCACCACCACCGACAACTTGGACAGGAAAGTAATTGATGAAGCCTTTTTCGCTGACGGCTGTCAAGCGTGTACGTATAGCCTCCTGGAGTCGCTGATACTGCGAGGCTTTCTGAATCCTACTGTGGCTGCTCTCCTGCGAACCGACTGTCCGCAGGCAGACTTCTCGCAGGCATATCGTATACTGCGTTCCAGCGCTGCTCAAACGGAGGTCTGTGCAGTATTTAACGGGACGCAGGATGAGCGGAAATATGTTGAATTTTCTGCACGCATTCTGCAATGCCTCCATCGTCATGCCGCAAAAGCGCATGCGTTGGGTTGCGCAAGCATGGACCGCGCGGGATATTTCAGCGTTAGACGTGTTCCACGAGATGCCGGCGAGTGCCTGGAAGCCCGTGGTGTACGAAACTCGGTGGAGGATGTCGCGCAGCGAGCGGTTTTCGGCATAGCACACGAGCTCAACGACGGGTGCGTGTAGCGGCATTTTCTTCACCCTATGCATGTAGTGCCCCATGTGAGTCTTGAGCTTCCGCTGCTTGACACCCGCTTCAATGCTGGGTGTCTGTGCAGTGTCCTCAACCATCACGTGGTCTGCGTCGTGCATCTTCGTCCACTGGGATCGCGCCACTCTGCCGACGTAGGTCACAGTCCCATCCGAGTCAATGTCGTTCATCTGTGTGTCTGCGGGGCACGCGTGCGCGAGGCACATGAGCAAATGACCTTTTGGTACACGAACCATTCGTTTTTTATTCGTAAAAGATGCTGCAGTGAAGAGAATTGCAGATCTGCGCTCCTCAGCGCCCAGCGCACGCCCGGCCCTCCATTCAACGTGGCGGTAAAACTCTGCACTCGGACCGGGGTTCGACTGGTGCAGGTAATCAACATTTTCCATCGCTTGCACCTCGCCAAACTTCATTGCGGAGTGTGCTGTTTTTTGGCGCAGGCGCGGCGGGACGTTGTATTGTGGCGGGTTTCGTGCGCCATCGCTCACGCCCTCGACGGCGGGTAAAGCGCCTTTTGACCACACTATGATCGGTCGCAGCGGAGCTATACGGTGCATGAGGTCTCTTAATGTCTATTGCAGCATTTGCAAAAAAATTAAAGCAATGACTGTTTTTATAGAGTATGAAGCCTTTAAGAAGCTATGGATGCCTTTTTCTGCAACAACCATGCTACAGTATATTTTAATTGCTTGTTTTATTAGTTCTACCACAAGGTAATTTCTATGTGGCACATTACACTTTCTATCATCTACTTATGTAAGATTACATTACAGCGCAAAATCGTGACGAAGAGCCTTCGCCCTCCTTCCCGCTATTGTCGAGCGGATCGGAATTCCTGCCTTGGTGAAACCGGCGCCAGTGGCCCCAGCAAATGCCGGGCGGGACGTTGTCTTCCACCTCCCGTGAAGTAACACAGGGCCCGTATATCGGTGCACAATGCTTGTGCGTGCTGTATCGGCACACCTTGTAGCGACTCTCAAGCTGCTCATCATCGTCTGAGCTGTCGCTGTCGACAGTCTTATCGTGATAGAATTTTTTCACTGGCTGGCTACCGCATGAGCGGCTTGATGGCATTCGATCACTTCGCGGTAGCTGAAGGGCTGGTTGCCCTTGGGGCACTGCGTTGTCTCCTATTCTTCTTGGCCTTTCGCGCGAAAGCAATTCAGCAAGTCGCGAAGAGTCGCACGGACAAGGGCGCCCATCGACGCTCCGAAACTCGAATGACGATCGTTCAAGGAGTGTGAGCGCTCGAAAATGCCCTTTTTGCCTCAAGTTCTGCACAGCACTCCGATATGCATAGGAAAAAAGCTCTGCGGACTTTTCAGTACAAACATTCCAAATCGATCGTTTATTTTTAGCCCTTGCATGCCCAAATATCTGGGCTTCATACTCGCGATAGACAAAGGTATCTGCGCGGGACTGTGCTGAGAGATTGACCGCGTCGGTGAAGAACCATGCGACTGCTTCGCTTCCCGTCGGGCACGTGAGAAAGAACTCGAAGCGGGTAGTCTCTTCGAACAGTCTACGCTCGTCGAGTTCTGCGAGATATGTTGCGTACATGAAGATATAGGTGGAGAAGTATTCGCCAATGGCTAACGCAAAGTCGCGGTGGAAGTCGTTCCGGTGTGGGCCATATATCACTGGCCGCACATGTGTGCCGCGAACGCTGTCTGTAAAACCTGGAGCGCCGTTGATGCACAGCGGAATAACGGGCTCAGTGGGCTCCATGCAAATCGTTTCAACACCATGCTCGGCTGATCGGCTGTAGCGGAAAAAGAGCCGGCGTGGCTGGCGGAAACGCATGAAGTAGGGTACAATGTTTCGCTGGTCCGTAGGCTGAAGAGAGAGAACCTCGATCTCTGGACAAAGGCGTCGAGCACTGGGCGACTGTAACGCTCGCGCGCCATCTTCGATATGATCCCATGCACAGCAAAGGATGAGTGGCACGTAATGCATTTTGTTACGTCATAAAAACCTGAGTAAAATATAAGCATTGAAGAATTTGATGCGACGGATAGGCTTCGTATTCTATCAATTTATTCAGTAGGGTGTGAGCGTATCTATTCCATGCTCTTGAGCGCATCAAAGGCCTTCTCGAGCTCCATAAGCTCCACATGATACTCTAACATCTTTTGCTCATTGACAGCGCGGACCTCGCTGGGGACTTTCACAGAGTAGTTTGGGTCGTTTGCTTTTGCCTTGAGCTTTTCGTAGAGCTGTGATACGCTTGCCTTCTTTTTGTTCAGCCGCGCGTTCTCCTTCGCAGTGTCGATGAGGCCCTTGAGTAGCATAAATGCAGTAATGCCGCTGCTGACAGTGGCATGTGTGCAACCGATGGGCACCCCACTTGCTTCGCTTATCAGCGTGACTTCACTATTTACGAGTGTTGCGACAACATACTCGATTCTGCTCTTCCACGCCATGAACTTGCAGTCCTTTGCCAGTATAAATACTGTCGTTTTGTGTTTTTGTGGGAGCATGTAGGTACTCTTAATGCTCCGTAGTGCGTGGACAATCTTCATAGACAGCGCCATTTGTTCTTCCACCAGCGGGTTAGCAAAGCCAAGGCATTCTGGATACGTCGCGATCATGATACTATCTGTTTCGAAGTTTTCACGGCCCGGTAGATGGTTCCATAGCTCCTCCGTTACGAAGGGCATCATCGGGTGCAACAGGCGCAGCGCCTGCTCAATAACGTGGAACACAGTCTCTTCAATGACCTCTCGTTCCGCAGAATCACCATAAATCTTGGGCTTGAGGAGCTCGAGGAAGACGTCGCAGAACTCGTACAGCCAAAAGCTGTAAATAGCGGCCGTGCACTTTCCGAAGTCGTACACACCGGACTGGAAGTTCGCATTACACGCCTCTGCGCAAGCATCAAGCCGGCTTAAAATCCACTGGCACTCGAAGGGCAAGCCAGCGCTCGGATGGATGGCGTCTTTTTCGGGGGTGAAGCCTGGTCGAATAGCAAAATTAAGCGCGAATCGGACGGCATTCCATAGCTTGTTGCAAAACTGTCTATAGCCCACAATGCGGTCGATGTCAAGATTCACGCTTTTGCCGCTTACAGTATACGTAAGCAAGCCAAAGCGGAGCGCATCGGAGCCGCACGAGGGAATGCCGTTAGGGAATGCCCGCTTCTGCAGCTTAATCGCCTTTTGAAGCTCAATCTCGTCGAGGTTGCTCTTCTGAAGTTTTCCGTTGAGTGCCTCTACCGTGATACCATTCAGCACATCGATTGGATCAATGACATTTCCCTTTGACTTGGACATCTTCTCCCCCGTTTTATCGCGTACCATCGCATGCATGTATATTTCGCTAAAGGGTAGCTTTTGAACCAGTTCGAGCGAGCACATCACCATGCGAGCGACCCAGAAAAATAGAATGTCATGACCTGTTTCTAGAAGCGATGTGGGAAAGAATTTCTGATAGTCAGTTGCTGTGACGTCTGGCCATCCAAAGAGGACGAGTGGCCAGAGCGCGCTACTGAACCATGTATCAAGCACATCATCATCTTGTACAAGCTCGAGAGAGCGCATCTCTGCTTCAGAAAGGCCGAACTTTGCTTGCATTTTTGCTGAAGCCGCTTCAGCATTTTGAGCAATGACCCACTCTTCGGAGATTCGCTCTTTAAGCTCTGCAGTGTTTGCTTTAATCTGCCACGCGGGAATGCGATGGCCCCACCAAAGCTGCCGGCTAATACACCAGGGCTTGATATTCTTCAACCATCGGTACCACGTTGCTACGTGCTCCTCCGGAATAATTTTGAGTGCACCAGTCTCGACAGCCTTGACAGCTCCATCCGCCATATTAGTACAATTCATAAACCACTGTGGGATGACCATTGGCTCGACGACATCACCTGTCCGACTGCAGAGTCCGAGTCTCATGCTGTGACCCTTCTTGCCACGATAAAGACCCTTTGCTTCAAGGGCTTCGAGAAGGTAAGTGCGGCATTCATAGCGATGCATGCCAAAGAACTCGCCAGGCATGCTGATTTTGCCGGACTTGCCGATCACATCGACCATAGGCAGGCGGTTACGCTGGCCACACTCAAAATCATTTGGATCATGTGAAGGCGTCACTTTGACCGCTCCTGTTCCGAAATCTTTATCGACAAGCACACTGTCAAAGATGAGCGGGATAGTGTCCTGACGGAAAGGGCAAACAAGGCGTGTGTTCATTCCTTTGAAACACATGTACCGTGGATCCTCGGGGTGCACGGCGACAGCGACGTCACCCAGGATGGTTTCTGGACGTGTGGTCTCCACGACAATCTCCCTCTCTTCATCGCCTTGTATTTTATAAGCGAAAGCATGAATCGCACCAAACTCAACAGCCTTGGGGTATGAAGGAACACGGCGCATGGCACCAGGAGATATGTCTACAAAGTCGACCTCAAGGTCGCTAATCGCGCTCTGCAGCGTCGGGCACCAGTTGACGATACGCTTATCTCTCGTGATGAGTCCCTTTTCGTAAAAATTAACGAATGCCTCAACAACTGCCTTCGTACAAGCTTCGTCCATAGTGAATCGCAATTTTGCCCAGTCGCAACTCACCCCCAGCATACGGATCTGCTGCATAATATTGTTTCCATATTCTTCTTTCCATTCCCAAACTTTGCTGTTAAACGCTTCGCGCCCGAGCTCATGTCGGGTCTGCTTGTAATTCTTCATTATAAACTTTTCCACAACGACCTGTGTTGCGATACCAGCATGGTCGAGACCGGGAGCGTAGACAGTCTCATAACCCTTCATACGGTGGTACCGCACGAGGGTGTCCTGTACAGATGCTGTCAATGCATGCCCAATATGCAGAAAGCCGGTAACGTTCGGTGGGGGCATGGCAATAGTGAATCGCTTCGCAAGCGGCGCTGTCATAAGGCGTTCAGAACGTGGGCGAAAGTATCCTTTGCGTTCCCACCACTCATACCAACCACTCTCGACTGACAATGGGTGGTATTCCTTAGCTAATTCAATGCTCTCTTTTGGGTGCTTGATATGCATGATTAACGATGAGAAAATTAAATGTTCACATAAACCATAAATACAAATGCGTTAGAGTTGCGCAAAACAGCTAGCGATACACATTGGACAGACGAGCTGCTAACAAACAGCAGAGATTATGAGATTTCCAAGAGCAGCGATGAAATGAAATTAGGCCATTTTATTTGAAACGAAGTAATCATTGATGCTCGCGTATGCCTCCAGTGACGGTTTCTCTCGCAAATCAGTATGTAAAAATGCATATCCGAGAATATCCTTTTGACTTGAGCGGGTACTTCCTGAAAAAGATCGTTCCACTTGTTTTCGATCGACTATTGATTTTTGGAGCAGTTGATTGACAAAGTTTTTGCGCTTTTCTAAGCATTCAGAAAGCAGATACGACCCAGGGTAAGCTTTTTTTAGTACAGTGTCAAACTTTGCCATAGCTGCAAGTAAATTCATGCAAGAAATTGCATGGGCTTTCTCTAATTCGGCTTGTTTAATACCGAGTAAAGTATCGAGTATGCGAAATAATGTTGATGACAGGCAATATTTATCGGCATCGGTATTCGCTAAGCGTAGAATAAGAATGTCTACCAGAGCAAAAATGCACTCGGCCAGCTCAAGAACTGTGAGATGGCTCATGTTTTGCACGACCCGATCTTCGATAAGCCGACTGAGCTCAATTTGCTCGAAGCTTATCAATTCATTGTGGATCCAAAAAACGGCTATTCTAGGACGGGAAATGGGACATGATTTCGCTTTAGCTCGCTGCTGCAATACTTGGGTGATGTGGAACACTTCATCAGAGTCCGCAACAATGCTCTGCCGAAGAGCACACCAAGCGTCTACAAGGGTGTTTGTCTGGATTTGATCAATTGCGCAAGATATAATACGCATGCATGAACTGTAAAACTGGGCAGACTGAACACCGAAAAAGGCCGAAGCTTCCAATACACGAACAATGTGCTCGTATTCAACATTCTCCTTCGTATGCAAGGCAATAGTAAGAGTGTGAGCTGCTCTTTCAATCAGTATCTCAGCAATCCAGGCAATGTTTTCAAGTCTCATCTGTCGGGCTGCAAAGAGAGCATCGGCACAATCGATAAACGTGAGCTCGTTTCGGATATCGACGAATACCTCAAAGAGTGTATGCAAATTGTTCTGGGTATTACACGAGCGCCCGTACGCTGCCAATATCTTACTAATTTCTTTCGATGTCAATTCGTCAACGACATGCGTGAGCCGTGGTGCAAACTGTAGAAAAAAATCATTAACTTTGCATTGGCGAAGCTTCGCCGTGGCAAGCAGAATCCGTGAAACTCGATTTGCA
The DNA here is from genome assembly GCA_964019655.1 of Perkinsela sp. pyNocScin1. NCBI lineage: Eukaryota > Euglenozoa > Kinetoplastea > Prokinetoplastida > Perkinselidae > Perkinsela > Perkinsela sp. pyNocScin1. Next base: position 8,960 of record CAXHTR010000008.1, read on the forward strand.
GGCACAGAGTATGATTTACTCAAAATAATATCGAGCAACGATTCGATAAAGTTTGCCGAGTACTTATTAGTTTGAAAGTATGCGAGACAGGATACTATACGATACGCCTGTTGGCAGCTAATAGCGCTTTTACGAAGACTGATAGGAATGACTTCAGCAATGCGCTTAACTGCATCTTCAGCCATTGTCTTATGCTTGTGGTTACGCGTCTCTAAATGGTCCTGTTTGAGCATGGATAGCCTATCTGTACTTGACTGCACGAAGCTTTTAAAGTATGTCTGTTCCGGGCTACTTTGTCGAATAGAACCTGCTTCTTGCAGCCCTGTGAGTTGCGCTTTTTGCCAATCCTTTTTATAGACATTATCGGCCGCTAACTGATTTCCATTTTTTGCATGCGCACCGTGCGTTCGAGAGCGAATTCTGATCCATTGCTGCCATTGCTTCTTCATTAGATAAATGACAGAGGATATAGCTCCTAAACGATGGATCTTCTAGTTTGAACAATTTCGGTAGTACCATCCAACTATTTTTCAGTTTTTACTCGTAGAATTAAGTAAACCTACCACGCAGTTACACAGCTCTGGATATTTAGAGGCTTCCACATGATTCTGTGGATATTTCAAATCTCTAGCAAGCTTTTTAGCCACTTTCATCACGCTATTATGTCTTTTGAGCTTCGGGTATTGAAGCACTTCCTTAAAGAAGCGACATGCATAAATAAATGGAATATGATCAAGATCATCAATGATAATATCGATGAGTGCCTTGAAAAGCTCGTCGCTTTCTGCTTTGATGGAAGCATAGCACTCAAAAATTTCCACAGCCATACCTGGTGATATCGCCTTCTTGAAGTATATGAGTCTGTGGGAGATCAATTTGATCAGGAGATGGTTGTAAACTTTAGATAAAGTGAAAATTTTGAGTACGTCGAGTGTCTCCTGCAGCGTCAAAAGAACTAGATGCTCCGCGATTCCAGGCAAGATTGAGTGGCAGTAGGCCGATGCTGGTACCTTGAGCCTCGCGAAGCACCCAAGGATAGTCTGCGTCTGTGACTGCGTAATCTCTTCCTTAAGCTCTATTAAGCGATTGACGATCACCACGAACAACTCTTCGTTTTTAGAATTTGTGCTAGCAAACCCTGTCATTATTTTGCAACACGTTGCTACGGAAAGTATTGGTGCATATGCGATAGCGCGTAACGATAGATCTTGGTAAAGCTCTGCACGCTTTTGAAAAACTTTCGAGCAAGCAAGGATAAGCTCACCGACCTCAGCTTCATCAAGCTCGTACTTTTTCTCCATGAGTAGCCCTAGAATTTTATCAAAAAGCTTCTTGTCGACTGTTTGAAGCTTGATGAAGCTAATGAAAGCTTGGAGAAGGTCCCCAACTGGTAGATCATACAAACCTTCGATAATTCTCGTCGAATAACATGAGATAAGCGCTTTGAAATGCAATGGCCGGGCCGAAATGGCGCATAGGATATGACATGCTTCCTGCGCCGACGCCTTCTTCGCCAACCAGCTTGCTTTGTCGATGATAAGCTGTTCGAAAACTCCCGTACAGAGCCGAAGCGGAATTTTCACAAGTGCCTGAAGCAAGCGGTAAATATCACTTGAGTCTACAAGAGCGATGTTCTTTTCAACATGAATTTCAAGCGCTTTGAATGATGCATGCTCATGCTGGTTTATCTGTGCAAGCTTGTACAGAATATTGCAGCTCTCTTTGAGCGTAAAGCTATCTCGTAGCTGATAGACCCGATTCGCAACCGCATCGGTGAAGGTGACAGATATTACTGTGGCAAAACTGAAGATTTCCAGAATTTCTATGAGCTGGTGACGAGTGGCGAAGCGGACATAAGGTCTAATAAAGTCGATCAGCTCTGGCTGGCACCCGATCGCATGTTCTTCTGAACTCATAGACGCAAACGAAGCCATCACGACGACTATTGCCTGATCACAAGTCAAGCTCTTGCCTCGCCTGAGCACAGATTTAAGATACGAACCCATAGAATGCACACAGCGCATTCCTGCTTTGTAGTATGCCTCAATCAAGGTAAGCTTAAGAGCATCATTCACTATCTGATCGTGCATTCGAAAAACAGGCTCGAGATAAGCTGCGAGAACTAAAATGACTTTTGCAGACCCATACTCTTTCGAAAAAGTCTTATGGCAGCGAAGTAGTAATACAGTTAAGTGCTTCAAGGCATCGATATCAATAAGATCACTTGTAATGCAGGGCATTTTGCTAGGTAGGGTATTTTGTGATGCGCTTTCATACACCTCTTGCTTTTGCTTCTCATTAATGCCTGCTTTAAACAAGCAATCAGTCTTGATGAAACTCTTCGACACATGTAAAAGCAATTTATCTGTGTAATGCAAATAATGAACGCATGAGTGGAGGGTAGCAAGAAACTCTGTTGCATTCTCCCTAGTGTTCAGTGATTTACAGCGATGGAGAAGCGCGGCGTTGAAGTTTTGAATACACCCGAAGGCCTTTTTCGCGAGACATGTTTGGATAAGGTTATCGAAAGCGGACTTTGATAATGCGTTCATATCGAGCTTACTGAGGAAAGTATCAAAATGCTCTCGACGAAGGGGCAAGAACTGCAAGAGAACATGAGCTTGTGATGGTTGTACATTCCCTACAATGGAAGGTATACGAGCGTCCACATGCGCATTGAGTCGTGCGCATGTGTAAAGCCGGAAATGATTGAGGAAGCGCAATACACAGATAACATCATCAGGTTTTTTGATGATGCACCAGTTAGCACAGAGATTATCGAGGAGACTCTTTTGATACGACTCAACAGCTTCCTTGTCATCAAGAAATACAAGTGTGCTACATAAAGAAAGGCCTTGGGGAAAACGGATTTTTTTTAGGCCAGAGATAGCGATTTTGATGAATCTAAGAGCAAGGTTACGTTCGATTTCCAAATACGTGCTGTCTTTTGAGGTACTCACAATACTGTGTGCTGCGGCTAAGCAGAGAATGCTAACATTATCTGCTCTCTTTTTTTCCCAGATTTCCAGTGCTTTCGAAAAACTGCTGTGAACTGCGGGCCGATCGTTATTCGATAAGGAAATCTGCTTTAGATTATGTAAAATAGCATCATCTGCTATTTCTGCGGAAGTAGATGCATCTGAACCCTCTGCTTCAGTGCTCAATGCCTTGGTGCTCAAAGATCTTTTCAAAAAATTTGCTTGGTTAACACCAATCGAATGCAACAAAGTTGCTTGCCTTCTTATAACTGACTGTTGAGTCGCTTCAAATCGATAAATTAGTCTCTTTCTGACTACGGACACAGGCTTCATGAAATTACTATCATTTTAGCAGTAATCCTGATGTGAAACGATGAAAAGAGATTATTTTTTCATACAGAGTTATAACATGTCATATTCAAGAGACCATTGGAATCATTTCTTATCAGTTGAACCAAAGCCTTTTCGCCCACGTAATGTTGCACTGAGTTTATTTACAAGTGTCACATCAGGCGTTCGGATAACTTCCAAAATAAGCTGTGCAATACGGCTTCCAACGTCGACCCGAAATTTGTGCCGACTGTGATTGAATAGAACAACCTTAACTTCTCCACGATAATCCGCATCAATCACTCCAGCGCCAACGTCAATAAAAGATTTAACAGCGAGCCCTGACCGGGGCGCTATCCTTCCGTAAGTTCCAGCTGGTACTTGAATGGATAATGCTGTCGGTACGACGCCCTTGCCATGTGCAGGAATTGTCATCTTTACTGCACTGTGGAGATCATACCCTGCAGCATGCATGGATTGGCGCTTCGGAACTTGCGCTACGGGAGAGAGTAGTTGAACACGAAGGCGGCCACTGAGCTTATTCATGAATAATAATCAACTGTGACAGATGTGTGAAAATTCTTGCCCGCCTGTAAATGCCCACTGTGCAAAATTATAACAGCTTTACGATTGCGGGACTGTTCCAGCTTTGACGTAGTCAGGATTCCATGAGAACTGCATGAGACTGAATGAGCTTGAGCAAACTAAGTCAGCATCGGCTATCTGGCTAATTTCATTGACCGGTAAATGCCGTGATCCGAAATGTGCCCCGATTAATGAAGCACAGTACAGAATCACAAAATCTAAATGGTCCTGAATATCATGGTGATCTAGAGACTCATTGCGCAGTTTTCGCAGTTTTACTAAAGCTTCATGTAAGGTTCTTTCTTTGGATGTAACAAAGCGTACAGTCCGTAAAATGCAAGCGGCAATAGTGTCAATGTCTTTGCAATCGCCTTTTGAAAGCTTTAAGCCCATGTGCTCAACGAGATGCTCGGCATCCTTTGCTACTTCTTCCTTGAGAACTATGTGAATGATTTTTTCAATGTTCTGCGCACATACGCCCTCGAGCGCTGTATTCTCCATAGGTCTCTTAGATTCCACTAAGTATCTTAAAATTATATGCTGGAAGGCGATTGTCCAGTCATAAATAGCAATATTATCTCTTTCTCGACTATTTTGGAGGAATTCGGCACCGATGGCACGTATTCGTATCGCGAGCTCACGCGTTGACACGTAGGGATATGAGCAGGTCAATGGCATCGCGAGTGCACATAGCTCGTAAAGTGGATGACAGCCTCTGTGATTATATTGCTGAATGTATTGTCGTATGCTCTCAAGACGATCGAGATTAAGGGCTTCCCAATCAAGTATGCCACTATTGCCTGCGAGCGTCCTCAAAGATGGAAGAAAATTAGTCGCATACACATAAGAATGTGATGTGGGCTCGAGATTTTTTGAAGCCTTGGCTGGTGCGATGCACTGTGCATCAAAAAGTGACACCGATACGATCGAACCGACCTGTCTACTCTGTACACTGCTCAAATTCCGAAAAGGGGCCCGGTACCACATTCTCCCAGTGATTCTTTACTTCATTCAAATTGAGGGCAAATAAAGAAAGAGTAAGCATAGGATTGGAACACAAAGTAAACCATTAAAAAGGAGAACTCGAGTTGAGTCGCTACAAGTTATAAATAGAGGTCCAGCTCAACGAATATCGCAAATCAGAAATGCTTCATACATTTTTTGCTGTGCTAGCCCACAACACCTTCACACTTAAACTCTTCCATTCCAGGTTCGAGAAGTTTTGCGAACGATACCGCGAAGTCGTATATCTTAGATGCGATGGCAGATGCGTCAGTCTTCTCCTTCGGTGGAATGGCTGCGAGAAGTTCATATTCGAGACGCTCGCCCTGGTTGCAGTTATTGGTGGTGAGCACTGGTGTACGCTTTGTTTGTAGCATACGAATATTAAGGCCAGTTTCTGCGTCGAAAGTGTTCCATGAGGCGATAGCACGCTCTGCAACGTACTGAATATCACCCAGTTCTGGGGCGAGCACACTCTCCACAGTATCATTTTTGAATTTCAAGACTTCTGCCTCATAGTACGGTGACGCGATACGCTTTTTTAGTGGCGTCCTTCCCCGGATCATAAACCGGACATCTGGCATCTTACCCCGAATGTATTGTGTCACAAGGTGTCTATCCCATGAGCGCAAGACTTCAAGCGGCTGCAAATTCGAGTCTAGCTCGAGGACAATGGGATCACGCGGTCTTCTAATCATGACGAGGTAAGAAGTTGTTGCCTCTTTTTCGACGACGAAACCATTTTTCTTTAAAAACTGCCCAATAGCCTCTGTGTTATTCTCATGCGCCAATGCTACAAATCGCACGCATTTAGGCTCTGCCAGGGCTTTTTGTGCAGACCAGATGGGCACCACTGATTTTTTGAAGACCACGGCCTGCTGAATATTCTTGATTAGGGTTCTTCCAAAGGTAGCATTGATATTGCCTTCGTGGCCCATATTCCACATGTTGTTGATTGCCCATGAACACGAGCGCACAAAGCGCTGCTGATTAGATTCTATCGCATTACTTTTTCCTATGGTAAATGCTTGCTTATTGTCAAAGTGTCCGGGAAGTTTTGACTTTTTCAACGGAAGCAAACGAATGTCTGCAGAAAAGTTTTCGTGTAAAAGCTGCGTCGCTCGGACGTCCATCGCACCCTGAAGTTCTGTCACTTGTGCGTCTACTGAGCGCTCGATAAAATCAAAGGCTATTTTATTTTCAAAGGAGGGGTCAGGGCCCCAGTCACCGTAAACGTCAGCTTCCTCAAAGAGATCGCTAGAAGAAGCACTTCCGCTTTCTGCGTCAAATAATGAAATGGCACTATCATCTTGCTTGACGAGGGAGGGCTGCGATACGCTCATGACTTCCTCTACCTTTCGAACCAACGCGGTTTTCTTCTCGCCACTGGTGAAATTCGCCTTCTGTGCTGACAAAAATGCCTCTAATTCTCCTTGAGAGAGAGAAAAGAGATTGCCTTCGTTCCACAAGGACCAAATGGTATCCATCGACACGCTTTTGCTTGCTTCTTGGCGGAGCGTCGTGAAAGTGCTAAACGAAGCAATCGGAAAGTGCAGTGAGCATTGTCCCAAATTTTCATTGATGCCCCAAGCTTTCAGACGGTGACTGGCAATGACTGATCTGTATCGCAAATAGTGAGATGACCTCATAATGTTTTAGCTAAACTTACAAAAATCAAAATTTATGCGAAGAAATTCGTATAAATATTGCAGAATTTCGGGAAAACACTAGGATCAAGCTGTACTCATCTTTTTCTTTGCTGTACCTATCGAAGTTGAGTTAACTTTTGAAGCAAATCGAAGAGAGCTCAAAGTCTCCGACACATGTTCCTCAGCAGATGATATATTGACGAGCAGCAAAACTTTGCTTCCTTCGCCCCCAAGGTAGTTTTGCAGGAGATATGTTAATTTACAGTTGCGAAATGGTATATGATGCGAGTCTGTGCAATTATCTGTGAGTGATTCGCGCTTTTCTCTCTGCCCAAGCGCAGCAATAACATCACCCAGATGTGAGAGCGAGCGGTTGATGTTCACAGCTTCTTTCAGCTGCAAGCCAAGAGCCCCACTCTCCGAAACACGTTCTGAACCTGCAAGGTCGATCAGGCACAGAATACCATGTGTGCGCTGCTGCAATTTCGGATTAAACCCTTCTATTTTGATTGTGAATACGCTGTGTGATCGGCTTGATCGTTCATTGAGCTTTGTCCGAGCGGTGGTCCGATTCTTGTGTGCTGTTTGTAATATTTGGTTGAAGTCGCCATAGTTTCTTATCGAGACCACGGATACACCTGTAATTGTAGTATCATTCTTCCCATCGTGTCGAATCTCATGTTTCACCTCATTTCTATCTATAATTGCCCGCCGGTAGTCCTCAGAATCAAGAAGAAGGTCGCGAATAACATCGTTATAGATCTCAACGTACGTGCACGAAAATTCAAAGCTCCATTCGAACCGTTCTGACAGTGTATTAGCTGCTTCACAAATTTTGCTAAAGGATCGTGGAATAACACCTTGGTTTTCGAATGTGCCTTCCATAGTGTACGTCTTGCCGCTGCCAGTTTGGCCGTACGCAAGGATGCATACGCGGTAGCCATCGACTGCACTCTCGATCAACGGCTCTATGTTTTGAAATACTTGCTCTTGCGCTGCGTTCGGACCATAGACATAGTCATACTTGAAGTTTATCGGCTTTTCGACAGTGCCGGTTGAGGTTGCGTTGGTCTTAAGTTGTACCAGCTCAATCGTACGGTGATCAATGTCGTCTGTGAGGGAAATTTGAGCCCTCACTTTATCACCAAGAAGCGGCCGAACGCGACAATATACGCGAATATTACCCTTCATTTCTTCGATTTGCACCAGCAGCTTTCGCCGCGCTCTCTCGCCTTCTAAAATAAGTAAATCTTTAGCCTTTTCACGCTCAGTTGCATATGTTAGACTTCCTTGCGTGCTTCCAAGCATCGACTTTGCATCGCTGATAGAATTTTTGAGCGATTCTATTGTAGAGAGATGTATCGATTCTCGGTTCTCAAGCTCTGCAATTTTTAGGCGAAGTTTTTCGTTAGCAGCTGATGCGTCCGTCGCATCTTTTTTCAAATTACCCGACATGGAAAGCAAGACACTGATTTTTTCATTCAAGTACAAGATATCTTGGCGACCCTTGGCGATTTCATACTCAGCTCCAGTTATGTAAGGGATCGTTCCATAAATTACTTTCCAAAGATATTCTTGCGTATTTTCCATACGAGTTATGCAACTGTCTTTCTCTTGTAATTTATGTATTGAGGCTTCAAGTTCTTCATGCGTGGACAAAACTTCGGCGTGAAATTTATCTATTTGAGTATTCTTTTCTTTGATCTGTTCATCATTCTCTGCTTGGTTGCTTGATGCTAGCTCCTTAAATTCTTTTAGCTTTTGCTGCTCTTGTTCGAGGAGCTGCATAGTTTCAGATAGCTTTGTCCGCATCTTGCGTTCACTTGCAGTTGCAGTGAAAGCAACAGTTTCACTTTCTTTTTTATATTTATCGAATTCACCCTCGAGCTTTTTTAGAGCCACATCAGCACATTGTTTTTTCGCTAAATGCCGTGTCACCCCGCCAGCAGTTTCAGAAGAGCGATTCGGAATCGTTCGACTGGGCACTGGGCGTTTTCTAGCATTCATAAGATAAAGATATCAAATCTGCAGAGTATGGCGCATAAGAAATCAATCTTTTTTTGGACATGATGGGAGTCATTATTCACTGAATGCTTAATCTTCCACGCTATAAACTATTTGGTCATCAACTATAGATACTTTGCCCCCTAGGAGCTTCTCTTTGCGTAACACTCGATGAAATACGGCAGATGGAATTCCATCTTTATCTATTGAGTTTATAAAAATTTTGAGTGGAATTACGATCCGGCCATGAATATCGGATTTTTGTAATGCAAGCTCATTTTGAATGACATATTCAAGTCGGTTTTCGATAAGTGGTACCCATCTTGTATCATCTCTCCGTAAATACTTCCTGAACTTGGCGAAGAGCTGGTTTTGCTCACCTAAGCGATGCCGCTTTAGATAGCAGCGAAGAAATATCCCGATTGCTTCATTAAAATCTTCTTCTCGTACGAATTCTTGAAAATCGATCCGAGCATGGGCCTCAGCAAGTCGAATGATGCTCTCTAGCTCACGTACAGTGATGGCGGTCTCTTGTCTAAGTTCTGCAAAGAGTGCTGGCAGACGATTTCCATCGAGCTGCAAGATTTTCGGGCAACATTGCGAGCGCGCATATTGAACATACTTCTTAAAGAGCGACAGTCGGAGAGGCAAGGAGGAATCTGGATCTTCATCTTCCATGTCATTGTTAGAAACTTTTTCTTCTAGATCCCCAATGCCATTCCCGCTTATGGAATCGTCCTCGTGGACTTGGCCTAAAATTTGATTACTAACCGCTTTTTCCCTCTGAGCTTTGATGTATGTCGGATGATTCTCTCTGTGTGACGCTGCAACGAATCTTCCGAGCTGAAGGTCACTTTCTGGTGTGGAATCGTCGGTTATAATATGAATGAGATCAAATCGTGAAAGAATAGGCTTTGTGAGCTGAACATTTTCGCTCAGAGGAACACTTTTGTCATATCTGCCGCTGATAGGATTGGCAGCTGCGAGGACGGTGCATTGTGCTGAAAGTGTGGTGACAATGCCTGCCCGAGCGATTGAAATAGTTTGCTGTTCCATAGCTTCGTGAATCGATGTTCTGTCGGTATCATTCATCTTATCAAACTCGTCGATAAGACAAACACCTCGATCTGCAATTACCATTGCCCCACCTTCGAGAACATATTCACCCGAAACAGCGTCTTTCCGAACAGCGGCCGTAAGACCTACGGCACTTGATCCCTTACCAGTAGTATAAACTGCACGCTGCGCTGCACGCTCGATCCATTTCAGAAATTGTGATTTACCCATGCCGGGGTCACCCAGGAGCAAAACATTAATATCCCCACGAATACGATGCCCAGTATGATGCTTCGTAACGCCCCCTAAAAGTGAGAGAAGCAGTCCCATCTTAATGTCACGGTGGCCATGCATGGACGGGGCAACACTGCGCAAGAGTTTTTCTTTTATTCGCGGGTGCTGGGATAGCTTGCGTATCTTTTCGTTATCTTCGTCTTGAAGCTCTTTAGAGCTCTCGATTCGTCGAAGGACGATATTATTGACTTCTATAGTAGTCATGAAAACAGGAAACCCCTGTTTATCGTGCAATACGGGATCATAGCTATTGGAGAAAACACCAATAACATCAACATCGTCCCCTGGCTTAGCACAGTCTACCAAATCTCCAGTCAAATGTAGTTCTATAGTGCGTGGGAGTCGCCCTGGTGGAACTGAGCTTGGGCTTTCTTGGAGGATCATTATTTGATGGCTTCTATACTTACTTTGAAGTACGTTTAGCTTAAAAGGTCCTTTGAATTGACACCGTGGACACGCCATGGGTTTCACCTCTTTTGGCCCAGATTGAATTAAAGGTCCAATGATAAAACCACATAATGTGCAATCAAACATCAATGAAAGCAACTGTTTGAAAACCGAAGACCTTCTGACAATAACTCCATCTATGTTGATCAATGAGCGCAGTTGAATGCTTCTGAGGTTTCTAATGGAGTCTTTAATAGAAAGTCCTATAATTCGTACATAAATTAAGGGAAATTTTTCGGAGTACCGAGGAAACATCGACATCATAAGCTCGGAAGCTGCCTGATGAAGCAATGGGAGCATTTCAGCTGGTGCATCAGCTAGCCATCTCCCAATAACTGCATCCTTATGCATACACAAGTGTAGAAAGTGTACGTTAAGACTCTGACGATTTTCTCGAACAAGCTGACGCACTTTTTGTCGGTATATGTACACTGATTCATGCTTGTAATTCCATAGAATGCTTCTAATGGTGAGAATTGCACTCTGCTTTACTCGGCTATCTTGGATCCACTCGACAAGGTCACAGCGACTGTCAGTCCAGTCGAATTCTGCTGAGCCTTCATCAACGCATACAGGGCTCAGTGTATGTTCCGCGCGTACGGCCTCGTCAGGCTGCATCAAAACCGAACCTTGAGATTGAATGAATATGCCAGGGAACTCTTTTTCTGTGACTTTTTGTGCTGGGCGCACAGAATCTCTTCGACAATTTTTCCTGCGCAACAATGATTCAGCGTCCAATGCTGCAAGATCAACTGAAGGAGATGAATCAGTATCTGCATGTGTGAATTTTTTCAAAATATCTCTATCATAGGCTTCACGTTCTTCAAGAAACTCTTTAATCAGAGATGCATGGCCGATATTGTCCTCTTCGCTTTCATCGACAGCAATAAGGTCTTCATCAACACTTGCAGCATCATCAGATCGATCATCTGAAGCACGATCTTCTGCAAGGATATGGTCATCGAATAAATCATCGCCATCTGGCTCTGATTCATCGACAGTTCCGTCAGAAATCAAAGGATAATCCAAAAATTCGGAATTTTTCTTCTTCATTATAGCATCGCAAAGTAAAAAGAGCCGGAATACATGAATTGAGGAAAAAGAAGATGCATTAAATACGCTTACTCTCTCAGCGACCTTCCTTTCGTTGAAAACGGTCGAAATGCTTCGTTACTATTCTGACTTCTTTCGATTTGAGAAAAATCAGCTTCATAAGTTGGACGAATTTTCCCCGACAGACATCTTGCACCTCCAGAGAAAGGTTCAAACGACGACTCATCACTGCCCCTCGAATCAGTCAAGGCGCTTCTTTCACCTTTTACCCCAGGTGTGCGGTAACGGAGCTCTGAAAAAGTTTCTGAAACAACTGTATCTTTGCTACACTCAGATTCATCTAATTCCAGTTGTATATCCACGTCAATTATGCTAATTGCATCACATCCAGTGAAGCTCTGGTTCTGTGGTGAAATATCGATGATTTTTATATGATAAAGGCATGCATTATGCAGAATGCCGATGGTACTACCCTTGGTTAGCGCACTGAAGCGGGAAAAGTTATGCTCAAGAACGGCTCTAGGATTGGTAAGCGACAAAAAAGTAGGTTCTAGTGGAAGAATTTTCACATATTTTCCTACCGGAAGTGAAACTGATTCAACAGAAACAAGGTCCTCTTCCTTGATACTGAGTGACCCCATCAACCAGTCGGGGAGAAGTATCTCTCCTTCGTGTGCAGTAAATTCAAGAACCCCCATGTGTATAGGATTCATGTCTTTAATTTCACATTGGATCAAGTTCTTGAGCTTACATAATCGAAAAATGAAAGGTGTTCTTATACCATTAACGAGAAGAGTATACATAATGGATGGCGGAAGGATGACTTTACCCCCAGATTGAATCATATTGACTCCTGCATTTGAAGCACTGGACGCTCTCAGCGTGCATTTAAAGCTCATAAAAAAGATAACGGTGTGATCCACACTTCGAGTCGGAGGGAGAATAAAATCGTTCATATTAAGTGATTTATAGATTATTCAAGTGACTTTGAAGAAATCTATTTCTTCTTCTGGCGGAGACTCTCAGCGAGCTCATCGCGCTTCTTCTTTCCGAAATGATGGCTTCCAAGTCTCTTTTTGCAGTATTTCAAGGCCTTTTTTTCACGCCCGATTTTCAAAAGCTCTTGAGCGCGGCGCTCAAAAGGAAGAAATCCGACGACATCATGGATGACTGCCTTGATCACATGCTTCGCTTTGCTTACTTTGCCGACTCTTCCACGGGAAGCCTTCGTAACTTTGGCTATCTTGCGTCCCTTGTTTAAACCGCGAATAACTCCTTCGGTCATGTCGTAGTAATTTATCAAGAATGAAAGGTATAAAAGAGTGGAAATATGCATCCAAATTAAGTACATTGATTAGACGGAAAGAATCAGCCCACTGATTTATACAATCTTTTGAGAATATTGCTTTACTTTGATTCATAGGAAGCTCTAGAGATAATTATTCAGGCAAACTTCGGGGCGCTTCGCGCAGTCATGCGAAAAGTTCTGCACATTATCATAGCTTGTACAGCGTCGCACATGTCTGTTTTATTTCCGGAATTTTTGCAACAATCTAAGTCTGTTCATGAGGGCAAAAATTCCCAGCCTATTTTTTGTGATGATACTTCAATTCCGTTAAATTACCATCGTGTTCATAGAAATTTATTTGGGCGCTCGGAGGAGATAAGCAATCAAAATTTATACAGTCCTCAGATTGATCATTGGTTCCCCTAATTTCAGTATTACATATTGCAATATCCTCCATATCAATCAGAGACCAACTGTCTAATAAAAATGCGAAACGCACTCAATAGCGAAAGTAAATGCAGCGTCACAGACCACGATGCACACAACTTTTTCTAATGATTTTTTTATTACTGACTAATCAAAAAGGAACTAAAGGCCTACGTTTTCCGACGCCATGCATCCGTGAGCAAAAACTTGAGGAGTAAATATATAGTATAGGTCAGGAATACAGGAGGAAGCTCCGTTTATATCCACTTCGTGCTCAAAAGTTTTGTTTTCTCACCAAAACGTGGTGTAATCCGATATGGGATGGATTGCTCCCGATCTTAATGGTAAAATAACCCTAGCACGGTGGCTGAAACATTTGTATCTCACCTGTATATTTTCATCTCCCTATATATATATATATATATTCTGTGCTTCATTGATTTTCGGTGGATGAATCGAGGAAAAGAAGCGCCGCTATCACATTATTGATACTTAGATTTGGTTTTTCGTGACTAGGTCAAGCATCATCGAGAAAATATTGCCCACAAAATATCGATCCATTTCTAAGATGGTAAGTAGCTCGAAGGACTGTAAGAGTTCCAATACATTAAGCTAGAAAAAATTTTACGGTGTCTACATGATGATACTCTGAGATGAGAGTAACGTTACTCATTTTCTAAGTATATCGCGATCTAAAGATCGGAAATAAGCAAATGGGATCCCTGCGTTAGAGTATAGAAGTTTCATATGCCAGCGTTAATATTAGATCAGGGCTTCTTAGGCACTTTTTCAATTTCACCTGAAAGTCGGGTAAAAGATCCTCGGTTTCACCCGACACCATACCTTATACTGGGCTATGATTTTTTGCCGTCACGCCCCTTCGGAACGGGACGACAGTGAATCCTCTCTAGGTGAGCTTCATAGTTCTCATATCCACTCTGCTATAATCTTTGAAAGCATATGTGGTGTATTATCAGTCTAATCATATAATATGTTTGACAATAAGACTGCAAGCCACATACAAAGCAATACGTATGATGAGGTAAAGCCTAACGCCGTGGCCCGGAGGGCCGAGGCGCAAAAATTTTGGCTTTTTCGAGATTAAAAATGGCTAGATACTATTCTTTGGGGCCATGGCATCAAACGAAAACAGTCACTCAAAGACTAACCATTGGCTTAACTCGCCACAACCCAGCCACCGTGCTCGACGAGCGGTCGACTTTTTCTCCGTGCCCTTTTTTCCGATTTTAACCAAAAATAGGTGAGTCACCCGAGGATAAGAAGCCCTGTATTTGATTCAAGCTCACAATACATTTAAATGTCCAGTGCGATAGCAGAAGTCTGCCTTGGCTTCTGGGAATTCTTGGAATCCTTCGAACAGTATACCGTACAACTTCCCACATTATCGAATCTGTTGAAGTTCGCTGCTAGTGCCCTTCCTATTAGTATTGCTCTCAGAAAAATTAACTCTTCCTTTTCTTCGTGTTATTGTAGACTGCCACTTTTGAGCAAGCTAGTAAAAGCATGGAATCAAGCACCGTTGGTGCTCCGGGATCACGAGTCTCTTTCGCGCTCCCTATTTTTTTTCACTACGGGTCTCTGTGCAGTGATGTCCTTGGACAAAGGCCGCCAGAATTCTTCAGATTTCGTCGTCGATCGATTACTGAATAAAGCATCCCATAAGAGTGTCGTTTCATCGCTTAGATCAGCGCAACAGCCTATCTATGAAAGTGCACACGAACTAATGGTGACTACAGGTTCAGAAGAATCACACTTCCACCAGCAAATAGACGCAGAAATCCGTCGGCGTCATATCCGGGAGAATTGACCCTAGCATAAACATTAGCCTCATGACGTGCACGTATGTATTGAATATCGTAGACAATAATTTTGGTACAATTTAAGCTTAATAATCTTTTTCGTATGCTGTAAAGTTTTGATTTTCACAGATATGCTCAAGAATCTTTATGATTCCGATGTAGCTACATGGTCGCCGCAAGGCCGTCTTTATCAAATCGACTATGCATCAGAGGCAATTAATCAGGGTAGTACCTGCGTTGCTGTGCGAAATGATATGTACGGCGTCATTGTTGCACTCCGCAGAAGTCCAGAAAAAAACCTCTCAAGTTATCAAAGAAAGATTTTTCGCGTAGAAAGCCATGTTGGAATATGTGTTTCAGGCCTTATATCAGACTCGAGAAAAATATGTAATTTCATGCGCCTTGAGTGCATGGGGCATGCGTATACGACCGCAACGGCCATCAAAGTTAGAGACTTGGCAGAAAAAACTGCAGAAAAGATGCACGCATATACACTGTCATCATCA
Organism: Perkinsela sp. pyNocScin1; assembly: GCA_964019655.1. Classification (NCBI taxonomy): domain Eukaryota; phylum Euglenozoa; class Kinetoplastea; order Prokinetoplastida; family Perkinselidae; genus Perkinsela; species Perkinsela sp. pyNocScin1. The sequence continues at coordinate 24,398 of CAXHTR010000008.1, forward strand.
GATCGTCCACGAGGTATGGGTATTCTACTCATCGGTACCGACGACGAAGGCTTGCATCTTTATGAGTGCTGGCCATCGGGATCATTCTTACCCTCATCGTTTTCTGCCATGGGAGCACGCTATCAGCTCGCAAAAAGCTATCTTGAATCATGTGAAATTAGCTCCATGAACCTCAAGGACCTCACTCTCACAGCCTTAAAGGCACTCTCCGCATCATCAAAAGACCTAGCCTTAACAGCAGAGAATACATCCATATCTTTTGTGGCAAAAAATGGCAACTTTCGAGAGCTGACGAATCAAGAGGTTATCGACTACGTCAAAAGTGCACAAGCGTCCTCGTAAGTCTGTATCTTAAACCAAATTAGTGTCAGCAAAAAGATTTAATTCGCTGAAAGTTTCAATACTTTTGTACATGTCTATTCACAAAACAAGCTACAGTCTGCAAACTCGAGAACCTATTCAAGATTCTTGGTGTGACGAAGAGCTTCTTTATGAGGAAGATTACGTTAAAAAGGTGAAAAAGGTGAGTGACTGCTCAAAGAGAACAAAGGCATGCAAAAATTGTATTTGTGGTCGTAAAGACACCGTCAATATTGACCTTGATCCCTCATCTGAAGATTTTTCTATCCCAAGTGGGGGTTGTGGATCATGTAGCCGAGGAGATGCTTTTCGCTGCGCCCAGTGCCCTTATTTAGGCACGCCTGCATGGAGCAAGGATAATGAAACCGGAAAAATCACCATATCAAACTAGTGAAGAGAAAAATTGAGTGCAGCAGTTTTTTGCGTGGTGTATTGAAGATATTTTCATCCTTTCAAGGCCCCACAGCAACTTCTCTTAATTCTAGCTCTGATTTCTTAAACTTATGAGATGTCTCAATGTATCTGTCGTGTTTCTTGCATAGTGCATGCAAGGCCAATGCTAGGCAGATTGAGAAGCCAACAATGAGAAGGCTATGTATCTATCGATCTCATAGCTCAGATGTGTCGAATTCCGCAGAGAATGCACTTTATCCCAAGAACCCGATCGATCCTTTATTGAAGAATTTCGCAGGGAGTAAATTCATTGGCATCTCAAGCTGGCTGTCGAGCGCGAAAAATGTTCCGTCAATTGATTATTTTTCCAGAATGCGTATTCTTACCTACTGTAAACAAAAGATTGGCAAAAGGAATGATTTTATGCAGGTTCTGGATTGTCTGATACAGAAGTGCCATAGCTCGAAAGATGGTAAAAGGGTACATTTTGCATCTATGAAAATACCTTTGTCACATGAAGAGAATCTTGCCACTGCATGTGGAATTGCTGGAAGTGCAAAAGAAGCAGAAGCATGCGCATATATGCATGCGGAGGATATTTTGGAAGAGTTTGATTTACCTGTCTATGAGAACGCAGCACGTCAGGAGCAATATTCCGCAGAACGGATGAGACAGGGGCGTAAGATTACTAGCACTGAAAAACGAAAACAGACCACCGATGGTCCCACGTCACCGGTTATTACATATCTACACTATTCTGATAGCAGTGAGCGTATCCCAGACGCAACAAGTCTGAGATTATCAGCTGCGAACTCGCCAGCCTGTACAGTGCCTCAAGGACAAAGTGGTTCATGGGCCTTCGAGAAGTCTATGGCCCTTTATTTCAATCCAGAGAACTTCCTCAAAAAAACTTTTGCCGGTGAGAAAAAAAAGCTTCTGACGAATATTGAGTCCAGACCAGCAGGAAACTCGACCGATTGGACAGTTCATTTGGGCTACAAGCAAGAATCTGACGTAACCGAGGAAATAAATTGGATATTAAATGCAACAGGGAAAATTAAACTTGCGACTTTGCGTTATGCATCGATCAGAGCTCTTATGCTTCTTCATAAGTCTAGCATCATGGAGCATGCAAGTTTTTTCAAGTATTTTCTAGATGCTATTGAAGTAGATAAGATTCAGGTTAGCATATCGAAGGCGAATCCAGGTGAAGAGACAAAAGATGATGAAGATACAAACTATAGCAAAGTTGATGTTCGCACAAAAGAAATGTATCAGGGAGAGGTCCGCTTTATTCAAAGAAGCACAGCTGCAAGCGAATCGATGTTCTATATTGTGGATGCGGGCGTTTTGAACATGTCTTGTAGGTCACGAATGGACCTTTGGTTTCTTCTTCGTAGGCAAGGCAGGCCTCTTGGAGAGATGATTCGCTATTTCAAGGTTGCAGAGGGAGGTTTAAACAAAAGTAATATTTTCCAAGCAGAAATTCGGCTTCCCCTGCCTGAAGCTGTTTTCGGAGAGAGGCTAGCTATTGGTATAGCACATAGAAAAAAAGATGCTGCATTCGCAGCGGTTCAGCATGCAGAACTCATTCTCGATGCTATCGGCGTTCCGGTTTTGCCTATTTGGCCATATTATGCGGACAAGGGCGGTGCGATTGGGACGAAGGCAAACTACAGGACTCAGCACGCACAGGATATTCGCGCAGTGAAAACTCGTGCGAGAAATAGATGGGCACCCAGCACACGGGACTATATCCGGCCAAGTGCACCATCACCACCACCCCTATTTGTGAAGCCAGACGAAGTTGAAGATGGCTTATGCGTGAGCCATTTTTCAAACGTTACGGAACTAGGACCTTGCCATCGCGTCAAAGTTCAGACCACATTGCAGAGAATAGGGGCTACTTGCAAAATTAGCAAGAATACTATAGTTTTCTCAAAGACACTCATGCACGTGGGTGTAATCATATTGTCCCTTCCGTACGCCTATGGTGGGCAAAAAGTTGCTCAAGGGATAGCACGATCTAGTTCAAAAGCAGTCCACATTGCATTCACCAACGCACTTCAGATATTAGAAGCGTATGGTGTGACAGAACAACTGCCTAAACATTGTGCGAAAACTCCTCCGCCGCTCATTCTTGTCGATGCAGAGATCGATTCGTACCGGGCTCCAATGAAAACTGGGTTTGAGCCTTTCATTGAAGCTCCTGCGGAAAGTAAGATACGCGAGCTTCTCAAAGCCGATACTCAAGATGGCTATATAATGGTAAAAGAGCAAGAGACGAAGAAAAATGAAATAATCAGTAGAGCAATATCAGACCCGCGCATTGCTGATCCATATAGCACTATTCGAATTCGTGCGTTTTACCGGGCGCTTACGAAGACCATTCATTCGGATCTTCCAATAGAGTTTGAGGAGTGCCGTGGGGGTACTGTGTATTTCAAAAGGGGGAAATTTACTCTCCATCTGCCGAAGCCCTTTCCTCAAATTTTAATCTGTGCAGAGGCGCGCACCAAGAAGGAAGTGCAGATTCTATGCAGTATGCAACTAGAGCTTCAGCTGGACGCTATCGGATTTCCCATTAACAGCACGAAAGCGACACAGTACACTCATGCGATAGCGTGCAGGCACTGTGGAAGAGATGCACCGACAGATATCGACGTCAAACAACCAACCAAGGGTTACATTATTGTTCCTCCACTTCGCAAGGATTATGGCAGAGAGGTCTCGGAGTTGATGCTTGAGGCATCAGTCCTATCGCACGATGAATCTATTGATGCTAATATTCGATATGGATCCTCATCAAAAGTGATCAATTTTCAAGAAATAAACCGAAAGTTTATCAACTGGGGTGATTCTACGCTTGCACACGCTTTAGAAACCTATCTTGGTTATCATTCGCAGTCCATACACGGAAATACAGAAATTTCACACGAAGCAAGTTCCTTCGTAATCAAATGTCAAGTGCCATACAAAAATCATGAAGAGAATGATGTCGCTACAGGCATGTCCACAATCAATCGAGAAGCTGTCTCGCTGTGCCATCTGCACTTCGCCTTGATATTGCATGCACGCAAAATATCGATTTTCGCTGACTATGACAAGCAGAAGGCGCATGCTGCGCGAATGAATCAGCTGATATCCAGCATAGGATGCCAATCTAACGCCCATACGAGCACCGAAGTCCCCCGCGGGTTACGCGTTGAGCCACCAGGTAAACCTGTCGCTCCAAATATAAACCGTTACAAAATAGATTTTTTGCATGTGTGGTACGAATTCTGTCAGCGTTGTGAAGCATACATCTCTGAAAGTTTCACGTACAAAAACAGCTTGAATTGCTACCAGCCAAAATCCGGCGACCCGATTATTGATGAAGCTCGTGAGGCCTCTGAGAAAAAAGATATTGATGGGTCGTCGAAAATGATTTTGAATAGTTTTTGCACGCGTATCGGTATACCGCTTCCTGAGCCGAAGGTGTCTGTCACTGAAATTCGCGGGATGCGTAAGTTTGTGACGACTATTCAGCTGCAGGGCTTTAGCTGGATGAGCACCGGGGTCGACAGCAATCAAAAAGTCGCCGAGGTGCGTGCTACAATGCATTGCATTGAAATTCTTAGGCGTACTCATCCGGAGTTCGATTGTGAGTCAGATTTATCGAGCAGAATGAGACGCATGAGCGAGCTAGAGTTACTCATGTCAAATGTTGATGGAGGATGTGAACGAATTCTTGATATATACGCGAGCTGTGGTGGAATACAGCCGGCAAAAATGTCAACACGGTACACGGGTGATGGAATAAGCGCTACGATTATCCTCGAAGATCATGAAAGGCGCTACGAAGGAACAGCTGTGTACGGTAAGCGGTGTATCGCGGAGCAGATGGCGCGTGAGTCCCTATGCAAGCGTCTGCAGCATGTTCCAAGGTTTATGGCTTTGGGTAAACTCTTCAGCAAACATCCAAAGCTTCATCTCAAACATTTATTCTCTCTAGACGGTATTGAGAAGTTGCCCGAGATAGAAGAACTCTCTGTCTTATCACGCAAGTTAGAATGCAACGCTGGAGAAACTTCGGCTGAAGAAACTCAGATGAAAGCACGGAAGATATATAAAACACCTGTTTATTCTTGTGTCATTGGAAAATCGTCTGCTGATGTTGCCCAACGAAGGGCATCGCTGCCGATTGCAGCGTATAAAGATATTGTACTGAAGCAAGTGAAGGCTGCCAACGTGCTCATCCTATGTGGTACCACGGGCTCTGGAAAAACAACACAAGTTCCCCAGTTTATTTTGGAAGACAGTTGTCAGCAAGGCGACGCAGTGAATATAGTAGTCTCCATTCCACGACGAATTAGCGCGATTTCTGTTGCACGCCATGTTGCATTCGAACGTGGGCAGAGTGCAGGCATGAGCGTCGGATACTCTGTGCGCTTTGAGCATAGTGTTGGTAGTCATCTTAATTTTGTGACGACGGGTGTTCTTCTACGACTGCTAGCTGGAAATCCGTTGTTAAGTGGTGTTTCACATGTGATCATTGACGAAGTTCATGAGAGAGACTTGAACACAGACTTTCTTCTCCTTCTCATGAAGCGGCTACTTTTGCTCAGGCCGGACCTAAAAGTCATTATTATGTCAGCAACACTGGAGAGTGAGCTCTTTGCAAGTTACTTTGGTAGTGCGCCTATTATCAACGTAAATCACGCCGCACACGCAGTGCATGAGATGTATCTTGACGATATCGCAAAGCTTGCCACACAGAGCCCTTCTGCATGGGTGAGACAGAAAGGAATCCTTTTGGAGCAGCAACTTTCGCGCGAAAATAACATGATAAATTCGGAGCTGCACGTCTCTAAAGAATCTAATAATCATATCAAAAGTGACTGTATCGATTTCAGACTTATTCTCTTCTTAGTGCATCATTGCATAGAGAAGCACAAACTTCTTTCGCTTGGGGGAAGCATTCTCATATTTTTACCCGGATGGTATGAAATTCGAAAGGCACGGGAAGTTCTCGAGCAAGCCGATGACTCGTGGGCGTACGATATTCGTGTTTTACACAGTGGAGTTTCCCCTGAGGAACAAATGCGCTGCTTTGCACCCCCAAGAAAAAACCGAGTAAAGATAGTTTTAGCCACAAATATTGCAGAAAGTGGTATAACGATTGATGACGTTGTGTGTGTCATAGACACTGGGCTTTTAAAAGAAAAGCATACCACTAATCAGTTAGATGATAGACTGTCATCAGCTATCACATCGCTTGTGACCGTTCATGCAAGTAAGGCGAGCTGTATGCAGCGTCAAGGCCGTGCTGGCCGCGTGCGACAGGGGTACTGCTATAAACTTTTCAGTCGTTTAAGGTATTCCCTATTTAAAAACTTTCGACATCCAGAAATCCTACGGCTGTCACTAGAAGGAATATGCCTCTCAATACTTGATCAAGGTCTTGGTTCGCCTGTTGATGTGCTGCAATCTGCTATATCGGTACCAAAAGCTAGAAAAGTCGAAGCTGCAATAGAAATGTTAAAGTATATTGGAGCTGTGTCACCCAGTGGGACTCTCACCAAGCTCGGTAAGCAAATTGCCCGCATTCCCGCATCTCCGAAAATAGCGAAGATGTTAATTATCGGTTGCCGATTGAATTGCCTTGATTTAGCCCTAACCCTAGCGGCTTCCACCGACATCAAGCTCTTCAAACTTTCGAACGACATGAACGTTCAAGACATCACAGTCGCCCGAGATTTACTTTCGGATGGGCAGCTTTCTGACCAATATTGTCTTGTCAGTGCTTACAATCGATATTGCGATGCGTGGGATGATGATGAGCGAAGAAAACGGTTCATCCAAGAATTCAATATTGACGAGCAAGCATTATACAGCATGTCAAAGATAAAAAAGCAGCTTTATGATGAGCTCGTTTCCATGAAGCTTATCGACATAGATGACGCTCATGAAATAGCATGTCAAGGTCGCTCGAAAGCTGAACGAATGCGGAAATTGGGGCCCACTTCTAGACCTTTTGTGGAATGTACTAGATATTCACTCAGGTCGCACTCAATGGCGCTTTTCCATGGCTTAGTTAGCGTGGTTTGTAGTGGAAATGTTGGTGTTCAAAGAGAGAAAGGACTGTACAGCTCTCGTCTTAATGAGAAGCTGAAGCTAATGCCAGGCTCCGTGATTTCCAACCAGCTTGCATATTCACCATTTATTGTTTTTAGTGAAAAGCTTGATAGAAAAATCTTGAATAAAGGGCCTGCTGATGTGAGCGGAGAAATGCGTGAGGCAACAGTTGTAGACGTATGGACGCTCCTGCTTTTTGGAGTTAGCACGGAGCAACTAGACTATTGGCAGGATCTCAATCTTTGCATCCTTGACAAATGGTTGATATTCAAAGTTTCGCGGCAGGAATATTCAAAACTGATGATGCTTCGTAAAGCTTTCGATACCAATCTTCAGCTTAACCATCACCAAGATAAAAGAGTACAAAGGGGCCTGTCTTCTGCTCTTGTGGCTACACTTCAAAAGCTTTGTAAAGTAGAGGCGAGCAAATGAAGCTACCACTGCAGGGTGTACATAAAGAAACCTTGTTTTTCTTAAGCTGAATGCGCACGAATTTGATTTGCTATTGTTATTTTATTCATCTATGAATCATGCCTATGACACGATCGATGTTTGCTTCTGAGTTCGAGCGCGAGCAAGTTGAAGCTATTATTTTACCATATCTGAACCGTAATGGGCAAACCATCGATTTACATATTGAAAAACACATTGAATTTTGCGTAAATGCATTACACTGCACTAAGAACCCGAGAGACTCCCTAGCATTCGCGAGGCCATGGGAGTATTACTGGAATTTGCACGCCCTAGATATGCTTGATGCGTTGGAATATTCATTTGGGGACACTGTGAGCCTTCTGCACAAAAATGCCTTTGGTAATGATCACCTGATTTCAAAAACAGTTGAAACACAAAGCGAATGCATATTGTCATTTCCCAGAGATATACAGGAGCTCTTACATCTATCCATGGGGTTTTTGTCTGTAGAAGCGTATGCTCGTGCTGGGTTGAAGTACCAGCAGCATACCATCAAAAATCAATCGCTCGAGACGATGGTCGTCTCTTGTCCATCATGCGGCTTAGAAATTGTTTGTACAAAGCAACTAAAAGCTGTAGATACATCGGGTGCTTCACTCATCAAATTCCACCGAATGCATGCAAGACATTGCACGATTGTTAGCAGCATCTTGCCTCATCGCCAGGAGACCGTAGATGAGCTCAGCGAGTTATTTAATATGGATTTATCCAATCCTTTATTACCTGGTACAAATCAAGCGGGGGGCTACTCTGGTTCAGTAGAGCAAATACCGCACCTTGCAAGTACATATGCAGCCATAAATACCCTAGTCATCATAGGAGGGATGGGATTTCCAAGTGCATATGATAGTATTCCCAGAGAACCGCTTCAGGTTTGGATCAAATCTCTATATGACCCCGAAAGTGGCTCATTCCGCATGCACACAGACGGTGAAGTGGATCTACGAGCAACGTACTGTGCCCTCGCAATTTCACAAATTCTTAACCTGGACATTGGTTTGTCGTGCAGAGTAAACTCATCAAATACAGACATGCTCACTCATGGAAGGACCATTCGAAATTTCTTGCTAAAATCCCAAACATATGAAGGTGGGTTCGCATGCATCCCACAAGACGAGTCCCATGGTGGATATTCCTTTTGTGGACTCGCGTCTTTGTCTTTCTTACAAAGTATGAGTCGCGCTCGTTTGCGGCAACTCAAGAGCTGGGCCTTTCAGAGACAATCACAAGCTCTTGGAGCATATAATGGGAGGACAAATAAGCTAGTTGACGCTTGTTATAGTTACTGGATGGGCGCGACGGTCGCGGCGCTTGCTTTTAATGAGCGTGCATCTTGCGCTACGAGCACAGGTACGGGTTACAATGAGTTTTTTGCACCGAATGGTGAGTCTGAGCCAATGTTCAGCTTTCAGCACAACTTGCGTTTTCTTCTTGCCGCTTCCCCAGATCCATCGGGTGGATTTAGGGATAAACCTTCAGTGAAGCCAGATGCCTATCACACCTGCTACGCTCTAAGTGGTATCGCGATCGCACAGATGTTTTCACCATCCTCAACTCGATATGTTCGAGAAATTGATCCTCTGTTCAATTTATGTACAATGCGCTGCACAGCTGCCAGATTAAGATTTTATCCAGCTTAGTGCCAGCTATGATTTTCCATTTTTCTTGCATCTACACCATCACATCTCAAGAATTATTTTAATAATGTCCGACCTGAAAGATCGCGAGCGCTATGACGAGCTGAAGAAGGCCCGCAAGTTTAACAAGCTTAGTTTCCGAGGCATTGATGTTGACAATCTTCTCGATGTCCCGCATGAAAAGTTTGTGGATCTTGTCACGGCACGAGCCCGCAGGCGTTTCAAGCGCGCTGCACACGAGAAGCCAAGCAGATTCATGGCGAAGCTTCGTAAGGCAAAGAAAAACCTCGCAGTTGGTGAAAAGGCACGCCCTGTCAAAACTCACCTTCGTAATGTTATTGTTGTTCCAGAGATGCTCGGAAATATTATTGGAATTTACAACGGAAAGATGTTCAACGGTGTTGAAATTCGCGGCGAAATGATCGGCCACTACCTTGGTGAGCTCTCCATTACGTACAAGCCAGTCACCCATGGACGCCCAGGTCTTGGTGCGAGTATGGCCCAGCGCTTTATTCCACTGTCATAAGACTAAAAGGGTCTGGAATTAAAGAAATTGAATAAAAATTTTGAGATTGGTATCCGAGTACGGGGTATAGAGGCAAGCATTAATATTTGCTTAGATTTTACTCAATTCTTAACAGATAAATGTCAGAAAGCGTAGATGTTGCAAAGTCAATAAAGATTTCGCATCATGAAGAGCAACTGGACAAAGATCCAGAAGTAGAGGTTCCATTTGATAGTCTGTATGAACACTGTCAATCGCTCATCCACAGGATTCGACTCATTGATCTGAAGACCCGTGCTGTAGACTTCGAGATGAAAAGATTACAAAAGGAGGAAGTCATCGCCAAAAACGAGGCGAAGCGGATCCAGTCGGTCCCGCTTGTTGTTGGCCAGTATAATGAAAAGATTGACTCAAGTCGCTCCATTGTTTCGAACGGAAATGGATCAAATTCTATGGTTCATACACTGAGCTTCCTCAATCAGTCGGCACTGAGATCGAATTCGAGCGTCGGGCTCCACCGCAGTAGTTCTGCATGCGTTAAGCTCTTGCCACCAGAGACCGATAGCCACGTTTCTGTACTGGAGTCTAATGACCGTGCAAACGTTACTTATAGCAACATAGGTGGACTTGACATACAAAAGCAAGAAATCCAAGAGGCCATCGAGCTTCCTCTTACGCATAGAGAATTGTATCAGCAAATTGGTATCGATCCCCCCAATGGCGTGCTTCTCTATGGACCACCAGGGACGGGTAAGACAATGCTCGCAAAAGCAGTAGCGTATCACACAAATGCTGCTTTCATTCGCGTTTCTGGATCAGAATTCGTGCAAAAGTATCTCGGGGAAGGACCCCGAATGGTTCGCGATGTCTTTCGACTCGCGCGTGAGCGTGCGCCGTGCATTATTTTTATCGACGAAGTTGATTCGATAGCTACAAAGCGCTACGATGCCCAGACTGGCGCAGATCGTGAAGTGCAGCGCATTCTCATTGAGCTTCTCAATCAAATGGATGGCTTTGACAGATCATATAACGTCAAAGTAATCATGGCCACGAATAGATGGGACACGCTTGACCCAGCATTGCTTCGACCAGGCCGACTAGACCGCAAAATTGAGTTTCCTTACCCAAATCGCCGTGAAAAACGACTAATCTTTCAAGTAATAGCATCGAAAATGAGCCTCGCAGATGATGTTTCCTTGGAAGCATTCGTTACTCGACAGGAAAAGCTAAGCGGCGCAGATATAGCCGCGATTTGCCAAGAGGCGGGCATGCAAGCTATTCGAAATAACCGCTACCTCGTGAAGCAGTCAGATTTTGAGAAAGGCTATGCGGTGCATGCGAGAAAGAAGAATGAAACTCCCAATTTTTATGAGTAAGCACTGTAGAATTTAATCGATAGACGAACCCTGAATCAAACGTTATACTTCGATGTATTAAATCACGAGTGAAATTTATCAAAAATGCAAAGAGCAACAGGGATACTTTTTCTTGCGCGCTCAACAGCTCTTCTCGAGCAAACAAACTGGCGTAGTCACGTTTCATACCTCAAATACCTGAATATCTGCACGAACGCGTTGCATAAAGTAGTCAAGGACGACAAATCGGCAAAGTACACTCGATATTCTGCTGCTGGATACATGGCGCAAAAGCCTGATGGGCAAGGCGGATTCTCTAAGATAGAAAATGTGCCAGCTGATGTCAAGGATTACTAGTTCTGCCTAGCTTAAGCCCTGTAGCACCTTCTTCATGCAACATCTAATTCCTTTGAGCGGACGATTTAACCTTTGTTTTTTTTACTTTTACATGTCATCCACGAAATCTAGCTACGACCGATTTATTTCGATATTCTCTCCGGAAGGAAAGCTATATCAAGTTGAATACGCCCTCAATGCCGTCAGTAACTGCGGGGTCACAGCACTTGCAATTCGCGGGAAAAATGCCGTTGTCCTTTTATCACAACGAAAAGCTCGAGACCCACTTTCTGTGTCTAACTCGATGACCAGCATTCATCAGATCAACAAAGAGGTCGCCGCTTGCGCTGTCGGTAGAATTCCCGACGGTGCGTCTGTCATCAACCAAATAAGGCATGATGCCTCTTCCCACTGGTTCGACCGTGGTGTGAAGTGCACATGCCAGGCAATAGCAACGCAGACTGCCAATCACTTTCAAATCACAACACAAAGCGCGGGAAAGCGGATAGCGGGCATCTCTCTCCTCTTTGCAGCACTTGAGCCTTGCGAAAACGGAACTATCTTGCCTCAAATCTTCAAGGTTGATGCGAGTGGATATTGCATGGCGTTTGATGCTGTGGCGATTGGAACGCATGAGGTAGAGGCCATGCGATTCCTAGAAAAAACTTTGGTCAAGAATGATTTCCGAGAAGAAACTGATTTTAAAAACCTGTTAATGCTTGCCGTTTCATGCCTTGAATATGTCACAAGGCAAAAGCTTAAACACGGTGACATTGAAATGGGCTATGCTACGGAAGAATGTAAGGATTTTACGGTGGCCGACGAGCATTTCGTTGAAAGTATGCTCAATAGTCACCAAGGTGCGCACTAAGCTAGTATTCATCCACTTATCCTCATAATCGCCACAATCGCTCTTATATGATAACAAGTTTACGATCTTCGTATTATTGAAATGCTGAAATTTAATCGTCTGGCGCTCAAAGGGAACTCTGCCCTGTGGCTTGACAAGAGCTCTAAGGTGCTTGTCCAAGGAATCACTGGCAAGCACGGCACGTTTCATACGGAGCAAGCCATCAAGTATGGCACGAATATCGTTGGTGGCATCAATCCGCGCAAGGCTGGTCAAACACACCTCGGTGTGCCAGTTTTTAAGGACATGCGCGAAGCAATGGAGCATACAAAGGCGGATGCATCTGTCATCTATGTTCCAGCCGCGCACTGTGCGGCAGCGATCGAAGACGCGCTCAAGGCTGAGGTACCGCTCCTTGTCGTTATCACTGAAGGAATTCCTCAATGGGACATGGTTCGCGTCAAAGCCATGCTTGAATCGCAGAACAAGACACGCATGGTGGGACCCAACTGCCCAGGTGTTATCAAGCCTGAGGAATGCAAAATAGGCATCATGCCTGGTCATATTCACAAAAAAGGTAAAATCGGTATTGTCAGCCGTAGTGGAACCTTAACATATGAAGCTGTTGCTCAGACTACTAACGTTGGCCTCGGCCAGTCGCTTTGCGTCGGTATCGGAGGCGATCCGTTCAATGGTACTGATTTTTCATTCTGCATTCAGGAATTCATGGAAGACCCTGAAACTGAGGGTATTGTTATGATTGGAGAAATTGGAGGCGACGCAGAGGAAAAGGCTTGTGATTATTTGAGCCAGATGAAAAAGCTGGGCAAGTCGAAACCTATGGTCGGCTTCATCGCTGGATTGACAGCACCCCCAGGACGGCGGATGGGCCATGCTGGAGCAGTCGTCGGTAAGACTGGTGGTGGAGCACAAGCAAAGATCGCAGCTATGGAAAGTGTCGGAATTCGTGTGCAAAAAAGCCCGGGAACAATTGGCACAGCGATCAAAGAATTGATGAAGCACTAAAGTAGTAATATAATTTCAGATTCAACTAGCGAGCTTCGTTGAATTATTGTGATCATTACATTATGATTTTGCTTTCAGTTCTATGTCAGTAGCGCTCGATCGGCTTCGCGAAGAGCGCAAAGCATGGAAAAAAGATAAGCCCTTTGGATTCTGGGCGAGGCCCTGTACAGCTGCGGATGGCACGTTGGATCTCATGAAGTGGGAGGCAGGGGTCCCTGGAAAATCTGGAACACCTTGGGAGGGAGGTGAATACATTCTCCGTTTGATTTTTTCTGAAGATTATCCGAGTAAGCCACCGAAATGCCAATTTGATCCTGTCATATTTCACCCAAATATATACCCGAGTGGAACTGTTTGCCTCAGTTTGCTCAATGAAGAGAAAGACTGGAAGCCTAGTGTTACTTTGAAGCAGCTTCTTCTCGCTATACAGCATTTGCTCACGAACGAAAATATACTTGATCCCGCCCAACGCGAGCCGTACGAGCTCTATACACGAAATCGTCCCGAGTATATACGGAAAATTAAAGAACAAGCGAGACGAATGGCTCCAAAGTCAAAGTAAGGGAAAACGATCGTAGGTAGCGTTGGTTTGAAACAAAGATTTTTAGCGTTTGAATTTCCAACCCAATATTTTTTTTGAGATATGTTTGCACGAAGCACAACATGGCTAAAGCGAACTAAAAGCACAATTGTTCGTAAGGAAAGAGATAGGCTGTCTGGTTCGAAGCTTGGCCGCGATTACAACTATGCATATCGAATGTACGGGCCTTTTGGCTACGGTGTCGGCAAAAACCAATCCAAAAAAGACCGATCAGCAGAAATTATGCCACGATACGAGTTGAAAAAAGCTACGGATGATGAACCACTTTCAAGAGTTTCGCGAACACTCTCTAAGGATTGGGTTGCGTACGCACTCGCTGACGGTGGTGTGTTTTACTCACATCCTTCTGTCTCTGAAGTTCTTTCTTGGTCCCATGAAACTATTAAGCAGGAGAGAGTTGCAGCAGGCCTATACAGCACCATAGACCAAGAACGAGATGCTACTGTGAAAACAATACTTGCACGAGGTACACTCGAGGCCCAGCCCGTGCAGCAGTGGCGTAAAAAGCACCTTGTGCAGCTGCTAAACCAACAAATGAGGTTTCGTCGATAGTGTGCAAAAGATTTTCCTTAACTGGTAATCCACGTCACATGAGTCATGTGTGTTTATGCTGCTCATTTACATTTAATCTTTTTGTGGACTCACGAAAGTGTAGATTTTCGCAATTTAAAAAAACATGGAAGTGTGCACAGTAGGCCCTCGCTCACATAATCGCGTTAGCGCACATAGCCATGTCAATGGACTAGGTATAAGCCCAAGTGGGGAATGCCTTTATGAGAGTAACGGCCTCGTTGGTCAGCAAGATGCACGTAGAGCAGCAAACTATATTGTCAAGCTGGTAAAAAAACGGAAGATGGCGGGCCGGGCCGTTCTCTTTGCTGGCCCTTCTGGAACAGGAAAAACAGCGCTTGCGCTTGCTATTTCTAAGGAGCTTGGCTCGAAGATTCCATTCAATTCCATGATTGGAAGTGAAGTGTACAGCACTGAGGTAAAAAAGACAGAAGTCCTCATGGAGGGCATTCGAAAATCTATCGGCATTGTTGTTAAAGAAATCAAAGAGGTTTACGAGGGTGAAGTTGTGGAAATGAACCCGGTTGAAATACCAAATCCTCACGGTGGATACGGAGTAACCATATCACATGTCGACCTCTGTCTACGCACAACGAAGGGCACGAAGCGCATCAAGATGGAAGCTTCTATTTTTAGATACCTTGAGCTTGAAGGCGTGCAGGTCGGTGATGTGATTTATATTGAAGCAAACAGCGGGGTAGTCAAAAAGCTCGGACGAAGTGATAGGTATGCAAGTGAGCATGACCTTGAGGCAGAAGAGTACGTGCCTCTTCCAAAGGGAGATATTCATAAAAAGAAGGACGTTGTGCAGCGACTTACCTTGCATGACTTAGACTTAGCCAATGCGAACCCTCAAAATTTATCGCTTAGTACGCCAGGAGCCCTTTCTTCACTCTTGAAGCCAAGAAAAACAGAAATTACTGACAGGCTTCGCCTAGAAGTTAATAAAATGGTCAATGGTTTCATCAACGATGGCTCAGCAGAGATTGTTCCGGGAGTCTTCTTTATAGATGAAGTACACATGCTTGATATTGAGTGTTTCACATTTTTGAACAAGGCGCTCGATTCTTCATTTGCACCAATCATTGTATTTGCCACTAACCGGGGCATGTGCACCATCCGCGGTACAGGTGTTGAAGGTCCCCATGGGCTACCAACAGATATGCTCGATCGATTGCTTATTATTCGGACTGAGGAATATACAAAAGAAGATATTTCTTGTATAATCAGTATACGATCTCAAATTGAGTGTGTTGAAATGGGACCTGAAGCACTCGATAGGCTTGCTGATATTGGATCGAAATTTTCCATGCGATTAGCGCTTCATTTGCTTTCTCCCGCGAGCATGTATGCGAAAGCGAAAGGACATATGATGATAACTGTTGACGATATCATACATGTTCAGTCCCTATTTTCAAACAAAGCTTAACCGAGAATACCCTTTCAAGACCAATTTACGTACTTTGCAGTACCCTAACCTATCCTTCTTACGTTTCTCATTCATATGCATGCAAGGTAGCACTCTCGGGCTTATTCCATCTGTCTATCGTGCACTCATTAAGGTCATCAGAAGTTCTTGCAACCGCTCAATAGCAATGCTGGAATGTGAGCTTGGAGTTAGGTCGATGTTTGCATCTGTGGCTTTGCAAGGGGTCCCTTTGAAGATTCCTCGGCGTGATGAAGGTCATGATTCGGGTATGATACCGGAACTTACACGCATGATTCATAGTGAGTTACGCCATAAAAATTATTCGCTTGTTTTTCTGAACGAAACTAGAAGTGATTTCTTGAAGTGGCGCAAATATTTAACTAGGGAGCTGCTTGATAGTATTAAAGCAAGACTTCATGATACCGAAAAGTTACGTAACAACGAGATTTTGATGCATACAGGAGACTTTCAAAGACTCCTAGCGATTATTAAGCACTTGAAAGAGATTTCTGTCTTCAACACATCTTTATCAGGTGATCTAACAGAGAGTGCAGCGACGAAAAAAAAGTTTCCTCGAGATATCATTAAGAAGCCACACATTGACTTACCGAGTAGAAAAAGAATTGCAGCTTCTATGAAGCATGTTTATGGTGATAAATTCAGTACCGTCGACGTTGACTATGGTTTTGAGGAAAATGAATACGGTACGAGAATGAAGCCAAAGAGAGCGTCGAAAAGCTACAGCTTCAGTTTTTTTCCACAGTTTTCAAAAGACTGTGCGAGTCATGCCGTATCCATCATAGCGCCAGGTTGCTTTATCGAAACAAAAGAAGGAGCTGAAAAGTCGAAAGAAAATCCCCTTGCTGCCTTTCTCGCATTTGATATCAAAGGTTACAATGCCGAAAAAATAGTATCGAGGGAATACTTTCGGCAATATTTAGACACCAAAGAGGTGCTCTTTCAGTCTACTTTGTTCGGTTTTCAAAAGATGTGTATGCAGCCGAAGCAGACACGGTTTACTAGTGTAGAAGATTACTTTTGTGCCCATACAGGCAGTAGTAATCTTCTTTTTTCTGCGCTTCGGGTAAAAATCAGTGGCATTCGCTTGAAACCCATCATAGAGACCAATTTTTACCGATTCCGAGTTACCTGTGCATTCGACTTTATTAAAGAGCAAGCTGATTCAAGCAATACGCTGAAACCATACTATTTATCCACCGTTTGCTTCTTCATTGACGAGATCCACGTTTTCTCATGCACTCCGGAATCGGGAATGATCCAAATAGTTCATAACTGCAATTTTTTCGGAGAATCACCCTGTATCATGTCTGATGCGCCTGTTCAAACGCAAAGTGTCACTTTTTCAATGGGTGAGCCCAGTGCGACTGTCCGAGCATTATTGAAAGTTACGGCTGTGCTCCAGCAAAAAGTGAGTACACGCGATGGTGCTTTAAAAAAGAGCGAAGGGGGCAACTTTTCACCGAACAAAAGCAGCTTGCGTATGATCCCCTTTTATGCGAACCTTGGTCCCATAGGTCTGTAAAAATATTTGCTCTAAATATTGACACATTTCCCCCGCGGGAACTTTATGTGAGATTGTTTGGCTTGATATAGTTTTCGAAATGCAGCGAATAAGGCCATTTATGCTTCGGAATTCGTCACATGCATGCAATTATCTTTACTGCAAAAGCCAACAACTTTCTCATAATAAACGAGGTACGCGCATTCGAGGTCGCCAGAAGTTCTCTATAAAAAACTTCTGCAGAAAGGACTACTACCAAGCTTTGTCTGCAAAAATAGCTAGTTTTATCAGCGAGAAAATGAGCACAGTTCGAAACTCACAGGATCTCAAATTCCAAGAGCAATTCGATAGTATTGCCCATAGAGCGAGAGTCTACGCTGATGTTACGAGGAGCTACGCTCAGGACGATGCCAACTCAAAGCAAATTTTGGCCGCAATCTGTGCCTTTTTGGTGCTTTTATATTACTATTCCCAGTCTGCAAAAAGTAGGGCGCTGTACCGTGACCTCGAAAAAGCGAGGTGCGACGAAATTGACCAGCTCACGAGGATTCAAAAGTCTGCTGCAAGAAGCAAAGAAAAGCTCCAGCTCGATCTTTCATCTCGCGAGAATCAGCTTGGCTTACTGCAAGCGCAGAACTCGGAGCAAATGAATGTTATCGATAGGCTAACGTCGTCCCTCAAATACTGTTCATTTCAAGCTAGAAACGAAAATTGATTGTCAATGCACGCACTCTTTGACCCTTGGTTAAGTCTGGAATTTTTTTATTTTTTTGAAATAATTCGTGTTGCCGTGATTATGTAAGAAAGCTAGAATGACATGCCAGCACAATGAATGGTACAGGCGCATCGAAAATCCTTCCAATTTCTGCAGTAATAGCGAAAAAAGTCCACCTCTTCGTTTTTCCTGTAGAATTTGTTTACACGAAGTTTCATATGTGCACTCTGATGATATCCCAGCAGACTTCGTGGTCATTGGAAGCATCGAAGATGATGCCAAACGTATTATCTTTCTCCACAGCATAAAAAAAGGAGCCACGCAGGATGAGATTCTTTTGCATCTCAGTTCATTTTGTCAAGATGCAGAGCAAATCGAACGAATCAATATGAATGAGCAGCGTTTTGCCTTCGTGCAAATTAAAGATCCTCTTTGCGCTCGGAAACTTATCGAAGCATCCATCGATTCTAATTGTTTTCCTTTCAGGATAAGCTATGCCAACAACCAGACACCCCTCTTGACCAAGTCGCTCTTCCTTATCGTCAATCGCAAGCAATGTGGCCTTGCTGGTATGCTCCCAATCACACCGCTCCTGATCTTCCAAATTTTCTACCATTTTTCGAACATTCGGAAAATCATCGTATTGAATCCACCCAGTGCTGCACCACAGACGCAAACAAAGGTGCTAATCGAGATGGCAAGCTGTACCGATGCGGCTATCGCCCTTAATTTTGGGCAAAGTCTGCAGATTGAACTCGAGGGCCACGACACGCTCGAAATTCAGATTGGCATCGGCAAAAACGAGTCAATTCAAAACTCGAACAACTCAGCCAGCAGCATGATTATGTCCAAGGAAGAGGAATATGGACTACGGTGCGAGTACCCGCAATGGGATCGATCGTTATGTTTTTCGGAGCCAGCTGTCTCATAATGTTCATACTTCATAGAGTCCATTGTGCGTTTACAGCTTTAACATCAAGCTTTCAACTTTGTTTTGGAAATCGAATAATGAAGAAGCGGCTCGCGCAGTGGATTAGTAATGCAGGAATAACCCGAAATGATCTGACTGGCGAAATATTCGTTGCGAATGCAGACAAGTATCGCAAGTACTGCGATGATCTCTTCACGGGCAAGCAGAAAAAACGTTCGCTTCCAGGAATAACGGGAGAACGTGTTGACATTGCTTTTCGGACATCGCAGAGTGCTGGAGACTTTTATTCTCGCAGCATCGCTCACTTAGCCGAAAACAAACCAATAATCGACGCACAAAAGATCGCTTTCACCCGCCATGGTGTCACACACAGCGCGCTGATAACCACAGAGGGTATCAGTGGCAAGCTATTCACGCCGCGAGGCATCACTTCAGAACCAGTGAGGCTTGCTGGCAAGGCTGTACATGAAATCGCATCACCAGAAACACGAGTACACGAACTGACCTCTTGTGAGAACCAAGTGTTCGCAACAGCTAATTCAGCGCTTGAAGCAGAAAAGCTCGAAGATCAGCTCGAATTTCGTTACAAAGTATCATCGGGCATCGAGATGGTTGACGAACAAAAGAAGATTCTCGACTTGGCGGTGATGGGATACAACATCTTCATCAGTGGGGCTGCTGGCACTGGTAAGAGTATCTTAGTTCGCGAGATCGATCGCGTGCTCACCGGTGCGGGGCTAAAAGTGTGCCTCACCGCCACGCGAGCGCTCGCTGCTGAAAATATTGATGGCGTAACATTGTACAGCATCTTTGGAATTTTTCTCAATCGCCCGCCAAAGAAGACCTTTTCTGTGCTTATCATCGACGAAGTCTCTCTCATGACCCCTCGTGGGCTTCTCATCCTTCATCACGTGTGCTGCCGAATGAAAAAATGCTACACAAAGCACTTTGGTGGCGTCCAGGTGATCGTCGCAGGTGATTTTCTTCAAGTGTCTCGAAAGTCCATTGGTGAAATGCTCTATGACACGCAGATTTTCCAGAACGCGTTTTTGCATTTAAAGCTCATCCGGCCGCACAGGGTTCTTGTACGCAAGCCACATCAGCTCAAGTTTGTACAGATTTTACAGGAAGTCCGCGAGGGAAAGCTCCCGATCGACCTCATGAAGGAATGTATGCATATCTTGCGTCCAGGTGAAGCACTTCCGATTATACAAGGCAGTGTTCGCCTTTTCTTTGACAAAGATAAGGAGCGTATGTTTAACCAGGAAAAGCTTGAACTGGTTCCAGCCCCGCTTGAAACCCTCGAGCACTTTATTTCTGAGCCAAACCTCGCCCAGCCGTGGACATTTTCTCATATTGTTCATCTCAGCCACGTCAAAAGTACAGATATACGCACTATCACAAGCTACATCGACGAAATTGCCGACCGGATGAACGAGGCTGCAAAGGAGCAGTTCCCACATTACATTCCCGCACTACATGGGCCCTTAGTCGTGGGCTATCACGTTGATGATGAGTACCTGAGAAGTTTTGTCTACGAATTTTGCATGAAACTCAATCACTCTCGCGCTGAAGATTGTTTTTGCGCTTTTCGAGCCCGCGTCATCCCGTCCTGTGGACTCACGATGCCGAAGTGTGGTGAGTTTCTCTCCTCGCAACTGTCTCAGCGGCGTCTGAACATTCTTGCTAAGGTTGACCCGTCAAACATACCAAAGTGGCTGTGTGATCAGGTTATGTCAAGAGCAGAAGATGTTCTTCTG
This sequence comes from Perkinsela sp. pyNocScin1, assembly GCA_964019655.1. Lineage (NCBI taxonomy): Eukaryota > Euglenozoa > Kinetoplastea > Prokinetoplastida > Perkinselidae > Perkinsela > Perkinsela sp. pyNocScin1. The sequence continues at coordinate 44,979 of CAXHTR010000008.1, forward strand.
CAGTCATCACAGATAAAGATCGGCGCGCAGGTTATGGTTACTGCAAATATAACCTCTGCCGTTTCGAATGGAAGTATCGGAGTTGTGACGGATATGACCTCAGAAATCCCAGAAGATCCACTCACACTTCGGTCATTTCGATGGTTCATCAAAGAATTCAGGAAAAAAAACCCAAGCATGGTGCCCAGATTTCCTAAGGTGCGCTTTGGTAACGGGCTGACAGAAATTATTTATCCGAGAACTCGTGTTGTAGGAAACACAGAATGGACCAAATTTGTGCAAATCAACGTGCTGCAAATCCCCGTAAGCCTTTGTTATTGCCTTTCGTTCAACCGCATTCAGGGTCTCACCATCAAAGCCCCTGTAATAGTCGACTTTAACGAAATTACAAAGCCTATGGAGCATGCTGTGTACGTTGCACTCACGCGCGTGCGCGACCCAGCGCAATTACACCTTGCGAATATCAATGCTGAGAAAATCCGCGTTAGTGAGAAAGCTCTGGCATTCGAGCAGAGTCTTATGCGATATGAGTCGTTTCGTGCTATTCAGGCAGATTCCGAAGGGTTCGAGAGTGCGAAGAGTGACTTCATCATTCCGAGGGAGCGAAAAGAGACGGTTAGTCGTGAGCGGCAGAACCAATTGACCACTCAGAAAGCACAGTCGTACGCTGAGCTCTTCGAGTCGGGAGACTTGAGCTTTTCAGTCTAAAGAGACCCCTAAACACTTAAAAGTCGATAACAGGCTGGATAATTATAATTCTCATGGCTGTTCTTTGTAAACTGTGCTTTATGTACGGATATGGTAGATTATGTGGACACGCGTATTTCTTTGCTCCGCACTTCTAAGCATTGCTTATCTGTATAGTAGAAAGCCAAAGCCATATAATTTCAGGGGCACGAATGTATTGATCACAGGAGGTACATCTGGAATCGGGCTTGAAATTGTCAAACAGCTCATCGATGCTAACGAAGTGGCAGCAATTATTGTTTGGGCAAGGTCGGTGCAAAGTGTTGCTGAAGCTAAAACTGATTTGGAGGAATATAATCGTAGAGCAAAGAGTCAATGTTCTCTTCACATAATGCCCATTGACGTGAGCTCGGCTCAAGCAGTTGCGGAAGCAGCTGTTCATTTGTTGGAGCAGTTCAGCCATATCGACATCGTTATCAACAATGCTGGTATTCTCTCAGCAGAACCCATTTTGTCTGGAAAATTGACGACTAGCCTATTCAGGAAAACCATGGAAGTGAATGCAATCGCCCACTGCAGCGTGGTAAATGCATTTTTACCACATATGCTAGCTAGAAGCAGTGGTTACTTTATCTCCATTCTCAGCACAATGTCCTTCTGCTACGCGTCTAATCTGGCGGACTACTGTGCTTCTAAGTGGGCAGCGCTAGCCTATCTGCACTGCCTACGCTTCGAACTGAAAGCTGCCGGGTACAATGATATCAGAGCCATGGGCGTATGCCCATTTTTGACCGATACTGCGTTGTTTGATGGAGCCTTCGAAGGAACTGGTGACACATTTCTACGAAGACTCATCTTTCCAACGCTGCACGCGCCTGATGTGGCTGCTGCTGTCATCGACGGGCTGCGACGGAAAAAAGATATGGTTGTCCTGCCCCCGTCCATGGCGCATTTGTGTGCCATCAATGCGATGCTGCCCATAAACGTTCAAGATTTCATAATTCAGTTTTTCGGTGGAGCCATAGGAATGAAAAACTTCCGTGGAAAGAACCATCGATAAGAGACGTCCATAGGAATAGGCGAGTTCGAAGCACATATGACCGAGTGCTTTTTTCTTGAGCGACTACTTGCGAGGCTTTAAATCAGTGCATTATAGCAATTAACCTATATACCTGTCCCATTGATTATCCATTCGACTACTTAATTATGCTATGAGCACACCTGCTCTCGAAGACATTTTTCATGCCTTGGCTGATTCAAGAGCCTGCGAGCGAGAATCAATACTCAATAGATACCACGTATGGCGAAAGCATGTGCGTGATCTTTACCATACTGTTTTTGTTCATCTCGTTGACCATCCGGCAATGACGGTACAAGTGCTACCCTACGTTCGCCACAATGCCAAACACAATACAATCGAACACTTTATGGTTACAGGCTCATGCCGCACAAGCGTTTCTGGTCGACCGAAGCAGTCGTACATATCAATACTAAAGGCTGTAGCCCCCACACTCGAGTTTGGCTCAACCCTGCCCATTGACGCAGAAACCGGTGAAATTGGTGGCTACGGCCATGCGCCGCTAAACTGCCGCATGCATACAGAGATGCGCATCTTTCACGATGGTGGCGTACGGCGCGTCAAGTACATTCCTTGGAACCCGAATATTCTCGTCTCAATGAGTACGGATGGGAATGGCTACGTATTTGACAAGACAGAGATTGCGATCTCAAAGAAGCCAAACAACCCCAGTCGGCCGAAGCTCCCACTGATTTCAGAGCGGTCTGAAGTCACAAATGAGGACTCTTGTAGCGTTACCTTCGAATCGAAGCGTTTGAAGTACGAGAGCATTGCCGAAGAGCAGCGCCGGTTCGACGATGAAACAGGACCAGGGCAGCACAAGCTCGTCCTCAAGGGAAATGAGCCGTCGCTTGGCCCAGCGCCTCTGGATGCCAGCGTCAACAATTTGGGTACAGTTGCATCGTCCAGGGGCTCACAGGCACTTATATGGGATATTCTTGACTACCAATGTGCTGCTCCAGGTGGTGAGCGCAAGTTTGAGGTGGGGCCAAGAAGCATTGCACAAGCATGTGGCGAAATCAATGACATTAAGTTCTGTAAAATTCACAGCGGTGTGCTCTATGCCGCGTGTGAAGTTCGAAACGGCATATGCATTTTTGATGTGCGTGCACAGCCTTCAGCGGTTTTGTACAGCTCATGCAAGGAGTACGCCGTTTCTATCGATCCCAATCCTTTGCGAAGCCACTTGCTCGCTGTCGGTATGAGCAATGGGCGTGTCGATATCCGAGACAATAGGAAGCTGTCTCAAACGTTAGCGGGCAGAACGCTGCACATCGATGCAACTGAGGTCACTTGCGTACTCTGGTCGGCAAGCAACGCGCAGCTTATTGCTTCAGCAGGAGAAGATGGGAACGTGATTTTAAGTAACTTAGAAGATGAGACGCTTATTTTTAAGCACGCGGGACACTCAAGCACAGTTGATGACATTTCATGGAGCTGGGCAGATGCACATAAGGGCATGATGGCATCAATTAGCTCTGCTGATAACGTGTGCATGCTGTGGAAGCCGCGGAACTATGTTTGGAAAGCTGCCCGAGCTGAGAGCTAAGCCTTCATACATAGTCTTCATCCTAGCGTTAATCGCGATATATTTCAGAGCGACGCATGGTTCAGTTTTGGGGAGCTTTTTAATTTAGTCGGAGCTCTCCTGTAATATATTAGAAAGTGCTCCTAATGCCCCATGCACATGGCCTTGAGCTCTGTAAATAGGACATGCTGTCTCGTGAAAAAGTGAGTGTGCCACGCTTTGATTGCGAAAGGACCTCATGATTGCTTGTGCGGTAACTTCCTATTGTCTTTGGTTTCTTTCTATTTTCAATGGTGCCTTCATACTACGTGACAACACCCATCTACTATGTGAACTCTGTCCCGCACATCGGCCATGTGTATTCTACGCTTATCGCCGACTGCCTTTCGAGGTACTATCGTATGAAAGCGGACCGTGTCTTCTTCCTCACAGGAACTGACGAACATGGCCAAAAGGTTGCAAAAGCAGCAGCTGAGGGCGGCATGACTCCAAAGGACTATGTGGACATGATATCAGCGAAGTATCGTACATGCTTCACGAATTTCAAATTTTCGCACAACCACTTCATTCGAACCACGGACGACGGCCACAAGAAGATGGTCTCCGATTTCTGGAAGCTACTGCGCGCAAAGGGAGACATCTACAAGGGGGTTTACGAGGGATGGTACTGCGTCTCAGATGAAACTTTCCTCGCACCGACGCAAATCAAAGAAATTACAAACAGCGGAGGTAATGTTGTAAAGGTCTCCGCGGAAACGAACCATCCGGTTATCCCGATGAAGGAGGAGAACTATATGTTTCGCCTCTCGGCATATCAGTCAAAGATCCTTGATTGGCTGCGCAGCGGCCCAGTCATTGTGCCCGAGTTCCGTCGCCTCGAAATGATCGACCTCTGCGCAAAAGGGCTCAACGATATATCCGTGTCACGCTTAAAATCTTCGTGCGACTGGGCCATTCCATGCCCAGATGACGAAGAGCACGTCATATACGTATGGCTCGACGCCCTGAGCAATTATCTGAGTGCGATACGGTCTAAAGCTGCAGCGGATGAAGGTTCGATCGGGCAATCGTCCTTTGGCGGCTGGCCAGGCGTCCATGTTCTTGGTAAAGATATCCTGAAGTTCCATGCCATCTACTGGCCGGCATTCTTATTGGCAGCGGGCCTGGAGCCGCCCAAAAAGCTCATCGTTCACGGCTGGTGGACGAAGGACGGCACGAAAATAAGCAAATCGCTCAACAACACTTTCAGCCCCTTCGAAAAGGCTGAGCAGTTCGGTATCGACCCACTTCGTTTCTTTCTCCTTCGTGAGACCGGAATCTCCAGCGACGGTGACTACTCAGACGCCGCGATGGTTGCGAGGCTCAACGGTGAACTCGCAGATACACTTGGAAACCTCGTTTTACGTTGCACAAGCCGTAAAATCATAAAAGACGGCAAGGTTCCAGCACCTGGCGAGTACACAGAGCAAGATACCGCTGTTCAGGGTGCCCTGGGGCGCCTCGTCACACAGGTCGACGAGTTGATGGAACAGGGTCTCATTCAGGAGGCTCTCATCGCTATTTTTGATATCCTTCGCTCTATCAACTCGTATATAACCCAGAATGAGCCATGGAAAACGATGAAAACTGCGCCTGTTCGGGCCGCAACGGTGCTGTACGTTGCCCAGGAGGCCCTTCGCATCCTTGCAATGCTTCTGAGTTGCTGCATGCCCGATGTCTGTGCTGATATTCTCGACCAACTCGGCTTAGATAGCAGCCAGCAGATCGGATCAGAGCTCCTCCGCTTCGGTGTTCTAACACCTGGTGCGAGCTTGGGCGAGGTGAAGCCACCATCGTTTAAGAAGGTAATTCTCTCTTAGAATAGATAGCTTCAGCTATTTGGACGGACGGTAGATACGGCACCTTTTATTTCAAATTAATATTTACGTAATGGCTGACGAAAAAAGTGCCCCGGCTGAAGTTCATGTCGAAGAGCCCACGCTCGAATCGGAGGATGCCTCATCTGCGCTTCGCACGGTTCTCCAGAAGGCGATCGAAGTCAACGGCCTCGTCCGCGGATTCTCCTCCGTTGCTCGCGCGCTGGACAAAGGAGTCGCGCAGCTGTGCGTGCTCGCTGAAGACTGTGAAGAGGATGACTATAAGAACCTCATTACCGCGCTCGCCCGCCAGCAAAAGGTCGACCTGATCCGCATCCCTGAGCGCCGCACGCTCGGCGAGTATGCCGGTCTTGCCAAGTATGACAGCGACAACAACATCAAGAAGGTGATCAACACCTCAAGCGTCGCGATCACTGACTTCGGTGAGGGGACGAAAGCCCTCGAGCGCGTTCTCCGGGAGCTCAAGAAGACTGAGTAAGTATAGTCTGCGTTAAACATATAGATGAGATATAGACATTCTTATTCATGATGATTCGAGTTGCGGATCTGCAAATCATTCGGTATAACTTATTTGATACAATGACTCTTTGATGTCTGTCCCTTGGACCAAGAGCCTGAAGCATGTGTGAAATGGTGACGCTGTATCGAGGTTTGAAAAATAACTGGCTAGAATAGAGCAAGCTCATATCCTCACGAGAGCTTTTGCATGCTGTGCGAGTAACCTTTCTCACCATGCAAGCAAAGAAAATAGCATTTGCAGTCCGTCTCTACCCTGTATCTTTTGCCCCACAACGTCGTTGGGACCTATAATAGAAATGCTAATTGTATGAGTAGAGCCATGTGCAAATAGAATAGCAGCAATCTGGCGCTAGAATTCTCCATGTGATAAAAGCTGACAAATTTTTCACTGGATAGATACTAGAAAATTGCCATAGAATTGTGGGGCCATCGCTCAATTTTCACATTTCTCTTTGGACTTTGTACTCTTCGTCCTCTCTACGTATTTTCATAAAATGAGCAATGTACGGAATCAAGAATCTGACGCAGATTCGACGGCTCTGCACAGACCGGTACATATTGCTGAGAGCGACATCCACGAACTCTCAAAGTCTACCCGGCCGCTCAACGTATCTGTCTATTTGCATGGCCTCGACATGCACCGCTCAAAGTTCTTTGTAGAACGAGCTGTGAATAGCATCGAAGAGGCAGACTCGTTCGCCAGTTTGCTCGACCGGCTGAAAGCTGCGAAGCACGGGCTTCTTGGTTCTGGAATTTTTAGTGACGTGCAATACGCGGTTGAGCCGGCCCTCGGCGGTGGAAGCAACGCTATTGTCCGCCTTAACGTCCGCGAAGGGAAGGGCAGAAAAGAAATCGGCATCCAAACAGATATGAAAGGCAAACCTGAGCTCAAGGTATCCATGGCAAATTTCGTTGACAGCGCGTGCACGATTGCCATCGAGTGCATGCCGACGAAGCTCTCTGAGGGTCTTACTTCGGTAGCTTCGAGCGTTCGTTGGTGTAACCCGCCGTATGCCGAGCACGCTGATTTGGCGCTACTGCAGGGGACGTATGACCACACTTCGACGCATCAGCTCGACAAAGAGAATCGCCAGAGTGCCTCGATAAGCACGTTCTTTGGGCCGTCCTACGATGCGCACACGTTTCAGCTATCGTACACTTCGTCAGTACTTGGATCGTCCACAGCAAATAATTTGTGTGACGAGCTCAAGCACTTTCATCAAACAAGGCGTGATCGTGTCGGGCTCCAGTACGAACGCGTGTTCAGTAAGCTTTCATACCACACGTACCCGCTGCTGCGGCAGCTGTATTCGCTACCAATAGAGGGCTTTGAGACGCGTCTGCGCTGTGGACTTTTCCAAGTTGCGTGCGCCTCCTTGGAAAATGCAGCATCGCATGTGGCCCGCGAGCTGCGCGTGGAGGCTTTCTCAGCCTTTCACAGAAAATTGTCCCCCTTCTTGACGCTTGGGCTGTGGGCAAAGGTCGGCTACTTCTTTCCAATGACGGCGCATAGCAGTCAAAACCCACCGCTTTACCCATACATTCTTGATCGATATTTCCTTGGAACGTCACACGTTCGCGGCTTTGGCTTCATTGGCCCATCAGTCTATAACAACAGAGTGTTTGCAGGTGTAAAGGAATACGCGAGCGAGCCCAAAGAGCCGCTTGTAGGTCCCATTCAGCAGCTCGGTAGCTCAATTTTCGCTGCAAGCAGCGCATCGCTCAGTTTTCCTGTGCCGCTCTTCCAGGGCCTGCTCGCAGGGCACATTTTTATGAACACCGGCTTCGCGCCTGCTTATAACCAAAGAAAATTCAGTGTACGCTCGCTTGTCGACGGGCTTTGCACGTCTGCCGGCGGCGGTGTCCTCCTGAATCAGGTTCCCGGGCTCGGAGTCTTTTCCAGTGGCAGGCTAGAGTTCAACATCGCATTCCCGTTGCTGTGGGGAGAGTATGCAAGTATACAGAGAAGCAAATCTATGTTTAGTCGAAAAGAGGTATTCCAGAAAGCAAGGTTCGGCATCTACTGGAGCTACGAGTGAGAGTGCAGGGGCTTTCCCTCTTCCTATTGTATTGGTAAGCATGCTTGTCCAAAATGTCTAGTTAATCTATCTGTATTATTTTTTTGTTACAATTTTCCGTGAAATTCTTTGAAAAAGCGTGGATTCAAGTGGAACTGCTGATCTCTCGTATCATGCCTGCCGCTTATCTGCTGATGATTTCGTTGGATCAACATTTCCCGTCTAATACGCTACGAAGGAGAAAAATCTAACAGGAACCCGCAGGAATTGGCCCGAGGAAATGACAACCACTCTCTCGAGTATTGAGCTACATTAGTACGTTTTCAAGGATTAAAAATCAATTTTTCTATAACATGCTTTCAGGTGCTCACTAGTGCTCCAATCTCATACCTTGATACTCACGTTTTGCTATTTATCGACGCATGTGGAATATTTTATTCTATCCGAATGCTTATACATTCAGAACAAAGGCGAAGAGAACTATCCAGCATAGAATGGTCCGGACAAAGTCCGCGTTGAGGTTCACGAACGAGAACGCTGAGGCGACGCGACCTCGTTCCCATCGCTTGTACTGGAAGCCGAAGCGAATCTCGAGGGACTGGTCAAATTGCTCTTTACTCGCCCACGGCCCACGCTCGAAGTGCTTCTGAAGTAACCTTCGCGTCTCCTCGGGCATTCGACGAATGATTCCTTCGAAAAATATACGCTCGTAGTTTTGCGGTAGATAGAAGCGGTCAAATATGACCTCTTTGCACTTGACAAGCCCTCGGGTGCCATCAAGTGAAAACCATTGAATGAGGTCTGGCGTGAGATCCGGCAGGCTCAACGTGTGACAGCCCCACTTTCTTGCTACTTCGAAGTACTTGTGGATGAGAAGCCCGAAGTACCGCCGCGCCTCAGTTCGGATCTCAATGCGCAGCTCTAACGGGTTCGAATTTCGGTTCAGAACTGGAAATTTTCTCCGACGTGCAACACAGACACCGGGATGCGCCTTGCACACTCGCAGGTAATCGTTCGGAGCCTTCGCGAAATCCTCTTCAGAGAGGTTCCATTCGCCCACGTCTCCACCAATTTTTATTCGTGAATATGCATTCTGTGGAAAGGCCCGGCGATACACAGGTCGGTTATTTCCCTCTTCTACTTCGACATCAGTGTTGTAGATGTAGGTGAGCCACTTTCGCATGTGTTTTAAGAGTGATGCAAAGAACCCTTCGATTTCTTCTTCTGCTTCGTCGCTTTCCGGATGATTAACAGCACTCGATGAAAGGAGAATGTTGGCTATCCCAGTTGTAGGCGAATAGATTTGCAGCTCTTCTTCGGAAATCGTATAATTCGCCTGATTCCACGGGACAGGGTTATCAAAGCCTATCTGGAAGTTTGGAAAGACAGTGCTTTCCTCTCCATCGCTCAATGAGGCAGCGCCATGTGCCCTTGCATTGCGATGCATTTCTTCACGGTTACCGAAAAAATCTTCGGATGATTTTTGAGAGCGACATACGGCGCATAGAGCTTCGTGATGCGGGTGATTCGCTCGGATACGCGTCGTACGGCATGGGGCTGCTTTCATACACATTCTCGTAGACACTGTCGCTTTGCGGCGTTGCGGTTCCTTCCTGTTCCATCGCAAGAAGGACGTCTTCAAGGTGCTGCACAATACCACGATGCCGCGACTCGTGGTATCGCCCACGAGGCTGGTGTGGGGCATCGACACAAACGTAAAGGGAGATGAAATTCATCGTTCGGACTGTATGCTCTGGTGCATTATAAGAAACCTGAAATCGAATGAATAATTAAATACTCCTCGAATGCGGTGGATGATCGTAAGGATCTCTTGTAAGAGGTAGGGCCTTCAAATCAAACTGCTTGAGGCACTTGCTATGCTCACTTTGCCCAAGGGAAGCAAGAAAATGTACAACTTGTACCATTTGAGGGTCATCTACATCCACTGGGTTATCATGAGGACCTTCTTGAACGAAAAAACGCTTTCAGAGAGGCGCTTGAGTGAAGATGGGAAGGTTTCACACAATCAACCACAAGTGTATTCCCTGAGGCGCTGTCGATTTTTGCTGTGTGCCGACTCTGAATAATTTTGAACCGACGGAAAATTCGCTTCGCGAAGCCTTTTTCTCGCTGCTCGAGGTGGTGCCGGAAGCGTTCGACACGTTCAGGGCCGACATTCGTATTCTCGTCGTATTCCTTCGAATTTTCTCGCTGTGCTGCAGCATTTTTCTTGAGATCAGCAAGGTCTTGTGCTTCTCGCATTGACCGCCAATAGGCGCTTTCATTGATCAGATCCTGCGGACGTGCTGTGGGTGATTCAGTGTTGCGCAACCTCGCGTGATTTCGAATTTTTTTCAGGTACTCATGATTTCGGAAAAATTCTGCTTTCTCATCAGGCGTCATTTCATCGAGCTTGCGATCAATCATTGGATCTCGGAGGCGGAGCTCGTTCAGTGCCTTTTTATTGCTCTGATATCGAAATATCGCAGAATCTAGGAGCCAGAGAGACTGTTTCATCTACATCAATATATATATGCCTATGGGGAAAAGAGAATAGTGGTGGAAGTGTCGAGTTTGATATAAGATGCACAAGGAAATGGACACTCGGTGATAATACTGCCAGCTACATCATCCTCTTTTGGAAGATCTGGTAGGGTTCAGACAGCAGCTGCGTCGAGTGCTCTGGCTGGTTGAGGACATCTGTCCAGTCAATTGTTCCGATGCGATTTTCCTCAATTTCGACGAGCAAGTTGGAGCTCCGTAGCCCCCCAGTACGCTGATTTGTAGCAAGGCGCTGCATATCGATCATGGACCTGGCCTGGAACGCTAAACCAAAGAGTGAGCCAGTGTGCTTCATTTTTTCAGTACGTTCTGAAGATTCGAATAGATCCAAAGAATTTTTTGCCTGGAGCGAATCCATTTGCTTGTAATCGAAAATGAAAAAAAAGGCCACAAGTTGCATAATGCATGGGTGAAATTCTATGCTTGCTCAAAAGGAGTATCAGGTTCATTTCGCATCTTTCAACTATAAATTGCCTCTGTCACCACAAGACTGCGCACACGACCATGATAACAACTTGCATGTACTCTCATATCTGTACTCTACTATTTTTGTTTCGAATTAGTACTCTGCGCATGCATACGAGCGCTAGAGACCCACATTTTCATGGTAGAGATAGTCTCTGTTGCCCTTTGTTCATTCAGCGCACGGCCCAATGTCAAATCTTTTATGTACGGATCTTGAATACACATATACAGAAATGTATTGCCTATCTTCGTCCTGTCCCAACTGAGTGACTTTCTCGTGACACCTCTATTCAAGCTAACGACATCTCTTGCCCAGTCAAAATACGTTGTATAGTACTCGAAGAATCCGTAAATGAGCTCACTGAGTACTTGGCTCTGTTTATCGACATAACCGAGACTTTTGAATAGTTTCGTGTAGTCTTCACACTCCCCTGGTATCGCTGGGATGGTCTCGGGATCTACATACGCTAAAAAGTTCTTTTCGAAAGTGATGTAATAAATCCACATAATTACCCAGGCATACGAGCATAAGTAGCCCTGCCGCCCGTCGTTGACACTCGCTGTCTTAGACCAGCACTTTACATACAGAGCTCCTTGTCTCGCGATGTTGCTCTGAAAGAGGTACTGTCGTATGAGCCAAGAATTTCGGATGCCGCGCTCGTCAAATGAGAGGTCGAAGTCGACAGTAGAGGCCTTCGGCGGATTGAAGAAATGGGGCCTTAGGAATTTAGAAAAAGGGACAACGGATGCATATGCTCTAAGAACGCTCTGTGGGCTCGGTGCGTAGTATTGCATAAGATTTGTTTTAAGGTTCGGTTGGTTAAGGTTTGTCACTGAATCGACATACATGAGATTCGAATCTTCTGCAATAGCCTGAATTTTGGAGATCTTTTCGGCAGAGTGCTCCAGCGGAACGCTTATATCTAGACCTGTGATGTTTGATCGACGAAATCTCCCCTTTTTATGCTTGACAACAGGGACTTTCGCGTGAACAATAGGTAATACAGACATATGGTGCCACCCAATGACCTTTAGAAGCTTTACGAACTTTCTCACGAACATGGGGGCAAAAGACGTGATTGGCCGAGTGGTCCCACTCGCTCCTTTCGCGGGGATATAGCAAAAGTCTACATCAGATTTTCCGTCCCAGAAACCAAAGGCGAGAGCACCACCAAAAATGTAAAGCTTCAACGACATCTGTTCGTAGAGCGCAGAAATAGCGGGGACCTTATCGACGATCCAGGCTTCAAATATTTTGGTGACAAGCTGAAGCTCGTCGTACGCACCCATGAGAAATGTCCACTGGTCTGCAGATGGCATTGTGTCCCAAATGCTGTCCTGGAAGATAAACAAACCGACCTTCTTCAGGTCAGGACACACCCTCGCTTCGGCCCGCTGACGAGACCACCACGTATCGCAATCGTCGGATTCATTTTTTAAACTTTCGATGCTTTTTATGCGATTTTGCGATGCTGATTCGAGAGAAAGACTTTTCATATCAGATACAAGCGAATTCTTCCCTTCATCAACCATGAGAGTTTCTGTAGCACATTGCTGTTTTGGGTTCATGAGTTTATACTTTTCCATTGGTTCAAGCGGGCATATGACCACTGGTTCTTTTGCTCGCCTTCTTTGGGCCTTGGGCATTGTAAATGTGTACCAAAATCACCTGAAAGAGCTTATGAATATTATGTGAAAGCGCAGCATTTTTTGGATGATAAAGTATAAGGTGCTCTCAAAATTACGAAAATTTAGAAAACATGTTTGAAAAGAATGTGTTTTCCCTGGGAGCGCTCTTTTGCACTTTGGTACGGTCCAAAGCCTCTGATCTTATGAACCTCTTGCGATCTATTCCATGCGATTTCTTTGTATCAAATTGTTGTTGTATGATTTTGAGATCCTCGTGTGATTCAATGTGCTGCACCCGCACTTTTCTAATCTTGTCACCTTCCTTCCATTCTGAGCGATTTCTTGCAATGGCAAATTTGTGAGCGCTTTCCGGAGAGTCCATGTGCACAAGCACCAAGGTTTGTTTTTTCTGATGCACTATCTGGAGATTTAATGCAGAAAAAATAGGACTCATCCACGCTTGTATATGATTTGTACCGAGACCTGTCGGTAAATTGCATATGTATACATATATTGTACCCAAAGGCGATATGTTGCTGTCGTATGAAGCACATGTCGGTGAAAACGAAGAGGTCCACGCGTGAAAATCTTTTCTCTGCATATATACGCGCATCTCATCACTAAGCTCTATCCACCTGTTGACGATGCTCGGTATGATTCGTGAGCTACAAATCTGTATTTCCGTAGAAGCGCTTGAGGGCACAACCAAGGACTGTACGAGAACTAAAATTTCGGCATATAATCTCTTTAAAATAGCGGACTCTAGGGCCTTCATATTCATGACGTGCTCATTATCACTTTTGGGAGCATAAAGTGAGCTACGAAGACTCTCAAAGCTTTTCGCAAAATCTTTCTGATGTCTTTTCTGGATTTTTGAAAGCTGCACCGAATCAATAGAGTACAAGCACTCTTGTAAAGTGGAGAGCGATGCATTATCATGACCGTAATACGCTAAATCAAATGTCCTCATCATCGATCTCCATTCACTTAAAATTACACGAGCTGTGCTTGAATGCTTCTGAACGACGCTTTCTTTACCGTTGCCCTCGTTTGCGAAATGATGAACAGTTACAAAAAGGATTTTGAGCGTGTACTCGATTTCATCTTTCACCATAGCGTAAGAAATGGGACCAGCTCCTTGACGATTTGATGAGTACTTGATAAGACTTGATATACTCTCAAAACACCTTGAACTTATTTGACTCATACAGTCATTGTCGCTTGTGCTTCCAGAAATGAGCGAGAGCATCAAAAGGGAAAGAGCATCTGCTGTACAACATGGCATAGTTTCTCTAACACTTATTCCTGATGATAGTAACGAAAGAGCTTCACAATCTGAATGTACTCCTGGAAGAAGGAACTCTCTATGTAGCTCGAGCCCGGGCGATAGAGCGTGGCGAAAACGATCAACCTTCATTTTTCCAAGCAGCATGAGTATGTTTTCATGCTCTTCGGGCGATGTACACTGTCCTTGAATCGGATTGATATCTACGCGCTGTATCAAATGATAAACCAGCATGACAACTTCCGACCAGATGCAATTTGAAGAGAAATGTGCTTGAAGTGCATAGGTTACCAGACAAGGAATTATATTGAATGCATATGCAGCGAAAGAAAGAGGACCCTCTGAGTGCGCAAAATGATCGCAACCTTTCACTGTGAGTCGTAGAAGTGCGATGTACTGGACGAGTATTGAGGCGTCTGTAGAAAAATGGCATTCTAGGATGCCATTCTTCGAATGTGTGAAAGCACGTTTGATTGACTTCTTCAAGCTGGGTCGAAACAAATTTGGATGCGTTTGCACACTTTGGGACCATGCGTTGTTGAAGCATGTTGAAAATGTAGAGTCGCTCAATTGCTGCAGATCTTTCCGTACTTGATGGCTCAGAAAAAGTAGAGCTATATTATGCTGACTTGCTCTATTTAATGCCCGTTCACACAAGAAAAAGGGAAGTATTTTGAGAACTTGAGAAAGTTTCGGGGATAATTTTCGTTGAGCGAACTCATTCTCCAGGCACTTTACATTTCCGTATTCCCACATGATGTACTCTATCCAGTCTCTCGAAGAGAAGCTATCAGATCTGCAGCGCTTCTCATATGCTGCCCTTCTTTTCAGGGACTCTTGAAAAATTGCATTTTCGAGTAAAGCTGTATTTACGGCATCTTTTTCCGAAGAAATGGGCTCCCACTTCATGTATGCGTTGAAGTTATCTCTCCATTTGCTGGTCCCGCAGAGCAGTTCGCACTGGTATGAGTCCCTTAACAGCTCCTGCGCAATTTCGAACAGCAATGAATGTGACTTTGTATATCGAGATGATTCCAAGATATGATGGAGCGTTTCTCGATAAAAATGTAGGATTTGAGAGCATGCTTGAAGGTGATGGACAGATTGAGTTTCATCTTTGCTCTCGGTATGCTGGTGGCTAGGAAGAGCCATACAGCGAACCAGAAAGAGGTGTAGCCCATCAGAGAATGAGTCTAGTACATCTGCCATAGGTTCTATCGCATCGACTTTAGCGTCTTTCTTGAAAATAAGCTCAAAGATAGCAACTATCAAGTTTTCGATTCCTGGCTTGCTATCGTGCTTACCTCGGGTATCTTGGACTCGTGAGGCGCGAAAGATGATGCCACCGATGCATAGGCGAAGAAGCCAAGGATGCTTTGTGAGACTGAAAGCGCATTTTTCTGGATCTTTGCTGTTCTTTTCAAAATAAGTGATGAGATCCACCATCATCTTTCGCCGCTCTAATTCCTGGAGATCTAAAAACTTCGAAATGGAATCAATTTGCGATGCACGAGGTTCATCGGCTTGGATCTCGTTGACAGAGGCCATCTCCAGGGGGTCCATTTGCTGTGTTATATTTTTTGGAAAGTCTACAACATGAACTGCATCACGCTTGCGAATTCGTGCGGCTAATAGCTTGCATAGTGTATATATTTTTCGCAGTGGTTTTTCTTCACACATTAATCATTGTAGAAAAAGAAGTATGAAAATCAAGAATAAGTCGCACGTCTATCTGGAAGCCATGAGCACTGACGAACTCTCTGCAGACGAGAGACGTACATGCTTGCTTTCTCGAGAGCTTCAATTGGTTAGAATGAATATCAGAAGGCCCAATAGCTTATCCCCACACTCCTTTCTTCTTTTTTGTCAACCTTCCTCGAATATCTAGGGGTACTTGCCCATATGATCTATGAAGACTCGGAAAGTTTACTTCCGAGTTTGCCTTCGCTTCCCGAGGTACCTTATCGCTTGTCTGTACCCTTTCAGTTCTGGGGAGGCTTTCTTTTTCGCCTTGTTTGTCGTGTTTTTTTTCACATTCGAGTGGCTGAACCGTTTTCACTCCTTGTGGAGTTCGAGAGCTGATGAAATCGTGATGCTTTGAGCCACTCATAACAATGCTTCTGTACCTTGAGTTCTGTGTTCTCTGCGCTGAACCAAAAGGCGAGATTTCTCGTACAGGGCTTGGGATTTCTACATTCTGCGTGATAAACATGCTATCAAATACCTGGCCCAAGTCAGCATAGTCGTCCCTGTGATTGCTTGATAAAATAGAGAACTTCTTCAGGTCAACCTTCTTTTGATGAGTAACAAAGTCGAAAATGACCACATTTGACCGAAATTCTACCGAATGAACACCAATCCTGCTTATTGGCCCTGCTCCCAACCTCGGATCGAAGCAAAATCCTAAAGAAGTAGGGTTTAAGGGGATTTTCTTCTGAGCTCGGGTTTTGTGTGCACTTACGCTATGTGCTTGCAACTCGATTTCTGAAGAGAATGTGCGCGCAATGAGATCTTCTCGGCTACACGCAGGGTGCTTGCAGATGTAATGATCATTTTCAAAGTGTTTGCAGAGTCTTCTTCTGTCTTGAAAATATCTGTTTGGTGATGCTTGTTCACATAGGTCACAAGCAATGTGCGCTTCGCGCATGTGCCGAGAAAATATTTCGATATCATAGAAATACTTTCGACAAAAAAGGCAGAAAATGTGTCCTAGGAAGGCTTTTGAGTTATGCAAAAGCTCCCCTTTCAAGTGAAGGTCTAGCTCTGATACATCATATAATTCCTGTTCAATGAGAAAGCAAGGTTTGCTTTCCAGGCAAGATTCACAATACACTTTTTTATGAACCTTAGAGACATGATTTTTTAATGAAGCCATGTTTGCAAAGGTAGGGCCTCCTTTGTCCCAGCATTGTTTGAACGGGCAGCGAAAGCTCTCGAGCTGGTGGATATGGGAAAGAATTGCCCCATCATTATACATAATTCCGGAGGATTTCTCAACATGTCGTGCTACATCTTTCTCCCTCGAGATGGGTGTGATGTGTATGAAATGTGAAACAGCTCGACACACAGGACAGGATAGGTCCCCATACTTTCGTATTCGTAGGGCACATAAATAACAAGTCATGTGACTGCATGAGTAATATGCCCGAATCGCAATATTTTCTGAACAAATGATGCATTCTTCACATGTTTCCCGAAGCTCGAGATTAGTAGGTGGTGAAAAATGCCGCTCTATATCAAACTCTCTCGAAGCTATCATATTATTCATTAAGCCATGGATATTAAGCGTTTTAGTATAAGTTGTGAAAATGTGTGATCTAAACATTCGCAAATGATTCTAAAGTCTTCTTTTCGGAATATAAACACGAAATGACTCGGAGGAGCTAGACTTCTTTAGACTTTCGAGTCTCCTCGTCCCTCTGTGAATAAGGCTCTCTATACGTGCAAACTCACGCCTTCCGATGTGCATGTTCAGACGGAACTCTCTCCTTATGCATTCTTTTAGCTTTAAAGATGACTTAGGATCTTCTTTTTGCAATGCGAGGCGCAAAAAACTACGATAAAGTGAAAGAACAGATAGCTGAACCCCACTATGACGTTTCTGGCGACAGTTTCCAATTTGAGATGGTTTAAGAGCATTCACATTTAGATTTCTATCCTTCAGTGCATTTGATATTGATAAACTTTCTCTTGACCGAACGGAATGTGAGCTGGTATTAGAAAACGAAGGCAATTTTGTCTCAGGTGACGAAGCATAGGAAAAGGATAGCATCCTCCCACATTCACCAGAATGTTGTGACAAAAGGTTGCTGAGCGTGAACGAAGATTTCATTGCATATGAGCAAGATAAGATTCAATTAATAAGCCGTTTCTCCAAGGAGGTTAGTACGAAAAACTTATATCTAAGATCGGTCTTGAATCTGAAATAAATTTGTTCGCTCTCCACATCTGAGTATTATACTCGTTCGCATTAGAGATGCCGTGATATCCGCCAACTGGATGGAGCAGCAAGGTCATCGCTCTGTGTATACGTGTGCCCTGTAAATAGATGGCACTAGGCAGGTCTATTTGAATAAAAGGCACTTTAAGATAAGCAAATCATACGCTTTTCAACACATATTTTTCAATGGCGGAGCAGGGAAAAATTCTACCATTCACCTTAGCAAGTAAAAGCGAAATTATTTTCAACAATTACTTCATACCTTCAATCTTCTGCGGAAAATTTTTCACCCGAATTCCGATCTAGGTAATAACATTAAAGGAATGATTAACGAGATAGGAGAGGTGGAATTCTAATTTTTAGAATGTTGCTGAGAATGTTTTGCTGTTGCATGCGCGTTATTTGTCGTTTTCTTGCCACATTTACCATGGATGTAAGAGTAAGTCGCGAATCCGCGCATTGTGAATCTGCAACTGATTGCATCGCACAAACGTGTGGGCAAAGAATCATAGAAGAAAGCAGCGAGAAGAAGCAAAGTCCTGCGCATTGCATAGATGAGGCGGAGGTTGAAATTGTGATGTACCTAGAGTACGTCGGGGGGAAATCATCGATTAGCAAGGTACGAGAAGATGTGCGCTGGAAAGAAAGGTTTGAAGAAAACTGTGGAGATCTTCTGTCTTTTTTGCAAAGCCACAGTATCTTTGCGTTGTCTGGTGATGCTGATGTGGTAACAGTACTCCGGAATAGCATACGAAAAGCGGCCATAAGTAAGAAGTCGGATAATCCCTGTGTTATTGCACCTCAAGTTTCCGCCCCACAGAATACATTCGGTCCATCCGCGCTGCCCCGGAAAGGTGTGCGACCATTCAACTTACGAGACAAGATCAGGCAGAAGGATGCACCAATAAAGGACGTTGGGAAAATCGCTATATCATGTATATCCCAAGGTATTGATCTCAATGCGCTGCAGCGCCGTTTTAGGCAATGGAATTACGTGTCAACGATTTCAAACAAAGTACTCCATGTCACAGATAAGAGATCAAAGTTCAGGCAGCAGCCCAAGAGTGATCTCAATACTTCAGAGTACGGACAAAACTATCACGAGATCGAAGAAATGTATGAAGATACAATCAGTTCGTCAGATCCTGAACATTTCGATCTCTTTGTATTCTCTTACGGATCAGTTGTATGGTGGGGATACAACATGAATATGTATAAAACTATTGAGAAGGAATTCATTCCATTCAGCACAACTTCTCGTGGAACTGAAGAAGATTCACTAGATGGTTCAATTTTCCGAGATCCTTATTCGCAAAAGTACGTACAGGAGCTCTTTCCAATATGGTGTACCTTTGAGACGATGAGCCAGTGCGACAAATCCGCTTCATCGAGTCTCAATTCACTCAGTGAAGAGTCACTTGAGAGGCTTTACTCTCAAGATTTCCCATTCACACTTCCGTATTATTCGAATTCAGTGTTTCTTGAAGCACTTCAGAGGGATCATATCATTTTACCGATTGAGCTACCTGCTGTTAAGCAAGCAATAAGCCATGCACTCGCACAAAATGTAAAACTTGATATCATCGAACCTGGTGTGCGTGATCTTCTCCAAATTTGCAAACCATTTCCAGTTCAAATCAAAGAGCATGGGCGAACCAATATCAAGCATTCGCAGGTGAATCAGCTAAAAGGTCAGCTATTCCTTCTTCGTATGGAACTGAAGAGCGATAGTGAGCTTTTCGAAGAGCCGGAATTTTTCTGGGATTTTCCGTGGTTTAAGCAAATTTTCCGCATCATCCGAGATGATTATGGTGTTGAGAGCAGAATCTGCTTGCTGGACGAAAAGCTTAGTGCCGTTCAGCTAACACTAGACATGATCGGCAATCAATTCAATGAAGAGCATGGTAGGCGACTTGAATGGATTATCATAATATTGATTATGATAGAAGTTATCATTGCAGTTGCAGAGTTGATGCTCGAGATGGGCTACAGTGTTCATTTGTGAAGCTATTTTCACCTCGAAATGTATTAAGTGTACGGCCGAAACCTTATATCTCCAGGTTAATTGTGTGTAATACTCAATGTATGACTTATGGTCGTCGAAGGAAAACGATACAAAATTATCCCGTGCCGGAAGACATTCCAGTAAAGTGGTACGTATCGGAATCGCCAGCCCCTTTGGGCAAACTACTGCCGAAACACTTAAAAACACCCCAAACACGGTAAAAAATCTCTCGAGTTCGAGCAAAGAGCACGAAACGGAAAATAGCCTGCATGTTCAGTCTAAGGAATCCAGATATTCTGATGAAATTCTGACATCTGGAGCAGGTTTCAAACGTATAGGCCTAAGTGAAGATCAATCTGTAAATCCAAAGATTGTATCCAGTCTCAAATCAAAGATAGAAAAGCGTAAGAGAGGGGATGTGCCTAAGGTTAAAGAAAAGAAAACTTCTGCATGTCACACTGAGAGTGATAAGCCCACTGCAAGTCAGCGCAAGGTTTCACAGCTGGAGGCCCATCCACTCGACAATGTCCATGCAATCTTGCAGCGAAAAGGGGCTGTCCATCGAAAGCGACCGCTTGGTACAAAGCGGGGTCACAGATCTATCCGATTTCGCTGGGCTTGGGTACCATATAATCGAAGCCATATAACGAAGGGTGGTCCAAAACCGTAAATAAATTTCACTTATTTTTTCTGATCTATGATATTCAGTCGCTTTGGGTGTGCTTATATGATAAAAATGAAAGACGAAGAATGTGCTGGCATAAATGAAAGTGATGTGCCTGACAGATAAGCAAAGGTTTACATAATAGCGCATCAGCGATGTGAGATCAACATTCCTTTGATAAATTGCAGCTGGATTATTCTGGGCATCGTAGCGAATCTCAAGTTCCTGCGCTTAGTAGCACCTACTATCATCGAACGTGCATGCTGCTCGAATCATTCTCTAATTCAAGTAAAAACATAAAAAAATAGACTTAACACACGCGATGCGTATTTTCATTTTCATAAAAGAGTGTGCTTGCACGCCCGGCAATATCGCAAGAAATTGCTGCAAGTTCGCCTGAAATACTTGGATGTATGCTGCTATGCCTCACGTCGGTTTCCGAATAAATACTTCATCACAGAGATCAAGCCCGAAATAATCTCCACTTATGAGGTAAAACTTCAGCGTATGCCCAGGGTATCCATCTTTGTCCATGCATAAGTCTGCGTTCCAGGATTCCTTCCACTCAACCTGAAAATTGAAATGCTGTTTCGTCTCGATCTGGTGAATATGCTTGAGTACGATCAGCTCATCTACCCGTGTGTCGCCCAGTACAGCATAAAATTGCAGTCTATTCTTCTGCCCTCCTTGGCATTTCTTATTGACCGCGCAGTGAACTGTCACCGACACTCTGCTGAATTTTTCGTCCGTAGAGCTCTCTATGCTCGCTGAAAGATTAGGCAGACTTTCGAGCATGTCCATTGCTGACGCGATGTTAACCTCTGTGAGCGCATCTCCATGCGCCTGCATGACATCAAGGATTTTTTCTTGCGTACTTTTAGTAAGAGGGATACAATCTTTGATCTCATTTATTCCAAAGCGGGAAAAAGCCGATAGCATCCCCATGGAAAAGTGTGGAATCTGCAACAATGTGCGATCGCTCCACCAACGACGCTGCGAAATCGCTTTCCCGATATCCATCGCACCGAGCGCAGCTACCAGATAGCCCTGACATGCGGCAACATCGATCATGGCCTGCACCAGTCTTGCACTGTTTTCAACAACACTTCGCATATCCGTGGAGTAGTCGCTCACCGGCACCTCGCATCGCTCAAAAAGCGCCTGGAACAGGAGATGCGCCTTCGTGTGCGGCGTGTCAATACGGCTCATATCGACTTTTATCGGCACGAGCTTCGCGAGTTCGATGTTGTACTTATCTTCGTTGTGGCGCACAGGCAGCTCAGCGAACTCCTCAGCGTTCGACAAAGTAGAAAGCATTTCCTCTCTCGAAGACCGAGGCTGGATATCGAGGACGAGCCGCCGCATAGTCTGGTGCGCGAGATAGTAGAACGAGCAGAGCTCGCCGAATTGCGTGCACTGCAAGGAGTCGTCTTCATCCTTTTCCACGCAAAAGCAGTACTGCAGATCTGAAATCGCGACTTGCACAAGGTTCGCGAGAAATCCCATGATTGACTCGCCGGAGGTGTCCTGTATGCCATAGTAGAGTGGATTTTTCATGAGTCGGCGGAACATGAAGGTCCACGTGAAGAAATCAAAGACGTCACATGCCGACCGAATGGTGCCGCTGACGATTTCTGCGTTGATATGCACGATGTATGCTCTCGGCAAGAACGATTCCACTGGGAAATTCCCAAAAAGGAAGCGTTTGTAAAAATCCTTTTTCGCCTCCTGTGTGAGAACGAGCGCTCTACCCTCGGTGTCATACTGTGGCCTGCCCGCTCGGCCGATCATTTGGAGAATGTCTGTGATGGAATAGTCGACATAGCCGCGGGACTTGCAGTCGAAGAACACTGTGCCTTTTACGATAACCATGTGCGCGGGAAAGTTGACGCCCCATGCGAGCGTCGAGGTCGCAACCAGAATCTGCAGCTTTCGCGATTTGAACAGGTGCTCGACGAGCCCGCGATCGCTCTGGCAAAGCCCACCATGATGGATGCCAACGCCGAAGGATACGGTGTACTTCAAGTAAGCGTCTTCGATTGTACGCGACACCTGCGCGGTCTCGTCGGCGCCCATCCGTGTGAAGCGTTTGGGCTGCTGCTGCGCCAACAGCAGGTTTATGAGCGCGAGTGCCGTGAGCCTTGTCTGGCGGCGTGAGCTGACAAAGATGATCACGGGTTTTGTCGGACTCTTTTCGCAGATTGCATGGAAGACAGGCTTATTCATCGTAGCCATGCGCGGACAGTATGCGCGCCCGGGGAAGCCTGATATGAAGCATTTCATCGGTACAGGCCGAACGCTCGCATCGAAGTTGAACAGGGCCCACTTGCGGGGCACGCCGAGCCACTTGCCGATATCCGTAGCGTTCGCGACAGCTGTGGATAGTGCGATGATGCGAACTGGCGTCTCTCGGCTCTCAGAAATGATCTTTGTCCGTGAAACGACGAGCTCGAGCGTTGGCCCACGCTCGCTGTTGAGGAGGTGAGTCTCATCAATGATGACGAGGTCAACGTCGCGCACATACGAGCGTTTTGTCCAATTTCTCGAAATTCCGTCCCACTTCTCGGGCGTGGTGCAAATAATGGAACATTTGGCGATCTCTGCAGGTGATGGTGAGGCCTCACCACTCATCTCGAGGACACCAAACCCTAGTAATTTCTGATATCTGCATTTCCAGTCGCCCATCCGCTCTCGAACGAGGGCTTTGAGCGGGGCAATGTAGACAACTTTCTTTCGCGCACCGCTGTTTGATTCACTCTGCAGTACCCGGAGCATCGCGAACTCCGCGCACATCGTCTTACCGCTGCCCGTCGGAGCGCCGAGGAAGACGTTGAGGTTCGTGTGGTACATTGTATGGAAGCACTGCGACTGGACAGCGTTCAAGTATAGATACGGAAGGGCCGGGTGAAATTTCTGCGGGATGGCGTTGCGACTGAGGGGTGCCAGCGGCAAGACTGGCGTGACCTGCGGCGCATCCTCCAAAATGTCACAGCCTTTCAAATGAATAAGCGCATGCTCGCGAGCGCCGACCCACGACGTGTTGTGCAGCTCAACGTCATATTGAACAGAATCACTGGCAACGGGCACTGTAAACTCAACATTAACGGATTCCTTCTTGAGTAGTGTCTCCTTTGTAAACTTCACCACACAGCTATGCAAAAGAATATCGTCATCAGTGCTGCGCGCGAAGAGCCACCAGGTGTCGACGCTTCCATGATGCTTATCTGACCACTTGAAAAGCGGCGAGACTTTCGCGTGCACGCGCAGAACCTTTCGAGTGATCGGTTGACTTTGCACCTCGAAGGCTACGCGCGGGAAAAATTTAAGCACATTCTTCAGTGCGATACCGCCCATTTTGCTCTGCGTAATATCACCTATCTCCGCCGCTGACATTTCAAATAAATCCTCTATGCGGACCATCCTATTTTCAATTCGGTTGATGACATAGGCGTGGATGTCTTCTGCAAACTGTCGGATGGGGTGGTCAGTGACCTCGCACATGCGCCGATCGACTGCCTTGGCAAGGTGCAGGAACCGAATGGCGGCGAAGAAGTGCTTGCGATGGATTTCAAGCTCAAACAAACCGCGGAGTATACGCTGTGCGCATTCGACGACATAGAGCATCTCGCTCGCGAGGGAGTGCGTCGACGGACAGATACGCGACAAGTGGAATTTCAGCAGATTCATGACCTTCTTTTGTGAGGCTGAAAGTGACCCATCATTGTTCTTCTTCTGCAACATGATAGGGAGCTTACGGGAGAGATCGAGGAGCTCGTCTTCTTCTTCCGAGCGAACTCGTAGCTGCGCGAAGTCGCGCGAGCTCGCTACGATACTGAGCAGATCGTCGTCGTCGTCGAGCTGGACCGGATCGCCTCTTGCGTCCGTCATTTTCTTGAGGAAGATCGCCATCGATTCGCACCCGATGTAAAAATGTGATGCGATGCGTCCAATTTCTGTTGAGTGTAACACATTTGTGTTCTCGTCAAAACGCACCATCTGCGACGCCTGCAGCTTCTTCACAGCCTTGAGGATCGCGTCACGCCGAAAATGAACGAGGTTCGGATCGTTACGCAAGTGGGAGGGGCTGACGCCGTACGCAAACGGGTTTGTACTGATTCTGTGCCAGAGGTATGTGTACTCGACCCACTGAATGGCATCAGCCATGGAGTTGACAGTTCCTGCAGCAATTTCAGCGTTGAGATGGTTTGGCATGTCGGTTTGCATGTTGGACTCGATAGTGGGCGCAAACGAAAGCATTCGAACGTAATGCTGCACCTGTTGCTCTGCCGTGATGATGATGCCATGCCCGGAGGTGTCGAAACCGGGTCGGCCCGCGCGACCAAAAATTTGAAGTACATCAGTGTGCGAGATGTGCACAAAGCTCCCCTGCTTTGGGTTGTACATCTCTGTTCCATATATGATAACTGTATGCGCCGGCAGGTTAACGCCCCACGCGAGCGTCGCCGTGGATACGAGAACTCTGATGATACCTTCTTTGAAGAGATCCTCTGTGAGCGCACGGTCAGCGTGGACCATGCCTGCATGGTGAATACCGAGGCCGTCGTTGAGAAGATCGTTGGCATCCTGGAGCCGAAAACGACGCGTGCGCTGAAGTAACTCCGTGTGTAGCAGCTCACTGTCCGGATGCTTGTGCAACAGGTCGCGGGCAAGCTTGGCCACCTGAAGCGTGTTGTTTCGAGTGTGCACAAAAATCATCACCTGCTTGGAAATGTTCAGCGCCTTGCGGAGGGCGTCGCCCAGGAGCTCCCGCTGCGCCGCCTCTTTCTCGATTTTTGTCAGCTTCTCTTTTATGCCTATGTACGTTTTGTGTAGGGGAATGGGACGAAAACCTTCACCAAAAACGAGTAGGCCAGTTTCTGCCTGCACGCGCAGAAAGTTTGCGACGTCTTTGGCGTTCGGGAGGGTCGCGCTCAGTCCGACAAGGCGCGGTCCGTGGCCGGTGACATCCTGGCTCATGAGCGCACGCGAAACGATTGCTTCGATCACCGGCCCTCGGTCGCTGCTCAGAATGTGTACTTCGTCGATGATAACAAGCTGGATGTCGTCCAGTATTGCGTTTTCAGCAGACTTACGCGTAATGATATCCCATTTTTCCGGTGTTGACACAAGAATGTTGCATTTTTCGAGTTCGGCACGGCTCAGTGAAGTATCACCGGTGTACTCTCGAACGATAAGCTTGAGCTGGCCGAAGCGACGCTGCAAGTTCACGACGATCTCCGAGGCGAGCGCTTTCATGGGCACGAGATAAACAATTCTAACTTTTCGGAAGTTTTCATCGGTACCGTCCCTCTGCATAGCTCGGTCGAGCAAGCGAAGGATGACGAGGACGGCCACGAGCGTTTTCCCACAGCCAGTTGGCGCAGCAACTAACATGTTTTCATCGTGCTGGAACGCGATTGGGAATACCTTGCTCTGTACAGGATTTAGCGTGTGGATCGCACCAAAGACGCTGTGGGTCCATGTGGGCAGTGCGTCAAGTACGCGGACAAGCTCCACAGGATGGGCAGTCGGTGCAACCGCGGGCATCTCAATGACGATGTGCTTCTTCATGCGAAGCACGTCACCACCACCAGCGCGGATCTGCTTTTCGTCGATATCCTTCGCGATGAGCGTACGCATATCTTCTTTCTTCTGCAGCCTCCGACCTTTTGCAAGGAGCGCTGCCAAAAGCCTCTGCTCAATATTATGTGACCTGCCGCGAAAATAGACAGAGGGTCCCCTCTGGTGACCAGGGGCTTGCTGATTGAAAATGTCGATGGATAAAAAATCGGTGATAAGAGAGAAAAGAACGCGGTCGTGACTCGCCATGATGCGGAGCACAAGATCAATATGAGAAACTCCGATCAGCTCCAAGCATTTCGCGGTATAGACAGCCGAATCGTTCTGTTTTTTTTCGGTGAACTCGTGGAGAAGCACGACAAGCGCAGAGAGAACATCGTCGTCGAGCGAGGAGTACATCTCTAGCAGGAGGCCGTGGAGGTCAGAGAGGTCATTTTTCTCAGTCAAATAGGCATTCGAACTGATTTTGCTTGCTTCTTCGAATGAAACCTCAGCCCTCTCAAGCGTAAATGCTTTCTTCGCTAGGTAGCATGTTTCATCATGAAGATGCCTGTCCCAGATGTGGGTGGCTTTGTTTATGAACGAACTTTCGCGAGCAGCATTGTTTCCAGCTTTTAATTGCCTGCCTACGTAGGTGTCTTGCCGTTTTTCTAAAAATTCCTGAGGAATATTCGGAATGATCTCGTCAAACGATAAAATCGTCATTCAAGTCAGTTAAATAGTATGTAAAACAAAGCTACTAATTTCACTACCTGGAGAAAGAGACGTATCACTACTTGAAATAAAGCATACAAATGCAGAGTGCATTGTTCCTACGGCGCATTAGCCAAAGATAAAGATTTAAGTATTTCCTTCCTTTGTTCAAGCGACATCTTTGGTCTCCAGCACTTGAGGAAGCGGTTCCAGCTAAAGGCAATATATACTGGAGAGCTCTCAGAGAGATGACTCGTGGCGATGAAAAAATCTCGTTGATTTTCCAGCTGTGGACTAACGCTCTGGTCAGTTGCAGCTTTGGCAGGTGTGCTTGATGCTTCTATCAGCGCAAGGAGTTCGCCTGCAGACATTGGTACGACCCTCTCTTCGGATGTGTAAGAAACTATGAAAGAAGCTATTTCTTGATAAACAGAAACGGCTTCGACTGGCTCATGCTGTACTTCAAGCGCTTTCACACCGACATTCTGAAAATTGAGCTGTGCCGTGTTGCGCACAAGATCAGCACCCGTGTGGGTGAGCATGAAGATGTTTGTCCGCTTTCCTTCCTCTCGGCGCTGAACTAGTCGATCCCATGGAAAATTGCTTTTCAATCCAATTTTTTCTTGGATTATCCGTCGATTCTGAGCTGTCAGTGTAGTAAAGCAGGGCTCATCTACTTTTTTTGAGTGCTTGGTCCTTTTTGGCTCCATGTCTGTGCTATCGCTCATGTCATTGCAGTCTTCAATTACGGCGATAAAAAAACCACCTGTATTTTGAAAGTGTGGTAAAATGCGCACAGCGTTTTCAATTTGAATGGACTTGTGCGTGTTTTGTACGGGAAACATAGAGGGTAGCACATGGCGCTTCACATCTTGGGGAACCTCTTCAATTGACGAGAACCAGTCACCATTGTTCAACATCACCTTCCAGTTCGATAGGCCTGGAGTACAGCGCATGTTTGGAACAAACTCAGACACACTTTTCACTTTGAAGCTTCTTTTGCTATTATTGAGACAGTGAAGCACTACCGCTTCATTTTCAATCGGGTTCATTGAACACGTGCTGTACACCATCCTTCCCCCCGGCTTCAATAATTCCAACGCCCTCTTTAGAATGGCTATTTGCTGCTTGTGCATCGCATGGGCATCTGCAGGTTTCCATCGCTGCCATAAATCGGGCGATTTTCGCAATGTACCGTCCCCTGAGCATGGAACATCGCAAAGAATGCGATCAAACCGTGTATTGCTGGGGAAACTCATGGCACAATGCTTTGTCACTATCAAGTGCTGGGCATTTTGTGTCCAACGGCAGCATTGGTGCATAAGCACACAGAGCCTCTTGTAGCTTACATCATTTGCAATAACATATCCTGAGTCCGGGGTCGTGCGACGAGAAAGCATCTCTAACATTTGTGTGGTTTTACTACCAGGCGCTGCGCACAGATCCAGAATTGCATGCTGTGGTTGAACATCCAGAAAGACAACAGGAAGCATACTAACGACCTCCTGCCTTGTGATATGACCGAGTGCAATGTGTTCTATGAGTACATTATAGAGCAACTTGATATTGCCAGTATTTAATAACTTTTGTGTTGCGTTGATTTGCCACGCGTATGGTGCTTCAACGCTGCATGACTTTACAAGCCACGTAATCTCTTCCGCGAGTTTTTCATGGCAGCCATCATCTTCACTACGGTTCACTTGAGCAAGATTATGAAGCGCATGTAGGCATTTATCAAAGACAACTTGATTGTTCTTACATAACCGAACGCATATCGGGAGAGGGGAGCGAAGATATTCTTCGAATTCGCCATATTCTCCGTACTCTGACTCACCCCATGGGAAAACTGTTTGATAGTATCTTTCGAATGATAAGTTTTTTTCCTTCCGACCAGTCTCATTCAGTGTATATCCATTTGTGTGCATTTAAAAACAAGCCAGTGAAGATACAAGGCAGTCACAATGCGAGGAAATCCAAGAAAGTCCGATACACTGCACAAGCTCTACTGACGATTTACTCATTTTCGAAAATTATGCATCGTTTGGAAACCCCTTGGCGACAATCTAGCAATGAATTTTGCTCATTGTTACTTTCAAAAAAACGTTACGCCTGCTGCTTTGCTATCTTCAGATTTTCTTGGAATCTTCTGCTCACCAGGAGGTTTGAGCATCATTGAGTCACTTAGAATGCGCTGTTTGATTTCTTGAATTTCGTTTAGCTCTTGATTAGCAGAAAACCGCTCGGAGACATTGTGTGCTGCAAGGGATCCCTGTGTTTCACCCGCGATGTATGACTTTTGTGTGGCAAGACTGCAAACCATTGTATTCGCTGCATCGATATTTCCAGATGCCACCATGACTTGTGTCATAGTGGCCATTGGGGCATATTCGTACTGTGTTGCCTCATCGTCGCTAAACTCGATCTCGACCTCCGAGTTTACTTCATCTTCATCGTGAAGAGCTGCGTCAGCAAAAAGCAACCCTGGGTAAATATTGGTCGATGAGATTTCCGGGTCTGCAGCTCGAGGAGGCGGTGGAAGAAACGGTTTCCTATCCGTCGTAACGCCGGCGCACATGTCGTAATATTCTCCCATATCAATCCAATGTATTGGCAGCCTTGTAAGGTTTCGACCGAGATACTTAAAAAAGTATATGAATGCCCGGTCTTCTTCGTGAAAAGAGACTATATCCATGATATGGTTCACGTTTCGAAGTGCTGTCCACTTCTTTCTAATAATCTTTATCGCTCTGAAGATTGTATAATTGAACTGCCGAACACTTGCATATCGGAAGCGACGAACTTCGCCTGCTTCATCAATAGCACGGGCAAAATCTTCGATGTCACCATCGTCAATACCCTGTGTGCCAGTGCGAAGAATTTGATGCGCTATGCAAGCCAGGCGCATGATTGGCGTCCTATTCTCTCCCTCTGAGCCTCGCATAAGCTGCACAGAAGTGCATGTTCGGCTACCCTGATGTCTCGGCAAACTCAGACCTTCGATTTCCATATCACAGTCGGGACATCTGATTTTCGGGGGCATTTGCATAGCGGCTTCATCGATTTTCAAAGCAGGCTCATCACAGACTTTAACATCGTACTGTTGTGCCTGGTCCTTGTTGCGAGATTGATCTTGAAGTATCTCAAACGTATTCCTATGTATTTCTAAGAATTGACGAACGTTGCCGATGTTTTCTTTTAGCTCTGATGTCGCCCCAACTCTCGTCTCTATGCGGTCCAGTGGGATAACACCACCGCACTGGCGAATACCATCTCGAAGGAAAAGTACCCCGTCATGATAATTTCCAATGCGCACTCCGTATTCATCCCGGGGATAATCAGGAGGTAGGTTCAAGTCCGAAGCGGTAGATGCCTGAGTATGCTTCGGCTGCAACGATTTAAACTCAAGCTCTTCTGCTGTATAGCAACGAAAAGCTGCGGCATTTCGTTTTCTCCCTGCATTGTCCTTTGCGTGCTTGAGAATCATTCTGTAGTTTTCCTTCCGTTTGGCAAGATACTCAGCTATATTTTCTGACGAAGAAACCGTTCTCAGAGTGTCATGTGGAGCCTCGAATAATGGCACTGGAAAGATCGGCTCGATGTGATCTGGAACTCGAGACTCGGTGAACGCCATTTGTTTTGTTGCCATAACATCCATCACGCGCTTACCCCACGGGAAGGCAACCGATTCTCTCATTTTCGCTTGCTCCTGCTTGTCTACTGCCTTAGATCTATCGGTGTTCATGCTTGGAGTTGAAAAATTGATAGAAAAAACAATCATCCTGCACGACTGACTGCATGGAATCCTTTTCATTAACACAACCCATAAAAAGCCGAGAATACTTCACATGTCTTACACAGCTGTGGCTATCTGTAAAAGCGAAGCGGTCTTAAGATGCAAAATTTTCGAAGCTGATTTTCTATAGTCTTCAAGAAAGGATTATTGCTATTCAGAAACCTCTTGATGCCCGGAATCGAACTGGGATGGCATCTAAGCTTTGCGGAGAGCAAGCTGAGACTAACCTTGCCCTTTTCCATAGATTCATGAATGCCCTTGTAAAGGGCAGATTCAATAGGATAATAGGACAAGCTCAATGATTTTTTTCCGTGCACATCAGCATGCCTACACGAAACTTCGAAAGATCCAAGCATAAATAATTTATGCAAGCGTAAATCTGCACTTTGTGGCGCTGGATCAGTAGAGAGGAGATTATTCAACTCTTTGTACTCTAAAATGTCTAACTTTTTAGGGAATACTTCAATGAAGCCAACTGGGCTCATTTTCTGAGATAGCATCTTGGATGAAAAGTCTTCAAAAAAACTGGTTCGCAGATGCTCAAGCTTCGTTCTTAATGCTTCAAGGCGTGTGGATTCTGCAGTTTTTTTGTGGGCTTCAGCGGATTTGCTTGCTTGATGCTTACTTTTCGTAGTAGTGGCGGGCCTGAAAATAACGTCTTTTGGGGTCAATTTGCTCATTGTGTGATATTGTTGTTGAATTTGTTTCTTTACCATCTCAAAGCTTGTGTCTCCGATATTTCTTGCTAGGTTAAAGCCCTTCTCGTACGGATCTTCGATAACAGCAATATACTTTTGATTGCGAGGAAGCCTTTCGCAAATTTTATGCTTATTGCTAATATGCTGCATGGAGCTTTCGAGTACTTCGTTATCTAGGAATACCTCTTTTTTACTTACAGATGTTCTATTTATAGTAATAATGTTGTCATTCCAACGGAATACATGGCTGTAGTAATGGAAGAATTCTGTGACGAGAGATCCTAATGCATAGCATGCCCCTACGTATTCCGAGGGTAAAAATTGAGAGCCAGGACTGCGTTGGCACAGGCCCTGGCTCCCAAAGCTTTCTGAATAGAGATTCTCAACCAATTTCACGGAATGTTGTTTCTGAAGCTTGATGGTATCAGGATCTATAAACTTCAGAAATTGCTCGCCTGAAAAGTTATTTTGATAGCTTTTGTTTAGAAGAAAATGGATCCACATTATGTTTATTGCGTATGTACACAGCATTCCACCGGCACTGTTGTTAATACCTGATTTCTTGCTCCATGACTTCAAGAATAGCGCACCTATTTTTATCACTTCTGGTGGAAGAAACTTGTTTGAATCCGATTTAACTCTTGGGGGATTGAAATATTTCCGAAGCAATGCTGAATTGCGTAGTCCCAATGGTCTCACAGAGATATCGAAATCAATATCAAATATCGATGGCTGCACAAATTCGTAACGAATCGGAACGAAATTAAAGTAAAGATTAAATTTCGCAAAGTCATGAAGGTGCTCGCCTGTGTCTGTGAATAGACGCGAATAACATTGCATGCGAAAAGCTAAAGTATCAAGAATGTTGCGTCGGGCCTCCAGGGAAGAGTGCCTCACTGCTTTCAGAGGTGCCGGGCCAATTCTTTTCCGCTGTTGTAGGCTGAGGTATAACCGCAGAAAGATGGTGCATAGTTGAAAAGGCGCACTGTGCATCGCAATGTGTAATGTGCTTCCCGATTTTTCCCATACGAAGAACACAATATTCGATTTGAAAAAGCTACAAACATCATATAGGAGGTCTTGGCCTTTACCATTACATAAGTCTTTCAGGTCATTCCTTATTGCAGTTTCAACTTGAAGTTGTGCAATTTGCGACTTCAATGTGCTAAGATGACATGGATAAAATGTTAATGAGAGGCTCATCAGGTGAATATACGTTTTTTCTGCAACTCTTTGGCATTGAGTGCCCCCTGCTAACTTTCTAGAAGATTTTTCTTGTAATCTTTTGAAAGAGTTCTCGCTTCCAAATCCCTGATTCACCATTGAGCTACCACAATTTTCACAGAACCAAGAAATTGTACTGTTCCCGGTAGTCTTTTCCTTATGAAAAGCATTATTTTTCTCGTGCTTGATAATTGGAACCCGAGCATTGAGAATGGGTGTTATCTTACTTCTAGTAGAATTTCCACACAAACGTAAGACGTCTGCGATCTTTAGAAGAAGTATTTTTTGCTCCCGCTTTTCGGTCAAAACATCATCTATTTTCTGATCGTCAGAATCTTTTTTTGAATTTCCGACAGGGGTTATTAGAAAGTCTACGTCACCATATCCGTCCCACCACTCGTAGACATAAATCGATCCGAAGATCGAAGCAGAATATGACTTTCGCAGTGTTTTTGAAGTAGTCATATGGTCAAGAATTATCTGTAAACATTTTTGCGCCTCAGCTATTTTTTGTGATCTAGCACAATCATTACCCGGGGGCCCGAGACTACGGCCATGGAGGCGGTAGGGTTGTATCATGTAATGTCCCCACATTATTGCACGCACTCCACACGAATCATGGCTGAAAGAACTGCCTACAGATTTCAAGTCGTCTTCCGTGGTTAGCTTCGAAGAAAAATTATTCTCAGTTATCTTCGCCTTGCATGAGTGCATACTAACGTTCGAGGCTGGACATTGAAGGATGGTGCCACTCCTATTCATTGACGAAAAGGTCTAAATTATTATGTTTCTATCACACTGTGCGTTGTTCAAAATGCTGGAAATTGCTACACGCGCTCACTTACGCACATGCTACACTGAAGTGTGTGAAAGGAAATAATATCATTATCATTAAGGTTACTTTTAAGGTTCACAATGTCCTGTGCAGAAATCCACTCTTCAATCATCATATTGGGGACTATTATGATCCTCGCAATCATTTCTCATGTTCTGTTACGAAAGAAGTCAAGCTCATCGAATATTTTTATTATTGGACCACCTTCTTCAGGAAAAACTACCCTATTCTATAAATTACTTGGAGTTGAAATCGCTCAAGTCTACAGTTCTCTGAAAAAAACTAGAGCGACGTTGAGTGTCAATAGTTCATGTAATTTCTTAGCGCACCTGCTAGCGAGCGTGGGTGGCAATAAAAAAATTCTCCACATCCACGACGTGCCTGCGCTTTTCTATAGCTCAAACATGGCTCAAAATTTCTTGCAGGAAATCGGCGTAAATGAGCAAAAGAATCCCAATCTTTATGTACTTACGATCGATGGCACCCAGCTTCTCAATTTGGGATACCTTGATAAAAATATATCTGTTTTGGTAGATTTCATTGGCATTGTGAAAAAAAAATGCGTGAAGAGCATTTTCGTGCTTGCAGTCACCCGAGCAAAGCATGACCTTTGCATGGATAAGGCGTACGCTAGAGAAGTACTATCAAAGAAAGTTCAGAGTATATGGCAGACTTCGCTCAGAAAGAGCATAGCGTGTCCTATTTCTTCAACATGCGATGTTCTTGTTACTTTTATTGATACTGAATCATCGCAGAGCCCAGAAGAAATGTCCCTAGACACACTCTTGTGACACTCTGTATTTTTTTCGTCAATGTTGTCATATCATCTGTTTGAAAATAATTATTACTAATTGGCAATGGCAATAGGAAAGAATAAGAAAACTACGGGACGGAAAGGTGGCAAGAAAAAGATTGCTGACCCAATGCTCCGCAAAGAGTGGTACGATGTTGTTGCACCCGCAACGTTCAACAATCGCCAAGCAGCTAAAACCATCGTCAACAAAACGTCGGGCATGAAGCTGGCAGTTGACGGACTTCGCCATCGCGTTTTCCACACCTTTCTTAGTGACCTCCAGGAGCAGCCTGAGCACGGACACGTGAAAATTAAGCTCAGAGTCGAAGACATTGTTGGACGCAACTGTCTCACACAGTTTTATGGTCTTGACACATCTGTCGACAAACTTCGCTCCATGGTACGAAAGTGGATCAGCTTAATTGAATGCGTCGTTGATGCATCCACTAACGATGGCTACCGCATGCGGTTTTTCGTCCTCCTCTTCACTAAGCCACACGAAAAGCAGGTCTGTCGTAACTCGTATGCTAACTCAGCTCAAAAGAAGGCCATTCGTCAACGTGTCACCCAGATTATTCGAGAAAATGTCATGAAGTCAGATATCAATAATGTAGTGCGCAAGCTACATACAAAAGTCATGGCATCCGAAATTGAAAAGAGTGGCTCACAGGTTTATCCCCTTCAGAATGTCATAATTCGGAAAGTCAAGACACTGAAAATCCCTCAGCTCAGTACCCAGAAGCTCATGGATGCGCACAACCATGATATTCCCGCTTCAAGAGAGGATGCTGGCGAAGCTATCGCCGTAGCTGAGTAAGCTTACAAAGGTCAGAGACACATGATAGATCAACATAAGTCTTATGAATGATATACTAGCTTAGGCTTCAATCTAATCAACTTTTGCCCCCCTTAAATCTAACATCAACTGAATTATTTAAAGAAATCAATGAAAGTCTGTGTTTTGGTCAGCGCCTACCGCAAACCTGCTGCCAAAAAATCCGAGCAAACTTCAGAACCCGGAAGCAATGTTCCATCTGAATTGAATGCAGCTTTTCATGGCCCTGCTGGTGCATGCATTGAAGAACTGGTAGAGCTTGATGACTATGATCGTACTCCAGCTCATTATTTTAGCGATACGAAAGAATATGAATTCGAAACTTATCCTTTGTATAAGTCCACTTCGTATCGGGACGTACGGGCG
Source organism: Perkinsela sp. pyNocScin1 (assembly GCA_964019655.1). Lineage (NCBI taxonomy): Eukaryota > Euglenozoa > Kinetoplastea > Prokinetoplastida > Perkinselidae > Perkinsela > Perkinsela sp. pyNocScin1. The sequence continues at coordinate 80,053 of CAXHTR010000008.1, forward strand.
CTTGTGCACTCGAAAAAGTATGACTGCTTTTTCGTGCTATGCGACGGCGCGAAAGATGAAGATAGAGCAGGCGAAGATGTCCTCAGAGCCCTTGAAGAGTTCAATGTTCCGTATACTGGAGCTAATCTCGAGCATTATGATCCAAGTAAACTCGAAATGAAAATGCAAGCATTTTATAGCAACATACCTGTTCCAGAATGGTGTGTTTTCAATCAGAAACTTACCTCCCTGGCTGATATGGCTAATGAGATCACAAAGTCCGGAATAGTAGGCATGCGAGATGATGATTTAGCCGACGAAATCAAGCTAGAACATCCTTTAATTGTCAAGCATCCACATGGTTTCAACTCTGTTGGCATGACTAAGGACAGCAAATGTACAACTGTAAGTCAGCTTAGAATGCAAGTCAATAAGATGGTTGACAATTTTCACAGCGCGCTCGTCGAGCGGTTCATTGAAGGAGAAGAAGTAACTGTTCTTGCACTGCAGACTAAGAACGGTACTAAAGTTCTTCCACCTGTGAAGATGCGTTTCTCAGACGGTGAAGACTTCAAGCACTTCGATCTGAAATGGCGGACTTATGATGATATTGAGTGGATCCCTATGGACATTGATGATCCTGCTTATGAGGAAGTGATGCGCATTGGCAAAGAAGCATTTGATGTCATGCTTGGTGGGGTTGGTATCGCTCGTAGTGATTTGCGCATATGCAGAAAGGAAAATAAGGTTTACTTCCTTGAAATCAACCCAAACCCTGGCATAATGTACCCGCCCGGGGCTGAGGGGTCTGCAGATTGGATTTTGCGGTACAATAGCAAAACATTTGGACATCGTGAAGCGACAACTGCCCTCATAGAAGCTGCACTTCAACTGCACCAAAACAAGAAAAAAACTTCGACGATAGACTTCAAACCAGGTATTGGTTTTCACTGCAGGGCAGAGAATAATATACGGAAAGGGAATACAGTCTTCAAGCGAGAAGGTGAAGAAGTTACCGTGTGTACGAGAGCGTATGTCGCTCAGCATAACAAATTTTACTCTGAAGAGCTGACACAAGCCTTTACATGGCCTTTGAGCCCTGACAGGCATGTTTTTGCTATCCGCAATGCCGACTATAAGAAATGGACCCCTTTGATTCATAGCTGTGAGCCAAATTTAATATTCAATGCTGCACACTCGCTAGATTTAGTTGCGTGCAGATTCATTGCTAAAGGGGAGGTGCTTACCATTGACTATGCTACATTTTGCGCGCTTGATAAACCGTTTCATTGCCAGTGCGCTAGCAGTGCGTGCAGAAAAGTTGTTGTTTACAACGAGGAAGTTCAGAAAAAATACGAAAGAAACACCTTGGTACGCCCCAATAAATGAAGAAAAAACGCTGTGCTTGATATTTACATGTACTCCGTTAGTTAACCAGGAAGAGTTATGTGAGCTTTCTTGCAAAAAATTGCTAATTTTGGTGGTATCACAATCTTTTTTGACAGTATATCCATGCTCTCTCTCCTTGGCATGGCTATAATGAATAGCCCATGCTTCGCTGCGCTAACATCTAGTATGGTCAGCTTCGTACTTAACCCAGGGTCCCAAGAGTGCATTTACGAGGAAGCCTTCTTTACGAATGACAAGATATTCATGCATTACACGATACAAGAAGGTGATGATAGCGACCTTGATGTACGTATATATGGTCCAGACATGGCTGAAATTGAAAGAATCGACAAAGCCAATGAGCGAGTTCTACTTCGGGCGACCTCACCTGGGAAATACTGCGCGTGCTTCCGACTTCCCAGAGGTAAAAGCCAGCGAGCAGTCTCGTTTACAAGCCTCAAGCAAAGCGATGAGAGTGTTCAGAGCTGGCAGCATCGAGGCGTGAATGCTGCCAAGTCTCGGAGCATTGAAGACATGGAGGCGAGCCTTCTGAGCATCACGAATGGACTTCAGGAGATACGAAACGAGCAAGTTTACTTGAGTGGCAGGGAACGGATTCAGCGAGAAACTACAGACAGTACAAACAGAAAATTCATCCTTTGGGGACTCATAGAGATCATCATCATCTTATGCATTTCTTCAATGCAAATTCGACTTCTCAAAAAATGTTTCGAAAACAAGCGATCCGTATAAATTCTGCTTTTTCTATCTTTTGCGCGTCTCGACGGTGTAATGAGTATCATGATCTTATCATCATTTGCAGACTTTTACAATGGAAGCATCGCAAAGTAGTGATGTGAGTGAAACAGGGTCTTCGATGATCATGAGTGATGAAAGTGAAGAAAGTGTGCCGTGGATCACATGGTTTTGTTCGCAGAAAGGGCATGAATATTTCTGTGAAGTCGATGAAGAGTTTATTCGAGATGAATTCAACTTAACAGGCCTGAATACCATAGTACCACACTACCGCCTCAGCATAGATATCATACTCGATTACGAATCTATTGAGAATGTTGGCACTTCGCGAAAAAAAATCGAACGATGTACAGAAATTTTGTATGGCCTTATCCACGCGCGCTTTATTCTGACGCACAAAGGTATGAAGTACATGGAAATCAAGTTTAAGGCGGGGCACTTTGGTAAGTGTCCACGCGCGCTCTGTGAAGGACAAAACTGCTTGCCGGTCTCAACACATGATTTCATCGGAGAATCACACGTTTTACAATTTTGCCCTAGTTGCCAGGAAACCTATATACCCCGCTATGCTGAACATAGGAGCATTGATGGAGCATATTTTGGCTCAACTTTTGCCCACCTTTACTTACTCGTGCTCAAAAATCAGGTACCTTCGCCATCTCTCATTGAGGAAAAGAGTGCATTTTCTTACGTTCCCAAGATTTTCGGCTTTCGACTGTATAAAAGCTTCGAACATAGGTAAAGTAAGGAGCAAAGGATTCAAAATTATAGTAGCCTCAATCCTTCGCGTTTGGTTCGATTTATTACTTTTAATGAGTAGACATGATCTTCACTTAGCCAACTTTGATGGGCCCGCTCAATAGGTCACATTTCAATGACTTTGTTTCCATCCGATCTGCATGGATAATTCTCAGAGAAAAAGTCAAGAATGGAGGCACTTCACAAGAACTCGTTCCACTTATCGACGACCTTGGTAAAACATCGGCAAACGAGGGGCTCGATGGTCATGTAGCTTTCAACTCTAAGTATCATACAGACTCAAGGGCTATTAGGAATGAAAATGAGAAAAGTGAGTGCCTGGCAGATTCAGATAAAATTTATACTGAAAGTGAAAGTGTGCTCCTCATACTCGATTCTCTCGAAAAAGAAAAGTATTTGAGACGAATTCTTAAGCGATTCAAAGCTCTATGTAACGATCTTCAAGTGCATTTGGAAGGCTATGGCTTTGTTCTTCAAAATGCCACAACGAGCCCGAGACTGCTGAACTTATCATCAGGTTCTTCTGGCGTCGAGTTGCTCGAAGGAATTTCACAGCACCATTGCAAAGGTAAGATTATAATACAAGAAGTCGTTAAAGTGACACGCCTTATGCAGCGCAAGTTGAAACCAAATTTACAGTCCCCGTTTGCGTCGAAATTGCAAAAAGCTATCCTGCATCGCTGGATATTCTATAATAATGAATTTCAAACGTATGAGGATGAGTTCAAAGAGCTTATTACATCAGTGTTCAACGCAGATGGGCAGATTAAGGAAAGGCTGAAAGAGCGGAGTGAGCCTTTCGATACAAGCGAGGATTCTGATAGCTTACACAGCACTGGTGCCGAGCATTATTTTGCATTCCAGCTTACCAAGAGAAAAAACATTGAAATTGAAGCACTTGGAAAAGATCTCAATGATTTACATGATTCATACCAAGAACTAAGCCACATGTTGCTTAAACAGCACACTATTCTTGATAACATATGGCACAGTGTTTCGTCCACCCAAATTGCCGTCCATCAGGGAATTCGGGACATACACACGAGCACAAAGAGTGCATCTTATTGTAGCATTGTGTAGGAAACCAGTGCAATGTACTCGTGCTAAGAATCCGTAATTATCGTAGACCTTCTACCGCATTTTTCATACACCATAGAAAATGGACAAGAAAGTTCAGACCTTTGGTAAGAAAAAGACATCAGTCGCATGTGCCACAGCCTTCCGCGGTAATGGTCAGATTCGCGTCAACGGTAAGCCACTCAACCTCATCCAGCCAGTCCCGCTTCGCCCAAAGCTCTTTGAGCCTGTCAACATTGTCGGTGCTGCACGCGCCCGCGAGATCGATATCCGCATTCGTGTCCGTGGAGGTGGACAGGTGAGCCAAGTTTACGCCATTCGTCAGGCTATTTCCAAAGCTTACGTCGCTTACTACCAGAAATTCCACAACGAGCTCGAGAAACAAGAAATCAAGGAAGCACTATTGCGCTTTGACCGCGCACTTCTCATCGCTGATCCAAGACGCCGAGAGCCAAAGAAGTTCGGCCGCCACGGAGCTCGCTCAAAGTTCACCAAGTCGTATCGTTAAGCGTGGTACTGTACAGCTTTGGATTCCGCAAAGGTGTGTACCACATCATTTGCGTGTGTTCAAGCTAATAAAACATACATATACTTGATTTAGTCAAATCTCGGCTGCTTGTGACGCATGCTGTTTATTTTGCAATGCTCCCTCTTTTTGATACGTACAAAGAGTAATGTACTTAGAGGATAGGGCTGATATCGAGCAGCCAGAAAAGAGTGGGGAATACGCCAGTGGCTTTCAGGCCGCTTTGCAGACATACAATCAGCAAGACATCGATCCATATCTCAGCTCCTTGGGCCCACTAATGTGGTACGGAATTCCGATTGCGCTGGCGTTTGTCCTGGGAAAGCGACTTTCCTCTTCGCTCACAGGCGAGGGTCTTGCAGACATGATGTCCCCAATTTCTTCCCGCTCGTTCCGCGTTGACGTGAAAAACGTCAAATTTGCGGATGTAGTCGGTATCGATGAAGCAAAGAATGAGATACTTCAATATTTCAAGTTTTTGAAGGACGTACCGAGGTTCAGAGCAATGGGTGCACGCATGCCAAAGGGTTGCCTTCTTTCGGGCGAGCCTGGCACGGGTAAGACCCTCCTTGCTAAGGCTATTGCTTGCGAGGCTGGAGTACCATTTTTCTCATGTAATGGTGCTGATTTTGTTGAGGTGTATGGGGGAAGTGGTGCTCGTAGAGTTCGTGAAATTTTCACGCAAGCACGGAAAGAAATGCCTTCCGTAATTTTCATCGACGAGATTGATGCGCTAGGAAGCCGTGATTCAAGTCGCTCAGGGGGCTCGGGTGAAGAGAGCCGTACGCTGAATCAGCTTCTCGCCGAGCTTGATGGGCTCACGCAAAGCTCATCTGATCAGATAATTGTTTTCGCTGCAACGAACATCAAGAGTGCCTTGGACAAGGCTCTTCTACGAGAAGGCCGGTTCGACCGAAAGATCCAGATCGATGTTCCCGACAGAGCCTCGCGTGTGGAGCTCTTCAACTTTTATCTGAAAGACAATTTCGCGTCAGAACCGAGTCAGCAAGAAGATAGCCTGAAAGAGCTCGCTGATCTGACACCTGGATTCTCACCAGCAACCATCGCTACCGTTGTTAACGAAGCATCTCTCGCAGCAAGTCAGCAGGGAATGTCAAAAATAACGAAAGAGTGTCTCTTAAACGCAATTGAAGACAGTGTCATTGGCAAAAAGAAGGCTGGAGTAACGCCGAAAGTAGAAGTGAAGAAGCGAGTTGCATATTATCAAGCAGGGAAGGCGATCATTTCATGGTTCATCCCGCTGAGAGCGCAGATGAATGGAGAAATTCTAAAAGTCAGTATCGAAACGCGAGGCGCTAAGCAAGGCTTTGTCTATCGCAAAGGGAAAGAAGCGAATGAATATGACACCGACATAAAGCTTTTTCATGAAGTCTGTCAGTTACTCGCCGGCAAAATTGCTGAGGAGCGATTCTGTGGATACTCCATCACGCAAGGGGCTATGCAAGATCAGAGTCGTGCATCTAAGCTTTGTCTACAAGGACTTTTATGCTTTGGGTTCCAGAAAAAACCTGGACGAATTTCAGCCGACTTTAATGAGATCGGGCAAGGCCAGCTCTTTGTAAATTACAGCACGGGTAGGCAAAAGGAAGCGGAAGATAGAGCGAATGATTTGCTTCAGCGGGCGACTGAAAGGTGCCATGCAATATTATCAGCCCATGAGGATGGACTCAAAAAAGTTGTTGATGCGCTTGTCGATAAGACCGAGGTATTTGTGCATGACCTTTCTGCGATTCTCGGTCCCCGCAGAGAGTAAGTGCAGTGTGCATAAGGTTATTTGGTGTGTGACCGTTAGCATTTTGAGTCATTGCTACTCCTAATTTTCATTAATTTCTTTTCATTTAAATGACCGCAAAGGATCCCATAGTCATCGACCTGAAAGAGCACGTCATGGGACGCGCTGCAGCTATTATCGCCCGTCAGCTCTTAGATGGCCGTCACGTCATTGTCACGAAGGTTGAGAAAGTTGAAATGGCTGGTCCAGAGCTCCGCAACAAGCGCAAGTTCCTCGACTTTCTCCGCAAGAAGCACATCACCAACCCCAAGAAGGGCCCATTCCACTTTCGGTCACCACGCATGATGTTCCACAAGGTTGTGCGCGGCATGCTCCCCAAGGGCAAGCGGGGCCAAGCTGCACTCACTCGACTGAAGCTCTATGAGGGTGTTCCGCACTTCATCAAGGCGACACCCCAGTGCATTCCAGGATGCCTCCGCCCAACCCGGTTCACCCCGCACCGCAAGCACACAGTTCTCGGCGATATCAGCAAGCAGGTTGGATGGACATCCCACAGCGTTGTTGAGGCGTACGAGGCACGGCGCCAGGAGAAGCAGACTGCTGCTGCGCTCGAGGCCATGGAGAAGAGCTCTGCGAACCAGGCAAATCTCCAGGCAGCGGAAAAGCAAATGCATGCCGATGACGTCAGCGTTTTACGAAAGTTCGGACTGTCATTGAACTAGAGAGGAGTAATCTTAGCTACAAAAGCGTCAATTAGAATCACTTACGTATAGTCATGAGGATTTCATCGCTGATTCAGCATGCAGTACTGTTACACTTTTTTTGGTTTATGACTCATCGTCATGCTATGGGCGACGCGAATAAACTTTCCAAAGCGTGGTGCAAGTACCGTGGAACACAAGGGGCGGCTTGTTGGTCCCATTCCTGTTTCACGGCAAATGCCAGGTAGAAGAAAAGCCTACCAGTCAAGATTCATCGACATCGGCCCGCCACATGCTTCGGTATGGTGCGCGGTGGCAGGCGGAATACATTCTAAGAGAACAAAGAAAAACTCCGACCCACTTGATCAGCGACTGCGGTTTAAACCAATCGCAAAGGGGTACCAGCAGCTGTACTGCGCAGAGCTACGCCGTGGACTGCATGCAAAGGGTGTGCCGCGACCACGCTTGCGCGCAACGAATGCTGAGCTTGGGAAGATCATGCAAAACCCCGCCCATGATGGATACTACTTTCGAGGTCCTGATCGCTTTGGCACTGGACCGTATTACCCAGCCGACAATGGCCGTGTCTACTAGACAGTCCGAGGGCTATGTTTTAAGCATATCCACTGGGCCAAAGCAATGAGAGATAAAATGTACCGAAGCACCTGAGGAGTATACAAGGGCGTTGCTGAAAGTTTGTTTTCGAGCCCACATACGTGGGGCCTTTGTAGCGATACCGTACATTCATATACCTATTGAAAGTTCAGTATATACAGCATGCTATCTCTGTCACGCCGCCTCCGTGTGCACATAGGCATGGCCACACACGGCGATATGGTGGGTAGGCAGCTCGACGTGTACGCGCGCCGTGACCCTCAGCTCGCCCCCTATGTTCTTCGTCAGGTTGACAAAGAGTTCCAGCGATCGTGCTCCAAAGCGAAGTATGTCTTTTGGCTAGGTATATTTGTTGCTGGGTGCCTGTATGACATGCGCATTGAATCAGAGCTCGGCTTCTTTCTTCAGCCTTACTTGAATAAGCTTGCCGAGTTTCGCGTTCATGAGCTCGACGATTATGCGGCAAGGCAAAAGTGCGCGTCCGAGGTTCTCATGCTGCTTGAGCGAGCGAAGAATGACCCAAGCAAAATTAAGGAAGTGCGAAAGGCAATAAAAAATCTTGAAGAATAGAGCCGTTGATCTTTCGAGGAAAACCTTTTGATTCTAAGTGGACAACAAGCGATTGCGGCATGATTTTTCAGATGGAAGGTCTTTCACGGATGTCTTCCCAAACTCCTCTTTCCCTGTGACGCAGCCATCATGATTGTAGTCCTGCATCCATTTTACTTCTCAGCATATGTGTGGCATCGGACTTTTCTTTCAAGACGCAAAGCAACATATCCATGAGGCGGTTTGCCTTGGCCCCGCTTCAAGACAGGCGCATAGTTGCGCGTGTGAGCGGCTCATTCGCAAACTGGTGGTATGCATGCGAAACCGACTCCAGAAGCGTGGGCCTGATGCCTTCCGAGAGAAGTGCTATGGCGTCGGGCACCATGTACGTGCTCGAAAAGAGATTCTTTTGATGAGCTCTGTTCTCAATATGCGAAGAGAAACTGTCGTCCCGCAGCCTCTTACATCAAACGAAATTATATTCCAATGGAACGGAGAGCTTTATCCATATCATTCGCAAGACTCTTACGCCTATGATGAAGCACCACCGCTCGGTGAAAATGATACCCAATGGGTCTATAAACAGCTGCTGTCCATTGTAAGAGGTGATACTCTGGTCCAAAACGGCTCAGCAGTACAAGACCATGCCGCTGTGCTGAGATCGATTACAAAAAATATTGCAATTTTTTTTGAGCTCCCGTACTTCAAGGGGTCATATGCGTTTGCAATCACTGTTCCAGCGCTGTCCGCCGTAATTTACGGCAGAGACAAGCTCGGCAGACGTAGTCTTGTACGCATTTTAGGACAATCTACCCATTCCTCGAGCAATAGCCTTCAATTTCCGCTTGGGCTGGCGTCCGTTGGATATACTTATCGTGATGAAGGTTTTCAAATCTTCTCGGAGGATATACCTGTTGATGGCATCTACTGCCTCTATTACGACACAAATGGAAGTCTCCACACATTATGCGAACTATGGAAGTGTGCATTTCTCGACAGACATCCTTGTTCGGCCACAGCAGGGGGGTTTATCCTATCGCACAAAAACAGCTTTGCGATGCCCTCGATGAATGTAGCAAGTTTATTACCTGTGACATCCTACACTTTCGATGCTGAGAGCGATACATGTCGAACCGATGCTGGACTTTTCCTCCATGCTCTCTATTATGCTGTCGCTGAGCGCCTCATAGCGTGTCCGCTCAGTGTCACAGGAAATGATGCGTTACATGTCAGCGTTTTGTTCAGCGGGGGAGTTGACTGCATGCTTCTCTCCGCTCTGATTCACTGGGTACTGAAGGCCGAGTTTTCATCGCCCACCGCAGAAACTGCTGTCATAGAGCTACTCAATGTGTCCTTTGGCGATGCGCCAGAGACAAGCCCTGACCGGATTTCGGCCCGAATAGGTGTCGAAGAGCTGCATCGAGCTTTTCCGGAGCGGAAATTCCAGCTGTACCTCGTCGATGTGCCAGAAAGGCAAACACATGCGGATCGCATACGCAGCTTGGTGTCTCCCTCACAGACTGTCATGGATTTGAACATATCAACAGCGCTGTGGTTCGCTGCGTCAGGTGTGGGGGCCTGTATTGACGGTGCAGCACCGGACATCACTATTCGCTCGACAAGGCTATACCGCGTAGTGGAATCAGAGAACTCACTAGATCTCCAGCTCGAAAAAGATAGCCTGCACTTTGGTCACCTGGAAGCAGCCATCCGCGCGGAAGGGCTTCTCAGCAGCGACCAAAGAGGGGCGACGCCTTACCCCATGAGCCTTTTTGGAAGCAGCCCAAACAAAATTCCCTACAAAAAATTTGGCTTTAAGAAGCTTTATGAGTATATGAAGGCGGCAGAGAAGCACGGGCTCTGCCGCGTCACAACCGATGACCAAAAAAATCATTGGATCACGCCAAGCGTCGTCGCAGACGAGATTTCTTGCGCACAGGTAGCCAAGACGCGCCGTCGCCTTGGCATGGCTAAGGCGAAGCTTATTTTCAGCGGGCTCGGCGCTGACGAGCTCTGCGCCGGGTATCGTCGGCACCGTGCAGCCTTTCACAGCCGCTACGACAGACACCTTTCCCCGCAGCAGCGATTACTCAGAGAGCTGGACGCCGACTGCAGCAATCTGTGGTACCGAAACTGTGGGCGAGACGATCGGACTATCAGTGACCATGGGAAGGAGGTCGCACTTCCCTTTCTGGACGAAAGGGTCGTTGACGCGATCCGCGCGATTGGCGCTGGCGATGCGTGTACAGGAGAGGCAACCACACAAGGGGTACTGTGGGACCTCAACCATCCAGACGGTATTGGTGATAAGAAAATAGTGCGGACTGCTGCGCGCATGGTCGGACTCACCGCGTCCAGCAGGCTCGCGAAGCGTGCAATCCAATTCGGGTCGCGAATCGCCGAGCGGAGAATCAAAGGTGAAACACGAATTCACGACTGAGCAATTTCTAGTTACGATAGACGGACGTTGAGCAGCTGGAAAGTAGCCTTTTAACCTTGATTTGGAAAATCTTTGAAAGTGATTGCATTGTACATCAAACCTTTTTCAACCTCCAAGTCTCAAATTTTATATTTCCGGCATGAAAAAAATTTCTACACTTTGATGTCGATGATTGCATGCACACAGTGATTCCCCATATTCGATGCTTGCTATCTCGTTATTGTGGAATAGGAAAGTCTATATGCTCGGCGCGCTTCCACACAAATCTCGCTGCGAGTTCAGTGGAAATGTGTGACAGTGATACGTTTGTCATGGATCAGATTGACCTAGCGGAAACCGCAAATCCTACAGAAATTACTACGCGGACTCCACAAGCCCATACAGCGCAGACTGACACAGAACTGCCCCGGTCCGAGCGTGCACAAATGCTCTACGACCTGCTGCATCCGAAGCCTGAGCACTACCTTTTCAACGGTTTACTTGTGCCGCCGCCACCGTACGCTTTCGGCGAACTGACCGAAGAAAGCAGGGCTATCTCGGATAGAATGCTCGTGCGGCCCCAATACCGCCTCGCAGCGCAATCAGACATGTCGAGCTACCACTTTGAGCTGAGCGATCTCTACCTCGAAATAGCATTCGCCGGTCGGGCGAACTGTGGGAAGAGCTCACTGCTCAGCGCGCTGCTCTCCCAGCCAAAGCTGTGCCGCAGCACAAACGGGCCCAACCCGAACCGGCGCATCAGCTACTATCAGTCCATCAGCACGAAGGACCTCATCAGTCACACGCTCCGCAACGTCAACAAGCTCGTTAAGCTCCCCGGTGGGGGTCTGCAGTTCACCTTCGTCGACCTTCCGGGGTGGGGCCTTGACGGTATGAAGCCGAGCTGGACAGAGCAGGCCGTGCAATGCAACCAGAGCTACATGGGCACGCGGCGCTCCCTCAACACGCTTTTCTATTGTAAAGACGCGACGCAGGACTGGAACCCGACCGATGACAAGTACTTTGACATGATGCAGAATAGTCACGGCACGTTTTTCGTCGTCCTCACAAAGTGCGACGCGGTGTCGCACGCTGCCCTGTGCGACCGCATGGCAAGGTTTTACGCGATGATCACGAAGAAGAAGCGTGTGCACCGCGCGTATCCCCTCATAGTCCCGACCAGCTGCGCAATGGATGGACCGCACCACAGTAGCATCGACTTCTTGCGGCGGCTCATTGTTGAGACTTCCGGCGTCATACATGGCGCAAAGCTCCGGAGGCTTGCTATGGAAGAGCGCGGTGCCCGCATGCAAGCCGCTCTCGCTTCCAGACGAGAACGGTGCGCACGTGTCTATTTCAGCCGAGAAAAGAATACTGAAGCAATACTTTCATCTGCAGACTCGTCAGCTGGCCAGCTCAAGCGACTTGAGCCCCTTCAAGACTCTTCTGAACTTTGCTACGCGCACTCGCAGCATAAGCGATCGGGCACCACACACAGTAAATCAATGCATAGGCCGAGCGTAGAACTGCAGAGTATGACATATCTGCGCAATGTGCATCAACGCCTTCAACCGGAGGGCGAAATCAGAGCAACAGACGATTCTTTACGGGAGCGCTGGGATATGAAATATGCCGACAAAGGCATAATGCACACCTCAGACAGACCAAAGGCTGAAAATACAAAGGAATGGCATGTGCCGCCGATGATACGGGACCAGGCTGGACAACAGGGATGGCAAGGCCATATTCCACAGCGTGCTATAGATAAGCACCACTCAGCTTCTGCAGCTGCCCAGCTGCACGCGAATACGAAAGATAAAATGTACCGCGAAGGCGTACGGGAGGTGAATCCGGACGGGTCCCTCAATGGGTGCTTCGTTTCGGGGTCAAATGTCTCATCAGAAAAGTATCTTCGGAAGAGCCCTCCTCGAGGTGCCAAAAATTTGAAGGCGTCCACATCGAGGATGAGTGTGCGGCAGCGCAAGGCGTACAAGAAATTCGCAGGGTCCACCTTACAAGGACGTGCGTGGGATGCGTATGTCTCGACGAAACGGCCACAGGCCATCCCACACCCCGATGCTGATAGTGAAGAGAACAACAAAGCGCCTCAATCACAAATTGCCTACAAAGAATCGAAGGTTTCTTGGAAAGCGCAGCCCCCTGGCCTTGCGCACAACTACGGATCGATGCCATACCAAAGACTTGGCTCAAGCGTTATTGGCGTGTAGTTTTTTCATCACTGGAATGGCGTGCTCGCGCAGTAGAACGGTACATGCTCTCAGTCCACTCGTATTTTAATCAAAATATATTGATCTTATTGAATACTTAATGTGTCGTATTTGATTAGAGGCGTAAAAATTCCCGATGATATATGTGAGGCCACTATCATTAAAGTGGCACGAGGTATATTGTAGCCACGCTTGGAAATTACGTGAGATCAATGTCCGACCGAGAATTCAAGTGTTCGACGGCAGCTAAAATTCAAATACAGACCTGTGATAGAAAGAATTACCGATAATCAAGCACATCCAAGTGTACAAAGTGTGTATTTCCAAGTATATTTACAGAGTGACTAACGCAGATATAGCCGATAGTTCATCACTCAGTTCCAAATGGTGTATTGCAGATTACAATATCTCTGAAGATCTAGCTTTATAGAAGCAATCATACGACGGTTGGAACTCTGCTAGTGCAGCGCATGCATGCAGATTATCTCGTAGCCTGTATGGATAGTCATGTGCATATGGCCGAGCGTTACTCTTACAATTGATCTCACGAAACTTCCATTATCAAGAACGCTGCTGTTTGAATAAGTGCTGTCTACTTCAGCTGTGCATAATACAAAAAAGCACTGGTGTGATAGAGAAATGGGTATGGCCCAGGAGCGGTTCCACTACACGAGGGCGAGGCCCCTTTTGACAGATGACGAAATTTAGCATTTCACCTTGCATGAGCGAAGATGCTGCAGGGTGGATGGTACATAGGCACTGAGTGATGGGCATCATCAATAGGCTCTGCGGTGTCCGTGATGAGGGGAGATAAACTCATTTATTAGTCTTGAACGACAAAAGGGATTATTGAAAGTCATACTTCAACATTGAAAGTCGACCAAAGTGTAGATCAGCAAAAAATATAGAGATTTTACTCTATTGCAAACACTCGGCGCGCATGCACAGGCCGTACATGAGCACTTGAGACACGGCCATGCGCTGTCTCATGATAAGCTCGAAGCAGTCTCGCACACGAATCGCGCCGCGAGAGGACGGCGAGTGGCACGCAAAGCGCTTCATTCGCCGCTTGTTTAGGTACGCCGATTAATAGTTCAATTCTCTCCTAAAAAACCCCTTCGGGCTCTGCAGCCACGCCAGAGAGTGATGCTTTTGCTCGCCTATGAGCCTGAAAAACAGGGCGACAAACATTATCGGGGCAAGCGACGTGTGCAAAAGGCAGTCCATAGCGAAAACAACGACAATTGCCTTGACAAAGTGCGAGTGGCTAGGCCAGAGTCTGCCAAAAAAGTAAAGGAGCCCGAAGACCATGGCATAGAAAATTCCGATAGGATACTTCCAGCGGAACCAACTGTAGTAACGCGGCATTTCCTCCAAGTTCTTTGCCATCCACTTTGGCAGAAAGAGATAATACAGGCGACTTGAGTCAGCTATTAGATTCTTGTACCGCTTATCCATAGATGGTGCTTTCGTGACCCAAACGTATGCATCATCGATATCCTTCACCTTCTTTAAATCACCCTTGCCCTCTTTCACGAAGTACGGATGGTATTGCTGCATGAGCGCGTGGTAGCGGTCGCGAAGCACATTTTTTGGCGCCCCCTTTGGAACGCCCAGTACAGCCCAGGGGTCGTATTTCTGGGCCTGGCACACGCGCAGGAAAGACCTCTGAAGCATTGAACGCGAAAAAATCGAAAAAAGCGGAAGAGTTTTCATGCGATGTAGGAAACGATGCGAATGCGGGATGCACTCGGCTAAAACGAAACGTACAATCTGCGATTGGAGCCAGACGTCTATGGCCAGCTCGTCTATGAGTGCTTGCAGCTATCGATGCATAGTTTATACCGCCCAGATACGCGGCAGCGACTCATACACAGAGCGCGCTCGGGCTGCGGCTGCATGTCCCTCTGCGCCATTTCACGGAATCTCGCCAGCTGTCATATGCAGAACCATCGATTCGCAAATTTTGCAAAGAAGGGATACTTTTTCCGGTAGGTGCATAGACCCATTTTTCGGCGTAGCGATGGAGTTGAGCAGCTCCCGGTCTTCAGCACTTGGAGATTTTTCTGACACATCTTCGGCGATCAACTGCATGATGCAGTAGTAGCACGCTCTGTGTTTACACGGGTGCAGCGTGAGTGGCAGCTGCACTGGATTTTCAAAGCAGACCATGCAGTGGACTACGCCCAGCATCGACTCATGCGATCCCGAGTGATTTGAATCTGCACTTTCTTCGGTCAAAGGCAGTCTAGCTGCCTCGCGAATATAGCGGTAACACGGCAGCAGAATATTTTCCTTCACGCGCGTCTGTAGATTCTCAAATATTGTAGCGTAAAACTCAAAGAGTGAAATGATCTCACCAGACAAAATATTCCGCAGCAGCAGCACTGGGGTCCGGGCTCGCTCGACGCGCTGATCAGTTTCAGCGAGCTCGAGTGCACATGCACGGTCAAGCACGCCTTTAAATTGGCCGCTGCATTGTCTCACAAGGATACCACACAGAACGAGTGCCTTTGCACAAATGTCTAGTGCATTGGTGATGGCCAATAGCATCGGAAATGGCACAGCGACATTGCCTTCGGCTGCCCTGATACTGAGTTTTTCAATGATGAATGGGAAAACTAAGCTCATCATGCGACAGCACTTATGAAGTAACGATAATGCCGCAGCCTTGCCGTATGCAAGGCCAACAATGCGATCGCCGTACTGCTGCTGCACAGGCGAGAATGTCAAAACGATGCTAAGGAGTGTTTCGAACTCGCCTGCGATTGTGCAGCACATCTGCTTGAGCTTACTGCTCGGCTGCAGCCCGCTCAAAGCTTCGGTTACGAGGTCAGAGAGATTCTTGGCGAAGGCGCTCTGCAACCGTTTGGCGTCGCAGCACCTCGTACGAATGACACCCTGTCGAGCCTGGGTATTCGACTTGAGTGCATCAAAGGACGCGGAGACACTCCGCATGTAGTCGCTGGAAATGCCTGAGACCATGACGCATGAAGATTAATGCCAGTGAAATGCAGTAAAAAGGGCAAGTAGCGAACATAACAAAAATCATTGTCATTGCGTTGAATAGTTGACAGCACAGCAAATCATTCGAAAAGCTTTCGTGGCGGCGTTCTGTCGGTCATTCCTCGCGTGGGAGGCGGCGTGTGCCCGAAGCAGTTGGAACTTGGCGTGATGAGCAGCCGTGATTGCCGCTGTATCCACTCACAGGCGCGGCGAACCTTGGCCGGTGGGAGCGGCATGGGGAGGCTTCGCGTCACGTACGCCTCTGCGAATGCGGAGTGGCAAAGTGCCTCACGGGCACTGATGCGATCTAGCGGGTTGAGCGCTAATAAAGCGTAAAGCAGTGAACATGTTACTGGCCTGAGCGAATCAAGAAAAGGGGCGCTCTTTGTACATGCATTTGATTGCTTTAGCCCCGCGAGCGCTATGCTCATCGGCCCAAAATCTCCATTTGGAGGGCCAGTTTGAGTATTTTGCATGAAATTCTGAATTGAACTAAGCGCAGCCATGCACGAGCGTGAATCGACGAAGGATGGGCCACCGGACAAAATTTCCCAGAATATGCAACCAGCCGCCCAGATATCTATCTCATGAATCCTGGCAGGCCCAGGATGCTCGAGGAGGACCTCGGGCGGGTGATACCGCCGAGTTCCTCGCAGCGAGCGGTTGTCACTGCGAATAGTCTCATTTCCGAATATGACTGAAGAGCCAAAGTCGCCAATTTTCGCCACGCAGCCGCGGTATCGATTCGGTGCGAGCAGAATATTCGAAGGCTTGAGGTCACCGTGGACGATACCATACTGGTGTAGATGATCAAGGCCTTGGAGGACATCGTGCAAAAAGCTCAGCGCTTCCTCTTCGAGCGAGCGGACCTTTAGTCTTGATGTAGACTTAATGTATTGCTGCAGCGTACTCGGTATGTACTCGAGAATGCAGTAAACATCTGGTGTGCACGTGAGTGCCTCTCTCAGTGCAACAATGTGCGTGTGCGGCGGGAATCGCTCGCGAACCCTAACCTCGTTCATTCCTTGCACGGAGAAGTCCCTCCCAGACCCAGGGATGCGCTTGACCGCTACAAGCTGATGAGACTTTTTCGAAACGTACAGATTGACGATTGCGTGGCTGCCGCAGCCGAGACATATGTTCAGATCTTCATATTGACTGAGAACATCATCGGGCATGACTTTACCGAAGCGTATTGAAGCATCCGCGGCTCACTGCATGAAGCTGCATAAAAGGGCGTATATGAAGCGTTAAAACGTAGAACGTAGGTATGCTTTTCATATTTGGCGCGTCAGAGAGTCTTGATGGATTAACAGAATTACGCGACTTTGCATTTGTATTATGCGTTTGACGGTGTTTGAGAGATGACAGGAAAGGCGAGTGCACTATGAAGTATTCGCTGTACTTGCACCGGAATCGGCTTTTTTTGCTTGGTCTGTAGCTTTTTCACTTGCTTGTCAACAAGTGCGCTGAGCTTGCTTGCGATGTCTTTCGATAATGCTTGGGGCTTGGCTGATGATCTCGCTACGTCGTCTATAGACGCCTGCAAAGCTCTATTGCCCGTATTAGCGTGATTCGCTTGCCTTCGGTCACTATCTCGTTCATTTTGATAGCTAAATGGAGCATTGTCTTTAGACTCGTCGATTTTGTGCTCCTCTGCGGCTCGTTCTCCGCCCACAGAGCTAAACTCACCCTTTCGTTTAACGGGCTGCATTTTTCAGAGCTTTGGAAGAAACAGATTTACGTCGAAATTATAAGTGTGCGGTATCGCACGACAGTACATAGCACGTATCTTTTTAAGAATATTCAAATCCACCGTTGAATATTGGTGTACAGGCTGTTCCGGGTGTTAACTTAGCAGCGGAAAAACATAACTTAGCAGCTAAAAATTTATCTTGGCAGCGAAAGACTTTTCTTGGCAGCAAAGGATTTATCTTAGCAGCAAAGGGTTTCCCGTAGGTAACTTATTATATTTAGGAAAGCAAAAGTCTTATGTAGAGACCTTCCGAGCAGTAGCTCCGAGGGTTTCGGAAGCAGCAGAAAGCGCTGCGAAACAGCCCTCAGAGCCCGCTCCGACCTTAGAAGTCAGATGGATGGACGTTCTTCGCAAGCAATAGTTTTCTTTCCTTTCTTTTTACTGCTCTAATGCAAGCGCGGCTATTTGCAGTGCTCGAATTTTGATTTCGGGGCCGTGCCGGCCCCGGACCCCCTGCTGCCTGCGGCGCTTTTTCTGCGGTCTCTGATTCTGTACCCTGTGAAAATCGGCTTCGCAGCAGGCGTTGGACGCCCCGGGCTACGCCCGGTGCTTGGCCTTGGCTTTCCCCTTTCTTTTCTTCCGTCTCAGTAGTCGTTGGACGCCCCGGGCTACGCCCGGTGCTTGGCCCTAAGCTTTTACCTTTTCTCTCTTTCCCGTTCTAACAGCCCGGGAAGCCCTCCTAACAGCCCAATCCCGGGCTTATCTTAGCAGCAAAGAATTTTACTTGGCAGCTGCCTATCAGAGAATTGGCTGCCAAGTTACTGCCCGGGTCAGGCCTTCGATGACAAATTATGCAAAAAGCCTCACAAAAAAGTTATCCAGAAGTGGGCGTACAAAACGATATGCCGCCACTTAGTTCGACATTGTATTGTAGAAATTATATGCAGTGTAAGTTCTTCAGAACGAGTCAAACTGGAGTTGCCGGACGACGTGTTTGTTGCAACTGTGTCAACGCCTTTTCTTTTTCTGACGAGTTCGATACATCTCGCCCTTCATTTTGTTATCCATCGGCGAGCGATGAGTCTTGTTGAGCGTTTTTGACCGCATAAGTGTGCGAATGGAAAGGTTCTCTCCCTTCTCCTTCATCCTTGGGTCGGTTTTGCCCTTCTGTTGCACCTTTTTAAGGATACGCGAGGCGCGCCGCCGCTTCCGTGAGATGGCTTCCATTACCTTTTTGCTTGGCCGAACATTAATTTCCATAAAGCGCCGTTTCTGGACCTCTAGCTCTTCCTTTGTGATTGGCATTGTTCGGAAATAGTGCTTGCGCTCATCTTCAACGAACCAATCTGGAAGATCTTCTTCACCACGCGTGTATCGATTAATGGAGTCCTCAATGATACTTTCTCTGTGTTTTGGGTTGAGCATACGTGTTGCGAGTGCCAGTGTCTCCGCCCTTTTTTCCGGGTCTAGAAGAGACAGTTCAACATCAGAATGCTTATGCCTGCGATTGAGTGCTGAATCAACCTCCTCTTGGGTCACTTTCTCTTGAATAATACTTTGCAGATCTTTGCTCTTTTTGAACGATGTATTGCTCTTAGATTCGGGCATAACTGGATTCGCTGCTACGCTATCGCTTATTTCTATGCGAGTGCGCTTTTTCTGCTTAGCAGAATTCGTTTCTAATTGTAGAACGCTGCGCACTTTGCTAAAAAAATTCAATGCGTTGGTGCTGTATGCCTCGTTTGTATCTTCGCCATCAGATGATGCTTCTGACTGTGAAAGGTTTCCGTCAGAAGTGTCTACCACGGGCATTTCGGCGGATAAGTTGGAATCATGATCAGCCTTTCTCGCAGAGAGGCTACCATCATCGACGATGTCTGGATCATGGTGGAGAATTTTACCCATATGCTTGAGCCTGCGGTCGACGACACGTTTCATCTTCTTTTTCTCTTCGCGAGCTCTTCGTTTCTTGAGCTGTTCAAGCTCTTCTTGTATGCTTTCGGCGCCATGTGACGCTTTACGTGTCTCTTTGCTTACTTCTGGTTCAATTTCATTGCTCCTCATGAATTGTTCCTTCAGCCGTTCTCTCCAACGCAGGAGGCGTTTAATATCAGCATCACTTGCCTGTTTGATATCAGAGCAAATAGAGAGAATCTCTTTTGTAGTGTACGTTGAAGTAAAGCACGAGGCTTCTAGCTCATCTTGCTTATCAAAAACGATTTCACTAGTTTGCTTCAGAAACTGCTGGACATCATTTGCGCGGAGGAACGCTGAAGCTGTGCATTTGCAATGAATGTTGCGAGTCACATCTTGTACACTTTTTGTGCCAATTGCACCGGCAAACGGCACCACTTCCTCTGGCCCACTCTGATTCTCACGAAAGACCTCGCTTATCTTGAAAAATTTTGGGTCGATCTTACTCGGATTCTTATAGCCGCTGCAAATTACGTAAATTTCGGCACTTTCTGCTCTGCTTGCAAGTGGCTTAGTGGCCTCAACCTTTGCAAAAAACTGCTTCAAAACCCACAAAAGGCTGTTAAAGTTGTCATCACGGAACACCTTCGTGACGAACCAGCCGTTGGGGGCGAGGTGTTCCGTCGATATTTTTAGAGCTTGGAGAACAAGTTGTTGCTGAGCAAAGACCTCGTGAAGCCAAACACCACCGACATTCGGAGCACCATCATGCAAGACCACGTGTGCTTTCTCATTGTCCAGTGCCTTTTCGATTGCTTTTTTAGTTTTTTCACTGTATATATCCCCGAGAATAGCTTTGCAGCCCGGAATCGCTTTGATTGGCGCGAGGTCGACACCAATGACAGTGCTGCCTACAGGCATGTATTGCTGTGCAACTTGCATCCAGCCCCCGGGCGCCGCGCACAGATCAATGACAGAGCTGCAATTGTTGAGAAACTCATACTTCCGATTGAGCTGGATCAGCTTAAAGGCACTGCGTGCTCTGTAGCCTTGGCGCTTTGCAAGGTCGTAGAAAGTGTCTAATCGTTTTTTTCCCTTTCCCTTCTTTTTACTCCCAACCATTTTTTGGAGAGATAGATACGCAAAAATTAAAAAGAGCATAATTCGTCTGTATAAGATGCTATGCCATAAAGGGCCATGTACACGAAAGATGTAAATGTACCCAAATGCTTACGTAAGCCGCCTTTTCGCGCTCCGATAGGCTTCGTCGGCGCTCTTGTCAATGTCTAAAATCTCTATTTCACGCTTTGTGATGACTTTTTCTAGGGCTCTCAGTGATTGCTCCCGGTGCAGTGGACATTTAGGGCATCTGCGCAGGTGTGGCTTCAGACCAAAAGAAACGAGCCCGTTAGGATACTCGCCTGGTGAGAAGAGCGCACACGACGTATGGTACGCCATATCACAATTAGGCTGGGAACATACTCAAGACGCCCCGAATTCACGACAAAGCTCACATTTTGTGCTCATTGCATTTTCAACTACAGTGCTTATATCTTCACCAAGCTGCCACTCCCAAGATACCTCTGCACAGCCTAGATGCACAAAAAGCGCATGTCCTGAGCTTTTACCAACGAAATACGCTTAAACAACATCCCCCAATCGATCACGAAGCATGCGACGCCATTCATCAAGTGAAGATGTCCACTCTTTTTGCGTTGATCTACTGCATAGAACTTTGTATCGAGCCAGCCATTTATTGAGCGATGTATCGTCTTCGATATCGATGTTACACAGTGCACAAAGTGAGCGCGGCACTTTTTCCTGCTGCTTCTGCTTTTGATTGTGCAAGGATTCTTCGTGCTCATTGCGAAGATTGCGAACGTCGTGCCGCCGAAGAATCTCGCTATTCTCAGCTTTATCTCTTGATGTATCTTCCCGCGGGTTGTGCTATTTATGAGACATTTTTTCGCTATGCGTGTTCGCTTGGAGTGGGCGTACAGCGTTGACCTTCACTGACCCTTCATTTGGGAGTCTTGTTGTCTAATATGCGAGAAAGAATCGCACAGCGAATTTCCAGACGAAGTTGAAGAAAGTCATCTCATACTAATGCTCAGGTTCGAAACGCTGGGTGCACTCGTACGCTTGATCATCTGTGAGAGATTTTGTGGCTCTCTGTTTTTAGGATCTCTGTGCAAAGATTTTGATAAGTCAATTAACCCGACCCGACGAGCGTCTTCAAGCGGGACTTCTCTTTGATTTTCTTTGAGATTGGCTGCAGTTAGAGGCCAGGAAGTCTGTCCAACCGGAATTACTGAAATTTGTTAGACGCTTTTATTTCTGTATGCGGCAGGAGTGGATCGATTATATGTTATATCGTCCATAAGGTCAGAACCAACTTTCATGAGGAATTCGGATGTGACTCCATAGCGTCTTATATATAGTGCAACTTCATCGCGAAGGTGACATTCGTTGTGATAGCTTACCAAGGTATGTTTAATGCGACCAATTGATCCACCAAGAACGGGGAAAGATCTATCAAAGAGCATTTGAACCTCCACTAAGCCACCGATGAACCCTTCTGATTCTGGGTAAAGCTCATTCAGATCTTGCGAAAGAGCAGAATGCCCAAGCATGTACTCTACATAGAAACACTGTGTTCAAAGAAAAAATTTAACTTTTCGCGAAAACGGCGAATTCCCTTTGATTATCCTTTTATGTTTACCTAAGATAATGTGCCATTTGTTCCCTGGTCACGAATTATGAGTACTTGGTCCAGCCAAGCTCCGTTGCGTTTTGCCGGAAGCATTTTCTGCAGCAGTAGATGCCATATTTACGGATAAGACCTTTTTCGCAGCCGCACATGCGGCACCAGCGACTGCCTTTGCCACTGTGAAGGGCCTGTCGGGTTCTCCAGATATTTGCGTGCGTCATGACTAATGAACTAAGCTGTTTTAGAATATAAAAGAATATATATAGTTGAATTACAGATATACCGATAGTTAGAAATATCTACCACACACTACCTTAGAAGTCTTCATCAAGCCGAAAAATTTTCATCGTTTGGTCCAAGAAATATCGAATTTTCGTTTCATCAGAATGCTGTAAAACACCGTGCATAGAGCCATTCAAACGATCAGTGACGACAATAGAGGGTATTTTTTGTACACCGTAGAATTCTCTAACTTCTGGATATTCATCATAATCACATAAGATAAAGTCCGCGCTATCCTTGTAGTCTTCTGTGAGGCTTTTTAAGAAACCTTTGAGTTTTTGACACGGTGCACACCATGAAGCGGAAATTACGAGCGCGGTGTACTTGTCACCGTCTTGCATGGTTTTTGACTGGCCCTCTTGACCACGCTGAAGTAAGCGTCTTCTATTATTAGAAGCATTGCTTGACATCAATGGTAACTTGAACGGTAGTTCCAAAGGCAGTGGCACTGAAAATTGACCTGAGCTTCGCACTTGTGTGTTCTTCGCTTTGTGTGACGCAGTCCTCCATGGCTTCTCAGAGTACTTTTGACCGTTGCACCAGACTTGAATACATGGTAATCTCGATGACACATCGCAAATTTCAACCGCGTTTTCTAATTGAGCGCAATCAACATCAACTCGCAGAAATTTATGGGCCTTTGGCAATGACTTCTTGCAGAAAATTACTTTTTGTTGTACCTCATGAACTTGAGGGTGGGATTCTGGCAGAGATTTCGTCCATGGCGCATTCAAACACACAATAGTATAGTATTGAGTCGCAATCTTTTCATCGTGGCATTCTTCTGGGTTCGCATCGTTAAAGTGCAATAAGCTCGGATTTTGTAGTGCTTGCCGAAGCTTAGCATGTGAGTCGACTTTGACCACTGCTTGCTCCATCGAGATATTCCCTTCTGAAAATTTTAGCCACTGTAGCATTCTATCGGCACTATATCCGCTTAATTTTCTTTTTCTGTGGGCCTTAGTGGATTCATCTGGATGCATTTTTCTTGAGTATGAATATCGATTTATAGAATGGAGACAACTTTTACTCATAGTAATGAAAAAAGCTTTGCAAAATAAAGTGGATTAGCAGGGTGATAGTGAAATGAAATTGCGTGCGCACGAGCTCGACTGATAAGGGCCGTAGAAAATTGGATTCTGATAGCTCAATTATATCCTATTTTCAGAAACTCAGGATGTATTAGGCCCTTTTTTATAAATAGTTTCGACATTCGACTTCATCATCACAGGTAGCAGGGCGTTGCTTGTGGTACAGTCTTTCACTTTACACACCCCAATAAGCTGATTTGCCATCTCGAACATAGAGTTACGTAAGGAAATGATGATGAATTGGGCCTGGATGGCCTGCGTACTTACGTATTGCGCAACAATGGATACATTGCGGAAATCGAGTGCAGCATCAATCTCGTCCATGATGTAAATTGGTGTTGGGCGGTAGTGGTGTAGCGCAAATATGAAGCTCAGGGATGCAAGTGTCTTTTCGCCTCCAGAAAGCTGTCCAATTTGCTTCCAAGATTTTTTCGGAGGACGCACACAGAAATTAATACCTTGAAAAGGGTCATGCTCGTCTACATATTCCAAGTCTGCATCGCCACCTTGTGTAAGAATCTGATAGAGTGATTTCAGGCGCAACCTTATGTTTGTAAAGGCATCACGGAACTCCTGTTGACGTTCCTGCCTCACGCGTGAGAGACAATCCTCTGCAGAGATTGTTCGATCATGTATATCGTCGTATACTTTTTTTGCCTCCCTCCACAGCTCGTCCTTTTCTTTCCATCGCTTGACTGCTGCAAGGTCAATTTCCCCACAGAGTCGCTTCGTATAATCGTTGAGCTCTTGTGCGATCAATTTGTGCTGACTAAAGTTTTGTTGCGCGATCACTTCTGGCGACATCAGTGTTTCAAATCGCTGTAGCTCATGGTTCATTTTCGCTTCAACATCGATTTCGCCCTCCGCAGTGTCAAATGCAATTGTCTCACGGCCGTAATCGTCAATATTGGTGTACAACTTGAGCTCATGCTGAACAATTCTCTCTTGATAGTGTCTAACGCCACTCAACTTTTCTTCAATTTCGTTCATCATAGCTTGAATATCTGATTCAGCATTGAGTTTTTTGCTTTCTTGTTCACGAATTTCATCACGCTTTAGTGACACCTTTTCAGATAGCTTCCACTTACGCTCCTTAGCCTCGACAGTAACCGTGCGCTTTGTTTGCATTTGTCCACAAACCTCGTCGAGAAGAACCTGAAGATTACTCATGCTTTTCTGCAAGCCAGCTATACGTGGCTCGGCAGATTTTTTCTCTCTAAGTATCTTCTCCTCGTTCTTAAGCTCCTTGATTTTCGCGTCAAGCATGCTTTTGAAACGGGCCTCGGATCGCTTGAGCTCTTGAAATTTATAATCATGCTCATTGAGCCATTGCCGGTCATTTGCCACAGATTCTTTGAGGATTTTATACTCAGGGCCCCCAACAGACGCAAGCTTTGCATCCAAGGCTTGGAGTCTCTCCGAGCTTGCTCTCATAGTTTCCATTTTTTGCCCCTTTACCTTAATAAGACGCTCGATTTCATCACTGCAAGACTGCAGGTCTGCTGAATGCAACTTTTTGTTTGCGTCTGCAAGCATAGCCTCTTGCCTAGTGGACGCGCTCTTGTTCTGTGAGGCTGCGAGAGTCTCTCTTTGTAAATTAGCCTTGGCAGACTGAAGCCGTAGCTGAAGAGTGGACCGCTCTTTCTCCAAGCGCTCACCCTGCTGCCCTTGATTCAGTAGCTTCTCCTCGAGAATCCTTTCATTTCTAGTAACATCATCGAGCGCATCTTTGAGCGCGGATAGCTCTTCATGCATAGATCTACCGCTTGCTGAAGATCCCTGCAACCGCGCTCCCTGAGGGCGTCGCTGTCCGCCACCAGTCATCTGCCCACTGGGCTCGACGACGTCACCAACGCGAGTCACAACACGATTTTGCGTGCGCTTACTTAATCCCACCTGACGGGCCACTTGCAAGGTTTCGGCAACGAGCGAATCGCGCACTGCAAAGTATACCGCAGGTGTAAATTTTGAGTCTGTGATCCGTATGAGGTCGAACAGCCTCACTGTATGTGGTGGTGGTGTAAACGGCTGGAGGATTTTCTGCGCAAACGCTTTCGCTTGATAGCTGAGAACAATGAAGCTTCCACGACCGACTTCGTGTTTTTTCAAGCTCGCAATGCACGCCTGTGCTGTAGCTTCGTCTTCGACAACATGGTATGCCCACAAGGAGCCACCACTGACACCAGCGGCAATATCATACGTATCGTCGATGGAGCACAAATTTCGGAGTGGACCATGGTATCCTTTGATACCTTGAGAGGATAGAAATTTTGTGACTTTATCGTCTCCCAGTGTATTCTGTATAGATCTTTGAATCCCGTCTATTTGCTGTGCTAGTGAGGTGTGTTTTTCGCGTAGCTGTGCACGGGTTCTTTCGAGAGAGCTAAGGCTTTCGCCCGAATTGGGGGAAATCTCTGAGAGTCTTCTCTCTATTTCCAAAATTTCACAATTGAGACTTTCCTGCTTTTCTGTTATGATTTTAGCTTCGCTAATGAGCCGCTGAAGCCCGCTTATTCTTTGCTCAACTTCTTGCTGTGCCATAGATGTTCTCTGAGAAAGACCATCTATTTTTTTCGTGAGCTCATCGATTTCTGTTTTATGTGGCGCCATGTCTTGCAGAAGATCCACCCGCTCCTTTTGTATGGGTTTCATTTCCTTCTGCAGAGATTCCGTCTTGAAGTTAAGCTCACTTTCAGATTTCTCGAGCCTCTTCTCGACATCTTGCTGATTGTCAAGAGCAATTTGCTTATCACGGTCTATATCTTCTAGGTGGTTTTTCATGTTGAGAATCTCGTCTTTCAGTTTTTTCTGACTTTCAGCCTGCTTTTTCTCCTCCTTCTCAATGCTTTCGATATCAATTTTGATATCTTGGATCTTATTTTCATACGTGTCTCGGTCTACCGATAGTTTCTGGGTTTCAAGATCGGCCTTTTGGATGATCGACTCACACTTTTCAATTTCTTCCACACTCGATTTGATTGCCTTCTGTAGTTCGCTGAGCGACTCATCTATTTGCTTGTGCGCTGCTTCAAGCTCCTTCAAAGCTTCCCGCTGCGGGGCGATATTTTTCTCTGCCTCTTGGATTCTTATTTGGCACATCACTGAAACTGTGAAATATAGCTGATTTTCCTTCTTGACATATGCCATGGCTGCATTTTTTCCGGCTTCCAGGAGATCTTTGTCCTTACCAAGGCGATACATTTGCTCTAGTGCACCCATGCGTTTGTCCTGGTGCTCATCAACGGAGGCTGCAGATACAGAAATTTGATCCATATACCGATTGGTGCCGATAAGATCGTCGAGATACTCAAGAAACCCCTCCTCGCCCTCTCGCTCACCCTTCGGTCGCATCAAGGCTATCTGTTCCACCTCCCCCTGCAGAATGAGGAATCTATTATGCTCCAAGTCAACACCCCTTTCTTTCAGAAATGAGACCACACTTCCATGAGTGTGCTTTTTCTCATCTATGAAGTACTGCGTCGAGCTATTGTGGCGATAAACTACGCGTGAAAGCTGTATGCATGTACTTGCACCGACATCTTTAAAGATGACTGTGACAGATGCGTGGTCAAATGATGGAAATTTAGCTGAGGTATGAATAAGTTCTGCTAATCGATCTAATCGAATTTTATTCGCACGCTTACCAAAGACAAAAAGCAGGGCATCAAGGATATTGGATTTTCCGCTTCCGTTCGGTCCGATAATAGCAGTAAAAGTATCGTCAAACGGACCGATGCGATGCTTACCTGCATATGACTTAAAGTTTTCAACTTCTATGTACTCAAGGATAAGAGTGCTGCGGCTTGATGGCGTATCACTTGTCATGGTACATGGAGAAAGGAAAGTTAGCTAGTTTGACGATGAATGGAATGAATCATACCAAAGTCGTCAAAAATTAAGATTCTCCAGAGGTCTGGGTTCTTTCTACCAAATCCATACTTTGTATAGCATCCCGCGGAATCATGCACATGTTGAAAATTCTGTCTCGATGCATTCTGGAACCGAAAGGTGACCCTGAAGCAGGGATCTCTGGGGTGGCTTCAGATACATTGTTGAGAACAATGTTACCATCAGTATCGTAACAAATTATCTTTCCGATAAGTTTTCTACCGTCGGTAACTATCAGTTGAGCGTATTTTTCTAGAAAAACATCAGACATCATAAAAAGGCAGGATAACGCTTGTAATTAAAGCTACTGTTACATAGTTTTATAGCGTTTTAGATTTCTCTTTAGCGTACAAACTTTTCGAGTTCCTTGGGAGCATACAAGCCATTGTTGTGATGTGCATCATAGATGAAGCACAAAAGCAGCGCCTGTGCTGAAACACTCAGCAAGTGAAAAAAGATACTTGCAATGATGAATGAAGATATGGCAATGGCTAGGAGTGGATAAAAGTGTTGCACTTCGAGAGGCACAATATTTGGTGAATCCAGCATGCTCATAGAGAAAAATAGCGTTAGGGTGACGACGAGTACTTTACCAATCAAAAACAAGAGTTCCTTGATCATCTGGAGAAACACAAAGGTTATGAACCTTCCATTCAGCAGCTTGAATGACTCCTTCGAAGCTAGGCAAAAGCATCGTGAAGTGATGCATATGAAAACGTAGCTGTTCTTTGTGGCAACATCGAGTATTTTCTTGCATATTGTGACGAGGAAATCCGACACATAAAAGAGAAAGCGATTGACGTCATTCTTTTGCAGTATGCGCGTAGCTTGGTAATTGATTACGCGTACTGCCACCTGGATAATTTGCAATATGGCAACAAGGAACGAGCCTAGTGCAATAGAGCCTAAGTGATAGAATACAGACCAGGAAAACGATCGATGCAAAGAGCCTCGCGGCATATATTTGTCTTTCACCTCAAGTTTAGACCTAGGATTGCAGCGCGTGCTGTAATACCAGTATACACAGCAGAAAGATAAGACCATAAAGCTATAAGCAATCAAAACCTCCACCGTCCACACAAAACCAAAGGCTATATACATTAACACCCAGTGTAAGACATTCAGCCGCATCATTTGAGGCCCAAAATCACCGGACCCGGTCGCAGATGCAATGAGTTCCATGTAGCTGTTTGCCCATTCTTCCAGAAAGGTCTCCTCCACGGAAACCATGAGGACAACAAGCGTGATAAAGAGCACTAGAACCATGAAAAATGCAACAAGCGCAACAATTGGGACAATAATGAGCTGATAATGGCTGCTTACCAAAGCCCCTGCGACTTGAATTAAGGCAGTTGCCTCGTCAATATTCTTTTGAAACCAATAGAATAAGATAGATCCAACGAGTGCACAGATCCAGGATACTATTGCTAGTGCAAAGTAAGTGGCGCGATAGAAGTCTGACGAATCATCACCGACGTGAGCACTACCATCCGACCACTTATACAAAACATAGCCCATAGCAAGCGCGGCAGAAATCATTGCAGCTACGCTTGCATAGGCCATGACTTTTGTGAAGCATCGAAGAAAATGAATATAAAGCATACTGAGTAGTGCTGAGACAGCTATTGAAATGAGAACAAGCCTATAGCACTGGGTGACTTCGAGAATTCCGGTGAAGCATTGTTCGATAAATTTTTGCATGTAAGTTTTAGGCATTTTTTTCCCACTCGGGTTTGGCAAGGATGTCGGAATACAGCGGCCGTACAGCTCGATACTTTCATATGTGACTGCGAAGCTCTTTTGTCTGAAATATTTCAGAGAGGTTCCATTCACTGACCTGTGACCATATGTGAATACTCTGGCATTTGTTTGATTGCTTGAAGAGTCCAGTGTCGGACATCTTTGTACGCATATGCCACTATCAAAAAGTTCAAGAGAAAATGCACTCTCATCAACAGGCTTTTTTTTTCGCGCCTCATGTGGAGTAATAACAAGAGGCTTCCATAGAAATTTGTTTTCGCTCCATACTTTAGACTGATATACACTGCTCTGCACATATGACTCAAGTCCCACTGGATCATCACCGACGCCGCATTGATAGCCTAGGTAATCAGTGCCATGCCAAAATGCAAAAGCATTTCCATAAGAAAGCCCAAACCCCGCAAGGATGAATAAACCGACCCAGTACACGAGAAAGATGACTGAAAAGAAACAATCGGTACAGCTACGTTTTTCCTCATACGTGGTTGGGTATGAGCCGTTTGGAATCGTGCATATCATCGAAGGCAGAAAGTGGAGCTAGTCATTAAATATCTTAAGCAAAGGTTCAGAAAAGTGTCTTAAAGCATACAATTTCCAGTACAATAATCGTAAAAGCGTCCAAGCACCACACGGAGAACGCAACATCACAGGCTGCTCATGCCCGGTGAAGTAAAACGACTTGTTCTACGTGTGCCGTGTGCGGAAAAAAGTCAACAGCAAAGGAGGTTACACCGGTAAATGGCTTTCCAGGATAAGCTATTGTAGGTGACTTGGAAAGATGCACACAGTCTGCTACCAAGGCCCGTTGATTACACGAAACATAAATCAAGCTTTTGATATGCGATGATCGTCGCAGCCACTGTATGATGTTTTTGTGCAAACCGCACCGTGGTGGGTCGATTGCTGCAACTATAGTCATGTTAATTCCAGAATTTTTGACAACATTTCGAATGCATTCTTCGATTTTAGAGCACGATTCCTCCACTTTTGCACAGATATAATCCACATTTTCCACGCCCATGAGGTGAGCGTTTCTTTCTGCATCTTCAATCGATTTGCGAACAACTTCAATCCCAATCACATGCGCCACAGAGCTGTGAAGGCACAGACCAATGAGTCCAGTGCCACAACAAATATCGAGAAGTATTGTCTTTGAATTGAAGCACTGAAAGCTTTTTACACGTTCAATAAGCTTTTCCATGGACGGTGTGTTTACCTGAAAGAATGTGCCTGCACTTATGTGAAAAGGCAGTCCACAAACATAATCTACGAGCGATTCTCGCCCCGAGAGAACCGTAAAAGGTAGATCATGTGGTGCTGCATTAGAGCACCCATCGAACTCTTGCCATTGGATACTTGCACAATACGGATGAAAGCTATCGACAAAATCTCTTTGAAGGTCATTGAAATGCGATGCACTGCACTTTTTTAAATTGCAGGAAAACCACTGCTTTGACCTTGTCTGCATTATGACCATAAACGCTCCGTGGGAAGTAATTCTCATTGAAACCCTCCTCCAAAATCCATTATGTGTTTCTTTATCATAACTGCACAGGTCTTCAGGAAACATTTGCCACCAGGCCTGTATCCAATCCTGAATAATATTTGCCAACTCGATTACAATATGCGGGGTAATCATGCAACTCTCGAAAGGGAGAATATGAACGAAGCCTTCTTTGAACGATCCGGCATTGAATCCAAGGTAGGGCTTGGAGGTACTTTCCTCTCCACTTTTTCGGCACCCCACACACAAATCTACGCGATTTCGATATCCATTTATTTTGACGGAAGGTATCACTTCTTGAAAATCACAGTACATACTACTCGCTGTGTTCAGCTGCTTATTGACCCCATTTCCAATTTCGCGGAGTATACTTATGCAGTGATCTTTTTTTTTCTCGATTTGCTCTGGGTAAGAAATATATTTCCATGGGTCGACTCCCGCATTATGTAAACTTGCTTCATCCTTGTCATGAGTTCTCTTTCGGCACATGGTTAAGCCTCGATCGAAAAATTCAAAATCCTTTTCCTCAAGTGGTACGCGCTTCCACTTTATTCCACGAATAACAATGTGTTGCAACATTTCACTACCCTTTTCCAGACTATCTTCACACTGAAAGTTAAAGAATGCGAAAGGGCTCTTTGGACTTTTCCCTATACGTACGCATCCACCTATCCCTGCGAGGCTTGTTGGATCAAATTCCCAATTACCCTCACGCTGAATATATGCGCGTACAATA
Organism: Perkinsela sp. pyNocScin1; assembly: GCA_964019655.1. NCBI lineage: Eukaryota > Euglenozoa > Kinetoplastea > Prokinetoplastida > Perkinselidae > Perkinsela > Perkinsela sp. pyNocScin1. The sequence continues at coordinate 111,392 of CAXHTR010000008.1, forward strand.
TCTTTGAGTGCTTTCGGGGTTAAAAAAGTCTTGCCAACAAAAATTTTAAGAACGAATGCTCCTTGCGGTATGTGTGGATCACAAACTACAGATGATTGCTTGTCCATTGCAACGAGCAGAAACAGTAGAATAGAAACATAATTCAAAGCCTGATTTCCATGGAAAGCTAATAAACATGAAGGCATTAAAAACGAAAGTCTGGGTCCACATCAGCTGCCCAATAATATTTCGTAACCAATGTCTGGGAAAATAGCTTCCTTATGGGCACATCATTTCGCTTAGTCCACGCGAAGACTATTCTTGGATCAATATAGTTCGCTTTTGATGTTCCAGTAGATATGCTTTTGCCATCATTTTTAATTTTCTTTTGAGCTTGCACAGAAGTAACCTTGCTTTTTAGTGCTGAGATTCGCTCATCGAAATTCCTCGGGTACTTCATGGCAAGAGGTCTTTTAGGGATTAGCTGTGAGCCTTTCGGAGACGTAGCTGCTCCAAGGTCACCTTTTTCAGGCTGCTTGCCTCTTATTATCAGCATCGAATCTCTGGGTTTGGAATTATCATGTTTTTGACGTGTTTTGTCTGGTATAACTGATGTACTTGGAGCACTAATATTGTGACTGCTTATAAGCTCACTACGCTCACCATTCGGTTCGCTAGGTCCCAATTTTTCTTCGTTACTATTACAGCCTATACTGGAAATGTTTATATGCAGAGGTATTTTTGATGGGATTGACAATGGGGCAGCACCCTCTGTTTGCATCATCAAATAAAAAACTACATAAGCGGAATGCATGTAGTTGAAATAGCGTGTAAATTGTATTCATTGCTTTTTCGTCATCAGCATACGCACACAGAAAAAATTATCATTTTGCTATTTCAGTAATTAGCTCCATCAGCTGCATTTCAACTTTCTATCAGCGAAAAATGTAGTTCAAAATTAATAAGTATTACTGCACTAGTCATGCAAATACTTAGTTGCACTGTAGCTCACCATGTACTGCGTTATTATATTTTATTCCCCCTTACGCTATCAGTTATACAATATATTCTGAATCATTCTCCCAGCTAGATTGTCATGAACTTATTAGATGCGAGAGTATACAGCAATACGTGAAACAGATAAATCATGGAGTATCATTTGCATGAATGAGGTTAATCTATGTGCGTCTCCGTTGTGGTCAGCTGCCTGGCATCCATCGGGAATCTTTATCGCTATAGCCACATCGGATTTAAGAGTGGTCTTTCTTTCTAGAATGGGCAAAATTATTCTCGAATTTCATACTAAGCATGCTAAGACGATTCGGAAAGTCGCATGGAGCTCATGTGGTCGCTTGCTATGTACGAGCAGCTTTGATGGCACATCTTGTATTCATAAGCTCTGCTATGAAGTTAGTCATAAGCCAAAGGTGAGAGTGTATTTACTAGAATCATTGGATGGTCATGAAAGTGAGGTAAAAAGTTGTTCTTTTCACCCTACAAAAAATATAATAGCGACCTCTTCTCGTGATAAATCCATATGGCTCTGGGAGTATTTTTTTGAAGATACCGATGAAAGTGAAGAAATTTTATATCAGGAACTTCATGTACATGAAGACCTTGAAGAGGCTGAAATATTGAGGATTGGTTGTAGCGATAAAAATTATTTCTTTAGAACCGAGTGCATCGCAGTTCTGGAGGAGCATACGCAAGACGTAAAAAATATAGTATGGAGCGCAAATTATAATAAACTTATCAGCTGCGGATACGACAATTCGATCATGATATGGGGCCTTAGGCCCAATACAACTCACGAAGATTGGGTTCTCGAGGAAACTCTTGCTGGGCACAGTGACTCTGTGCTTAGTATTGATGAATATCCGGTAAGAAAGAAAATTAATCAAGTCCTGGAAAATCAGGAAAGCGCTGATTTTATAATTTCATGTTCGGCAAATGCAAAATGTCTTATATGGAAAAAAGATAACTCTGAGAACGATTTTAGATGCTGGAGATCTGTTGCTTGCATCTCTCATTTGCACCGAGATAGTATTATGTGCTGCCAACTCAGTGCGAGGGGACTCTTACTTACCTCATCAATGGACTGCTCAATAGCTATTACTAATTGTATTGGCATATTTAAAGAAGCTATAGGCGAAGAATACCCATCTCCGAGCTCCTCTTCTATAGCTCAGAAAGTATATCGTATACAGGATGCTCACAGTGGAGGGGTCACATACGCTGCGTGGTGTCCTCACGCGGAAAATGTATTCGCTTCATGTGGGGAAGACGGTGTCTTGAAATTCTGGCAGATCGATAAATGAAGTCAATATGAAGCTTTTGCTTCGAAAATCCGAATGCCATGATCATTCGGTTACCCTGATCTTGACTTAATTTTTATAAAGAACAATGACGAGGTCATACGGACTGCGCCACGGCACACGAACTCTCTTTGCTAAGAAATTTAGGCGACATGGACAGCCACTGACAAGACCGTACCTGACATCGGTAAAGATGGGAGACTACGTTGATGTGGTTGCTGATCCATCCATTCGTGATGGAATGCCGCATAAATTCTACCATGGAAAAACAGGCAAGGTCTGGAATGTCACACCGCGAGGCGTCGGAGTAATCATTCACAAGCGCGTTCGAAACCACATTCTGCGAAAGCGCATTTGCGTTCGCATTGAGCATATCCGTCCGTCTCGGTGCCAGGAAGGGCTCAAGCAGAAACTCTCTAAGGTGACTCAAGAAACAAAGGAGAAAGCTGGCTTTATCCTGAAGCCTCAAAAGACTGTCACCAAAGTTACTCCACAGCCGTACAACTTCGTTCAGGCCCGTAAGCTCTGAGTATGATTTACTACATAAACATGTTATAGTGAAACTTTGAATCGCAGGTGGGCTCTTGTGTTTTCTTCCTTCTTCATTTCGATTTCTTTCTTCATTTTAAGCCGACAATGTCGCTCAGCCTAGTTTCGCCTAATTTCACGCATATCATTCGTATGTCGAATACGAATCTTGATGGTAAGCGTAAAGTTCCATACGCGCTCCGGATGGTTAAAGGCATTGGAGTACGAATGGCAATGATTGTTACCAAGAAGGCCAATATTGACCCGGATCGACGAGCAGGCACCCTTACTCCAGAAGAGCTGGAGAGAATCGCGGACATTATCGCCAGTCCAGAGAAATACAAAATTCCTTCCTGGATGTTGAATCGCAAGAAAGACCCTAAGACTGGCAAAACCGAGCATGTTACATCAGTTGCATGGGATAACAAAGTTCGTGAAGATCTTGAGCGCCTCAAAAAGGGACGAATTCACAGGGGTATTCGCCATTGCTACGGTCATCGCGTGCGCGGTCAGCATACGAAAACTTCGGGCCGACACGGGCGCGTTCCAGGCCTTCTCCACCGCAAGAAATAGACTCATCAATGGAATGTAGCTGATTCGACATGCTTCAGCAGCACATTTATAAGGATAAATTAAAGTTATACTGTGTCAATTTGCATCTTTTCTGATAGCTTTTGCGACTTTTCATTGCTTAAATCTGATAATGCTCTGTAGTATGAGCAGCGAAGCTGTGTTCTTCTGAGGGGAAATGTGACGTAATGCATATCAGCTCGCTCTATTATACTTCTATCACCATTCGTAAACTATCGAAAATGAAAGTTATATTGCCAATTTTAGCGCTTGGGACATTCCACGTATGCTGTGCATCCGATGCATGTCACGAAATATTCTCCCCATCTGCAGCATTTTTCGGTGCCATGGGGGCAACCTCAGCCCTCGTGTTCGCGAACCTTGGATCAGCTTACGGCACTGCCAAATCAGGTATAGGCGTTGCTCATTTGGGAGTACTTCATCATGAGAGAATAATGAGAGGCATAGTTCCAGTAGTTATGGCCGGTATTCTGGGAATTTATGGCCTCATAGTGGGTGTGATCATCAACAATAATATCAAAACTGATGGAACCTATTCGCTATTTTCCGGCTATTTGCACTTAGGCGCTGGATTAGCAGCGGGTTTATCATCACTCGCTGCAGGCTTGGCTATTGGCATCGTGGGGGGTGCATCCGTCCGCGCCTATGCTCGGCAAGATCGCATTTTTGTTGCTATGATTCTAATGCTCATCTTCGCAGAAGCGCTCGGACTGTATGGACTCATTATCGCCCTTTTAATGAATAATCAAGCTACGAAATTTGCAGCTCCGGCTTACTGTTCATTATAGACCATTGTTTGGCATTCTGGTACAATACAGGTTATGATGCCCCCTTGATATTACTCTTAGTCAGCAAATAGCTGTTTTTCTGCTTTGAATTTATCGAGGATATGAGTACTGATGCAAAGAAACTTATTGTTCCCCCGCCGCGTCTTCTTGGCATAATCGAAAAAACTGCCCAAAAGGTGGCATCAAGTGGTGTATCCTTTGAAACTGGTCTAAAAGCTAACCCGGATATCCAATCTGATATCTCCTTTAACTTTTTGAAAAGAGAAAACCCATACTATGCCTACTACACTTCCAAGGTTGATCAATACTCAAAAAAGTTGAACATTGAAGGCTACGAGCGACAAGAAAGTACTCCACATAGCTCTACTCGAAGCAGCAAAGATGATGAAGTGAGCGGTATCAGTGCATTTTTTACTCGACGTACGGCGATAAAACAAAGAGATTTTGGAACGATACGCACATTTTCATTCGATGCAGGAGACACGAAACACCGAGTTTTGATTCCGAAATTTCAGTATCAGATAATTGCATTGACAGCAAGATTCGTTGCGGCTTATGGCTTTGAATTCGCTTCGTTTTTATCGGGGCAAGATCTACAAAGTGGTCATTTTTCGTTCTTGGAAAGTACTCACCCATCGAACATTATTTTTCTCAAACTAGTGAAAGCGTATCAAGCCATTCTAAGCACTGAAAAATCTTCGGAATTGTGCGAAAAACTTGATTCTTTAGATTTTGAAAACCTTATCACATTCGTCGTGAACGAGGCCAACGGTGCAGCCACAGAAAAAAGAAACCTTCTCAAGCAGAAAGAATTTACACAATCAAGTCGTGAAAGTTTGATAAAAGATATCAGTTGGGATGATTTTCACGTTCTTGAAACACTCATTCTATCTTAGATAGAAACATGATCTATTGAAGTCGATGAAGTCGACCACAGCTGGTCAATCCATGGGTTCTTGTGTTGAATTTGCAGATACTTTTCTGCAATATTTACGCAGTTTTCACAGTATTCTGTCATTTTAAATGAGTACTCTTCTCCAACAGCTTCAATCTCTGGGAGGCAGGTCAGCAACTGAGAAAAAAGCATTTCGGAAGCAGCCATCGCTCCTATTCGATGATAAAATCGCTGCGAATGTTTCACTTGAGCAATTCTATGAAATTGGCAAGCGAGGTTTGTGTGATCTTATCCAATTAAGCTCGAATTTTGCTTCCTTTGGAAACACTCTATTTCACGAAAAGTTCATGCAAAAGGATCGTGAAGTATGTTCAAGAGCATACAATGATGCCCTTGACGAGTCCATTCGCGTGTTTCTCACATTGCTATCACCGTACTTTCTTGAAACAGGGGCTCAATGCTGCATCGAATACCTTTTGCACGTCTATAAGATTCATGAATACGACTACGATGCTCTATTCGAGTGTGTCTTGCCCTACCATGAACACATACTATTCATACGTGTTATTCAGCTAATCCCTCTGCACAAGATGCCTCTTTGGTCGTTTCTCAAAGCAAATATCGATTCAGGAACTCCGGTTGACAGGACTCTTCTTGTGGACAAAGCACTGGTAAACATCAATGTACTTTTGGTGGCATCGAAAATTATTCAAGACTCTGAGAAGCATGGTTGTGAGTCGAATATTGCTCTCAGCTTTTGGACAATACTTGCAACAGGTCTTATTGAGCGCCGTATTATGAGCGAAGCCCATTTGCATACCATCATTACGCTAGTGCGGCAGGGATTGCTAAGCAAAAATATCGACTGGCTCGGCTCAAGCGTGCTCATCATTGTGTCATTCAGTAACCATATCACGATGCCGGAGGACATTCTCGTGGATTTCACGGAATCGCTATGCTTATCGTTTCGCACACACATGCAGGAGGATATTACAGCAGCAAAAAATGATATCTCTATGCACACGAAAACCCTTTTCCATGCTTTGATTTACATGCTTGGCTCCCCGAACGTTTCGACACTATTAGTATCAATTCAGAGTACTTGGTGGAATGACATTCCTTGGCTAGCTTCATCTCAACTCGACAGTGCCATTCGGCACTTTTTAAAAGACGAAATCCTCGAGCAACAGGGCACAGCTAGCCTCTTTTATAGAGTTATGTCGCGAATGGTAAGTGACTCCACACTTAATGATGTGCGGAGCAGAAGCGTTATTGATGCTATGATACATGATGACCTAATCGATGTATCAGACCAAAGTAAAGAGTGGCATTTTCTACGGAAATTAATGCAGATGTGTTTAGAAAGGTTACGGCAACGCACAGAAAGCGGGGAGCCGGTTGATGCTCTATCAGATCATTCAGATTTTGTATTTTTGAAAAAACTAGAGAGTCGGGATGTTCAGGGATTCAGATATCAAATGAAGTTGATTTCAAGAACTGCCTACGAAACCTATCATTTGCTGAACGGATATATGACCATGGAGGAATCGAGTATTTCGTCGCCTCTTGAACCCACACGGGCAAACGGAGATGAAAAAGTAGATGATGTTAGCAAGCAAAAAATTGCGCCATTTGAAGAGATATTTGGCCCAAACTTTGCAGAGATGTCCTTTGAGCAAGTGTTGACCGTGCTAAAAAATCAGCTAGATCATGTGCGAGTGCTCACAAAGCGTGGAGCAGAGAAGGTCGGTGGACAGGATCTTGGGGAGCTTCTCGCGCGTCAAATGCGCAGAAAGCTATCAAACCTCACGGACAGACTTAGTGACTTGACTTTATCCTCGTCTCAGCGAGCCAGCAGCATCGCTTATTTTACCGAGTCTTTTTTCATACTTTTGAAAGCGCTCAACGGCAGCACCGCCAACAATGTGTTGATAAACATTGAAAATCTGAGTACAGCCATCAGATTAGCATCCTTCTTACAGGTTCTCGGTGCAGAAGATGGGGAAGCCGTATCAACCGCACTCACTGGCGCTTGCTTTTCTCGAGAATCGATAAAGCTTATTATCGCTGATTTAAGTGAAGATAATATACTTGAAGCAACTAGGTACATCTTTCCTGACGGTCTAGTTAGACTGAGAGCTATGCTTCAGGAGAATGCAATACCAACTTTACAAGTCCTTCTCTCGAGCGACATCGTACCGGCTTGCTTTTTATTCGCACAGTTCTCTGTAGGCAGCATTCTGGTGCAGAATTCTGAAGCTCTCAACTTTGTAATAGAAAAGCTTGCAAGCTGTGTTATGAGGAATATTGTAGAAGAAAGCAACCTGTGTGACTATTCTGAGAAAAGTTGGGCTACCCTACTAGCTTTTGAGGGCGATGTTCCTGAAGCAACAGTATGTGCCGCTGCACTTGCTCGCCTTATAGTCTTACCAGGGCTAAAACGCTCACAGGTAACATCAAATGTCAGCCATCTCATCAGAGTCTTGTATGGTACAAGCTCAAAACAAGATCTTCTCACGCATGTTCTTCGGCTCTCTATCGCACATCAAGAGTCATTGCCTTATGTCCTTCAAGAGGGGACCATTTTGGAAATTACGGACCTTGAGCAAATAGAGGTAGTCACGCATAAAATGCTTCGATTCTGCCTCGCGAATCAGCATGCATTGACCAATGCGTCATGGAAAAAACTTCTTCCAGTACTACTGATCTTGATAGGCAAACTTTTGAGAAAGCAAGCCCTTTCAAAAACTTTGTGCAAGGATCTAAGGGTGCTTTTCGATGGAAATTGCGAATCTTCGGTTCTCACAGGAATCTGCGCATATGCCTGCCACTTGGGTCCATCAATGAAATCTCTACCCGAACTCAGTGTGGACGATGCGAATCGTTTTCTCAAGCTCATCGAAAACTTACTTAGTGATCTGTGTGCTTTGCTTTCTAGCAAAAACGCAGCACAGTGTGATGTATCACTGGTGATTGAGGAAATGTACGGAATTCTTCGTACTGCAGTTCAGTTTATGACAGGCAAGAGCTCCTTCATCAGCTTTCTCATGGACAGTAGCATAGGGGGTCAAAAGAGCCCCCTTTCGAAGCTTCTCTACGAAACCGCTCTATTCATATCATCTGAATTGACCGTAGCAAGAGTGCCATCCGAGATAATGGCCCATCTCGTCCTGTCTGATGTATCTTCAGATAAAAGTATGTTCCTTGTCGTTCAAAAAGTGATAGACTACGTTCTAGCGCACAAAATTCGACAAGGGCAGATACAATTGAACGAATTTCAAGATTTAAGCGTTAATCAGATCGTATTACTTCTATTTCAAAAAATTTTCACGCGTTGCTCCGCTTCAGGCCTCCCGAAAGGTCTCGAGCGTGAGGTTATAAAGCTGTTACCACATCTTGAAGTCCCATCACGGCGCATCGAAGACATTTCGCAAACTTCCACACGAGATCTGAGTCTCACTAGTCTATGGCACGTGCACTCTGAGCCATTTTTTGAACTTATATACTCTGCACTCCAGCAGGGATTTAAGGCATCGTCACTGAATGCTAATGATGTGACTGTGCTACAAATTTTCAAAGAATGGGTTTCCAGTGTGCCCATGGACGCTGGACGAAGCTCTAAGGCAGAAAAGTTTACAAAGTTTGCTGAGCTTTTTGAAGAAGAGCTTCTGAGACTGCATGATGGAAAATGGAAAATAGAAGATTCATACGATCTGCATTGTGCTGAGCTTATCCTATGCGCTTTGCGCGAGATGAGCTCCTTTAAGAGCGATTCATATCGTATTCTCGAGGGTATTTATTTGCGCCTAGCCGTGAGCCCTCGAATTCAGCGCTTGGTATTCGATATTTTGCGTAAAAAATGGTCTGTAACACTTGAAAGCTCAGAAAATCAAGATGCGTTTGACTTCGAAAGTACTGTTTCAGCCATAGATTGTCGCGCAAAAACTTACGAAATTCTGCAAAGTGGGTTTATTTGCAAGCTGCAGCCGCTGAATGATGCTATGCATCTTCTCGGGAAAATTTTCGGAATAGCTGAAACATCGAAAGCACAAGAGGTTACCTCCATCGCATCTCGTACTATCGGGGGAATTTTGAGTGTGCATGAATTTCCACGTAGTGCATTGCATTGCATTGTATTGATGGTGCTTCGATTTTCATACGAAACCCAAGACAGCATTGGCATACTTAGTCAGCTCAGGCAGTGCCTCATGCTATATAATTGTGAAGAAATCGCGGGAGCTACTTTGGACCTCGTCCAATATGCCGACTCTATTTTCATCTCAAAGAGAGCGAAGGGTGTCAAAAGGGATCACACAGATAAGAAAAAAGATTCTCAGAGATTCGGAGACTACGTAATGGATTTTTGTCGGGGTTTTTTGAGATTTAAAGACCGTGAAGTGACACACTCGAAGCTTCATCCGAGCGAAATCACTTTAGTTGCCCTCTTGTGTGATCGAGTCCATGAAAAACGAATAGATAGAGATGAAATGCTGCTCTTCTTTGAAAATCAGTTTTCCTCTGTAGCGCTGCTGCAATCGTTTGATGAACTTTTTAGCTTATGTAGTCTTTCGAGCTTTTGCAACCTTCTTCAGAGCTTTGTCCAGCGGCATCCACCAAACACTCGTGCAGGGATTGTCCACATAAATCATGTGATAAACGTAATATTGGATAAATTTCATTCTATTTCATCACGCAGGCATCAAGAATACATAGCTTTGGTGCGACTGCTTTCTGTTTTACTTCAATTGTCGGACAGTACTCTGACTATAAGTGTCGACGCTGGAGCGGAAGTAAGTGGCGATATTTTTCCGGGGCTCTCAATGTTCCTTCAGCATCTTGAAAAGCAGGATATCGGAGAGTCAGATTTGACATCAGAGCTAGCTTCAGCAGAGAAAAGTCGGCAAATCCTCGACCTTTTAGACACTGCTTCAAGCGTACTTATCCTTTGTGGAGCCGATGCACAGCAGCATATTATATGTGCGGTTGCTGGAAAACTCATATCCCTACAAATCTTTAAAATTTTTCAAAATTCCAGCTCCGACGTATTAACTTATTGTAGCATCCTGCGAAAGGTTTTTGATTGCGATAAAACTGCAGTGGCAATGCTCACTGCACCCATATACACGCAAGTTTTGCTGATTCTCGCAAGCTCAGGAGTCGATTCCACAAAAGATACGCTTGTGATCGATGAGGTACTGCAAAAGCTTGATTCGCATAAAGCCTTCGAAGCCTTCCATACGATAAGCTCTACTGAAATGAGTAGCCCGAGCAAGGGTGATTTTGATTTACTTTTCAAGGTGAGTACGCTAGCTCAGCGCACTTTAGCGGAGAAAAGATCTCGTCGAAGTGTTGCACTGACATACATCAAAGATTTAATAAGCTTGAGTACAAGTGTTTCAAACGTCAAGAAAACAGCAGAATCGCACATTTCGTTTTTAAAGCACGCATCCGATAGTGCTGCTGAGATCACTCTCCATTTTTTCCTTCATCAGGGTAAGGACCAAATCATAGCCTTTATGAACAGTCTGATGGGCATGTGTGAGGGCATTGGTGAGGTGGACGCAGGCGTCCAATTCGATCGTCTTGTTTGCGTTATGCGGATTATGAGTGCAATAACGCACGCGCTTCTTGTGAGCTTGGGTGAATCTCTCGTTGATCATTTTCCTGCGCTTGAAAAGATAATCACAAGCCAATTCAAGTTCATCGCAGCATTCGAAGAATCGCCAGGAGTTCGCCAAGCACTTCTCGATCTTTCTACGGGTAAAATACCAGATCCTCGCTCACAAGAGGAAAAGTATTCCAAGCTCCAGCTGCAAATTTTTATGCTACGCGAAAGCATCATGACATCTGCCACTGCTGTGGGCAACTTTGCATCTATCCCATCAGGGCAAGGTCTTATTCAGCGATCTGAAAAAGGTGAAAATGGGCTTGTTACTCAGCTCGTACGTATTATGTGCGATCCACTTTGGCAGCATGGTGCAGCACCGCATTTCTTCCGTTCTCTTGCAGCTAAGGAGCAGCGTGAGGCGCTTGGCTTGGACTTAGCAGAGTTCATGATGAAATGTATAGATACTGCAATGATTGATCCAAGTGACCCGATGCTGGAGGTATGGCAAAAAACCCAAGGGGAACTTCTCAGAACTTGCTCTAATCAGCACATAGCAGATATAGTTCTCGATGCGAAGGCACGAACTCAGGTGTCCGTCGCGATTCGATGCCGCGGCATCGCGCTTATCGAGTCAGTTTATAGAAGAAGTGGCCACGTCATGAATGCACTCTTACGCGACACATTGGACTTTTTTTCGATTCTTATAGAGGATGTGAATCCTGTCATCAAAGCATACGCACGAAAGGCGCTACAAACAGTCGTGAGCGCGACTGGACAGTCAGCAGAGGATATATTTTCAGTTCTGCGGCACAACTAAACTGCACTTCAGAGCGAGTTAATTAATAGGTCACAAATTACTATTGCTCATACAGTTCTATATTGCGTGATCATTTCTAAGCTTCCACATGTGTTAATGATCTATGTTAGCCGAGAAAATGACCGATCGAATAGCTGGAATATTGTATAGGATATGTCGCAGATCAAAGACTTTGGCCATTTCGAATAAGTCTGGTTTGTTTAGCGCAGAAAGCTGGAAGACTGTAGAGCAGCGGCTGCAGAGCTACTCCTCTGCTTTCATGAGGGATGAGAGCTCACGATTCAGCGGTGAATTTCAAAGCTTTTCAGGGAAAATTCATCGTAATTATCTGATGCAGCTGCGAAAACAGCAAAACCCGAAGGCAATCGAAATTAAGAATAGCTTTTCCACGCGAATAGGTCAAGGCGATGAAATGGCTCAAATGCACCTCTTGGTTTTAATTGCGACTGCAGAATCTCTTGGAGAGTTAACGAATTTCGTGAGCATCGCGAAGAAATATTGTGACTCCGCTTTGTCTCAGCAACAAGCACTCGACGTGTTCTCAGCGACCCTGGTTCACCTCGCAAATAGTTATTTCATGCGACAAAAGAACGCCGGTGGTCGAGCGCATCTAATGAAAAGCGGAAAGCTCATGAGCAACGACCGATCTGTTAAGCATGGGCACTTCAAGGACATTCTCGATGTTGCAGGGCACTACATGCACGATTCGATGGTACATCGCCTCATGACCTTCACGCAGTGGCTCAACCACTTTGAGCTTCTTCTGATGGGGTCTCCGGATGAGCACGTTGGTCACGTTATGTTCGATATGTGGACGAACTCATTCAGCTCATGGCTGCATAGCAGGTCAGAGCGAGAAGCCTACAATGAAGCAAACGCATCGTCTGCTTATCTCAATGCTATAGCGATACGCATGATAAAATGGTGTAAGAAGAATCAAAGCTATTACCACACCAATGAGATCAAACGCATAGCAAACATATGGTCCATCTTTGTCAAAGCCAGAGATTTCGCTCCGGACATGTACGTTATTCGTACATTGTGCGACGACATCGAGGATCCATCAGGGTCGTCCGGGCTTCTCGAACACGTGTTTGATACTGCGCGATCGGTTTTTCTCCTCGGAAGTATTATGCGAGCCCCGTGGAATGTTACTAGCCGAATAATAGCCGCCCTTCCCGCAGAGAAAGCAGTTGCTCTCACGATGCTCCGTCATCGCATTGAGTCGAGAGGAAGCAGCGTGCAGAATTTCAACGCTACTGTGCACCTACCATACCATCTTCTTCGCAGCCTCATGCTTGTGTATATTCGGAATCGGTGCATAGCGGAAGCTGAGCACCTTTTCCGAGCCCATGTCTCTCCGAACGCAAAGGTTTTACCCACAGGCGAAAAATATCGCGCATCCACAACTCTCCAGCGGGCGCTCAGCACGTGCCCATCCGACCCAAGAGTGCAGCGCGAGCACCTAATTCTCCTGATGCTGCGGGCATATGCGTACTTACCAGTACCGGAGCTCCAAGGGGCGCTCGACCTACTCTCAACATACATTGGTGAAGGAAATTATACTGCAGATCATTACTACCTATTGCTTCGAGCTGCCGCAGATGACCAATGCGCAGCAAATGCTATTTACGTGGAAGCATGCTCGAACGGTATACAGCTTGATCGTAGAGCATACAGTGCCATGTATTTCGCGTTCGGAAAGGCCTCAAGGTGGGCCACGCGAGGCGCTAATTTAGCCGACATGGGAATTCAGACTTAAGTATTTTGTGCTATTTTTTTTGCTGGCCATGGTGTACTTGTCTAGACTTATCGAGAGATTCTATAGATTGGTGCTGTAGTACTGTTAAACATTACTACCTTTTTACACTTTTGCTTTGTACAATGCAGATATTCGTTAAGACGCTCACAGGTAAGACTATCACGCTCGAGGTCGAGGGCAACGACACGATCGAGAACATCAAGGCAAAGATTCAGGACAAAGAAGGCATCCCACCCGATCAGCAGCGTCTAATCTTTGCCGGTAAGCAGCTCGAAGACGGCCGAACGCTCTCGGACTACAACATCCAGAAGGAAAACACCCTTCACCTTGTCCTCCGCTTGCGCGGTGGCATGCAGATTTTCGTTAAGACGCTCACAGGCAAGACTATCACGCTCGAGGTCGAGGGCAACGACACGATCGAGAACATCAAGGCAAAGATTCAGGACAAAGAAGGCATCCCACCCGATCAGCAGCGTCTAATCTTTGCCGGTAAGCAGCTCGAAGACGGCCGAACGCTCTCGGACTACAACATCCAGAAGGAAAACACCCTTCACCTCGTCCTCCGCCTGCGTGGTGGCAACTAATACCGCCGTCGAGCTATCGATTTATTTATTAAAATGAACCGAAAGATGATTTCGTAATTGCATATGTATTAAGCTGCACAAAATTTTTTCTTGGCAACATATTTTACCTCTTTCTATGGCCACCCTGTGGTTTTTTCTTCACTTGTCATCATGGGACAGATGCTATCTTCGATGCTCAAAAGCCTCTTCGGCAAGATGGAGGCACGCATTCTCATGGTTGGTCTTGACGCCGCCGGCAAGACCACAATACTGTACAAGCTGAAGCTTGGTGAAATCGTATCGACGATACCGACGATCGGGTTTAATGTGGAGACTGTTGAGTACAAGAACCTCAAGTTCACTGTTTGGGACGTCGGTGGTCAGGACAAGCTGCGACCTCTCTGGCGACACTACTTCCAGAACACGAACGGTGTCATATTTGTGATAGACAGCAACGACAAAGAGCGCGTCATGAATGCACGAGATGAGCTCATGAAAATGCTTGTCGAAGATGAGCTTCGCGACGCGGCGCTCCTTGTCTTCGCAAACAAACAGGACATGCCGAATGCGATGACGACCGCAGAGATAATCGATAAGCTCGGGCTCCATTCCCTCCGGCAGCGCAGCTGGTACATTCAAGGCTGCTGCGCGACGTCCGGGGAGGGTCTCTACGAAGGTCTTGATTGGCTCGCTTCGAATGTCAAAGGTTCAAGCTGATGCGCACCGCTGTACTCATCGTTGAGCCTTTTCTATAATCCAGATGCCCGTTGCACCATAAGCATGTAACGACCTATTCAGGGCTTTCATTCGGTCAGACTGAAATCAGTTTTTGATGCTTTTACTTTTCCAATCATTTATGTAGCAAGCGCACCTTGACCATATGACATCAAAACGAATGCGGCAATTAGCTTCTCGCAAGAAGCAGGGCTGGATCCGAAAGCTCGCCCGTTCAACGCAAGACGCGAAGCAGGAAAAAACTCGGGACCAAGAGGGCGCGCCTTGCCCAGCAGAAGCCTCTGGGAACGCCATTGGCTCACAAAAGTCCACATCGTCAGACTTGACTCCAGATCTGTGCGTAATTCTCAAAAAAATCCCACAGGACAGGGACGAGCAGGACGTACGCCGAAAAATGGCTCGGTTCGGCGAGGTTCTTCGAATTCTCATGGTGCGACAAAAGCCGTCCAAAACGCACGTTGGAACGTGTTTTGTATACTTCAAAGTCTCCCAGACTGTGGAGAAAGTCATGCGGAAGGCACTGGCAAACGAATCTGAAAAGCAACCATTTCTCAATTTCCATGGAAATCCCGTAGAGGTGCACTTGCCCACAGCCCTCGTGAAGTCCACGAAGCGCAGCGAAAAGACGAAGGGCGATACTCGAAACCTTTATCTCCTTGCCGAAGGCCAAATCGACGAGAAGACACAGGAAATCTCAGCATCGGACAGAGCAAAGCGTGCTGCGAGCACAAAGCAACGCTACACCAAGCTGCGAAACCCGAACTTTCACGTCTCGCGGACGCGCCTTAGCGTCAAAAACATCCCAGATTCCTTAGACAGCAAAGCGCTCAAAAAGTTGTTTCAGCAGTTTGGCCAAGTCAAGCAGAGTAAAATACTGGTAGACGCGATGCAGAATTCAAAGGGCCACGGCTTTGTTGAATTTTTAGAGCACAAGCATGCACTCAAGGCTCTTCGCGGGATCAACAACAATCCGAATATCTGGAGCAAAAAGAACAGGCCCATCATCGAGTTCGCGATCGATGATGTCACAAAGATTCGGCCAGCGAAAGCAGTACCTTCTGAAGCTTCGTGATATGGAGTATGACGGGGTCGCATGACTAGGCGCAATATTCCTCAGCGTAAGCAAGGCGAAATCATTGAAACCAAGCCATCTCTTGGAGTGCTTTGCTATTCTTCAGGCCCTCAGCTTTTTGATCATTTTCTGCCTTATTATATAATTCTCTAAGCAGTTTCTCTACTAACAACATTCACAACGATACGTCGCGGTCCAATCCACTCTTTGCTGCCCTTTATACCCTGCTGCCCTTTACGACTCATGAAAAAACCATTCGCAACGAAAACAGCAATTGAAACCCATGAGCACAAGCCATCGCGCCGTATTGTGCTGAAGGCTACAGACGTGGAGAAGCGCTCAACCTCTTTATCTATGTATAAAGACGCCAAGATGCGTGTCAGCTACCACAACGCCTACCTGAGCGACAGCATCGTGATCGACAAGCACGTTGCGTTCTTCCAGCAGCATGCAGTGGGCAAGCGCGTGCTATTCGTTGGGGGTTGCAAAGGTTTGGGCATACTCCCCTTCCTGTGTGCAAAGAACGGCGCGGCACATGTGGCAGTGACAGACGAGAGTGAGGCTATGGACTACTGTGAGGAAATCGCACGAGAGAACCCTTCGATCGCGAGCCGCATGCAGCTCTTTCGGGGATCTGTCGATGCATTTATTAAAACCGCACTGAACGGTGCAGCGCACGTCGCTGAAAGTCAAAAGTTTGACTTTGTCTTCATCGACTGGCCTACAAGCGTACTGACGAGCGAGAGAGCAGCGATTCGCGACCTCGTCAGAGTGAGAGAAACTCTCTTGTGCGAATCAGGGAGTATTTTGCCCGACACCGCCACGCTCTACGCCACTGGCCTCAACGACTACGACTATTTCAACTCAAGCATCAACTGGTGGTCGAACGTGTACGGCTTCAAGATGAATTCGATGAAACCCGCGATCGAGCGCGAGCCCGTCGCAGGATCGGTCCCAGAGAACACGATCGTTACGCCCGGCGTCAAAGCGATGACCGTGCGCTCCATGGACATTACACAAGAAAGCGCGTCTTACAATTGCGCATTTTCACTGAAGGGAAGATACGCGAGGACATCCATTATTTACGTCACGCTGTACACACATCTTACATTCCATTCAACAAACGGCCGCGGATTCCAGATGGCATCGCACGCGAGCGACAGCTACGGATATGTTCAGCCCATTTCGCTCTATTTGCCGGAGTTTGTGCCGCTATGCGATGCGGAGGAGCTTCGATTACAGATGGCAGTTCAAAGCGAAGAAGGTGTTAAGGAAACGCGCATCACCTTGAAGGGTAGCTATCCCGATAGATATGCGACGAGAACATTTGTAACGCACTATCTGCACCAGGACACAGATTGATTTTGTGTTTCGAAGATTGTAAAGGAAAGGTAAGTATAATGGGCGAATATATGGTTCGTAATTTTGCTATTTACCGTACGTATGTTTTGGAGCCCGATAAAAGATATACAGAATTTATACGAGGGCGATAAGAGGCGGGGGAGAATAGCCACATCTCGAAGTACATTATTGATCTGACTTCGGAAGCGAATATTTCCAGTGTCGTTGTCCGGAATCAAAAACTATACGGCTTTAGCACAAGTTGTTAACCCGGCTAGTGTACGGGGGGGAATTTCATCAACCCTGGGGGCTCGCGGCCGTGATAATCAACCTTTGGAGAAAACGCCAAGTCGACTAGAACGTATTATGGTAGAGCGTAACCGATATCAGAATCAGACCGTTCGACAAAGGCAGCGCTCGCTCGAATACACCCGGTGATGCGTTAAGCAACCTCGAGGTGATACTAAGGAAAGTGATATTCAGTAAGTACAATATAGTCTACTGCATTGCGTGCTCACCTGTCGCTGATAACTGGGAGATCTGTGTGATCAATTATTCCACTACACATCTTACACATTGATTTAACGAAGCATTGGTACAGCGTACAGATTAGAAAAATATGAGAAAGTGTTTATTTAGAGAGTACAGTAGTGAAGTAGTTTACTGACTTAATCTAACAGAGATAGTCCTCTTTCTCGCTACACTACACAGAACCGCACACAAAATCCGCATTCAGTAGGTAAATCAACACAGCATTTCCCCAGAACAATCCAGCGTGTTCGCATACATCTCTTGAAGCCAGCTAGCTTTGCAATGCGTCGACGATGGAAAAGGTATCTTTCGCCGCGATGCACTGTTGATATGTCTCGGATAAAATGGGATATTCCTGAAGCACTCGTGTGACATGATACTTAATTTTCTGAAAGCACGTCCCGAAACGTATGTGCCAGTCGACTAGCTCGTATAATGATTGGCGAACTTCTGTGTCATTAGCGTATATAAAGGGCGCAAAGTGGCCACAGATCTCTATTCCACGCTGCCTTTGAGGAATTTCATGGGAATTTTCTCCGAAACCCTTCCAAGAGCGCCGAAACACGGAAGGATTGTGCATCGCTGATCTGCATATCATGAAGCCATCACAATGCGACGCTTTCTGGATATCTTCAAGAGGCGAATTCAGTGACACATCGCCGTTTAAAACAAGCGATGCTTGCAGTGAATCACCGAGGGCATCTCGAATTCGACAAAATTCGGCGTAGTCAGCAGGGGTGGAGTACCTGTGGCTGCGCTGGCGACAATGCAGCGTGATAGCATGAACACCAGTTCGATCGAGGGTCCGGAGAAGCGCTACGCTTTCTTCAAAATTCGGCATAAGACGAGTCTTCACGCTTACAGGAATAGACAAATTTTCAACTAGCCCCGTTAGAATAGCCGCAGCATTCTTTGGATGGTCCATGAGAGCAGCTCCCATGCCCTGATCCGTGCTAAAGCTTTTTGGGCAGCCCATGTTCAGTTCAATGCCATCAACGTCATTTTCAACGAGCCTTGCAGCATCCAGGGCTATTTCTGGTGAGGATGCACCAATTTGAAGAATCACAGGTACTCCCTCACCTGAAGAAAAAGTTGAAAAAACTATACTTCGATTCTCACCAGATCGGCGCTTGTCGTAAGTTACGTACTCTATGAGATGTGAATTAGGAGACACACAGGCAAGATTAAAGCTATTGATTTCATCAGATGAAAGCTTTCTTGTCTCTCTGTTGCATAAGCGCAATTTGTTGGCTATTATTTCTTCGCTGTACACAACATCTGCTCCGTATTTTGCGCAGAGCAAACGAAAGCCGAGTGTACTTATCCGAACCATTGGCCCGCAGAGAACTTTGCTATCAAATAATTTACGTCGATTATTTTTTTCATGGGCACGAAGATGCATTTCTGACTTGTCATGAAAAGAAGTAAAACCTACAATCTTCTGCGTGCCTGGGAGACCTAGTAAAAGTCAGCTATTCAATTATAAGAGTCGCGTTGAATTGAATTTATAAAGCCCATTAGGTGATTTTTAACCTTCTATCTGTTCTACAATTTCGACAATTTCATTCCCATCCAAATGGATTTCTTGCCCTGGCCTTAGACGCGGAATCTCGATCCGATTCATCTGGAAGCCATTGTTGCTCAGCGACACGAATTCTATACCTTTCGGCATGTATGTGAGTTCTATGGACCCGCAGAGCCTATTGTTAGATAAGTCAAGGCATATCAGAGAAGCCGGGAGGCTCTTCAAGTTTATAGACCCATCGAAGTAGTTCTTGCTCGCATCAAGCTCAATGATTCTCTTTGGAAGCATCTCTAAATCAAGACATCCGACGAATTTATTTTCATGAATCAGCACCTCAAGAATCTCGGACGGAAGACCTTGGATAGCGAAAGTTCCTTGAAATAAATTCCGAAATAAGATGAGAGTGGCAAGACTCGACGGAAGCGCGAGCGTATTGATTTCCCCATGAATACCATGTTCCGTGATACGTAAGTCTTGCAGATTAGACGGGCTCCATGAAAGGTTTATGGTTCCCGAGAGATCTGCAATTTGGGTTCTTTCCCAATCAATAACTATGACTTTTCCATCATAATCAGTTGTAACCCCGGGCCACTCTTGGTAGGGCCTTGATTCGTGATTTTTATTTCGAAATTGCCCATGGTCATCAATGTCAGAAATAAGGATTTCCATAAGTATGTCTTCTGGATAACTTTGGTGGTCGTAAGCATGCCCAAGATGCGAAGGGTCAAAGCTAGAGGCCATCGGCAAAGGAAGGAAGCACATCTTGCACATACTCTCTAATGTATGAAAGTAACAATCAAACAAGGACATAAAAATGTAAACATGTTGCAGACGTGATTCCATACTTAAGTATCACAGTGTATGTGATGTGCTGCTAACACGAAAATCTACTAAGCCTCTATTTCCTCTAACCCTGAAAACTAGTCCCTTCTTGAAATCTTAGCATATCCTACTCGCTGTACTAG
This sequence comes from Perkinsela sp. pyNocScin1, assembly GCA_964019655.1. NCBI lineage: Eukaryota > Euglenozoa > Kinetoplastea > Prokinetoplastida > Perkinselidae > Perkinsela > Perkinsela sp. pyNocScin1. The sequence continues at coordinate 131,407 of CAXHTR010000008.1, forward strand.
TGTTTTAGCCATGTTCTGTTTTCAGCGAGGCGTAAATCTTTTCCATCACATCTTTAAGATCATTTTTGAGAATTTTGATTTTATTTCGAACATCTGCTACGCTATGTATGTCTATATCTGCCCGAGGAAAGCCATCGCTGTCCACGAGTCTTTCAGAGGGGCCATACGAGTAATTTTCGAGAATCAAATAATTTTTTTCAAGCTCTTGCTCAATGCGATCTTTTTGAATAATTAAAGACTTCGTGACGTCCATTGTGATCAGAAATGGGCAAGAGTGCAGATTGAAAAAGGAAAGTTAAGTATGAATGTCCCTATAGGGGGAATTAAGTGCAACAAACTTAGGGTCTTCAAATATTTCCTACAAGATCGTTGCATTCAAAAGCTCTACTTTTTCGCACTTAATCTTACCGCTTTTCTTAGCTTTACTGAACCTTTTTTCATAATCGACCGGGCGATACACATTTTTAGTTTGGCGCATGTGGTGAGTGTTCGGGGAATACAGCTTAAATAAACTCCAAAATTCATATATTTCAAGAGTCTAAATGCTTCGTTCCTCGATCGCAATTGCACAGACTTCATTATTCGGGACATACTTGTATCTTTGGTGAGAAGTTCGAATTGATTTTCAATTACAGTAGTGAGCATAAATTTTAAGAACTTTTCGGGTAAATGTTCTGCTGAAACTTGAAAGTAAGTAAAATAGATTTGCAGATTCACGGAATTCGTTCGCTGTTAGTCGTCTGCGTTACTACACACACCGTAAATTTAGTGGAAGAACCGGGCAGATTAGCAATTTTACCAGAATGTCTCGACATAAATCTTCTCGCCACATGTTTTGAGAAATGAATTTATGTATGTACATAAATTACTTAATAGTACAATGCTTGCCCGCGTACGAAAGCTCTTCTCCAGAAAGCTCGATGTACTCGTTATAGTAGGTCCGAGTGGTGTTGGTAAGGGCACTCTAATTCGCAAGCTTAACGAAGATTATCCTGATTCATTTAGCTTCAGCGTGTCGCATACCACGAGATCACCCCGTTCAAATGAAGTTGACGGAGTTCATTATCATTTCACAACGAAAGAGCAGTTTCTAAAAGATAAAGAGAATGGTTGCTTCCTCGAAACTGCTATGGTTCACAACAATATATATGGAACAAGCAAATCTGCAGTCGATGATGTTATTAATCAGGGTAAAATATGTATCCTAGATATTGACTTACAAGGAGCTCAAAGTGTTTACAACCTAGGGCTAAGACATAAAGTGAAATTTATGTACATTAAGCCGCCGAATCTTGATGATTTAAGAGCACGGTTAGCCGAAAGAAACACAGAAAAGAAGGAGGAAGTAGAAAAACGCATGCTCAACTCTGCAAAAGAAATCGAGGCTCTGAATAACCAGCTTAGGCATATGTTCGACTGCATCATCATAAATCAAGAACTTAACCAATGCTACAGAGATATCCTTGTCTACCTTGAACAATGGAATGCAAAGCTGAAGAAATAAGATACCCCGATGCTTTGCTCTTGGGTGATCTCTAGCCCTTATTGGAGTTCCATGCATGCCAGAGTCACTTTCACATCGAACGAACCTATTCTGTGGAAAAATATTTCATTTATGCAAGCTTTTTCCTAGTATGTAGAAATGAAATGGCTGCGCACGATCCAATATGATGAGTTCAAACCCCATCGTGTTTGTATCAGCGAAAAGATTCGCACACTTTCGTTTTTCGCAACTAGACTTTTTTGACAGAAATTTGCTTCCGCGCTTTTGTCGACCCAAATTCATGAAAGACGGGATTTGCGAGGGTGATACTACGCGTGAAAATTGTTCTTCACTGTGGAATGAAAGAGCATTGTCCATTGTTGAAGTAAAAGAGCAGGAGCATGAATATTTGGATTTTGCCTTTTCCTTCGTAGCTCCAAAAACGTGGTGTGTGCTGACCCAAGACTGTGCTGAAAACTCTATTTGTTTACAAGTTTTCCCTTCCGCATTGTCAGATAAAACGTCAGAAATGGAATGCTCGTTCAATATTTGTGCATTTGCGTACCCTTATAAGGTCATATGCGGCGACACGAGCAAGTTGATCCTGAACTTCTTATCCAATTTTTTGAGCATAGATAGGAACTACAAGTTCCTTAAATTGACGGGAAGTAACTACGAACGTGTCGCTCAAGATGATAGTACTTATTTCGATGCACGACTTCACAGTAAAAAATTTTTGCTCAGTACAGCGAAAGGCTTTATCGAAAGCGCTTCTAGAAATGATATGGTTGTTTCCTCTTGCCGAATCGAATTGTTACCTCACGGTTCTCCCCTAGCCGATGTTCAACACACAAACATCTGCGCTTTTTATCATCCTAATAAGCGCTATCATTATATCAATTTCACTTCACGCAAGAAGTTATTGCGGACCGATTTCAGAGCCATGCTAAATGCAATACCACAGAATTTCAAGTGTCTTTCACAAAATTTTTGAGGTACTTCAGCGTATCATAGTCCGTACCCCTGCTGTGGCTAAAAGTCGTGAGCAAGTTCCGCACGCATCTTGTAAAAATCCCTTTGAAAAAACCACACCAAGCACATTTTCGTAACATTTTAGATTATAAATGCAAAGATGCTCGGGTCAAGATTAGATCTTTGTGCTATAAAGAGCGGTGTGGAAAACATCAAATCTGCATTGTTCAACTCAGCAGGTTCAAGTGGTATTCATGGTACAAGCTCAGCCTTTGCTGGTCCAAGCCCATCTTCTTCAAAACAAGCCTCCCCATATACATTACCTCCGAATCTGAGCTCTTTCGACCCCCTCGCTGGGTGCATGCATAGGGACTATACGAGAAATAATCACGGCTACATCTCCTATAGCCCGCGGAACATGCTCGATGCAGGAGCTATTGGGGCGAAGCACAGCATGGCACCAGAAGAGACTGAAATGACACTGGCACCCGCTCATGCAGTTAATGTCGCACATATGCAAGCGGAGATCGTGCGCCTGCGCAAGGCTTCTCGAAGCTTCCCGCAAACACCACATACGCTTGATGATGGACGTACACAAGACCCTTTTCGCTCTTCACCAAACATTGAGACATGGCTGCATACAAGCGTATATCAAGGCGGTAAGAACGTTGACCCACAATTTCGCGCTCCAGCCTCACATGGATATGACGTGCGCAACAGTACCATCGACCCTGCTGTCGTAGTGCATCGGAGTGCGCGAGCTTTGCGGTCATACATTGAAGATTCGAGTAAGGATGCCCAAAACATGATGGATCGCCGATCCATGTACCAATTGCACGGCTACCGCGATAAGGAAGAGTTTGAGCACAGTGAGAAGCAAAAGTACGCCCACACCAACTTTGATGGGTATGCGAAACAACACTCCGACGTCGGCAAGGCGTTCTACTACGCAGATCAGCCCGAGCCACTAGTACCGCCAGCCAATTACCAAGAGGCGTCCAAGCAAGTGGGCGGTGGCGAAACCCACGGGGCAAACATACCGCTTCTGAGTACCGACCTGAGCGAACACTTTGTCGCCCAAAATGCGCAAAGTCGGAGGCAAGAAATTGCAAATCAGGAGAAGCATCGATCACAGGAGTTTGGGCTCGGCCGACAAGGACCTCTTGTGCGAGATGGTGGCCCTGACCAGCGAACGTTCCAGCGGGGTAAGAATGACGAGCGCTACCTCACAGCCTCATCGTACTACGCGAATGCGTACAGAGGTGGCATGTTCGGCGGTGACCCAGAGCCTTCGTCACCATACGGTCGCCGCCGGCAGCTCGAGCTTCAGCTGAAAAATGAATTCGACGTCGATCGACGTACGCACAACATCGTCCACGGCAAGTACGACCCCTTCGATTCACAGCACGAGTGGCTGGGTGTTCCCATCAAAACGCAGATAGACGACAAAGTGCGCATGCGCCGAGGTGCCATCGGTGAGCGCTCATTCGAATTTTTCAAGCCTTTCCCGACCTCCAAGCAGCTGCAGCTGCAGTCCTCCGGGACAGACGTACACGGAATGCCTATCCTAGCGCAGTGGCGCAACCGTGCATCGAAGGAGGAATGGGGTCTCTTCCTGCGCTACCGCGAGCACTGGTACCAGCGCAGGCGCATTGCGCTCCGCTACAACCTCGAACCGCTGCACGATGAAAGCACAACGGAACGCGATGCGCGACGGAGAAAACTCGATAACCTCTGCGCAGCAACGCCCTTTGCTGAGGTGAACCGCACAGACATAGATGTGCCGTCCGCCGCAAAGGTGCGTGCATGGTTTGGGGCGAGCATATTACCACCACCAGTACAGTGTCCGTATCGCGGGAACATCGCTGAGCCACTCCTTACTATCGAGTACTTGCGCAATAAAATCGTCGCAGAGGGGCAGCATAACTCGCAAGCGGCACAGGCGTTCCAAAAAATTCCACCAGGGAAGCCGCGCTATGAGCTTGACCCCCACACGCTGAAATACTTGAATAGCGAGCAAAAGCAGCGGTATTTAAGCTATTTGTCGGCAACGGCAGAGTCACACAGAGAAAAATGGCAAGCCATACTACGCCAGCGCAAATTTATCCCGCAGCTTGGTTGCTACGCTGAGCTCGAAAAGCCTAACCCTGCACCGGGATCGAGCGAGGAAAAGTCAGAGCGGATCGCTATCATTTTAGATAATGGTGCAAAGAAGACTATCGCCAAGCAGTTCTGGGACAGTGCACCTTTCGAGGCAGATGCCGATCATCCCAACCATCACTTGTACTGGGGTATGCACGAGCAATCGGCGCTACCGACGAACAATCTATTCAACTACATTGAGACACAGGATGCGCTGTGGGAGCGCCGCGTGTACGAAGGGACAGAGGGCTGGAGCTACGCAACCGCAAGAGACGTCATCAAACCCGGCAGCGTCGTCATGCTCATGCGGACGCAAGGAGATGATGGATTCCGCGCGGCAGCGCACAGTCCCACTATCACTGGCGTCTGGGAAAGGGCCATCGTCGAGGAGTTCCACGGGGACAATTTCTACAACCCAGCATCCAACACGAGCCTGCGGGCGCGACTACTTGCAGACGGGGCGACCGTCCGCGTACCCCTCTCGCGTGTACTCATATGGCAGTTTCACTGGGCACACCCTGGGCGATGCGACGAGCAGACTGAGGAAACACTGCGCTACACATCTGGGACGAAGCGCTACGTGAACTCGCGGGACCCGAAGGGTACAATCCATCGAGCGATGCAAAAGCCTCATTTTCTTGATAACCTTGTGGCAAACGCAGAGCCCGAGAACCACCCATACCAAGACATTAAGCAGGTGAGCGAGCTGGACATCTGGCAGCGATGGGATGGCGTGCGTCCAGACAACTACCGTCGCCTAACCGCGAACGACAGGAAAGAGTACATTGTGGCCAACTACTACCATAAGTTCACGCCCTGGGATATGATATGCCAGCAGGAGGATGACCAGCCGCTGATGTTCTTCGACCAGAATTATATTTGCGAGGAGACAGCGCCGAGCCACTTCACGAACCAGAACCGCTTCTGGACACGTAAGCGGCGGGCCATCGGGTCAATCCGGAACTCCACGGATGAAATTCGAGACTTCTTCCGGCACGTTGACGGCAACGTACCGTGGGACAAGGCAAGTAAGATACAGTCGCAGTACGAAAATCGCATGAACAACCCACTCGCAGTATTCCATTCGCCAACGCTCAGCGCACACCGCAACAAGGTGACGCAGCTCCCACTTGAGATGTACGAGTTTGACAAAAAAACGGGTGTTGTCACGGGAATCAAGGAGGTGGCCAAGTAGGAAAGCGCAAAGATGATATGATAGCGATGGCGCTTTACACAGTAGTGAGATATTCAACCTGCATTGCGACTGCCATTTCACTTGTGCGTTGAAATACGTTAACTTTCTACTTGAGCTAAAGTGGAAATAGTTTATTTTCATATGTGCCCTTTCTAGATCGTACGAATGCTCGCGCTTGATATCCCTCGAGGGATTTTTACTCGTGGAATTCTGCGAGAAAAAAGCCCAAGAGATGGTCTACTCGCTCACTGCAATGCAGACGTATGAGGTGCGGAAGATAAGTGAGATCAACGCGACTGCAAGGAAATAGACCGACATTTATAAGAGCCAGACCAATGCGCACAGGGGTCTCCATCATTCCATTTCTGCATAAAGCCGCGTGCGCATTGAATAAATAAAAACTTGCGCGAATCGAGAGAATGTAGAAGTTGATTTGATTTAAATTACGCGGGCACGCGATGACTACATGAAATCGTCCTCGTCAATCTCGTTCGTGCTCACAGGAATCGATCGCAGAAGCGATGAGTAGTCTCTCTCCTCTTTCAGCCGTTTGGCCTCCTGCTTGCGTGCCTCCTCAGCCTTTCGCTCAAGAGTCGCTTTCTGATGCGCTTCTCGTATGCGCTGCTTTTCATTTTCTTGCCTGGCACTTCGGAGTGACGCCAGGTCTACATCTGTACGATTTTTCGTGAGAATGTTCGTGAGATCGCGGCGCCGTCCTTCGATCTGCATCTTTCGTACCTTCTTGTAATCATGAAAGGTCACTGCGCCAATGTCAGAGCCTGGCGCCTTCTTGAGGTTGGCCCACGGCGTGTAGACGATAGTGACGACTGCCATCTTGCAGCCTGAAATGCTGTTGGCCTTCACTAGATGCCCAACCTCGGTAAGCATCTCCTCTGGTAACTTATCCCAGGTCATGGAACTTTCGAGTCGGACGTACACGTGCGCGCTACTGAGGTCGTCAACGTGGAACCAGACATCTTCCTCCCAGCCGAGCTTGATCAGCTCTTCGTTCTCATACTTGTCCACACCAGAGTAGCATGTGAGGCGAGGTGCGGAGGAAAGTGTGTAGTAGTGGACCATTTAAGATTAGGAAACGACAGCTTCATTCATAAACTGCAATGACTCAAACAAAGTGCCAGTAAGTCCGCTTACGTGTGCTTGAGAAGATCTCGTACAATGTTCTTATGATGTGCCTCAAGTGTGCCGCCTCCAATCTCGAGCAGCTTCGCGTCCCTCCAGAGCTGCTCCAGCTGCATCTTCCCGGAGTACCCGAGGGCCCCACACACCTGGATCGCATCGTCCGCGACCTTTTTTGCGACCGGCGCGGCGAAGAGCTTCGCAGCATCTGTCATAGTGCGGTTCAGTCGCCTCGACTTGCCAATTGAGTAAATCAGCGTTCTGGCCGCGGCGATGTTTGCGCAGCCCTCCGCAATATACTTTTGGATTTGGCCATAATCGCTGAGAGGCCGGCCGAAGGTTGTGCGCGACCGCGCATGACGGATCATCTCAGTGAGACACCGTTCGGCGATGCCAAGGCCCATTGCTGCAAGGTTAAGGCGCTCGATCTCAAAGGTTTTCATGAGGGATTTAAGGCCATTTTTCGCGGTGCTAATGCAGTTTGCCTTGTCAATACACACGTTACGAAAGGTGATCTCGCACATCACGGCGGGCTGCATGCCGCACTTGCGCATGATTTCACCGACATGAACACCCTTTTGCCCCGCGCGGACAAGAAAGCACCCGATCGCCCGGCTCCTTGTCGTGTCTGCCGCTTCCCCCTGACGCACAACTTTCGCATAGGCAAGAAAGTAATCGGCTATGGGACCGTTTGTAATCCAGATTTTCGATCCATTCAGCAAATAGCTATGGCCACGGTCAGCGGCGACGGTCTGCATGGAGAGTACATCTGTCCCAGCATTTATCTCGCTCAATGCAAAGGCGCCGATTTTGCGACCCGTTGCAATTTTTGGAAGGATCTTCGCCTTTATATCAGAGCTCGCGAGATGAGCGAAGTTGTGTCCGAAAAGAACATCGCTTGCAAAGTATGCAAGGCAGAAGCCAGGACTTTGCTTGCTAAGCTCGTGGTGCACAATGATAGAAGACATCGTGTCAAGTGCAAGACCACCATACGCTCTCCCTACTGTAAGCCCAAGCAAGCCGCTGCTCGCAGCATGCCGGAAGAGTTGCTTGAGCGCTCTCGGAGACACGTCACTTGTGTTCTGTAGGTGCTTTTGTGCAAACTTCTGCGCAACGTCACGAACTACGCGATGTTTTTTATTGAGAGGGATGCTTGGGTAGGCCATGCTGAGGCCAGGAAGGGAAACTGCTCGCTTCATTTATCCTCGCACAATCATTGCTCTAACAATTCAGAATAAGAATCGAATAGGTATAATTGTTTTGATCGCAAAGATTCATCTGCAAATCACGGGAAAAGCGCCGCATTACGGCGCAGTCCAATCCAATGCTACTATGTGTCAATGGACATTTAGGGTTGGAATAGGAAACGCACCTCAAATTCGTCATCGAGACTGAGACACTTCACCTAAGGTGCATGGTTTCGCATAATTATAGAGCTGCAGCGTAAATCCTGCGTTTGGCTGAGCTATAGGACGGATATATGAAATTTCGTAAATACGTTCTGGAGCGTCTGGGTCCGAGACTTTCACACCACATCGTTGAATCTCTATACTCTTTGCAAGTTCCTCGTCGGTTGGATCGAGCAGCTGCCCGCACAGGCTGGCACATAGAAAACGGGATTCACCTTTGATGGAGCGGAGACAATCTGCGGCAGAGACACCGTACTTCCAGATGCAGTACGCAGCTGCGATAGTGATACTGCGGGAAACGCCTTTTTGGCAATGGAGATACGTAGCGCTTCGTGATCTGTATTTGCGAGAGGATTTCTTTGCCGCAAGTTTGTATCGTGTGGAATACCCCTTATCTGCAGCATGAGCTTTTGATTTGCTCGTTTCCTCGACTGAAGAGTCAATGATATCGAACACTGCTTGGAAAAAGTACGTTATATCGAAAGCTGAAGAGTCTTTGACATTGAAATAGTGGTAGGTGATTCCATCGAATTGCTCATAAGTGCATGTCTCCGGAGAGAGATTGATGACTGTAGTAATACCAGTCGCTCGCAGGTATGCCTCGTCGGAGCAGGGCCGTTCTCCACCAACATAAAGCCTAGACGGGAGAATACACGTGATGAGTGGTTCATAGTGGGCGAATGCCATCGTCGCTGAAGCCGGTGGGTACTTACAGGCCAGAGCACTCTGAGCATTTGAGGGCATCGAATCGACGGGTAACTTGAGCCTTGGAACTTCGAGACGCGCCAAGTGCCGACCAGTGCGCTGTGTTGATGGCTGAGAGTCTGATTCCGATGCGCTATATTGCACCTCATCAATGCGGTGAAGCGTATTGACGTGAGGGATATCATAGCCAAGTCCAGCTGTAGGACCTTTACGTGAAGCTGCAAGATTTTTCCACAGGACGAGCTTCTCATCAAAAGCATTTGTAGAGTTTCCTTCGCCAGAGCTCTGTATAAGAGCCATCTCTCGTGCAATTAATTCACCTGCTGCGTACACTCGAACTTTGGGACAGATTGGGGCTTCGAGCCGAACAATGCTCAACGAAGACATGAAAGCGGGTCTATCTGCTGGGCAGAAATTTTTACAAATAAACATATTCACGTGTGCTGTCTTTTCACGAGCAATACTTATTGCGACACTTCGGGTTGTCCACTGAATGTCTAGGCAGTTTCCAAGCTCGCTCGCAGGCGCACTCTTCAGTTTATCGTATCCTAGAAGCACTTCGATAAACTGCCACGAAATATCGAGCAAATACAAACGACGGCTATGCATGGTGTGCCTTTTTGGCATGAATATAACTATACGCTTGACTTGCGAAGGTAGAGCAGAGATGCTCTCGCATAAATACCTCTCAGGACTAGTATCCTCTAGCACAGCAGAAAAATGGAGCACGATTGAATGGTCAGTCACTACTTTTTGGCACGGATTAGCTGTTTTCTGCGCATTCACGATGCCTAAAGTGGCAAGCTCCTTCTTGGCGATCATGTCTTGACTCGTTTTGAACTCTGTCAGTCTCACTCTTGGCATACTTCTTTTTATCTGCGCCTTACGTTCTTACACATCAATATTTAGTAAATTGCTTAAAAATAATACGATGCAAGGTAAGCATTGTATAATCGATGCGTTGTGCGGCCGACTCTGCTTATATGAAGCACTGAAGGAGCCGAAATAGCTCTGAGGGAGTCGAAAATATCCACAGAATCTCTATATCAATGCGTCAAGTCTTTCAGAAACATAGCATCGCCATTACAGTCGTTGCTCCAGCAAAGAAAGTATACAGCCTGTATACCGAGATCCTTGCACATTTCAGATCTGTCTTTCAGATGGAATTTTTCAAGGATCGATCGTTCGGGAAAATTGAAACTTTTTTGAATGATCTCGGTGGCGCGTTCTCGATCCAGAAATATTTTAAATTTTCCAAAAGTTCCGGCATGCTTCCGCTGAAGCCGGAGACAAAATTTACTTATATTTTGCGTCACATACAAAAATGGGCAGCCCTCCATTGATATTTTGAAGCTGACGTTCAACAGCTTGCGGAGATTTTTATCGTTGAAGGAGTCATGAAGAGATTGAATCAGTTGTGCAACAGCAAGGAAAAGATTGTTTTCTCTAAACAGGTTCTTCGAAAATGCACTCCCGGATGTGTAGACTTTTGAGGGTTCGATGGGGTGTATGTTATCTACGCCGCAATCTGGTTCATGCATTAAAGCATTGAGTGGATCACCCGCTGTGCTTTCCGGCAACTTTCTAGCTTTCTTAGCGACTGGTTGGGAAGCAGCAATATTTTGTGGAAAGTAGTTATCGAGATAGACAGATTCAAGCACCATGGACTTTTGCGAGATCGATCCACTTGACGTGCCTGAGAAATCTCGTGTGATAAGACAACGATCAAAGCACGCGTCTTCCTTAAGAGAGTTGAATTTACCCTCCCAGAATCTGAAGAGGTTCCGCAGCACATCGGACGGTATAGCTGATGAAAGGGCTTCTCCTGGCTCTGGAAAAAAACGGAGAAAATTTTCTGTTGTCAAATGGTCATATGCGCTGAAGTGTTGCCTGTCTGCTCTTTTGCTACAGTATGGAAGCCGAAGAGGCTGCCATGGCCGATATATTGCCGCATCGATACATCGAAGGTCTTCTTGTTGTATAAATGTTGGCTTTAAAATCTCATTCGAGATTTTTTCATGACATTCACCGTGGGTTTTTATATCATGAAGCGCCTTTTGTAAAACTACGTGTACATGTTCTTGCAAAGTGTCTGGAAAGCTTTTTATGAAAGAGACGAATTGGCCTACTTTCTGCATGTTCTGAAAAAAGGCGCTTTCGTTTTTTCCAGGACGAATGTGTGCATGAAACGAAACTTTATACGACGAATCCTTATAGCGGCAACCACTAAGGAGAACGCTTGATCCAATGCACTCGTTAAAAACATAGCGATATGAAGCTTCGATGACAACCAAAATTTTGAACAGCACAATCAATGCGTATATTGGGGCGGATATTCTTGAGTAATCATCATGACAGCTCCCCAGAGCAACAGTGGGCTCAAAAAAAAGCTTTATGATGTCCAAGTTTCTACCGGAGAATGTATCGTCAAGCTGGATCTCTTCATCAATGTCTAAAACAAGATCTGCTGGGAGCAGAGGATCAGGACACACATAGAAATGCCGGCAGAAAGGTGGGGCACTCAAAAGAAAGCAAAGCACCTCGCTACGCTTCAAGAGTGTGAACCATTTTGCTCCACTATAACTTTTTCCTTTGAGCTTTCCTTCGACGGAATCTTGCTCATCTAGATGATCGGTCACTCTTGTGTAGCTAGAAGTCTGATTCAAGAGCTGGATGCGTGAGCTTCCAGCATGACCATCGCTGGCGATAACTAGGCGATCGTCTTGCGTTTCGGTGAGTTTCTTGCATTCATAATTCACACCAGAGCTGGATGTCGGTGTGAATTGAGCGTTGCTATAGTATGATGCTGATAGCAAGGTATCTCGCTGGAGGCTAAAAAGCCTGTGCACATCTAACGAATCAAAATGATCTCGATCTCGGAAAACCCAGTTGTAGCATTTTGTTGGTTCCTGAAAATTTTTCTTGCTAGAGTTGAATGCACGGGAAGAAAGCACGAAGCGCTGATTGGCTGTCAGTTGATTCGTTCCCAGGTCATCGGAGCAGCATAATGGACATACTTCACATGGGCCATAATAACACTTTTCACAAAAAAAGATCCCACAGATCGTGCAATGCTTGCCTACAAAATCATGAATATCAGACATGATTTCAAGAGTTCCATAGCTTGATGCTATTCGCTGTCTCTCGTATGTTGCTCTGGCATACGATCTGCAAAATGCACAGAAACCGGTGTCTGTAAAATGAGACTTTTTTTGGTATGAATTGTGAGGTTCTTTGTCAAGCTGTACTTCTGTACAAGTCCTCAAGGCTGACAAATTAGCAATGGCTTTATTCAAATGAATTGAAAAATACAAGCTACTGCTGTACGCTTGTAGCGTAAAAATGAATGGTTCGACACAATGTGAGCTATTTACACCAGCATTACGAGCAGAAAGAATATCACTTTTCTGACAGTAGGGCTTCACTAGCTTCGTACTGCACCTATTTGGTACAAAATGTACCCTACAACTGTGATGAGGGCAATGAAAAGTAGTAGATACAGGAAAATCTTTTCATTATCGAAGTCAAATAGAATCTTTTGCAATCGCTGGTTTAAAAAGCTCATCTTTCCGTGGATACTTTCCTCCTTTTTGTTGAGTTCATGAAGTATAGCATGCTGTGAAGAGAGTTCATCATGAATATAAAGGGCATTTTCTTTTAATCGCGTGCATCCGTCGCTAATTTTATCAAGCGAATCATCAATCATTGAATTCGCTTGCTTTGCTTGCTCGTAGTATAGCTGGAAGTCTGCTGCAATTTCAGAATGCTCATGCGAAGGCGCAGCGCCACTATCAGTTACTGCATCAGCAAGAAGAGGAATTTCGTACTTATCGCACTTTCCAACGCTTCTTACTTGCTTATGAAAGAGACTTTGGAATGTTTTTCTCACTTCGCTGAGTCTAACGGATAACTCTCTAAACTGATCTTCGTGATTGGATCCGATTTCAAGCTTCTCCGACGCACGAAAGTAGGTTTCTTCGATTTCCATCATAATTTTTTTGCACTGCAACGAAAGAGCAATGCGGTTGTTTTGATATTTATTGATCGAGTCACTGGATGATGTCATGCTTTCAAAGTTATGCATCTTACGAGTCAGCTCGTCAAGTCTCTTTCGCAAGTACACAGCCATATTCTCAAAAAGTGCATCTTTCAACTCGATCCCGACCGGACCAGTGGATGATAAGCTTGAATCTAACTTACTGCTTAAGTTTTCAAGTTTCTTGAGTGAAGATCGAAACTCCGACATAGCATGTTTACTAAACTTAATGTGTAAAAAGGGATAATGATATCACACTTTAAAATGAAGGAATTTCTCAATCTAACAATCTCGAAGTGATCCTTCATGTTCCCGAATATAGAGAATGTTGTTACATCTGATCAGAACTTCTCCAAGATAAGATGACTCTTGTCCTTCAAGTTGCTCGGTGCATTTATCAAGATGAATATTCATGTATGAATCCATCGATATAGCAGTGCCTATGAATTCGTTTCCCCACTTCAAGCGTATGCATATTTGCTTTCCGATCAAAGATTCAAGGAACAGCCTGGATACACTCTTCGGTTCATTAATCATCTTGAATTTCTGAAAGCAAATTTTGAAGAATTATAATGCATCGAGGTTATGTCTACCACGGAATTGCAAATTTTTAAAAAAGTATCCTCAGTTAAGCTAGTAGTTCGGATGACTTCGCACAGTATCTCGAACTTGGTCTAAGAATAAGTCAATAACAGAATAGAAGCTGGTACATGTATATTTTATAATTTTCTGAGCAATTAGAGTTGAGCACGTAGGCCTGCTTTTGGCACGTATTTCACTGTCTCATATCAGAGCACAGAGTATGGAGTGGAATTCACGAATGTGTGCGTGTGTCATGCATTTTTTTTCCACATTAGCAATATATACATAGTAGAGAAATTTTAATTGCTGTTTCTCACGGATCACCACACCAAATTTTCTGTATCAATTTGCATAATTTAGTCAGTTGAAGTGATTCATGGAGTCTCGTACCATTGGGAAACCACATCTTCAGTCCTTAGCCTGTCACGAAATGGTTCGCATAGTTCCCCGTTTCAGCATGGACACTATTTCTTTATTAGATGGGCCCTATGGGCCATTCATTTCATTACAAGAAATCGAGGTTCCTATGTGGCTTGCGCTTATTTTGCAGAATGCCAAAATGTGCCAAATAAAGGCCCCTTTATGGGTTTCCGTGCGTAACTTGCAATCAATTTTACAATATGAGAAGGAAAACTCAAGTTACTACCCGCTTGTGGAAAATTTCGAAGACATACTTAAAGTTTTTACCCAAGATTGTCCAGAAGCATTAGAGAATAATAGCTCTGATACAATAGGTAAACTTATTGGTGAAGTGAAGCTTGTGAGATGGACCAAGATTCTTAAAGATCTTGATGTCTTTAGGCAAACAGGCATTAAAACTCCAGGTTTGAAAATTTCAAACTTAACATCATCAGAGATTGACAATCTGCGTCCAATCATGCTTCGAATATTAGACGATGGGGCAGATTTTCAAAATGTTGTTGATAATTTGGCTAGACGATCAGCGAACATCAATTCCATGGATTTGAATTATTCTTTGACGCAGGAGCATGATTATACAACAAGCGCTTCACAGCCAACTGAAACTCCGAGCATCAATGCGATGGAATCATCGCTTGATGACAATTTCCGAAGAAGGCGGGCAGTATAAATTGTCTAGATTATTTTGCACCATACCTGCACTTTCCCGTGAAAGTATAAGGCGGTTCGTGGGCATTGTCACATAAATAATCTTGCCTTTACATCTAAATCATTGATATCATGATACGGCTATCGAGACCGGGCCTCAAAAGCTCCACCTTCGCGAATGCAAGTCAGAAAATCAACGATAAAGAGTTTTTCTATAACCCGTTCACACAGCGCATACTCGGTGTAAAGTCAAAAGCTTTTCGGGGGTTGAATAGAATTGGTTTCGAAAGGCATAGTGATGGTTATTTGGTTCTGAGAAATCGTGAGCTACTCAGGCCGATCATAGAAAGTTTCTCCAGTGAGCCGGCCTTAGGGGCTCAGAATGCTTTTTTCGCATGCATTCCGCGAATCTCCCACGAGCGCATTCTACAGCTGATCAGATCCGCAGACTCCACAGAATCTATGTTGAACAATATTGAATCATTTTTGATGGAATCAGGCTCAAGCTACATCAAGTCTAATGTGCGGACAGAGGCTGAGATGATAGATTTCAACTCGCATGGTAATGTATTGAGCGAAAGCATAGATGAATCACAGCTTACTGACGATCAACGAATAGCTGTACGCATTGCTGCAGAGGGCTATAATGTTTACATTGGTGGATCAGCAGGAACTGGAAAAACTGTCGTTCTACGACAGATTATTCAGGAGCTCTCAGCACGCCAAAAAAAGACTGTTGCAGTCACAGCTTCTACAGGTGTTGCAGCGTCGAATCTCAACGGGTATACTTTTCATCATATTTTTGGCTTGGATGGCCTCAAAGCTACGCATCTAAAAAAGATTGATGTCGTATTGATTGATGAAGTTTCGATGATTCAGTCAGAGCTCCTAACCCATCTTGATATTGCTGCAAGAATAACACGAAAGTCAGCAGTGCCGTTTGGTGGAATGCAAGTCATACTTTGCGGCGATTTCCTGCAGCTTGGAGGCATACCAAACCATCCTATTTTTTTCAATGATCTTTTTTTGAAAAACTTTGTCCGTTTGAAGCTTACAGTCATTCATCGAGTGACAAGCGATCGAAAAATATTCGTTGATCATCTACAGGCTGTACGAAAAGGTATTTTACCCGGAGATATTCAAAGATCGATCTCTATCATCGATAAATCGAAGTTTCTCGCAGACAACGAGGAAGCCATATACATCTATCCAAGAAATATTCAAGTTTACCACTGTAACAAAAAGCGATTAGAGCTTTTACCAGAGCCATCAATGATATATCCCTCTCAAATTCAGGACGTATGTCTCTCAGATACGTGGACAGATTGTTTGGTGTTCAACCTAACCTGTCATGAGGATAAATCCAGTGCCTTTATTGAAGATTTGGAGAGAATTTTGCGAGATTCTATGCATTCTTTTGCGATGAAAGAGAAAAATTTTGATGATTTACAAGTCTCAGTGTACCCTATCGACGTAGAGAAGACAGATGATCTACGTTGTGCAGTAAGAGCTCGTTTGATGTCGCTTGCGCTCGAAGAGTCCTCAGCAGCAGAGCGTAGCTTTCAAATGAGCAATATCTTGAACAAAATTTATATGCTGCTACAAAATATGTCGTATACAGTCGAAAATAGAAACCCAGCCCTTGACGATGTTCCTATTCATATCCATTCAAAGTTGAAAGATATTGCGCAGAAAGAAGTCTTCTTTTCACCTCTTGAGACACGTATAGGGGCACGTGTAATGCTGAGATGGAACCTGTCACGAGATCTTGTGAATGGCTCCGTCGGTATCATTCAAAGCTTCATCGACCCAACCTCATATGAACCGCCAGCTTGTATCGAAAAGAAATTCTATGAAAACGTTGATGCTTATTGCCGCTTTCTACATAGTCAGGGTCATGACATTCCTCTTCTGCCCCTGGTACAATTTTCTTGCGGGCAAACAATTATGATACCTCCGATAGCTTTCCCTATAGGTGGTGATGCAAGTACGAGTTACTTTTACTCAACACTGCTTGCACTCCCCATCCAGCTTGCCTATGCTTTTACCGTACATAAGGTTCAGGGGCTCACACTTACCGGTGACGTTGTTGTGGACTTCCAGGATATGTTTCAATGCCCACACTTAGTTTACGTCGCACTCAGTAGGGTTCGCAAGCCAGAGCAACTAACTATAAGAGCACTTGAGGAAGAGCATATCTCTGCAGACCCGGTAGCACTATCCTTTGACGAAAAAACGCCAGCAGCTGTCGAACTTGATTTGGAAAAGCTACCTCTCAATGCAAAGCCAAACTCATCCTACAAAAATCATAACAAATGGATGTGATCAAGAGAAATCGCCAATTTTCCCTCTCATAGAGAACAAGAGCCATTTAAACAACGCTATATTTCAAAACTTCCGCAGTCTTGCGGACAATTTTTTCAATATCATGAAATATACTTCTCAAGCTCGTTATTTATATACTGTGAAGTCATGACTACTCTAGGCCACGTAAGCATGCTTCAGGATCATGAGAGTATGCATAGTGAAAATGAGGAACTTGAAGAAGATGTTTCATGGAAGTGTCATCTTGTTGACGACTCATTAGATTATGTCACGAAGCTCGAAAAATACCATGACAGCAGTATCACATCGCAGCGTATCGTACTCTTGCATGATTTTTCCGAGAGCGTGCAAAAGCTAGGAATTGGCGTAGCAATAGAAAAGCTTTTACCAATATTCATGAAATTTGCCTCTGACAATGTTCCCGCAGTTCGAATCAAGTATTTGACAGAACTTAAGCAAGTTGCAGAGCAATTTTTAGGCACATGCCTGGAAGACGCGAGACTTGAGGTATTTCGTGTCCTGATTCCGTCTTGTTTTGATCTCACAGTTGACGAGAGCAATGAGGTGTCATCCTCTGCAATCGAAACTATCGTTGGTATTTCTGCTCACCTGGACCTTCAGGAACTCGAACAAAGCATAATTGAAATTGCGAATTTGTACGCGCATGATGACCGAGACGAAGAGTGTCGAATTGTTGCAATTCAGATCTTCTCGCGACTCAGTCGGCGTCTCAGTGAGCCACAGCTGAACCTGCTGATAACAGAGCTAGTCAATCTTGGGGACGATATGTCGTGCTACGTTCGGTGTACAGTTGTGCGTAACCTCTGGAACGTCATGGAAGCTTTAGGGGGCCGCAAAGCATACGAGGCGCTATTCCAGCTCTTCAAGGGCCTTTGCCGAGATGAAATTGTCGAGGTTCGTATCGCTTGTGCTGAGAATTTCATACAAATCATTAAAACTATTGACTGTAAGGAGCACTTTGATGAAATATATGAGTACTTGAGCTACTTTCTCGATAGTGAGCACGCTGTTCGGACACCTGTGCTCCGCGCCATAGGAGATTTCATTTCGCTTTTTGACGGAGACAAATTGCCAAAGGACATAATCGAACGATTCAGTGAAATTCCGTATTACGACGATATGAATATCATTGCAGAGTCCTGTGCACAGTCATTCCACAAAGTTCTCCGGGCAATCGGTACCTCCAGATGGGTGGAAATCGCGTCGCCATTTGCTGCACTCCTCGAAAATACAGATATTCGAGTAAAAATAGCGATCGCTGAGCAGCTACACCTTCTTGCTCAACAATTCCCCCCGCACACTGCGTATGAATTTTTTTCTGAAATCTTTGTGCAGCTACTAGATTCTGAAGACGAAGTCAAGGTCATAGTAGTAGGCAATGCACATCTCCTCGCTGAAGCCTTTCCAGAGTCAGGAGCACACAGCTGCATTTGCATGATAATTAAAGCCTTTGATGGGGCAGAGAACTGGCGCTTTAGAGATGCCGCAGGAACTGCTTTAGGGAGGTTTCTGAATTCACAAATGACTCAGGCTCCCATAAATGAAATCATTCAGCTTAGTGAATCTATGCTCCGAGACCCTGTCGCGACAGTGCGCTCTACGGGTACATCGCTTATTGCACAATGTTTTCAGTGCCTTAATGAAAATGGGCGAGATACAGAAAATCTATGCACTTCCATTATGCGCCTTGCGGATGCTAAGAGCTTCATGCAGAGAATCCTCTTTGTCAATATTTGCGAAAAGCTTCGAGTGATATCCCCTGATACTTTTGATACTCATTTGCTCGCGAGGGTCATAGAACTTTCGAAAGATGCTGTCCCCAATGTACGCATCAGCTGTGCAAACCTCATAGTTCTCGTGTACAATGAAAATCGAAAAAACAATCCGTTTATATCTGAGTGTATCGAGCAGCTTGCGACTGATGCAGATGATGATGTTCGTGTGTTTGCTCAGGTAAATGGATCTGATGGAAGTGCACAGTAATCAGTTGCTGTGCTTTTTAAGTACGCTCTGTACGACCATTTTGAGCGTTCCAAAGATATGTCCCTCCGCCTTTGCAACACTTATGTGTATTGTTACTCATCATTTTGTCGAATCACTACTATGGGTGACCTCAGAAGCACGAAAAGGCAAAGGCAAGCCGCTGATCTATCTGTCCATGGTGAAGTGAATCGGCTCATCCGGATCATTCAATCCGCAGATACAATGAACCTCTTTTTGAGTGACCCCGTCGTGCAATACCCTATTATCGCTGAGCGGTACAAAGCTGTGTGTCCCGAGCGAATGTGGCTTAAAGAAATGCGGCGAAAGTGTCAGAGCAATGAGTACCTCCAATTTCAGCAGTGGATCGCAGATTTTGAGCTAATGATTAAAAATTGCCTGCTATTCAATGCAAATGAGCCAAGGTATTCAAACGAAGCACGCCGTATATATCAAGAAGTCATTGCACAAGTGCAGGAGTCGCAAAAACTTCTCAGCGAAGCCTCAGAGAAAGCAAAGAATTCAAAGGCAGATGACATTGATCAGGTCCCGATTCAACCAAAAAAACGAGTACAAAGCCAAGCAAAGATTATGGAAGAGCCTGCAGTGCCAACCGAAGACACACGTGCTGAAGCAATGCATAGTCCGAAGCTTACCAGCGGGACAACACTTTCTAAGTCTGAGCTAAAGTTTCTCGAGACTGAGCATAGACGAATGGTTTCCCCGAGCACAACGAGAGATGATACACACTTGGAGCAAACTCTACGCGAATACTCTATCAAAACATTTCTCGCTGTGTTCTTCGAAGATGCTGCGGTGAAGCACCACGCAGGACCGACAATGAAAGCTAGTATACAGGAGATACTCTGTATGTTCAATATTGCCGCGCCCCGGCTACTTTTCTATGATTCTGAGATAAGCCAGCTGAGAGGAAGCCACACTGATCAGTGGTGCGAGACGCTCGGCTTTGATTTTTATCTGCGCTTCGCGTACCATTTCGAAGATATTGCAAGAGCACTTGGGTATACGGATAGTGAGATTGGTGCCTACACCTCGCTGATTCAACATACTCTGAAATTTGTCGACAAGCACCTCGATGAGCTTCGCACTTTGAAAAATGAGAACACAACAGAGTGACGCATACTCTTGATCCTTGGTACTTCGCCAATCTTATGTAAATGAAGCTTCACGAGGTATGTATGTAATTAACTGACATTCGGTCTTCATACTGTTTATCCATGGAATCGAGTGCCGTTGCAAACAATCAGCTCTTTGTCGGTGGGCTCGGTCTTTATGGCGTGGCCATCGGTGCCTTCGCAGTGCGGCACCTCGGACGATACGTCAAATCATACATCGAGAGATCTCTCTTTGTCTCACTCGAAATTTCATCAAAGGACATTTCCTTTCAGTGGATCATGCGCTGGATAGCGGCAGAAAGTCTCATTAAGTGCCAGCAGCTGAGCATCATGAGCACGAGCACAGAGATCTTGGCAAATGATGCTGTTCGGTCTGACACTTTTTTCGTTCCCGCGCCAAATGTTTCGCACACCTTCATATTTAAAAATAAGTACTTCTTTTTGAAGCGCACGCGACCAACGGACCGCCTTGCATCCGCAGAGAATCTCGCAGCTAGTCCAGAGACCCTCACCCTATCGACCCTGGGCTGCCACACGCGTGAGCTACTTGACCTTTTTAATACAGCGCGAAGTTTTGTGGCCCAGGAGGAGCGCCATAAAACAGTCCTTTACAACTGTGCCGGGACTAGATGGGTCCGGTATGCCGAGCCAAGGCGCTCGAGGAAGACGGATAGCGTCATTCTACGGGAAGGCCTTCTCGCACGCACAATGACGGACATGGATAGATTCCTCGAGTGCGCTGACTGGTATCATAAAATGGGCATTCCGTACCGCCGGGGTTACCTGCTCTACGGGCCACCTGGGTGCGGAAAGAGCTCGTTGGTGATGGCGCTGGCTGGCAAATTTTCGCTCGCGATCTGTATGGTCAACCTTTCGAACAGGTCACTGGATGATGACATGCTCAACCAGCTTTTTAATGCAGCACCGAAGAAATGTGCGATCCTCATTGAAGACATTGACCTTGCGTTCCATGCGGATAGCCGAATCACAATATCAGGGCTTCTCAATGCCCTCGACGGCGTTACTGCACAGGAGGGACGCGTTGTGTTTATGACGACAAACCACATCGAGCGCCTCAGTGCAGCTCTCGTGCGCCCGGGAAGGGTTGACGTTCGTATGTACATTGGCTTTGCCGACGACGTGCAGGTGCGGCAGATGTTCTTACGCTTTTTCCCACAGGCCATCGAGCAGGCAGAAAAGTTCACTGCTGCCTTGCGGGCGCGTGCCTTGGAGTCGAAACTCAGTGGTTTCTCCACCGCGGAAATACAGGGATTTCTCTTCTATTACCGAGAGGACGTCAATGGGGCTCTTACTGCAGTTGAGACCTACTTTGCCCCGAAAGAGCAAAAAAATGTAGCGTAGTCTTTGGGCTCAGCAGTAACCCCCGAAAGCGCCTGAACGATTAATCATACATGTGACCCTTGAAAACTTCTAGATATTTCAATGAAAATACGCCGCCGACAGGACAGCGCGCTCTCAAGAAACTTGCAGCGCATTAATGACGAGCTGGCACTTTCACTGTACGAGACAGAAATTGACGACCTGGCGCGAAACGGCGAAGATCCCAACGCGCCTGACTGGTACTTCTCTCGCTACAACCCGAAAACGGCAATGCCACGCATCTCCGCCGAAGCGCTTCATGACTCCTTCGAGCACATAAAGCGCCGCCTCCGTGCGCAATACAATGAGCGCAGCGACGCACTGCGAGCGGTTCGTGCGACGAGGTCGAGCGATCCGCCCTTCGAATTCTTGCTCAAACAGCTCACAGCTTGGACGAGCACTTGCGTCGCGGCCGCGTCATCGACAGTGCCGGTGGTGGAACGCACGCCGCCGTACCTTTCCGGCGAACTCCGGCCCTACCAGGTTTACGGCGTCAACTGGTTTCATAATCTCTACGCACATGGCGTCAACGGTATCCTTGCAGACGAGATGGGCCTCGGCAAGACGTTCCAGACTATCGCGTTCCTCGGCACGCTCAAGTTCGAGCGAAAAGTCCCCGGACCGCATCTTGTGCTCTGCCCGCTCAGTGTCCTTGGCAATTGGACGAAGGAGTTCCGCGCGTGGTGCCCGGCGCTGCGCGTTTACCGTTTCCACGCGCTCCATGGCACCCGGCAGCGCATGGTGGATGCGGTCTTGGGACCGATGGTGCGCGGCGAGGAATCGCATTACGACGTGGTCATCACGACCTACGAGATGTACCTCGCGGAACTGCACGCGTTCTCGCGCATCCGCTGGAACGTACTGATCCTCGATGAAGCACACCGCATCAAGAATGAGGACTCATCGACAACGACGAACGTGCGCCGTGTGAATGCGACGCAGCGCTTTCTCGTGACTGGCACGCCGCTCCAGAACAACCTCCGCGAGCTGTACGCGCTGCTCAACTTTATCATCCCAGACGTCTTCAGCGATGGCGACTGCTTCGACTCGTGGTTCAACGTGAGCACCGGGAGCGGTGACTCGAGCGTTGTCGCGCGCTTAAACGAGATCCTGCGCCCCGTCATGCTCCGCCGGCGCAAGAGCGAGGTCTCAACAAACATACCGCCGAAAAAAGAGATATACGTTGAGTGTCAGCTCACGCCGATGCAGCGTGACATGTACCTGGAGATTCTCTCGAAGAACTACTCGATCATCAACGAAGGCGGCGCGACAAGCCGCGCACTCTCAAATATCCTTATGAATCTCCGCAAGTGCTGCAACCATCCCTATCTCTTTGACGGCGTCGAGGAGGGGCCGCCGTTCGTCACAAACGACAAGATCGTCGACGTCTGTGGCAAGATGCGTATCCTCGACCGAATTTTGCGCCGCCTCCGCGCGGACCCCGTAGAGCCGCCGAACAAGGTCCTCATATTCTCACAGATGACGCGGGTTCTCGACATCATCGAAGACTACTGCCAGTGGCGCGGGTTCACCTTCGGGCGCATCGACGGGAACACGCCCGCATCGCAGCGCGAGAAGGGCATGCGTATGTTTAATGACATGTCGAACGACATGTTCGTCTTTCTCCTTTCAACGCGGGCTGGCGGGCTGGGCATCAACTTGCAGGCAGCGAACTACGTTATCCTCTATGACAGCGACTGGAACCCGCAGCAGGACTTGCAGGCGCAAGACCGCGCGCACCGTCTCGGCCAGAAGCGCTCGGTCACTGTGCTCCGCCTCATCTCCGGCGGCACTGTCGAGGAGCGCATTTACAAGCGCGCCCTGACGAAGCTCTACCTCGATGCGATGGTCGTGCAGAAGGGGCTCAAGGCGCGCGAGGGGGAGCCCGAGTCAAAGGACCTCCTGGGGACCATCCGCTTCGGGGTGGAGGCGATGTTCAAGAGCAAAGGCCGCCCGCTTGAGGAGGAAGACCTCGACGTGCTGCTCAACCGTGGCGAGGCAAAAGCCAAGGAGCTTCACAGCAACGCGATCGAGACGCAGGAGACAACGCTCGCAAACTATGACGCTGGCATCGCCGAGGCAAATATGTACGAGTTCGAGGGCATGAACTACAGCACAGAGGTCTCGACGAGCACCCTCATAGTCGAGGGCCTCGACGCGCGTGTTGACAAGGCACACATCTCGGACGCTTGCGAGCTCTGCAATGTCTTTCCAAGCGAAATCATCCTCAAGCCCGACCGCTCGAGCGCCATTGTGCGGTGCAAAAGCGTTGCCGATGCCAAGGCAGTGAAGGCGAAGATGCGAGCTGTTGGTGCCTGCGATGCCGTACGTCTCAACTTTATTTCCCGGGAAGCACTCATCACGAAGGAAATGCTCGAGGAGAAAGCGGAGAGCCAGGAGGAGGTCTACGGCCGGGGTCTACGCAAGCGCACAGTCAACCCGGAGTGGAACGAAGAGGAGAAGCCAAAGGCAGTGCCGAGGGAGCCGAAGATTCCCAAGCCGCCGCGGCTCCCCGACTTTCGCCCCCACCATCTTGTCCCGCCGGGTATCATCGGCAAGCTGAAAGAATTCTACGAGAAAGAGACAATTTTTGCAATTGAGCAGTGGCGTGCGGCGTCGACAAGCGCTGCGCCACCGCCCGGGCCGGCGCTCACGCTGGGCGAGCAAGCGGAGAAGGCTGCGCTCACGCAACGCGCGTTCGCGTTCCACGACTGGTCTACAGCAGAAGCAAAGGGCCTGTTTGAGCTTATTGTGCGCGAGGGGAAAGACAATACAGAGCGCATCTGTAGTGCGTTCCAGAGCTCGCACGCCATGGAAAATGTGAAAGCATACCTGAACGCCTTTTGGGCCGTCGGCGAGCAGTGCTATGCGCCAGGCCCTTGGAAGTTCCGCATGCAGCAAATTCAAAAGAACGAAGAGCGCACAGAGCAGGAACGCGTAACGCGCGCGCTCTTTGCGAAGCACGCGTCAGCGTACGTCTGCTCCGCAGAGGACACGTACTTTGAAGCGCTCGAGAAGCGGCTCATCACACTCGTCCATGAGGGGAGCTACTTTGACCCAGAAGACGTGACTCGGCGGCTGAAGCTACTCCCAGAGTATCAATTTGACTTTTACGTGCTCACACGAACCACGCAGCAGATCAAGCGGGAGCTCAGTAGTATCCTGCGGAAGCTCCAAAAGAAGGAGGAGAAGCAGGCTTGATGTGCTTATACAGTGTAAAGCTGCTAAGGTACACAAAGACTGGATATACGAATCAATTCATGCATATTTGGCGCCCTGGTTGATGTCTGGCTGTCTATCATTCTGAAGATACTATTACATTTACCTTCATCCTTGACTACGTACCAATGTTTTGATATATAGAAAAAGAGAACGGTCAAAGGGCCACCAGCCTTACTTCGCAGTGAAAACGTACAAAGTGTGCATATGGGTAGCCTTGAGCACCTCCGCAGATGATACCTGCTTACATTGAGTTCCTCTATGAATTTTCCCGCCAAGAATTTCTGATGCCCCAAAGCGTCACGCTCATAGCGGTTGATCTCACTCATCTTCCAGATGGCAATATAACGTACAGAAAGCCTTTTCAGTAGCATCTCGCTTTAAAACGAGAATGAGTCGTATCGATTACGTGGTTGAGCCACCACTTTCCGCTGCGTGCGAGGCAGATGGTTCATCTTTCCAAAATTGCTGAAGGATCGTCAAAAACCAGTGGCAGTGTGTTGTCGCAGGGCACAAAACACCAAATTGGGTACTCTGTAAAAGTTCAAGAACTTACACCGCACTTTGCATTTACTACCGAAAGTAAAAGCATAAAATGTAAATAAATATACAGCTGCGCAGCTGTGCGAGTAAAATCCATAACTTGAAACATGATACGCAATCGAGCAGTAAGCGGGGCACGCTATTCATTGAGGGCATGCTTCGCACCCTTCTTGACCAAGTAGACGAGCCATCCGATGGTGGCCGTTGAAGCCACGAAACCAACAAAGTTCCGCATTCTGGTGTTGAACCTGTGCTCGGCGACGTAATCAGGCAATACTTCTGGGGGCTTTCCAAACATTTTGACAGTCGAAAATGCTCACGCGGTGGACAAAGCTAATAGAGTAGCCAAAACATGAAGTACACACATCACAAGAAAGCAGACGGGTTCACTTGTTCCACTCGAATCGACTTGGCCCTTTCACCTGTCGTACCGAGCTATTCTAAAGCGGCCTTAATGTGCTGTGCCATCAGCCCGTCGTACTCATCCCCACTACACAGTTTCAGCGCACGAGCGCGCTCAATTACGAGCATGAGGCGCTTAATAGGAATCGCCTCTGGCAAGTATACATTCATTGCCAGCTCTTCTTCTTCTGCCGACACAAAGGAAACGCCCGTCTCACGCAGCACAGTGCGCTGCTCTTCCTTAAGGAGCGATGGGACTTCGACCTTTGCATGGAAAGCGCTCGCTACATCCAACTTTTCAAGAATGTCCATGTCGGACGACGTGCCGAGAATAATGAGCTTCTTCCCGCTCGGTGGCTGGTGCTTGAGCTTCACGAGAATTGCCTGGAGGACAGCGTTCGAGAAGCGCATGCCGAGGTGCACAAAGTCGATGAGGCGCTCGATGTCCGACAGGATGACAATGCTTAGGGGGGAGCTGTCGGCGTCCTCAAAGGTCTCTCGAATCGCGTTGCACTTGGCGAGCTCTGACATGCCAATGTACTGCGACGGGTGAATGACTTTGATGAAGGGAAAGTCCGACGTTTTCGCCACGTGCGCGGCGAGGCCCGCCTTGCCCGTGCCTGGTGCGCCGTGAAGGAGGAGCGATACTGTGGACAGCCGCGTTGAAACACGTAGCGTGTCCAAGTACGAGACGCAAAAGGACACCAGGTCCGTCCAGGGGCGCCCATATGGGACAATGCCACCGCGCGTGAGGTTGTCGAGCATGTCCTCGGCGACGCCAAGCATAGGCTTCGAGCACGCGATAGCCTTGTCAAAGTCGATATTCTGGATGGACAGTGTCTCGGGCTTGTGAAACTTTGTTGGGTTCAGTGGGTCTATGTGCCGGTGTGTCGCGAAACTCGCAGCGTTGTTGACGATTCCCTCGATTTCTGCACCTGTATAATTTTTTGTGCGCGCGGCGAGGTTAGCCAGGTCGATGCTTTCGTCCAAAAGGCCGTTCTCGCGCATCTGCTTCGTTCGGATCTGAAAAATTTCAAGCCGGCCCTGCTCGTCCGGGATTTTGACCGCTATGTGGACTTCGAAGCGCCCGGGGCGGAGCACCGCCTCGTCGATGAGATCCTTGCGGTTAGTCATAGCGATCAGCAGAATGTTGTTGAGCTCCTCTGGGCCGTCCATCTTCGCGAGGAGCTGGTTCACGGCGCTGTCGCTCGTGCCAGTATTGTCACGCATGCTGCCGCGCTTCTTCACCATGGAGTCGAACTCGTCAAACACGAGAATGTGCAGTGAAGAGTCTTCGCCATGGCTGTGCTGCTCCGCCTCAGCCGCGGCGAAAAGCTGGCGGATGTTTGCCTCTGTTTGCCCGACGTACTTGTCGAAGAGCTCGGGACCGTTCACGATGGTCAGGTTGCTACACCCGAGCATCGCTGCGAGCCTCCGTGCGATGAGCGTCTTGCCACAACCCGGCGGGCCATGCAGGAGTATTCCCTTGATGTGCCGCAGGTTGAGCTTCTTGATGACACTCTTCGGGTAGAGGCGGGACTCGAAGGCGCGCCGGAATATTTCCTCGAGCTCCTTCCCAAGACCGCCGATTCCGGTCGTCGCGAACGAGAAGCCCTCGGGGAACAGCGTATTTGTCGGAGCGCTCAGGTCCCCCGGTAGGTTGACAAATGCGATGTCCTCGCTTTGCTCGCGCGAGAGAAGAATTATTGATCCGGCGTGCAAAGTTCCGTGCGATGCATCTGCAGTGCTTTGCTGGGGTTCCGGAATCCGTGTGAACTCGAGAGAGCGAACGATAAGGACGAGCTTCCGCCCATCGTACGAGGATACAATCTGTTGCCCCACGTGCATGACGTGGCCGATAAGAACTTTAAGAATATCTTTCGAAAAGATGTCACCGTCGATCTTAAAGCGCTGCGTCTGAACGAACTTGGAGGCAAATTTGACCCCAAAAGTAACGCACGAAAGCTCTGGGACGCGCTGAGGATCCACTGGCACAGGATGGACGACGTCCCCGAGGCCAACCATTGCAGTGGCACGCTGACGAGCATTGAGCGCGATGTTCTGTGGCTTCACAAGCGAACTTTCTTGGACGAAGAATATGTGCGCATTGATAGAAACAGCAGCGCTTTTCGGGAACGTTGACGGGGCCACATACACAAGGTTCGTCAGCGTCATGGCGTCAGTGGGTGTAGAGACCACTTGCATTCTGAGTGTGTATGAAAAAATTCACGAAGTAAGTGTACTGAAGTAAACCTAGAGCAAGAAAGGTGGCCTGCAAGGCAAGAAGATTTGATAGGATGCCTGGAACGCTGGAAATTACTGTTTCGCCCTGTTTGTTGCTGGGCGTACTCGAGGTGAGGTGTTTGCCTTTGTACGAAGGTGTGGCAAGAGCACCCCGAGGTACGGATTATCCAAGGACCATCCCGCATTACGCGCCTTCGCCGGGACCGAGAATGAATGCCTACCGCTTTCTATGTCGGGCAGATACGTATTCTTGAGTATTGAAGCACCAGTGATGTACTTTTTCTTACATCTTTCCCCCTTCCAGCTCCGTGCGACGCTTCGCTTGAGCTCTCTCTGCTGCTTCTCCGGATCAGTGGTCATGGTCTTAAGGGGCATACTCCCGCGCAAGATAAATTGCAGTGCGACGTCTGAAAAGAGTGACTGCGGGGAAAGTTCCCCGCCTGCCCGCGCCCGTTTTAGATCCTCAGCGAATTCAAAAGTAAAGGCCTCTTCGATGAGAATCTGCGCCATAATTTGAAACTCATAGTCTTTCAGTTCCTTTTGGAGGGTATGAAGCGTGTTTACACGGGCTGCGAGTCTCTCCGCGTTAATTGCAGTGCTCGATCCGAGCGGTGCGCCCTTGAAAACGTGCAACATGTAGCTCATAAAGAGTCTTTCAGTGACACGACTTTTGAGCAAATTGTTTCGGAGCATAAGTATCACATTCAAAGCTGACTAATTTTTATGACTTAAATTCTCAGTCGATTAATTTTCAATAAAGTTCACTGTTTTTGGTCCATCAGTAAAGCTCTCTTTGCGATTCATTGCACCGATGGAGCAGAAATAGCTCGACTCGGGCCGCTGGTACTTGATTTTTTCAGATAAATGGGACCCTTTCCATTACTCAAACTCGGAAAATTCTTGCATCAATACTTGTATTTCCTCTCGAAGGAGATATACAGAACCCTTGACCTGTACACGCCCGTGCATGTTGTATCGCTCAATGAAGTCATCAAGCATGCCATCAAACTCCTCAGATGAAAGGTCGAGCATGTGCTGGATCTCTTGCCGTGCTATAGCGAGTGGAACCAAGAGTTGCATGATTCGCGCGACATGCTCGAAAATGCGGGCATTTTTAAAACACAGCGATTGTAGGAGGGCTCCACGCTTTTCAAGTGCGTTCGCATCAGTTATACTCAGGCTCAAAAATGATATAAAATCCTTCCGATTTGAGATGGTTGATGTATGCTCGATGACTGGCATGATGCGGTCATACACATCATCATACAAGAGGTAAAACATCTTCGCCTTTGGCCTGTAGAGTACTGGTACATTCAGGAGGAGCGCAAATGCGCGTATTTCTGAAGCGGATAGCGAGCAGCTTGCCTGAAATTTATCGATCGCTAGAATACCATCCTCCAGCTTTTCTTTTTGATCGCATGATATTCGATACGTCTGACCAAAGATGTGCTTCGGACGGATAAATTTGTGGTTGATGAGCGTAATAAGCGAGGCTATCGTTATATCAGCAAATTCACAGAAATTTTTGAAGCTGAGGTACTTGACTGTCATCAGCCGCGTGCGCTGCATTTTCTGCATCCCGGGGTTTACGACTCTTATTTGATTTTTCGGAAAAGTGGCAGGGAACGAGCTTTTCTCTACTGTGGTTGTTTCGCCGTGCTTATTATCTGCCAATGCTAGAAAGGAACCTTCATTATGATTTTTATTCTGTACCGCTTTACCACTGCGCGGTACATAGCGACCCTGCATTTGTGGAATGCGTACCGGTGCCCTTGTAAAAAGTCTTCGATTGGAAACAATGTTGATAATTTTTGCGTAATGTCGAAGTAACACGTAGTAGACTTTCAGACCTTTCGACGGTGCTTTCACCAATATTGGAATATTTGCTTTTGTAATGCAAGCGAATAACTCTTCAAGAGTGAGTTTAGTTTGTAGGACAATGACTTTTACACCGATGAGAAACTGATCAACAGCGGTATGCAGGACAAGGCGATGTTTCTCCAATGAAAACTGTGCGTCGGCCTGTGGTAGAGCTAGACCCGCTACCTCTGGCTCTAGAAGCAATATGCTTGCACTGTCTGAAGTGAATCCAAGCCCGTGCGTGAGATCACGAAGCGAAATTCTCTGCATGGAGCCCGGTCCAGCTGCAATAAGCTCACGATCAGTAGATATTTGATCCTGATTCATACGCACCCCCCTCGGAGCAATAGCAAGTGCTTTAGATGGATTTTTTCGATCAAGCGATGCTAATGCCGGTACAACTGGGGACCCTTTCTTGCTTATAGGGCTTTCAAGATACATTGGGGCCATACCAAGATCCTGTTTTAATCGAAATAGCTCTCGAATAATTTCCATGGCATCGGGGCGCTCACTCGGGCTCAAGCTCTGGCATCTGATAATGAGCGTTGTGAGACGCCCAGGAGTGCCTGGTGGTGGTACAACAATATTCTTAAGTGTGACTAAATCATATAAAATCTGAAATGCATTCTCGCATTTGCTTCGTGGTGCTATTCCAGTTAGCATGAAGTGCATTACAAGGCCGAGACTAAACACATCTGCCTTTGGGCACAGTGTGCAATCAGTGTCCCATGCCTCAGGGCTCATATACGCTGGTGTCCCGCAAACATTCGTAAGATCAGCGCTACCAGTACGTCTTACAAATTTTGCGAGACCGAAGTCAGTCACACGCACTATATAATCCCCAGAAACACCTTCTAGAAGAATATTTTCTGGCTTAATGTCACGATGCACCAGGGACTGTCGATTAAAGTAGTGTAGAGCGTGCGCAACGCCGATGGATACATCAAAGAAGTTGTTCCACCCCAGTGGACCACCCGAAGATGCTTCTTGGCATGGGTGATCTGCGAGTAGTTTAGCAAGACTTCCTGGGGTAACAAGCTCCATAATAAGGTAGATTTCCATACCATCGTTGTCACTTGCAGACCAGCCGAGAATTTTCACCGCATTTGGATGGAGAATTCGGCTCAAAACCCCGAGATCTCTTGCCTGGTGAGCGTCTGGGTGGGAAATATGCTTGATAGCTACATCCACATCGCCCAAAGTGCCCTTATACACTGTGCCAAATCTGCCCCTCCCGATCTCCGAGCTTCGGCTGAATTGAAGCTCGTGCATGGGAACAAAGTGGCACTCTTTTATGAATGTGCTATGGAGATCTGTGTTCCGGCATTTCGGCTCACGCACAATATCCGGAAATTTGGGCAAATAAAACCCCGTATCAGATGGCCGCCGAATACATGCGACATCGAAAGCATTATCAAAGCCAAAGCGATAGTTTTCGCAAACACCTGATACGCGCCAGAATACAGTTACCCACCCATTTTTCGGAAAGGCAACAACCCAACCAAAATGATAGCAGATTTCTTCAATACTTTGAAAAGTACGACCGTCCTGGCATCCCCAGCGCCAAAAGTAAGGGTTACGTATTACCTGACAGTCCTGCTCGAGTTTCAGAAGTAGTAAGTCTAGACTCTCATGTGATAAGACGAAGTTTGCCCACATTTTTTCATCACTTCCGTGTGATTGATTCATATCAATAGCGTACTGCACTGCTTCATGCCCTCGGCTTGCCTGTGTAATGAACCCTCGGCGAGTTGTTCCAGATAGCCCACCATTCGGCACTTTCAAGCCCGCCGTAGAGCATGGGTGAACGATGACTGTATCACCTGCGTAAGGTATGGCAAGCGCCTGTCGAAACGACCGCGTTTGTTGTCGAGGACATTTTCTGATTTCGCAACAAAGTCTGGGTACCCATTTGAAAGCATGATCTGAGTGAACTCCAACAGTTCCATCACTTTCATCCTCTTCGACAGCGGTTCCAGTCAAGCCAAGCATCTCATGAGAGGGCTGAATGCCGCATTCTTTGGCATGCTTTTCCATATCGGCATGATCATCTGAAATATGTACAAGCGCACCCCTGGGAACTTTTTGTGCAAAGTTACCGCTCACAGTGCTAACTGCATGGTTTGTGCGAACCAAGGAAACAGCGAAGCGATACTGGGCGCATGGTATACTGGATGTTGTTATGAGCAAGTCATTTAAAAAAAATTGAATAGCTTTCTCGGTGATTACAAGATGAAGTATATCACCCAGCTGGAGCGAGCATTCAATGGGAAGAGTGCTTTGCACTCCCATGTTTAGGAACTTCAATGATTTTCCTATCTGAATCCCGATAGAACCAGGCTCGAGTCCTACAGGGCGCTTTTCAAGTGCTTGCATCTTTGGAACTATGCCAAAGAACATTGGATGCATACCATCATCAAGATCATCTATGCGAAAAGCTATTCTGTGACTTTCTCCACCGAGCACGCATCGAAAATGATCCACTGGATGTTGATGTGAAGGAAGATTGTTATGAACCGATCGCAGCGCAATGAAGCATCGCTGGCATAACGAAAACTCTGCACATGTCGTGCATCGCCATTGGTTGGTTTTGATGGGCTGAGAGCCACATGATCTGCATTGCGTATGGTCCCAGGTAAGGGCTTGAAAAATTTCCGCAGTAACTGCGGTACAAACAGTGTCTCTCATGCATAGAATGCTTTCCCCACTTATCAAAAGATTGTGCCATGGGGAAACGAAGGTCCATGCTTGCGATAAGGCAGGATTTTGAGGCAATGAAATAATCTTCTTTTTTTCGAATGGGCTCTGCGTCGGCTTTCGATTGCTATTTACGGCCGAGATGCAGACTTCCTGTCTTGAGCTCAAGAATGAGACCCCAATGCGAAAGCTTTTGCTGACTAACTCATTTGGGGATGAAAACGCAAATTTGTCGTTAACATAAAACGTGAAATCCTGACCATCATACTCTATGGAAACAGAGTCATATTTTTTTACCGACTGATCCTTTTCTGATGCGAAATCTTCCGCTTTGTCTATAAAATGTTCATTTTTCATCAAAGTTCTGAGAAAATTCGTGCGCATCACCAAATTCTGACTTTTACCGTCATTCAAAGAATACGCGACCTTTAGACCCATCGATACGAAATCGGTATCACCAATGACACGGCACTGATGAAATGGGGCATTATTTGTGACAATTCCTATGACAAGTGGTTTCTCCATCATACATGCGCTAATATCGACCTTGATATACATCGGTCTATCACGCTTGAAAATACAATTCGTGACAGCTGTGCTGCGCATTTCTGCTATGCTGCGAGCAAAGTTGTCGTGACATATAACACTTTCAATGTTGGATTCGAATGCGATAGCTTCATTATCATGGTAATCATCGTAAGAAAATATCTTTGTGCACAAGTTGCGTGAAGCAGATGGGAATTCATTGGCCTTATCCATTCAAAAAGGCGTAAGCTAAGGGTGCTTTTCACATGTAAAATAGAGCTAAAATAAAACCACAGGGTAAATATTTCAAATACCAAACCATAAAACTCCACCACTGACACTTTCAGGTCGAGCTCCTTTGAGTGCTTGCATTAGCTAAAATGTTAAGGTACTTGTGAAGCCGATGACGCCTGTTCGGATCAATATCCTTCAACTGTAAGTCTTGCGTGATTTTCTCCACAATCTTTGGCGGTAAGGACGCAAAGACGTCTTGCTTAAACGTTCCATTTATCAAAGGCATTAAGACCCACTGAACAACTCGCTTATGAAAGATATCATGCCTATCTATGGATTCCAGCTTGAAAAAGAGGTCTGTAATGAGAGCTACCATCATTTGCTGCGGAATCTGCGGTGATAAAGAGCAAGTCTCTAAAAATACGTCTATGATGTGAATCGCTATACCTTTGTATTTTGAGTTTGAATAAAAGTTCCAGAAGAGTGCGATACAAAATGATGGATTGCCGAGTTTCATAGTTGCATTAAAGAGCTGGCGAATGTAATAAAGAAACTTGTCAACCTTCCATTGATCGAGATAGGGCCATTTCAGCGCTAGGTAATACCATGAACAAAACGTCCATATGGTCACTATTCCAGTATTTTGGAACACGTAACTTTCCTCCGATAATCGACATATCATATTGATGTATTTGTCTTGTACATCTTGACCGTCAGATAAGCTTATGAAATGAAACAGTGCCCGGCAAGCATGAAACATAAGCTGGATGTCATGCTTCGCATTTTGCGGAATGCACTTTTGGAGCACCCCCGGCCAATCAGCGAATCTCAGAGACAGCTCAAAAGTTGATTTATCGCTGCTTTCCAGAGAGAGGCTTGAATTTATTCCCTGGCCTTCAGGAGCCTTGATGAGTAGGCTTTGAATCGAAATCTTCGAAAAAAAATGTTCAGCATCATCGTAAAACATCTCGAATGCACGGTGACGAATGAATTCATCTGAATTCATGAGCTGATTCAAGAAGCTTTTCTCATCCGTGTGATCTTTAAGGGGAAGCGCAACCACAGAAAATCCATCATGATTATCCGGTAGCTGTGCTCCACCACGCTTTCTCTTGCACTTTGTCATAGATAGAGAAATAGTGAGAAAATGAATCACATGCGTAATTCTGAAATGATATGATCAAGAACTTATACCGTCTTGTTACCAACCTTGTGGTAAATGATACCAAGGCCGCAAAGATCAATATAAAGAGAAGAAGAAAGACCAGCTTGTACTTTATTTGATTCTGGTACTTCAAAGCTTTATAAAGGTTATCTTTACCTCGATGGATCGAATGGTGCGTTTGATGAAGGTTGTGATCAATTCTGTCAAGAATAGTTCCCTGAGTCATGACCGTCACGTTTGTATCCACAAAGAGGTCATAAATTTCGGATATTGATTTCGATACAGTGACCATATCACGCTCTCTTGCTTCTGTCACCTTCTCATGTTCTAGAAGAATATTTACGTCGGCAACATTGAAGCCTCTGTCGAGATAAGTATGAAGTAGACTTTCATTTCGCTCAGTATGCTCACAAGCTTTCCCCTCTTCCTCAATACCGGACTCAACTCTTGTAACAAAACTGACATCACCAGCATGAGAAGTCTCGATCCGCTCTTTCAGTTTTTCAAGGTCGTTGTCGATCATTAAACAAGCATGTCTCTTCACATTCTGAAACACCTTGATCTTAAGCAAAGAGTGAAAACCGCTTTCTCCATTGTTTCTTTGAAGCACCTGGTCGGTATCTCGCAAAGCTTGGAGAAACCCTTTAATCTTTTTGGAGAATTGGTGATCAAGCCTTCGGAATTCTATGCCTACGCTTTCTGTCCCCCTCGTGGGCGATAAGTCTGTAACTTTAATCATTTGGCTAATGATTATGGCAATAGATCGCTGAAAGCTCCATATTTTTTCGATCGAAGATGAAACATGTCTCGGGAAAAAACCAAAGTGGGCATCAGCTGCATCGCCTTTATACTTCTCCATCAAAAGCCTATCCTTTTGACTCCTACCTTCCATCATACTGGTCCTATGCCTATGAAACTCATCAAAGCGGCAAGTGTTGAGCATCTGCTGCATTTAAGTGCCGCAATGTGTGATAAGCAATGAATATTATTTGTCTCACAATGAAATTGCAATTATTTCGCGATCCTACGGTAAAAGAATGCTACAAGATTTAATTAGAGTGACACGACAAGATTTAATTAGAGTGAATGCGATGTCAGTATAGGACTGTTCCATCATACAATCATCGAGAAAGTGAAATTGAAAAGGCAGGCCTGCGCAGATGGCGGTGAGTCACTGTTTTGGAGTGAAACTGGAATTCGAGATTTTTTTCTCACTCCAGGATTTTTACCGGACTTTGGAAAATCTTGATGAATTTCCCTGAGGAGCAGGCGATGACATCAGCTTCTGCAGCGTTCAAAAGCCATCATCAAGAGCCATTACTACTAACTATACTGTTATACTACTACATATACTATACTACTACTACTACTAACTCACTAACGAAACTACAATCTAATAAAATTGAATACGCTACTAAAAGAAATAACTCTGCGCAGTGTGTGCTTGAACACTTAGCTCATCTGGATTCTTCAGACGATGGGTCACTTGCTACTGACGATGACTCATTAACTAATAATGATGCCTATTGAGCTAATGCCCTTTTGTGCAGTTTGTTTGATAGAAGAACTACACGTGGTTTAATCTAGACAGAGAGTTTGACTTGCAAGTGAGTATACTTGTTTGATATCAGTAATAAGAAAAGTAGCTGATTCAAATAGTTTGATTTCACTCAGAATGTTACATAGTTAGTAACGGTTCACAAGCTGGTTTGAATGCTCATGTACATGGGCTTATTCCTGAGTCAAACCTGTTTTCGCGGAATACTGATGCTCGCAGAATTCTATTAATTCATAATTAACGGCCGAAGTCGTCACTTAAGTATCCACCACTCTAAGCACATATGTACGAGCATTACGCGCATTACTATGAAAATTTTCATAGTAAATCATTCACAGTAAAATGATACGCGATAATACACGTCATCGTATTAAATGATAAAAAGCATAATGCAGGCCTACACAGATGGCGGAGAGACAACACAGAGACGTAAGTCATGCTTACGCAAGTAATTATCAATGAAATTTAGATAGCAGTTAAGTTGGCTCGAAGTATATTGCTTCGATTGCTACTATTTATTTTTTTGTCTATGCGTAAAAAATACATGCTATAGATGAGCAACGCAAGTGCACGAAGTGACCAAGGGCAAAAAATGGCATGCCAAAAGCGCGTAAAACAGCTTCGAAAAAAGGGACTCAGGGACGCGTATTCAATCCCTGCCAACCACATTTTCGCCCTCGAGGGCGTAGAAAATCTCTCACTCCGCCGGGTCCGGGTAGGAGTGACGAGCCCCCGCCATCTGCGCACCCCTGTGAAAAGGGAAGGATGGATAATAAGAAATGCTATTCGCATGAAATTTTTTTAGTAGGCTTCACCACTCTAGTAACATTAAACGAATTTTCTTTCTTGCACTCATTGCTTTCAGAACAAAACTTATAATTTGGTAGTAATATGGCCGTGATTACACCGTTGCACCGTCACTTCCCCTGCAAGACTTCAAGAATATCTATGTAATTTAAATTTCTTTCAATTAGAGCTGTTTAGAGAGCTAAAGTTTAGATAGTGAGCAAAATACAGTCGCCTACTTCACACTCTGATAATAATTTTCGAATGTACGCTAATATTCAAGGTCTACGGATGAGCCCGCATGAATATCGTAAGCGCAACATTTTCGCATCAGAAAATAGAAAAGCACTTTCACAAAGCGCGAGAACAAGTGATCTCAAGAAAACAAACTCGTTTCTTCGTAGACTCAAAGAGTTCAAGCCAGAAAGCCTGGATGCTATCCTTACTGATCTTGTTGGCTTAAATTTGAAACGGTATGTTTCAGAATGTACAACTGCAGTGATATGTGCGATCCTTGATGGAAAGGCGAAAATATCTGACGTTGAATTCCTAGGAATTGTATGCTCGGAGCTGCACGTACGCTATGATAATGTTGAGATCGAAATTTTAACTTGCATCAAGAAAAAATGGGGCTTGCAAAATGCTGATGAAACTAGCTTTGATTCAAAAGCGTCACAGCGGAATAAATGCATGATCCGTTTCATATGCGAGATTTACCGCATTGGTCTGACCTCGGAGTGGAGAATATTTCGGTGGGTTTTGAGCATATTTCATTCAAATCTACCGGGGCTTGAAAAGATAAGTGAGGTCAATGCAACAGATCCCGTACTTAAGAAGAATATCGAATCCCTTCTCGTCATTATGGAGTACCTATGTGTGCTTGTGAGGAGTGTTGGATGTTGCCTCTTTGGTGCTGAAAAATGGCCCGGCGATTCAACGGTTTACCGTGCCGATGGTATAGAAGAATCGGATATATTCGGCTTTGTCTCAACGGAAAATATTACTCATGACATAGCGCAGAGGGTCGCAAAGTTCATTACAGATGGATCAGAAGCGTACAATGCATTGACATACAAAGTGAAAGAAATGTGGATGAAAAGCCTGAAAACCATCAAAAATGTTGGTGATCTTTCAGATTCACAGCGTGAGCAGTTTGAAACAATTAAAAACTATACGGAGAGGCTGTTTTCATATCTTGACCCATTGACGAAAACTTTTCCGTCATGTAAAAGAGATGAGTTCGGTCTCAGCGTGAACATTCAACGCTTGCCAACGTTAGAAGAAATGGTTGCAGAGAACGAGAGGGAATGTTGCTTCCATGGAAAGGCTTCAAATTTGGCATTTTTCTCCGGCTTATCAAGCTTCTACTCGCCGGATATGCCCGAAAATGATATCAATATGTACGACAGCTTAAGAGAGCAGCAATTCTATGAAAGCAGCGGGCTGGTCGAGATTAAAATCGAGGAACAGCTTCAAGAATTTTCTTTACAAATCCCCTTCGAATGCACAGAGGAGCAGGCAATCAGAAATATCGATAATCTTCTGTTAAGCTTAGGAACAGCTTTTGCGTTTGATGCTGAAAAGGGAAGTGATTCCTTTTTCGACTCGTGCATCAGCAAAGGCTTAAGCTGGTGTGAAGCTTTCCTGAATAATGATGCTCTATTATTCAAGTATCGAAAGCTAGGAGACCGAGATCAAGGCAAATCATTTCTTTTATCTGCGAAAAAGAAACTTTTGCGCTGTATCCGCGAAATTGATTATACTCCTGGGAGCGCTGCCGGTGTTTGCCTTGTTCTTAGCATCATCTCACAAGGAGGGCAAAGAGATTTGAGTGACGCTAGTCAGAAGGCTTCCCTAGATTTTGAAGAAGTGGTCTTTACAGAGATAAGAAATCTTTCGAGTGAGAAAACAAAAGAATCTGATGTGCTCGCGAAATGTCTTTTCCTGTGTGAAGGTGTCAAATTTCGTTTTATCTCACCCGTTGTACTTCTGAGACTGTTTGAAACCTTCGCTGATCGTCAGAATTCGGTGCATATCCGACGATATGCTCCAATTGTTTACGGCTGTCTCACAGAAGCAGGAAAGTTTCTTGCAAGACACCCACTTGCATGTCATAAGTTCAAGGATGTTCTACAGGCGCTATCCAAGCCTATACGTTCGATCGGTGGTGAGCTCGAGATACAGCTTTCAGGTATTGTTTCACAGCTTTTGAGCGATGTGTCATCCGAGTTAGCGAGTGGGCGCTCATATTCCGCCATGCGACGGCAAGTGACACAAAAAGTTCTCACATTGGAGGAGCAATATCTTCAACACTTAATTTATTTCAAAATGACTGATAGCACAGAAATGGATGTCGCTGAAAAACTCCTGATGATGAATTGGACATCCAGAGAATTTCAGATGGCGGCTTTCAAGATACTCCGAAAATCCCATCGCCTCAGCTTCGAGGCTGTTTCTTCTTTATCTCGAGTTATCAAAGTCCTGGAAAATCATGATAAGGATTTCATCGGCATACTTATCGTAGATGACATCATTGAACGGTGTCGGCAAGATTTGGATGGTCGTTATATAGCCCGGTCAGCGCAAAAGCGAGTACGGGACATGTACTTCTTCACACAACTATTTATAGCTGGGGTCGCGGATGAATCAACATTCTTTTACGTGCTCTATATGATTTGCTCATACCGCGCTACAGCTGAGACACTGAGTGACTACTCAAGACTAAGGCTCATTATACAGCTTCTTGACGCATTCAACGGAGATAATGGCGAAGAAAAGCCTCTGAGCACGACGACACTGCAGCGCCTTCGCTTTTTTCTGACACACTTCTACCGTCTTATACACAGCAAAGAGCAGCCTTTTCCGATTGAGCTGAACATTTCCCTGAGCGACACTATCGAAAAAATGAAGAAGATTGCCTCGATCAGTCGAATCAAGATTGAAAATTTTCCCAACAGTTTTCAGCAAGCAAATGAGACTGTTAAGCGATTCATGCACAAGATTCGCCATGCTCGTTCTTCTTGCCCTGAAATTCCGAATGGACAGAAATCCCAATGTGATGGGGCGGACCCTGTGCACTCATACATATACTACTTTGAGGACGGACTTCACGACGAAATTCACCCAGTTCATGAGCACCGGCTTTTCGATATTGAAAATGGTTCCGACAATTCCGACTGCCTTTCAGTAAATAGCGATGAATCACTGTCTTCAAGCGACTTATTTATAGATGAGGATACGACTTTACCGGACAAAATAAAGGATTTCGAAGCTGT
This sequence comes from Perkinsela sp. pyNocScin1, assembly GCA_964019655.1. Classification (NCBI taxonomy): domain Eukaryota; phylum Euglenozoa; class Kinetoplastea; order Prokinetoplastida; family Perkinselidae; genus Perkinsela; species Perkinsela sp. pyNocScin1. The sequence continues at coordinate 171,486 of CAXHTR010000008.1, forward strand.
ACAAATTACAGCGGAAGCGCATATTCAAGAACCCACCAGGGCAAAATCAACCCGTGCAAGTAATGGTGCGACTGGGGACCTTGAGTTCGATAAACTCTTAAAAGATATTACAAAAGAAAGCTTTTCGGCTATTCGGCAGCAAAACTCAATAAAAGCAATGTCGGGTCGGCGGGTTTCCGCCCAATCCATGCATTTGACGAATTTGCGAAGAATGTCGCAAAGTAAGCTCCCTTCAGAAGCCATTGGAGTTATTGACGAAGCCAAAGAGACGGTTTCCATGGCCATTGCAGTTCGCCAAAAGATTAAGACACGAGAAGATGGATCTGCGCCAGAAAATCGGAGTTCACGAGCACCAGGCGTAGCTTTTCACATTCTCCAAGTTCCCCGGGGAGCTTCTATGACGATGCAACAATCCCTTAACATTGAAGAGGCTCGAAAAGAACGTGATGAGATCAAGCGGGCAACTCAGTCTATTGTAAGTTCGATGGAATGAAGTTGCAGTTGGTTTCAAACGCCAGTAGGGGCAGACATTCAATTATTCGCTACCAATAGTGCCTAATGGAGCTTGTAAGCGATAGCTTTGATAAGATAACCTTCTATTTATTGCCTATGTTCTGTAATCTGTAAGATACTAGGTTTTTATGTCGTTCTGTAATTCACTGCGTCAAAGCATCATCAGTCATCTCAAGGCAACTCAATGCTCAGTCACAGCCATCGACAAGACATGCGGTCAATTTTTGCGCATTGAGGTCACCAGTGCGCGATTTATGGGTGCCTCCATTCTCGAACAGCACAGAATGGTAACAGATGTAATTGCTGCATCGGGCATGCAGTTACATGGCTTTACCATCGTCACGAAAACACCCTAATTGAGTGACCCTCGCGCTGAATAAGTGAGGCAGATGGGTTTTATTGTTGCAGGGGGGGGGGGGGTCATCAGCCGCCAATTCATAGAGCTTTCCCGCAAACAATGCGCACGGGTCTCTTGGTTTGTTACGAATGCAAGCTTGAGCGTTCTGTGTAATTTCAGAAATAGAGTTCACATGAACTGATTCATAACGCATCAGAAACTGATAGATCATGAACAGTTTCATATTGCTCAATGTCGCATGAGGCATATTTTACGTCAAGAACTAAGCTCACAGCGGACTGTATCGCAATTTAACGCATCTACCAAGTGCTTTTTACGGGCTGCGAGTTGTGGTTTACGTAGATCACACATTGAACTGGGCAATCATGATGGAATCGCAAAAGACGCACCAGTCCCCTACAAAAGCCGGCAAGTTCCAGACGCAAAATCAAAAGTGAACGTAATTTCAACAATACCAATAGATGCGAGTAATGTGAGTGAAGAAAGTGATATCCTGAGTACGCGCATTCAGAATCTTCGAAAACGAATGGACGATATTCAGAAAAAGGATGTCTTTTCTGTAACTACAGCAGCCGCTACAAGACTACGCCAGCTTCTAAAAGAGGCTCCACATGGTAGCAACTGCATTCGTATCGGTGTCCAGCGTAAGGGATGTTCTGGCTTCTCTTACAGTATGGATTATGATATATGTCAAACCGATCTCGATGAGAGTAAATCCGATGAGAATCGCTTCAAAGGGTACCATCGGGTTCAAAAAGACGGAGTTCTGGTCCTAGTTGAAGAGCAGGCTATTTTCTTTTTATCGGGGACACAGCTCGATTTCACAACTTCTGAGGTATCTGAAAAATTCGTCTTCCTAAATCCGAACGTGAAGCGCCACTGTGGCTGTGGCGAGTCGTTTCTCGTTTAGTCTTCGGAGATTATTTCGTTGAAAATGAATTGAAAAGGTACTTGTCTATCGATCTTTTAACAATACTCAATGCTTTTCAGCGAAATCTGAGGAGGAAATGTCGATCTTAATACCACTCTACTCCCAGGTTTTTTGCACATCAAACCCCTCTCGCTATCATGGTGACGATAGTGACTGGGACGCTCGCTTGCCCTTTCAATGCATTCGCCCCGGCGTTGACACCCATTTCTTAGAAAATATTTATATTTCGAACGCAAGCAGGCACATTTTGCCCATGCAGCAAGAATCTTTTCTTAATGAAGATACAAGGCCTAGCACCATGCTAGAGCACATTCTTGGTCGGGAATACGACCTTGCTTTCAAACCTGAAATGCATGGCTGCGATTTCCAGTATTCTGTTCGTGCAAAACGAAATTCCGATTTTCGGTTTCGAAAGCTTGGTTACTTCCGGCCGTGCTCACTCGATATTTCCAGCCCATTCTTCACCCTCACTCGTGGAAAGGCACCAAGATTTCTGCACCATGCACATCCCTCGGGTCTGGGGATAGTCCATGAATATTCAGCGTTCATGCTCAACGAGATTTCCCAAGATTGTTTTTTTCTCCCTATGGCCCTCCCAATGCACATTGCGAAGCTCGGTGATGGTCTGATGAAGATACTACCGATGTCCCAGGAGCCTCTGGTGGGAAAAAATAAAGATGTTATGCTACTCAACCGTCTTGTTTTTCACCTATTGTCGATGTCGCCGTTTTGCAGTGATTTTGATCGCGAATCACCCTCTAAACTCCCGGAAAAATATTTCCATGGAATGGCGTCACCAAGCGTATTTGCCTTCCCTGATACCATGCGTATAATGAACTCCACGCTTCTTGCCTTTCGATCGATTCCTTTGCAAAGCAAAAGCAAGCATCGCCAGGAGTCTTTGGAAATTGCTCTTCGGGTCATGGACACGAAAAAGATGATAAAAGTCCTTGATAACTTCCGATTTCCCCTGCATGTGCACTTATACGCCCATGTTGCCCTCGAAACAGTAAAAGCTTGTTTTTTTGAGAATGGAATGACACTAGATGAAATAATGAGCTTCATGTACACAACCTCACCTGTACCCTTTATGTCCGCAATTTTTGCTGATATTCACCGAGCTTCTCTGCATAATTACGACGATATGGTTAGCAGAGCGAATTTGACGAGGCATAGAGCGCTAAAAAAGTTTTTCCTGAAGAAGCAGCATGAATTTCACGGCTCGACATCGGCAGATTACTTCAGCACGATGTTCAAGTTTCATCAGAGATGAGAGATGTAGTCTCTCTGTAGTAGTAGTATGTAGTCTCTTTTCGCTATATACCCTGCTTTATTAGCTTGAAAGCATGGATGAAAAGCCTGTGCTATCATAATACCTCGTATGTGAACTTTTTGTGGCATCAATCGTAGCTACTGGTATAAAGTGATATTTGCTAGTGGTATAATGAATGTACAGCTGTATTCTCGGCCACAGAAGGATATTGAATGTAATAGATTACCGACGGGAAGATATGTGAGATCACATTCGCATAGTGCTCGAGGGTGGCGTTAGCATACCCTATATCAGGGGTCGGCGTCTAGTCATGGATTCCATCAATTTGATGAAATCGACCAGAAAATCACGAAGAAAAAGTTGGAGAAAGGAAAAATTGATGGAATTTGAGGATCTCTCCATCAATTGCCCAAGTTCGATTGATGGAATCGCCAAAACGGGCGCCGACCCCTGCCCTATATGACCGCTCGAAACTTGAACTCGACCGCCATGAGGAAAGCCTTCGGACCCATCTTTTCATCACGCACTGCGTTAAAAAGCTCTGAATCACGGTGGAGTTTCATGATTTTTCAGTATAAATGGTTTGCTGCATAGAGAATAAATGCCATATGGTAAAATGGCAAAAGGCCTGAAAAAAACGCATATAGTGAACAATAATAGGACAATTCAGCCACGGGTCTTATGGCCTTTCAGGATATTTTACCTGCTCTAGATGTGCATGGCACGATGACGGCTTCGAGGTTCTTTTAACTTCTCCATGTTCCGAGCGAGAAGATTTTGGCAAAGCATGATAACTCTTATTAGAGCTCTCCAACAGTTTTCCATGTCATCCCACTCTTGCGCATCATGTAAAATGATAGCGCGGATCCACGATTCACTCGCTGGCTGCTTTAAAAAACTTGTTTCAAGCTCTGCCCGTCTTGAAAAATAATCCATTTCTTCACTGTAAATTCCTTTGATCACTTTATAATACCCAGCAACTTGTGCGACGACAGTCTCCTGTACTTCAACTCCCGAATTATCTTCATCTTTGATAGTCGGAATGTGTGCCAAAATCCAGTCTTGGATGCAGTCAAAGATGGCGATAAGCTCGTGAGCAGTTTTCCGGAGTAAGGATAGATTCATACGAATGGCTTCATTATCTGGAAACGGGTTGAGCATCTTCCCTGCAAAAGCTCCGATATCCTGCACTTCGTCTGACTTTAAATGCGGATTTTCTGCGCGAACCTTATGCATCATCGATTTGCAATGCTCATAATGATGTGTATAGCTGAGCAAAAAGTCTCCCATTATGCCATTCATTTCATCAAGATACTCTGCCTTGAGTTCTTTCCCGGCGTTTTCTAAATCAGTGGAGCTAATATCATACACTGAAAGAATTTGTTTATGCGCGTCTTTCCTTGCTCGCTTGTGTGAATCACCAGCTTCATAAATCCTTTTTGAAAGCGGAGCCTTATCACATGCGGTCATATTTGAGTGGGGAGAAATTCACGTATATCAGTGAGCTAAAGAATCAAATGATAAAAATGACAAAGTAGAGCAAACTAACGCTAAAGTTCTCTAGTCGCAACTAGTGCAACGAGACTGATCCTACTCTCACCATGCTAATCGGTATGTGACCATTCATTTATATCTTTGTGTACACAGAAATCCATGGATTTTAGTACTAGCACTCTTATTTTAGCATTCAAGAAGATTCAGGTGATAACTCTCTCAGACAGTATACCCAGGGTCAGCTTTAATTTGCCTCCTCAATTGATAAATTTTAGGAGCATGCTTTGATTTAATGCTGATGCATTTATAACCTGCTTAACCAATAGTGCGAGTCACTGCTCGCACTGCTGCTGCAAAAACAATATCCTCTGAAATATCTTTGCGCACGCTACATTTCGTTAACTCTATATATTCCAGGATTAATGTATCCGAACAGTTATAAAAACAGCTTAATTCGAAGTAAATGAACTTCATTCAGTCATCCTACATGCTTCAGGGCGCTCTGTCAAGTTGACTGTTAATTTTGAAGTTCCTCGCACCTCGCGTACACAGGTTCTTTATAAGATAGAATACATGATGTGCTTGCACAACACCTCAAACTGAGGTAGGGAAAAAGTCTGTAGAGTTTGTTTAGATAAGGCATTTAAATCAGAAATTAGTTGCTCATGGTAAGCATGAAAAAGATCTGATAAGAATAAATGGGCTATATGCTTCCCTCAAGCAATAACGTGACCTGTCGTTCTCTATCTCTAAAAATTGATGAAGAAAATTTCATGTTTCGTCGCAAATTTAGCTTTTTTCAAGAGGCTATCGGAGCGAAAATTAACGAAAGTCTCTATGAGATGAAAAGCCAGAGAGATCACATCATACACAGGCCTGACATGTACATAGGCTCTGTGAAAAATATAGAAAAGAATTACTGGGTGTATGATTCACAGCTCAAACAAATGATTCAAAGAAAAGTTCAGTTCAATGCAGGCCTATTAAAAATATTCGATGAAATTCTTGTTAATGCAGCAGACCAGCACGCCGAGCACCCAACCCTTTGCAAAAACATATGGATAACTATCAATGATGAAGGAAGAATTTCTGTTAGAAACGATGGTCATGGAATTCCTGTCGTTAAGCATGGTGGTACTGGAAAGTGGCTGCCAGTGATGTTATTTGGGAGTCTTAGAACATCATCTAACTTTCATGAAGAAAAAGGGTATGTAACTGGTGGCAGATTCGGCTACGGCGCGAAGTTGACGAACATACTATCCAAAGAATTTCAAGTGATAACGAGAGACTCGCACCTTGGGAAAACTTTGAGAGTTCAATGGCGCAATGGCATGAGGAGCATTGACGATCCAGTTATTTCATATTGTAATAAAGATGCGGGTGGGTTCACTGAAATCAACTTCGTGCCTAATTATCAGCTTCTGGGTATGAAAAACGGTCTTTCCGCTGACATGTTGTCTGTACTTCAACGCCGTGTATACGATTTTTCTGGATTGCTCAAGGGCATTGTGAACTTGTTTTATAATGGTGAGCGGCTAGAAACGAGTTCGTTTCGTGACTTTGCTGCACTATTTCCTCCCAAGCTATCGCAGAGCTCATTTGCAGAGTCAGAAAACTGCAGCATAATTTTACGTGTCAGCGACAATGGATTTCATCAGATTTCCTTCGCCAACACTGTTCATACCATTGATGGTGGAACTCATGTGGACTATGTGATCAAAAATGTGTGTTATCACCTGAAACGTGAGGTCGAAAGGCAGTACCCCTCCTTTGAAATCAGCTTGGAGCTTATTAGGCAGAACATCTTTCTAATTATGAGTTGTCAGGTAAAGAACCCCGAGTTCGACTCTCAAATCAAAGGCTATTTGCAATCTTCAATCTCATCTGTTGCGGGATTTCCAGATATTGAAAAGCTTGCCAGGCGCTTCTGTATTGAGTCTGATATCATTTCGCGCCTCCTTTCACAAGTTGGCTTGAAAAAAGCTGTCAAAAAAGCTTCTGCAAGAAAAAATCTCGGAATTCGTGACTTTTTCGACGCAGAAATGGCTGGTGTCACAGCAGAAAGATGCTCCATGATGCTTGTTGAAGGAACAAGTGCGATGGCATTTGCTATGTCTGGTATTTCTATGCTAGGGAGAGAATTACATGGCGCATTTCCCGTTTTCGGAAAGATATCTAACACATGGAATGTATCTTCAGAAGATTGTCTCCCGCAAAGGCTTCGAGACCTTCTCGATACTCTGAGTGATAAAGATAGAAACGGAGGACGCGTTTTACGATACGGTAAAATTATTCTTATGACCGATGCAGATTCCGATGGATTTCACATTCGAGGTCTTCTGATTTGCTTCCTCAAGAAATTTGTCCCGCAATACATTCATGAAAATAGGGTTCATATCTTTCTTACGCCTGTCGTAAAGATAGCACATAAAGATAAAGAGTATTTCCCCTATGAAATCGAGAAATTGAGTGTATTTCTGGGACAGCTGGGTGATATCGAAAAAGAAATTCGCATAAAGCATTATAAGGGCCTCGGGTCTCACACGCAGGAGGAAATTACTTCTTTTTTTACGAACTACAGAACGCATTTACGGCAACTAGTCTACGTTAAAGGGAGCGATGATTTATTTGCCTGTGCATTTGGAGATAAAGGAAAGCAGCAGTACCGCAAGGATATCAAAGACTCTGAGGAGGCTATCTCATGTGACAACGAGAGACTAACGTACAATATATTCTTCGAACAATACAAAGGCCATATTTCGAGGATGTGTTATCGAAGCCTACCACACGTCGGAGATGGACTGACACCTGCTCGCCGAAAAATACTTTTTACCATGCTTGGCCAGTCGACATGCACACCCATGAAGGTCACACAATTCGCTGGTCGTGTAAGCCACGTGACCGCATATCATCATTCGCAAGAATCCTTGAATAAAACAATCATCTTGCTGGCACAAGACTTCGTGGGTGCGAACAATACTCCTCTCTTGGTTGGTGCAGGGAATTTTGGCACTCGTGCGGATAATGGCGATGATTGTGCACAGTCAAGGTATCTCTCTGTGAAAGCTTCCCCTTTACTCCCTTTAATCTTTCCGAAAGATGATTTTGCATACCTGAACTGCCGATACGAAGACGGAATAGCTGTTGAACCAGAATATTTAACTCCGGTTATACCATTGCACTTCTTAAACGGCTTTCAAAGCTGTGCTATGTCCTTCTCCACGAGATTTCATTCGCATGCTTTAGTGGACCTGATCAATCAGGTTAGAAAGGCATTGCAATCAATGGAATATAAGTTTTCTATAAAACCATTCCATATAAATTTTCGCGGATTTATTGAAGACTGCCCAAATAGGGATTCATCCTACCGCACAATAGGCAATATTACCGTGAAAACTCACAACAGCGTACATATCACAGAAATACCTATCGATATGTCCATCAACACATATAGAGCGCATCTGAAAAGATTGAGGCAGGAAAAAATTGTTTTTTCGTTCTACGAATACCATGATAGTCAAAGCATTGATTTTCATGTATATTTGTACAACAACATCATTACGACCCTAAATAAAGCGGAGTTCTTGCATTTGCTGCCAGCTATTTTCGGGCTCAAAGGAGCTCAACAAACCAGCATTCCTGTGTGTACAAAAAATAACGGCATCAAAGTTTTCAAAAGTCAGAAGAATGCCTTTGATGATTACATTAGCATGCGCCTTCAAGTGTGCGAGCAGCGTATCCATGGAACGCTGGCATCACTTTCAAAGAAAAGAATGAAGCTACGTGCAGAGCTTGCGTTTCATGAATTATTGTATCATAAGAAGATCTCGCTATCATCGGCGAGTGCATTGAAAGGGGCTTTGCATGATCTTGGAGTGTCATGTGAGAACGAAGTCATCACTTCCCTTCTGAAGACAAGAGTTGGTGATGTTGGGTCCATTGAAAAGCGCAAAGCTGTTCTTAGCAAAGTTCAGGAAAGCATCGGAGAACTACAGCAAAAATGCAGTCGAGATCTTTGGCTAGATGAGCTTGATGCTTTAGAGGCCAAGGTGAAGTCCATTCGCAAACGTCCTTCTCGAAGGAAGATAGAGTTCGCCAGCAAAGTGACTCCATCTGTATCATTTATTGGGCTTGAAAACCTCAAGTCGCGTATACAAAGGGCGAAGAGTATCTAAGAATAGAACCTGTAGCGTAATTGATCCTAGGATGAAGCACAACGATTTTTTCGCAAAAGCCATTCTCTTTATCGAATTTTCACAAATCTCCTCCAGGTGACAATGCGATAATGACACCGGGCTCAGTTCATGAATTCCCTCGCATCAGTAGATCCCATCGAATCTGATCAAGATTGGCGATGCACTACTGCTCAAACGCTTCATGGTGCAGAAGGGGCTGAAGGTTGTTTTATGCATAGATCGGATGCCTTAAACGGCAAAGACTGCGTGACTTTTCATGAAGACCTGCTTCATGAAAAGCAGGATTTTTCTGGAACCCTTGGCTATTACTTTTCAAAACCACATGACAAGAAAGCTGCCAAACATCACAGTAGCTATGCAAGCTGTGGGGCTTCCGAAGGGCTGTGTAGAGCTTGTCGCTCCAAACCGCGCACATTGTTTCCCGCACTCTTCGATGAGTATTCGAATGAAGCGACAGACGAAAGTATGACTTCTGCAAGTGTTTTGAGATCCGAAAATTCGATAGCTTTATCTTCCAGTCAGCGCCTCGATCATCAGGACAGATTCCAGGAAATTTCTCAAACAGGCTATGAATCCATCAACCACAGAAGTACTTTACTGAATTTTCAGCACATTCTTGAAGCATATTTTCATAATGCAGATCTTGATAAAACGCTCGACAAAAAGCCGGTATGCACCGATCCTAACATCAATTCCGTATACTCAGTCCTGAGACTCACAATTCGCATTGCAAATTCATTGTATCATGAGCATTGGCCGAAGCAGAATCTTTCAAAGATAGAAATTGCACATTTTCTCTTTAATTCATGTACAAAAGTGACTTCTTCCCAAGAACTTGAACGTAAGAATTCAACGCCTGATGCTTTTCCCGCTTTGTACTGCCAAAGCTTTTATGCATCTAAAAATCATAATCAAAACGTAGAATCACGTGCAAATGGTGCACGAGTGGCATTTTGCGGGAAACTTATATACCTTGGGATGATCAAGCGCCTCTCACTGTCTCTTACGGACCTCATGCATGTCGCACAACGATTCGAAAGAAGAATTTCTATCAGAGGATTGCACAAGCCAAGTGTTGCATCTATTGAAAATCCATGCGATCGTAATTTCACAACTTTGTGCACCTTATTCGCTTACTTTCTCAATCCTCATACACCAAGAGTTATCGACAAAGAAGCTCAGCACATGCTCCTACGCAATGCAAGCTCTTATAAGCGGCATGTAGCAAATGGCGAATTCTGCACCGGGTTCGGTGACTACGCTATTAAGGCAACTTCTCCGAATGACGAAAGAGTGGCGTGCTTTTCGATGTTTTTGCTCGGCTATAAAAGTGATCCAGAAGCAGAAGAGAATCTGAAAAACTTGTTTTCTTGCACTTTTTTGGGTAGAGCCAACGGGGTCAATTCAGAGAATATGTGCGAATCAGATCAACTAAGTGTGAATGAAAAAAACGCAACAACAACAGCGAAAAGTTACTTACATGCATTTGAGGCATTCGAAAAGGTGGAATCGGAGAATGGTTGCGACGGCGATAATCAGAATAGGCTTAATTTTAAAAAGGAGGTATTTTGGCATCATCGGGCAGTTGCGCTGTCATTTAGTGTCGGCTGGCAGATTTTTCGCTGTCAATTAAAACCTGAGAAACTCATTGCTTATTTTCTTAACGTTGCACCGGTGCTTTTCGCTCCTGTTAATTTTGCCAGAGTCACCGGGGATGCAATCACTTCAGATCTCGAATTAGAAGTCGACCTTGACAAGGCGATTTCCATGCAGGGCAAAGTATTCAGCTATAAGATAAAAGAATCTGCCCTCATCTCCAAGCATCCGTATTGCATCGTCATAGCCATAGGGCTTGGCCTTATTGAATCTAATACGTTGCATGCTGCGTATTATCTCCTCTCTCCATTCATCGAACATGTAGCTAGTGAAAAACAAAGAAAATGTTTGCCCGCTTGTTTCTCAGCCTGGCCCATATCAGAAGTGTTCTTACGCTTTTTTCTCGCAGACATGGTCATGCTAGAATTCACTGAGAATAGCATGTTTCAAAACAGCTCGAAATCTGGAACAAAGTACCAAATTGCATGGGACCGCATGAACTTGAGATCGAGAAAATACCTGAAGAGCTCTTGCTCCGAAGTTTATATCGTTGCTCATGATGTCGCTCGGCTGCTCGCACTATCGATCGCCAAAAAGGGAACATGTAACCATTTCTTAACAGGCTCCATACGAAACTTTTTGTTGAAAATACTATCTGAGTTCGAAAAGCAGGAATTTGCTGATAGCACAATTGCCGTCGAGCAGTTTTTGCTGATCGCGGTCCTTGCACTTTCAATCACACAGCTAGGTTCAAACGACAAGGATCTTAGAAAGCTCATCGACAGTTTGGAAGTGGAACCATCTACAGACGAGACGAGTGAAATATGTCCACGATCCGTAGGGAACCTTGGCAGAAGTATAGGTTCGCTTCTTTCTCGTAAAAATGCGATTTTCAAAAGCCATATCATTCAATTCATGCGAATCTTAGCGTGTATGGCACCAGAGTCTATCCATAACATTACGCTTCTAACTACGATCCTAAGTCACCTCACAAAAGACACATCGGCATCGGATGTATCTATCTTTGCAAGTTTTATGCGGTCTCTTCTAAAAGCATCAGTAAATGGTACAAACCAAGCAATGAAAGCGAACTCGTGAAGATTTCGTGTAAGTGAATGGGTGAGTTTTTTGCTCCAATCGCCGAACGTTTCTAATTCTAATTTAACTGATAACCACATAAATAATTGCACAAAATTTACGAAACTCTACGAATGTTTTCCACCAAAGTGTGAAATGGTGACAAGTAATGCAATTTCTACTGATCTAGAGGGGAAAATTGGCCTGGATACTCATGAGTTGAGCGACAAATTGAAAGACTCACTCCCGTTGAAGCGCCGTCGAAAAGTTCTCTCCAAAAAAAATGAAAAGGAGGAAACGAGAATAGTAAATGAAAATGTGCTCAAAGAAGCGGAACACGCTGATAATCCATCCGAAGAAGAAACCATGAGCCAACCACAGCAAATTGATTACCTGAGCTCGCAATCGATTAAGGAGGTAGAGAAGCTCTCTGGACATGATCTCCAAGCATTCCTTGAGAATGATCTTCTTGGCCCATGCGATGACGAACTTAATGCGATCTTAAAGCTATGCGAAGACTATGACCCATAGCTTACATAAACGTTTCAAGCCTGTATTCAGGTGCTTGTCATTATGTTCGTTGCCTCACGCAACGTGGCAACGCAGGCATTGAGAATTCTTTCGTACACGTCCCAAATCCGCCATCGCAACATTCTACAATATTTCAGTATGTAAAGCATAATGCATGCATGTATTCGAAGAACACACTTTTTCTTCGATATGGACGTAGTGGGGTAAAATCGAGTGATTTTTGCATTTTGCATGGCTTGCATAGTGTTGAAGCATGTGTTACGAGTGGAAAGCGTTCTTTACGCAAGCTCCTACTTGCACCTAAAGCTCTCAGCAAGAACACACGTGCCACACTTAAATGTATGTCGCATCTCATGAGCGATTTACCGAGGCAGCGACTATCTGTTGCAAATTTGAACAAGATCACTCAAACAACAAAAAACCAGGGGATGGCTCTCGTGGCTTCGCAGCGCTTACCCGACGAGACGTACAGCAGCAACATCATCTGCAAGGCTCTTGCGCCCAGGCAGGATTCTTCCCCCGGTCCCTTAGCAAATTTATTTATTTTTATAGCTGGGCACATAGATAACTATTCCCTGGGTTCAATCATACGCATTTCGTCATTCTATGCGGTGGACGCCATCTTCCTCATGCGCCCAAAAGTTTTATCGGACGCAATAGTAAACAGTGCTGCATGTGGCTCAGTGGATAGCATGTATTTTGTAGACTGTTCGTCGCAACCTCCGAAGGATATTGTGAAAAATTTTCGCACGAAGGGATTCATCGCTGTTCATCTAGATTCTCATCTTGATGATAACCTTTTTACAAACGCCCGTACTCAGGGCAAAGTTTTGCTGGTCGTCGGATTACAATCTCACGAAATATGTATGGCAAGACCAGTAACCAAATGCGACAATGGTATGAATGCGAAGGGTATCAGCTCTTCCTCCGTTTCCATACTCCGCGAAGAAGCCGCAGCAGAACTAACATTGGGAGCCCAAATGGCGATGTATCTAGAGCGCTTCCACAAGTCGTGCTACCAGAGCAGATAAGGGATTCCGTATACTTAAGGGAACGTATAAAAACAGTTCAAAATAATGAACTAAAATAATGAACCCTGTCCATAAAATTTGGTGAGCGCTTACCTGTGCAAAAGGTCATTCTGGCCCTGGGATCATCCAGATTCTTTGAAGCTTCGTCTAATCTTATGAACTTGAATCATTATTCTTGAGTTTATATTAAAGTTTGTTATGCTTCGAGCAACACGCCCAGTAAGCAAAAAAGTGAGCAACTGGAGGGAGATGTACCATCGAATTCATGGGCCGCGACGCTTAGCACTCGCACAGTGGATGAAAACTCGGGGCATTCAAGGGCGGCCTGGTGAAATTCCTCGCGATACCTCTGCGAGAGATCAGTTTCAGAACACCCACTCACCAAAAAAGGGCCACTACGATTTCGAATATATCAATGTTTCAGAAAAAAGTAGACCAGATACACTGAGAGATGCGCCAGATTATATACCGAAAGTTCCTGAGCAGAAGGCCCGGCACAACAAGTGGTGGGTATCGAATAACGGTGATTTCATTGAACAGATGCAAGTTGTTGAAGATCCCCGGGTCATTGAGCGTCGCCGTACGACTCTTCCCGAGCCGACAAAAGAATCGCTATGGAAAGGTAACCAATGCCCGTTTTTCACGCCATTCGATCCCCACATCAAGGTAGTTAACTATCCGAATGACCCCGATGCAAAGCATCTCTATTCAGCCACGGTTCCCAAATGGAAAGATTTTATGATTCGAAAAACACCGCCAGTCCCGAGAACGTGGTATTAAATGGCAGTGTGTAATAATTTCCCATGGCACTCATTCATTTGTCAAAAATAATTCTTGGTACTGATTCATCAGTGTCAGGGTAAATTGATCAGTGTAAGGATGCAATGTATAAATTACAATGGGATGAAAGGTTACCCTGAATACCCACGGACGATATCCGGAAGTCTGAGGGTATGGGGATGGTAAACTCCGATTTCCTCGCCAACCCATGTACACAGATCAAGCTGAAAGCCTTCAAACGCAGAATACACTGTGACTTACCACAAACTATAGATATGTGATGTATTGGTATATTTCGTTATTTCTCGATGTCTTTTGACGGAGGCTCCTCTGAATAGCTTAATGGAGGAAACACTCGTCATTTCTACGAAGTTCATCCTTATAACAATCTCCTTGGCTCACATATACTTCTTTTTTTCTGGCGAATGCTTTGGGTTCATGACAGGAGAGAATTGGTGTAGAAAGCTCTGCCACTTGTGTACATCGATCTCAGTTGCTGGAATAATGAGCAATGAGCGCAGCACAGCACAATCTTATGCATACGTTATTTTTACGCTTCTCCATAGCTGCTTTTATTCCTCATTCATTATTTGTGGAGACAGCTTTCAGTGGAAGGAAAAGTGTTTACTGACTGCTTGGATTCCTTTAGCATATTATCTTAGCAGCTAAGCGATCATCACCCTACTCAATGGACACACAAGACGTGCTCTATTGCACAACCAGATGGGCTAGAGCACAAGGACTATACCCTTTCGCGGTCAATATTGGACGAAGGCAAGAAAAATTACCGATATAGGTTTTCTTTTGGTGACTATTTCATGCGATTTTCCCACTCACGAGGGAAACCCGCGCTTTTAAGAGCTTCTGACATTGTTTAGCTTTTTTTACTCATTGTTTTTAGCTTGATAATACAATGCCCTCTGAATGGACCGCTATGGCACAGAGCGCCCTATCTTCAGCATTCTCAGTTGCAAAAGATAACTCATCTGGCGTTCTATCCCCTTTTCACTTGTGCAGTGTACTTTTCACGGATCCTCGTGGCCTAGGTGCGCGCGTTGCTCAAAAGCTAGGAGTGAACCATTCACATTTAGACCGCATTTTTCGTGAGAAATCGGCTGCTTTACCGTCTCAATCACCTGCGCCGCGCAACCCCTCTCCCAGCGGAGATATGCAGAGGCTTCTGAATACAGCTGAGCAGCAACGAATTTCACTCGGAGATCAGTTTCTCTCTGTAGACCATTTTCTTTTGAGCTTGCACGAATCTCGTGAAATCGGAAACATTCTTGATGGTGAAGGTATGAACCAGAACTTGATTGAGGCCACCATTATGGAAATTCGCAACGGGAAAAATGTGACTTCTGCTAATCAGGAGGGAACATACGAGGCGCTATCAAAATACAGTCAAGATTTATGCTCCCTAGCTGAAGAAGGAAGAATTGATCCCGTCATTGGCCGAGATGAAGAAATACGAAGAACTATCCGTGTTTTAAGTCGGCGAACAAAGAATAATCCTGTTCTAATTGGAGAGCCAGGTGTGGGTAAAACCGCAATTGTTGAAGGAATCGCGCAAAGGATAGTTCGTGGTGACATCCCGAGTAGCCTCAAAGGAAGAATCTATTCGCTTGATATCGGTGCGCTTATCGCAGGAGCTTCGCATCGCGGGGAGTTTGAGGAGCGTCTGAAGGCTGTCTTGAATGAAATCAAGGAGCATAAAGATGGTGTGATACTTTTCATTGATGAGATACACCTTGTCCTGGGCGCAGGAAAAGCCGAAGGGGCGATGGATGCTGCCAACTTACTGAAGCCCATGCTTGCCCGCGGTGAGCTACGAACAATTGGAGCGACTACTCTTGAAGAATATCGAAAGCATGTCGAAAAGGATGCTGCTTTTGAGCGCCGTTTCCAACCAGTCTATGTAAGTGAACCATCAGTTCCCGACTGTATATCCATTCTGCGAGGCATACAGGAAAAATACGAAACCCACCACGGAGTACAGATCACAGACAATGCCATTGTTCTCGCTGCACAGCTTGCAGATCGATACATCTCAACAAGGTTCCTTCCAGATAAAGCCATAGATCTCGTTGATGAAGCGTGCGCCAACACCCGTGTGCAGCTTGATTCAAGGCCTGAAAAAATAGATACCCTTGAACGTCGCGAGCGCCAGCTTATGATAGAGTCAAAAGCTCTGCAGCGAGATAAGACCAAGGAGAATGAAGATCGATTGGTACACATCAATGATGAGCTGAAACGCATTCGCGATGAACTTCACCCACTTGTTGAACGCTATGAAGCTGAGCGTGGCTTAGTGACAAAGCTGAACGAGCTGCAATATCGACTTGAAGAAAAGAAGCTCAAGCTTGAAAGGGCTGAGCGCAACCATGACATGGAGGGTGCTGCTGATCTTCGATACAATGCAATTCCACAAATTCAGGAGCTCATTCGCACAACGAAAGAGCAAATGGAACAAGAGAAGAAAAGTCATATGGTGCAGAACACTGTCACGGAAAATGATATCGCCCTCGTTGTCGCACGTTGGACGGGAATTCCTGTCAACAAGCTCAACCAAACGGAGCAGCAGCGGTTGCTTTCACTCAGCTCGGTCCTCCATAAGCGTGTTAAAGGCCAGGATGAGGCAGTTGATGCCGTTGCTGACGCGATTTTGCGTTCTCGTGCCGGTCTCGCAAATCAGCATAAGCCGACTGGCTCTTTTTTGTTCATCGGGCCAACTGGTGTGGGCAAGACAGAGCTTGCGAAAGCTATCGCCTCCGAGCTTTTCGACAGTGAAAAGAATATGGTACGCATAGACATGAGTGAATACATGGAGCAACACAGTGTTTCGCGCTTAGTTGGAGCCCCACCAGGATACATCGGTCACGAAGAAGGCGGGCAGCTAACAGAACCCGTCCGCCGCCGCCCGCATACTGTGGTTTTATTTGATGAAGTCGAAAAGGCCCACCATAACGTGCTAAACATATTGCTTCAAGTCCTTGATGATGGACGAATCACCGATAGTCACGGTCGAACGGTTGATTTTACCAACACAGTTATCATCTTAACGTCAAATATTGGAGCGGAGTATCTGCAGCATCATGCAGAGTCCCCCGCTGTAAACGGCAGCGCAAAGAATAAGGTGATGGAGGCTGTGCGGCGATTTTTCCGACCTGAGTTCCTTAATCGTTTGGATGACATCGTCATGTTCAAGCGGCTTGGATTCTCAGAGTTGGAGGGCATCCTCGACAACCTGATCAACGATCTTAACAGATACCTCGCCGAGAAGCGTATCGAAGTTGAAGTCGAAATCCCAGCCAAAAAGCACATTATCGAATCTGGGTATGATGCAGAATACGGAGCACGACCACTCAAGCGCTGGATCGACCGCAACATTGTGACAGAAATCAGCCGCTTCTTGATCTCTAACCAGCTCCAGGAAGATGAAAGAGTCAAGATCGTTCTCAGCTCAGACGGCAGACTCCTTTTTTATAATGTTTCGCAATCAAAGTGGATGAGCACAGTCGGTGATGTTGAGATGATGTAGATACGCTGATCCATAAGTCCCATAACGTGGCGTACGCCCAAAGTTTACTATAGGAATAATAGTTGGTTTGCGTGATATATACACGGTTTCTTTAGAGTGTGTGTTTTTGTCTGAATGTTACGCTTGGGTCTGTTTCCTCTTTTATCTACTGCAATGATTGATCGATCACGCTTGATGCGCGCATCGCTTGACGTCGACATGCCCACATCGGCTGTTCCCCGTGGTGTTGAGCGAGGCTACGTCAATCGCCTCATGTCTCTCGGACTCCCACCCTGGGCAGCCTTCGGCGGTGCCGTTGACAAGCGGACGCGATACAAGCTGTGCAACCCCCACCCTGGAGTATATCCCACTGCACCACACAAGCTCAAAGAAATATGGATGTACGAGCGTATCCGATGTCGAGTCCGATCAACACGATCGCTCGGGCACTCATACAAGCAGCTACGGCACCCCGGCATGGAGGTTGGCGTGTGGTTCAGCGATATTCTCGATCACTGGGTGCAAATTCCGCACGTTCCACAGGCAAGGTACGCCATTGAAAAAGCCGGTGGCATAGATAATTTCATCTTGAGTACGCCGGGAAACGAGCTCAAGTCTACATATGGAGAGCGACTGCGGCGGCACCTGCTCGCCCGTAAAGGAGAAATCGAGAAAAACTTTATTTTGGAAAAGTCTGCACGATCTCTCGCTGATGCGATGTACGCACAGTGGAAAAGCGACCCTAGCTTGCTGCATGAGTACGGTATACATCCAGTAGACATTAAAACAGCGCTAAGTTAAGAACCAGCGGGGCCTTGTGTTCTTTTTCTGCTTAGAAATCAAGTAAGTATTGGAACAAGTTCCCTTTTTATTGGAGACCCTAAGTGATTCTCAAATGCTCCAACTCACGCGAGTTTCGCTTCTCAAAGACGGTATCTCAGCCATGCTGTGCTCTAAGTGGCTTGACAGCAAAGAAGATCTCCTCTCGCAGATCAACCAAGGCACGATGGGGAAGCTATACTGTTCACCAAAACTGGATGGAATTCGATGCGTTGCTACTCTCAAAGGACTGTTCTCACGAAATCGTCTCAAGTTCGACAGCTGCCGACATGTGCATGCTGACGTCTGTCGGCTCCTGTTAACGCGATACAGAGACTTCAATCCAAAGAAAATAACCCTGGATGGTGAGTTGTTCTTTTCCGGAAAAGACCTGCCTTTCGAAAAGATTGTGAGCGCAGTGAAAACGACAGCGAAGAACGCAACGAATTCTGATTTGAAGCTTCAAAGCAAAATCAAGTACCATATTTTTGACATGGTAGTCGCGGGTCGGGTCAAGAGCATGCCGTATATCGAGCGAATGTTTCACTTACAGCAGATGTTGAAGAATGCTTCTACTAAAATGCCCAGGCACAGCCTCACGCTCGTGCCCGTGCGGTCATTCAAAACACAGGATGAGCTTGACTCGCACCTTGAAGGGTACTTGGACCGCGGTATGGAGGGAATAGTTGTGCGAACCCCGCTGGGTATGTATGAGCCCGGGAAGCGCAGCAAAGGGATAATGAAGTACGTCCCGATGATGGAAGAGGAGTTTGACATCTACGATGTCAAGCCTGGACAGGGCAAGTTCAAAGGCTCGCTTGGATCATTGTGCTGTGTCACTGTAAAGGGAAAGAAGTTCTTCGCGAACCCTGGCGTTGACGAGGAGATGCGTAAAAAGTGGTGGAAAGGGCGGAGAAGCCTCATCGGCAAAAAAGCAACTGTTCGATTTACTCGGTACACAGCGCAAGGCGTCCCGCGATTCCCTCTCGCAAAGAGCATCCGCAATGCGGGAAATAAGCGTGTTTAGACATCGTTCAGCGTATGAAATACTTTCACTTGTACCAATTTAACATTAAAACAGTATTTTCCAGTCTTAGCTCAAACTGTTTACTACGTTTGCTCACAACACTAAATTTAAGAAAAAAGATGAGTGAAGCACGTATTTCTATGTACGAAATGGTGCGACAAGCAGCTACACCGACAGAAGACCACTTACGCAGCCTAGGGTATTATTCAGCAGAGCTGAAGCCGATTGTGGATAGAATGACACAAGATATAAAATTTCAGGACAAAAGGTGGCCAATACACAGCTCTCAAATGAATACGAAAATCGAGGATGAATCGAAGGTGAATGCTCTCGCAGACAGACTCAAAAGGGTTCAAAAAAGATAAACTGCGGATCTCCGAGGGTTGATCTACGCACTGATGACCAATGATCACCTTCTGTGTGTTCTCGAGAAGTTGCTAGAATGCGTTTTGTACGGTACGATTGAATTCTCTGGAAGCTATGTGCTCATGTACGCTGTGTTCCTTCAGCTCCTCTACAATTAAAATGCTTCAAAATCTATTTTGCTGGCTTGTGTCATTCCAGCGGCACGTCCTGTGCGCAGGACAGCAGCAGCGACATCGCTTTGTTGATTACGGGGGAATGAGCGATCATCAAAGAGGCGAAATGCTGATTGAACGCGTGAAAGTCAACAGATCACACACCTTTATTCTCGAAGATCCTGCCAATGCCAACAAAGACATCTGCGAGTGGGCTGGTGTTGACTGCGATGGCGCAGGAAACGTCGTCAGCGTCGCTTGGGAATTTTGCTGCCTCAGCGGGTACATGGACCTGTCGTGGATACCCCCGAAGACAGCGCGATTTTTTCTTCAAGGCAACGACGTGAGCGGGACGCTCGAGGCCGTCAAGCTCCCACGAGGCCTGCGGATCATTGACATCGATGGGTGCGCATTTCACGGAGAACTACGATTTCTTGACCTCCCGGCGTCACTTGAAACACTCAACGTAGCAGGGAACAACCTGACTGGAATGGTGTGGATAACCGGCGCCCAGCGAAACCTACGCAACGCTGACATCCGTTTGAATTTTTTCGAGAATATCATTAGCGACTCTGCACAGTCTTTCGCTGTCATCCGGGGATTGCCTTCAGTCGTTGAGCTGGCTGAGAATCAGCACCTGTATAGAATGATAGCGACCATAAAGAACCGCGACACACTCGTGTCCCGTGAGCACGAGCACAAGGTTTGGCTACGCTCTGTGTACGCGGACGATGAAGGACATATTCAGAACATTTTCTGGCCAAGAATGATGCTCGAAGGGGAGGTGCAGCTGCATGGGCTGCCCCAATTTCTTCGTTCCATGCACATGAACGATAATAAGATTAGTGGAAGGCTCGATTGCCAGTCGCTCCCAGTTTCACTACGCGTAATGGACTTCAGAAATAACTTGATCACGCAGGAGGTTTTGCAGATAGATATCGGCGTTAATCTTGAGTCTGTCGACCTTCGTGGGAACGATATCAAACAAGTGCAGAGTGTGGATGGCGGTGATGTCTCGATAGTGAAAGTGTGATTTAGGCCGAAATACCTACAGACAATATTATTTGAGCACAAAGGATCTAGAAAATTTCAATACTTGAGATTTATACATCCAGCTTTTACTCATTTTAGGAAGCAAATGATTTACGACCGGAACTTCACAACTGCTCATGCCCACGCTATGCCGCGATCCTCTATGGAGACCTTTGAGATCAGCGAAATATGAAATAGCTCCACACTGCAGCAAAAGAGTGAATTATGGCCTGAAAAGACACTGCAAGCAATATGAATGTGCTATAAAGAACGACTCTGCCAAAAAACAGAGCGTGCCTGGTATTTGTCGGAGTGAAGTTGTGATAGCCGATTCCCGTGTGATAACGCAGTTGGAGCCCACGAAGCCTTCTGAGATACGCCAATACAGTGCAGCCAGCATTGAAGCACTTTCTAAATTGTCCACGCACGCCTTGAGTTTGTGTTTTCAGCGAGCTACAAGTCTCGTAAAAACGCAAAGTTTTCGTAGAAATGGTGCCAAACAGGGATGTGATCTAACTATGCGGAGCCCACTCATTCAGAAGCTTATATTTTTATACGCAGAGCACTTTTACCGAGGCAGGTCGAATTTCCACGTCGATATGACCTTTCTTCGCAGTATCGCGCACATCGATGAGAAGGGGGCATGCATCGGCCTCTCCCGTGACCTACTGACCCGGTGCGTTTTCCAACAGAATGTCGGTCACAAGCGAGGAGACAGATCGATTCTGCCCTTGCAAAGTAGCCAGATCCGAGATTTCCATGTCTATCAGCTCGCAGAAATCATTTGCATCCTTTCAACCAATTTGCTTCTTTGCGACCAGA
This sequence comes from Perkinsela sp. pyNocScin1, assembly GCA_964019655.1. Taxonomy (NCBI): domain Eukaryota; phylum Euglenozoa; class Kinetoplastea; order Prokinetoplastida; family Perkinselidae; genus Perkinsela; species Perkinsela sp. pyNocScin1. The sequence continues at coordinate 193,001 of CAXHTR010000008.1, forward strand.
ATGTTCTTCTCTTGCTATGCAACACACTTGAGGTAAAAGTACATGAGATTTTACACCAATCGCACAAACGAAAAGCTATCTTTACGTGGACCACATTCACGGCGTCACAGGCGCTTGCATGCGTTTCTGCGCTCGCGAAAATGAAAGTCTATCACACAGTTTTGAAGTCCCTTCTCAACTACATGGCGAGCATGCCGCCCAGGTCGCGTCTCGGCTCCACATCTATTTCTTCACTCAATGTCGATAAGCTTACCGAGGCCTTGGTTTATCTCAACGATGCACCAGAGTTGGTCACAGAGAGTGACTTTCTACAATTTTTGAGGCGCATTTTTCTCGAAATCGAATATATTTCGCCGCAGAGTGTGTCGCACCTCATCAGCCTTATGGCGGACCGGCAGGTGCACAAAGCACAACACCCGCGCTATGTGACATCTGAGCAGTCTGTACTTGAATCAGGGCAGAAATCTGGAAAGAAGGTGGAATGTTCGTTTTCTCTCAATAAGGGTTCCGCTGGTCCAGTTGATGAAATCCTTCAAATTATCGACGATACGGTGCTGAAAAGGCTGCCCGAGATGAGTGTATTTGACATTTGTCGCGTCATGCGCGCGATGGCCGCCGATCTCGTTGGAGTAGGCTCTGCAGAGCTGTGGAAAGCACTCTTGAGGCAAATTTATATTCTTTGCCAGGGCAAGCATACGGCGCTGATTCAATCGAGTCCAGAGCAAGGGCTCGGAAACGAGCTTGTGCCGCGCCAGAAACGGTGCAAGAAACAGCATGTACCGCAGCGACGGAACTTGCTTGATGCCTACGCGACGATCTTGGTGATTCTACCGAAGCTTGAGCTACGCCTGCGCCCCTTGGCTGAGGGTGAGGTGGATGTCTTTTGTAATGACGAGCACTTGCTGAAGCTTGTGGCGAGCAATATCCCGACCAATATTCTTCAATCACGACCAAATTACTACAAAGGTATCATCTCCAAGCTTCGACGGGCGTACTCAGACTACCCAGAGCTGTACGAAATCAATGCAGAGCTATGGGAGGTCGTGAAGCTTGCAAGGGTGCCAGTACACGGTAAGCCGAAGCGCAAGCACTATCGAACGCCGATAGCGTCGAAGGGCGGTGCGCGACGTCGAGGATAGGACTCTTGGAGGAAAATGAAAGCAGGTTCAGGGGTATTTTTGTGATTATCGAGAACCACAGCATTAGAGCACAGAATTTCATGCAACCTTGAGCTTGTGGCTTGTAATTTTTGTATCTTCTCATAAAATTCACAATGTAGACTTCGAAGAATAATTGTTGCGGCCGCTCCTATTCGCCTTGATCGCATGCGCTGAAGATGAATAGTATTAAGTCGCTAATGCACATTTCTTAATTCTCTTTACGTGCATTTACATTAGATTTTCAGAAGCCCAAATCATATGAATAAGCCTCTTAGCAGATCCCGTCTTCGAGACACAATATTGAGTATAGTAGCACGGCTTTATGACGGCTGGGGCTTCAAACGACGAGTTTCTTGAAGATGGGAGATTCGTGAGATCAAATAAGCAGATGTCGATAACCCGGGCACATGCCACAAGCGGCTTAAAAGACTCAGCTTCTTGTGCCACCTGCTGGAGTTGTATGATATGGAAATTCCTCTGTGTCAATGTTACAGCAATCAGAAGATGCGGATGATCGGGGGTGTGATAGTCTCGTCCCGAGAGAAAAGCCTGCATGGCTGAACATTGGCTCGCACACGGACGCGACAGAACATTTATAAGATCTCATGTTTCTTTAAGCTCAACAGACGTCTAATATTTGCTTCTAGGGTGAAAAAAGATGCGATCAAAGGGTAAAATATCCACTCATTACGTTTTTAGAATACAAAAAGCGCTCGAATCTCGGATGGATGCTTCTTTCGCGAGCTGGAAAATACTAACCAGACAATGGACACCCGTTGATTCTGCAACCCCTTGGGCTATCATATGCTCTAAAGTCGATAGCTCGTCGATCACGAACGCCTTGGCAGACTCTTTCCAGTTGAGCTCAAGAGCACGCGGATATAGTTGCCCGAGAAAGTCGGCAAGAGCGATATTCGATTCTTTGAGAATTCGGCCCAAAAGCGCGTACGATTTCGTGAAGCTCGACTCAACAAGGGCTTCGAAAATTTGCTCTATCAGAGCGGGGGACGGCGCACCTGTACATTTATGCACAACGTCTTCAGTGATTTCATCAAATGACATGGTGGCGCCTTGGACAATATTTATACACCGGCGCATATCACCACCGCTTATTCGCACCGCTGCCTCAACGCCCTCCTTCGTATGCGCAATCTTTTCGCTTTGCAAAATGGACATGATTCTATCCACCATGTCGCTCTGCTCGAGGGGTGCAAATCTATACTTGGTGCATCGTGACTGTAGCGCTGGAATTAGCTTGTTCACATTATTGCAGATGATACAGAAACGAACATTTGTGGTGTATTTTTCAATGATGCGTCGAAGTGCAGCTTGGGCATCGTGCGTCATCTGGTCTGCTTCGTCAAGAATGATCAACTTGTATGGTACGCTGGAAAAAACAATAGAAGTTGAAGCAAAGTCCTTGATCTGATTCCGGACAACGTCGATTCCACGCTCATCACTTGCGTTAAGCTCGAGCGTATTGTTTTTCATACCATGTTGACCGTATATGAGGCGAGCGCACGATAGTATCATCGTTGTTTTCCCTGTGCCAGGGGGCCCATAGAAGAGAATATGCGGCAGCTGATTGCTTCGAAGAAGCTTTTGGATCGACTTCATGATTTCTCGGTGCGAGATGATATCCTGCATTTCCATTGGGCGGTATTTTTCTACCCACGGGAGAAAAGCACCTGCATTATTCTTTGCTTCAGTCCCAAGCATTATGATTGTTGAAGTGAGGGAAAACAGGTCTTTCCTTTGGAGCATATTGGGTGAAAGCAAAGCAATAAAAGTATTAACACACTCTCCTATAGGAACTGTAGCTATAGCAGCACCATCCGATCGTTCCGCCAGCAAAGAGGCCGTATATTGAGAGACCTGCATTGGTTTATTTGCTGCTGCGTGATCTCCGTTCGAAACCCAAAATAGAGCATGACCTTTTTTCGAAATAGGGCGCTCCATAGGTCAAAGATCTTGCCCTTATCATTCGTGTACTTTTGAAATACATAAAAGCCCATGCATGCATCATGAAAATCTCGAAGACCTTGCTGGTCAAATGAATTTGCGAATGACATCAATGCTCCATGCGTATCATTCAGCATGATGCCATCTGGCTCTAAGCTCTGTATGCGTGAAAAGGAATTTAAATCTTTTATTCTTTGCACTACATCCGGCTCCTTAGTTACTACTCTGTATGGTTTTGAATAGATTAGCTCGCAACCAAGGTTTTGAAACGGCTCGTGTGGGTATGCCTGTGTAACTGCGAGTGCGACAGCGTATGTCCCGGTATATGCCGTTTTTCTTGTTCTTAATGAATAAATTTGACCAGGCTTATGGTAATCTTTGAGAATATTTGAATTCTTATGAAAGTGTTTGCTTCGGTGGTCAAAGAACTCAATGACTACCCCAGCTTCATCATGCACGAGCGCCTGGCCAAAATTGCGAATGCGCTCGAAAGCCTTGTGGTCGAGAGTTTTCACGACCGTTGATGCACCAATCGACTCACGTACATGTACAGATATTCCATCTGCAAATCTTGACATAAAAAGATTGAGCAAAGTAATACACGGGAGTGCCCTTTGACAAAAAACAATGATCAATGCTACAGACAGCGCCAAAAACGTAATTGCATATCTGACCCACTTGTAACTATTGTTTCAGAAACTTTTGAAGCTGCAAAAGTGTGAATGCTACAAGGATGCTCAAGACTGAAGATCGGAGTTTGATTTTGAATGCTTAAGCCTAGCAGAGTGCCTGTAGTAGAGGCGCATATGATTGCATCTTCCTTCCATGAAAAGTCAACTTTTTGCACAATATCTGTCGCTGGTGTTGAAAATGATTGAAGTGGACTGCAATTTTTTCGCAAGTCCCAAAGAATCGCTTGTCTACTGGATCCGGAAGAAAGGAGAAGGTTTCCTGTTCTTGAATATGCGATGCTTGTGACCTTTTCTGATTGTCCATGCACATTTGGCATGAGTTGCGCACATTTTGCGCTTCTGCCATCGAATATGCTTATGCTTTCACTGTTCGTGACTGCTGCGAATGACTGCCCTGTTTCTTCTACTGCAAGTTGGCTATAATAATCTTTTTTATCGCTCTTGGAATATGCCTTCGTAGAATACGTTTCATTTAGCTGAATATTATACCATCGTATATCCCCGCTTTCGATGGAATAAAGAACATACGTTCCAGATGGATGGGCCTTCAGGGATACGATTCCTTTCGAATCACACAGGCATTGAACTGCTTCACGGCTTTTCTCAGACGATAGGGAGTACGTCATCACTTTAGAGTCCGTGCCTCCACTGAATACTAAGGGCTGTAAAGGATGAAAATCAAGAGATGTTATCTCTTCTTCGCTGTTCGAGAACAAGCGAAAAGGCTTGCGGTTCGCGGAAATCTTTGTGTTCGCTCCTGATTGCAAAAAATCTGCATTTCGGTGTACATACACTTCACCAGAGCAAGTTGCAGATGCTGAATATAGCCCATCAGGTGACTGTACTATGCCTTGCGTCGGGCTTCGCTTTGTAAATGAGGAGTTCATGATGAAATCTTCGGAAGCCACACCCTTCGATCCCACAGAAGACATGTAATTTTCTGCATAATATTCGTTGGAGCCAATTCCTAGTTTCCTTGTCTCTAAGTCGTGCAAATTCATGCTATTTTGCATAGGTCCACGCCCCTTCAAGTCTCGTACGCGATCTGTCAAGAATGAAACTTTTGTCGACGATGCTACATAGCTTGCAGCATCTAAATAACCGTTACTTGCCAGTTCTGCTGCTATCATTGCGTAATTCTCCCTATCCTGATTCGCATCATACATTTTATGAGTTATAAGATCACTGCATCGAATGAAAGGAATGCAAAACGATTAGAGTACCTGATGAATCTTCTACGAATACGATTTGCTTTACGAACTCTTTTACGAATACAGATAGTTTCGCTCAATGCCTTCAAATAAGCCAGAGTGAAGCCAAATTTAGTTAACATTCCATGATTCTGCCAAAAATCATAATACTTAAAGCCCTTATGACTTTGGATAACTCATTAATTCATTGCACATCCAGAATCACAATGTGTGCTGATCTGTAGCCTAAAATTAGAGTGACTAGGGCCGAATCGGCGCTAGCGATACTCCATTACGCCGATTTTTTAATTTCAGATACTTAATTTCAGTCCGTATCCATTTCAAGAGAAAATGCCGCGTAATACACCGTTGCCAAGATAATTCGACCAGAGCCGAGTTTATGTACTGGTCTGTTTTCTACAATTGGTCATAAAACTGGACCGTTTAGCGATTCGAAACCACTATACTATAAATTCAAACAGGGGCCCGAACTGGCAGGTTTCTTGACCACCCGTGACAGGTTTCTTGACCGGTGGCAGGTTTCTTGACTGGCGATTTTTTTCTTGGACAGGTTGGTTGACCGGTTTTTTAGCGTTCTGGCCAAGTTTCTTGACCGGTGGCAAGATTATTGACCACTTTTGAGTCAATTTGTCCAAGTTTCTTGACCACCTTTGTCCAAGTTTCTTGACCGATTTTCGGGTTTCTTGACCGGTTTTTTGACGTTCTGTCCTGGTTTCTTGACCAATTTTGGCCGAGTTCGCACCGGTTCTGGCTTGACCCGTGTCAAGAAGATTCACCACTTTTGCTAAGAAAATTCTCAATTTACTTTCCGTTCTCTCATATTCTCAATACTTCTTAGAAAGATAATCCCATGGAGAAATAATTAGTGCAGGCGCATCGCAATAAATACTGCAAGTGCGGAGAGGTCCGAAAACGAAAAAAATTAGTGCAACAAGGGGTAAAAGGAAAAAAGCACTGCAGCTCCAGAGCAAAAATCAGTGCAACCAAGGGACATTCGAAGCAGGTTGAAATGGACATACATTTAGAGTTACTAGAAGCACATTTCAAAAAAGCGATCTACGAACTCCTGAAAAGCGTCGGACACGCATTGATTATGCTCTGGAGATCCCTTCCGACGAGTCTGGCTATGGAGGAGCAGCCACACAAGAGATCACGAACCATCGAAAATAGACTTCGGGGCCGTTCCGGCCCCGGGCCCCCGCCTGCGGCGCTTTTCTTGCTGCCGGGCTTCACCGCAGTCCATACCAGCTTCGCAGCAGGCATTGAACGCACCGGGCTACGCCCGTTGCTTGGCCTTAGCTTAACCTTTTCCTTCTTCCTGTCATTGCAGGCTTCGAACGCACCGGGCTACGCCCGGTGCTTGGCCCAGGGCTTAACATTTTGGCTTTGGCCATACCCTATTAAAAAACAGATTGCTCCCTCAGGTTTTAACAACCAATGCATTGGTCGCTAGGTTGATTGACCGGGTCGGGTTTCTTGACCGCCGGCAAGATTATTGACCACTTTAAAGGCGAATTGGCCAAGATTCTTGACCACATTTCGGGTTTCTTGACCGGTTTTTTTTAAGTGGTCAAGAATCCTGCCGGTTCGGGGGGTTCTGTAGAGAAATCTCAGTTTCCCCCGCCACTTCCTCTGCCGCAGCTAACATTTTCTCATTTTCCCCCGAAACGGGGGAATCCCCCATTTTTAAGAATGCCTGAATTAAAATATGAGAGCCAAGAAGGAAAACCATTATAAATGAAAGCAATCCCAGGGTTTCGGGCATTGTGCGAAATTTTGATCCGAAAATCCGGTGAAAGATGGAAACTCCATGAAAAGCCACCTTCTCCACAGAGGTGTTCAATTCTTTTGATCTGTAAAGTTTTTGATAATGTTTCCGTGACATTCAATGGTACATCTGAATCTCTGATTTTTCGAATAACACAGAAATGACTGAATAATGGAGAGCGACGCAGCATCTGAAAAGATAAAAATTGGAAAGAGATCATTCAATAAATCTCTTGTAAAGCAGAAAAACGGGTATCGACTAGTTTATACTCCGTACGAAAAATACACAGGGCTCAAGTGCCTTACTCACTCAGGTAGCTTCGGTTTTGTCTTCTCAGCAAAGATGGGACGAAGAAATGTGCTAATAAAGCAACAATCTCTTCATGAATCAGCATATTGCGAAGCAGCTCTTCGGGAGCTGTGCGCATTAGTTTATTTGTGTTCACCGAATTTCAACCATGAAAGTATCATTTCACTGATTCAAACATGGGAGGCAGAGGACTGCTTGTATCTTGTCTTTCCAAGACTGGACTGCTCACTTTGTGAATTCGCTGATGATAAGCCAATATCCGTAGATGATCGGAATGCTATATGCACACAGATCATATCTGCTCTACGTCATCTTCATCATTGCAACATCATACACCGTGACCTACGAATGGAAAATGTGGTCATGATGAGAGATTGCTCGCAGGTGCGGCTGATCGACTTTGGAACGTCTCGCCTAGCGATTTCAAAAAAACAAACCCCGGGAAAATATGTGAGCATATTCTCTGCAAGAGCACCAGAGTGTGAGAATGGATCTTTCAGCAAAGCGTCAGACATATGGTCATTTGGTTGCCTTTTGGCGCAGATGATCTCAGGAAAGCCTCTCTTTCGCTGCGAAGATTCAGTTTCTCGCGATTATTATAGAATTGAACAGCTACTTCAAAATCTACCAGGAGATCCAACGCCGCATGAGATGATTCTTCTTCAAAGAACTCTTTTACTCGATCCACAAGAAAGAATCCCAACCGATGATTTATATGAAATTCACTCAAGATACACAAACGGAGAAAAGTCTCTCAGCATCAAGCTTCCCAAAATTTCTTCTCGAGACATACATAACTCAGTGAAATACAAACCTACGGAGTATAAATTTCGGGACTTACCAGCAATGCATGAAAATATCAGGAAACTCATTGATAGCTTTTCAAAGAGACAATTTTTGCGCTACACAACTTTGCGAGGCGAAGAATGCTAAATCCAGAAATGTAACAGGTAGATTTTGCTTTTTCACAGTCACAATCTTTTCATACATATTAATCTAAGATGTCATTTTTTGATACAGTATGTGGTAAACGTACAGTAAGCTCACAGAAAGGCCATAAAACTGATGGGAACAGGGAATCCTATGGAAAGAGGGTGCATGATACGGGGGTTCGAAAGGCTTTCGAGCGGACTTATCCTCTGATAAATGCCGGAGATGCAAAATCGGTGGGGTGGACAGAAGTTCACTCTCTGCAATCAGCAGTACCAAGCTTGGCTGTTGGTAACTCAGTTAAAGTTCTCTCCATAACAGAGAGCGCTTGGGAACTTGAAAATGGTGTGCAGCTTGAAACACATTCTACCACTATGAAAGCCAGGCAATATAAGCAGGATCTTGATCAATGCGATATGAATCTCATATCATCAGCCCCTGCGTATTCAGTTTTGCACATGCAAAACAATCAAATGATCCTCAACGAGGTTCGGAGTGAAGATGGGTTCAAAATACTCAGAGCCGTAGATCATCCACAAAGAAGAACATTCCAAGCCCAATCAATGCCACGAAAACAGTCCAATGGTGCCCAAACATCTGGAGCTCTATCAAAGCCGCAGGTTCGTCACGAAAATCATCGAAATGTTCATGAAGAAAAAATGGTTGAGCTCGAGGAAGCAGGGGCATATGACGTCGATGCCATCGCATCAGATGAAGAACTTAATACTGATCAAAATGCTCTCCAGAAACAAGCGGATGAGATAGACCTAATGTTTGGCGACTTCGACGATGCTGAATAAGTTGTGCTAATTAAGTTTACAACATGTAGATCTTGTATGGTGGTTATGGAGGTACAGAGCGCTTCAGTGCAATACTCGAGTCTTTACTGGTGAATCCATTTTTATCGCATTTGACCATAGCGTTCTTTACAAATGTTGCATTCAACGAAGGCTTTGGTAAACCTATGAATGCACCAAACAGGAATTCAGCTTCATGGTGGCAGAGTCCGTTCGTATGTCTTTGGAATCAGAAGTTGCACTTCTTAGTCGTATTTTAAAAGAGTACGCCCTTGGGTATCGGCCATGCATTTGGTTTCAAAAGTGTATGAGTCTGACACGAAAGCTAAAGCGTGTGATAGCTCTGAAACGTGAGTTGCAAGGAGCGGGATCAAATCGCGGGGTACCACGTAGCTTGAAACTTAAAGCGCATTGTTTCAGCGTGATGCGTTTGCTGTTGATGGAGATAAGGGCGGGCCTACACACGCACAAACTGAGCTTAGTCCTTCTCGCCAGCGTTGCGCAAATCAAAACGTTCTTATGAAAGGGCCTCCATCGAAGCAATAGCCAAAACTTTTTGCTCAGCGCCCCGGAGAACTTCCAGAATGCATGTTGGTTACTCCCTGGTAACAATTTATCTCTATTGATCCCTCGAATGCCTCAAAGAGTGAAATAATTGAGCTGCCGACGTACAATATCGATCTTCATTGCATCACTCATCATGATCTTCATATCATTTACAAAGACTTTTCTGAAGTACCAAATATTTTGATCATTTTACTCAAACATTTGAAAATGTATCTCATTTGACCGAGTGCTCGACAAATTTACTCCTTCCAAAAGCTTTTCCTTCGAAAGATTCGTGAGACCGACTTTTCCACTCAACAGCGATGCAAATCTTTGTGTGCGCATCTGATCCCTCTGCAGCAGTACATTTTAACCACTGATAGGTGAAAAAATGAACGAAAAATAGTTGAGGGTAAAATCACCGCAAATCTATCGCAATCCCAATCTATCCCAATGAGGATCTTGAGATAGTTGTTTATTATCATGAAATAGCATCCCATTCGCATGCAAGCATCTTCGATCCTTGCGAAAGTATAGGATGTTACTTCTACACACCACTTACAACCATTCTGCTAGGCGAAGTCTTGAACATAAGAAAGCTAAACAACCGAACATAATGCACAATGCTATCCATTGAACTGCTGAAACCGCGAGCGTGATTTCACCTGGTGTAATTATCTTACACTCGCCGCTGAGACTTGTGGCACATATAAGTGGACAATCATAGGAGCGAACAGCAATACACGTCATCGGCGCACTCATGAGGCGACAATGGCGGATAATGCTTCGCTTTTCCACTGAGTAAATCAAAATTTTACCGCTCGCTGTTCCGATCGCCAAGTATGTCTCGAGCGGTTGCGCAAAAGTATCGCATGCCGTGACTTTATCATTGACCAAAGGAACTGTTTCGATGTGCTGGAGCCCCTCGCACCACTTAAACGCATACTTTTTCAGGTAGCTCTTCGTGGCAGTGACATGAGCAGTGCATAAAACGGGAAGCGAACCATTTAAAATCCAAAAGCAGCACGTTGTTCGATCTGCTTTCGCTAAAATTTCGCCAAGGGTGCTTATGGCCTCAAGATCACCGTTTTCGGTCACTTTGCAAAGCGTCATCCGTCGAGAGCGTGCGAGTTTCTGTGGCGCGTCCTCAGCAACCACGGCAACAAAATACTGTGTTTGTGCACCAAGCACCGCGAGACCTTTTATAGTGACAATTTCTAGCCCGTCTGCAGGTTGGCCCTTCGGTGGGTTGGCATCAAGCCACTTGTTGGAATAGAAGTCATCGATTGCTACCACAGGTTCACGTTCGAAGCCATGAAGCGTGCACAAAGCGGCTCCTATATAGGCCTTTGCGCTCGTTCTATACGAATATATAACCCATTTCGGCTGTCTGCGACTTCTCTGAGTAGCTTTGTGACCCCTTCGTGTGAAAACCGCGCAGCTCTGTGGATGAACGAGGGAGTTACTGACCGCATCGAAAGTGCATGATATATCTCCTTTCTCGTTGAATGGTGGGAGGTCAGTGATGCACTGGTACGTCTCGTGGCCATCAGATTTGCCCCAATGGATCGCTGCAAACTGAAAATTTTTCGGCGTGGCAACAATACTCTCGACTGTTTTTTGCTTTGTGTTCTTCGATATTCGGTGATAGAAAACTGCATTCCAGACAGTTTCTGTGGCCGCCACGAACTGTGCACTGGCAAATGTCTCGCGAGATCCTTGTATTCGTATCTGATTGTCTACAGCAGCATGGGTGTTCGCATTTATTCTATGCAGTACGAACACGCCGCACGGCATACCAAACTTTGCGCCTGCACCACCATAGATCAGTAGCCTATCATCTACCCACTTCGCACCGAATATTGGGAACGGAAAACGATCAATACGAATAATTTTGCTCTTTTCGGTATCGCTCGGTGAAGACATGTATCGCTCTTTTTTTTTTACATTCTTAAAGGGAAAAGATATATAAACAACTATACATACGTACGAATGAATAATAAATACTCAGATACGATCTCAAATATGGACCTACTGACCAATGCAATGTCAGCGTTCTATCATTGATGGGCGATTTGTGATTGTTGCACACCGGCCGCACTGAAAATCTTTCAAAGATTGCACCTTACTCAGCCTTGAGAGAATTGCACGCGACGAACGCCGCGATCAGCGACTCGACGTCGATAGGCTCATACTTTGCTACCCACGGAAAGAGAATACTCATCTCGATCATGGTCTTGGGTTCCAGGTTGAGCATAGCAGTCACCTCTGTCGGGCTGAGGTGCACTGACGAGCTGTCACCGCTTGCGCGCTGCACGAGACGAAGCGGAAACGCCGCGAGGAGACTTCGCTTCTCTTCCAAAAGCTCGCGGGGCTGTGCGGAAACAGCTCGATGGGACGCCTGGGCGTACTTAAGGGTCTCTTCCATAGTCCGAACATGTGGAAGCATTTTGTACTCTTTTTCGGAGAGTGTCAGGCGAAGGCTCTCGAGCTTACTTTGCAGGATGGATATGACGTCGAGGTAAGCCAGGGGCCGAGCTTTTTGAGCGAAGCTGTCGTGTTTTTCAGACATTGTAATTGATTACAGATCTCTCGTAGAAGTTGCATAATTGTAGTTCGAGGCTTGCTGCGTGCGAGCATGCGGAAGCATATATCATACACCTTCAAGACGCGAAGTCTTCTTTTTGCCGAGCGCGAGCATCCACATGGGTGTGACGAACGCATTGAAGAGCAAGAGGTACTGCATATAGCGCATAGCATATCCTATGCCTTTCAAGCGAAGAACGTATGTAGTGAAAATGTTGTCCACCGCTGTATTTGCTGCGTACTCGCGAAAAGAATATGCAGCGAACTGTGTGACGGTTATTGAACAGAACAGAATTATCATCGTGTTGAAAAGAAAGCTGTTCATCAGAGTGTCCCCAACGCGCATGGGGTAGATCGAAATAATGAGGAAATTGAGCCCCATGCAGAAAATGCCCTTGACCACACACCACAGGAGAAAAAAGCAGAAGATCGAGTAAGCCGCAGTCCCGAGGAGCGCAAAACGCTTGTCAAGCTCGATGAAGCACGTGTTCAAGAACGGGTCGATGCCTGACATATTGTAGAGAATCATATGCAGTGCCCAAAGCAGCGAAATGCATGCGCTGAAAATACCGAGGGCGAGAACAAAAACAGCCCAGATCGGCGAGCAGCCCCGGTTATGGTACGATCGCTCGAGTGCTTCATATCTCCGCTCGAGGTCCATGACTTCGTTCCTGAAAATCTTGATCTTTCTATCCAGAGAGCGCCCAGCTTTTTTCTCATGAATGGATTTATCGAGCTTGCCGCCTATGGCCTGTAGGTGTGCTGATCGCTCGAGAATATCTTTTTTTGCCTTCAGGTAGACATCGACTGGTATGGGCTGGGCGCGGCCCTTCCACTCTTGTATGAGCTCAAGAGGGAGCGCGATGAGTCCGATGCCACCGAAAATCGCGAAGCCGACCCAGCCGATAGTGCTGAATAGTCCGACAACATACACGAACATGCTAACGCGAAAGCTCAGTGCACTTTTTTGCGTGACACTGGCTATACTGAGCTCATGGCTTGTTTCCAGCGTCCCTATTTGGTGGTTCGCAATATAGTTTGTAAAGGGTACGTCGGAATAGCCCGCAGATATCCATAAAACAATCACGAGGCCAACAAAGGTGAAAAAAATCGCTGATGTGTAGCTCAGGGCGGACGATATCTGCGAGGATATTCCTTCGCTTTCGGGGTCCCAGGACTCATAGTAAAAGATTGCGAATGGAACAATTATCAGTGCGAAGAGGACGATGAGCCAGAGGACAACGTTCCACAAGAAAATGGTATTTATACCACCGCCAACGGACTCCGCTACTAGAACGCTCTTCTTGTTCGCCACGTCGTACGGTAGAAGCAAGACAGCCAAACAAGCGAGGCTAAGGCCGCTCACAACGACAAACTTGGGGAGCCAGGCTTGATTTTTGTCCTCAGCACTTGAGTATAGTCGAACAAGGATAAAGATACCAGAAACAACGAGGAAAAAAACGACCGAAGCAACAATAATGAGCCACCAGTTGATCATAGGGAACGTATCGTTGTGGACAGCGATATTCTATTATTTATTCATTGAATAGTAATGAAAGGACATACATAAATTCATAAAGAGGGGTCGACAATGCAAACAATACGAAGTTGGCAGCAGTTATGCTCTCTAGCCCAGGGCTTACTGTGCTGAACTGGCCATAATTCAACTGAGAAACGATGACCATTTCATCGCCACCTATTTCTCAGCGCTTTCCTTGATATCCTCCACTGGTCGTTTACGTCGTGCTGGAATTTGGGCTGTAGTCGAGTTCGAATTCGTATCTGAAGAGCTCGTGGTCACAAAGTGACTGACGATGTTGCCGCTTGCACCTTTACTCGTGCTCTTGACTTTGTACTCTTTCTGAATGAAAGCATGCACGTCCCACTTTATTTTTGAAGGGTCATTGTGAAAAAGTAATTCGTGCAGCTCGTCGATTTTAGATTGCTGATCTTGCGTAAGCTCAGAAGTCTCCCGTTTAGAGACTAAATCAGTGATTATACTCTTAGCACTTGCATAGTGCTGGTTGAAAACATGCGCTTCCGCAAGAATAATTGAACTTGCCATGGACGGAAAGCTGTCATGAAGACGCTTGGCAGATTCTAAAGCCATGTCCATGTGCTCCCGATAGATGTATACGCAGGTAATCAGCTCAAGCGACTTTTCCATTGTTCTCCGTGCGCAAGAGCACATGTCGTTGTCGTCTTTGCAGCTGGACAACTGCCTCTGAGCGCAGGTCAAGGCCCGACGAAGACATTCAACGACGACATCCCAGTCATCAGCGACAGATCGGTCCTCTGTTTCATCTTCTACTCCTTCTTCGAGGTTCTTACGTAGAACCCGGAAGAACGACTCTGCATAGGACAAATAGTGTGCATGCAGCAGGGGGCTTGACTCACCGTACTTTTTCGACCAGAACGTCAGAATGCGATACGTATGCTTCATCAACGAAGAAAGATCGTTGTGAGATGTGCTCGAGCGTAGTGCATCGATGCGACTTTCGACGGCCATGATCTCACTTTCAGAAGCGATTGAATCATCATCAGAGGAATCAATATCATCTTGCAGCTCTTCCGCCTCTTCCATTTCTTCTGTATCCTCAATTTCAACATCATCTGTCTCTTCGTGGTCATCTAGCGTAGCGTTTGGTCTATTTTCTTCAGCAGAGACTGTTTCAACGCTATTTGTTGCGCCACTATTTGACTCGCCGGTCATCTCACTAGATGAAATTCTACTTTGAAGAAAAAAAGCTTTGCTCTGAATACGGAAAAAAACTACGGAAATAGAAGTCTTTATGCATGCCTTAAATGAATCTTAGTTTGTGGGGCTCTGGATATTTCGTCCTCTTGCTTTTGCTTTTCTTGCTTTAACATACTGCAAGTGCTCCTTTGGCACTGCCTCGGCAACTGCTGGATTGCTTTGCAAATCCGCTAAACTCGCATGATCCTTCACCTCTTTCATGGGCTTATCCCCCTTGAAAAGCCAGACAATGACTACAATGCCGATGATGAAGGTGAGAGCGAAAAGTGCGTACCGGGCACTACGAAAGTACCCAGCAGAAACTATTTCAAACTCAACAGTAAAACTTTTCATCTTCGTCTCACGTTGGTCGTTAATGTAAAAAACACGAACAGCCAGATCATAGGCCCCCAGCGCAAGATCTGCTGCTGGCTTCAGCATATACTGCATACTCACGCTCTCGAGAGGGGCAAGCGTGCGATTGTACCTGATCCCAGTGCAATTCTGCACTACCTTATTCATGATCTTTGCGACAACGTGACCGACAGCGTACTCGATGTGCACAGCGTCGGCCATTGAAGCCTTCGTGTTCTGCATGGAAATCACGGCTTGAAGATTGTCACCGCATTTGACCGTTGCCTTCTTGAGAGGCCTTTGACCAGGAAATGACATATCGGTCTGTATATGTGCATCATCGTCGACAGAAGTTACTTCTGGATGGATCACCAGTTCTGGTTGGCTTTCATCGCTAGAATGCATGAGAGATGCTATTGCGATCCCGTGAATTAGAGAAAAGAGACTGACCATCAGTAAATTGTAAAAATATGTCGAATTGTAAAAATATGTCGAAAAAGTGCAGCAGCACTTGCCCAAGAAACAACAATAAGCGACTAGAAGACTCACAGCTTCGAATTCCATTCAAGAAGATGCTCTTTGAACTTTGCCATGGGGAGGTCCCTTGGGTTGCTAGAAACCTCCTTGATTAGGTATGTTTCTTGGACTACTGCTGTGTCATCTTCACCAGACGATTCCTTTTTGTAGACTGCAGTGAACATGACTATTTTAGGATCGCTAGACGTGGCAATGCTTAAGGTTGACCCAAGAGCGAGATTCAGACGAATATTGCGGTTCATAGCGTCGTGGAAGATAAAGCGACCATTGCATGATGACTTCGACTTTTTCTGCTTTTTCTTACCTTTAGTGTCAACTAGCTCTTCATTGATGCTTACCTTAACACTTCCTGGTCCGATTTCATCCCATTTGCCACCACTCAGTTGAAAAACCTTCACCCGAGGAACTCTTGCAACGGTAACTTCACCCGGTAGGTCGTTCGTTTGAATGACAGTATCGTCATCAAGACTCGTTTTTTCAAGCTTGAGTGCTTTTGCTTCTTTATTTTGGTCATCAGATGCTGCGCGCTTCTTCGTAGAAGCAACATTCTTCGTAGCTGGTGCTTCTGTTTTCTTTGGAGCCGATTTTTTTACAGTCACATTCGATTTCTGCTTTGATTGAGCGGAAATAGATTGTTTCACTACCTTGGTAGTCGATGTCTTTGGTACTTTAGAAGCAACGCCCTTGACTGCCTGCTTTGCCTTTTCAGCAGAGGGGGCAGGGGCTTTCTTTGCTCTATTCCCTGAAGCTACTGGCTTAGCACTCTTTTTAGGTACAGCTTTGACATTCTGAGAGCTCACTTTCTTCACACTAGTTTTTGTAATACTCGCCTTTTTCTCGGTAGTGGTCTTCATGGATAATAACTAAGTTTCAAAAAGGATAATAAAAATAATGCTTATCAAGAAAATGATACATGAACTCCGTTCGGAATTAACTCTAATCAGTAGTTTTGAGCCCATATCGTTTCTGTGTGTGCCAAAACGGGCTTGAAGCGAAAGTCATCTTCATAAACGCAGCTATTTCCTAGCCTAAGCTCAACACGCCCTCCAACGGCCCCTGTTACCTTGAAATTTACCCTTGTTTGTCTAAATTTCTTCATATCTGTTCGAATGAAGTTCCAGTTTAGGGATTGATTAATGGAAGCCATTGGGCCACCGATACCATTCACAAGCATTACTAAATGCGATGTAACCATCAATCGGAGTGTTCCCTGAACATCAGGATTGGGCTCAGGCTTCTCCCATGGGCTATATTTAAAGAGAAGCTCATCACATCGCGTGCTATGTCTCTCGTCACAGGTTCCTGTGAATTTGCATTGTCCTGTGCTTTTGTTATAGAGAAATGTAGTGCAGCCTTCACGCTCTGCGCAAAAGAGGGCGCATTCATGTGCAGAGCCGTAAGTTATCGGTCCATCAAATTTTGAGCATGATTTTCCTGGAGCGTAGTTGAAATTTGCAGGACTTTGCTGAAACGACATTTGACCTACTAGAGATGGCACAATGCCATTCATTGCAAGTCCAAAGCGCAGCGCACCGATGAAGCCAGTCTTCAGACCGACCTTTGCCTGTGCACTTACCTTGTGGGAAAGCTTCAATGAAAGCTTGAAATGTGGTTTGATATAGTAAGGAATTCCAGCAATGCACAAGTAGACAGGTGTGAAGCTTCTTTCGAGAAGTTTAAAGCGTTGAAATGCATCTGTGTCGTCAATGTGTATATGCGGGTGCAGGGCAAGGTATGTGTTCCCTTCGACAATGCAATGAAATGATTTGAGTGCATAATTTTCAATATGAAGGGCAAAGCGTATGATTGGCTGTACATAAAAGCAGCAGTCGATGCACAGCATCCTTGGGTACAATGGCTCCTCCCAAAATATATCACTTGGAAAAGGAACTCTCCAGCTGCCCGTTGTTGCCTCGATTTCGTTGCTCAGGTCCCCAGATGACTTGCGTATTTCATCTTCTTTTTTGTTTCCTTCAAGGTCGCGATAGTAGCTGTATGCACCAGAAGTCAAGTCCTCTACAGCTTCTATTGAAGTGCAATTACCTTCTATGCATGAAAACTTTTCTTTGCGAGTATCACGCGATGCTTTGAGCATTGATTCAAGCTTTTGAAATGATCGATTGAGCATCCCAACTGAGTGATCATTCTCCGCTGTGCTGGAGCATTGGTGTGAGTTTCTCATATCAGGGACAATATTCGTCTGAAACTCTATTTTTGCGTGCTGAAAAAACTCCGATGGTTGTCGATTTCTTCCATGTACTGTGACACATAACCCTTTGAAATGGACCTCAAGAACCTCAAGAATAACGCCCGACCCTGAGTTCTGGCATCGTGCTGAGTGATGCGAGGTGAGAATAGCACCAACTGTGAGCCTCTCGTAAAGTTGCTTCGCTTGGTCAATATCTGGAAATGTCAGAGATATAGAATCTACAGATAGGCAATTTAGATGGACATCCTTTGGAATGCGCACATAACGATGATTGGAGCACTTTGTTACATCGTATGAAAAATGCGTTGCTGCCATGGTGTCACTGTCATTCATTTCGAAGAAATGCATGTGACGTAGCTCATCTTCACCTGCATCCGAATGGAATCCATCAAGATGGTCAAGGGGATGCTTTTGGAAGCATTCTACTCCAATCAAGCAGCAGGAAGCGGCGTAAATCATACAAAACAATGGAGACCCGTGATATGCTTCTCTTAAGATCATGAGGATTCAGATTGTGTGCTCATTGGAGAGTAAAAGAAGCAGTGCAAAATTGTTGTTAGGAAAAATGAAATGAGTATGGCTTTGAAATTTCTACCCAAAAAGTAGCCAGTGGCTCTCCAAATTTTGGCCTTAATGATGTCACTAGTGTGCTGAAAAAGGGACAGCGGGTTCAACTAACTTTTGCTCACTCTCTGCGGTACATTCATTCTCTATAGCTCCCTCTCCAAGCTCGTCACTGTCTGATTCTGGACATAAATTTACATAAAGATCATCACCCTCACCGCTCAAAGTAAACCAATCAGGATACTCTTCGATAAACTCGTTGAATGTTTTGAATCCGTCGGCTCGGATCTGTTTTCGATTTTCTTTTCCAATTTGTAGAGCAAGATCTCGTATTGCGATGCCCGATACGCCCATCACTGGCACATAACGCGCAACCTCCTTAACGAGATAAAATTCAGGATCAATTTCATCATCTCGCTGCTTGTGATCTATCTTCGGGTCCTTTGCGGCACGATTTATCGCAGGGCATTTCATGTTTTTGATATCATCCATCGATAAAATGTGCTCACTTTCATCAACCGTATCAATCTCATGCCCAACTTTGCTTTGATCGACGATTTCATCATCGTCTGTCCCAAGATTTTCAGTATTCTCCGTAGCGGGAGCATCCAAATCATCTTTACAGGATGATTTGTCATCTGTTTTTGGTTTTGATTCTTGTTTTGGCTCAGCAGCACGTGAGATTCTCGTATAAAGAGATGTTTCTTCCACGTAAAAAATAGTAGGCCGATCTTGTAAAAACTTTCGAAGCCCGCCATCTTCATAAGCAAGCTGACGACGAACTTTTGGGGAGAGCTTGAGCAGAACGACGTCATATTCAACAGATTCCGGCTTTTGAGGCAAAATGTTCAAAATTTCATTCTGGATAAAGTCATCACGCACAGCTCCTATACGCTTAGCGTGCCTCAAGGCCGCATTCCCCTCTCGAATGCTCAGAGATGCTTGCAGAAAATCATCCTGGGACCCAATCTTACGAAAAATACTGAATTCAGGAACATCCATCAGCTTTTCAAACTTACCTTTTGCATGCAATAAAATTTTCGAGATAATTTTTGTTGTTATTTTAGGATTATCTGGATGTGATTTCTCTGGATCTGATAGCTTACTGAGAATGGAGGTGGCGCAGGAAATTTCATCTTCTCTTTCAAGATCAAAAATTTTTGGGAATAAGCTCGCCTGGGTAGTGAACGAGAATCCTGCGTTATTTAGGCGTCTCCTGTACGTTTTTGGGCAGCGGTGAAGGCAGTCAGTTTCAGACAGCGGATTCTGAGATGGAATCGCAAGCGCTGCTGCGATGAGTGTGGAGCGAAGGAGTCTAAATTGCTCGTACTTGACCGTGCATGGTTTCCCTTCTGTTATGTTTCGCACAACAAGGCAGTTATCGTCCACACAATGGGAGACTTCGAACTTTTCTGGATGGCGCAGAAGAAATAGAAAGCGACTATCGCGTAGTGCAGGAAAAATGTCGATGGGGACTTGGCGAGCAACAGCTCGAAGGGGTACAAATGCTCGTGGAATGTACGCAAGCATAGTTTCAGCTAGCTCTTCGTCATTTTGAAAAACACGAGCTTTCTCTGAAGCAATTTTAGCCACGTCATCAGGATTTGATTCAATCCAATCGACTCGGCAAACCATGCCATTCTCTACGCGGCATCCACGGATAGCACGCATGAGCTCCCGCAGCGAGCTTTCTGTTACAACACGTGTGATTGACGGATCAAGATTCTTGTAAATGTTATCGAGGGAAGTCCAGCCCTGTGATGGAACGTATCTATATAATCTCATTTTGAGCTCAGATTCCTTTCCAAGGACTTGTTCAAGAAATGTTTTTCTTACAATGCCTTTTCTTACAACCGTAAAAGATTTAACTGGAACAGCGACGGCGCGTGCTCTTGGTGCGAGCAACCTGTAGAGGTGAAACATACTAGCACATTTCAGCGCATGAAGGTAAAGGTCACGAAAAAAATGACATGCGTGATCGTTAAAAAATGCAAGAATTCATGCTTGACGGCAAATTAAGGATTAACAAATACCAGTGTGATCAATGTCACTCTCTCGTGTGCATCGCAAGGTTCTCTGAGTATCAATCGGTTCAAAAAACGCCTCATTTTTTTTACTGGCCCAGAATCTATCTGCAATGGATCTTTCATTGGCTTGGATTGAGGATTAATTATCAGTATTTAGTGAAGGATTCATTCTCTTTGCTGGAGTAGACTTCAAAGAACTGGAATTTTTTATAGGTGTAAAGACTGAAGTGTTATGCCGCCCTGAAACAACGGGATGGACCTTTCCCTTGAGCTTTGTGGCGACTGGGATGTTTCGCTGGACAGGATCAACTTGTTTAACTTCTGTTTGGGGATGAGTGGATTCTTTTGAGGTAACCCATTGCTGAGCACATTCGCTATCCGATACGTATGCAGCGCAATCGCCGTAGTATTGTGAACGAAACATGCGCAGCGGCTCAAGGAACTGTCTTCCGTATTTCCGAAGCTTGTTTTTTCCCATTCCATGAACATTCTTCACATCATCCATTGATGGCGGTGTTGGCCGGAGAATGAGCAAAGAAAGCTCGTCCAGCGCATTATTGCTTATGAGGCTGTACTCCTTCATATTTTCTTGTGTGGCCAACTCACGGCGGACCTCCGCAAGCCTGTCTCTGAGCTGACCCCGGAGCGCTTCTGAATCGCAATCAATATTGTTCTGAGATTTCATCGGAGAGCAATTATCATCCCAGCTTACGCTGTTCCAGTCGATAACACCAAAATTTTCGTTTTCAGTGTTCGTAGCAATTGTCTGAGTGACTTTCGGAGCTTTGGTTCTTGTACCTGAGGGAGTTCGATACAGTTCCACAGCAGAATTAGTCCCAGTCGATCCACATTCTACAGGCTTCATGTTAAGCTTTACGCTTTTGACATCTTTTGGATATCTTCGAAAGCTTATCGTTAACTTTTTATCATGTCCCCTTGATGCCAACAAATTTCTACCGCTTTGTGTGATGTGAATCAGTGCGGTGACATTCGCGAAGCTTCTATGCTGTGTTCTCTTCAATGATTCTTCAAAGATATCCCAGTATATCATGTTCCGAATGATATTCTCGACATTTTCAAGTGTGAGCTCGCTTGAAGAATTCCCACGCTGCTCTGCTTCCGAAAATTTATCTTTTGGAGCTTTTCCCGCTCTCTTGCTGCGCGTATTCTTACCTTTGTAAGACGCTGCAAGCTGCTTCGCCGTGATATAGTCATCGCAATTGTGTAGCCTTAGCAAGTTAAGAACGTGGTCGGTGACATTCTGCTCAGCAAGCTCCCATTTGTCGCCCACTTTTGATGAGCAGACGTCACACATCAAGTTGCTTTTCTCATCGATGCAGTAAAATCTGGATTTTGTTTGCTCTCCAAAAAAGTCCAGCTGTTGCTTTCTTCTACAAATCGTGTCATTAGAGCAAAATTCAATCATGTGGGCGATTTGATTCTGGTAAAACTTCAGCATCTGTGGAGAGCTATTTCCCATTGTGATGAGTTTTTCCAACCTTGACTTCGATGATGGATTGTACAATAAAATGCAATCGCTTGGTTTTAAGTCTCGTCCCGCCCTACCACTTTCTTGATAATATCCCTCCATTGATCGAGGCATTGTAGCATGGATTACAAATCGAACATCTGGCTTGTTTATGCCCATACCGAAGGCTATAGTGGCGCAGACTACATGGACTTTTCCTTTCATCCATTTATCTTGCGTCTCTTGTCTTGAAGTCGATCCTGCATGATAGTGCGCAGCTTTTATTCCAGCTGAGCACAAAAGCTGCGCCATTTCTTCTGTGTCTTTTTGAGACAAGCAATAAACGATCCCACATAGATTCTTGTAGTGATCAGTGATCAACTTTGCGACGTTTCCATCGAAAGAGATGCCAGAGATGGAATTAACCTTCTTTTTACTCGCTGGACAATGTCTGAATATCATATAGCGTAAATTAGGCCTGTTAAAAGTTCCTCTGAATAAATTTCTAGTGGGTATATTCAGAACTTCAAGAATATCTTTTGTGACATAAGAAGTTGCAGTCGCTGTAAGTGCCATGACCGGGCACTGCGGAAAAAGCTCCTTTAAGATCCGAAGCTTGCGATAATCAGGTCGAAAGTCATGGCCCCACTGAGAAATGCAATGGGCCTCGTCAATTACCATGCAAGAGAGCTTTTTATTTTCATATAAGTTTTGCAGCTTCCGTATCATAAAATTGCTCTGTCCAAACATCTCAGGGGTGGTATACACAAGTAAACTGCAAAGATCGGCATCAATCTGGTTCTTTGCAAGCAACGCCCATTCTTCAAAAATCTGTCGCCTCACTTTTTCGTTTGAAGAGCCAGTCAGAGCAGCAGCTTGAATTCCCATGCTTCGCAACCCATCAACCTGATCTTGAATAAGTGACACTAAAGGGCTAATTACGATAGTTATTCCAGAATTTTTTCGAACTAGTGCGGTAAGTTGGTAGCAGAGACTTTTCCCTCCTCCTGTAGGGAGTAAAACAAAGCAATCTTCACCACTAAGTGCCGTGTTGATCGCCTCGCGCTGCAGAGGCCTAAAAGATCGAAGTCCAAAGATTTGTGTCAATATCGATTGAACTTCATCGTCCCACGGGTATGAATGCGAATTTTGTCGCAACGAATAATTTTCGGTGCAATTTGCAGAACAATTATCATGATTCTGTAGCATTGTTTTGTTAACTTGTGGCATAATTTCGTTAGCTTTACAAAAGCTGACGCTATCCCACTGAAATCTTGTGTCTGTTTGGTGATTGCGAAACGAGCCAGAAACCCCCCCCTCAGTTGCAGCTTCACAGAATGAAGCTTCATGTAAATTTCCTTGCGGATCTAGATTATCGGTTACCCCACTGCAGGATCTGTTTGTACCAGTCTCAGTAGAGCGGATGGATGAGTGAAGTTTTGGATCAGAAATAGAATTCATCTGACCAGACCTGCACGATTCCTCTTCTTGTCTTTCGCGAATGCAAGCATTTTTTCTGTCGATGAATTTCTGAAGGTCATTAGGAAGCCATAATTCAGGAGAGCTCGCATCACAATCATTCGCCGAGAATTTCGAATGTGCTATTATCTTAAAGCTATCATAAGAACATAATATTGACTTGCTCTCTTTTGCGTTCCCTACTTGAGTCGTTTCATCTATTCCTACATTTGTATCAGCTGTGGGAAATAAGCATGCAGGCTCAACTTTCATCAATTTTTCGATGTAAGACAAGCATGAAAGGGGCGCTTCTGTTTTGAAACGATTTTTCATTTGAAGTGGAAAATAGGTCATGACATAATATATCTTCGCCATCATCATTATTATGCACTCAAGCTTACACTCTTTGACTGACACAAGATATTCATTTGCTCGTTATCCTTACCCCTTCGAGATGCACATGCGTGTTATAAATGGCAAGATGTGACGATAATTCCGGTGGATCTCTGATGGACCCTATGTAGCGCTCGAATGAGCGAAATATACTTGATTGTGCATGATCTAGAGCTGCATAATGAGGAATGTAATACAGATTATTAGTGTCAGGATCTGTATAAAAAGTCTTCCGCGAATTGTTTAGTGTATGAGCCTGTGCTGTCAATTTACTTGACGCGTAGTTTCATGTGCATACAACGAATGAAAACAATTTCCTATGGAATTTTTAGAGCAAATGGAACTCTTCACATTTCAGAGTAAATCTATTTTTTAAACACAAGCGGGACTATCTATACCAGGGTTTCAATTAGGTGGTAAATTGACCACCAGGTGGTAAATGGCACTTTTCAGAATTTCATTTTCCGAAAATTTTTTTGGAAAAGGCAAATCACGCGCAGCCAAAACCTTTCAGATTCGCTATTCAATTCGCGATTTCTACCCATTTCAGTCAATTTACTATAAAAGAAATGATCTAAGCGGCAGATTGAAGCTCGAGAATCGGTAATCACACAAATTTTGAATCTTTGTCGCCCACCTGCTGACCGGACGTCTCTGGTGGTGGTAAATGGGATCAGAAATTTTCAAATTTTGCTGAAACCCTGATCTATACTCGAGTTTTAGACTGAAATCCCGCAAGGAGTGAAATTCGAGGAGCCAGAATTATGTACTTGAATTCACCTACTGCAAGGGACAATCGATACTTCTCAAATAATGGAGGCTTATTTCAACATGCCATAGCTTATTGACGTTTCGGGTGGTAGGTTACCTTTACTCAGAAGTGAACGGACAAAACTCCGCTAGATGCCCTGCTTAGCATGAATATCTCTTTATATGACATCTGATGCACTCTTACTCAAGTTACATGAGTCCATGAGATGCAATATCGAGATGATCTCATCCTTTCCTCTGATAATTTCTTTTATAATCATAGTAACACCTTTGCTGCGCATTCTAGCAGATTTTTTGAGGCCAATTGCTGGACGAACGAAAGCTAGCTATCACATCTTGGTAGCGAAAATCTTTTGATATCATCCTTGTGGGTGAATTAATCCACTAATTATTAAGTCATCACCACTAATTATTAGTTACCACTAATAAGAATCCCTGCGTCCACTATCCTTTTCCATCAAATTCTTCTGAGCTTAATTTTCTCTGTTAAAACGTTCCGATGTCGTTTCTGAAGCAGCACACTCCAACTCAATTGCTCAAAGATGGAAGCTCATTACAAGAAAAACCTGTGTTTAAGAACATTAGTGCATTACAACAGCTGAAGAGCTCAATATCATCGTGCTACGGCCCCAATGGGCTATCGAAACTTGTCATTAACGCCCTAAAAAAGCGCATTGTGACAAAAGACTGCTCTACAATACTCCAAGAAATTGAAATTGACCATCCCGCAGTGTCTCTTTTGAAAGATGCATCTCTTCAGCAGCTCGCTGAAACCGGTGATGGTTCTGCTGCAGTCATTCTCATTGCAGGTGAGCTGGCCCGAAGAGCCGAGAAAATGCTTCGCGAGAAAGGAATACCTTTAGGGGATATTCTCTCGGGATTTAGCAAAAGCTTTCTCATTGCTCAACATATTATCAAAAATGAAATACAGCTTTTGAAAAACGATAACCAGGGCGAAGCTGACACATCCAGTAAGATCATTGTTGGAAATGTTCACGATGTTTTGAATGTTCAAAACAAAGCTCTCATTACTGCACTTCTCCGAACAACTCTTGAATCCAAGTTATTTTCGGTCATGCAAGCATCTGAGATCAGCTATCTTTCAGAAATTTCCTATGATGCGTGTATGAATGTTATTCACCATAAAACGGACTCACAATCCATCCGATCACTGCACTTTGATGTTGACCACATACGGCTTTTACAGCTCCCTGGAGGAAATCCTCGAGACACAGGCCTTGTCCACGGTTTCGTTCTGAACCAGTGCGTGGAAAATGGAACGGAAAAGCGGATTCTAAATGCTAAAATCGTCGTTTACAATTGTGCATTCGACATAATGACAACTGAGACAAAAGGTACAGTTTTATTCGAAACTGATAAGGAGATGATAAATTACTCGAGAAATGAAGAAGAAAAGATCGATGATCTCGTTAAGTACCTGAAGCAGAAGCTCGGTGTGAACGTGATTGTGAGTAATGCGTCATTTGGGGAAACAAGCTTACACTTCATCCGAAAGCATGGGATGATGGCGGTCAAAGTATCTTCAAAGCATGACATCAGGCGGCTTTGTACAGCTGTTGGAGCTAGATGTTGCACTCGCATCAGCCGAAGTCTATCGTACGAAGATATTGGATTTTGCGATGTTGTGGAGGAAATGAATGAGATGACCATCGCAGAATCACATAGTCGGACAGGAAACTCTCGTGTTGTACCGCTTGCTTCTCCTATACTTGCATTTCGAGCTACGGAGTCATCGGGATCGTCGGACTTGGAAGAAGGCATCAAACATGATTCTAAAATAAGCACGATCGTCATACGTGGTTCAACACAACCTATGCAGGGATACATTCGCCATGCACTGAATAGCTCGATCAATATTTTCCGGCTTTTGCTGTTAAAAGATGCAGAAGTTAGGTTATGTGCATCCTCAAAAACAATAGACCACGCACAGATGGGGGGATTCCTCATTGCAGGTGGGGGCGCATTTGAAGCTGAACTTGCAGTGCGAATGCTCAAAACACTGAAAGCGAACGAGGATTCAGATACTTTATTGACGCAGAACAAGATTTCCATCTCTCCAATTGAAGCAACAGTTATCGAGGAGTATGCGGATGCCTTGTATGTACTGCCCGCCGCTTTAGCTGAAAATAGCGGAGGGAAATCACTCAGTGCAATCGTGGAACTCAAAAAGGCTCACAGCTCTCTCGATACAACGTGCAAATGCCAAAGTCAAAGCAGAATAGCATCTCAAGAGAAGGATGTATTTTCGTTGCGCGGGGACGGTGAACGAAGTCGATGTCTTTGCAGTTCGAAGTCAAAAAAAAGTACTTCAAATAAAACAGTGCTTTGCCCATGCGGCTCGGACTGCAAATGTGGAGCGACTGGAAGCTTAATTGGAATCGACATCACCACATCTAGTATTGGTCATATGCTTAACGATAGTTCAAGCAGCAAGTTCGGATCAGGCCAGGTTGTTGAACCTCTGATAGTGAAAGTAAGCGCGCTTCAACTCGCAAGCTCTACAATCATCGACATTCTATCAGTGGACCAGATGATCATGAGCAAAAGAGCCGGAGGGCCTAAAATGCAGCGCCCCTTAGGCGAAGACGAATAGTTAAGTACATATTTTTGAGCTATTTTGCATTTCGGTAAACCAACTTACGCAAACCATTTGATTTAAGCAATCATTTACGCGATGATAAGTGACTTTTCCGACGAAGAATTTCATAGCGAAACGGATTTGGTAGATGACTGGGAGCTACTCATAGAAAATGAAGTTGAAAATCCAGTGGCGGTGGTTGGGGGCATAAAAGACATTAAGTCAGTGCGAAAAAAGTACAAGAAAAAGGTTTTAAAGATAAATAAAGATGAGGATGATGAAGCTGAGGAGCTTGATACAGATTCTCTGGCTATCCGGATGAAGCTAGCGGAGAAATGGTCAGATCTTAAAAATGTCTCTGCAAAGAACATTTGTTTGCTTCACGAGTGCAAGCCTGTGACTAATGCAGAAATACAACGTTTTTTCGAAGACTCTGCAAAGCTGCTGCCAACTTCAGAGAACCAATCTAAAAACTTCGGCTCCTTTCTGTGTGCATTCGCAAGCACGGTCACGAGAGCTTTGTTGCACAATGAAGACGAGAGCTCAGCAAGAACCATTTTAGATCAAATTTTCATTGAACCGCTTGATAGAGAGCAAACAGAAAAGCCATCCCATTCCTCTAGAAGCTCTGAGAATCCCTCGTGTAATGGGAAAACTTCACTTGAGGAGCATGTAGAGATATGTCCCAGAGACTCCAAGCAACCAGCTTTCGATAATACCTCACCAGAAGAATTCAACGATGATGACTTTATGTGAAACAATTCCACAAATTTTGTTCAGCTAGCCAGTCGCTGGTATACAATTTATGCGCAAGATTCTATTAGCCATAGCTTCAATTTTTTGCCTCTTTCTTAAATTGAATGTTTGAGGAAGATGACTTCTTACAACTTGGTGACGGGCTGTCACTCAAAGATGTTGTGCAAACTTCAAGGAAAAGAGAGCATCCAAGCTCGAATAGAGAGAATGTTACAGTAGATGAACTTGATATTTCTGAAGCGAGTGCCGAGGAAAACGAGGAGAGCGTTACACACAGCGACTTCGAGGATTACTTGTACCGGCTCGCAGAGTCAGAAAGTAACTTTACCGGCCTAGCATGCATTAACGGTGCAGACCTCGATTTCTATGTGGCACAAACCCAGCAACATCCATCGGACATTGTGTGTACTGAGAAGTCCAGTGAGTTTCTAAGCAAAGCACAAGTTACAACAGTGCGAAAGATGCATCTATTGGAAAATTCATCTTCCTTTGGCGGTACTCTAATAGAACCCAACCCATACGACAAGACATTTATGATGCTTGAAATGGCTCAAATGCAATCGCATGGAACCCACTCTGACCATCTCACCGAAGGTATCGTCGACTCAAGGGCGACCCTTGTGCTAACTGCTAATGCATTAACAGGGCAATGGGTGTCCTTAATTCGCTCATTCTTACCAAAGAATAAGAAAGTTCTAAGTGGCAACGTCTTTCATAGAAATGTTTTTGATCTTGCTCGGGCAGACTTCGTGGTTGCTAATTACGCGTACACCATGCGATGCATGAGTCTTCACCCTCAGTACCAGCACCTCATCGCAAAAGCCCTTTCAATAAGGTGGGACAGGATTATTTTCGATGAACCAAGCTTGATAGAATATTATGAAGCATCAGCCTTCCCATGCCAGATAAATGCGCTAGGTTTACTGCGATCGAAGTATAGATGGTTATCTAGCATCAAAGCGCTTCCCCAAACAGGAAGTTTTGAAGAAATACTGAAGTATATTTTCATACTCAATTTGCCAGTGTTAGAGAGACTGCCGCGGAACTGTGCGTACTCGATAAATCAGATCAAGAATTTTCAAAACGATCCTATGCTGTTTTTCGGTCAAAGTGCACCAAGAATAGACCAGAAAAAATTCGGTCCCCGCTTCGCAGAAGCTTTACAACAGATCGAAGTCCGTGACGGGGTACAGGACACACAAGTTCAACCAACGTATTTACAGCGAGTTAGTGTGCGGCTATCCCCGAATGAGCAGCAGCTCCAAAGAGCATTTTTGAAGTTCATTTCCTCTAAAATCAAGAGGGCTTATAAGCATGTTACAGATCCCAAATTTATCGCTGACACTAGTATCGGCACTTATTTTCAACGCATTTTGCGAGTTGAAACATACAACTTTTGCCTTAAATTGCGAGAACTTGCTTTGAGTCCGCGACTCTTTCTGCGGTACATAGAGCAGATTCGCAAATTACCAAAGTTTGAATTATTTGACGAAGAGAATAACCCAAAGGAGGAAGCGAAGGTGCACATTCTTCGCAAAAGACTTGGAGTCCTGAGTAATAAACAGGGCACTAAACCACTATCAAAGCACTCTCATGACTCCCAGCATGAGTATGCAAGGCAGATATTGCGATCAATTGAGGCATCCGAAGAAATTGACTCGCCAGAAATCGAAACAAAACTTTGTGAAATTTGCTATGAGACGTCCATTGATGACGACGGTGCATTTTTACCATGTGGTCACCAAATGTGCCATGACTGCGCGAAGAGATGTTTCAGCACTAAGCATCATTGCCCATTTTGTAAGCAAAGGGCTTCTCTTAAAGACGTTGTATCGATCAAAGCTATTCGATCAACAGCCAGTGCACAAAATGGGACCACGAATGAAAATGGGGAAATCAGCTTACTCGAGCTTTCGTACGAAAAGTATTTCTTTGATGAATCAAGTAAAACACAGCAGGTCGCGACAGATATCGAGTCGGTTATGAAAAGCCATAGCCCCACTCGCCCGAATTGCCTGATCCTTACGGATTATCATGAGCACAATTTAGCGATAGCGAATGAGCTTCAATCACGGAACATCGCGACCATGAGGCTCGGGCCTAATTTTAAGCGATCGTTTGCATATTCCAAGCTTATGAAAGGGTCCCGATCGATTTGTCAAAATAATCTTCGAATTGGACCGAAGTTTTATCACGTGAACGCGAAACATCAGTACGAAAAAGACCTACTTGAGGCTGCACGAACAAAGGAGATCGAGGGAAAAATCTACCAGAGCCACCGCTTGGCTGAAACTATGTCGATAGACCACAGTTCCGAACTAATCAGTGGAAGTGCTGTTATCGCCAACTTTTCACTCCTTCACACCAGCATTGACCTATCATGGGTTGATTTTGTGTTTGTCATGGAACCCTTCGTGTTCGGTAGCCAGTTGATTTACAGCGTGATATCCAAGTGCATGAATGCCAGAAGAAGTACGCCCGTCAGAGTAACATTGTACGAAAGCTTGGACTCTTTAGATGAGAGAATTAACCGTTTGCTTCTTTCTAATGAGTTAAATATTGATCCCGTAGACGCAGATAGCGATGAGCGCCAAACTTTTCTTGCAGGAGATCCCGCTCACTGTCTTGATGTTTCTTCAGACGTACGTCAGTGGCAAGGCAAACAGATCAGAAAAGTAAATACGGACCATGCAGCTAATAAAGAAGATTCTGATGGTCTTCCGCACTTGGATGCCTTTCTTCTCCGCGCATCCGTAGATGAAATAATGGCCATGGTCGGCCTACAGTGACCAATAAATCAAGAATCGAATGATGAGCCGGTGAATTTTTCCTTGTGACCTACGTGCATTATTATTTTTTTATAGAAATGACTATGAGTGGAAGCTTGAATTTTTCCGACGATAAGGCTCGAATTGAAATAGAAAATCTCATTTTGTCCGTAAAGAAAGCTTTGGGTGAAAATTCATTTGCAGAGAGTGAATGCAACCAAGCAAGCTATGCTCCAGCAAGAGTGGCCCTTGCAGGCAGCTTTTTACTACGAACAGTCGTAGATGGGTATAAAAATATTGATCTTGTTGCCTACATGCCGGATTCGTGGTGTGATGATCGAAAGCTGAGTAGCAGAAATTATTTGTCGATACGGCAGGACTATATTTCATATCTGTACAGCCACTTGATCACTTCTTTACGCAAGTTTACGGAGTCAGAGCACGATATATCCATGTGTCTGTCATATGCTGAGAAAACTTGTGTCTCGATTTCCTTTCCAGGGCATGGATGCTCAGTGAATCTTCACACTGCGCTCGACACTGCAACAATTAAGCGCTACCATGCGTCGGATGCACAGTTTTGGAAACTTCCTGATAATTTGCTTCAGGTTAGTGCCGACTTATCATCTCTCGATGATGAAACATACCAATGTCTCAATCAAATGGAGGACAGTTCCATGGAGCATATACTTCATTCAATACACCAAGTCATCACGCTTGACAATGAAGTTGCACGCGCTATTATCTTGTTGAAGAACTGGCTCATTACATACGATATGAGAAGAAAACTACCCTCGCATATTTTGAGCTTGCTTGTGTGTGCAATGTCGGTAGGTATGAAGGAAAATACCGAGAGCGCATCAAATAGCAGGCTAGACGCTCTTATGAGAAAGACTATTGCGTTGCTCACAGACTTTGAAAAGCTCGAGATTGAACTTCGAAAGTTGATTCTACGGCGTCAAGGTGGCAAAACGATACGATCAAAGCAAGTACAGGAGCCATTTGACTATAGGAGTCCTCCACACAACTTTCCTGTTACGTTTCACGTGTCGATAGATACAATCCACCAGATAGCATCATTCGCAAAGGACTTTAATACAAAATTGGAAAGTGTTCCATCGTGCACGGAAATGAATGAGTTGTATTTGTCCCTCGTAAAGAACTGTGAGTCAGATGTCGGATCGATATTTCCACCTTCATCTCTCAATCGATTTCTTCTTGGGCAGGATGCGTTCTTTTCTATATATGGCATCGAAAAATACGCGGGAGCCCGACACATTTCACATTTTATTGAGAAAGTTCTCAGCACGGTTAAATATGCACTCGAAGGTCGGGCTGCTCAAGTGGACTACTTTTTACATGCGAAGCAGCACACGAACGAGAGAATGCGTGGTTGGTCTATTTCGTACACGTTATACATCGGTGTCTGTTATGTTTCATTTCATGCTGCCTATATGAACATCACAAAAGGTCCTTTACATGGGTCAGATGCATCGGTGTTTCAAGAGTTTTGGGGACCACAGAGCTCCGAGTACCGACGCTTCGCAGACGGCAGCGTGCATCTGACGAGAGTGTGGAGCGATGGACCGAAAGAAGGTATTGTCACTGAGATTATACGAGATGCGCTCCATAGGCACCATAATATTCCTAACGAACTCATCTACCAGCATTTCTCCTACTTTGAGACAGCTGTACTGTCTAGTGACAAAAAAAATAAATCTTTCAATAAAGTTCGGAAGAACCAAAGTAAGCCAGTGAAGCGTGATGCACAATGCCATGATATCAGGACCGTTTTTCGAAATGCCTTGGGAGCCTTGCAAAATTATATGTATTCTGCGCATGAACACGGGTTTCCGGTTAAGATACAGAGCTTTTTCTGTGCCCATCCGTACATGCGTGATACCAGCATTCAGCCACCGATGCCACATGCGTCGCTCATCCACTTCAATGAGCGAAAAGAATACAAAATGCAGCCAGAAGATGTCCAAAGGCGATGGAGTATCCCTTCCATTCCTGTTACGATTGAGCTGGGTAAACATGCCCTCTGGCCAAATAACATTGAAGCCGTTGACCACCTCATCGGATCGCTTGCTGTTGATCTATGCCTAATTCTGCGCAAGCAATACGGCGTAGTTTGCATTCCAAATGCACAAAGCATCCACATCATTATTCTTGGGTATGCATTCAGTGTTTCTATATGGTATCCGAAGATGGCAGCGCTCTGCAAAGCAGTTGGAAACTCTGGAAGATCTAATTCCATTGATCATGCGAATAAGATTGTCCCAGCGCACCATGCATATATGCGCAAGGCCATCGAGGAAAACGAGGGGGCTTCGACAGCGATTCGATCTCTACTCCGCTTAGTGAACATTCATATGCCTGTGCAATCCATACCGCACGAAGTTGTGGAACTTTTTGTGGCGAAGCAGCTCTTAATTTGCCACCCATCTGTGCGCATGCGACACCCTTTCGTTCTCCTTATTTTGACGCTTGATTTTATAGCGCGAGCAGATTTCGACAAAACTATCGACCTACGCGTGCAGGCACATCGCGAGGGTCCACATCATGACAAGCACGCTTTGCACTTCATAACACCCTACAGCGACCAATCCCCTTTTACCGAATCTGGACCATCAAAAGAAGCTTTACAAATGCTTAAAGAAGTGGCAACTTGGTGTCTACAAAAAATTCTTTCTGCAGCGAGCTGCCCATCGCTG
This sequence comes from Perkinsela sp. pyNocScin1, assembly GCA_964019655.1. Lineage (NCBI taxonomy): Eukaryota > Euglenozoa > Kinetoplastea > Prokinetoplastida > Perkinselidae > Perkinsela > Perkinsela sp. pyNocScin1. Next base: position 226,320 of record CAXHTR010000008.1, read on the forward strand.
CTCCAGCGAAATTACTTCAAATCGGCGACCTGCTTGCGCGACCCGAACTGTGTTTTGGAGCTATGGAAGCGAAAGGCACAGCATGTATCGAGCATACCACATTTGGAATTACACCATGCATTACGAGAATGGCGGGCATTGCTATTACACCCGTTCGCTAAGCATGATTTTGCTATAGAGCTGAGATCGAGTGTTCTCACTTGGCACCATCCGAGTGAAGAGTCTTTGAGCAAGGGGAAGCAATTGAACATTTATGAAAAGGGCCTTAAGGAGCGATCGGAGCTTTTACATTCCTTTCTCTCCTTCAACCCTGTTCAGCACATCTTACAGGCTACCAAGGATGTGTGTAGGGGCGAGCTTGAGGTATACCATGACTCCTATGGCTCACTATCTGATATGCTCTTGCTTCGTGGCACATACTTATCGACAACATACAGAAAAACAAAGCGCGATACTGATGACGAATGCGAGCGAACGGATATGCAGTCGAAAGTTCAGCGCATCGTGTCATACCTCGGAGACGCTGTACAGTTTTACGAAGTGAGGGCTCACGAAAAAGCAACGCGGCTTCCATCGAAGTAGAGGTAGTTGGCATTCAGACAGGACAATGGCTTGATTTTACGACTTTCTATACAGCGACCTTTTTGATAATTCTGTCTTCTTATATCTAGAAATGAAAACAGTAGCTAGTGCTTATTTACTTCACGAGCCCTATTGCTGCTCATCCTATGCCATTCGAGCATTGTTACGCGAGTATGATCATGAAGAAATTGGCAATGGATCGGAGTGTTTCTTCTGCAGCGAAAGATTGTGCGTGGCATGTGCTGTCGCAATAGTCTCGCAAAATTTCCCTGAGATTATTATCCACCTGGCACTCCTAGCGCGCATTTGGAATGCATTCGATTCTGTATTCATATATACCATGGTGCTTGAACTTTTTGCCACATCAACGAGGGAGAGATTTGTGAAAAGCAATAAGATGATGCGCGATAGCTCTCAAATCGACAGTAAGCTTCCTGAAAAACTACACATATTTGAAGAATACCCGCTAACCAAGGGAATACAACGTATCGATAATCATGCAAATTTTATCCGGTGGTGCACACGAATATCTCAAGATAGACAGCATGACTGGACACAAGCCTACGATCAGCTATGGACTGACTCCACTGCGTGCTTCATAACTATTTATATTACCCATATCCACTGGGTACCGATGGTGACATTTCTGCAAAAAACGCTGAGCGAGATGACAAAACTAAACGTGGGCACCCATGCACATATTCATCGAGCTCTGTCCCCATTGAATGTATTCAATGCCCAGTCGAGGATATTCTTGGAGTTCAATATGCGAATCACAGCATGCTTTGCTGAGCCCTGGTTGAGTAAACGAACGCTAACTCTCGTAGATCTTGTGCAAGCATCTCGCTACGCTGTGGATTTCATACGACCGGGTAAAGTGCTCGTATACGAATCGCAATGCATGGCACAAGCATGCCGCAGCTGTCCAAGCCCAGCGCACTATAGCTCACCGTCTTGTGTATCCGACAATGATTCGAGAGAACCAGGATGCGGGTCGCATGAGCCGTTGAACTGGATTGACTTACTGGATCAAAGCACCGCATTTCGCCATTACAATGTATCCATTCTTGAAAACATATTCTCGGCCCTTTTCGTATGTATATCAAAAGAGGGATACGAAATTGCGCATTCACGGTTGCATAAAAAACAATCTGTGCATGAAAACCCCATAATCATCTTTTATGACTTTGCTGTAATGGCCCAATCGCCAAAAAACTTGATCGTATCGGCATTTGTGATCGTCCAAGTCTTGTATAAAGTCAAAAAAGAGGAGATAGCTGATATACTGAAAGTCTTGTATAAGTCAGCTGGTGTAAATATTGATGACATTGACGACAGGCTTCTTGACGCTTCGGGTTACTTTGTTTCTGCGCTCAAATTTCTGAATTCACGCGACTAATCTTTTTACTTTGTAATACGCGTGGGCTGGCGATGTCCTTGCTCTAATTCTTGCCCAGAATACCTGCCTTTTAATGAGAGTGCTACAGCTTTAAATTTATGCTAGATGTTGTACATTTTTTTCGCTTCAAATACAATGCTTTCAAGAAGTGAAAAGTTAAACTATGGGAGTTCATTTCATGTTATGGCAAATGCAATTCTTTTGCTGTTCTCTGGAGGTAGCCATGCGTCTTTTCTCGACTTTCTTTCCCTTCACACAATCTTTTCAGCTACCTTGATGACGCTTGTGAATTGTCTATCAAGCACTAGTAGCATTGGAAAATCACCTCCTTCTAAAGGTGTGAGTCATTTGCAAAATTACAGCTTGATCATGGCGGCATTCGCTATCGCCATGCGAAAATGCATCAAATTTAAGCTTATACCTGTCTTTGTAAACAGTTGGATCGATTCTTCTGCGCAGCCGATGCCCTTTCACTTACTTTGAAGCGATTCTGCAGTCTTTTCAAGATTCTTGCAGCTACTTTGAGGTAATCTGTTGGAAAACATCAGTGCTGCTCATTGATGCCTACTAATTCTTCTCGAGTTAACAGATGTGAAACAGGGGTAGACATCCCGCGATAGCCATCGATACAATTCAATCGGCCATCAAAGATCGCATACTAGTTTATGACAAGAATTATGAAATTTCAGCTTGCACCGTAGTTCTGATAGTTTTCATGCATAATATCTTCACGATTCTGGGCCCTAGACATTATAGGAATCATGGTGGCTTTCATCGATGGACGATGGGTCGCAATGAGTAGTTAATTCTCCTACTGCAAAGGCAAATCATCGTTGGAAGAACCTTCAGGGTCGAAGAAGTGACTTTGTCTATTCATTGGTGATGCCACAATAAAAAAAGAGTACTTGTCGGCTTTTGTTAATTTACGCATGATTCCACAGCGAGAAGGTATACTGGTTGGTGCATCATCTAATGACAAACGTATTTGCGGTATGTTTCAGTTTTCGTTCTACAAATTCCTCCGCTTCGTGGGACCAGGTTTTCTGATGAGTATTGCATACATAGACCCAGGAAACTTACAAGCAGACATTCAGCTTGGTGGGGCGGCAGGGTATAGGTTGCTGTGGCTTCTTCTCCTGTCAACTACGATTGGTGGAGTGTTTCAAACGCGCGCAATAAATGTAGCAGTTGTTACCGGAAAGCATCTCGCAGAGCACTGCCGCGAAACTTTTCCCGCTTCCGTTCATTTCGTACTTTGGCTAATGGTCGAGATAGCGATCATAGCAGCTGATATCCAAGAGGTGCTTGGGAGCGCAACAGCCCTGAATATTTTGACACGCGAATGGCTTCCAATTTGGAGCGGAACGCTCATCACAGTTGTCGACACATGTGTATTTCTGATGCTCCAGCAATCAGGCGTGCGCAAGCTTGAGGCATTCTTCTGTGCGCTCATTATGCTCATGAGCGCAATGTTTGGGTACTTGTATTTTTCGAACTTTCCACCGCAGCTCGAAGTATTCAAAGGCATAGTCATCCCACAGGTACCCGCTGGATCACTCACGCAAGCGGTTGGGCTCGTAGGGGCTATCATAATGCCACACAACCTTTACCTTCACTCTGCACTCATGCTTACACGGTCAGTAGACCGGTCCGACCCACTGGAAGTTCGAGACAGCTTGGCATATAACCACATCGAATCAGCCTTAGCACTCCTCGTGAGCTTTTTCATCAACATGTTCGTCGTATGTAACTTCGCAAACATAAAGAAGTTCCCTGCTAACATATCCAGCCGAAATATGGGCGTGGCAAGTGCAGCCAAATGCTTAGAAATAAACTTTGGCACGCCTTTTAAGTACATTTGGGCTATTGGGCTTCTAGCTTCTGGGCAGAGTAGCACGTGCACTGGTACACTCACGGGGCAGTATGTCATGCAGGGCTTTCTCAAACTTGAGCTGTCTCCCTGGAAGCGTTTGACCCTCGTCCGACTGCTTGCAGTCTTTCCGGCTCTTTTTGTTGCTATTTATACTGACTCACCGCAAAAAATCGATGAGATCTCTGAGTGGCTGAATATCCTACAAGCTGTTCTCCTTCCCTTCGCAGTTTTGCCTCTTGTATGCTTTTCCGCCTCCAAAGCTCGACTCAGAGGATATGCTGATGCAAAGCTTGTGCGGATATTCTTGTATATCTCAATCATTGCGATTATTGGCGCAAATTTCTGTTCTGTCTATGAGTTCTTGGCACCTTATAGCTTCTTAGTTAAGCCGTGGCTACTCGCAGGATCAGCCTTCGTTGGGGTCTTTTACGTCCTATTTTTGCTATATTTTGTTTGTTTCTTGTGGAAAGGAGAAATTCCTACAGTTTGCTGAAGATCAGGTCCCTGTAATCTTCTAGATCTTAAGTCTCGGGCTAGATGTCTCAAGTATTGTTGCCATGCTGTAGAAATGTTGGCCCTCATGATGTTTGAAGAATTAAATCTTGCTCTCTTTCTCATAGTATATTGAAATGGTTCACTCACATGAATCGTGAGATACAAAGAGCATTCGTTGCAAGGAATATAGTTCAAATTGTAAACTATATTCTTAATGAAGCCCCAAGTAATAAAGAGCTTCAGTTTCTTCAAGAAGCGCAAATGCGTCCACCTTCCACCGAATTTCGAGATGCATGTATCAGTCGCTTTCTTTCCATTGATCTAAGTCCTGCAGATAAAATTCATCATCGAAGGGTTTTGTATCATTTATTGGTCAATAGTCTCTTGTACCCAAGTGATTTTGGCGCGAAAAGTGCGTTGTGCCTAACAGCTACAATACTTATACCTCTTCTTCGGTCTTTGTGCAGAGTAGCAGCCAATAACCTCGCTACAAGAGACATATTCTTTTTTCTTGCTCGATTTCTTCTTGAAGCGCTTGTTGCAAGAGTCACAAAACATGATAAAGATTGTGCCCACGTTTATGTCCCCCTTTTGGCAGCAAAGCATGAAAGCTTGCTCGATTTCATTGACTTTAGCGGCTTGCGCCAAGTTCTTGGGAAAATCAATAACAATTTCAGGTTTTCTTTATGCGATAGCGTGAAACTACAGTACAGGATGTTCTGCCCGTTCTTCACGTACTTCGATGACTCGTGTGCACGCAGCGTCTTGCATCTGCTTTCAGATTTGAATAATATGCGGATTAAAGACGGCGAAAATCCGATATTTCTCTCTCATTGTGATTACGCGAAGCTTCTGCATTCAAAAAATGTTTTGTTTGAAGAAGTCATCGGTATCTTAAAAGACCTCGCGCATGAGTCAGCAGCGACTTCTGATAATATTGGGACAGTGAAGTCTTCATCTTTACAGGGGACCCAGAAAAGCGTGCAATGTGATCTCGATGAACAAACTACACGTGAAACGTGGGGGACTATTTTCAGTCAGCCCCTTGCAACAGCGCTCACCTCTAAATTTCCACACAGCATAAAAGCCGCAGCATGTCGGGAAGATGAAGATGAAGTCCTGATGTGCAGCATCTGCCAAGCGCGTTTCACACCGTTTCCAAGTGCGCACATACTTGACACCGACAGTATTTCTGAGATTCTTCATTGCATAACATCAAAGGCATGCGACGCGGCAAAGGCTGAGCTTCTTTCATTTGAGGAGAAACTTTCAGAAAGAAGCAAATTCACAGAGCGTCTGTTCTCTATTGATGCGCTTAATGTCGGCTATTATGCAAAGTCGCGGTGGTCAAAGGATCAAATCAAACAAGCGGAAGAATTAGAATCAAATAGACGTATTCCACCCCGATACAGTCAAATTGATGCTCTGGTGAACGATCTTTTTGAAAGGGGTGTGAAAGCACATGAAATACAGATCATTTTGCCTGAAAAACATTGCATGGCAGCTGTTGATTATCCTGAGAACATGGATATTTTAAACAGATGGAGGAATCATGGGATACTTTTAGAGTGCCCGGATGGCATTTCAGACGACGTATATTGGCTATTATTGGCACTTTATCACTGGGAGAAGCATAAGAGCAGCATAGGTAAAGTGTTCATAGTGTCTAACGACCAAATGCGTGACCACCAAGTGAAAATCGAAGCGGGTGGTAACAGAGGTCTTCTTGCACTCTTTAAACAATGGAAAAGTGCCGTGCAAGTGTTCTATGAAATAAGGGATGAAACAACATGTGATTCATCGACCCCATCTGCATGCAAAAGTTCTTTGAAGATGAAGCTTCATTTTCCGCCAAAGCTTATGCATGCGATTCAGATTTCAGAATCCTGTATACATGTTCCATTTGATCAAAATGAGTTGCATACAAGCATTAGGGAGAATAACTCGCAAGCTCATCGATCTGATGCTTCTGATACCATTCAATGGCTATGTATCAGTACTTAAGGTGTGACTCATGTCAGCTCTAGCTTGATGCTCTCTGTATCAATTGGCAACCCTTGCTTAATTTAGTGATAAAGTAATGGCCTTTTATCCACCAAGAGAGCATCTTGATGTCCTCGTTCCACTCATCGAAAAGTGCTCAGGCGCTGAAGCTATTGCATCGCTAGGTACGATATACGAGCATATAGCCGCAGGAGGTATGGAAAGCATCAATACGATTGCTTTCATATTCTCCGCTGGCCAAGATGCAGGCATTCATCCGAGCCTATGCCTCTCTTGTGGCTTCATTTTGAAATCAATACTCAGAAAAATACAATCTGATCGCACAGAGTTCAACCAAGATATGGTTGAAGCACAGAATATCAGCAATATTGGAGACGCCAGCCTCAGCCGAGAGCTTCTTTGCTCAATGATGCAGCGTGAAAGCAACAATTACCGTCTTTCGCACGCCTTGCACGAGGCAGTTCGAGGAAACACCATTTTTCACACGCTGCTTCTCAAGGCTATCGGACGATCTGACTCCACCGGTCTTTCGCCAATACAAAAGAATGCAGCATCGGTCATCGCAGAGTATGTTCGCATATACGGGCTGCATAGCTTTGCAGGACACTCAGTTTTCCAGAGTTCACTAGCTAGTATACGACAATACCTACAGTTGGATGGAGCAACGGTAGATAGAGCAGATATTTTCGATAATATAACAAGACCCCTTCGCTGCGAGAATATACTGCTTCTCTTGTGCTGTAAAATATGCCTCACTACTTCACACTGGACATCGCAGCAACTAAGCACTAACGTGCGGCAGTGGCTCGAAATTTTGCAAGATATGCATAGGTCTCACGCCGCGAACTCTCCCGAAGCAAATTTTCTTTCTCATTTTTTGAGTACCCCAGATGACTGCGGCGTAAACAATGTACGTGTGTTTATTGGACACATTCATCTCCTTGTTGTGCTTTTGGAAGAGATGCCGATTGAGATTCTCTGTAGAAGAACCAATTTTGCGAATCCGTCGCTAGATTTTGATGCATCGCTTTCGCTCCTTGAAGCTTTCATGGGTCTTTTGCTGCTGCCAGCTTCGTCAAATGCACAGAAAATCGGCATCGACATTCGCAGTGCCTACTTGATCGCAGATATTGCTCTAAATGGAGTTCTTCTTCTTATGAATGGACGCCGCATCGAAAAAAGCGAGCTTGAAAAGGCTAGTGGGGAGCATAGCAAAGGGAAAGAGCTGCTTGTCGAACAAATTCTGACCATTGAGAATAGCACAAACTGGAGCTTTGATCAGCTTTTGCCATATTTCTTCAGTGCTGTCACTTTTTCGTCTGATGCAGTCGACATTCTAACACAGGCACTCATACGGTTCTTCATGGAATGCCTTACTGCCGAGAATAGAGAAAATGTCGGAGGTTCCTTATGGTATTCTCTTGAAAAGAACGCGTGCGCTGTCTTCATAGAAATTCTTTCCTTTAATGCAGCAGCGTCAAGCTCACCGCTTTTTCTCTCACACTTGGGTGGTATCTGTAAATTTTTACTGGAAAAAATAGAGCGGATTCTTGCGCTGCCTGATAACAGTCAAATCTACTCCCTCAATAGTATGAAAGCTTTATCACTGAATAGGCCGCACGATATGGAGCTCAAAAACGCAGACGCAATAATATCCATTGCGTCGGTTTCGCTCGATTTCTTCTTGAGCCTCCTAGAAACTCAAGTAGGTTTAAACGCACTAGGTGACATGCTGCCCGATGTCATACCGATAGCTATGACTCTCCTCGCCTTTACCTCCGAGGAGCTCCAGCAGGAGTTTGATTCGACCAGCGATGACTACCGAATAGCAGATCATTCCGCTGACATTAAGCGCCAGCCCATCATCCGACCAGAGGACCGATCTGCTGCAGCAGCTTCCGAGAGTGAGTCTACGCAGCATGGTGATGGCGAAAATGAAAGCGATCACGAGGACGATGAGGTCAGCCAGTGGTCCTTGCGCATGTCATCTGGTTTGCTGCTGGACGAACTAGCCTGCACCTATGGTGACAAGGCGGTCAGCCTCATCGCGCCAGAGATTCACGCGAGAATACTCCAGTTTCATCAGTCCAATGGTGGACAGTGCCAATGGATCGCTCTTGAGGCAGCTCTACTTGGGTTTGGCGCCATATCTGAGGGTGCCGAAGTGTGCTTCCCAGATGAAGCTCTCTTAAATCTTGCAGTCGCAGCCTTAAATGTTGCTCGGGGCTCTATCGAATCCCACACTCTCGCGCAAGTCATGGCATTTTGGTCACTTTCCAAGTATGCTCCGTTAATTCTCGAAAACGCAACGAACCCAGAGCAGTCACAATCGCTTTGTATCAACCTTCTCACTGAGACCCTTTCCTCGTCCCTTGTCCTTATGCAGACAACCGAAAGTAAGCTTGTGCAGGACGCGGCATGCTCCTGCCTCCTCGCATTCCTCCACGCGCTGCCAAAACCGAGCGAATCGGTTCGGTCAGTATTCTCGCTTGCACCGACGCTCGTGGCTGGCATCGTGGACACCTTCAGTATCTGCTACTATCGCTTCCAGATGAAGAACAAGTGCTTGCTCTTTTCAATCGTGAATGAGCTCTGCAAGTACGACATCAGCCTGGCAACAATCAGCGCCGATCAGCAGAGCGGTGTGCGTGATGGTCATCAATCCGATTTCTTTGACCTTTCGTTATCAAAATTTGCGGTCCATGTTCCAGATATAGCGACGCTCGTTGACAGCTTCATTCCCTCGCTGGATAACCACGGGCTACCCGACATATCGATGTTTGCGAATCTCTCGAAGGAATCGAAAGTTATGCTTCCTTATATGCTCTCTACCAGCTCGTACGTAATTGGATACCTTTTCCATGCGAATGCGAGTGAGGCTCTCTCTCTCATGGGTCTGCGCTGGGTGAAATTTGCAGTGTACGCGTATATTGCAATGGGCAAAGAGCGCTGCCATTGCCAGAAGCACCGGGAGGATACAGACGAAGGCGTCGATGATATCATTCTCGGGTCTCTCTACGTACTGCTGGCAGCTGCGTCGAGTGAAAAATATCTGCATCGTGCCGTTGAGCCTCTATTCTTTGGAAGAAACCAGGATTTGTTCACCGCGTTTGGCCAAGTACTTTTGCAGCTGACGTGCAGCGACGATACAGCTAACATCCTCCGGAAAAATACTATTGCTGAGTTTTCCATGCGATTTTTAGCTTCATGCACCAAATCTTACGCAAAGCATGGTGTCGAGAGTGCCCCACTCGTGACAACAGACTTTCGCTCGCCATTCCACTTTTTTGCCCAGATTGAGCGGAAAGTGTGCGGTAGCCAACTGGCAAACGATGGCCAAATTTCAGTGCTCCGCATGCTTCTCATATTGTCGTCGAAGTCTGCCGCTCTGTGTGTGGGCAAGGAAGGTGAGTCCGAATTTTCGCAGCGGGTGTTTCTTTCTGCTTTAAAGGACATCCCACACGTCATTGCGCTGCAAAAGTTACTAAATGAACGCTGGGTGCAGAACATCAGCGATAATATGCTGGGTATTGCGCAAAATGCCAGTTGCGCCTGGAAGACAAGGGTCCTTGCGTGCGAGTGCATTGCTTCCTTTGGCACCTTATACGCCAATTTTTTTGTTCCCGTAGAGGGGCTGCAGATCACAGAAATAGTGCGATTGCTTTTGTCAGAGGATCTGTGCCATGTGGACCTCCCTGGGCTATTCCAGATTATGCTCGCATTCACGCAGCGGCAAGCGAAACATCTCGATTCCAATTTGGGGAGTGCATTCTTTAGCGGAGAATTCGTCGATCTACTGCTGCGGTCAGCGAGCAAGCCAGCAGATGATTGCAAAGATATCGTGCGCTTTATCTTGGACGCATTGTGTGGCGAAGGCGCGTCCATTGATGGTCTTGACGTTCAGGCTTTAGCGATATTGCGGCGAAATTTCCGTACATTCTTGATGAGCTATTACAATATGAAAGGTAAAGTGTATTGCGTTCCTGTGTTCGAGAAAGTATCTGAATTCTATGGAGTTCCCATCAATCTTTGATGCGGAAAAATGCTCTAGATAGTCGACATCATGCATGCTTAACAAGTCACCGTTGACATGAAATTCTTTTTTTTTCTATTCATTCTGTTCTTGTCTAACGTCGATGCTCCAATTTCTTCTTCACAGGTTAAACGGTGGTGCGAGCGCGCACCGCACAGTCGTCTCCGCTGCAATCAGATTTATGCATGATGGGGGCGCAGACATCATTGACCCAGACAACCCACTGCAGCACGCTACATCGAGCCAGTCCCCAACACCTCTCCGTAGTACTGACGCGGCGCTACACCACCACTTTACTGATATTAAACAGTCTGTCCACAACCTTGCTCGCTGCATCGAAAGGGAGATCGATGAAGAGACGAAATTGCGTGCCACAGCAAACGCTGATGGGTCGCCATCACCCTTCTTTCCCGCGGATGCGCACAACACTGATTATGCGTGGAAATGTCAGCACGTCATTGGGAGCAGGTGGCTACGGCTGCATCGGCTTTGGAATGAAGCCGTAGAGGCAGGTGCTGACGAAAGCCTCGAAGAGCATTCCATCGACATACCGCTACCGTCTCTCGACCAGCAGTTTGATGAGAACCAGCAGGATATGCACGCCACAGGTCACCATCCATTTACGCTGTGCATTCATAACCGCTCGAAGGGCACGTCTATCGAGCTCACAATGGACATTGTCAACAACGAAATCGTGCTAGACAGCGTCTTTCCGACGCAAAAAATCCCCGAGAACCCACGTGCGGATACGCGCTCTATGCCCGAGCCCGCAGCAAGCGGCGACGGGCCATTCGACATCGCGCATGATGCAGCAAGCAGAAACTTTGTTCAAAAGCACCTCAACTTCCAAGGCCCGTGTCTGACCGAATCGGTGTATGATTCACACACTTCGAGCAGAGACGCAGCGTCGCCCATTGACAACGAGCTCTTAGCGCTGAAGCGAAAAGTGCAGAACCGCATTATGTCATTTTTGCGGGTCAGGGGCCTGCTGCACAGTGAGCATGAGAAAGTCACAACAAAAGGTGTCGTCATGCATGAAAAGTGGAGCCGCTGGGTTTCTGAGCAAATTCACAGCCACGAGCAGAAAGAGTATGACCGATGGCTCACGAGTATGCGGAATTTCGTTGACTGATTCGTTTCAAGTGACGTTGACTGATTGGCTCAAAGACCCTGTTTTCCTCGTATTGTATGTATATTCATTAACCTTTTCAAGTAGCAATGCTCAATTCGCGCAAAAAAGATGTCGATGGAAAATGATGGGTGTCATCGTGTGCCAACACGATCCCGAGCGCCCTCCGGCATTCCGAAGACCCCCACTGCCGAGGGCCAACCAGTCCCATCGGAGCAAAAAAGAAGCCCATTTACGAAGTCCGCAGCTCCAGTGCTCTCAGCAAAAAAGCCTACGCCAATGCAGAGCAGTCATGTCTCGCCACAGACAGCAGAACGCGCTCATCTTATCGAGAAGTTCAATTTCGAGAATTTCGCCTATTCCAAAAACTCAAATAGTACAACAAGTAAGCTACCTGTGATCTCGAGGCCAGCGCAAACGCGCGTTGAAGTCAGTGCTACAGCTCCACTACAGCGACCTGTGACCCCAGTGCCGGCTCAAACGCGCGTTGAAGATATTGCTTCAAATCCAACAGCGGCCCGGGTCCGAATTACATTTGAGGTGATCTTTCACGACGATACCGATGCACTCCGCGTTTGCATTCGACACGCACGCTCATGTAAGCAGCAAGATGCACCAACCATGAGTGCAAAAATTGTCCCTGACGCTGTGCTAGTCGGGCTGATCGCAAAAGTTACCGAAAAGAGCTTTAGCAACCAGAAGCGCTCTGGCTTCCTTCACCATTGCAAAGTATCATTCATCGGCGACGCTGTCGAACGCTTTCACTTTCCGCTGCAGCAGTACGCGTCGATCTGCAAAGTGATCGCGGACTTTGAGGCCTCGCACGGGCGCTCGCTCGCCAACGTTGAGTTCAAAATGCTTCCACAGCACATCACGGAAGAAGTCGAGCGCCTTCTGAGCGCGCAGGCACGATCAAGCGCAGGGAATCTTCAAAGTAGCGAGGCAGGGGCGATGCACGGTGGGTCCACCACTGGTTTGAGCCAGGAAGCCTCGCAGCGGGCAGACGCTCTGCCCTTCAACCTCCCAAGGGGCCTGTTCAACGTGCTGCTCCCATATCAGAAGCAAGCGCTCGATTTCGCGATCAACACGTGCGACGGGCGCGTCTACATCGCCGACGATATGGGCCTCGGTAAGACGCTCGAAGCGATCTCGCTGTCACTCCACTATAGCGCGCACTGGCCGCTCCTTGTGATCACGCCGTCATCGCTGAAGCACCAGTGGAAGAATGAGCTTGAAAAGTGGATCCCAGTGCTGCAAACTGGTGGCGCGGAAAATTCTAAGAAGAAAGGGGTGCGGTTGAGCATGGATCAGGAGAAAATTGCCATTATCGAAAAGGCCGCCGACTTTTCCGCATGCGTCGAGCGGGAGACGGGTAAGCTCCCCGGCAGAGTCCTCGTCTACATCATATCCTATTCGCTCGCCTCGACGCTGACAAAGGAACTCACGCGCGCGGCGTTCGACATCGTCATATGCGACGAAGCACACTATCTGAAGGGCCAGGATGCAAAGCGTAGCAAGGCGATCAAGTCTATCGTTGCAAACACCTCGCGCATTATCCTGCTGAGTGGTACACCGGCGCTCTCGCGCCCGCTTGAGCTCTACCAGCAGCTCGAGCTGCTCATGCGCGGTAAGCGCGCGCTGACGTTTAAGGCCTACGGTGAGCGCTACTGCACCACCGACGCGATCAGCTGCGAGGAAACAATGCAGAGTTCGAAGCCTTCGCAAAAGTTGCAGTACGCGCGGCGGTTCCTCTCACCGAAGGCACAGTTCTCGATATCGCAGAAAGACATGTATTCGGGGCACTCGCACCTTGACGAGCTCCGCTGGTACCTGCAGCGCACGGTGATGATTCGACGGAACAAGAAGGAAGTCCTTGAGCAGCTTCTACCGCAGAAGAAGCGCAGCCACATTTTACTCAAAATAGAAGCAGCGAAGAAGGGGCCGATCAAAAGTGAAGAGAGCGCCGCCTCGATTGCACCCGGCCTTGAAAGCTGGCTGGCGCAGCCGCCAGCGGCACCGTCACCGGGACCTATGGAAATTCCGGCAAACACAACAGTGAAAAAAGAAACTGTTCAGCTTTTCTATGAAGCGTCGCTCATGAAGGTCGACGCTGTGTGCGCCTACCTTGCTGAGTACCTCCAAACGTGCTTCGTGCGCCCAGACGATAAAGTTGTTATTTTTGCGCACCACACGGAGATGCTGAACCGTATTGAGTCGATAATCAATGCTTCCCGCCACGGCAAAGGCCCGGGCGAGAGCCAGGCGAGCTTCTTGGGCAAGCAGACTGCACAGTACAGCTATATTCGGATCGACGGTACAACGCCGATCGCGACACGGGCATTTCTGATTGAATGCTTTCAGAAGCAGAATGCGTACAAGATCGCGCTGTGCTCACTCCTCGCCGTCGGTGTCGGCGTGAATTTTTGCGCCGCGCGAACGTGCATTTTTGCCGAGCTGTACTGGACCCCGGCTGTGCTTATTCAAGCCGAGGACAGAATTCACCGGCTTGGCCAGAAGGGCAGCAGCGATGAGAATGACGGGACCGCGATATACGAGCGCAGCGTTGAGATTCTCTACTTGATCGGCCAGGGCACGTTCGACGAGTCGCTGTGGTCACTCGTGCAGAAAAAGTTTTCCATCATGTCCAAGATGCTTGAGAACAAGAATGAGCGAATGCAATACACGATGAAAGATAGGAAGCGGATAGCAGACAGCTAGGTCGACATAGAAGAAGCCGTTGTGCACCAACGTCACACTTCGCTGCGCATGCGCAGCGATCTTCTTGACGCCCTATCTCTTTCACCATTCCTGTGGTGCCCGTTAAGAAGCGATGTGAGATCGGCTCGCCGAGCACATACTTTTTCGAATTTTTTTATTTACCATTGCAATGGCAGAGGGCAAATTTTTCTTTGCTGGGAGAACTTACACAATAAATAAGGACTCTGACGACGTCATGGATCCGAGTGGCCACATCGTGGGCAACTTGCGAGACGTCGTGAGCGATATGGCAGATCCTGTAAAAAACAGAAAAGAGCCGTCCACAAGTTCGCAGGGCGAGACAAAGCGATCGACTCGTTTCGCACCGAAGTCGAACTTCAATGCGCGCATATCGAGCATACGCAGCTCCATCAAAACCATGTCCATCAGCAATCGATCGCGGTAGTATGCCGTTCTTTTCGAAACAGAGAACTCGCATATGGGCAGCCAACAGGTCTGTATGAAACCGCCTGCCATATATGTGCCCCTAGCAATGATTGCTCAATGGGTATGTTTGATCAGTCATGATATGCAGATCTTTCCAGACAATCTGACTTCATGCTGAGTCCCAGCCAATGGTCAGCTCAGCTAGATAAACTTCGGTACACAGAATAGTACTCTTTTTCAATCACCGTGTGGAAAAACTTTGTTTCGTGATTACTCACCTCTTGAATTTCCATTTAACATACGCTCGTCCACATTTTTATACTTCATTTAGAATGCTTTAGGCCCGTTGTCCTTAAAGTAGCCTGTACACCTGTCACCTCGGATCTTTACAAGAAGCGGAATCGCTTGTAGGAAAAACAGGGAAAGTTGACTTCACGATATCTTCTTTCGTCTTGATTTTTGATGAGTTGGTATGATTCTCATACGAAGCGTTTTGGAAAGAATCAGCTTGGACCACCGTAACCACTTTTAAGAGAGGCCATTGGAGCAACCTAAACGTAGTGAATTGGTGACATGGCATTCAAATTTGTACAGAGTAAACATCCACCTACATATTCGTACCGATCAGATTATTTACAAGATATTTAGCTCAATTGGACTATTCATAGCTCATTTGTATACTACAACTGTATAAACTGAGAAGGCGGAAAGGCACGAAATACAAAGCGGCCCTTAGTAATCGTCGTCGTCAGTGAAGCCATCGTCCGCTGTAATGTCCCGTATCATCCAGTCACCCATTTGAAATCGGTTGTAGGCTCGTATGCTTTTTCGGAAGTCTAAACGTAGGGTGATGTCATTGCCATCGAGGTCTAAATTAGTGAGATTTCTGGGGAGCTGTGTCAAATCAACCTCGCCTGAAATTTTATTGTGAGAAATCTTGACAACACTCGTGGACGCAGAGAGTTTTGTCAGATCGAGTGGTGCACATATAGCGTTGCTGGATAGATTTAGATGAATGAATGACGCTGGCAGATTTGACACATCGACAGATCCGCTGATTTTATTGGAAAAGAGGTCGACTTTTTGCATAGTATGTGGTAGTTTCGTTAGGTCAAGTGTTCCACTTATTTTGTTAGAAGAGAGGTCTAGCTTGATCATTCTGTCAGGTAAGCTTGTCATGTCAATAGAGCCGCTAATCTCATTCAACGGCATTTTTAGCTTCTTCATCTCTGGAGGTAGTGTTGTCAAATCTAGCGAGCCGCGAATACGATTCAATGGGAGATCTACTATTTCAAGTGAGCGTGGAAGATCTCGCGTGTCCATTTCACCGCGAAGCCCAACACGCTTCATTGTAAAAGATTCAAGGTTTTCTGGAAGCTGCGCGTAGCATATGTGTAACTGTATAGGTTCGTTGCATTTCTCGACCCGTCTGGAAGCGTAGCCAGCATGATACCAGAATTTCATGAGTGTTGGTGGAAGCCATCGTAGATCTAATGCTGATGCGTACCACTCCCACCGAACCTCAGTTACATTGCCGTTTGAATCCAGTGTCACTCCTTTCCAATCACGGATATCCTTGTAGTTTCCCGAGTCATCTTGGAACTCTTTCCTCGAATCATCCCCATCTATGACCATTTCCATGAGAGCTTGATGTGACAGTGAAGCATAATCTAAGCGCCCAAGCGCAGCATTTTCATAAGAATCCTTGCCGTAAGATAATATCATATTGGTCCTTAGAACGTACAGCATTTGTTTGTAAAGTATCAAGAGCAAAAGTAGGCGTGAAAATTCCAAGGTTTCTCTTCAATCCTCTGTCATATGCTTACTTACAATATCAGTCCAACGTGATTCGTAAAATATGCCAATCATCACAATCCTTTAGTGAACTTTCAAGTGCGAATTCTTTCAGAGATTGCATACTTTCCTTAGATACAGCCGCAACAAGTAGAGTTGATTCCGAGCTCTTGGTAAGTTCGCGGTGTATTTCACCTCTATAATCCCCTACTATTTCCTGCATATCGGTTCGAGAAGACGGGAATAAGGTCTTACGGTCATCAACTTTAGTTCGAAGTCTCTGTTCTGGTAAGGTAATACCCGCCCACTGGGGTGGTTTTACGTACAAGATGTGAATGTTAATGGGGTTCATCTGCTCGCTCCTTTTCCCATGCATCAACCGTGTAAGCCAATCAAGAAGTTGAACTGCAGCCGAAACTCCAAATGGGTCGGCAATGAATATCAATCGTTCATAGCTGCAAATACAATTCGGGGTTATTTTCTGGCTCAAATTTAACGTAAGAGCGTGCTTATTATCATAGTCATAGAAAAAGTCTTCTGTTTTCACGCTATCCCATACATGCAAGTCGAAAAAATGATCGGCAGGGGTACCAAAGAGAGGGAAAAATTCCCCATGTACGGATATCTTAACATCTTCTACTCTATTGTATGCCGATTTCCTCACAATATTATGCTGAAGTTTCATTGGAACAGCGCAGCAATATTTGCACATTGTAACGAATGCTTCGAGCAATGATCTTGACCCAAATACAATCTGATGAATGATTTTACCGATAAGAGAGATATGCTCCTGATTTACAAGATTGGCTTGAGGAGCATGTTTAACAGTAAAGATTCCATCGGGCACTTGATGATCATTTTGTAGAGGAATTGCAAAGCGAAGCACTTTGCTTTGAGGTGTATCACAAAATGATCCAAGCGGGCAGTAACCTTGCTCTCTTTGTTCTCTAAATTGGCTCCTCTTTTGAGTTGTTTCTAGCATTTGAGAGTCCTTAGTAGCCAATTTTTTCATGAAGATTCGCTTCTTACTGAATACGGATGTCCATTTTCGCAAGCCTTCCAGACTAGTAGACTCTACATCGCGATTCGTCTGTAAATCATACTGCTCTCGCTTTAAAAGTACAGCAGCATCTGCCCGAACGACGGGATGATCCAATACTCTGTACAGTACATATGAGCCGCTGAACAGTGCTGCTCCTCCTAGCACGGCTCGGAACATATGTACAGGTATACACAAATAAGATAGCTAGGCATGAATGAAAAGAACGTATAAACTTCAGAGTCGTTCAAGTATGACTTTGTTCCATGGGAATATTTTTCGCTTATGTAGAGCTCCCAATTTACCAAAATGTGAGAAGAGGCATCAGAAGAGAAATACAGTTTAGCTAACTTGTGCATCACCAATTCGAAACTCTTTGCAAATATTGCATAATAGCCTAATATTTCCTAGTTCTTACAGAAAAAATACTTTCTTCACTCGTTTATGTTTTGTAGGAATAGCGCAGGGAGTGGAATGCAATAGACATTGTTTAACGAAAAATTCTACTGTTCGGGTAAATCTAAAACGGGATATCTGTATACTTCATGTTGCAATGCTTCTCTAAAGTGTAATGAATGGCAGCCGATTTTTCCGTTGGTGATCTTGTGCGAGTTCTTAGGCGAGGAAAGGGCATTTCAATTCCTGCATTGGTACTAGACTCTAAGCACACTCCTGACGATGCATCGAATGGTGCCCTAACACACCAGTTATTAGTACGTCAATTCACACGAGAGCGCGAAGAAATCTGGATTTGCTCCAAAAACCTGTTAGTATTCCGATCATTAAAGGACCAGACCAGGCAGAGGCAAATTCAACCAACCAAATTGATTAAAGACGCATACGATGAAGCGGAATCATATGTCCGGCAAGTTACGCGGGAGTCAGCTAGTGATGAATGCATTAGTGAGGAACCTCCAATTATAGCTACACCGAGCGAACAAGGCAGGATTATTGATAAGCAAACAATATGTTCACCAGAAGATAACCCCCAAAATGTACGTGTTATTAGAGAAGAGAACAGTATGCAACAAGTAAGCTCTTGTGTTCCTGAGGCCAGTGGGGGTCAAAGTGCACGAAAAAACAGAGTTGTAGATGCAATAGGATTGCTGAAGCGCACAGCTGCTCCTCCAATAGTGAGTCAGCAACCTATAAATCCGGAAAATCGCTCTTCATCTAAACCTTTGAATACAACGCATAGTGGAGTACTACCACGTGATCCGAAGATCTTAGACTTCGCTTTATTCACATGTCATTTATCCCCACTCTATCGAATATTGCATATCCAGTGCACACAACCTATTTCAGAGGGCAGGCTATCACAAATCGTGACTGTAGATCTTCCCGATCAAATTTTCTCTCAGTGTCTCAATCAGAAAGTATCTATTATGATTGCACCTCTTTCAATCGATTCAACTCACCCGACAGCGTGGCCACAGTCGAGGAACTTCTCGCTCGAAATTAATGGGTCACCGCTCCAGAAGTCAGGATTCTCTACTTCATGGGCTCATCGAAAAATCGCACCACAGCGCTCTGAGAACCTAAAATCATTCATGTACTTACTAGCTGACATTTCTCCGCATGTTTCATCGAAGAGTATCTGCATGAACATACGAGGCAAACCACGAGAGCAGGAAGCTGGATCAAGTCCGCTGATATTTCGATTCGGTATTTTCGTTCTTTCGCTGTCTGAAACATCCAAATTTCTTTCGAAAATTGAGCCTCTTCTTGAGCGAAGGAAATGGCGCGAATCATCATCACAACACACACAGGCTCATCAAAGAGGTGATGACATGGACATTGTCGTAGAAGATCGAGTGGCTATTTCACTGAAATGCCCCATTTCGCTCGCTCCTATCCGTAAACCGGTACGAGGCGTCTTCTGTACGCATGCCCAAGTCATTGATTTAAATTCGTTTGTTTGGCATATGCATCAGACTAAACAGTGGCGATGTCCATTATGTGCGCTGCCCATTGACACCATCTGGGAAATAATCCTCGATAGTGGCATCGATCAGTTTCTCACATCTCAGCATGCGCAAGGCCTCTCTGTGTCCAAAGTCTTTTTAACATGGAATGGGGAAGTTGAAGCTATGGACCGAAAGGAAGAAGATGAGAGGCGAGGACGCAATAGCAGCGGGCGCACGTCCATCGCAAGTTCTTCGAGTCAGAGCCCTCGATCTGACTTATCGAACACAAAAGAGTCAGCCTTCGTCATCGAATGAAAGGTGAATCGTATGTTCATGCATTCATGATCCGACCTATGCGTAAGTACATATTCTTTTATTTTCCCTACGAACAATTCATGATAGATTTCCATACAGCTGTCCCTGAATGCTACACATAAGTTTTTTCACCGCTTTGCTATGCACGAGGGATTCGCTCCTGTGCGTGGATTCGGTGGTCCCGGGTCCACCAGAGGGAAATTCCAACAAGTTTGAAAACGAGCGCAATTGCCCATGTCAACCATTGTGCGTCCGTCCTTCTGGATACTCGAAGCCTGTGTGCTGGACTCTCCCCGCTCTGCGCTCTCGTTACGCGTCGAGCAATGAAAACATCGGCGACGTGCATACATGCCTGTATGCGCTCTTTCAGCAGATTCACGGCCAGAAAAGCTCCATAGAGACTATCGTTGGCCACATCAATAGAAAGTTGTACGACCCAAAGGCAAGCTTTATCGTACACCTCGCAGGGGACAACGGGGTCGGCAAGACGATGAGCGCGAGTATACTCTCAACCGCGATCTCACTCTTCCCGCACCAATCTGCGCCGAGCGCCGGGGAGACACTTCTCATATTTCCCGGATCGGAGTTTGCGAGCATTGCGAAATCTGCTCCATCAAGCTTTCAGCAGGCGGCCGAGGGTATCCGAGCCCGCCTCGTCGCGCACGCAACACGGTTTCCACGATGCGTCGTGCTGTTCGATGAAATCACGCAGTTCCACCCTGCGCTAATGGAAGCTCTGAACCCCGTGTTTGCCGCGATTGAGCACGGTGGGAGTCTCGACGGCATCTCAATGGTCGGGGTATTTTGCTTCATCACGTCGGACTTCGGCAGCAACGGGCGGACCCTGGGCATGACGCCGAGTGCGGTGCGCACGATCGTCTGGGACATCATCCAGGAAACCTATCCTAACATACCAGTCTTCAAAAAGGCGAATATTGTTCCATTTCTCTCGCTCGGTCCGGCAGATTTTCAAAGCGCTATTCGATACCGCCTTGAAACCCTCAAGTGCCACCATCAGCGTAAGAAGAGCGTGTTCGGGAATGCGGTGATTCAAGTTCGGGAATTCCAGTACGATGCTGATGCGCTCGTCGAGTTCTTGTACGCGAAGATTCTGAATGGCATCCCTCAGCGCAACGGTCGGGAGATCGATAGAATCTTTGACGACTTCATCGAGGGTCCCCTCATACTGAAGCTAGCGGAGTACGAGATCCAGGAAACACAGATGAGCAAAGGGATTGATTTCAGAAACCAGCAACCGTCACTGCTCGCAAGTTTGTGGCCCAGGACCACCGAAATACACGTCTTCGTTTCTTTTCAGGTGCAGCTCGAGAATCAAAGCAAGTCGAGCGACGGGCGCCTCACAATCGATGTAAAAAAAGTCAAAGATTTGTAATGTATGCTGTAAAGCCATTTTAAGTGTAGTCGATTACCGACGAGACAAAGTCTCAAATTGGCTTTGCTCGAATAGATCTATTTCGCACAGGTTTGTATAGTGCAATTTTCCGTGCATCACTATTCTGCAATTATTCTCTTTTTTTATTCACTCACTATGGTAGCCATAAGCGGGGCATTACCTTCGCAGAGAGAAACGAGAGTATTCCTGTTAAGCAGAAGTTTATGGAAGTGGCGTGAGATCAAATTGCGCAAGCTAGTACGGTCGATGCTTCCTTCAACATTCGAGTATTTATGCTTTAATTTGCAATACAGTTTGAATAGAATAGAATACAATAAAAACACTGTAAATACCAAATGCAAATTTCCTTACACGCGGAGGGAGCTGAGCATTACCCTTTCGAGCTTGTCACACCAGTGCGCACCGTGCTCGTGTGACATGTCGCGAAAAATTGCCATCAGGCCACGACGGTGCTCGACGGGAATCTCTTCGACGTGCTTCCCCGCGGCTTGCCCCAGCGAGACGATGAGCTTCGTGCACATTTGCCGCACTTGCGTTGCGAACGCTTCCTGCCGTAACAAAAGTCGCGCCTCGGTGAACCGAAGGGCCTGCAGCAAGCGATAGTAGTGTGCCCTGGGAATACCGTCGAGAGCGATTTCTATGGCGAAAAGCGTGCCTTCGACCGCTATTTTACTGAGGCAGTCGACGTTCATCAGCAAAAAGAGCACTGCCCGCACGCATCGCGTGACATGTTCCGATGGAAAGCCCCACAGGAGGACAATGACGACAGAGTCGTCGCAGTTGACGCCATCAACGAAGGAAGAAAGACTTCGAGCAAGGCGCTCGCCAGAAACAAAGTTCGGATCGCTGAGCTTCACGCTGACACACGCATCGCACACGAAATCTAGTAACAGGGCAAAGTTCTTTGGGAAAAACCACGGGAGCTTTGCCATTCTTTTTCGCACTGCAAACGCTTTTTGCTCGCTGCGAGCAACTTCTTCCATTGAAGCAACGGGATGGGAAAGGACCTGCCGCAGCAGACTGCAAAGAGCGCCTTCCCGAACGAGACTTGTGTAGAGACAGTGCGTATTCGCATGCAAATACCGCTGCGCCGGAGTTTCGAGCAGGGTTCTTCCTCGCGCATCGAAAATCGCATTGTTCGGCTGTAACTCCGCACGTGCCATCCGGAGAATCGAAAGGGCTGTGTCAAGCGCAAGATTATGGCTGAAGGAAGGTTCTGCCCAGCGACAGCGGGCCTCTGTGATGGCCTGTATGAGGAGACCCCGGCCTGCTTTGAGCGCGTAATCCCCGTCCGGATTGCTCTTGCCTGGCGTGTACAAGATAAGCACCGTCCGGGGCAGCACGGTCAGCAATGTCTTCAGAGCGCTGCTCGACGCTCTGTCAAGGCCCTGCGCCGCGATCAAGCCCCAGATCTTGGGTGCTTCATTCAGGCTTCTATGCTCGGAACTGGAGATTATGCCTTGTTTTTTTGTCACTTGCGGGCTGTGGCGACACCGAAGCAGGCGTTGCGTTTCGTTCACGAGCGCGTCGACGCTATTCTCAAATGACTTTGCACTTTTCATTGCGAACTGCCAGTGGTACGCTCTTTTGCATGATCGATGCGCCTTGAGCCAGCGAAATGTATGAGCGACCTGCATTGCGCCGTATTACCATGTTGCACGGGCCAAGGAGTCATCAGTATAAGCAGTGAGGAACAAAAAATACTAAAAATCATCTACAGCTACTGCTACACACAGACGAAAGCGTATGCGCACATTCACTTTGCCGCGTTCCGCTCGAGCAGCTTCATCCGAAAGCGGTGGATCTCCTTGTCCCGCCGCTTGAAGGCCGAGGACTGCGTTGCCGCCTTGGTCGCCCGATCGACCGTCTTCGGTCGCGACTGTCCTGGGCTGACGGCCTCGGGCGCCTCCCGTCCGGCGGTGAACTCGATAAAATCTTTTTCCTCGCTCAGGATGTACGACGCGAACCCTTCGAGACACTCCCGCCCGCACACCGCATCGTGCACCGGCAGCTGAACGAATGGGCCGACGCGCAGCGGGCCCTCGAGGCCGGGAAGTCCGTTCTCCTTCGTGTGGGGCAGCTCGTGGACAAAGTCATGGACCTTGACGCTCGGACTCCCCCAGCGCAGGGCGCGCTCCACTGCGATCGAGTCGCTCACCGAAAGCGCGATCGGGGCCTCCGTCGCGGGCTGGAACCCCCATGCCGGCCTCCCGATGCACACCGGTCTGATTCTGTCTGCTGTTTCGCCGCCGTTCCCGAAAATGTGCCGGGTGATGTCGGTGGCCTCTAAAATTGTGTACCCGTAGCCCTCGCTCAGCAAGAACTGCTTGCGCTTCGTGGAGAACCCCACCTCGCGCGTGTTCGGCGTGACGAGCGAGTAAAAGTAAGCCTTCTTCTTTGACGCCTTCAGGCGCTGAATGCGCCCGATGCGCTGCACCTCCGTGCGCTGTGACCCGAAAAGCGATGAGAGCTGGATGATGACGTTTGTCTCCGGAATGTCGAGCGCAGAGTCGCCGATGCGGCTGATGAAGATGGTGTTCACCGACGCGCTGTTCTTGAACCACGAGAGAATGCACTCGCGCTCGAAGTCGTTTGTTTCGCCGTGGATCATCGGTCGCTTGAAGAGGCGGGCGCAGAGCTCCAGCATTGCTATGCTGTCGACGAAGACGAGCGTCTTGTCCGCGCGCTTCTCGTGGTAGTGCAACAGGGCCTGGCAGCACCAGATCTTCGTGGGGTTCATGTTGTACAGTTTGCGGCGTTCGAGGTCGCTTGAGGCCTGCAGATGCTTCAGGAGGTAGCCCTCGGGGAAGGCGCAGAGGACCTCGGCGCAGTTGACGTCAGCGATGGAGCCCGCGCTCTTCAGCGCGTACATCGAGCACTCGTAGAGGAGTGGCCCGATAAGGTAGTCGAGATCGGCGATGCGGTCGTCCTCGCGGAGGAGCGTCGCGGTGAGGCCGATGAAGCAGTGCCCCTTGACGACCTCGACGGCGCGGCGGAAGTTGCGCGCCGCCGCCATGTGGACCTCGTCGAGCAGGACGAGCCCGAAGGGCTCGAGCAGCATGGCGCTGATGAGCTCCCGCGACAGATCGTTCCGCCGCGTGTCGTCCATCGTGAGCATCGTGTACGTCGTGATGACAATGTCCGCCGGAGACTCGCGCATCGAAGACGTGATCACAGAGATTTGCTTTGGGCTCACATTTGTCCAGCGCAGTATCTGGTCGCGCCACTGGTAGACTGAGAACGTGTTTACGCAGAGAATGAGAAGGCGCTTGCCGATGCGCGAGGCGATCGAGATGCCCGTGAGCGTCTTGCCCGCGCCGCACGGGAGCACGACGAGCCCGCTGCACGCATGGTCGCCCGTGAAAACTGCGTCTATGGCCGCTCGCTGGTACGGCCGCAGCGCTTCGGCGTGGCGCAGCGTGAAGTCTCGCACGTCGCGCGTGTCTGCATCCGTGCCAAAGGTATATTCACAGCGCAGCCGGATGTTGAGCTTCTGCATACACGTTTGCTTGACAAAGGCGCC
Source organism: Perkinsela sp. pyNocScin1 (assembly GCA_964019655.1). Taxonomy (NCBI): domain Eukaryota; phylum Euglenozoa; class Kinetoplastea; order Prokinetoplastida; family Perkinselidae; genus Perkinsela; species Perkinsela sp. pyNocScin1. The sequence continues at coordinate 250,971 of CAXHTR010000008.1, forward strand.
CTTGCTCGAGGCTATCGGGAGGCGGCACACGTCTGAGTGGTCGAGGCCGTGCGGGACCGACGGGAAGCATGCCGCTGTGGCGAGCTCGGCATTGGCGTGTACAGCGCGCAGCGTTTCCATATCATAGCTTTCGAGCGAGTAGTCGGTTGAAGGCGAAGCCAGCGCAGCGGTGCCCCGCCGATTCAAGACCATTCGCGCGTATCTGTACTGGCCAATGACGGCGATAATGTGCTTGAAAGCCGCGAGTCTCGTTACCGAAGGAGTGCAGAGCGCGAAAAAGGCGCGAATGGTGTCCTTTAAGCTCTTGATGCTGCCGCCGAGCCACGAGATCTTCTCTTCGGAGAGCACATACTCCTCGATGCGCGTGCCGCGCACTTTCGGGACAGCGAGCTGCTGCACAAGAAGCGTGACGGCGCCGTACTCGGGATGCGCGGTGTCGATGAGCACAACAAACTGCCTATCTGCGCCCTCGAGATCGAGCGCGTAGACCGTTATTGGCCGGTCATCGAGCGCATCGTCCTGCCGGAGAAACGACTCGATCTCAGCGAACGGTCCCGCACAGTGGTTGTCACTACGCTTTGGGATGCGGAGGCGGATTTTACTGCCTTCGAAGCTCGGCATAGGGCATGAGCGTATAAAGCTTTGAGAGAGGGTGACTGGAATATAGCGAAGGCAGAGCAAATAAATGATAGAGCGACGAATTACACACACATATGTTTGTATTTAAGATTTTGGGGGGAGTATCATTGCGCAGGACATACGGCTGTATCATTTCTCGAGCGCTTCATTCGCTGGCGTGCTCTTGCTCCGATGCTTCGCGTGGGGCCGGAACTCGAGCTTGACATCAAGGCAAACAATCTCACGTATGCGCGCATCCATTTCTTCAAGGATGTCGCCCTCAAAGCACTTGGTCGTCCATAGCTCGATCCGTGTGTTCAGCCGCCGTCGTGCCATAACTGCCCCGCTGATAGTGCTCTCTATACCCGGGTGCGCACTCTCGAGTGGCTCGAAAATATACTCGCCAATGAGACTCATCAGGACCCTTTCCCACGTCGAGTCGATCGTCGCCGCGTCCTCAGCGACGATACGGATGCTCCAGCGTCCACCCTGGCTGTTTGCCGGGTCCTCCCACTCTGGTCGGACACCGCTCTTGAAGAAATGGTAGTTCGCACCAAAGGCCAAGGAGCTTGCCCGCTTGACAGTGTCCATTACTGCCCAGAAGTGCTCGATATCACTTATCGATGAAAGTTTGATAAGACCGTCTTCGGGATTATTCTCATTTACAAACCTGCCGTAGTCGTACCAGAGAATCCACTCGTGGTACAGAGCGTGCGTCGTAGTTTGTGCACTGCTGGCTGCCGCAGTCTGTTCTGCTGCCGCTTTGAAAGCCATGGAAAGATAGCAATCTAAAAAGAGAGGGAGTCATTAAAGGCCAAACGGCAATATAAAACTTTCATCATGCATGAACAAGATGTTACAAATTTAGCAAGAATCTAGGAGACTCACTTCGTATCCCTGTGAACATACGAAAGCATGTGGTAGGTATCGCAGTGGCTGAAAACCTAGAGCTCTGAGCACAGTTCACATGCCCTTGTCATGGCAGCCCCCGTACAAAGGTATCAAAAGAATCCAGCTCATCTGCCTTTATCTGGTGCTTATCCCGAAATATTTGACTTTCGATGTGAGCGTCTTTCACAAGGTTCAGAAACGTATTGTCGACGATACCGAGCATTTTGATAGCATACTGGAAGGTAAGAATTGTGCTTCGATTTTCCTGCCTCTTTGACTGCACAAATGCCCGAAGCAGAAGGGGAATGAGCCTGCACGAGCTCCAGCGGTGATAAGCGATGGTCAGCAATATTTGCACGCAATGTTCCCTGTCGACTGATGAAATACCTGCCGCCATCGCCGGCACAAGAGACTCCATATATGGCTTCGAGTGCATTGCCGAGTACACTGTACCACGAATTATAGTCTTGATGCTGACTGTTCCTCCAAAAATTACAAACATCGCTGCTGCGTCGCGAATACGCGGCGAGCAAAACGGAAGAAGCTGTGACGGATCAGTCGCGACCGCCTCGCAGAAATGAATGGGCCAGTTCAGGCTCTGCTGTTCGTCGAGCATAAAATCAGGTCTTATATTTGTTGATGGAAGCACAAAAATTTGGCTGTGAAGCATTTGTAGCGCAGCGTCTTGGAAGAGATCTTTGATCGCGTCTTCTCCCAGAATCTGTCGGCACCGAAGCAGTAAAGCAGCTGCAAAGGGCCTACTGTGACCATCGCCTTCAGTAATCGATCGCTCAGCTAAAGGAATGACGTGTTTTGTGATCACAAGCTTTAAATCTCGCTCCTTCATAGCGTCAAGGATGTGTATAAGCTGGACGCATTTTGAAGCAACGGGGTGTGCCACCGCATCATTGTGCCCGTAGGCCTCCGGGTTAAGCAAATACTCTATGAGTGCTGCAGAAAGATTAAGCCCCAGATTTTGCCCGATTGTGCTAACAACTGAGTAGTACATAGGGTTGCGCAAAGCAGTACGGGTGAACTTTTCTGCTAATTTCAATTTTCTATTGTTTGCAGTCTGCAGAAAAAATAAGAGCTGGAGCGCCTGCGCGGAAGAAACATCCAGCGCAGCAGCCCGCAGATAAAGCGAGTCTGTCAGCCTGTCATACTTGATGCGCCCTCTTGCAAAACAAAGGAGAACCTCAAGGATATCACTGGCGTCCAAGTCCTCAATAAGCGTGTCCAAATAGTTAGCTATTTGGACTATAGCGTTCATGTGAATAGCATGGCGGTGGTCGCACAAGACTTGTAGGCATGCAATGGAGTCTTTGAGAGGAACAGCTGACCCTGAGTGAAGTGAAATTCGCCGGGAGCACTCCGCTAGCAGGGTCTCATCCATCGGCTTATACCAGGCACGTATTGCTGAGATAGTCGCGATGATAGCAGCGGCGCCTCCGTGTGCTGCACGAACCAATAGAGCATTTGCAACTTCTGATGAAAATGGACCTTGCGCCAAACTGCTCGTTTCTGCCTTCATTGTGAGTGAAGTCGCAGCGGAGCGTGCTTCAGCACACCGCAGCGCCTGAGCAATGCTCGCTGCTATATCAGGTTGCAGCGCTTCTCGAGAGCGGAGAAATCGCGATAATATATCGAAAACAACACGCTTGATCGTTGTAGTCGGGCTTGTCATCTCGCAAAGACGACTGAGACTATTCGCTAGATTAAATTGTGTCCGCGAGTCGATATTTTCTATGTCCTGATTTGCGATTTTTGAGAGTAATCTTGTCAAAAGCTCTTCCATGATACTTGCGCTCGTACTTGAGAAGCCACAGCGTAGCACACACTGTGCGTAAGCATCAAGAAGTATGACCATTTCACTAAGATCGGATTTTTTCATCGCTCGGTGTATCGATGGCGCGATATGCTGTAAAACTTTAGCAAGGTCCTGCGGAGAAGTGTTGTCCATATTGTTCATGAGATCTAGAAGCGTCAAGAGGTCTTTTGCGTTTTTCAAAGCCTTGCACTCCCTTGAGCCCATTACTTTCACAATGATCGTTTTGTACACAAGCTGATCGATCGACTGTGTCAAAGAAGTATGGGCAGTTATTTCTTTCCGTGCGATGCCTTTTTTCTGCCCAACAAACTCGGAAAAGGCAACAAGCGGCTCAAGCGAGGCCTTATTTACAAATTTTTGTACCAGCTGTTTGAGGTGGCTGGCAAAGCTAGAATCTGCGCTTACTGTGCGCGTGATACGAAGAAGTTCTTTGAATTTCATAGCACAGACAGTGGCTGAGTCTCGCTTCGAGAATGAAAAGTTTCGATAAACGAGCTCAAGCCATGCCTTTTCAATATCGCGTATTACCTCTGCTGTCATGACTGCATCAGGAGGGCCAAGTGATTGGGTCAAAAAGACAAGGATCGTAGCAGAATGAGCCGGTGTCTGAGAACTCCGCATGAGACTGAGCATCTTTGGCGCACCAATATTGCGCAGCATGAGAGTATTCAGCCCCCCTTCCACAGAAATTGAAGTAGAGTTTACTAGTTCGAGCAGAAACGATACCCGCGGCACGTCACTCTGCTGGATCTGCGCAGTCAGCCACTCTGAGAGCAATATACAGAACTCACTGGTGTGAAAGGACTCGCCTATCTCGCGCACGCAGGCAAAGAGCTTAAGTAAATCATCATCGTCGATGGACATGTTGAAAGGCATCGATATGCAAGCAAGTATACTCTGAATTTTTTTGATGTAGTAGCTGCGGTTAGTAGTGTCCCGTGCGAGTTCCCTGCTGTTCAGCTTTGCGCCCAAGCTGAACAGCTCACCTTTGATTGCTGAGAAAACTGTACCAGAGCTTATCTTCTCCATCATTTCCAGGGGGAGCTTCGCGCGCGCAGCGCTTCGAAAAATTCTTTGATAAACAAACATTTCTTACTTTTCATGTACCCATAGAAATCTTAAAGGCAAATTTGTAGAAACCTTTTAAAACTGATGACATACAAATGAGCCAGGGAAAATTTACGGCGCTTGAAATCTGTAGCTCTTAGTGAACGACAATGTGTACAATCACTCATCGCTCCAGCTCATCTCATCGTCTTTCGGGTCTTCGAGCGATAGAACACCGGCATGGTATGTTTGGACACCTTCCGCGTCATCTGGCGGAAGCGTGTAAAACTGGATTCTTCCTGATGACCACTGGTACAATACAGCTTGTGCAGTCGCATCCACATCGATCACGCCGCCTGGTAAGATTTTTCCAAGGCCCCTACCGATTCTTTCGAGAAGTCCAGTACACGACTCACCGGGGATGAGGTCTAGGCTAAAGTGGTCCAGAATAGTCTGCATCTTGACTTTGTAAACGATGTCCTCGAAAACTCCGACCGGGTTTTCAACATCGTGGACGTTGACTGCGTTGATGAGCACGTAGTTATTAATAGACTTTTTCCAGCTTGTCCCTGACGTTTGCGCGGTGATGATACCAGGACAGTCTAGAATTTTAACAGACTTTTTCAGGTCAACAGAGGTTGTCGACTTTGTGCTGCCTGCATGCGCTGAAACCGAGAGGACGCTGCGCCGCTTCAGCGCATTGATCACACTGCTCTTCCCGACGTTCGGAAAGCCGATGACTCCAACAGTCACGCTGCGGTGCACACCGTAGTCTGTTTTGCTGATTTGTCGTATCTCCCGAAAAACAGCGTCGATGCAGCCCGATGCGGTATCACTTCCAGTTTGGTAGTGCTTCGCACGGTGCGAATATTTTCCTGTACAGAAGGGGATGCACGCCACACCTTCTGCCTCAAAATAGCTCTGCCAAACTTTTACTATCTCGTTCGGGACGAGATCAACTTTATTCATGACAAGTATGATTGACTTCTTGCTCCCATACTTGCTCTGAATGATTTTTTCGAAATGTGACAGCCTGCATGACATCGGGTCTCTTGCGTCGAGAACTTCGAGAAGAATGTCACTCGCATCAATTACCTGCATAAATTGGTTATGGTAGATACGCTTGAGGTGACGCGAGCCAATGTTCTCACGGTGAGCGTCCTTGTCAAGCGTGATGGATGAGTTACCGAAGGATTCGAACTCATTGCGCTTTTGGTGCGCATGGAGTGAAATTCGCGCGGCATCGATTCGTGGATTGTACGACGCACTCGTGCTTGACGGCAGGTTATTAAATGATGAAGATGCTGGAACTCCTACGTTCCGTGGAGCATTACGCATCCGCTTGCTGACATCAGTCGAAGTTTGTACCCCTTTTAGCAGAGCGTTTCCAGAGCTGCGAATATTTTTAAGAGAAATGTCAATTGATCGCTTTGCTCGGGCGTTATCCGCACCTGATTTTTTTGTAGCCATTGGAAAAAAAACATTGAATAACATACACTCTGCTGTCTTGTAATAAATCTTACCTTAAATAATATTCTCTATCAAGGGGCGCGAACAGCCTCCATATCAACAAGAAATGGATTCCCTCCTACGTGCAAGTGCTACAATCCTAGCTGTTTATAAAAAACGTACAGTCACATTTTTCAATGCTGTCGAAGATCGCACTTTGATGTACGGGTTTGTATAGGCTTGGGTCCAAATCAGTTTGGAGATCTTCATCCGCTTGAACAGCGAATATTCGTTTGTTTCGTGGATGCGCCAGCTTTTCTTTCGAGTCATCAACACGAGATGAAGTGCGCTTTTTTCGCAGTACTGTTCCTCCACATAGCTCGATCATCTGAGCCATGCAATTTTTTGTGGGTACTTCGTATCTGCCCAATAAATAGAAAATCATACCCTGAAAGATACGGAGTGGCTGGCTGCCGGAAATTTCCTTCACGTGCCTTTCCGTCCATTTTTTTTGCCTTTTCAAGTGAACTTGATAGCTTGCAGTTAAATGGGGCGCTGTTGGCACCCATTTTTTGTTGCAAAGGCATTCGTACAGCCACGAAGGGTTGACTGTAGGAACACCGGGAAAGAGGTAGCTAAAAATATGTTTCAGAGTCCTATTCTCAATTTGCTGATCTGCTGCTATCTCAGCATCTAGATCAACTAAAACGCAAAATGACCTCGATGTGAGAAGTCCCTCATCACCTGTGGTTGAGGTCTGCGATTTCATGTCGTATTGGCTTATCGTACTATCATCTAAAAGTTCATCATCAAACAGTATGTCCTTGGTCTCAGCGCTCTTTGAAAAATCGGCGCATTGAAACCCAGAAAACTTAGATCTATAGCTGGCAGTGTCTGCTAGGAGAGAAAGGGGATCTTCAACATACGTTGCTCCAAGCTGATGAGCTATGCTTATCAAAGACTCCTTATGTGCTCCCGTTATGAAAATAAACATTTTATGTTCTCTTTGCTGCACAATGTCTGCTTTGTCTGTTGAACTATGCAGCATAGCTTCATGTGCAGGCTCAGAGGTGAAACCTCCGTCAATGAGCTTGCCAGCGGTTTCATCATCGTTTTTTGGTGTAGCTTTTTGAAGTTCGGTTGAGCTTTTCGTTTCATTCTGAGACCCAGTAATTTTCCTTGCTTCATCTATATCTCGCTGATCTGATGCACCTGCTTCCGTACCCGCTTTAGATAAACTTTTTTGCTTGAGTGTCTCGCTACCCCTTTGCCTTTCACATTCCTTTACAACGCTATTCACAGATTCGCTTGGCTCTACAGCCTGCGGCTTATGGCTCGGTTTCGGTTGATCAATAAGATACTCTTCGATAGGAACGAATTGTTTTTCTTCGTAGGAAGCATTCACCCAATTAGGGGTTACAACAGGGCACTTGCGCTCGTGTGACCGTTCGATGGTAGACTTTGATCCATTATGGTAAACAACAAAGTTGGCAGTTCCGAACTCTGGCGCGATAGTCGCGCCGATTGACAAAAGCTTGAGCTTTAAGTCTGCCTTGCTCACAAACTCATCACTTCGGACGCTTAAATAGATGGCTGTATCTGCAACTTTCATAAAAAGTAGCTAAAAATAGGGGACACATTTAGGTAATCGTTAAGTTTGCTGTCCAGCAAGATTCGTAAGTTCAAAAGTACCCACATTTTCGTTAGTACATGGAAAGCAAAATATTTGCAGCAAGGCTCGCAATGGTTTTGAACTTGACGCTTATTTTTTGTGGAAAGGCATCTCCGATAGCGACGAAGAGAAGTAGCAAATCTCGCAGCACCTGAAGCAGGGCAGCGCTCTTGTCATAGAATAAGTGCGCCAAATCTCTGCGCTGGAATATAAGACTTGATGAATTCTTATTATGAGCTTTGCTGGAATTCGCCACTGCACTGCTTTTCGAAAGGTGCTTGATCAAAGGCTCTATCCGCATAGTGCACAGGAATAGAAGTGAGAAAGCATGCAGGAAGCGCTGTAGAACTACTTGTGAGCTCCCTTCAGCAAGCTGAAATACATAGCACGCATCGCCAAGGATCTCCGCAAGAATTCGTAGAATATAATACGCAACGCGGTACAGTGCATCCCAATGAATTCGCTTGTGATCCATAATACGTCGAACGATTTGTCCCGGCTCGATGAGCGCGAAGGAGCTAACTTTGATGTTTGCAAAAGCTTTCACGTATGATGCGATAGCCAAAGCAGAAATCTGCTGTTTTATCTCACGCGCGGTGCGAAGAAACCCAAAAAGACCCAACAGACCGTCGCAGCTCGAAAAGCTGCAGCTATAAAAGCCTGAAACCCCATTCATGCCTGTCCACATGGGGGCATAGAGATGAATGAGCTTCAATATATCCGCAATTATCCTGATGATGGAGTGCAGCAACGATGTCTCTTGGTGGGCGATTTGCCAGGAAGTGGCGAAGCTTTCTAGACCGCTTAGTGACATGATGATACAGTTATAGATATTGAGAACAATAATTCACCACATAAATCGAAGAATGCGAGCTCTGTCGAATACAGCTGGCACCTAATGCTTTTTTCAGTTTGTTAAATTAGTACATTTTCAATCGGTCGACTTGAGGAGAGCGGTGTTCTTTTTGTAGATCATCAGGGGGAATAATGTCGCTAACACGATGAAAAATACCGCCGTGGAGATTTCCATAGCATAATATCTATGCTTCTTGCTATACTCGCGAGACGTTAGCACCTGAATGATGGGCTCTTTCTCGTTAAGTTCCCCAGGAAGCTCTTCATTGTGAACTGTGCTATGCGCTTGGTACACTTTGCTATTCTCCTCGAGGTCAAGGTGGTAGTATGCAGTAGCGCTCTCAACGGTCATATCAAGTGCAGCGTCCAGTTTTTTACGATATCCAACGGAGATCGCCTGGCCAGGGTCAATTTTTTCGATTTCTTTGCCGTACTTATCGCCAAGCATTTCATCGACGACATGCACCTGATAGGCTGCAGCGTTTCCGACGTTTTCGACGATAATGCTGACTGCAGCATAGTCTTTTTCAACGATAGAACTTGCGGAGTAGCTCTTATGTAGAACAAGGAATGGCCTTTCTTCCACGCTTGCCGTGTCAGCTGCATCCATGCTCAGCAGGGCTTGGCAAAAAAGGGAGAATGCACTAAACATACTGAATCTTAGGCAAATGAAAAATTTTTAGCGATACACAAGCGCGATACATCAAGAATAACGAGCTCTACCGAAGACCAAATGTACACTGCTGCTACTATTCTGCTCGATCTGGAAGGTTTGTAAAATACGACTCGACAGTCACGACGTCCTCAGGCTTCATGACACCCTTAAAGCGATTGAGATGGTCACAGACGTGATATTTCCACTCATTTCTTCCAGTGAAAGAATTGACATGACCGCATCGCATGAAGAAGAGCCACATGGAAAACCAGATTGCAGGCCACACAACAGAGTAAAGACGAAGCTCTGGATACTTCATACCATGATAGTCCGTATACGATCTTTTTGGCGCGGCCATGTGTATGCACTTACGCTGCATAGCAGATCTGAAACAGATCATTGACATAGGACGCTATTCTAAAGAACAAAGGTAAAAGATTAAAATCCGAGTTTGATTTTTATTCTCAAGCGAAAACTCTACATTGTTGCAATGTGCTTTCGCGCGAAAACATTGACATTGGCAAAGCCGTTTTCATGTAAATTGCCTTTTCAGCTTTGAATGCTGCGTTTTTCTTATTGGAGCACCGAGCTCATCATATCCCCAAGGTGGTATCTTTCTCCGCGCGCACTGAATTTCTCGATGATCAATTGATTCACAAACTTGGCACTGCCTGGCTTTTGAGGGCCATTTGGTTTTGATCCGCACATCCTCTTGGCCCTTAGTAGTCGATTGAGCGCTAGAATCATGCCACTGAATTCGAAATTTTGAATAGCTGTGCACACATCCATAAAACAGGTGCCCAAAGGTCCCGCACGTTATGCAAAACGATGGATTTTTGCCACCTTGCGATGCATGCTGGGCGAAAGAGTCATACGGTTTGATAGCACTATTTGCACTTGGGCACATCGCTTCGTGGTGAAAATCACCGCAGTGGCTACAAAGCAATGTGGTTCGTGGAAATTTCGATGCAAGGCGTGTATGCTTGGTATTCTTAGCATGACCGAGAGAAGCTTTGCATTCTACAAGCTGGGAGCTGAGAAAGCTTGCACTACCTGCATCGACAGTTGCTTGGGACATGCCCAATTTTGCAGAAACCATAATAGCGCTATCATCTTCACGTGGAGCAATATCACCATTTATGAACTCGGGTTTTATTAATTGTGTGGCAAGAGCTTGAGGGTCTTGCAATGGACGAATACCATTCTTGGCTGCATCCGCCGGAAGGTTGTCACCCTCGATCCAGGCATCAAATTCCGCAGGAATCGGTATTTCTATCTTTGTATATTGTGCGTTCTCACTGGCAATGTCGTTTATGTTTTCCTTATTGTCATCGACGTTTAAATCACGCATGAGCTCTTCGTTTGCCATATCTGACGGATCTGGAAAAGTAACTTTTATGCAGCATATACCAATATGCAGGCTGTTGGATGCTATCGGATTGAGCGCATCTTCGAGCATGCCTTTCTCCACCCGCTCTTGAATTTCATTCCATTCAGGGTCTTTTACCCCATTTCTGAGATGTGAAGCGAATTTATTGAAAGCAGCGACAGCGTACTGATGATTATACACGGGATCATTCAAAATTGGGAAGCCGAGATGAGCAAAAGCACAGCGCATGTCAGCTTCAGTACCTCTATTAAACTCGACTTCGAATATCTGGCGAAGCTTTTTCGACCCGTTACTTTTCGTAATTATTTTGGCTTTGATCAGCTTGGGACGAAAGCAGAAATACTTTCCTTTCTTTCCTGCAAATCTTTCGTAGGGCAACACGGAAAGCCGCTTATGCAAAGGTAGCCAGGGATGTGATTCCTGCGGTTCATTGCTTTGAAAGAGGGAGAAAATGCGTTCTTCTTGTTTTAAATTAGACTTGCCAGGAGAATAGAAAAGGTCAGATCGCAGTGTATGGCCTTCAACGGCCTCTCCTACCTGTTTACTGGGCTTATCTTTTTCTAACAGATCACTTTCAACTAGCACAGCGTATTTTCTGTGTATTAAGCGGTTGCGCTCACACTCATGAAAGAATTCGATGGATTTCGCCCCTTGAGCAATCGCAAGAATCCCTCGACATTCAGATGACATATTCCATATGGGGCAAAAGCTCAGATGTGGCTGCTTTTCCCCCAAAACTTCGCTAGATGGTGGGTTACGTCTATATATGTTGCAGCCATCAGCTCCTTGCTGATGATTTTCCGTAGCGTATAAGTGTGGCTCTCTCGAGATGCTCTCATAGCCCATGATCAAGAGCCTATTCATTACTGTGTCAACGTTTGTGAGATCACAAGCTATACTGCTATCTTTTAAAGTAGGCAGTCCGAATTGCTTATCTATGACAAACCATCTGTCTCGAATTCCATGCTTGAGAAAGCGCAGAAGATTGACCATAAAGATTCAGGGGCATACAAATTATTGTTCGACAAAAGCTGACCAATTTCAAATTATTTAAGAGTCATACGCTCTTCACCAAAAAAAGCCAACAAAACTAACATCTAGTCGCAAGTTACACAGATTACTTACCCTGTGGCTTGATCCAACAAAATATCAACTGAACGCCGTATCTGTGTCAGAGAAATACGCTTTTGTGGATCAAATGCAACCATTTGCATTACCAAATCAACGATTTCGACGTGCTCACGGGCAACTTCGTGCCTTGACGGGTTAATACAGCCTTTACGGGCCGACTCAAATATTGCATACTTTTCACTCTCAGTTGATACAGCGACGTAGCACTCAAGCATGATGATTCCAAGAGCGAAGATATCAGAGGACTCTGACACACGGCCGGAAGACAGCTGTTCTGGGCTGCAGTATGCTGGCGTTCCAACGCCAGCAGTTCGGTCAAAAAAGCCAAGCAAGCCCCCAGTAGTCGAATTTCCGGGATATTGTGTGTTACTTTTCGCAATGCTGAGCCCAAAGTCACCGATTTTGATGCACATTTCACTTTCCGCATCCACTTCTGCAGATTTTGTATAAGAAATGAAGATGTTTCCTGGTTTAAGATCGCGGTGCAAGATGCCCTGTGAGTGAAGATAGAGAAGCCCCGAAGAAAGCTGCTTGAAAATTTGCAAATTTTCCAGGTTATCAACGATACGATTTCTCCGATTGAGCCAGTCGCGCAGCGTTCCGTGCTCATAGTAACTCATTTGGATAAAGAGAAAATTGAAGGTCACTGAGCTTGCTGACGACCCACTGCCCGTGTAGCCGGTTGAAAGTGCACCTGTATCAGACCGATCGAAGCCAGCCATGTCCACTGAATTGCTCCAACTCGACCTTCCAACGTGGCCAAGCTGCAGCTTGCGCAGCTCGAATTCGGAGAGCTGGTCCTCCCAGCTTGAAAAGTACCGTACGACATTAACGTGGTCCAAGAGTGCATGCATAGAAGCTTCCGATTTAATTCGCTCGCTCATGGATGATGATATCGCTACTATTTTCACAGCATAATTAATTCCTGTTGTCCGATGTTCTGCGAGAAAAACCGCGCCACAGCCACCTTTACCTATGATGCGCTTGTGCACAAAATGGGTGAAGTAAAAGGATGACATGTTGAAGTTGCCCGCCATAGGAGTTCCTCGAAGAGTGCTGTGGGAAAAATCAAAGCCTGTCAAGCTAGCGACATTAGCTTGCATACTCCGCTTCAAATCCATAGTGAACGAGGAATGTGAGTGCGGGTTTCCAAATATTCCATGCATGCTTTCTTGACCAAGCTGATTATTAACAGTTTGAATCGATGACTCCGATCGCTTCACTTTGATGATCAAGTATACTATAATGCAAACTAGGAAGCCAAGCAGAACAAGCAGGTTCAGAGTAATGATCACTGCTGACTGTGCATCAAGTTTCTTGAAGAGCATGACCGAATGCACTGAATCAGTAAGATCGTGGTACCCGAGTTGGGGTTGGTTGTGTTGAATGATCTGATCACGGCGATTACAATATGAGTCGAGGAGAATCTGTAAATGTAGCTTGCTACGAATTTCCTGGATAAGCTCTGGCTTGATGTCAACTTGGCCAGCTTGCTCATCACTCTCCTCATCAAAGGACTGAATCAGCTGCTCGAGCGATAAGCATGAGCCAATCAAGGTCTGCAGTCCCATATACTGGTTAAGTATATCAAGTGTCAAGCCGCTGCTTGTTGCGTTGAAGAGATTAGCCGGTAAATATTCTGATAAATGAAGGATACCCGTGGTCGAAGGGTCAGAGAGATCATGAACAGTAGATTCATTATGTGCGTCGCTTTGAAGGCTTTCTCCTGGCGATTCGTCACGTGACATTTCGAAAGCTTCATTTGAAGCATATTCTTCCCGACGCTTCAAATTTGGTTCCGTTCCGCTTTCGATAATGTCGCCTTCATTGCCATAAAAAGGCGAGCCCACGAATATTAGAGCGAAACTAAGGGCATTCATCTGACATGAAAAAGAGAATTGAAGAAAAAAGAAATTTTTTCGCCATAGATCCAATATTTAGCGTCTTTTTTCTCAACGTTTACCTGTGCTCGAACTACTTGACTACCCATCATACTGCAAATCTACTAAAAGACCTTTGAGAACAACCTACTACTCTACGCTTACGTTCGCAAGAACAATGGCCCCTTCAACAGCAAGAGCTGCAACAATAGTAAAAAAGTACAATGCCAACTTCTGCGTCGTGTCTAGCTTGTCACGGCGTAAGACCTCTGTAGGGGTGCCTAGCTTGTAGATTCGCTTCAATTTCGTTCCCGCGGTCCAGATGATTCCAAACTTATTGACCACCGCGTTCAATATAGATTCCATTGATAACTTAAAAGCGGAAAAAGGCTGTGCAAGTTACATATTTAGTAGCCATATAAACTCATAGTGCATCAGATTGTAGGTATTCAGGAGCTTTGGTCGATACAAACTCCCATATATGCTACAAATAGCCATTCGACCAATCAAGCTGAGCTGCTATCCTTGGAATATACCTCTGTGACTGAGCATACAGATGAAACGATACCGCACATAATTAGACACAGATGGGCATAACTACCAATTTGATGTCGTAAGATGTCAACTAATGGGCGATATTCTGTAAATACTAAGCGCAGCACGAGAGCTAGAACCTGAGACGTTAAATCAAGAAGTGTGAAGAGTATCCTTTGCTGCATATGGCTGCTCTTTCCATCGAGGTGTGGACTTGTTGAAGCTTTTGCGCGGATCAGGGCCCACTGCACTTTGAGTTTCTGAACGATCTTACTCAACGTCCCCTTTTTGCTTCCAGTGTTTTCTGAAAGCTTAGTGGGCGAAGGACAAGGCTCCTTGTCGCACTCGCTATGGAGCTGCTGATCTGGGTAGGATACTGTGAGCAAGTCAAAAAGTAAAATCGAGCTTTTCAATACTGTGGAAAAAAGATAGGGCAGCAAACAACTGCTGCTCGAATTGCATCTGGGTAATGCAAAAAAGTTCTTTTTCGTTAAGATGTGCGCATCATTGACAATTGATTTAGCGATAAGGCACAGTCGAAGAATATCCTGCTTGATTTTAAAAGCGAAGGAAGATTGCATAGCTGTTTGTGAAGCATCGCAAGGACTTAATGCACGGGAATCGCTATGTGTTGGTCCTCTATGTTCTCGCCATTTTTCTGATTGCAATTTCTCAGTAATAGAAAGGCACATGATCTGGATGAAGTACCCTACACGAAAGAGCCTTCGACTACTGTTGAGGGTGACAACACTTGTAAGCAGGCGAGATGACCAGTATGTATACGTGCGCTCATGAAGTAACGCTCGAAATTTCTTGAAAACTATCAGAAAGAAGGAAATGAGATACTCAAGAAGTCGAATGCATTGGTATCGCCCCGAAACCGAGAGTAAAATCTTCGCCACACTGCTCGCTTGGAACGATAAGAGACAGTGTGGAAAAAGGATGAGCCTTCTGGATTTCATGTCATATATCTCATAACGAATATAAATTAAATATCGTAGGATCTGTTACACAAATGAAACAGAGCATCCTACATGCGGTACAACATCACTACAGCTGCAACACGCCGACCATGAACCGTTCATTCAATCTGGGTTGGCTCACTATTTCCCCCAACGTTTATGCCAGTCTTTTCCACTTGCATCAAAATCACATGCTCGTTTCGTTGAGTTGATATCTACAGCATCAGAGAACATGACTCGCCCGAGATGTGGCTTATTGTCGGGGAGAAGCTGGTTTGGAGCACCATGCAGGACAAACTTCATGGCCTCCAGACTGATATCTTTCATTGAGCAGCGCTCATTGGAGAATGTGCGGCCCCAGCTCTCTTCGTCAAGTCGCTGTAAGCAATATATCATGATATAGTAAACCGATGCATCAATGGTCATTCCACAAATTTTTATCTCTTCAAAGATGGAAAGAGCCTGCCCATAGTTGTAGCAGCTTGCGAATACTTGCTGGATGGTCCGACGCTCCAGTGAGAGACCGTTTCTCGCAATGCTTTGTAGCATTGTTGGTATAGCCTGAAAAACTTCTTCCTGAGAAAGCTTGCACTGAACATCTGCATTAACCTCTTTTTCATGAAGATAGTGAGCGACGGCCTTAACGAGCAGCACAATAAGTCTGTCGACAGCTTCGCCGAGCCCGCGAGTGATGTCTTCATCCCTGGTTATCTTCATGTCCATTTCTAGTGATTTGAAAAGCTCTAGCGCTGTATATGGCGAAAAGTCCAAAGCTTGCTCGCTCGGGCCCGAATGGGGTTCGACTTGATAGCGTGGATTTTCTTCCATAGAAAGATTCCAAAGAGTGTTGATTTTCATTCGCGCAGTCGCGCACCGGCTGAGAAATCCTGAAGTCTCTTTTGTCCCCAGCCCCGAGATGCGAGACTGCTTTGGCGATTCGTCGCCCGCAGTTTCAGGTTTTATCTTTATACGTGCTTCATCTTTTACTTCCTGGCTCTGCTGCTTCGATACCAGCAAATTTTCGTTGCCGGACATCGTGCTACATCTCACTTTAGAGAACAGATGCCATAAGTTCACCCTCTCTATGCTAGAGACTTGTCTGAGAGCCCTGCGAAACATTTAGTGAAGCATTTAAAGTAACCGCAAATTGTGTCTGATTTCTATGAAAGACTTATGGTGCGTTCACTTAAATCAAGCAAAGAAAATTTAAAGTTATTTTGAGGGTATCAGCTGCAAACTTGAGGGAACGATCGACGCACGGCTACCTCACACAAATAGTGAAACAAAGTCATCGATCGTTTGGAAGAGCCACGGACTCGCTACTACGCGCAGAGGGAAGGATAGTACGTACAAAGACCCGGCGATTGCTGCATATGCCGCCCACCTTTCACAAGATTCTCGGCCGTATGAACCTCGATTAGCCGAATGTACTGCCGGCATCATTCCGGCTCGAGCACCTCGCGATGCACGCTGCAATTTATTAGATCGAGGTTTTGATGGGGCTTTGAGTGTTGGCTGTACTACGCTTGCCGCAGGCTCGGTAGCCTCGGGCGATGATGCATCTCCGCTAACATCTAGATCAATAACTTCTGATACTTCACTCGTAGGTATAGCTTCCTGTAGTGGCACTATGAGAGCATCCAATCGCTTTTCAACATCAGGAATCTGCTTCAGCATCTCCTTACTTGTTCCCTGAAGAAGCGCATAGTATCTCTTCGCCTCATCATAGTCTACGTGAAAAGATGGATCCTTTGCTAAAAGCTGAACCATGGGGTGTGGCTCAACGTTTGACTCCATAAGGTGCTTCTCAAGGCACAATTTATATGCAAAGATGCTTCCACGCTTTAATGCTTCGTGTATCATTTTATTTCCAAGTTCGGCGTTTTTGACAACCGCGGAAGATCCCTCCACCGAGCATGTACCGCGGAGGTGCAAAGCGGAGGCAAAGCACATAGCTGTAGTTTCACCACGTGATGCTGCTCGTTGGTAAAAGTAAAGAGCGAGCGCAAAAAATGGCTGAAGCCCATTAACGCCGTTGTCAAACATCTGCGCTGTCGTGAAATTGATCAGTGGGTCAAAGCTTTGACGAGCACTCTGCAATAAAATCTGCAGGGACTTTGCCTCCATCCCACTTTCCATGTACAACCGAACGAGGTTGATAACGCTCTGTGCGTGGTTATGTCGTAATGCTGCGACGCGGAGCAAATGAAGCCCTTTGACCGCGTCTTCGCGATCTAAAGCAAGGAGGCCATTTCCAAAAAGCTCATCGGCTGTCTGCAACTCCTCAGATTCATTAGCGAACTCTTCATACTCCTTTTCTACTGCATCCCCAGAGCGTAGCTTGTGCCGAATAAGTTCGAACATCGTGGCGTCTAGAAGATTTTCTAGCGTGACATCTTTTGATCGTACTTCAAGAATTTTCTTATCATAATAAAGGAGTCGTTCGAGTAATTCCTTGTTCTCGACACTTTCGTCAATTTGACCTTCAATAGCTTGAATTTCTTGCAAAAGGCCGCTATGATGGACTTTCTCAGTTGCGAATGCGCCGGTTGATTCTGGCTCAAGCACGTTTTCGAGTATTGCATCTGGATCATTCTGAAGAGAGTTTTCAAACTTTGAATATGAGCACGTTTCGAGTGCAAGAATGCCGTTGAGTATATGCTCATTCAATAGTAGAGGACTTGAAGCCTCATCTGGAAGCGGATATGCCATAGGATTTCGCAGTGCACTCTTCCATGGTTCCAAGCTTACTTTTGTCAGAGATATGCGTAGCTCTCCACTGTATATTTCCCATTCAGCTTCATCCTGCACTGTGTCATAAAGTGTCCACGTTGCGATGCTCACATCATTCAAGTAAATATCAAGTACATCACCTGATGAAATCACTTTGTATTTCCTGTTTTCACCTGGCTTTCGCTCAGGGACTGCAACAACTAAATCCAAGCTCGCATTCTCCATGGACTGACGCCAGCTTGCAAGCTCGCAGTGCGATACTTCCTCCGTCATTTTCGTAAGTAAGATACAAACCCAATAATACGGAAATAGATACCACACAAGAACGTGAAAATGAACACATGCCTGAAGCTTGAATGAAGCTCAATATTCAACCAAGCTAGAGCAATCTTCATCGGAGCTGCAATGGCTCCTATCACTCTCTACTTGGCCGCCCACCTTCTTTTGCTGAAACGACAAAATAAAGTTCCCCAAAGGCATATCGTTCATCCAGCTCATTACTTTCCTGCAGTCTCGAAGAACACCATGCCCTTGAGCTGCGTAAACGTACGTTCGCCTAGGAATACGCATGTGAGTTGTCAAATGCATTGCCTTTACAGAGTGGATGAATTCCGCTAGACGCGATAGTTGCTTCGAGGAGGCTCGCTGAAGAGAAAGCTTGCCGATGAAATGGCGATATCTATCACTTCTTTTTTCTCTAGTATTCGTTAAGCGCTCCCCTTTGGCAGCGAAAAAGCACAGTGACAGATCAGGTTCTGCAGGCAAACTGAGATCCTGCAGCTCAGATGACGGGTGGAGGTTGCTATGCGGCATTACACCGACTGCGCCATGGGGTTCGAAGTTGATATTCTTAATGCTACTTCTTTTTCGCTGACTATTTGGCGAAATGTGCTGCCTAGAGGATTCTGGCACTCTAACCATCTCATGCACGCTCTTGCGCATTTCATGTAGTAGTCGGGAATGCTCATCCCGAACTTTACTTGGCATGGCATCGAAAAATGGGAATCGTGGGTGCCCAGGCATATCGCTTGAAGCTTTGCGTACAGTGATACCAGCACTTTCACCACGATTTTGTAACTTTTCGAGCCTAAATGCGAGTATATTGCTCTCCCACAGTTTCTGCAGAATGTTAAGAAAATCTCCCTTTGTCGACAGAATTTCGTCGTTTCGTGAATCTTCTATCACATGCTGAATTAACCGACTTTCAACTGATATTGGAATAAACTTTTCCGTATATATCTCTTTGAGCTCAGCCATGGCATTTTATAGAAAAATTTTGAAGCTTGCAAAATTAGGAGATAACATTCTGCGAATTCCACCGATACTTTCTAGTCACGGTACACTTTTTAAGTTTCATCACAAATTAACAAATTTTCATCGAATTATCTTAAAGCTTGGGGCCTGCAGAGCTGAAGCCGAAGTGCCGCATGAACCCGGAGCTAAACGGTGGATCTGCGCTTACAATGTGTGCACCGCGCTCACTTGGGGATGTCACAAATACACGGGAATTGAACAGATCCAATCGCCGAGCGACATTGTACATTGCTTCAGCGATTCCCTCATCATGCTTTTCAGATGCACGATGTGTCAGTGGGTCAGCACAGCGGCTTTCTGACAAGGCTATGACACTTGGCCCTTGTCCGGACAACCAGCAAGCGATCGCACCAGCATCGGCTGCTGCACGCATTGTTGGCAGCATATGAGGCAGCTTTTTTGCCCGCTGATTTTGGTGAAGGCGGTCGCCCATGCAATGCTTTAGCAAGTGAAGTTGGTCACACGAAAAGGCTTCAACAAGCAGTGCTGCCCGAGCTATGTTCTGAACTGCGTCATGAATAGGAACATCTGAGCTAATGTCATCGCGAAGCTCCTTCTTATCGACTGGGTTACCTGTAATTAAGACAATGCATTGGATTCCATGAGGGACCTTCAGCCTAAAGCTTCGCCAGCGCCCATAGGAGAAAAATCCAAGTTGTAGCCCTCCATATATGGATGCTGCAACGTTATCCGCGTGACCTTCGATTTCAGCGGCCATCTGTAGAAGCATCTCATGGTTCCTCACGGGAAGCTGTGCACCAGAGAGAACTAGACCCGCAATCAGCCCTGCCACTATGCAGGCTGACGAAGATCCAAGACCCGATCCATACGGTATATCGCTCTTGATATGATACAAGCAAAGTGGACATGGTTTCTGATATTTTTGAAAGATCTTTTTTAGGCCAACAACGACATAGTTTGTGTCATCTAGAGGCATTTTTTCCAAGCCGTCTCCCTCAGTCGTCACTTCAAAGCGATCAGCTCGGGATACTCGCACTTCAACCCACACGTCGAGCGCCATTCCGAGAACGTCTAAGCCTGGTCCAAGATTACTTGTTGAGGCCGGCACACGAATGCAGACGCTGTTACGCTCCATTTGTGAAGAATATAAATCAAGTATAACGAAATGCAGTAAAGTTGCTGGCAGCATCGTGCTACGGGTAAACTACTAATCGTATTCTTCAAAGATCATTTTGCGGATAAATTTGGCTGTGAAGGGTGATTACTTCAGCTTCTTCTTGACGCGAAGCTGGTTCGTGTGGCCACACTTCTTCTTTCTGCAGTTTTCCGCTCGTGGTGGAAGTCGGGCGTAGCATTTACGGCAGATCTTCTTTTCACAGTTGTGCTTACGGGCGAGTGCTTGGAGTGTTGGTTCCATCATGACACCACCCTGCAGGCCAACAGTTAAGTCGAGAAAGCTTTCAGATGAGAGCTTGGAGATGTCTTCGAGCTGCTTACCGCCAAAGGAGAGTCGCTGCATCGCGGTCGGAACACCAAGCTTGAACTGAATTTTTTGTTTCAGGGACTCAAGAGTCTCGCTGATGCTAACTTGAAAAGAGACGACCTTGTCTGCTCGAACAAAGATCTGGAAAGCCATTGTAACCAGGTGATACTGTTAAAGAAAAATATTTGATCTAATTACCATGAGCAAAGACGCAGATTAGGGTCGAACTATAGACAACTGATGGTTTTAGGATGTCTTGTGGCACAAATGTCACCAAGGACCGTGTCATCACTCTATGAATTCTTTTCGTCTCTCCCACAAACGCCTCACAGCCGCTTTGTGCAGTATTTTGCTATTAAAAAGCACCGACCGGTTGACCCAGTTGATGTGAAAGATGACATTCGGAACTTCCTCTCCATCAATGAGATCTGGATAGGCATTGAGGGGCACACCTCTTTCATAAGTTTCGTAGGCCATATGATCAATCATGCTCTTCACGGACGGATACTTTCGTTCAAGTACATCAAGGAACATCTCTGCCTCAACGAACTTTCTGTCAACATATCTCTCTGCATCTTCCTGTGTCCACACAATGTCAGACAATGCTTGGTCTAGCACTCCCACGTTGGTTCCGAGGTTTTCGATAAAATAATTTATGTTTGCCTCGCTTGTGCGACCTTGCAAAAACAACTTTGCATTCGCTTCTGAAAAATCTTTCGTCCAATGTAGGCCCATGTCATGATACAGGCCAGGGTACACATGCACCCGTGTATGATCTATTTCTGATATGGTTGAAGCCATTTTCAAATCATGCGATATGTGCCGCTGTTGATTCAGCACAACGTTCACAAGTTGCTGATTCTCTATAAAGTTATCTCCTATACGCAGTGAGTATACAATGATTGGTGTTGTACCATTCTTTTCTGCCACTGCGCGGAGAGTTTCATGCGTAAATGTGGTGAGATCGCCACAGACATCGAGGTTTTCGACCCCGAACGCGCGAACCACCGCCTTGGTGAGGTCCTCGTGCGACCAGCCGGTACGAACTGCCACGTAGACCACTCCACGAACATTCTTTAAGGCTTGTCTGACAACAGTCGATTTTCCACATCCTCTAGAACCTATAATGACAACACCATGAGTGGTATCGGAGCGTATCTCCCCCGCATCTGTTTTCCGAAGTGGAACAATGATGCGTCTGATAACATCGATGTCGGGCAAAAGACTAAAGATCGAAGTGCCTTTCTCATTTGCACTGGAAATTCCATCTTTAGGGGGCTTTGCCGCAGAACGAAGGTCATCCTTTTGATGTGATGTGAGGTTTTGGATTGCAATGTTCATCTGGTAGTCCCTCCTGGACCGACGCCAGTTCAAATAATTCCAGAAAAAGATAGAGCAGACACCAAAGCTCGCAAATGTCGCTGATACCACACCTGCGTACTTCACAATTACATAATTCCACGAAACTTTCTCTTTCTCGCGTTCTCGTTCTTCATCACGATGGATACGCTTGCGCTCCATTTCCCACTCAGCGAGCTCGAGAATACTTGCCCGAGTACTTCGCTTGAGGTGCCGCAGCGCAGAAACATCTTCTTCCCGCAAAAGATACATTTTTTCTCGGCGCCAACCACTCTTACAGAGAACAAGTGCCGCAAGCTCTGCATCAGAGCGCCTCTCAACGCCAGCTTCCACAATCCATTCGGCAAGGTTTTTACAGCGGTCTGTGTCGATGAGCGATGATTTACCTTCAGAAGCGACTATTCTATCGCGTGCTACAACGGCCTCAAACGTGCCATTGTCCATCAGAACGCTGTATGTACCGTCGTTTCTTACACGTGCGATGATGCCTGTGGAAGCTCGGTCATCACTCTGCACCCAGACTGAGGTTGCAATTTCTAGTGGTACATGCGGACCAACATTCACAGAATCGAACTCGACGCAAAATAGCTGTCTCTTTTTTGACTCGTTGTCTTTTATATCTATGTCTGAGAGGCTCCCAACAACTCGGCCAAAGCCAAGAACCTGGTTTCCGTCTACAAAGGCACTGACCCGTGCATGCTTCGTCAAGAGCGAAACGGGTACACCGTCTTGCGATATGACAGACTTCAAAACCTTCCGCGTTTTCGATAATAAACATGGAGCACGGGACATTTCTTCTATCAAAAGCAGATTAAGGTCTAATATTCCAAATTTTACGCGACAAAAGCTGAGTTCCTCCGAATCGGAGAAAATTTAGACCTCTAGTCACGCGCGTGAGGTGATTTCACAAGATGATTGATCGCACATTGCAATTTGATCCAGCAAGTCCCCGCATCGCCCAAGAAGATTTTTCAAATTTCCCATGCCATCGTGGATGAGAAGTGAGCAACCCTTCTGAATTTTTTGAAGCATTGTAATGTTTTCTGGTGAAGTGACCACCAGCCCAGATGATGAGTTTCCCCCGAAAAGACGAAGGATGTGCCACAATGAGATGATGATATTTTGAAGTGTCGCCCTATGATGTTGCGAAGGTTCTGTGATGTTTTCCTTGCTAAGTGTCCTTCGAGCTTTCCATAAGATGAATGGGAACTCTGCATAGAGCATGCGTTCCCAAGTTAATAAAAAAAACTTGGGCTTTCCACACTCTTTCACAGCACTGTCAGAAGCGAAAACCACTGCTTCGATTCTTTGTCTCACAAGAGTAGTAAAAAGATGTGAGAAATATTCATTGTAGCCAGAATCACAAGATACGCGCATGGATTTAAGAGCAAGTGCAACAATCTCTGTCGCATTCGCAGAAGCCTCTACTTTCTCATCAAAATTTTGAGCATCAGCACTCACTTTTGGCAAGCAATGCCAGAGTAAGACAACTTTTTTCATCATGTTTACATTCTTCTGCTGAGTACATTCACGGACGGCCCATGGAATCATGGTACCATTAAAGATTTCTGCAATGTCGTTTGTCTCAGAGGTGCAAAATGTTTGCAAGTATGTTTGAATCACGACTACAATGGTTAGACGTACAGAAGATTCAGTGGACAATTTAAATAAAACCTTTAAGGCAAAACATACGTCATGCATCAGCTGCTTTAGGACATTCTGTTCATTTACAGTATTCTCCGCTTTGAACATTGCAAGTAAGATATCAAAAATTTGTGCAAAGCACCGAACCAGCGGTTCTATGCTACACCCCGACTTGATCTGTTTGCTTTTCGACAGATAAACATTCACTGAAGCGCCAATAAGCTCTTCTATCGTTGATGGAAAAGCTAAAGATTTTACAAAAAGCCTGAAATATGCCCGAAAGTTTGAATTGTGATACTCAAAGGCATCTTGGCCAATAGAGAGGGCGCTTCGCTCTCTGAGCAAACGTGCAATAATCGAAATAAGCATCTGTGTGCTATATTCTCTGCTCTTTGATAGTAAGACCTCATCAAATAGCTGAAAAAGCATTATAAGAAGATCAGTTAGCACCTCAGAATTCTGCGTTTTAGTTTGAAAGGGTTTGCGTTTGATTTCTGCGCAAGAATTTTGTGCATAAGCCCCTTCATCGAGGATATTATGCAAAAATTCTAGTGTTCCTGCTAGTAGAGAAGCTTTTGTATTTGCAATGGCTACCAAGAGTATAGGAAGTACAACATTGAGCGCCTTTTCTTTATCAATTTGCTGCTTCCTGATACAAATGAGAACTATGCGTTGTGCCTCTTTGCGGAGCTTAGCGTCTTCGGACAAAAGTCCTAACGAAATGCTACGCATGGCTTTTTCACTTGCTACAGTTTGCGTATCAGATTGGAGAAAATTCTCTATTCTCTTCAAAGCGTGCATTTGAACATTTGGATTATAGTGTTTGAGCTTTGCTGTTGCATCATTGATATAATTTGAGCCGTCCTGTAAGTTGTTTTTATCAATGCCTTTTCCTCCGCGCACGAAAAGTGACTTACAGCGAAGCTTCACTGAAGTCGCTTTTGATGGAGGTAAAACTTTCTTCACCTGTGGCTTTGGCTTCACTTTTCCCATTATCCATCAAAGGTCAATATCAACACACAAAACAGCAATTTGGAATTCAAAAAAAAGTGAAATCGATTACAAAGCTTGTGCGAGAGTATTAATTCGTGACGGGTAGTGCTACTTTTCCAAAGTTTGTGCCGACAGCTGGTTTCTTTCCGACAATCAAGGAGGAGCTGAAGGAGCGAAGAGCGTCATAATTGGTATTTTTCAAGCATTCATGCAAGAAAATTCCTCCTGTCTCGAATGTCATCTGCAGAAAAGGCGATGCCGATGCTGCTCTCACAAGTCCGTATCGCGAAAAAGGTAGAAGCTCTCCTGAATGTGACATTGTGTCAGCAACGAGCATAGTATGGCGGAAATTAACACTGTATCCTTGGAATAGTCGATTCAGCTCACTCTCCAGGTAAGCACGGGCCGCCTCCACGCCAAGAACGTGGCAGATGTCATGCGGATCAGATGAGACCAAACCTTGCCAATCCGAAATAGAGTGCGCTGACGTGTGCGTTGCGATAGTACGAATGCACGTCAAAGTTGCAGCTTTACCCTGAAATACCATGCTTCCAGAGGCCTTCTTTGGATCTCTATAAATCTCACAAATGCTGAGATCTCCAGAAAATGCAAAAGAGCTATTCTGTAATGTGCATGTTGCTAGGCAATCCTTCAAAATATCTGGAAGAATAATGGCTACCTTCGCAGGCAAATCTATTTTGCAGCTAACTTCAAACGAGTCACACTCACCTAGGTAGGAGTGTGCACGCAGACAATCAATCGTTGCGGAGCTGCTGTGCCGACTGCTTGCTTTCGACAATCTTATGCTCGGCCGTGTCCAATTCGTAAGCGTTTCGAATGCTTTTACTTTATTTTTTCCCGAAACTGCATTCATTGTATCAATATGATTCTGCACGTCCATGCCATTATCGGTTTCAACTTCTGTTTGAGTTGCCTCTGTTGTAAATCTGTCTTCGGATTCATCATAGACATCATGTTCGTGATTCTGGATCTCATTAATTTCTTCCTCAGCTGCATCGATGCTATGCAGTGCTTTCGAATCCTCACGGCTCATGTTCTTGTATATTTTGCTTACCATGCTTTTGAGAAGCAGAGTGATGCTTTTAATGAAATCACACTTGAACTGCTCATCTGAAGACCCGAGGAGAAGGTTCCTTCTTTGAAGTGCCCCCCTCGAAAAGAGAAGCGAAAGTTCAATCACAGTGCCACTTGGTGTGAAATCATAGATCATGCTGAAGGGTTTTCTGGACGCGCTTGACAAAAATGTATCGATAGGTACTTTTAAAAGGGTATTACGAAGGGAGTTACTGAGCCGAATCTCAGGCTCGTCAACTACTGCGAGCGGCAGTGTGACTGTCGGGTTCTTCGTTGAGAAACTAAGCAATTCACGAACTCGTGGGATACCCTCTGTTACGTGTGAACTTGTGGAGCCTGTATGATGGAATGTGTTGAGTGTCATTTGGGTTGATGGTTCTCCAAGACTCTGTGCGGCGATCAGTCCAACAGGCTCCCCAGGTTCACATCGGGCAAGTAGCTTTCGCGTTTGACACATAAGAGATACTCTGTCCGTAGTTTGAAGGCATTGTTGCTTTACTTCGAAGTCATTCATGTGCTTTAAAACATGGGCATCGTTATTCATCATATTCTTGGAGGGATCAAGCCCGTCACCACCATACATGAACTGAATTAATTCCCCTTCGCCATTGTGTACTGAACCATCCCACTGAACTACAGAGCTCTCCATACCCTTAATTAGGCAGCGCTGCAAGTAACCTGATCGAGCTGTTTTTACTGCAGTATCGATAATCCCATCTCGTCCTGCGGATGCGTGAATGAAATACTCCTGAGGTCGAATGCCGCTTATAAATCTACCTTTGACAAATCCATGGCACTTCGCCCGGCGGTCACCCTGTAGTGTTCCAGGCAGAACTTTGCCAGATTCCATACACGACATTCGCTTGCTGTCGAAGTATTGCTGGCCGAGCGCAATCATCATCTGAAATGCATTGGAATACGAACCTCGGGCACCGATGGCCGTCATAAGCATCAAATTATTCGCAGGAAATCGGACCAATGCCTTGTGAGGATAAAATGTGGTATTTATCTTTGTGTGCCTATCGGCGATGATCCTGAGTGCATGAGATTCATCAGGAACGTTGGCTTTCTGATCCAGACTATCAAGCATTTTAAGTCGACGATTTTCACTGTCAACTGAGAGGTCTTCATAGATGCACAGGTCAGATAAGCTTATGGTGAGGGAATATTGCCGCATAAAGGCAGAGAGCAAGCGACCACAGATGGCGAGAAAGCTTCCTGATGCTTTAGGACCATACGTGTCGTGAATGAAGTGGACAAGTGACCCATTAGAAAGTCCAATATTGGCGCTATCCAAAACCCCTGTCAAGATTTCACTGCGGTGTACGAGTAACATCTCATCTTCAGTATCATTTTTCTCAAAGCAATGGTAACGCGGATGCGTTGTACATCGAGACCGAGTGGTCAAACCACTGCGAGTTTGAGAGGTGTAAATCCCCGAGACATTTTTAATGAGCTCCGAGATCAGCTGCTTTCCTGACCACAACGCGCGTGGCTTGCACACGCATGGCTGAGGCAAAGCATCAATATTGTCACAGACTTCGTAAAGAAGTGAAATGAACTCTTCCCGTTCAAAGAATCGCTCTCGACACGTAAGTCGATATGCTGCGACAAGATGATCTTGTATTAGCCCACGTAGAGGCTTTCCGGAACTTGCTGAAAAGTAGTGCGACTCAGCATCCATGAGACACTTGAGCTCAGTTCGACACTTGATTCCTTGTGGTATATGACAGTTCATTTCATCGCCATCGAAGTCAGCATTGAAGCCTTTGCAGTTGGCATAGTGGAAGCGCATGGTATAGTCACTGCCCCTGACAACAGCTCGCTGACCAAGCATAGATGACTTATGCAGCGTCGGTTGGCGATTCAATATTATCATGTCGTCATTAACGACATGTCGGTGAACGATAACGTCACACCCTAGAGCAACTTGCTTGAGCATCTTTTCCGCAACATGCTTGAGGAGTTTTTCCTTGCCTTTTAAACTGATAGTCTGGACGCTACCCTCTCTCATACGTAATTCAAGGTGAGTGGCCCCTGGATATATGCTTGGGCCGTTCTCAATGCATTGAACTAAAAACCGTCGTCTTTCATCAGAGCAGAATGCAAGGCTCTCAGGAAATGTTAGCCGCGATGCAAACTTGACCGACAAATTAATAGTATTGGTCGCCAAATAGGTATCTGGGGAAATGACCGTCCGACAGGCCTGATTCGTTCTTTTTCCCATCATATTGCTTCTGAAAAGCCCTCCTTTTTTTAAAAAAGAGTTTATTGTCGTAGTGAAGTGCTTACTAACCATGCTTTGAATCTCTTTATAACTTCTCTCGAAAGACGCAAGAGTCACTGGCTCTTTTGCCATCACAGTGTAGTGATCATAGATTAGCATAATGATTGAGCTGAGTTGCTCTGTAACACTGTCAACGATGGCCGTGCTTTTGCTACCGAGCCTTTGCCATACACGAGCACTATTTGGTGGCACAAGTACATGATTAATCAGGAATGATGTGGCACAGTTCTTACTTTCATTTCGTCCGAATAATCGGCCATATAAAATATTCGTGATAGTATTTTCGTTTTGAAACAGTGAATCGAAAAGATAGCGCAAAATACCTGGGTGAATGCACGAAAAAGAGGCATTGGAACTGTCCATTTGCCATGGGCTGAGCTCCTTCAATTTGTTCATTAAAGCGAGATCATCAGTAGGTGCTTCATAAAACAATATTCCGTTGTTCAGCTTAACAGAAATCGGTTTTTTGTATCCACAATGTGGACACTTTTTCGGACACAACTGAGCAAACGCTTTTAAGATTTTACCTCGTACTCGACTAGCTATGTTATCTGTAGGCAAAACGTTTGATGACATACTCTGCAGAGTTTTCTCTAGTGCCTCTACTTCAGTCAAGCTATCATCCTCCTCATCAGAAACTGATGCTTCCCTAGAAAACGCATCAGAGAAGCTTGTATCGAGCGAAACTTTAGGATCCAGTTTACTCAATGCCAGTTGAACTTCGTTCTCCGCAGTAAGCGAATCACCGCGAAGAAGAGCAAGTTGGACTTTGATGATCTGGACCTTCATTGCTTGCGGTAAACGCAGGCTGAGGCATTTCCAACACAGGGACCGCAACACCAGAAGAGCTTCCTTGAGCAAGAATGGGTTAACGATTGCAAAGGGCAGGTCTATCTTTCCGTAATGACCTGTGCACCTCGGATTCATGTCAGAATCATCCTCTCCTTGTGTCCTGATGTTCACCAGCGCTGTATCTCCATTTCCAGAAGCCATGTGGATGTCGACATTACGGCATGTAGTACATGGCATTTTTAAGCCTGGCCCACAGTCGACATTTCCCATTCGCGCATCAAAAAGAGTTGCGAATTCTTCATTGTTTAGTCTTGTGAGGGCAGAATAACGCTGTGCTAGTCTCTGATGCGGCTCCCATGGCTTGGTTTTCTCACAGGCGTGATGCGGTACATTTATCGTGACAACACTTGTGCGCTGAATATCGGCATTCGTGTACATAGAGAATGTCACCGCGTCTATAGATGCATCGCCTTCATAAATTGAAGCATCACAAGTATAATCTTTGAATCGAAATCCACTTGCAAAGGACATTTGTTCTATAAAGACACGTAAGAAATGCATATGAGGCAGCCAGTCACAAACATTGACGTGAATATTTATCCACACGAAATGGTCAATAATACAGGACTATGGAGCGAGCATATTTCAATGGAAACATGGGAAAGTGACGACCCTTTATCAGACGAAGGCTTAGTGCGTGCATTACATTTGAACGATCCATCTCGGTTCTCAACCATTGAGCAGAGAAGCAGTTCTACAGGAATCCTCGCATCCTCACCTACAGCAACATTTGATGTTGATAGGATCGGTAAATCTGCGCTACAATCGAGGCTTGTTGGGATATAAATTTGAGTCATGTCCCGGCATTGATTACGTTCACTGTACGTGCAGCATGTCGTTGAATTCTTGGAAATTATTCGTATGTCATGCAGATCGCACCTCTTACTTGAGTGCGCAAAGCCCATGAAAACACCATCAGTATTCCACTCTAAGCCATCGGTGATTATTTCCATGGTCGGTACACCAAAGGGAATAATGCCACATTTTGTGCCTTTCTGAATTCCAGTGATAGTATAGTTCCTTTGTGGAGCGATAGCAAATATGAGATTATTCTCCATTTTGGCGACGAGAAATCGGTAAAGATGCACATTTTTCAGAAGAGTGTAATAAATACCGAATTCATGATCCTTACGACCTCCACCGGCTCCAAGAATGAGAGCAGAGCAGAGTGGCAGAGGTAAAACGCTATTTTCATCGAGGGAAAGCTTATTTGACTCTTTCAAAGCATCTATGTTTGATCTGAATTGCTCGCGATCTCTGGCGACGCCTTTGTGAATGGTGTTGTTCACAAATAGAAGTGTTTTATCAAAATCTGTATTGTTCTGGTCCGGAAAATGCTGAAACTCAATATGAGAAGTATCATAGTTTTCTACGCTCGATGCATGGAGTGAGTCGAAATCTCCAACCACATAGTTTGGTTGGGCAAGATTATGAGTATCGATCGCCCCATCCGCGCATATCGATAAAAATCGCATCGCAGAGTTTACAATGTCGTTTTCATCGGCGATCGATGCTCTCTGTCGGTGGTATCTATTCCATATACGTACATCATCTAAAGCATTACTCTTTGAAGTCTGTGCCGCGTTAGATGCGTTATAACCGTTCAGAAAGATAAGGTAGTGAAAAATGCGTAATGGCCGGTCTCTATGACCTCCAAAATTGTAGTGAAGAACTTCTTCCAGATCGATAGAATATGGCTCATTTGGATCATACTGGAAAGACGTTTGTCCGAGAGAATACTTAACCAATACGCGTAATGAGTCCAACGCACACCTGTCACGATCACTCCGGCAGCTATAATCGCCTGAGCGATGCGGGCTGAGCAAGTATTCAGCCTGCATTCTCAAGTCTTGACAAAATGCAAAAAGATTGTTTTTCGGCCGAGTAACTTCATTGCCAATTTCACGTAGCTTCTCAGGAATATTGATGCACGCGTCATCCTCAGACGAAAAATGTAGATCTTCTGTTGGGAAATTCGACGAGTTTATCATGAGCTTTTCGAATGCCATGCAGAGCCTAATACGTGATTCTATGCGCTTGCGAGCGCTTCTGTTCCACGCTGTTTTGTAAGCAAAATCGCTGTCAAAAACATAAACGATGCTCTTATAGTTAGTATTTCTCGCCACAGCTGGTTGATAAGTGTTGGGCATGAGATCTACCCAAAATTTAGCTTCAGATGCCATACTTCCTCTTTCAGGAGATATCAGTATGTCATGGTCGCCTACATCTGCCCCGAAAAGAATGCCTGTACATGCCTCAATAAAGTCTTTAGGGTATTCGATAGCTATTGTGATAACGATTGATGACGATGTTGCCCTTCGTGAGTACTGGAGAAAATTTTTCCACGCTTCAGTTACATGGTATGCACTTTTGGAAAGATTCTTTATTCTGTCCGACACTTTTGCGCAAATTACAATGTGAGCTGAAAATTTATCCAATTCTTCTTGAAATTCTCTTGATTTTTCCTCGAGGTAATTTTGCATACCGTGAATGGTCTGATTATTCAGCACAACAGGCTGTCCTTTGCATAGAGAGCGGTAAACATTCGGCGAAATAATATCTTGAAAGAATAAACGCTCGTCTCCTTCCCCAATTACTGTACTCAGCAGGGGTCTGTCGAGAATAGCTTCGAAGTCGACTACTACCAAAGTTTTATGCTGCATAGATCAGGGCTTCTTAAGCACTTTTTCAATTTCACCCGAATGTTGGGTGAAAGATCCTCTGTTTCACCCAACAATATACCTTATGCTGTGATGAAGTTTTATGCCGTCACGCCCCTTCGGGACGGGACGGCAGTAACTGCTCCTTGTGTGAATTTTCCCTCTTCTATTGGTCACTCATAAAGGATGCTTGGGAACACATGCGTTGTAATGATCTAATAATGTAACATGTTTGGATATATAACTGGATGCAACGTCTGAAGCAATACGTACGATGAGATAAACTCTAACGCCGAGGCCCGAAGGGCCGAGGCGCAAAAATTTTGGCTTATTCGAGTTAAAAAAGGCTAGATATTCTTCTTTTGGCCATGATATCAACCGAAAACAGTCACTCACACAGACTTACCATTGGCCTTACTCACCACATCCAGGCCACCGTGCTCGACGAGTGTTTGACTCGTGTGGGTGAAAATTTTCATTTTCACCCGCTAATTTTTTTCCCGAGCACTTTTTTTCCGATTTTCACCCAAAATAGGTGAGTCACCCGAGGTTAAGAAGCCCTGGCATAGATGAAGTGCAATGGCAATATTACATAAATGATTTTTCAAAGTGAGGAAGTAATTCATACTCCGTAGTTATCCGTACTATATCAAGTTTTTGAATGACTTTTCGGGTTGCATGCTTTATCCATACTCCTGGTGAACTTTTCGTCTTAAGTTGGTCGAGATGTTTAAAAACACAATGCCAAAGACAAGGAAAAGAACTAGCGCACATCGCGCGAGTCTGATTTGACAATTTCGACATGAACACTGAAAACCCCAGCGTTTCAGCATTTTATCTCCCTTTTGTTGCAAGGATAAACCCGAATCAGGCAAATAGTTAATGAACAGCTCTTCTCCAGATAGAACTTTTCGACTTGTTCGTGCTATCAAAACGCATGTCGATGATGGCAAAGAAGGTGAGTATGATGAATGATTTGATGGTGTAATTATTTCTAGATCCACATTTGGATCGCAGTCATGATTGTACCATGAAGCCGAAGGGAACATAGCACAGTAAGATTTGCCGGATCGCGTTACAGAAAATCTGTTTGAAATATAAATTGCTGCCAGCTCATTCGGTTTCATTCGCATAGAAAACTTTCGTAGGTAGTTTTGCAAATGCTGACCCTTTTCCTCCATGAGTTTGGTTTCCATTTGATGGCTGAGTGGCTTCCAATCTTTAGATTGCAGAGCTAAAATATTTTCCGAGTAGAAGCTCCGAAAATCGCGCCAGAAATTGCTTTCAATCTCTGCGCCCGTCGCATTACTTTGCAATGCACTATTTAGCGCATCGATAGTATGATAAACGCATTTAAGAACTTTTTCGGCCTCGGGATGCGACCCCCCAGAGCTCACAAGAGCAGGAAGGCGCATAATTTCGGTACCGGCTGGTAAATCCTGCACAGAGAACAACCCTTTCCCGTGTAAAGGGCTGGATTTTTTGATGATACATTTGTGGACAAATGGGTTGAATTCACTCAGGATAATATTTGACCGCAAGGTGCTAATTTCAGGAGATTGGGGACTTTTTCCTATATTTTTGGTTACTACAAGCCTATCGTCCACTATCCAAAAGAATGGAGTTGTCAAACTGGGGCCTGCATGCCGTGCTAATTTAGACATTATATTTTCCAAATGAAAGCTGCAATGACAATTTAAGAAGCTTTTTTGGTTAGAAAGGTTGAGCAAGAAATTAGAAAAGGAAATTTATTCATTGTACCTTCAAGTTGTTACCGTATATGTGCACGTGCAGTGTGAGTGTCACTTTTTTCGAGACTGAAATAGTGCTTACCGCTAAATGCTTCTCTGCAGGGTTTGTCATTGATTAACTCTCTCATTTAGTAAATTTCACCTTGGGTGAACAAAAGTAAGCAATCCGGATGTAAGCGTCGGCCAATTTTAAAATAAGATTATGAGGAATTGTTAGATCTTTCGTGAAATTCAAAGTGATTCCACTTCATCGTTTGAGGTGATTCAATATTTTTCCGACTTAATTAAATAATTCACATAGAATCGGAATAGTTCATTTTTCTCTAATAAAATGGCAGGCACTGCGAATGAGGTGACCATGATTATAACAATGTTATGCACTGTTGTAGGGGGCGCTATTTTGGCGCTACCTGCATGCTTACAGTACGCATCCCTCTTGTGGGGAATCCTCATGCTTCTTATTGTTGCAGCTTTAAGCTTGACTAGCGCAAAGAAGCTGTGCATTCTCGCCGATTATCTGAATGAGAACTCGTATGTGGGTATATTTAATCGCGTAACAGAGAACAAATACGCCTCGCACAGGAAACATACAGTCTCAGCAGAAGGTGCTTTCAAAGAAAAGTTTCGGAAGTTTTTGATTCAAGCTGTCATATTTTGGTATACATTTGGTATAGCAGTTTCTTTCATTGTCATTATAGGCGACTCCATCGAGCCACTTGCCTCCGCCTGGCTAGGACTCACAGGTGTTTATTGCAGTGCAAAATTTTGGATTCTCCTAGTCTCTCCGGTTCTCTTTCTCACTTCAAGTGTCGAAAGTATCACAGAGCTGCATTTATTCTCGCTGATATCCTTCCTCACGATGATATATGTTTCTGCTGTGGTTGGCATTAGATATATTCAAATTGCTCGGTACTCTTGCTCCGCCTATCCAGCGGAAGGGCTTCATTTGTACTCCGTGAAAAAAGATATTTTTCAAGCGTTCCCAATTTTGACTGTTGCGTATACGATGCATTACAACATTCCGCAACTATATCATGAGCTGAAAGCTCCTTCCATTGCGACAATGAACCGTGCTCTGTACAAAGCTTTGCTTATCATAGTGCTATTGTACCTTCAAACAGCGATTATGGGATATCTTCACTTTGGATCAAGAGCAGTTGAGAGCGGTGGAGATATTCTGGCTCTATATAGCAAAAATGATAACATGATAAACATCGGAAGATTTTTAATGGTCTTTCATTTTGCTCTGGGGTTCCCCATGGTGTCAATAGCATGTCGGCAAATTTTAACTCTTGTACTAACCGGCAAAGAAATTGGTGCAGACAAGAGGCTTCGCATTTCAACAACATTAATCGTTGTGGCTACTTCATGTTTATTGGCTGCTTATACGACTGGCATTACCGAAGTTTTCGTTTTTAATGGAGTACTCTTTGGAATCCACATTGTTATGACCATTCCTGCAGTGCTCTATTATCTTCAGTTTCGCAAGACCATGTCACTTCTTGATACGGTGTTTACATTTCTCCTATTTCTAGCAGGAATTATCTTCTCTGTGGTGGGCTTTACGGTAGTTTTGATGAATAAGCTTCGCTAATTTCGGGTAACAGCTCATACCTTTGCTAAGAATAATGACTTAGTACATTTTTACCCTTATAATCGCGCTATTTTCCATGACTACTCTTCCCTCTGAAAGCGAAAATTCTGTCGATACAGGGAACCTCACGACAGAATCCCCTATCACTGAAATCGCAGAAGCTGAGACTGGAAATAATGAAAACGATGTACCAGCGCCATGCTCTATGAAGTTAGGGACTGACGTTTCGCAAGACGATGAGAACCTTCATGGTACAACATTTTCCACTGCCATTACTGTTTTATGCAATGTCATTGGTGGTGGTGTTCTCGCATTATCTTGTGCATACCACTACACATCTCTTGTGTATGGTGTCATGTTTATGCTCTACATTGCCTCTTTGAGTCTGATTTCCATGGTTCTTCTCGTTATTATGGCTGAACACACAAAAGAATACTCATATAAAGGACTAGCAAGATGTGCTTTTGAGGGTATATACAAGAAAAGACCCGAGTTAAACCGCCTTATCGCTGATGAGTCACAGTGTGATGGAGTCAAGCAGAAAGGAAAGGGCTATATGCGGACTTTAGTCGAAGGAACTATTCTATTGTACACCTTCGGATGTGCAATTATGTACATTGTCGTGATAGGAGACTCTATGGCTCCTCTTGCAGAATCGTGGATGCATTTAAATGGCTTTTTAGCAAGTGAGAAATTCTGGATTATGGTTACTGCCCCAGTTTTATTCGTTCTCTCATCCGCAAGGCAAATAACCGAGCTCAAACTGAGCTCGATCATTGCATTCGCAACTATTTTGTACGTTGGTGTCGTAGTAGCCATACGCTACGGATCAGAAGCGATTGCTCAAGCGTCTATCATAACTGCCCTAGATCGCAATGTGCGGGTGGCAAAGTTCACATCAGATTTGCCGAAAGCTATTCCTTTACTCACAGTTTGCTTTGGTATGCATTATAACATTCCACCTCTCTATCACGAATTACGAAATCGTTCGGTTATAAAAATGAAGCGTGCACTCGTACCAGCATTCGCTGTTATCGTATCTTTGTACCTCGAAATGGGAATTCTCGGCTATCTTCACTTTGGTCCCAGTGTAACAAACCATGGAGGAGATATTCTCGCTCAGTTCTCGCACAAGGATTTGCTGGTAAACATTGGCCGCTTTTTCATGCTTTTGCACTTTGCGTGTGTGTATCCATTGCTAGCAATAGGCTGCCGACGCTCACTTAATCTTTTCCTCTTCAAAGGAGAAAGCTCGATTTCTACAGGCATACGAATTGCGGAGTCATTCGCGATCGTATTTCTCTCTTCCATTTTCGCAGCATTTTCATCAGGGATCTCTCAAGTTTTAGCGTTCAACGGGTCTTTATTTGGATTGCATATCATTATGACTTTTCCAGCGCTCATGTACGCAAAAATTTTCCAGGATAGTCTGCGAACACGAGAGAAAATTATAGCGATTATCTTGATTGCAACTGGTATAATTTTCTCGATAGCGGGATTCGTTTCACATCTGTGCGCCATGCTCAGCAAATGAGAGTGATATAAGTAGATTCAAAGGCGTTTGCATATCAAGAATTTAAATCTTTGAAGCCCTATCCTTTGATTCTGCGAGGAGAATTTTTTTCTTACGTATCTCAATCCTTAGCTATCAAATCATGAAGAGCCTTCTTCTTTCCCCTAGGCTAGAGATAATGAAAGGAACAATTCCAAGTACGTTCATCTCAATATTATCGAACGTGATCGGAGGTGGCGTACTGGCCATATCTTTGGCAATGCACTACACATCGCTCATTCCCGGTTTGATGATGTTTACAATCATAACCATCATCAGTCTGATATCAATGTCAATGCTCATTCGAATGTCTGAGTTCACTCAGTGCTTTTCATACATGGAGCTATGTCACTATGCATTTGAAAAGGCTGGCTTTAATTCACCGATATGTGACAAAGCGCTCACCAATGGGAAATCCAAGCCCCGTCGCGGTCCGATCACACGACTTGAGCGCGCGATTGTCGTTTGCGTCGAGCTTTCGATATTTGTCTACACATTCAGCTGCTGTGTGATGTACATCATTATCATCGCAGACTCCATGGAACCCCTTTCAAGGCACTGCTTAAGTATAAGCGGTTTCTGTGGAACTGGGGCCTTTTGGACTTTGATGAGCTTACCGGTACTCGTGGGATTATCTGCTCTACGGCAAATTACAGACCTAAAAATTGTGTCTGTTCTTTCATTCCTCACTATTTTGTACACTGCCGTGATTGCATGCATCAAATATTATCAAATTTCATCCGCAAGACACACATTGCTCTCCGATTCCGTCAATGTTATGTCGATTAAACCAGATTTTTTCAAATCAATACCGATTTTCACTGTTTGTTACGGAATGCACTATAACATTCCCCCCTTGTACAAAGAGCTCAGGCGAAGATCTATAAGCAAGATGAACCGAGCACTTTATCCATCTTATGTCATCATCATTGCCATGTACCTTCAAGTTGGTTTGGTTGGTTATTTTCATTTCGGGTCACTAGTCACTCAGCATGGCGGTGATTTACTAGCGCAATACTCGGAAAGTGACCTGTGGATCAATGTTGGAAGGCTTTTGATGATTGTTCACTTCCTCTTTGTTTTTCCTCTGCTAGCCATTGGCTGCCGCCGTTCAATAAATCTGTTCTTATTTAAGGGTGAAGACCGGCTTTCATTGACAACTCGACTTCTTGAATCAACAGCGATAGTAGTGACGGCATCTGGACTAGCGTTCGTAGCCCGGGGAATTTCAAACGTTTTAGCCTTAAGCGGCTCACTGTGCGGTGTGCATATCATTATCACGTTCCCTGCTCTCATGTACAAAAAGATCTTTTATAGAACAATATCACGAAAAATGACAATTATTGTCTGGATTTTCACAGTAGCCGGCGTGTTTTTCTCCTTGGCAGGCTTGTGCGCACAAATTTATGGCATCATATGCGCGTGACTGCCGTTCTACCGTATAATAAAATGTTGAATATATCACGATTCGTATAGCGTTTCACAGAAACCACCATGATCCATGTTAACGAATGTATTGATATAGCTGTTCCTCTCTTTTATCCCCACTTCTTTAACACATTTCCTTGTTTTTTCGATGGACTCAATGTTAACGATCGGGAGCGTTGGTTTGCGATTTTGAACTCCCTTCCATATTATAGAGAGATCTGTAAAAATCTCATTCATGCAGATACGCTTGCCATTTATGGAAAAGGTGTTGGCTATGAGCATATTGCACTTCATATTGGCAATGCCTTTGCGGACTCATCGCATTTCTATGTTCTCCTAGGCTTCGAAACAGAGAAAAATATGGCTGATTTCTATGCATGCATTCGCCATGCCAACAGGAATGCAATAACTCACATGATTCAATCGACAACAACTGTGCGAGAGCGTTCTGCAATGTACAAGAAAAAAGGCCTTTTCCTTTGCTACTCGGCAAGACCGCTTCTCATGGACATACTTCATGAAAGATTGGCCCCGGCAAGTATCGATGGCATGTGCTTATTGAAAGCACATACAATTTTGTTGGATGAAAATGGTATTGAATGTTACCTGCTGCACCAGGTCCGATCGAGCTCAAATGCCAAGGTTTGCGCTATGTCAGATAACCCTGCTGCGTTCCTCGGGCCAGGAAAACTTACGCATGCAGTAAAGTCCATATTTTATTCAAGGGATGTACATTTTTTTCCACGATTTCATTTGTCACTGAAAAAGGCCTTGGACTCGAGGCAGCCGGATGTGCACGAAGTTCGTATTCCGCTTGGCAATTGCATTCGGAAAATCCAGACCATTTTGTTCAGTATCCTTTCCGAACTCTTACGTGAACTCAGCCTCAACATGGAGAAAATAGGATTCTGTGAGTACACCACACCAAAAATTGCCGACATTCTCGACGGAAAGCTCTTCAAGCACCTCAAAAAGCTTTTTACAGGCGACAAAAAGATAAGCATTGCAGGCTCCTCAGGTTCGAAGTTGAAATCTGTCCAAAAGATATTTGCCGCTATCGAGGAGATGGTTGATGCAGTCAAGAGACTTTATCTGCTTGATCCTTTATCATTTGCAATTTTTGCCGAAAGACTTGCTCTCATGAGTAAGAATGATGGGGTCAATGTTAGCCTATGGCTACACGCAAAAGATGCCCACCTGCTCATTCCAGCATCACACGAATATCGGGATGACTATGTACTACGGCAGACAGACACACTGTGCGGCAGTAGAAAAATTGCTACGAAGGAAGGGTACATACGAAAGCTTCTTACCCGAGCAGCCGATCAAAATAAGCGTGCGCTACTTGTGCTTCGAAGCTGGGTCTTCTCTGACACGGGGGACGTCAGTTTTTGCAACATGAATAACGTAGACTCTGTTTGGCATGCTGCAGTATATCAAACTTTTCAAATTTTTCACGATTGTCCTGCGCTTTGTGGAATAGTGGGCGAAGTTCCGCTTACTATGGGCTGGAACCTTCCTGCCTTAAAAACAGCTTGCAGGAAACATTCAGCAGAACATGACGCCCAAACGAATCCGACGGTTGATGAAATGGTACAGAATCTCTACCGAAAAAGTCGAAATCTAGATGAAGCTCCCGATATAATGATAATTTGTGGTGTAGATTTGCTATCTATTCGACGAGCAGAGCTTATGCAAGGTCTCATGACCACATACAGCTCAAAGAGAATGCAAATATATTTAATCACATACGATGGCAGTGTCGAGCAGTGTGTCTATCTAAATGAAGCAAAGATAGAAAAGAATGCCTTCACAGAGCTTGTTTCTGCGAAAGCTGATCTTGTTTTTCCGGAGAATAGCGAATTATCAGCTTTACTCGATGAAGTATCCGCAACTTTGTCCACGCATGAAGCCTCGGGACCTGCCCTTCGCCAAGCTCAGCCTGGTTCATTTTTCAGCCACTGTGAACGGAGAATAACAATAATTATTGATGAGCGAGAGTTTCGAAGCTCACTACCTTTCTTCCTCGCTAAAATAGGTGGAGTTCAGGTTGTTCCCCGCACACTCTTTTGTGGGGACTATGTACTAGCCGACGATGTTGTTGTCGAGCGGAAGTCAGCGCCAGATCTTGAATCCTCGCTTACAGATGGGCGTCTGTTTTCGCAGCTTTATACGATGATACGCTCGTATTCCGTGGGCATGATCCTGATTGAGTGCGGCTCATCAACGGCTTTCGAAGACGAGCTGCAGCTAGAAAGAGCGGCTTCAGCTAAAAGACCTGTGTCGAAGGTCTCTGCATCGAAAATTCTTATGGATAGCAGGATCATTGAGAAGCTATGCATGATTACTCGCTTTTTTCCGCAAATCCGTTTCCTGTGGTCAACTAGTGATGAAGAAACTGTCCGCTTGTTTCTCGAAATAAAGAAAACTCGAGCGGAACCCGCCATTCCTGCTGATATGGGAACTGTCATGAATAAAGACCCAAAGAAGGAGAATCAATCTGCAGTGGGTGCGAAAAAAGGGCTCAATGCATTTGTCCCGATTCATGAAGGAGAGGCATTGGCGAGCATTTTGGATCAAGAAGTGGACTTTGAAATGAACGAGGATACATTGGAAGATAATCGCAGCGAATCATTTGCCCCGTTCACCAACCAAATTCTTCTGAATATTCCTGGAATAAATCATTTAAATCTAAGCAAGCTGACAAAAGGCTTCGCAAGCCTTGCGGATATTGCGAGGGCAAGCAAGGAAGCGTTACTTGATGTCCTTGAAAGCGAACCGAATGCGAATCTCGTGTATGAAGCCCTGCACGCTGAGCATTCTTGAGCCTTAGTAAATAATTACCCGTTTTACTGTATTCGGATGTATTTCGTTGACTTTTATTGAAATTTCTTAGAAATGGGACTCACGCGATCACGCCTTCACAAACGCCGGGTTACCGGAGGTAAAATGTCCGTTCACCGCAAGAAGAAGAAGTACGAAATGGCACGACTCCCAGCAAACACCCGACTCATGCCGGACACCCGTGTGCGTAAAGTTCGTGTTCGTGGAGGAAACACCAAGTTCCGTGCGCTTCGCCTTCACGAGGGTAACTTTTCATGGGGATCTGAGACAATCACCCGTCACGTCAAAATCCTTGATGTCATCTACAACGCCACATCGAATGAGCTCATCCGAACGAAGACGCTCGTCAAGGGCTGCATCGTTGTCGTCGACGCCTCGCCGTTCCGCGACTGGTACTACAAGCGCTACGGCACTATGCTTGGCAAGAAGAAGGGTGGCGAAGAAAAGACCGATGAGACCGATGTGAAAATCAACAAGACTGAGCACTCGATCGACAAAGCCTTCGAGCAGCAGTTCAAGGTCGGCAGACTCATGGCCAAGATCACCTCTCGCCCGGGACAAGTCGGTACCGCAGACGGTCAGCTTCTTGAAGGTGCTGAGCTCCAATTCTACATGCGCAAGACAGACAAGAAGAGCAAAAAGAAGCTTTGAACTAAACCTTCAATGGTTTTCGCATAATTAGGTATTAGATATTTACGCCTTGCTAACCCAAGGTGCTAGGGGGCACAAAGACGTACGCAATATTGTCTCTTTTCTATCTTACAATGCAGCATGCTTGGGTTCTTGAAAGCTTGACCTCTGTGACAGATGGCACCTCTGTCACAGAGGTCATATAGACTTCGATCAGGGGCTCATAAACCCGATTCCGTGACCTAGATACACATCGAAAACCAACTTTGTCAACCCATCACTTTTACCGTTTCATCCCTTTCAAAATGTACCCTCATGCAGTCAGTGACTTTGCCATCATCTGCAGCACTCTATCGTAAGCTCATCAAGGCGTACGTCAAAAAATTTGACACGCAGCACGACGTCATCATAC
The DNA here is from genome assembly GCA_964019655.1 of Perkinsela sp. pyNocScin1. NCBI lineage: Eukaryota > Euglenozoa > Kinetoplastea > Prokinetoplastida > Perkinselidae > Perkinsela > Perkinsela sp. pyNocScin1. Next base: position 292,475 of record CAXHTR010000008.1, read on the forward strand.
GAAGCTGGGTTGCCACCAAAGAGCACTTCCAGCGAAACGCGCAGCTTCGGGATGCAAATGAGATCAAAAAGGCCAAAGAGTTTGCCATCGAGATGCACAGGTACGTTACGTGCGGTATCATCATGGCGTACGAAAAGCACAATGAGAAAGGCAAAAAGTACTTCAAAGTCACGCGAGAGATTCTGCAGGCGAGCAACAACCACGTTAACCCTGCGAGTGGGCAAAACTTCATTGAAAAGTTTCAAGAGTACATGGACCCCGCTGAAAAAAATGCATTAATACAAAAGCTGAAAGAGGCTGGAATGTACACAGAAAAAACGTCACCAGGTGCGGTTGATGACCTCGCCTTCAAGACGCGGAGAAAAAAGCCTCTCGTCAAAGATCTCTAGCAACATACTTGGCTGTACAATGGCCATGACTTTTTTTGTAAATAAGACTTTTATCTTGCTAGAATATAGCATGTCTGACCTCGGGGCAATTCTATTAAACACTGAAAGCTCTCTTGCAGATCGCGTGCGGGCGCTTCACGACATCCGGGTGTGCGAGCTGTCGACGGCGTCGAAAGTCCAAATTCTCAGAGATGCGGTGCGCACGACATCGAACGTGCTACTCTTGCACGAAATCATGTATGAACTCGGGCAGATCGGAACGGCAGATGAGGTTGATTTTTTGCAAAACATCATGCTGGACGAATCACACGATATTGTCACGAGACATGAGGCTGGCGAAGCCCTCGGAGCGATTCAGAGCCCCTCTGCCATCGCTATTTTGACAGACGTGTCGAAATCGAAGGTTGGCGCATCGAAGGCATATCCCGTTGAGCTCGTCGAGACGTGCGACCTTGCGATCGATCGCATTCGTGCGCGTTCGGTCGAGACAGAGCAGTCCGCCTACTCCTCGATCGACCCAGCCCTTCCCCACAAGTCCAAATCCATCGCTGAAATGCGCGGTGTCCTTGCCCAGAGTCATCTCGATGGCCGCGTGAGCCTCTACGAGCGCTACCAAGCGCTCTTCCGTCTGCGGGAAGAAAATGATGTTGAGGGCCTCTGCGAGGTCATGCGTAGCGACGCAACCTCCGCACTTTTGCGGCACGAAATCGCGTTTGTCCTCGGCCAGATGGAGAGCGAGCGAAGCGTGACAGATCTCTGCGCTGTGCTTGCCACGCGGGACGAGCACCCGATGGTACGCCACGAGGCCGCGGAGGCGCTTGGAGCCATTGCCACGCCCGTGTGCCTCGATGCAATCAAAGCGTGCCTGGAGAATCCTGCTGAAGACACTCTCGTAAGCGATTCATGCGTCATTGCGCTCGACATGTACGACTACTACAAAAATTGGTCGAACGCCAACAGGTGAAGGTGGTGTCTCTCTCTCGGTAAATCATTTTCGAGCACTGATACACCCACCCTTTTTTTTCAATATTCTGAATTCTATGAAGCGCACAGCTAGCTCGGCACCATGCACGACCCATCGCGCGTAAAAAACTTGTGTGTTCTTGCCCACGTCGATCACGGTAAGACGACGCTGTGCGACTATCTCATCAGCTCGAGCGGCGTGATCGCACCGGGGCTCGCAGGCGAGCTGCGCTTCATGGATAGCCGCCCGGACGAGCAGGAGAAAAAAATCACAGTCAAGACATCCGTGATATCGCTCGCGCACGAGGGCTCAATTTTTAACGTTGTCGACTCCCCGGGCCACTTCGACTTCACCTCCGAGGTCAGCGTCGCGCTGCGGCTCGCCGAGGCTGCGTTCGTCGTCATCGACGTCGTTGACGGCGTGACGAGCCAAACGGAGTACCTCATTCGCAACGCGTTTGCCGAAGAGATCCGCATGTGCGTCGTTTTTTCCAAGATCGATCTCCTCCTCACCGTCCTCTACATGACCCCGCGGGAAATAGAGGAGCGTTTCGCCGAGATCCTCGCCAGGTGCAACGCCATCATGGCTGATCTCTTGCTCGCAGACCAGTGCCCGGGCGAGAGCACCGACGAAGCGCACTTCGCACCGGAGCACGGCAATGTTTTGTTCACAAGCGCGAAATGGGGGATCGGCTTTTCCATTGACGACATGGCCGAGATGTATCACAGAAAGCATGGGTGGAAGGTGGAAACGGCGCGCCGCACGCTGTGGGGGCCCTTTGTATTCGACGGTGCCAAGCAGCGCATCCTGAAGCGAAAGGCGAGCAACATTGACTGCCCAACAATGTTCGAAGAATTCGTCGCGCAGCCCCTGCACGACTTCGTCCACGCGTTTAGCGACAAAACTGCGAGCAGCGAAGCGCTTGAGCGGCTCTTTCTGGGCAAGAGGGATGATCTCATTGGCGCGTCCATCGAAAGCGCCATGAAAGCGTGGTCGCCGCTCAATGCGGCCCTTATGCGAACTATTCAGCGCGTCTTCCCGAGTGCCGCAGACGCCCCGCACGCAAAAATTTGCAACACTGCCCCTCTGGAAACGAACGATCTCACCAGCGTGGCCACAGACGAAGATGACATGCGCAGTGTGCTCGCCGCGTGCTCTCAGGAGTCACCGCTTACAATCGCATTCATCGCCAAGGTGGCGAGCACGAGTCTCGCGCACAGGCCATACGTTGGTGTGTGCAAGGTGTATTCGGGTGCCCTCAAGCTGGGGCAGTCACTTTATATTGAGACCGGTGACGGGCAAACGCTCATGGGCTCAGTGGACTACCTCGGTCTCTTCCAGGGCTTCGAGATTATCAGCGTGCAGCGCGCTGGGGCGGGCAACATCTGCGCGGTCGGCGGCGACTTCATCAGCGATGTCATCAAGTTTGGCACACTGTCGAGCCAGGCGCTGCCGCGGCCCCTGCGGCCGATGCGCATTTTTTACCCGTCTGTCTTCCGCACTGCCGTGCGGCCAAAGGACCTGCGCGACCTCCACGCGCTGCGCCAAGCGCTCCGCACGCTCAACGCGCTCGACTTACAGCTTGAGGTGACGGTGGACGATGACGGCGAGTTCGTTCTCGGCACCGCTGGGGTCGTGCACACAGAGCGCTGCATAACGGATCTGCGGGCAATGGCGGCCGTCGAGGTCGAGGCGTCCGAGCCCATCATCCGCATGCACGAGGCCATTCATAATATTTCATTAAAGCACACCGCCCTTGCCCCTAAATCCCATGCGTTTGCCTACGACTTCCGCGCTTTTGGCGTACCGCAGGAGATGCGCGATGCTTTGGACCACAACGAATGCGCGCGGCCAACCGAGTGGAAAAAGTTTGCACGAGAAGTTCTCGCGGGCATCGACATGGCACAGTTTGCGATCATCGAAGGAAAGCGCAGCAATTTTTTGTTGCTGCCCGTTCAGACCTGTGAGGAAAGCAAGCCGGAGTGGGTGGATCACATTGTCTCCGCCTTCAACACGACCATGAAGGCAGGCCCACTTGCGAAGTTTCCAGTCACGGGCGTCTGTCTCATTGTCCGGGACATTGTCAGGCGGGAGAGTGGCTGCAGCATTTTTGAAGAGGGAAAGCTGGGTGATGAAGACTGCCAAGCGCTGCTGCGCGAGCTGCCGGGCGCCATCCGGCACGCGATGCAGCGCAACGTGGGCGTCCTCACCGAGCCGTGCTACGCGTGCGAGGTCTCCGTGAAGAGCAACGGGCCGATCGGCAAGATCTATGGCCTGATCAACGAGCGCCGCGGCAAGATTATCGCCGAGGACCAGACACAGCACACCGTTGTCGCGCTCAGCCGCTTCACGCTATTCGCAAAAATCCCTGTGAGCGAGTCGCAGCGCGTGATCGACGCGATCCACCACGCGAGCGGCGGCCAGGCCTCGTGCCAGTTTTTTTCAAGTGGCTGGGAGGACGTCGCTGATTATTCTGTAGACGATGCCGCCGACGAAGCAGAGAGGGGCAGCCCCGCCGAGGGTGCGCAAGACGTCGTACTCGGCGGCGTCGAGCGGCCGTGGTTCCTGGGGAACACGTCGTGGGCGCTCATCAAGCGTATCAAGCAGGCACAGGGCCTCACGCCGTGCTTTCAACTTCCGAAGGACGGGGAGAAGCAAAAGTTTGCGAATAAGGCGGCGTGAACCTTTCCACAGTTTTTCCTTTGAAGCGCGCGCTTTTTTTTTTGTAAATTTCCTCAATTTCTTCTCTCTCTTAATCAAATGTCACCTTGGGACAGCCTCGCCAAGCTCTTTCAGGACAACCCTGTGCCGAGGCCCTGCGCACTCCGGTACGGCACTGCAGGATTTCGCGGAGACGCAGCGATGATCGCACCCATCGCGTGCCGAATGGCCGCGCTCATGGCCGTCCGCGCCCTCACAGTGCACACGCAGCGCCCGGGCGCCGTCGCTGTGGTCACCGGCATCTGCATCACAGCAAGCCATAACCCTGCCCCCGATAACGGCCTCAAACTCATCGATGCCAACGGCGAGATGCTCCCGCCAGCGTGGGAGGCTGTCGCTTCGCGCGTCATGCAGAGTGACGCGGCGGCAATCGACGAATTTCGTCAAATGCTCGCATCCATCGGGGTGGAAGAAAGTAAAATGAGCGCTTGCTATGTTGCCATAGGGAGGGACACGAGGCCCTCCGGCTTGTACGTGCAAGATCTCTGCGAGCAGGCGCTGCAAGCCATTGGTGCCCACTGTCTGAAAATGGGGCTCGTGACAACACCGGAGATGCATTCGTATATCGAGCGGCTATACTTCGAAGGGGGGATACCCCACGTCTGTGGAACAAATGGCTACGCAGAATGCCTCGCTGCTTCCTTTTCGCGGGCGTATGAACGATGTGCTTCACGAGAGAAGTGGACGGTCCTTGTTGACTGCTCCAATGGGGTGGGGGCGCTGCGCCTCGATGCGCTGCGCGCGAGCCTCGCACACCTCCTGGAAATTCACCTCTTCAACACAGACGTTAATGACCCGGCGAAGCTCAACAGCTACTGCGGCTCTGACTTCATCATGGAGAACGGTAGCTGGCCGTGCTGCATGCTCGAATGGTCCCAGTTGCGCGGCGTCAGCGCGGCCAAAACGCTTTTCGTGTCCATCGACGGCGACGCAGATCGAATTATCTGTGGCGTAGTTCACGCTGGGCGAGCCCATACGCTGAGTGGGGACTACATCCAGACGCTCTTTGCCTTGCTCATGCAGCGGCTCCTGCGCGACGCGGGCTTGCCATACAACGTGTCCGTCGTACAGACACCGTACGCTAACGGCGGGGCAACAAACTTTTTGCGAAACACTTTAAAAATTCCAGTGAAGACAGTGCCAACCGGCCTGAAGCACTGTCAGCGCGCGGCGCGGCAGGGCGATGTCGCTATCTACTTTGAGCACAATGGCCATGGCTCGATACAGTTTTCACCCGAGGCGCGCAGGGACTTTGCTGATCACGAGCTACTCAGTAGTCTGGCAGGCATGCTGAGCCAAACGTGTGGGGACGCCATAGTCAATATGCTGACGGTCGTCTGCGCGCTCGCGCACCTTGGGATCAGCCCGCTGGAGTGGAGGTTTCTCTACTCCGAGCGGCACGCGGCTACCTACAGAGTTTCGATGGACGCGGAGATGCTCGGGTGCATGCGGACAGATGCGCTGCAGACTGAAGTACTCGAGCCGACAGGAGTGCAAAGCTGCTGTGAGGCAGCCACTTGCGCTGTGCTCAAAGCGCTGAGCGTCGAACGCTATTCGGTGCGCTTTTTCGTCCGACCGAGCGGGACAGAGCCCGTTCTGCGTGTGTACGTTGAGAGTCCAAGCGCGGATATTACATTGCAGACTTCACAGGCTATCCAGGAAGCTCTATCGAAATTTTATCGAAAGTAAGTGAAGGCCAAGTTGGGTGTATCGCTACGGAAACTGCGATGCCAGAAGGTGTGGGCATGTAAAGGAAGGGATGATCGTGTATCGGCAGTGCACCAGGAGTGGTTTACAGGTGATATGCGCTCTCGAGCGTTCCTTGGTGAGTTCGAAATTCAATCGACTACGGGCATCAACCTCGTAATGCATATTCTTTGCTCATGCTCAATCCATGCGTTCGCCATGTGTATTTCACGATTTCTAGCAGTTGCAAATGCCTGGAGCAAACGTTTGTGCTACAGCTGCACACACCAGCAGGACGAAACGAATATTGTTGGAGGTCAAACGCGAGCTCCAAGTCAAGAAAAATCTCCGTATAGTTTCTCGTGCTTATAGCTGATATCTTTTTGCCATGAGTACGAGTGCTGCCCACTTCAAAATCGCACTCGATAGATGAGCAGCTATTACTTATATTCTTCGGACACATCATTTGAACTGATTCGCAAATATTTCAGAATCCCATTGAGCATGTCTCGACAGGTTGGAAGAGTAGTGAGATCAACTGCACATGAGGTTGTACAGATCCCCTATGTGTGGTGGAATATACCTGCGAGTCAAAGCCCATCTCGCGAGTATTGGATAGAGTTCTTTAAGTATGGTGCCATATCATGAAAGCGGCTTTACGTTGAATTTCTGCGAAAGCAGTGTGCGATAATACTCGATGAAGATCCGGAAAATCGCCGAAACGGCATTTGTGGTGTACCAATACATTGTGCTTTTCATCATCTGCGGAATATGATGAGTTCAACTTTTCCGTTAAGCGATACGGCGATAAGCCGAAATTGGAGCTATCATTCAGATACTAGAGGCCCAATGCCTCTATGGTCGTGCAGCATTTATAACAGAGAGCTTTTCCTTGCATGCGCGGAATACAGCTCGATCTTTGGAATAAGCGCATCATTCTTAGCAGCCATGGTAAGGTAAACCATATGCAAACTACAATATGGACCTAAAAGCCAACACTCTTCTGAAATTTTACACTTCTCTCTTCCCCGCGTCTTAAGGAAAGGATATCAGTTTACATACCTTGAGTCCCGCGCCTGGGCTACGGCTACATTGCCCCTCATCCACTTTGCGTAGCATCAGTCCTTACGCTTTCTGAAATCTGCGAAGAGAGTCAAAGAGGACTTTGAGCGACGCTCGCTGCTGCACGGGGCTGAAGGCGAGCGCCGCCCATATCATCCCGAGGAAGACCCCGCCGACGCTTCCCCACTCGCGGACCCTCGGGTCAGCGACGGTCTCTTGTTCGACGGGGCCGTAGAAGCGCTCGAGACCAGGGCTCGCGAATCGCAAGCGCAGCGGCTGTTCTTCCGGCTTTTTACCTTCCATGAAGTCCCTCGACAACTCGAGATACATCGGCGCGAGCACATACTCTTCGATGAGCTTGTACGCGATGAATGCTGTCCCTATCACACAGCTCACGCGATGCGACGCTGCGTACTTGCTCAGCACGAGCGACGCGCTCATTCCCGTGAGCGCACCAGAGCATGTCGCGCATGCATCATAGGGCGTCATGTTCTTCTGCGGGCGCAAGCTTGACTGAAACTGAAAGCAGCCGCCGGCAAACATGCCGCCGAGAAACGTCATCGCCGTGGTGCGCATAAAACCGAAGCGATGAACCCAAGCCGTCCCAACCGTCAGTCCAACGATTGCATGCAGCGTAAAGTCGAGCACCGACGAGCAGTACATAACAGCGAGGGGGTTCGGAAAGATCGACTTCAAATCGACAAGCGTCCACTGCCGCTCGTACGCAGTGCTCTCGCGCCCCCGGCGCGGGCGCGGGAGCGTTGTGAGGAAAATGTCGCGGAGAATGTTCGGCTTATCCCAGGCGAGCGTGCGCGGGTTCTGGCCGATGAGCGAGTTGTAGTGGTACGACGTCCAGGTGATGTGCTGGCAGAGAAAGCAGCACGCCCAGAGCTTTGCGGGGCCGGAACGTGGCATCCTGACCCGACTACGTAAAATGTAGGAAATAGATACACGAAAAAGAGAAATATAACTGATAGAATTTTTAGATAGAAAAGCATTTTGCACCTTTTCACACACGGGTAGCCACGAGGATCACCGATTCTCTAAAAAAGCCGCCCTCACCTCCGGCGGAATGTCCACCGGCGCACCCCTATAACTTTTGCACGCAGCGTCGAAGCACCTTTGATAAAAGATCCAGTCGCTCAGGTTAACGACGACGTATGTGCCGTTGCTTTTGTGCTCACGCCCGATGTTTCCGCAGTACCGAAGGTTTTTTAGGGCGTAGCACACAACGTTTTCGTCCCCTGTACGAAAAATGGTCCGGTAGTCGTCGATGGTCTCCCGAACAAAGGCGTCGATCACAGGGTGAAAGCTCTTGGCTGGGTAGCTACTGCGCATACTCTGGTGAGCCCCAGCTGGCCCATGCATTGGCCTGCACTCGGCCGACTTCGCGTAGCCGCGGAGCGAACGCTCAGGCAAAACCGAGCACGCGTGCATATTGGTGATGAGCGATGCCTCGAAGAGCGCCCGAGTCAGCGCCTGCTCCACGACGAAATCGCCTGCTTCAGTGTGGTGGACGGCGCACGGAACGAAGAAGCTCTCCTTTGCCTTCTTCCGACTCCCTGCTGTGCGGAACGTGCGGTTCCGCGTGTACACGCCGATGTCGATGAGCTCGGCCGGGGCGCCGAGGCTTGCCAGCACGAGCGGTGTGATGATCTCACGCACCCACCGGCCCATGACCGCATTGTTTGGGAAGACGTAAAAGGAGCTACGCGAAGGACTTGCGGGGAAGCGGATAATCAAGTGCAACGAGAACTTATCGTTCACCACCGGGAGGCTCCTGAGCAAGACAATATCACTCGTTTCCACACGCAGTCGCTGCCCGCTGCTGTTGGCAGGCATTATGCCGCTACAATTGATTGCGTCGGCGAAGGCTTGCAGGATAGCCGGAATCGGCGGTGCAATCGTAACGTTGCATTCAACGTCGAAGTACGCGTGGCACGGTGCGCCTTCCTCGATGAGCTCGTAGAAGAAGCGTCGGTTCACCGCTGTCTCCTGAAGAGCCTGCCAGGTTTGCTCGACCGATGCGACGAAGAAGTATCTCCCGCGCGACGAGGCCGCGTCGTCTGCGTACTCTGCGGCAAAGACGAAGAGCTGCTCGTCGGCGCCAAGCACGCTGAGGGACAGGCGACTCCCTGCCCAGAGCATTTCGTCTGCTGCGTCTGCACGCTGCTCGAGCAGAAGTCTGCGGTGCGCTACTGCCTCTGCTTGTGTGGCAAATGTCGCGACACTACGCATAAACACTGCATCATTGTATTCAAAGAGGCAAAGCGGCGACGAGTTTGCGAGGCAAAGCGCTGATACGAGATATTTAGGCTTTCAATAGGCGTAGCTACTCCATAGCATCGCAGACGATATCTGGTATTTCCATGTTGAACAAGTCGTCCTCAGGCAAGTTCGATGTCTGCGCATCTGCTGTACGCGGGGTGTTTTCATCTGAGTCCATCTTGTGTGTAAAATCTGCACCCGCTGCGCTGCTGTGTGAAATTCCGTCCGCTGATGAGTTGTAGTGTACCTTTGCAACAGCGTGCATCGTATCTGCAAGCGTGGCTCCCTCGCTTGCCGCATTGATACCGAAAGTCTCAATGTGAAGGCGTAGCAGGGGTAAAATGTCCTCTACGGGGACAAGCTGACCGCTCACGATAGTGTCCACCCACTCGAGACCCGCACCTACGTCTAGATTCTCGAGTACAAAGCTGAGCGCTTGCTGTGTGAGCGTTGCGAACGGAAAGGCCTCGGCGAACACAGACCGCATGGCTCGCAGGTGTATCACGCGCAGGTCATTTGCGCGTACAAATGCGTGCGAATCAGTATCTTTGTCGACATAGCTCGTGAGTGCTTCGAAAAGAACGCCAGCGTAAGACACCCCTGCGAGCGGTGCGAGCGCAAGAATCGCATTAATCGAGTTGCGGTAGAGCGGAAAGGAGCGTGTGTTCTTCGCCCGCTTGAGAGCGATGATGAGTGCGTGAACGAGCGCAGGTGTCCATTCGCAGAGAATGCTACGGAATATCTGTGTGCTGTCTCCGGTACTGTCCACTTGAGCGACCCAAGAGAACTCTGCAAGGCATGACAAGCCGTTCAGACTCGCATTCGTGTCAGCCTCTTGTATGCTTCGAATGATTTTTTGCATGCTTTATGGGTATGAATGATGCGATGTGATGCGATGGATTTTTCTAAACAGGGACTTATGTACGGCAGGTGAATCGATCAACTATACATGGGTACGAGAAAAACGCAGAAAAAAAGATTTCGACAGCGGAAAGCCTATATCGTGCTGAAAACCGAAAATACTTACGAATACTATATTTTATGAGACTTTGAATCAGCTTCATTGCTTATGCTCCTATGCTATGGCGCTTACAATCGTCGTCCGCGGCGACCGCCCTTTCGTCGTGTGCTGTCGGTCGGGATTGGTGTTGTGTCTTCAATGCGACCAATCTTGATGCCACTTCTTGCGATGGCGCGGAGAGCACTCTGTGCACCTGGTCCGAAGGTCTTTGAGCCAACGCCACCACGAGCGCGCATGCGAATGTGAACAGCAGTGATGCCGCACTCCTTGCAGCGTGCTGCGACGTCCTGTGCGGCCTGCATGGCAGCGTACGGCGAGTTTTCGTCGCGGTCAGCCTTGACTTTCATACCACCAGTGACCTTGCAAATGGTCTCGCGGCCGCTAAGGTCGGTGACGTGGACGAAGGTATCGTTCGAGCTGGCGTAGATGTGGAGGATTCCAAAAACGTGGGTGCTGGCGTCGACGTTAGGGCCGAAGTTCTTGACTTCTTCCTTCTTGCTCTCCTTGGATGCTTTTCTTGACATTGAAATCTACAAGATGAATGATAAGGATAGCCTTTTAGTTCAAAATAATAATGTCAGTAGACATGAACACACGTCGATCAAAAGCTAAAGAGCGCTGTCTTGGAAAACGAAAAACCTTCCATCGAGAAGTTTGTATCCAATGTACATGGCTTTGCTTGATGAATACCCTGATCTGAAATATCTGTAATCAGCCAGCGATTGATGCTCTTGCAGTCTCGGTAGAAAAGTACCCGAAGGGATCTATTCAAAAGGTCGAGTGCGTCTTCCCGGCACGATGGCAGTCCGTGCTTTTCAATATATTCTCGAACGAGTGGGATTGCGATGTGCTGTGCGTATCCTGTTCCCGCGTACTTTCCAGTCCAATGGGTGCCGACCGTATCTACAGTTCCTATGAATTGTTTGTTGCCATTGCCCGTCCGTGGAGAAACCCCTGCGACAACGATTGTGGAAAACAGAGGCTTCATCTCTGATCGCATGTCGTACATGTATCGTTGAAGCATAGTAAATATCTCAGCAGGGCCCGGCGATTCCCCGAGCTGAAGCTCACGCTCCCGACAGACGTCTTGCATCATAGAAACAATGTGTTGAAAATCTGCATAACTTCCGCTTGATGCTATGGCAGTGTGCTTTCCTATCGCTACACACCGTGATACGTTGGGGATCATCGCAAGGGAGCCATATGTCACTGCGGTGTCACAAGCGATCAAGACTCCGCCATCATACTGAACTGCAAGAACGCTGCCCGTAGAAGTCATCGTACAGTAAGTGAAAAAAACATGAGAGCAAGGTGATGCCTTTGACAAAGCAGGCACGCTGGCTATTGGTTTTCAAGAGGGACAAATCTACCATGCGCTACGATGCTCCTTTGAAAGCTTAAACCAGCTTGATCGAAACTTTTTATGCTGCATTTGGAGGGTAAGGGGCATCTTTGAGGCTTCAGATGTATTGAGAAAGGACATGAATTTAGAGGAACTCAGATTCTCGACCTCTGGGGAATCTATTTTACCTACTGGGGCTTTGAGCATTTTCTGATTATGGCCAAGCATTTTAACTTTCTTCTTGGTCTTCTTTTCTCTGCAAAAGTCCTTCTCTATTTCGTGCTTAGCGAGGTCTAAATGTGACCATAAGTTATTCAAATCATACCCACCGGAACTCAGCTCACGACGACACAGAGAGAGCACAATCATTTGTGCTCTTACAAATGCCTTGTACCCACTGATATGCTCGTTTTTTTCGGTCAATGCTATTTTGCGGGGTGTTGTCCGTAAGCTTTGGATTTTTCCGCTCGCAAGTTTCCTAGCGAGCAGAGCGCTCGCTTTGGATATTTCAGTGTTTGTGAGTTTTTCGAGAGAATGGAGGTTCGTGGAAAGCTTAATTTTGGATGCCAAGATATATGGAAGCCTTTCTTTGAAGCTCATCCCTTTCCACTGGGCGGCCAGAAGCTTTTCACGTGCGTTATCGCATCGAAGCAGGGGCATATGCCGGAGCGTGCTGAAAAGGTGATGGCGTATAAACACCGCTTCTGGGCCCACTTGAAGAACTGGTAGGTATGACTGTCGCATTCAATATTGTACAAAACGCGTTCAAGAAGCATGAAAGACTGATGAAACAGAAGCAATAAAAAAGTATTATGTGACACAACCAGCAATATTAAATGTATGTTCCTTTTCTTCGCGTGAATCCCGTCGCTCAATCTTTCAAGGTTTCGAGATATGCGATCAGATCAAGACGATCCTTTTCTTTTTTAAGACCAGCGAAAGCCATTTTCGTTCCAGGCATGAATTTCTTTGGGTTTTCTAAATATTTGTTCAGAACTTCAGGAGTCCAAACAACACCACTGTTGCTATTCGCTTTCGAGTACACAAAGCCTGGTACGGTTCCAGATTTTCTATTCACTATTCCGTAAAGATTCGGGCCAACACCATTAGGTGCATCCTTCTCCCTTGAGTGACACTGCGCGGCGCGTGATTTGAAGACCTTTTCACCTTTGGCTGCGTCACCAGACATCTTTATTTGTATAGATTCCAAGACAAAAGGTACATGAACGAGGAATAAGCGCAGATAAACAATATCACATCGCTACGCACTCATCCTTTTCGTAAGATATGTGGACAATTTATCTTGAAAGAGGAACAGAAGAGAATGATTCATCACACTCTGTACTATTTTAGACTCAAGACCGCGATAGAGTGCACAGTAACCGTCTTTCGCGATAATATGCCTCCACACACCGAGTACGGAGGAACTTGGACCCTTTTCGAGCTCGAACGAGAGTCGCCTGTCGCATCTGTCTGAAGTGTCGTTATCCTGTGCTTTTGTAGATTTCGATACTGATGTTGAGCTTTTTTCATATGCTCCGTATTGCATGACGTTTCGGGCCACAAGATACGGATAGGTGAGTAGAGTTGCAGCTATTTTACCGATAGCACTGAAGAAAAACACTTCAATGCCAGTGAGTTTTGCTCTGCTTTGATCGACGGTCATACCGCGTGCAGCCAAAGCAGATCTTTTAAATGCTTCGTACACTGTATAAGCAACAACGGGGTTAAGCACAAGCATGTATGAGGGAAGCAGGCCTTGGAACAGAGACCGAACTCCACTCTGCTCGATTATGCGAAGCATACTTCGAAAGGTGCCTGTTTGTGAGCTATCGATTGCCTTCTTAGTGTTCAAAACCCAAAATGGTTGTGACACGGTAGCTCCAAGCATACCTGAAAGTGTCGAGCAGATAAAATCAGTAATAAGTGTAGCATCATCGGAGTATCTCCTCAGTAAGATTTTAGAGTAGGAATATGCATAATAGTAAGTGTACTGAATGATAAGCTGGGCGAGTATAGCTGATGTGATGCCTGAATACCACTGCTGGATAGCATTGAGAATTCTTTCGAGCAAGTGGACAAGTTTCTTCCATAGAAATGGAATATTTTTGGAATTTCTGCAATCTTTGGGATGAGGACGTACATGCATTTCTGCTATTGTGCTTGACCCACCGCTCCTACAGAGCTGCATTCGCATCGAAAGAAGTGACATAGGGTACGTGATAAAAAGTGCTATAGACCCTCCCAGCGCCCCTGCGATTGCGTGAACGGCAGGCTCACCCAAAGTTCTTTCAGAGTTGACTCTACACGAAGTCATTAGAAGGCTAGCTAAAAAATATAAGGAGGACCATATCTCATTTCCGGAGTAGAACGGAAGAAAAAGAAGTTCCATATTACTGGCGCTGTTCAGTGAGTTATACTATATTCGTCGACCAGATACTTGATAGCGCAAGAAAATATCAAAAAGATGATACGCGAATAAACAGCGGTCACGTGTAGCATATCGATTTATATCTTTGGGAATATTTATTCTCGCCCAAAGTCTTTCTTCCACGACAGATGATGTTTCTTATGAGTTTTTCTTGATTCATACTTCTCTTTCCGCATGTGATCTAGGATGAGCATCTGGTGCAGGTCTGCTAAAAAGCTTGTCGTTATCGCTAGGTGGTCAGCCAAGCATGCTAAAAAAGCCGAGTTTTTCATGGATAGCTCGAGAGGTGCCTTTGGGCCCGTAGCGTCGTACTTGATTGAAGAATCAGAGGTAATTTGAGAATCACGGACAATATCCAGCAGCTTTTGCGTGGATTCTGCAAGCTCTACAATTTCATGGCGGAGCATTATAACGTGAAAAATCAATTCACGAGACAATAATCAAAAGCAATCGACAAAATCATTGTATCGATCAATAAGATTGTGTGGCACATGGTTCGTTGGCGAGCACTGGCATCTGGATTTGAATGCTCGGAATATCTTCATGCTTCGAAACTCTCTTCTGACACTTCAATAACACTTTCGGGAGATAGTTATTATAGCCACGCTTGTCAAGATTGTGTCCTCGAATAAAAAATTTCCATGACGGAGCTGGCTTAGGAAGAACATTTGGTATTGGAGTAAGCCTGTGCATATCTACTTGTAGCTCTGGCTTCAATTGGATTTTGCCTGGATCACTTTTACTGGATTTCTGAGAATTTTTCAAGATAGAGGGAAAAACTTTACGTGGACGGACATGCCATGCAATTTCTCCAGCAATATACGGAAGGCGGCCCCTGAAATCTGACCATATTGGAAGAGTTTCTTTTACAATCTTTTGAATGTAGTGATGTACCACTTCAATCATGATAGCTTCAACAGCATGGTGAGTAAGAACATGTACCACAAGAGTATCACTCGGAGGAAAGAGTGCATTATTAAATGCCCGGTCAGTTGCTCGAGACTTCCCGACAAACCAGCTCATCTCACCGCACATCGCTATCAGCAATGCGCGCTTCATCACTTGCGTAAGCTTGTGTGTTCGACGCTGCGGATGAGGAAGCAGAGAATTTAGCTGGAGGGTATCGTACATAGCAGACATAGCCGGAAAGTCCATGACAGAATCAGTGAGGGCTTTAATTTCACCTGCTGTAGCTCTAAGAAAGATGCGACTAAACCGATCTATGACCGAGCTACGTAAAATAGCTTCTCCCGCCAATAAGCATTTAGCAAACTCAACTGGTCGTGCCCAGTGCATTTTCTCCTCAACCCATCTATACACAGAGTATAAAATCACATTATTTTGGTGCAAGAATTTGATTACGTCATGCAGGCGTTGCCTCCTTTTGCTGTCTTTCTTTACATCAAAATCTTTGATTAACGCCACGTCGTAATGTAAAAAGTGCCACAAGTTTTTTACTAATGATAAGTATTTTTCTGGTGAGCTTATATGCCGGCAGATGGCATATCGTGCCTGATGACTGCTAAGGTTCATGTGTGTCAGCCAGTCGACCACCGGTTCAGCACAAACAGCACACATTCCTTTCGCCCAGGAGCGGGAGAAATAAAATCTCCTTTCATCAGGCGACATATCTTTGATAGATATTTCTCCAAACTCGAGTGAACCGTCGCAATCATCTTCAGCAACTCTTCCACTCGGTTGTACATATGTTGGTTCTGCAAGCCCTTGTATCGTATGCATGTAAGACAGATGCTTACGCGCATGCGCTGTGAACAGTATGCGTTGTATTTTCATTGTAAAACTGATAAAGTACGCAACTTTCATTCCGAATAATTTCAGATTAGTATCTCACTTAAATCAACGTATGAATCATAAGCTTATTTTTTAGAAACACAACCCTAAGGAAAGATAACCGCTGAAAATTGAAGATTCCGTCATCCACCTTCTCACGGGATTTTTTAGAAAGCTAATGAAAATTGCATTTCATAACAGGAAATAAAAAGCAGCACGTGTGCCTTTGTTCACTAAGTAGTGAATTGTGCGCCTCAGGCATCAATTATGCTTCTATGAGCTACGAATGGCATAGTTGAAATTACTAGAAATGCACACGATCTCTGTATATAATATGTTTTCAACATGGGATCAAAATTCTACACGCTAACCTCGGTAAAAGCTGCATTTGCACTGAAGGGCGTAATTTTCGCTAGGAAGTAAAAATTCATAGTAATAGGAGACAACGCGGACAAGCATTTGAGAATCTTATTGCACTATTTCTGATGTGGTATTTCTCTTTCGCCCGACCTCTGATAAGAATTTTTCTTCCACCCGAAACCTTCGTTCATTTTCGCAAACAATGGTTCACCTTCACAGCGCTGACGAGAGTAATTGTGTTACAGTGGATGAAACCTTTCAATACCACCTGCTAGTTTAGTTCAGTAATCACATGATCCGAATAACACTCATAATAGGTGAGTATACCACGATAAGAAATTGTGCGCTAGATTCAAAAATATTAGTTCACTCTAAGTCTGAATACGAATTGAAAAAAAATCAGCTTTCCCTGCTACTTCCGGTTCCGCTGCTGATACGTTCTCCTTTCCCCCGTTTTTAAGGATGCATTTAGTAGATGATGTAGATATATTAGCCTTATCATGTTTTAAATCCGTAGCACACAAACTTTTGTTAACTTACTATTCAATGCTTAGTAGAATCTTGGAAAGTAGGGTCTTCAAAGGGCTCCAAAGTAACTTGAGCGCAATTTACGACCAATTAGTAAGCTTATTGTGGCCGTTGTACAGCTCTGGGATAGTTGTTGGGGCAGTATGCGTCGTAGCGTCTGTGTATGAAAAGAGTATATTAGTAAATCTGACGAGCATTTCGAATTCAACGTTTCTACAAGATCAGCCAGAGAACGAGATAAAGCAGGCGGGGGAGCTCATGGAGTCTATGGCAACTAATGAAATTAAGCGATATGTAAACGACTTATCGAAGCAAGATTTCGATGAACTCCGAGTAGCACGTAACGAAATGATGGCTTAACTTCGATTGAGTGTATTTTTTATAGAAAACCTATTCTTTTCTCATTAATTTCGTTTGCAATAAAGCTGAATGATAACCAATAGTCAGAACTCGTGCTTGAGCGCTGACCTGCAAATGGATCGTGTCGACAAGATTATCACCGAGCTTCTGAGTATTAGAGGGGGTCGACCAGGAAAGTGTGTAAATTTATCGTTTGATGACCTAAAGTTCCTTGTCCTGTCGAGTCGCGAAATATTCCTACGCCAACCGACGCTCATTCGAGCTTCATGTCCCATTAAAATATGTGGAGATTTGCACGGACAATACAGTGACTTGATACGAATGTTCGATGTAGCCGGGTATCCTGGAGATAATTCGTTCTTATTTCTCGGAGACTATGTCGATCGTGGCCGGCAATCCATCGAAACCATTGCCCTGCTTTTGGCGTACAAGATAAAGTACCCAGAAAGCATTTTTCTATTGCGCGGAAACCATGAAAGCTCATCAATCAATCGTATTTATGGGTTCTACGATGAGTGCAAGAGAAGATATAGCACCCTGCTGTGGAAATATTTTACTGATACATTCAATTGTATGCCCATTGCTGCAGTTGTGGGAGAGCGTATACTATGTATGCATGGTGGAATCTCCCCTGAGCTTACATCGCTCATTAAAATTGAAGAAATCAAACGCCCAGCGGAAATACCCGATTCTGGCCTATTTTGTGATATTCTGTGGTCAGATCCACAAGAGGGAATATTCGGTTGGGGTGAAAACGATCGAGGAGTCAGTGTAACATTCGGAGAGAATATCGTATCTGAATTTTGTGCCAAACATGATCTCGATCTTATTTGTCGAGCGCATCAAGTTGTCGAAGAAGGGTATCAGTTTTTTAGTAAAAGACGGCTAGTGACAATCTTCACAGCCCCAAATTACTGTGGTGAGTTTGATAATGCTGCAGCCGTTATGTCTGTTGATGAGAATATGATATGCTCCTTTCACATCTTAAAGCCACTAGGTTGGTATTGAGTGATGGGTTATGACCATGTTGTGTGCTTCACATTCATCTTATGTGGAACTTTGTTTTTTGAATTCACCAACAATGGAAAGGGTGCTCGTAGCAAATTTACCTCCAATGACTCAAGAAGATCTCGCAAGATTTGAGAAAGAAGGGGGAAAATGGGGAGAGCAGAGGTCTATCCGAAGAAATCAGCTGAAATGTGCTGTAGCTGGATCAGCTGGCCTCGGTATACCTACTGCCATATATGCTATGCTATTCCGACGTAACACGAGACTCGTTGGAGTGAGCATGTTTGTTTTAGCTTCTGTCACTGGTACGGTTTTGGGGAATTATGTAGGAACAGTCAAATTCCCGAGTATAGCAAGCAATAGTGAAACAACTATGATGCGTCGCCTATGGTGGGCTCAGAAGTGTATGAGCACCGAGAAATGACTCCAAATATGTGATCCATTGCTTCTTTTTTGTGCTTTCACGCTTGCAATTACTTTATTTTGTAGTCCAAATAGTAGTCATGCTGCACCGAAGCCATTTCACTCACCTTCATCATCACACTGATGCAGATAACGCTCCTATTCACAGATATAGCCCATTTGGTTGGCATTATTTAAACCCTGGTGGGATCGATAGGCCAAGACTTCACAATAGAAACTTCGGGCGCGTGTGGCATGGGCACGCTATCACTGGTGAGCAAAATTTTAGATTAAACATGCGGACGTTACTTCACCCGGCCCTTCAGATTGCACTTCAGCCGTTTCTATCGCTAGTCAATAAAGCAGTATCAGAGCATAGAGGTGATGAAACTGAAAGTGATATGGGTGTCCTATTGACGCACTATCGAAGTCTGAAAGATATCTTACCTCATAGAGAAAGGGATGTGGTTTTTTCTGCTGTTGTCAACGCATGCCGTGACCCCAAAACCTTTGCGGAGGCGAAAAAGCTTTGGGAGGCAGACTGTCATGATTTGTATGTGAGTACATGGGATAATGTCAAGAATCCTGTACATAGCTCAGATCACGTAGATATGTGCAATATCAAAGCTTTGACAAACTATTGTCAAAATCTTCTTGATCCAGAATCAAATACAAGCTTTCCAGAAAGCTCTTTCAACAAAATGCAGAAAAATATTCCACCGCTACCCCTTGCAGAAGCTTTCTTACATAGTGCAGCCAAAGCTTGTGACCCAATCTGGAAACAAGTTTTTCAACTCAGTAAAAAAGACTCCTGGAACACAAGCCCACATTACTCTGGACAGCTTTGGTCTGCTGTGCTATATGCGGCCGGTGAGCTTAAGGATGAAGTAGGTGCAATCGCAGTGATCGAGGAGATCCTTGACTGCAATGTTCACTTACCAACAATATCGGCAGAGCACATTGTCACTGCCATTAACAGTGTTCAATCTGAAAATGAATACAATAAACTGAAAAAACTCTTAAGCTTCTTTCCAACACGTGTCATTACGAGTATGCGTCATCGTTATGTAGAGCTGCGTAATGCAGAGAAAATACCTCAGAACGATAAAATATTTTACCACGTTCACTGGTTATTCCATATACGGAAGCCCATGCATTTCCTGCCAAGAAGGCTATACTTTGATTACAAACCAACAACGTCGAAGAGTGAGTCTATTACTCAGAAAAAGGGGATTAAAGATGTAATGAAGCAGCGTATAGAAATGTGGAAAAAAGATGGAACGCTTCCACAAGATTATAATGAGGATTCTTTCAATGTAAGCAATCGCATAGATAAGACCATTGACCGCATGAAAAAGGAAGCGTGGAAAAAGAGAACCCCATCGCCGGGACAGTCGCTTTCATAATTTTTGTGGCCTGACAGCACTTTTTTTTTCGTGAAGATTGTTTCATTCCTCAGATACTCTGTGTATAGGGGCAGCATTGCAGCAGGCATGTTTCCCTTTGTAAGTATAAGGGCTCCAGAAACGACCAGTTCATTGAAGTGGGCTGCGTTAGGTGTGAAGATCTTGTGATCTCCTATCGAAAAGTCGAAAGTCAGATTGCAAGATATTTCTATTCTTTGTTTTGTCCTGTGAACACATAATGTCAGACGCCTCTCCTCAAGCTTTTACGGGCATGGATGACATCGATGACTTTGGAGATGAATTTCCAAGCTCTCCAAGCCCTTCTCAAGCCCCTTCAACGCCAATCACCCCTCAGTCTCCACTGACACCTCTGACAGATACTCGAATCTTTCGGCACAAATGTGCAAAACTCACTTTTGTTTTCATGACAGAGGATCAAAAGAAGACTGACTGGTATGCAGTATTGAATGTTCAGCGCAATGCTTCCATGGGTACAATCAAGGAGGCCTACCATAGGCAGTGCCTTGAAACCCATCCAGATAAATTGAAAACTGAGTGTGATAGCAATTTCAAACAAGTCGTGAAAGCTTTTGATATCCTCGGAAACGCTGAACTGAGGCGCGCGTACGATTCCATCGGACCGATAGATGAAATCAGCATTAAAGACAAAACTTATACTGAAGATGAGTTTTTTCGAGTATTTAAGCGACAATTCAGCAAATTTGCTAAGTACAGCTCTATGGCTGTACCAGAGCTAGGTGACATGAACACGAATATGAAAGAAGTTGACGCGTTTTACAACTTCTGGTATGAGTTCAAATCTTGGCGAGACTTTTCGTTCAAGATGGAAGATGTCGAAATGGAAGCAGACATTCCTCGAGAAGAGAAACGTTACATATACCTTCAATGCGAAAGAGAAATGGGAAAACTCAAAAGAGCAGAGGCTAAATCTATCATGTCGCTTGCCGAAAAAGCTCGCAAGAACGATCCTCGTATTAAGCTTCGAGCACAGCAAAAAATGGCTGCACGCAATGAGAAAATCCTTTCCAAAAAGGTAGCAAGCGTTAGCATCAGCGAGAAGAACATGAAGCCTTCTAGCACAGCAGAAGAGCCGGTGCCAAACTCGACGCCAACGGCGAAGTCTTCAGAAAATGAAGAGAAGAAGAAAAATCGGGAGCTCAAGCGTGTAGTTTTCCAGCTGATGCGGGAGCTTCAAATTGTCGTGAAAACTCCATCAATGGAGCTCAAGTCGTCATCTATATCTGACCAAAATCTTGATTGGCTGTTTCAAAACATTAAAGAGAAGTCTAATCTTCTCAGCATGATTGAAAATCTGAAAAGCAATCCACAGCACCTCATTGAAGCACTTAACTCTGAGATTGTCGACGCTGAACGCCGCCTGTGCCGAGATCGCTATGGAAAGCCCGTCGCCGCTCAGAAAAGCGTCGAGCAGCACGAATCTCATCTTTGTAAGCCTACCGCTTCCGATAAATGGGACGAGAACAGTCTCGTTGAACTACAGAAGGCCATTATAGCGTATCCTCGAGGTACAGTTGACCGATGGAATAAGATTGCTGAGTATTTGAAGCAGAAATTTACTGCTGATGAGGTTCTCAGCAAAACCAAGGAAATAGAGAAGCACTGGGAGATCGTAAAAGATTCAACGCAAAAAAACGTGCAACTAGACTCTCACATGCCCGAGAAGGGCGGACACTCATGGACGCTCGATCAGCAGAAGCAGCTTGAAGAAGCACTGCGTCTGTACCGAGATAATACTGATAGTGACAAATGGGCTAAAGTCGCATCTTTAGTAGAGCACAAGTCTGAAAACGAATGTCAAGAACGATACAAGTTTTTATGCAAAATGTATAAAAGCTGACAGAGTGTTTTTTAAAAACCTTGGACCCAAGTTTGTATTTCGCATTTTTTATATGATTGGTCAAATGAAAAGTACCCTATTGCGTGGTAGCACCAGCATGCACGTTCATCAAACAAACGATGAGGCAACGCTTTCGAAAAGATCTGCATCCAAGATGGGATACTTCAACGACTCTTTACTGAAGCATTTTTGCAAGAAGCTCTCTCGAAGGACAACACTTATCAACAGAGTTTATGCTTATCGTGTTAAATTGGTACGAAAACTGCTTCAAGATTTCCTTGATTCATTCCATGGAAAAATTCAAGTGGTCAATATAGGATGCGGTTTTGACTCAGGCATGTTTGTGAGCAAATTATCTGAAGAGCATGATTTACAATACTTTGAGCTAGATCTAGCTCAGGTCTTGGAGAGAAAGGAATTTTTGCTTCGAAAAGCTATGGAACTAAAAGATGACGAAATCAATACAAACTTCATTGAAATGATACTTCAGCGTACATCATTTGTGCCATGTGATCTTTCAAACCCATCTCTTACAATTAATCTCCTCCTGAGCCGAGGTTTTAGTCCAAATGTACCCACTCTCTTTATAGCAGAGTGTGTTCTTCAATATGTCAATCCAGAAGAAAGCTTCTCTTTGCTACAGCAGCTTAGCGAGCACTTCCAATCCGCAGCTAGTCCGGCTGCAGTGGTCATTTTTGACCAAGCGCGGCCAGACGATGCTTTTGGTGAGGTTATGCAACGAAATCTCAAGAAGCGGTCATCTGAGCTGCACGGTATTGCGCGCTATTGCTCGGCACATGCCCTTTTAAAGCGTCTTGTGGATGCTGGATGGAATGCTATTTGCGCACCACTGCTCGACGCAATAGACTTCCTCCGGCAATCGGATGAAGCAGACTTTGCAAGAATGCAGAACTTAGAAGACTTCGATGAATTTGAAGACTACTTTGAAACCTGTCGGCACTATTGCCTCTCTGTCGGTACAGTGAACATGCAGCACACCGCAAACATATTCACAAGCAGTATAAAAGATCTAAGCCGATGCTGGACATCTGAAATCAGTGTTGAAAGCGCATGCGTAGATTCGTTGAATGGCTTGGCTTCATCTATACAGCGTGAGTCGGGTATACAGTTTGCTGGCTACGGTCATGTATCGATAGGCTACACGTCAGCTTTGCAAGGAAGTCGAATTTTAACATTTGGCGGCTTTAGTAAGAAAGGTCATCGAACCGACAGCGCTCGCATCTTCAGCGTACAGCGGAAAAGTGAAGTGAATCAGTGGTTTCAAGAAAATAAGCCAGGCGCACGAATGCACCATGCTCTCTGTGAGCTTTTTAGCGTTCAACTTTGGAATGATGCATCGCAAGCGAAAAGCGTAAATTTCGTACTCAAAACGAATAGTATAAACATTCATAGAACCAATCAAATTCTAGCCTTTGGTGGGCGTGGGTCACCGAGGAGCGCTTTCAATGACACATTTATATTTGACTGCGACAGCGAGCGCTGGTCAAAGCTGCAATTTTCGCCCGATGACCCTATTCCATCGCCTAGATATCGACATAGGATGATTTCCATCGGCATATCAGGCCTCAGTGAAGAATCATTTTCCATACGAACAAACGCTCAGCAGTCGCACCTATGCGTTTCTGAAAAAATTTATGTTGGCTCAGCGCTTCTCTTCGGTGGCTGTGAAAGCAGCCAAAAGTTTCTCAATGACCTTTGGGTGTTCTGCTCCGTAGCAGAGAAATGGTTCTGCTTGCAGCAGAGTGGAGAAATACCGACACCACGGCATAGTCATGCTATGTGCTATTCACCGATATCAAAAAGACTCTACGTGAGTGGTGGGATTTCACAGGATGGCACCGTAATGTCGGATTTCTATAGCCTGGATATCACGACGCTACGCTGGGAGAAGCATTTAAACACGAATGCTTCAATGCAGTTATTTTCGCATACGATGACATATTTGGAGAATTTAAACGCTTTTCTCGTTATCGGAGGTGTTGCACCGCAAAGCGATTTTTGGGCGTCGCATAGCGTAGTTCGTCTCTTCAACTTGCAGAATCATTCACTTGTTAGCATCGGACAGCTGCCACAAGTCTGTGGTCATCAGACTGTTTATATTCCAGAGGTGAATACTGTATACGTTATTGCTGGTGGGCTCCAATGTTTTAGCTTTGGTTCTACGTACAATCATACGTATTCTATTCAATTTTTTTGTGAGAGTCCGCACAGAGCACGTAAGATGACAGTCATAGACTGTGGAAATTGTTCAATTAAACCCGATGACTGGAAGAACAATCTTTACCCACGCCGACTTCCAGTACATTTCGCTAACTGTTTGCTCGGCGATTGCGTTGAAAAATGGAGCAATGTGAACTATCTGTCAGAAAAATTGAAGGACGTGGGAGTAATTGTTCACGCACTGGGCGCCAAGCAAATGAAGGAAGAAGTTTTTCGGATGGATTTCATTGATAAGAATTTCGAATATGTCCAACAGCCGTTCCAAGAGCTTATGGAGAACTGCTTCATGCTAAAGAAGCCAACGTACTTCAGATCTATAGCTCGAAAGGACGGTTGCTGCGATATCAATAGTAATTTTCCAGCGATAGCATTTGATTTTGAGATTCCACCCTTCTTTCATCGAGAAATAACGCAGGAGCATCATTTTCAAAGCTGTCTTCGCGTAAGCTCCGCAGGTATTCAGCTTTGGACACACTACGACATTATGGATAACATTCTTTGCCAAATAGTAGGTGAGAAGCGGGTTGTTATATTCCCACCTGACGTATACGCTGACATGAAAATGAATGGCTCGGTATCTCAAGCTCTGGATGTTGAAGAACTTGAAAGTAGGCATAAAGATCGCGTAATTCATGCTGTTCTGAAACCTGGGGATATTCTTTTCATTCCGGCACTCTGGTTTCATTCTGTAACGACACTCACGCCATCCCTAGGAGTAAACGTGTTCTGGAGGCACCTGAGTTCTGATGCATACAGTGCGAACGACAACTACGGAAACCATGATTTGACGGTTATGGTGAAGGTAAAAGATTTTGTCCTTCGTGAAATAAAGCAACAACTTCAAATTATTCCGCAAGATTACCAGAAGTTCACGCTTCTGCAAATAGCCGATGAGCTCACAAAATTATGAGCTATTTACACTGGTCTCTTGCCATTCGTTTGCATGCATTCTTTTTCTGAACGTAACCCTTTTGCTTTACTTTCATTTACAGTAGAATGTTTTCCGATGAGTGAAAGCCAAGATCGACCGAAGGGAGAAACGGCGAGGGAAATGGCTGATGCGCACACACATTGGTTGGTTTTTACACTCTTGCGACGTAATGCAGACCTTGCAGCTCGAGAAACGGTTTCGCAAGAAGTGAAGCATAGCTTGGAATCTATCGAGAACTGCATCAGCGCTATGAAGTCTGGCTCTTACGCCAATGCGGAGCAAGTCATTGAGGACTGTCTATTGCATCGCAATGTTAAAAAGTGTGCGCAAAAAAAGAATTCATTCAACGAAGTTGATGTACAGCAAGAGTATGAAAAGCTTTGTTCACAATTAAGTACTTACGAGCAAAGTGACTCGACCTCTAAAAAAAGTTTAGCTCAAGGAGTTTTTGATCTGGAGAAGCGAATTTCACGGGAGATAGCATTATTACGCCAAGCAGAAAAGGAGCACGAAGAACTTGAAAAAGGGGTTGATGACACTATGGCTGGTGACTTTTTATCGCCGCATGCGCAATCTTTTCTTGACGCTATAGAAGAAATTCACAACTCTTTTTATCAGCTTATATCACATATTGCACCTCTTCCTAATCGCCTCAGCGCCCCAAACACAGGTGTGCGGGCGTCTTTTGAAGATCTGAAGAGAAAAATTTCTCATAATGCAGATAGAATCGGTAAAATTATCGAAGAGAACACAGGTGATCAAGAGCAAGCCCTTTGGCAAGCTAGCGCAGTGCAGCTGCAGTATTCAGAAAGTGATCTGCCCACGCAGCAAAAAATTGAAACATACGTACCAGATAGCCTCTGCGCGGGGTATCTTAAGCTTTACGAGAAACTTCATGTGCTTTACGCAATGAATCAAACGAATCAGCTTGAGTACAATATAAATGGAGCTGGAGCATTTGTGGACGAAGCAGACTTCATTGAACAGGTGGAGAAAAACGCTGCGCTGATGCAAGAATACAGGCAAATTTGGGCACAAGAAGAGCACTGCACGCTTCACGTATCCAGTGAGATAGCTCAAAGACTGGAAACTTCGAAACTTTGGATCGAACAGACAGGCATGGTTGTCAAAAGCATTATCAATACTTTTAGAGATGTGAGCCACGATAGACTTCGTCATTTTCATTTGATCGCAGATTATGCTGCTGCGGCGAATCGCTTGCAAGCCAAAAATGAAGAACAGTCTGTTTTGGATTCCAATTTACTCAAGATCGTATTTCCGCCTCGGAATTCGGAAGAGTCTGAAGCAAGCGACGAAGAGCTGAGGGAATGGCTCAAGAAGAGCATCGAATCAATCACCAAGCGCAAAGAAACCATCAGTGGCAAAATATCGGAGCAAGAGGTGAAGCTTAAGCGGATATTACGTGAAGTTCAGTCGCGTAAGCGGAAATGTAATGAATCACAGTAGTGCATGTATATGCTATCGATGCTACAAACCAGCGGAATACCATGCCGCTAAATTGTGAAGCTGACATAATTCTGCACTGAAATTGTAGTAATTAGTATATTTTTTTCTCTTAAGTCCATCCATTCTACATATGGTTGAAACGACATCCTCTGCATGGACCAGAGATACGAAAATTCGGAGCAATTTATACGATTCGATTGGTGGATCTGCCGTGAGAAAGGCCACTTCATTCCCGAACGCAACCCTGCCAGCCACCATCACCACTAGACAAGCTGGAGTTGATCCAACAAGCGATGCTCAACGAAATCAGAATTTTTCCGAGCAGTTGCAGCCGCGTGGTGGACTCGGCTCATCTGATTCATATCGAGGCCCGCAGGGTACAGGATTGAACAAAACGCCAACAAACTGCCTGTGGCTTGGAGGTCTTGATCCAAGTCTCCACAAGCGTGATGATTTGCTTGAGTTATTCAAAGATTGGCCGGGTTTTTGCGACATCAGCATGCCCGACAACGGCGGCTACTTCGCTTTCGCGAGCTTTGAAACTGTAGAAGATGCGGTCGATGCAAAAAACTTCATTGGCAGAAAGTATCACTATCATATATCCGGCAAGCAGATCAAGGTTAATTTTGGCCGCCAAACGAATCCTGTTGTCAATGCCGACCGAGTAGCATATGCAGACACTCCTGATGTAACTTTACCCCAGCCTACCGTGAACGCTGAAAATGTAATGCAAGAACTCGAGATGGCGGATGACGAAGTCCCAGATGACGCTGATGAGGATGTTATTTTTCAGCAAGAAAATGAGATACGCAACGATGTGACATACTACGAAGACGATGTCGAAAGTGCATTAAATCGAAACGAAATCGATGAGATAGTCGGAAAAGTTGATCGAGTGCGCAGAAGTTCCGGTGGAGAGGAATTAAGAGATTGTTTAAAGTGGAAGCGCGTGAACGCAAAGGAAGCCCTGGGCGTTATATTGAAGCGAATCATCCACCTTTACACGCAGGATACGCATAAGAAATTACTCATTCTGTATGCGATAGGAGATTTTTTCTATTGCTTACCGCCACACCGCCGATATGACATTGGCGAGGCTATCGGAGAAAACATTATCGACTTCCTCTCAGTTATAGCATCATACCAGTGCGACAAGGGCAAAATATATGTCAGCGATGTCGCTGCATCGCTGTATTTTTATTTTACGAGGCCTGTGCGTAAGATGCTCGAAAACTTTATCGACATCGAAGTCCTCCTTGACCTCAAGCAAGATGAGGTAGGTGGTGAAGATGCTTCAAGCTAGATTCAACTTCTGCTAGAATGTCGATTTCGGGTGCGATAAGCGTATTGCTGAGATATTCTGTGCATTGTAATGAATGCGTCAGTCCTGACCAGCTGAAAAGCATGGACTCTGTATGAAAAAGAAATGTCTTTTTCCTTTTGAATTTGATACAATTTTTACGAGTATGAAAGCAGAAGCAACTGAGATTGTGCCAGGAGATAACTTGCATACCAAATTGAGAGAAATCATACTCGCTGTATCTGAAGTTCCAGATAGACAATATCTTCTTGTTGACCGTGGCACGGCACAGGCAAATACAGAAGGAAGTATACCAAAAGATTGGAAGGCGATAGTCAGTAGCGCGGCTGACGAGGGCTGGAAAGCGCTTGATAATCAAGCTGATGTTGGTGCATTTCCTGCGCAATGGAGTTCATGCAGCTCATCGCCAAATACAAATCTGCACACTGACTTGCAAATCACCCGTATCCACACCGATAACGCCGAGCATGTTAGTGCTCTATCGGCGGCGCTACATAGCGAGCTACGTGACGAAAAGGCAACGAAAGCATGCTTGAGTGCATCAATAAAGCAGCAAGAACGCGCACTTGAGGCCATAGGCGAAAAACATATCTCAGCAATGAAATTATGTACACAGGCACACCGCTTGCTACAGGAGAAAGAGGAAACTGAGAGGGCCCACAAAGAAGAAATAGCGTTTCTACGCAACTCACAAAAAACGACGGAAACGGCGCTGCAGGCACTCGAAAAAGAGAAGCTATTACTTCAAGATACAATAGCAGCTCTAGAGCGAGCGTCTCAAGGAGATGCTTTTGGCAACACTGAGCAGATGAACAAAAAGCTTCAAAAGCTCTGTGTAGACCATGCGAATGAAATAGCACGCTTGCGCATTCTCTTTCAAAATCAAAGTATGGTAATCGCCTCAAACCAGCACAAGGGCTCACAGAAAGATGAATCACACATACCGAGACGGATATCCGATGAATTGAGAGTTGAGGGACAGAAATACGTTGAGAAGGCCTGTGAACTGTTGAACACGGCATCTGCTTGCCGTGGAGAGATGCACCAACAGCTAGACGAAACACTATCGGTTGTTGAATCGAATGTCAAGAAGCTTCTTAAGGCGCAGCATGGAAACCATGAATCTGCTGCTTTGGAGACGAAAGGCATAAGCTTAGCACGTTTTCATTTAAATTTACCGAACATTGCGAGCTCCTTTGAACAATCACTCCTTCGCAGCGTTCAGCATTTGGAAGAAGCAATACCAAAGTACGATAGTGCCCACCAGCAGCTCGTCGGGCAGTTTTCAAACGCGGCATTCCGCTTTATCGG
The DNA here is from genome assembly GCA_964019655.1 of Perkinsela sp. pyNocScin1. Taxonomy (NCBI): domain Eukaryota; phylum Euglenozoa; class Kinetoplastea; order Prokinetoplastida; family Perkinselidae; genus Perkinsela; species Perkinsela sp. pyNocScin1. Next base: position 321,364 of record CAXHTR010000008.1, read on the forward strand.
GGAAGAAGAAAAGATAACACACATCCAGAACTGCTCCGAGAGACTTCGTGAAGAGCGAGACGAAATGCAGCGAAACCTCTTTGATCTGCAAAAAGTACATACCAGTATGATCAGCTCGAACGAGGCGCTCAAGAAAAAGCTGATGATGAGCGAGAAAGAAATTGCGGACCATAAAAGCGTAATCCGGTCGCTCAGAAAGGACATGGCAAAGTTTCAGAACGTACCTCTTGCGACAACAACAATAAAGAGACAGAGAAAGCCAACTGGCGCGGTGGCGCAAAACACCAGGTCACAAGGATCTCAGAGCACTCTTTTACCTCACATCCAGCATGCGCAAGGGATAACGCAACGGGGCGTACCTTCTTTGGATATTGAAACAACACACAAGGAACCATCGAATGAAAGAAATGGTGTCCAATGCAATAAGAGTGTTGACCTTGGCTCTGTTAACACATATTTGACCAACATGGCTCTACAAGGAAAACCAGCTTTACAGAGCGCACATTCGATTGACGCTGAGAAATCCAAATTAGGTGAATTCAGCATGCTCCAAGCAGCACCTTCCATGAGCTCTGCATTTCATGGACCTTCAATACACCAAAATGCAGGCCCCAAAGATGAAACGGTCACGAAGCCCCGTTACAATGAAATTTCACGCCTTACTGTCGAGAAAAAAGAGCCAGCTAAGTCGAAGCGTCGAATTCTCACGGTGCCCCCAACCGACACAAGATATATATGAAAACTGACTATCTCAGAGAAGCAGCTGCATACAGAGGGCTTTTTTTTACAGTGAGACGTCGAGAATCATGCTCAATAATGATCCTTGTGTTGCCATATGAGACATAATATTTTTTCTGTATTTAGTGTAGTACACACGAACTTGCAATTTAAATAACCCAATTATTTCTGTATTAGTTTAATTCTTGAAAGTGCACATAGCGCACTGTATTTTTTTTCTTCAGAGCATTATTTTTACTGTTTCAAATGTTCGCTCAGCCATGAAAAGTTTATTTCACTACGGTGTTTCGAAGAAGCAAGTATCGAGCGAGTCAGCTCAAAGTGGGGTTATAGATCGGGAGCTAGGGTCGATGGAGAGAGCAAAGGATCCAGGACAACTGGTGCAAACAGCGATTGACCTCGGTCAAAAAAGCCTCGGTCCAACACAATGCCCTTCATGCGGGATGATTTACACGTCTGGCCATCAGGCAGATGACAAAACCCACGCAAGATCGTGCAAGACCCGCTTTGTTCTCGGAAAAAGGAAGGACATTCTGCGAAGGGCAACGCCGCATATGCCAGAGACCATCGACGAGATAATAGCGGATAGCTTTACGTTTGCTTACGTATCTCCCGCAGAAAATACTTCGACCTTTGTCAGAAACATTCTCCGTATGATTCAACCAGATCATGATGCAGAGAAAATGAGCAAATCGGCACATTCTAGCCCACTGACGCCATTGCACCGCGTCGCTATTTGCATCGGCTCGACGTTATCACCCACTCTCCAAAATCACACGACCTCAGATAAAAGCAGCTGCATTCTATATGCATTTGCGTCGCTTCGACTTCACAAGAGCAATAAATCGCTGGCACAGCTAGAAATGTTTTGGGTTCACCCTTTGTGCGCAGAGATAACGCTCCAAACGGATATCTACCAAGGCATCCTTGAGGTATTGCAACTCAACGCCATATTTGGTTACACGATGAAGCCTAGTGACATAAATACGGAAAGCGTGTCGCTTATACGCTAACGCTCGTATAAAAGTTATGGTCATTAATATTGATAGCTGTGTGTGTATGGCTATCACTAAATTTGCCGCAGGTAGTCCTGCCAGCGAGCTGAGGAAATACAGACGCATTTTGCAGAATCAAAACTTTTGGTTATTGCTTTATTCTGAAAGAAGCGCACTAGTATTGTAGCTTTAACTGATCTTCTATGCTTTCCCATTTAGTGCCTTAGTATCCATGATATTCCTATGTGCTGTAGACCAACATTGCGGGCGCCCGGGTGACCTCATACTTTCGCAGCAGATTCTCATGGAGATCACTATTAATGGCCTCGACGAGAAATGGAAAAGCGTATTCAAAGATGCTAGTGGCGACTTTACGAGTCCGAGTGTGACGCTCACGGCAACATCACGCTTTTTACCTTTCGCTCTCCAGGTCTCAAGGGAGTAATTGACTTTGGACACCTTCCACGGACTTTACAAACGATATCAAAGAAAAACTTCTCGCACGATGTAGCACTGAAGGGGACGATTGCAACAGAATTACTTCCGGAGGCACTTCACTCCATCATATTTCCAGCTGCCGCACTCAGTGGTACATTAAACTTGTCGAGCGTACCGCGCTCCATGACGCACATCGTGCTCGATATCAATGTATTCAATGGAAGCTGCGATCTAACTGCGCTACCCGATAGCCTTCTGCAGCTTCACCTCTCACGAAACTGCTTTCAAGGCTCCCTTATGCTAGACAAACTGCCGCCCGGCTTGAAAAGCCTTTACCTCGACAACAGTTTCTTTGATGGGGACATTCACCTGGCAAGCCTGCCGCCTGCGCTCCGCAGGCTATACGTTGACCACAACGCGCTGCATGGCACATTTGTGTTTCAGAATCCACCTTATACCCTCGAAAAAATCCGTGCGGACGCGAACGGATTTTTTGGGATAGCAGTGGTCGCAAATGCTGTGGCTGGCAAGGTGTCGCTCGCTGACACCAAGGTTGAGGTGCTTGTAGATGAGCACGGAAAGAGAAGTACCAAAATGTATGATATTTTGAAAAAGCCGATGGACGGACGATCTACTTCCGTGTCTGCGCTGTCAGGCATGGACAATTTGGATTAATAGCGCTTCGTCAATCTTGCAGTGAAAACATTTTCTTTTTGTGCAGTGTGTAGCAGAGGCCTGCATGACAAGCGATAGTCCCTGGCCCGATGCTTGTGGCAATGCTGTTTTTCTTTCCGAAATGAGTGATAGAAGCGGTTAAATGAAACAAAATGTACTTTTTTTGCTCGTGTCGTTTCTTCAAATAATAAATGACCGATCAATACCTCTTTAAGTATATCGTCATCGGCGACAGCGCAGTCGGTAAAAGCTGCATTCTCCTCCAGTTCACTGACAGGCGGTTCGAGCCGATCCATGACCTTACCATCGGCGTCGAGTTCGGCGCGCGAATGATATCGCTCAGCGACAAGCAGGTCAAGCTCCAGATCTGGGATACTGCCGGCCAGGAGAGCTTCCGGAGCATTACGCGTAACTACTACCGCGGCGCCACGGGGGGACTCCTCGTCTACGATATCACGCGCCGAGAGACTTTTGAGCACATTCAGTCGTGGCTCAAGGACGCACGAAGCTACTCGAACGTGTCGATATCGCTCACCCTCGTGGGGAACAAGAGCGACCTCGAGGAGAAGCGCCAGATATCCCGCGAAGAAGGCGAGGCGTTCGCGAGAGAAAACAATCTCCTCTTCTTCGAGACATCGGCCAAGTCCGCCTCAAATGTCGAGACCGTTTTTATCGAAACTGCGCAGGCAATTATGGGCCAAGTGCAGAAGGGGAAGATTGATAAGAAAATTGTTATGGCGCACAGCGGGGCAAAGCGGTTCACACCAGCGAGCGCAGCGCAGCAGGGCCAGGCGTCGGGCGGATGTTGTTAGCGCATGCGCGGCGTATCGCACAGTATGCGCGACTTTCCCCCGCGTATGAAACAGCGCATGTCCCACCGAGGTGTGGGTGTATGAGTAATCCCCACTTTGTCTTGAAATTTGCCCAAAAACATTTCAGAGCGCAATGCATTCTTTTCAAACTATACTATCCCCACTACGCATGTCTGAAGCGCCGAGTGAGGCCCACCATCTACGCGTTGCCTTCCACACAAACTTCCAGCAGTACGCCATTGCTGACGCGAAGTCTTTCTCTGTGCCGAAGAGTGTCGGGCCCAACGAGCTGAACGATATTGTGAGTGCGCTTGCCGCGTACGAATCAGCAGTCCGGATGAACTTCTTCGTGAGTAGCGTTCTCGTTCGCAAATCGCTCGCAGAGGCGATCGCCGAGGCAAACGTCAACGCCGAAGAGATCATTGAGATCCTCTACGCCCCGCAGGTGCAGGCGAACAAGCTGAGCGAACTGGGCCACGCTGACTGGATCAGGTCACTCGCGCCCGTCAGCAACGGCGTTATTCTGACTGGATCGTACGACTTCCGCCTCCGATGCTGCGAGCTCGACGGTGTGCGTGCGGCGGTCCTGCACGAGGGTACCGGCCACCGCGGTGCCGTCACAGACATTTGCGTGACGCGTGTGGAGGGCCCTGGGGCGTTCCACTGCGCCACAGCGTCGCAGGATGGCTGCGTCAAGCTCTGGAAGTACACCAAGGACGATGGCTTCAATGTTGTTACGACCCACCGGAAGCACACAGGTGGCGTGCAGGCAATCGACTTTTCGAGGAGCCTCGAATGTTTTATTAGCGGAGGGTCCGACAGTGATCTGCATCTCTGGAAGACTGACGGGCATTCACAAAGTCTTCGCGGTCATACAGACGCAGTGACAGCGTGCACTTTCGCCGGGGCAAGCGCCCTGAGCGCGTCAATGGACGGAACAATCCGCGAGTGGGACACGGCAACTGCCCAGAACACCCAGACGCTCGACACGAAGCACGCCGTTCACTGCCTCAGCTGTGTGCCGGGCTCCGCCCTCGTCCTCGCCGGCCACGCGAATTGCGCGATCACCCTTAACGACGTGCGCGCTCGATCGACGAAGATCTCCATGCGCGGGCACTCGAAGTGGGTATACGCGCTCGCGGCGAGCAGCGAGACACAGTTCCTGAGCACGGCGGAAGACACGGCTGTGTGCCTATGGGACGTGCGCTTCCACCGCAGCCCGGTGTTCTCCAGCAAGGCTGTGCACACGGACGCTGCGCTCGCGGCGTGCGTGGTCGGTGATGGAGCGTACGCCACAGCTGGGAAGGATCGAAGGGTTGTCCTGACGTCCTTTGCGCAGTGATTCTGTGGGCTTTCACCTTGATGCCTGAGCGACAGGATGGGAGGGCCGCATTGATGAGTCGATGTATCGAGCTCGCTTAGTTAAGAGCACAGCAAGTGACTTTGAAATGAACAGCGATGGAATTCAAGCTTTCACCCATTTTTCGGCACTTTGATTGATATCTTAATGCACTCCTACCCGAGCCCGAACCGCCAGCACCTCGAGCACGAGCCCCACCAGCCGCGGCAGTACCAGTACCAGCAGCGCGGCGACCATCACGGAAGCTCAGCGATGAACGAAAAAGGCATTCGCTGCCTCTCGCCGAACCAGTGCATCGATAACCTTCTGACAGGCGCGTGCAAGAGCAGCAACGCTGCGCGGGCCATCGAGGGCCCGCTGTGCAATTACTTCATTGTGCATGCGAAAACACCGGCAGACGTCGCGTACTCGGCGGACTTTGGGTACTGGCCTGTAGCAAACGAGGCCTTGAAAAAACACATGCAGGGACCAGCTGGCGGGGCCACAGAGAGTGTCCGGGCTGTCTGCATTGTGTTCTGCGAGTCCATATTGAAGTACGTGGGCTACTTTTACGTTGTCGGTGGGCTCATCGGAGCGTCAGCGGCGGACACGTCGGGGATTCAGCTTCCAGCCCACTGGCAGTCGCTGCGCAGGATCGCCTGGGTCCGCGCGGGGCCGTTGGCCCTTGCCGCGCTCCGCAGCCAGCCGCAGTACCTCCCACAGAACATAGAGCTCGACTTGCTCCTGAACAGCGCCGATGGCCAGGCCCTCGAGAACCCGATGGGCGCCAACCTCTGCTCGCTGATCGACCGGTTGTCGACGATACGGTCCATGTCACTCCGAGACCGCAGTGTCACGCAGACAGGTCGCGCACTCTATTCTCTTTCGACGTCGAACGCGGAGAGGCAGAACCGCCACGCGGGGCAGATGAAATGAGGCACCGGTTGTGTAGATTTAAAGAAAATTTTGAATTATCTCGATGATTAACGTACGTGCTCTGTTCCTTTTTTTATTTCAAAATGGTAGCTTCTGGCGTGAAGTGATGATCGGACAATAAGAATTTCACTCTCATCGAGTTTCTTTGCGTGCATTCTAAAAGAAACTTCAGCATTTCAGGCCTCGCGCAGTGGAAAAGTGGATCTCAGGTAGCTTCCGAAAGTATGCCGCAGACACCATGTGCGCTTGTGGGGACCGCGGTGTCTCAAAGAGCTTGTGCACAAAGTACGATGCCCACCGATTGCAACCGACCATTCGATGAATAGAAAAAGATTGAAAACGAGTACATACAACTTGGATTGTTTGGAGAAGTCAATTACGGCGTGAGATCATTCGGATATATCTTTTCGGATCTAGTATTTAGTTTCATGCTGCTCAGTTACTCTGCCTATTACGCCACGACTTGAAATATGTCTTGCGATTTTGCTGCGCGATCTGCACGACCCTGTCCGGGTCACTTGTCTGAGACGCGTTGAAAAACTCAAACTCCTTCCCGTCAAAGTCGCTCTGCACGCCGATAGCGCCCTCGTTTATGGTCACGTCGAACTTTTGTGCCTGGCTGCGCGTGAGCCAGTAGCTGGAGAAGCCCGGCTCGTTCGCCGCAGCGTGCTCGAGAGCCTCCCGGGCATCGCCGCGGAACTCACCGCCGGTTCGTGCGGATTTGGGGACTTGCTCACGCTCCGCGTAGGCGCCCTGTATCTTCGCCACGTCCTCGACCTGGTCCCCGTTGAAGAGCTCAACGTGTTTCTCGCCAATAGCCACCATCACAGGCGTTGCGCCGGCTTTGATGGCTGTCTCCTTACGCTCGGCGAGGTCTTTCGTGAACCACAGATTCGACTCGAAGCCTCGGTCCAGAGATGCCCGGATGAGCGTACACAGCGTTTTGCCTCTGTACGGAATCCCTGAGGAAACTGACACATGCTGCTTGTCGAGGCACTTTTCGAGAGCTGCGCTGTTCTCCAGATCTTCGAGCCTGTAGCACTCGAGCGACTTTCCGGAGTCGTCGTGCTTGAAATGGTACGTCATGGGCTTCGCGTCGCTCTTGATGGCGAGGTTGAGCTCGGTGATCTGGTTTTTCGTGACCCATTTTGTGGAAAACTTTTCGAAGGCTTTGTTCGACTTCAGCGAGGCGCCTGAGAGCGCGAACGTGTTATTTCCAAGACGCTTGGCAATGAGCGAAAACATTAGATGACTGGATTTTGAAGATGAAAAATGTGAAGTATAAATGAGCTGTGCATCACCAAAGTGATGAAGAAAGCGTACGCTGCAAGTTCACTTTTCCGCTCGGGAATAATTTGAGAGTTCGCAACAGCCACTTACAGCCGACTGAACGATTGAAACAAAACAAGTCGCATGCCTTTGCGGATGGGTTCCTTTGTCGTTAGCTCGAGGCGTGAAAAGTAGAGCACCCCAGACAGCCAGAGAATCGGCGGCGTTGCAGTGGACACAGAGTCCCTTCCCAGCTTCCGGAGACAGCTGAGATCCAGTGCTATCCACACAGGCCCCGGGGATATATCTCGGTCACGAGCATCGTCGTGCTGGCCAAAGCACCGCGTGCATGTGGAATCGCTTGCGTGCGGGCCCGACGCCTCATCATGTAGCAGCTGCAGGCATGCGCCAAGTTTGGCGGTGGTTTGCCCACCAGCTTTGCTCAAATGTGACGCCAAGCTTGCAGAAATCACTGTACCATTGCACAGCAGCCGATGCACGAGTTTCGCATACTGCAGAAAGCACATAGGAATAACACGCCTGCCGTCGGAGAGGGGCGCGATGTGCTGCGCGCCCTCGTACGTTGTGCGGAATAAGATATCGCTGTCCTCTCCAGGCATAAAGAGCTTCGAGCTCCAGAACGAAAAAATTCGCACCCCAGCGTACGTGATAGTCTCTTTCTTTGCCTTGTAAAGAAGCGCATGCAGAACAGCGTGACAGCCCTCGCTGAGCAAAAGCACGCGCCTTGGCTTGTCGTCATGCGTCCCGTGGACGACGAAGTGCATGCCTGTGTGCGCTGTGACCTGCTCCACATCGATCCCGTAGAACCGCTCGATGATCGCCTTCTCAGCCGCGTTTAGGGCCCGGAACCGCTTGTAGCCACCCCAGTGCGAGTACGACTTTGGGCTGAACGAGTGCCCCGCGCTCGGGCACGCCGCAGGAGACTTCTGCAGCATCGCTGTGAAGAATCCACCTGTGTTATTGACGTGCGGCAGGACCCTGCCGACGTGCGCGGGGGCCATCTGCATAGCCTCCGCAGCTCGTGCGAAGTGAAAGTCTGCGTTTTCGGGACTTTTGCTGCGGATAGCCTGCTCCAGGCGATGCACCGCTGTCGCTTCACGGGCAGCCTCAGGAAAAGTCACGGCATTGCTGAATCGAAACTCAGGTACTAGGCTTTGGATGTTTGATATCTGGACCAGTGCGGAAGCGCTTGCTTCGATTGCGCCGCGCACGAGCACGCACTCGTTTTCAATCGGATTCATGCTACACAAGCTGTACACGCAGATGCCGTCCTCGCGCAGAAGCTCCATCCCGCGGCGCAGAATCGTGCACTGCTTCTCGTGGAGCTTGAGAGCAAACGACTCGTCCCAGAGCTGCTGTATCATATTGTCCTTTCGACACGTTCCGTCGCCTGAGCACGGGACATCGCAGAGCGCCCCGTCAAATTCGATAAAACTGCTCGTGGCCCCAGAGTAGAGGCGGGGCAGCCTCGTTGCGTCGCCGTGGATGCCGAAGCTACACGGCGACTGCGCGCGCTTGAGGCGCGCTGGGAGCGTCTGGGTCGCCTTGACGCGGTCCATCTCGCAGCTCAAGAGAACGCCCCGGATCTGATCGCTCGACCGCATCAGGTCGAGCAGGTGGAGCGACTTCGAGGCTGGTGCGGCGCAGGCGTCCAGGAGGTACCAGTCGCGGTCCCGCGGGGACTTCTGCAGCTCGCGCACGAGGGCGATGCTCGGGAGCATTGACACAGACTCTTGAAACGTGATAAAGCCCGACGCGTTGAGGTCCTGGATAACCTGTTTTATGTTTGGGATATCGAAGCGATCGTTGCTACATTCGTATGCCATGCACTCCGGTAGGATCCTGCATGGGTCGATAACAGCGAGGTCCCTTAAAAACTGCTGCACTTCTGGTCTGAGATTCGTGGCCTGTGAGAGGCGAAAGACGAGGTGCAAGGGGACTCGAAGGATTGTCAAGAACTGCTCCCAGTGCTCATTAGAGTCAGTGCTGAATAGCTCATGTAAGGCCTCCCTGTAATATTCGCAAAAGGCTGTACTCAGCTCGGTTGTGAGCGAGCGGCGCCTACTGATTCTATGCTCTCGTTCTACCTCATACTTTTCCTTTTTGCTTGATTTCTGCATTGAATGGTACTATCAAGAAAAAACGGGCTGGTGACTTAATTGATATGCACTCCTTCAGTCAAGAAGTAAGACGCAAGTCGAATGTTCTGCCACCAGTAGAATTTGTACTCTATTTTTTATGATTAGTAAAATGGACGAGCGCGCTTTGCACCTCTTTGACCTCATTGATGCGGGACATGACTCCGATGATGCATCGCTCCACATGCAAAACGTATTGTCTGACCTTGGGCAGGCGGCCAATATTGAGCCTTCGGCCAGATCACGATCGGTTCACAATGTACTGACTGAAATCTACGACTACAACCAGCAGCGGCATTCGAACAATATGAAAACCATCGATGCGTACAACAGAAAGCTATTTCGTTACCTCGAAGCAACATATGAAATACTCAGCACTCCAGAGTCATCAGATTCCGGCCTGCTTGCCAAGCTTCAGGAGCACCGCGATGCGCTTCGTGAAATGAGTCGCACTTCGATTGAAAGGCCGAACCTCACTCTGAGCCAAATCCACATCCTGCGTTCCTTATGCCCGCACACGATTGCAAAAGCCTTCAGTTACATTGATGATGCATGTCGTGCGGAGTGCATAAGTGACCTAGTGAGCCCAAAAGTGTACAATCCAATTTCTCGAGTGATCCACCATCTGGAAATTCAGCAGTGGGAGAATAATCCACTCTATAACCTTTTTCAAGACAGAGATGTCCTCAATCAGGCGATAAGGAAGCTCAGAGAAGAGGGTCTGCGCTTCGTGCTTGTGCCGGGCGAGACTTGCTTCGGCGAAAATTTTCTCGTTACATCGCAAACAAAGGCGAGGAAAAAGCGTAGCGAAAGCCAAAGGGCATCCACGAATAATGTCCTGAGTGCATTGCCTTTCGAGAGATGTGCATATGCGTGTCTCGGAGCATCTTACTGCCACTGCACTGCGTTCTACCATCAAGTTCTGATTGGCACACCGGGGCCAAGGGGCCATCATGTCGAACACGGCGCAGAGCAAATCACACGGTCGCCCGCAGCAGCCAATGAATTTCAACATGACCTATTTTGCAAGCATACGCTTGCTGTACAGCTTCTACTAGCCATGACATCAGCGCCGACGCTAAGCTCGATGCTAGATGTGCGGTGCTTCTGTTTGAATTACACAAACATATCCTCTACACTCCCGGGGGAATTCTGCACCGCTGCATGCTACTTCTCTCACGGTATCGCTGTGCCAGCTGACCAGTACATGAAGATCATTACATATGGTAAATGAGGACGCGTGGTATCCCTGTCATATTTTCTGTTTCGAAGAGATCTCGAAAACTTCTGCATGAAACACTACTAGTGTCTTATCTTTGTGATAAAAAGTAAAATGTTTCACGCTAGCTCTTCAATTTTAAATATTTGCATGGAAAGCATGCAAATCTCTAACAGCCCTATTGCTTTCAAAGGAACATCAACCCAATCACCCTAAAACGCAAAAAGAAATTATCAGAATCAGAGCTTTCCAGCATGCGATATCAGGGCTTAATCAGGTATTTTGATTCAAAATTTGCTCGATCTGCTCGATGGGCTTTGCCTCCAGCTGCTCATGAGTCATAGCATGACCTGTATACTGTGCATCCATGCATCGCGCGATCTTTCGCACGGCAATATCGACACACTCGGCCGAGCGGAATCGGGAGCTATCAAGATTCTCGGCATCCTCCGATGAGAAAGTAGTTTTCTGCGTATCTGAGGGACTTGCGCTGTTTGGCTCTTTGTTTTCACGTGGAACACAATCATCAGTAATGATGACGTACTCCCTTAATTCAGCTTGTGATACCTGACTTGATACTCGCTGCTTACCGATCTCTGACTCTTGCCTTTTCAGCTTGAAAAAGCGCGAAACAACCTTGATTCCACTTTCAGACTTTTTCTCGACCTTACGGCTTTCTTGCATATTTTGATCTGATTGGGATAAAATTATCTCATTCAATGATCGTTTACGCGATAGGGAGGACATGACAGATTTTTCCGGTATTTTCTTCGGCCCACTTTGAAAAAAATCTGTTATTCGTTTTCTAGAAGTGGCAAGCGCTTTGTACACATCAAGTGTATGCGGGTCGATCTGAATGTCCTCACACATCGACTTCGATACACGATCATCGAAAAGCTTTCCTATGAGCTCTTCTTTCTCGGATTTCTTTCCGAGGGCGCTAAAATGCACAGTTGTTTGACGTGATGGGTCATAGACGATGTGGTGCAGGAAGCAATGCATAGCTTTCTCGAAGTTTATCGCGTATTCATCCAGAGATTCTTGGGAATATGCGTTTTTGGGATCACTAGCAAGGGCACCAATTATGTCTTTGATGTTGCAGAATTTCGACACGAGCCTGGATGCTTTTCGCACTCCAATGCCATTCAACGATGGGAGATAATCGCATCCAGAGAGTATGCACATAGAGATGAACTGTATATACTCGAAATCCTTGAAGCCGACGGCAGAAGCGAGATGTTTTCGCGCCTCCTCATAGCGCTGCTCGATGGCATAGCCACTGCGATCGAATTTATACCACACGACGGGCGTACCATAGACAAGGAGATCGCTGTCCTCCGTAATCACCACATCCACGAGCTTTTCGCGAGCCAAGAACGCGAGCTGTGCGTCTGCTTCGTAAGGTGATACTATGCACGTTACACCCATGGACCGGATCTCCTGTATGACCGAAAATGCAAGCTCGGAAGTTACCAAAATGCTTTGTGTCAGGAGTGGTATCGCACCTTCCGTATCACCACAGTGGTAGAGGCGAAGGCCTTTCTGTAAATTAAGGTCTCTCGTCTGTGCACGCTGTTTGTTCGTTTCTTCTTTCATTGGAATATCACGACCATCGAAGATCATGATTGGTGTGCAACCAGCATCCAATAGAAGGTTTACGCGTGATATCATGTAATCGATATATTTTCGCGTGGGCTGTTTGTGAACGAGCTCAATAGCGCAAGTCGTAATCGCTTTGTGTAGCCAGCAGTAAGAATCAACCGCGACTCTTTTCCCTTTGAGCTTTGAAGCATGAACTCTATGCTCAGTTTCTTTTAAATTTCGAAGCAAGCATTTAATCCCCATTGATATTGAGTATTCTTCGAAACTTAAGGACAAAACTATCATTATGTATCAGTTCTTCGTATTGAATCCCTTTACGTGAAAATCACAAAAATCCACTACTCGGCCGTATTAACGGATGCATAGCGAATGTCGGAGAGAGCTAAAACTTTGCACCTTGCACTTGTAAAATGGAAACAATCAGGGCAAAAATACCGAATGCGCTGGCAAATATCTCCATGATCAAAAATTTGATGAACAGATTAGAATTAGCAGCATCTCCTATGGCACATGCCGAACCCAAGATACCGATCGACACACCACAAGCAAGAGATCCAAGGCCGATAGTGAGCCCTGAACAGAATATTAGATACCCACTGATCTTCGTCTGATCATGAAGAATAACACCACTTTGCGTCATTAGGAACATTCTATCACTGTGTTCCATCTTTGAGCACTGTATGATGGCCATTATGATTCCGTATATTGCAACTGCTTCGCAAAAAATGATCGATATCAAATTCTTTGCGCTGATATGTGGAGCTTGAACGGAAGCACCAGCAATAGATGCTCCAGCGGTGAAAATGCCCCAAGCTGCACCGAGAATAGACAACCCTATTGAAGCTGCACATCCTATCGCACCGTATGCAAACGGGCTAATGTCGTGCAGAGTTTCCCAAAATTCTTGAGAGAATTTTGCAATCACGATGATACACGCCAGCAGTATCACCAGATACGATCCAATCGTCATCATGATTCAGACAATATCATATTTAAAGGGTACAGTTGAATCAGCCATGGGTAAATTTCAAAAGCAGATTAAGACTTAGAAGAATGAATCAAGCATAGCTGTCAGCTTTCCGCAGGATTGTACGTTGTCCAGCATAAGCTCACTGTCTTTCTCGATACTTTGAATAATCATGCTGATTTTCGAGCTCTTTACGATTTCCTCGCTATAAATTTCGCAAATTACTTCTATAGTCGTTACCATAAGTAAGCATCTGCCTCTGTGCCTCATATGAGTAGTGAGATAGATGAAGAAGCGAATGAGATATTTTTCATTCCACGCGGACAGTGCGATTCGAAGCGCTTTCCGCCGCAGCAGCTCTTCGATAATTGCGTAAAGTAGCTCATCAGCATTGTCTCTCTTCTTTTCAAAATCATCGAGCGCGGCAATCAGTGCTTTTCGATAGCTAAAAGCACGGAGATAAGCATCAGCTTTTGTTTGCTCCGATCGCGCATGTCTTAAGCGAGGTCCGAGAGGCTTTGACCAATGACTTTGCAACTTTCCATCATCAAGATTAACCTGAGATGAATGCAGATTTTGGATGATTTTTCTCGTCAGCTTGCCATTTTCATGCCCTATCGAAATTTCCGATCCATCTTCTACACAACCTAAGCTGGATATACCCAATAGCGACTCATGAGATACGAATATCGGCTGTAAATTATCTGTGCAATGTACAACAACTCTGCCATCGAGTCCTCCCGAGATAATGCGGCTTCCATTTTTTGCGAAGCAGAAATCGCTCAAGGCTTTCGCGTGTGGCTGAGACGTACGCATGCAGAAAGTGCTAGGGTGATTGCTTGTATCTGCTGATGCACCAGAACCTAAATTTCGGATATCAAATAACTGTAGGTGACCCGATGATGTGCCACACGCAATGTGAAAATATGACATGTTCGGCACAAATTTGATTTTGTATAGTGCACAATTAGTTGTATCCACACCTGCTTTACAAGAAAGAACAGCATTCTTCTCACGCAAATCCCATAGTTTGATGAAGCCGCTACCACAACCTGTCGCTAGCATATCATCGTGCTCCATCGACGCACATCCCGAAAAAATGGTATCATCATGGGCATCGTTAAAATCATGAATAGTCTGTTCAGTAGCGAGGCTTGAAAGACAAACCTTTCTATCCACACCCCAAGAAGCGATCTGAACCCGACTGCTGGTGAATGTTGCCCCCGTAGCAGAGCCGTTGTGGCATCTGAACGCCCTAAGAACTTTACCCCGTGTATCGATCACCTCAAATTTACCTTTATCGCCGACTGTGTACACAATTAAAGAGCCGTCAGATCTGAATTCGGCACTATTGTAAGAATGTGGTGTATTTGATCGAAAAATTGTTTCTTTCGCGTCATAAACATTCATGCTTTCCATTTCATTATTCCAGCTTACCAAGAGAGATTGGTTAGCGTCATTTGAGTACTTGATGGACACCACTCTTCCCTTTTTCAACCTTTCTTCAAGAACTTTCATGGATGAATACGTATTGTGCTCGTCTTTTAGAGTAGAGCTGAGTGTGCTCGGAGAGCCCCAGCTACGGCCTTGAAGAGGCCGATAATCCATAGAATGAAAGGAAAAGTTTTACAAAAAACGATTGGAATTTCATAGACAAGCTGATCAAGTAATGCATACTTTATAGCTACAAGTCCAGCTAAGATCGGCCTTTCACTTGCTCATTCCCCTAGCCTTCCAAGAAAGACACAGAGGACCCAAACGAAGCAGCTTCTGGGCGTATCCACCATATAGCCTTATCACATAAATTATGAGTATAGTTCTTTAGTATGTTTGATAACTATGTGAAACAGGGATGTAAGGGCAGCAATGGCTGACGCGAACGAAATGAATTTTCTTCAACATCAGATCAAGGTGAATACCGCATTGGTTAATTTAATTGGCATCTTCGCTTGACTAGATTTAAAAAGATGCGTTTTCCTTAGGGTGATTTCTCATTCGAAAGAATGATTGATTATTAAATGTAAATTGGAGAATGGCATGAAATTTTCGACCCTTCGATAGCCTCAAATATTTTACTTCTGGGCGCATCTTTTGATACTTTATAGCTCCTCTGCCATACAGCTGCATTGACTGACTGGAATTTACCAAATGTATCGGGCTTGTGAGTAATGAGATAAAGATTAAAGATTACATTAGAAGTATGCATCAATCTTATTAGAGTTCACTAACATTTAGTCATATGCCAAGCACAGCATCTAGCATACGATCAAAGAAGGTCGAGAAACACCAAAGCCATATTGGAAAAAGGATTCCTAGCCATTCAGGGGCCCGAAAGTTTTCTGGAAGCAAGATTATCCTAGCATTACTTATCTTCGTTGTAATAGGATCAGCAATACTTCAGCTGTATCAAGGGCTTTTAGGAAACACTGATGCATTTGATTAGGCGCTCCAAGGGACGCACATACAATATTTGGACACCCTCGATTAGGTCAGTAGCTTGTTGTTATCAAGATAATATCCTATTGTCATGTTCACTTTGCATGATTCATTATGCTCAAAAAAACATCAGCAGTTGCAAGGTTCTATCGACCTATGGAAAGAGGAGTAAAGATGATGAATAGAGGTCACCACGTGTACACCAACGAACAGAGCATGTACATGTACAAAAGATCTCGGCCTCCAGATCCCAAACCCTATCCAGACGCCCCATCCAATACCGAATATAGTTCTCAACAAATTGTTGTCAATCCCATCAGAGGAATACACGGATTTATTTCACGAAGAAACTCGCAAGGAGATAAGTATGTCCCCAAAGGTATCGAATATTCATTCGCGAATTTCGATGAATTCATGGAAAAGAATTTCAGTGATGCGGAGTGCACGCTCGTTCTTGATAGTGTTTTAAACAGCCCTACAACTATGCCTATGTTTCTCTTCCCACCAGAGATGTCGAAAACCGAAATAAAAAACTACTTAAAGGTATTCTACGGTATGAATGGAATACTGCAAGTGTTCGTTCGTAACTATTCGGGAATGAAATACAAAAATGAACTTGGGCTGATAAAAAAGGCCCCTGCTCTAAAAGCTGCTTGGATCTTGCTCGATGAGCCAGTGGAGATCAGTCAAAATGCGCTAAATAACACAGGTTGATGTGAATTCCCTATCTGTATTTCTGATCGACATTTTTCTTTCGTGTACACGGTGGAAAAAATATATGTATCAAAGGAGTATACCTACGATATAATGCTATTTTTCATTTTCAATTAGTCAAAATGGTACCACAGTATCAGTTTTACCAAGGCCAATATGGAAACGAGTCCTATGCGAATCCGTATAATGTTCTCTGGTCCGGGTATCACGGCGCACCAGCAAGTCCACCCCTTGCTACTGCAGCTTCTGTACCAAGGCCACATATGGAAAATCTTGGCATTGAGTCTCCCGATATGATTCCGAGGAATCTTTTAGATGGACTCACGCCTGCTTTATCGCCTCAAATGCAACCTACAGTTGAGCTTCCTCCCATGAATCTTTCACTGCCACCCGCATCTGGTGGAAGAATGTATCCTAGTTCATGTGATTACATCTCCGTAGTAAATCAAAACCCACAGCTCTCATATGGGAGAGTGGGTGCCATGAAAAATGATGTAAGCAAAGGCTACCTTCAACCTGTTCATATGAAACCAGGTACTCACCCCAGCGAGAGCTGCATGAAAGATTCTCAGCTACAAGATGACCATTTCGATGGAATCATGGGAAGAAAAAATTCTGATATTTCGAGAGATAGATTAAGCCAAAAATCGTACGACACAAGCCCAAAGAAAGGTTCAACCTCTGCTCTAAGCAAAGCTTACAATAACCCTCTCTTGGATGATTTCCACAACCGCATGACGTCTCGATGGAGTCTCCTTGATCTTCGAGGAAATATTTTTGAGTTCAGCAAAGATCAAGATGGCAGCAGATTTATTCAGCGTCAAATGGAAGTTGCCCCGGATAATGTGAAATTCATGATTATCCAAGAGCTTGTGAATCATGCTGATGTGCTCACAAAGGATGTTTTCGGGAACTACGTCATTCAGAAGGCTTTAGAGTTTGGCACTGTAGACCAGCGAATATCAATTGTACAAAGACTCACAGGAAATATACCAGAGCTCACGCTGCACACATATGCATGTAGAGTTGTCCAAAAGGCACTCGAATATATACAGCATAGTCTGCGACTTCAAATTGCTGAAGAGCTCCATGATGTCACCCTTACGTGCATTTACGATCAGAACGGAAACCATGTTCTTCAAAAATGCATTGAAGTTATTCCAGACAATGTTGAGTTCATTGTGAATGCGCTGAAGGGTAATATCTGGGGTGTTGCGTGCCATGCTTATGGGTGCCGTGTGATGCAACGCCTTCTCGAGCAGAGCCCTATCGCTCTCCGTAACGCAAGTGACCTTCTCCAAGAAATACTCTCTCATGCGAAAGAGCTTACGCGAAACCAGTATGGAAATTATGTTGTCCAACACCTTCTTATGAGCTCTGGCCCTAAGTATCGCGATGCGATTCTTGACATTGTATTGCCTGAATTCTTTGAGCTGGCTTGTCACAAATTCGCGTCAAACGTGATTGAAAAGGTTATTGTCTTCTCTGAAAAAGAAAACCATGAACGACTGATGAAAATGTGCTTTACTGAGAAAGATAGCGATGGTATTCTCTGCTTAGTTAAATTAGTGACGAACCCATTCGGGAATTACGTAGTTCAACGCTTGTTTGAATTCGGCTCAAAAGAAGAAAAGGTTCATATTGCAAGTGTCCTGGCAGCTCATATGTCCATGATCGAAAGAAATTCATGCTCCAGGCATATCTTGCCTTTCATTCTCGCCAACGCTAAAACAGTTCATGAGAAGAACGAGGAGGCAAAACCTGCAAAGACGGTAAGCGTCATAGAAAAAAAGAATGATACCTCGAGCAGATCTATGCGAGGCAATCGAAACATCACTGAAGCAATGGACAGAATGACCTTGAAACCACAAAAAGCCAGCCCTCAGATGCCGAAAAGCACGAAGAATTTCGCGTCAAATGGGCCACGGGCTACTCACCTACCTCCTAGCCCAACGATGCCATATCCTACTCGCAATGATCGAATGTTTGAATCTAGCGCTATTGTTGAGGGGCATCCCGTGCAGACAAAGCCGGAGTACAGTGGTGGTCCACAGCGACGACATACAGATGTTGGCCGTGGGCGGCCATGAGCATGTCTTTTTATAGAGAATGAAAAATACCACGTTCACAAGTCATGATGTATTTCCATCAAGGCTTATGATCTGTCAATATATGAATAATATCAAAACATCTGAAAAATGTTCATATCACTTCATTCATTTTGCTTTTATGCGAACTCACAACGCAAGCCCCTTTTTCGCTTTATACTCTAACTGATATGAGATGGAAGCTAGGCGCTCCTTGAATTATATAAGAATCAAAAGCATACGTGATGTATCATCGCCTGCTGTAATTCTTAGCTGCGAAGTGGCTATCGATCAAGTTCTTAATGGTATTCAGCGCGTCAAAACATTGAGGAAAGCAGATATTCAAAGTCCTCGCAAACTTACAGAAGCATTGAAGAATGGGCAGCTTGCTACTCAATCGAGTCTGCTTAATTTTGCACCATCGCTCATTAGCAGAAGGATAGCAGCAGGAAAGGATATAACAGAAAACCGTCCTGCTTATGTCCCCCTCTTAGAAAGATCTATCAAAGCTGCCTTTGAAAGCTTTTTTTACAAGCCAAAAGGCTCCTCCTGCATGAATGAAGCATCCTTTCTCAAAGATATCATTACGCTTTCTGCTGGATCTTTGCAAGCTGACTATCTCATCGATAGGATTTTCTTGCACATGGCAAGTAGCATTCGTGATGCAACGCCGCTTCTCACAGAAGTTTTATATCAGCTAATTGAAGCCACCTTGAAGCCGAATGATGAACATGTTAGAATTGATTTGAAGAATCCTCACGGTTTTCTTGCAGCAGGAAAAGTTGCACACAAGAGCCTTTACGACAGCATCCTCTCCCGAGCACTTGTTATGTGCATGAGCGAAAGCCAACCACCAAGCGCATATCAATCAGTGTTTTTTGATATATTGCTCCATGCTCCTAGCATTTCGACGAGTGTTTGGACAGGCGTAGCAAATCATCTTGCAGCCAAAGGCGATAGCATGTCGAACTTAAAAATGATCATCGATGCCTTGGCTATTCTCTTCACAAGAAAGCCACTACATCAGGGAAGCATACTTACACTCTTGCTCCACCTATCGAGCTGCCCCCAAGAAACTACGCGAAACAACGCCCTTCATGCAATTTTTACATACTTTTCACACGATCAAAGCTTTGATATTTATATGCAAGAAATTCATGGTACAGGGAAAAGCTCGATGCAGCTCAAGTGCATTCTTCAAAATATTGCGAACTCCAACATTGATCAATGTTTTAGAGAGATCGAACAAAGTTTGGAGGAAGGCTATTTACCTGCATATGCTTCTGCGATAAACATCACACTGAATGAAGAGCTGTCACTCCCTTTCTACGCAAAATCTGATAAACTTTCTAGCATGGAACATTTTTTCAATCACGTATCTCATTTGGATCGTAGGAAACAGCTTGATTTCCTCGCCATACTTCGTAAAAGTGACATTTTTCTAAAAACATTGATAGAACTGTCAACAACGATGGAGTTTTATAGTCTCTTGCTGCGTAAGTGCGCCGATATGGAAGTTCTCATAGGCTTCAGCTTAGAGTTCTTATGTGAGTATTTCATTGAAGCACAAAAAAGGGTTCAAGAATGTGGCTCGAATGCGACACTGAGTATATGCCATGCAGGAATGCAAATTCTCGCTCAAACGTTACAGCGCATGGACCGGAATCTACCGAGCACTTTTCAATGCATGCTGCATATCGCTAGATTTGCAGATAAGCGGTATTTCACTCAGATCATTCTGCCGCATTTCTTGAACAATGCGCAGGAAGCAACCAGTGTTCTTCCTCAATTGCTTCAAGGCGCTTTGTGCTCGCACGCTGATGGAGAGCGATCCATTGCACCAGGTGAATTGCTTTTTCACCTACATACTCTTCCAACTTCAGATGCAAACTTGCCCGCAGTGACAGCCATAATTGAAGAGCTTATACATTTGAAAGGACCTGGCTCTGTGGATAAACACGTTCTCTCAGTTAACTCTATTGTTGAAGCAATGCAGCGGCTTTTGCAGCTTAATGTATGGCCTATCTTGTCGGTGGACACACTCATGAAATGCCTGGTACCTCATCATGAGGCACTCATCAGCTGGGTGGCTAGATATTTTTTGCCGATTTTTGTCGATAGGAAAGTGTGGTCAAGTGATCCACATATATGGGCAGAGTGCATTAAACTCGTCAGTAAAAATGTTAAGGATATGATTCCAGTTCTACTGCGGGCACCTGACACTGTAGTTTCTGAAGCGCTTCAAAATCATGAAGAGCTCACAGCTAATGTTCGTTTGTCACTCGAGACCCTCTCATTGCCAGATAATGTCGCGAGAAAATTGGTGAGCTTTTTGAAGTAGCATGACTCAGTTCACAGAAAAATTTGAGGTGTAGAGCATGACTAGCGTGTTGTTGAATTTCTTTTTTAACCGAATAATGGAGTTTCAGCTTTCGAATCCCGTCCTTTTTGCGCGATCTCTTCGATGTCTTCAAGAATTGAACGAGAATGCGCTCCTCGAAATATCTGCGAAAGGGTTGTATTTTCAGGTGATGGACGACGCGAAAATTTCAATGGCCACATACGAACTTGAAGGTACAAAGCTCCACGAGTACCAATTTCTACTCGAGCGAAGCATAACTGTGAATGTCCCTCTCAAAGCCTTTTGCAATATTCTCTTCAGCATGACATCTCATGATCTTCTGACAGCCAAAATTTTACCGCCATTCGACGAAATAGTGCTCAGGAACGATTTTGATTGCGTACAACTCCAATCAGAAGAGCACACGATGAACCCGTTTACGTCCAAGGAGCCAAGTGGGTATGCGTACGGTAAATGGACCCTGAAGCTCAATGATGATGGCCATGAAGGTGCAGATAAGCGCCTCCACATTCCCCCTTTTGAGTACCCCGTAGCAGTTTTGTTCCCAACAGACTTGCTTAGGGATATTATTACAACGTATGAAAGGTCCATGACGACGTCCGTAACCTTCACAGTCGACTATGACACAAAGTCGATTGAGATATCACCAGCAGGTGAAAGCGATGAGCCCGCTGACAGCATTGAAATCGGCACAGCAGTCGATAACTTTAAAGGGGGAAAGATCCGGTTGAACACAAGGCCGGATAGCCCATCGGCCGTGGTCGTCAACTTTCTTGATGAGTCCACCCAGGCACACCAGAAGCTTCGCTTTTCTCTCGGGACGCATCTCATGCGCAGTCTCGGTAAACTTAAAGACGTTACTAGTAAAAACTGGATTTACCTTCATGAAGAGAAAGAGATAAAAATTCAGTGCCCTGTCGGTGACCTCGGAAACCTTGAGCTCTACTTAGCACAAGTTTGTCCGTAGAGCTCTCAGCTTAGAACAACCTTAGTCACTGAGTCTCACACTCGCACAGGCTTGAGAACTATTATTTTCATCCTTTCACTTACATTTATCTCATCACTAACGATGACTTCACAGGAAGATCATACTAGCACTTCGAGCTTATCAGATACTCATTTGCAGTCGCCTAGTGCTTTAAGCATCACAGACACTGCAGATCAAGCTGCTGATCAATATCGTGAAACTTTTGACAAATTCCAGGAACGCATGCAGTGGGCGTCACGTATTTCTGACCCGAAATCAGAACTTACAGGTCTGTACGACTTGCTCATTGATTTCGCATTCACCCCTCTTTCGATGGAAGCCATTCCGAAATCTCGGCCTAAGAGAGACAGATTCGTCGAACAAGATATCACAGCTTTGAAAAGTATGGCTTCGAAGGAGCTCGGCGAGCTTCAAAGCAAGCCAGAGCGTGATTTCGACAGCGATGAAGGTGACGACATTCTGATCGATGATATAAATATTCATGGTGATGCTGAAGCGGAGCTGACAGCCGCGGAGAGCATTGTGCAGAGCTTTTTTCAGCCACTTGTGTTTGGGCAGACTTCGCAAACACCCGAAGAAATGACCCCTGAAGAAATTCACTATACACAGATGAACACTGCACTGGGCGATGGTTCACAGCCATCTAGGCTGATTCAGTCCATGTCCCATGATTTTTCAGGCACAGTGATCGAGCATACACAATTTGTATCAGGAATTCGCAAGCGAAAGGTGCAATGGCTTGCCGATAGATTCATCGATCTGAGTAAGCTCAGATGCCACCCAGAGCTAAATGGCTCTCTTCAAGATCCATCCTTGATGGAAGAGCTTGAAAAAGCTATCAGCTTTATCATCGACTCATGCACAAAAGAATCATTGGAACCTGCCTTTCTCATGCTCTACAAGCAGCAGGAGCTCGAGCCATTGCGAAAGCTTCTGCACGGATTCGGCAATAGCACTACAGCACAGTATAAAAATGTTTTAGGTCCAGCAGAGACTGAGTATGACCATGCAGTGTGTACCGGATGTGCCATTCGGGTATATCCCACAGTGTACAGTGATGGAAGTGATTCTTTTTTGCGTGCCATGCAGCACTGCCAAAGCTGTGGTGAAAAAATTCGCGATCGCCCATGCAGCCTTTTACTTGGACGAGCAATCTGGGACATTGTCGAGCTTCACTTCCGCTTTGAGCGCCTTGCTTCGCGAGTGGACAAAATTGCTTCAGCATTTTTAGGACATCATGTAGTCCAGGGTCAAGTGGAGTGGCTTACCGCGTCGATGAAGCACCGGTATGAAGTTGAGTTTCTCGATGGGTATACAAAGTTTTTGCAAGACATTGAAGCTGCGAAGAATGCTGAGGTCTGCTCCCGAGCGGCTGTTTCGGACATGTTTCGAGGTGAACTCTGGAGAGCATACGAGGATTATGCTATAGATGGCTGTGCCTATGCACAAAACGTCATACTGGGCACCGGCCAGTATGCATGCAGATTTCAAACAGAGACACCCATAGAATGGGCTTCGCAGTTTACAAGCAAAAGCATGCCCAGCCCAGCGCATGTTCTTTCGGCTCTCCGCGCATTTGCCACACTCGATATTGCTATTCAGCCAGCCATTCTTACCAAGGCCACAGAGCTTCTTCTGAGCCAAGGCATTATTGAGCTACGCTACAACGGTGAGAACCTTCGTATGCCCCTAGCTTCTGTTGTGGAAAACTCTGCTGGAATCCTTGGAATGCTCCATGATACTTCAGTGGAAATACTCGTCGACATGGCAGAAGACAATTGGCAGAAACTTCTTAATTTCAGCGAATTTTATGCCGCTTCTGGTCATGACAACATGACAAAAACATGGAACTCCGAGCGCTGGAGAATCAGATCGCGTCTTATTAAAGAGATTCTCCGCAATGTCGTACCAGTGCTGAAATTAGTATTAATCGAGATTGCAGAATGGAACAGCTGCTCAGCGTATCTCGATAAGCTTGAATCCATGGTAAGTATGAAAGGGTATTCTCGATGTGCCCTGCCTGCAACTGTGGAAGAAGAATTAGCCGCCTCATACCACGACGATACGTGGAAAGAAGAGCTTGCGGGTGTTGAGACTTTGGAAGTTGACGCGAACCGCAAGGTTTTTCGATATGCCCGAGTTTTGGCGGTATACGCCCCTTCCAACAGAGAGCCAGTCACGTTTGCACAACTCAGTGAAACGGGTTCCGTCGTTCGGATGTGGCAGTGGCCGATGGTATTCACTGGTAGCGATGCCGGCAAAGAGCTTTTCTTGCAAAACCTTGAGCAATTGAAGAATTTCAGTGTGACATTCCGCCCACACGTCGTCGCGGTCTCGATGACCCAGACAGCGCAGCAGCGGATGTACCATACTGGAACGAGCAAAAGGTCGATTTTCGAGATTCTTAAAGAATTCTTTGACCATCCGATGATTGAGGTTGTATGGACAGATATTCGTTTGGCGAAATCCTTTGGAAAGTCTGTTGCAGCAAGAGAAGAGTTCCCGACGCTCTCGTACGACGAAAAGGTCTGCGTTTGCATCGGTCGTGTGCTCCGCGATCCCCTGACAGAAGTTGTTCGGCTATGCAATCGCCACAACGACATCCTCCGATTGCAACTTGTCGATGAGCAGTGCTATCATAGTCAAACACGCCAGCGAGAGCGTATTGACCAGCTTTTATCGTTATGGGTGTCTGCGTGTGGTGTTGATGTAGCTTCCAATGTTTCGTCACGCGAAGGTGCTAATATTTTGCAGTACGTTAGTGGTCTTGACGCACAAAAGGCTGACTCGCTCCTTAGCACTCTCCAGTCTAATAAGGCATCTACGGAGAGAAGGGTTGATTGCGCCAAAGCTCTCCCATTCAATGATGCAATAGTTAAGAACTGTATCGGAATTCTGCAGTTTTCAGACAATGACAAGGCAGGTAAAAATGTCTTTCATATTCATGATTCGACACTTATTCATCCAAGCTACTACAGCATTGTGAACGAAAGCACTGAAGCGCACGAAGCCATCGATTTATTAAGCAAAACTGTGCCATGCTACAAGCAATCCGAGTGTCGTGGAAAGACCCGTGATTTTGTCCTGAAGGAGACGGAAAATGTGAACTCAGCACAGCTCATGCGAAAACCGTTCCGAAAGGTGAGCAAAAGTTACTTCTTTGAGGCACTGACAAGCATTCAGTTCGTAAAGACCACTCGAAAGCGCAACGATATTGAAGATTTCCAAAGTCTAACGCCTGGGCACTACAAAGGAAGGGCATCAGTTCACGTAGGGGATAGAATATCATGCCGCATTCTTGCCCTCACCGAAAGAGGAATTACAGTATTCACAAGTAAGTTCCTTAAGGGATTTATACCTGTGGGTAAGATCGGATTTGATGATTCCTATGGTATTTACGATGATTGGGCTCGAATACTGCAAAGCAAGCCTCCAAAGCTGCAACAGGGAGATCACATTGACGCTAGCGTTGTCGGGGTGAATTATGACAACCTGTTGCTTATTTTGAGCTGGAATTCTAAAGATCTCAATCAAGTTCCACATCCACCCCTTCCAGGAAACCCGCGGAAAATTGTTGAGCAGAAGCAATCAAAGCCTGTAGCACTTTCATTTAAGGCTTCAAGGCACCTATGGTTCCGGCCAGATGTATCATCGGGTGATCAAGCGCGGGACCTATTGAAAGAAGGTGAGCGGGGGGAAATTATTCTGCGGTATTGCGAGAAAAATATCTTTGGCATTGACTTCAAATTGAGTGATTTTCACGTCGCCCATCTGCGAATTACGGAAGAGAGTATAAACAATGAGATTCGCTACGTCATTCTAGATGAGCAGGGGGACTTGCGCATATTTGAAGATCTTGATCACTGCTACAACGAATACATCAGCGCCCTTATCAAGCGCTTTCGAGATCTTGAGACCCACCCAAAGGCGTTCTGTGGCTCACTGCAGGGCCTCAAAAGAATCCTTAAGCGAGAAGCTGCGGAAAATCACAAGAGTTCGTGGCGTATGTACTGTTCCAGTCGTGACCCGCTGTATACTGCGTTCGTAATTTGCAGTCCTAAAATTCTGGGGGATGATCCACAGTGCTGGAAATTTTCCCTCGGTCCGAACGGCTGGCGGCACACCTTAGCCGGAGAACCAACGTGTGCCTCGTCTATTGACGATTTACTCATGAGCTTTCAGAAGCAACTGAAAGCCAAATCCCGTTCATAGATTAATGGTTCGATAAATGACTGAGCGTGAACACGCTTCCCTATTGAAAATGTAGTTGAGCGAGAATGGTACTCAGATGGTAGTCAGAGATTTTCCCTTTCTTATAATTTTCATTCACTGAATTAATGAGTGCTGAGCAAGACGTGTATGTGAATGACGTCGTCAGCCGCCTAATGTCCGACCACTCGAGGAAAGATTGCGACGAGTGCGGAGCTTCGAATATCGCATCATCTTCGCACTGCATCAGATGCATGCGCCCACTGCATCAGACCGATACGACATACATAGATGACAGCACCGCTGCAATAGGGTCAACACACTTTTCCCAAATTCAGCTCTCAGTAGAAGATGTGACCATAGAGTTCCACCGCTTGCGCACACAGTACGCGACCATTGCAGTGGTCTGTATCACCCTTCCGTACATTTTTGCCTTTTCCTTCCCTGGGCTGGTTCTTCTGACAACGGGGGTGGCTGACCGACAGAGCCCGCTTCCTCAAAGGAAAGATGAAAGTTCCCTTGTGGGATAGGCTCGGGCCTTTGAAGCGAGTTGTACCGCGAACAATGTGGCGCAACGGTTTTTTACGTGTTCACTACTACAGTCTTTTGATAAGCTTCGCGTTTCTGGCAATACTTTTCATTCTTGAGCTTTTTGGCATCACATCCTTCCGCAAGCCGGTGAGCAAGGGCCTCTACTTCTTGAGATTTCTATTCGATTCAGTGTATTCAGGTTCCCTCTTGATGGCCATCTATCACACCCACAAGCTCGTTGGCTTAATGAATAATGTGGCTATTTAGAAGATCCATGATGCTTTGAGGTAAAATAGTCTTTCATACACTTTATGGTTAGGTAATTTTGTTCACATAAGTTAGGAAATGAACGACGCTTTAGCAATGCTATCGAGCCTATCGCTCTCTGAGCGGAAAGGTCGTCAGCAAAGAAGAAGCTGCACACCTGTCCTATTCGAAAGTGAAGACATGCAAAATGATATTCTGGGTGGCTCGCGCGTCGGTGAAACACTCATGTACATATCGAAGATGATTACACAGCGCATCTTCGACACAATTGTCAATAAAATCCCAGGCTTGGGCATCGTACAGCCGTCAGCCGAGTATCTCCGAAAGTGCTCTTCGCCAGCAAAGATGATATCACCGTCGAAAGAGAAGCCCAAGGACTATCTTGATGCCGAAGAAGCAATGCTGCAGAGCAGGACAAGAAAGCAAATTGATTCATACGCAGAAACCATTTACATCCAGCGATGCAAAGTTATGGACATGCATCGCGAGCTTGCATTCACAAAGAGCTATCTAAGCCTGGTTTGCATGAAGGAGCGCAATGCTCGGCTGCTTGAAGAAGTTCTGCAGTCCAAGGAAACAATGTGCTCTTTGCATCGGCTACAAGATGCGTACGATGTGTACGTTGTCACGCTCGAGCCGCCCACAGGATTCCACTGCAGCACTGCAGAGCATGGAACGACGTGCGAGTGCTACAAAGATTTCGACGACTATGCTGATTTTAGCTGCGTCAGTGAGTGCCTCGATACAGAGCTCGACAACATATCTTGCAAAGATATGACAGACCTTTCCCCACTGACGGCCATATCTATTTTTTATCTCAAGCTCGGAAGTGCCTTTGAAAGTGAGGCTGTTGAAGACGCCAAACAAGTGTTTATGGAAGGCAAAGACTTCTTATTGAGCATCTGGGAAAAGCTTGTCATGAAGCACCTGAAGACAATGCTCCCCGTCGATCTCGTCTATATTCTCTTCTTGCTGGAAAATTTGAATGTTCTTGACGGACACAATAGTTTTCAGAGCTTATTGACCAGTCTTATCGCGCGCATACACACAGTAAAGCTCGACATCTGCGCGCTGCAAGGCGAATGTTCACAGAATGACTGCAGCAATGTAGAAAACGGGGAGATTTCAGTCATGGAAGATAACAAGGTCTAGAGTAGCTGTGCAGCGGCCCTAATAAATTTAAGTTTTCACATTCTTTTATATTCTGTGCCCCTTTAAAGTTACATGAGCCTGTTCTGATGGTGTACTTTGTGCAGAAAGACTCTTACATGAGTGCGTATAACGCCATTCGACATCAATACCGCGAGACCTGGCGGCCCATCCAGGTGTTCTGCTCCGCATCAGTTGACTCCTGCGCTTCATGGTGCATCCTCCAAGAGTGCTTGCAAGAAGACCTCATTCTCTTTGAAGTTCACGTGGTAAGCATGGAGGGGGACATTCGCGAGGCATTAGAGACTCAAGAAGTGTTTGCCGGTGATACGAAAGGGCTGCAGATAATCTTCCTGAATTGTGGCGTTACCCAAAATTTTTTCTCAGCTATTGAATCTGATCACCCAGTTACTGTCCACGTCCTCGATTCCCACGGGCCTGTGTCACTCGAGCTGCTCGCCTCACCAAAGGCGTCAAATCTCTATATTTGGGACACAGGAAACACACAGGCAAACATAGAGCGATTCTTCACCGATATTGTCAATAATCGAGACAGGGCGAAGTCGAAAAAGCGCCAGAGAGGCGACGCACAAGCCGTGGAGGATGCCTATATGACCGAGGAATCGATCAGCTCCGGGGAATCCTCAGACGAGGCGGTAGAAGAGAAGGGCATTCTCGAGCGATACACAACTTTATCGCTTACAGATGCCGAGAAAACTCTGTATGCGTCAATGGAGCACGCTTCAACAAGTCCCTCGACGTTTCTCTTCCAGGTCCTCACGCAGCTCCGCGTTAAAGTGAGTGATACCATCGTTTGGTATCGTGCCGTCGCTCTGACGGCCTTTCATTTTGATAATCTGCTCCATTCAGCTGACTACGCGGAGAGCATAGCGAAGTTGTACGCAGTCGTCGGCGTCAATCATCAGCACAAGGCCAGATACCGCACTGTCAATGCGCCAGACAACCTTAATCCGGACGCATCTGACCGTGGCCTCGTGGGATCATACCACACCGTGCGGATCGAAACGAACTTAGACACCCCATTGATTTTGCTTCACCACTGGACGCTGTGGGACGCGCTTCGGCACTCCCCGTTCGTCGCAGAGCGCCTCAAGCTCTTTGAAGGCAAAAGTGTCAGCCAGCAGCGAATTCTCGATGTCTTTGCCCACCTCGGCATCACACAGAAGGAGTCCATCGCTCGCTGGACCGAGCTGCAAGCCGTGCGGCGAGAAGAAATTCAACGGCTTCTTCTCACCGAAAACATCATCAATAGTGAGCCATTGATAGCATCGTTTCGCTCTATATCCAAGCGGCATGGGTACGGTTTCATTTGTGGCTCTACGGACATGGTCCGCCTGATGCAGTGTGTGCTATCGAGGAGCGAAAGTGGCGATCGAAAGGATCATATCGAGAAAACCACCGCACCGAATTCACACCGCGCACGCTTTTTCAGCGCAGTTGAGGCACTTCAATCCGCGTCCATGTCTCTCATAGCGCAGGAAATGGGGCTGTGCTGCCGATTTTATGCCGAAATCGTCGAGACTGCGGCGGGCATCCACCAGAAATCGCTCATCAAGAGCACAAAGACCTTTGCGTACGTCCTCTTGCAGGATGAAGATTTCCCTGAGTACTATCTTCATCCCTCGACGCTCAACATATTGGCGCAGTACGTCGTGCACCTTCCGAGAAGTCGCAAGCCGACCAAAAACCGGGACCAGATCTTTTTCGTTGGGGCCCTTGATCGGCAAAACGACAGTTTTATCGTCCTCGGCCTTCGTGTTGTTAAATCCGAGCGTAGCGACTCTTCAAAGGATAGGATGCGCGGCATCGCCCCTCTGTTCCAGAAGCTCGCGACTGACTACCCAGAAGTCGTTACCTACGCAGGGGTAGACAAGGACTGGATTAGCATCAAGCGAGAGCATTGCTTGCACATCCTGGATGCGATACATATTCACCTTCGCGGCATTTCGTCTGCACCAAAACGTTAATATCATTGCGTTTGTTCTTAATGAACCTTAATATTAAAAAAAAGAAGCTAAAAATTCTTTTCGAAATGTTGTGCCTTTAATTTCAAAATGCACCCCCAACAGTTGCTGCACAAGGCTATTCATAGCGACAACCTTCTATCTTTCCAAGAGTTTTCTGAATTTTATCTCTGCCGCTATCGCGACACCATGCAGCAGGCGTACGGGACGCTCACGGGCATCGAAGCTTCAGAGCGCCTTCAGAGTGAAAGCCAGGGCAGCTACACAAGCGAAAGGCTGAAGCGGGACTATGCGTCACTGCAGCTTGCCCACCCAGCGGCCGTGCTGCTGCCGCACAAAGACATTGGCAGCGACATACGACTCGCGCTGCTTTTGCACCGGTTTGCGCACCTATCCCGCAGCTGTATCAATGAGGCCCTCCTTGACGTTGATACAAAGAAAAGCAGTCCTTGGGACTCGTGCACTCGCACCGCACTGACATTGCGAAATTTCGTGCTCGAGCGCACCCGTAGTCTCGTCACCGTCGCGCAGACAGACGATGGGGCTATCGTTGTGAGCCTCAATCTCACACCGCAGCAAAGGCGGTGGTTCCACCGCTTCTGGCAAACTGCGCTGCTGAGTGGCGTTTTCGCAAGGGGGAAGCCAAGGCCCACCGCATTGATGTTCGTCATGCTGACTGTGCTTTGGGTTCTACGCCAATCAGTTACCCTTTTCGCAAGGCGCTACGTGCGTCAGGCTAATGTAGTGGAGAGAAGCGAGCCGACAGAACCAGTAGATACAGACGCTGCATGTGTTGAGGAGATTGACGAGAATGCCGAAGAGGCACCGAACGATTCTATTGTGGCGCGCTTTGTCTACCCCCTCGCCGATTTTGTCCTGCGTGTCATCGCTGTCCTAAGGCTTTTCGTCGTATCGCTCAGCCCGCAATGGTCCCAAGTGTAGCGCAAGTACACACTCCGTCAGCGAAACATCAAGAAGTATACTGAGCCAGTGCCATGCACTGATTATCGCCGAACTTTTCACACTGTCCTCTTCTATTAACACTTTTTCAATCAAAATGTCAGAGTGAGCGATGCTTCGCTTTCCCAATACCATCGCTAAGCGCAATGCTTGCCAAAAGCGCTCTGTACATCTCCCTTCCATCCTCGACCGAAGGCGCACTTCGAATCCCCTGGACGCGCAGGCACAAGGAGCTGTGAACGAGCGTGAATCAGGGCAGTCACCGAGACCGAGCGTGTTCCGACGGGCATACGGCGCCCTTGCCCTTCGCATTCAGCAGCGAAGGGCAAACAAGAGGTCCTGGGCTCCCGGCGAGCGGGTATCCTACATCAAGGACTGCATGTGCGTAATGGTTATGGTGGGAGGCCTCGCCCTGTACGTGGTGGATATGGAAAAAAACCTCAAAGCGCAGGCTCTCGAGAAAGAAACCGAGCGGATGCGAGAAGATATTCTCGCCACACTTACACCGGGAAGCGGTGAGCGCATTCCTTGGCCGCTTCTTCACCGGCAGATTACGCAGATGCGCGAAGGGAAGCAGAACATTGAGCTCCTGCACTCGCTCTACCAGCACTGCAAGGTGTACTACCCAGACGACTGGCTGTTGCTCGTCGAGATCGGGCACATTCTGAAGGAAAATACCAACCAAAGCCTCATCAGCCGCGCAAAAATTAAGGATCCGACCGGCTTCCGGCACGAGATTCTCCGCCACTTGATCTTCCTGAAGCACGGAAAAGTTCCAAACATTCTCGAAAATCTGGGCGATGCTGGCGGCTCAGAGGTCACAGGCTTCAGCGAGTGCCTGGACCCGGAGCAGCGAATCCCAGACGAAGCCAAGCCAATCTTGAGCGAAATGATTGCGGAGGTGGAGCGGTCAGTGAGGCACAGAGATGGCTTTTTTGTTTGAGTCATGAGCTTGTATGAAAACGAAGGGGTCCCTTCGCACATCGTTCCATGTACATACGACCAAATACTCAGTGGTGCTGTTAATCTCATTCATGCACAGAAGATATTTTTGGGTGAGTAATTGAGTAACTTTTGCTTTCTTATCTTTTTCGACGTGTGCCTCCGAGCATATTTTACCGCACATTAATTTTTTTCTTCGGCAGGGAATGTCATCCACCGTCCGGCTCGACAGCACGTCCGACTTCATTCAGGCCAGTGAGGCGTGCATCATTCAGCTGGAGCAGCCAAAGCCCACGACCCCGCCGCCTCGCGACGAAGCGATCCGAATCCACTCGAAGCCAACGTCGTCACTTCCGGGCCAGACTGCGGGCGGGCCGCCGGCCTCCTCCAAAGTGCAGATAGCCCTCGCAGACTGCCTCGCATGCAGCGGCTGCGTGACATCAGCAGAGGAAGTCCTGATCGAGCAGCACGGCACGGAAAACTTAAAGAAAGTGATTGAGGACATCACAGGCAGCTTGGCCGATGGGGACCGCAAAGTCCTCGTCGCTTCCGTCGCTCCACAGGTCATCGCAGACATGTGTGTCTTCTACGAGGACCCGGACGTCATGCGCACATTCACGCGGATATTCACGTTCTTGACAGAGCACGCCGGCTTTCAGTACGTGCTCTCCACCGAAAGTGCCGAAGACCTGTCTGCCTACGCCGTGTCCGCCGAGTACCTCGAGCGGACGACTTCCTCCAGCGCTGGGCCGCTGCCGCTGCTCACCTCCGCGTGCCCCGGTTTCACTTGCTACATGGAGAAGCAGCACCCATCGCTCATGCCGTTCCTCTCCTCTGTCATGTCCCAGCAGTCGATATTCGGCGTCCTTGTCCAGAAGCTCTTCGCCGAGGCCTCGAGCGAGGGCGATCAGCCCTTCTTTCATCTGTCGATCCAGCCGTGCTTCGATCGAAAGCTCGAGGCCTCACGGAAAGAGAACGCCATCGGGACACATTTTGTGCTCTCTGCGCTCGAACTTGGGCAGTGGATGGAAGCTGTCGGGCACATCGAACGTTTCGGCGCGCAATCACCGACTGCCGATCTTTCGGAGAGCGAGCTGTTTTGCGACACACTTGCCGCCATGCGCAGCTCGCTTGAGCAGCGGCCAAAGCGACCAGCGTGGATCCGGCTTCTCATGGATGTTCCACACCCGGTGCTGGATGCTGCGTCGCCCCATGGGGACAGGCGCATCGGTGAGGCAGGGAAGAGCGAGACGGATCAAGCGTTTGCGGTGCTCCACCGCGTCGGGCCCACCTCGATGGAGGGAAGCGGCGCATTCCATGCGTCTGTCCTACTCATGAAGTGGCTGGCGGCGCGAAGGTTCGAGCGAGCACCGCCGGTTTTGCGCTATCGCACGCGGCGCAACCAGAACCACCAGGAGGTGTACGTCGAGGCGAATGCAGACGCGGGTGAAAGCACAGAGCCTGCGCCATTCGTGACCATCATGTACGGGTTTCAGCACATCCAAAACCTTACACGGAGTTTGCGAAAGCTACATGGGAATGGGCGCACACAGCCCACCAGCTCTGCGCAGCCATACTCGGACTTCGTCGAGGTCATGGCATGCCCCGGGGGCTGCCTCAACGGCAGCGCGCAAAAGCGGAAGGACCTCGCACTCATGGAGAGCCAGCCCTACCTCCAGCGCGTCAAGGAGCGGTACACCGAATGGAAGGAGGTCTCACAGCAGTGCGGGCCTGCCGGCAGCCCGATGCGCACAGTCCGTTTCTCACTGCAAGCGATACTCGACAGTTTCGTGACTGTGGACCAGTCTCAATCGAAGCGGGCACCGACGGCATGCTTTGCTCCTTTTATGGCGCGATGGGCGCAAAAGGGCGAACAGCGAATGGCAGACGAGAAGCCAAAGTTCCTGACAACAGCGGATATTGTCTGGTAAGCGAATGTAAATACCCGTGCACGTGGGCTTTAATCCTTTCGGTATTCTCATTTTGTATGACATTTTCTGGTACATTTACGGCGAATACAATGCTACATTTATTTTTCATGCGTATGCGGCTGATCAGATCAACAGTTCCACAGATATGCCATACGCTTTGTTGTGATATGAGACGACGATGGATAAGTGGAGATAAGCCGCGATGTGATCGAGCGTGCAGGATAGATGGCCCACATAGTGGTGCACAGATCTCGCTGAGGGTTGCACATAAGTGAACTGACCAAAGCTTCAACAAAGAGCGTAAACGTAAAATGGAAGAAATCTGAAACATTCCAATATGCATGCAATAGTATTTACATGTGGCCCGGCCTAGAGGGACTTTGCGCCGGAGGCGTACCGGCAGTGGACCTCCTCGCGCGCGGCTAAGAAATGGAAGAAGCGCCTCCACTCGACGAAGATCTTCTCCCGATGCGCGCGGCGATCGCACACTGCCCAGTACGCTACCCATCGGCTGTATAGCTTCGGAAAGTCTATAGACCTGTAATCCGACTCGCGCATGACGATGCCCAGCTTTCGTGGGAGATACAAGCTACTCGTTATGCGATCGAAGCCGATAAGCACTGTGGCGTGGTCAATGCTCTGCGTTTCCGCTGATAATGGCGCACATCGCTTGCCTCGCTTTTGGGTTCGCTGCGATGCCAACTGGCTCCGGTACGCATTCTCAGCTTCAACAACCCGAGAAGCGCCCTCGAACGGGACGTACATGAGCCCTGCAACTGGCTGCAGGCAGGCAAAGTGCGTTTCCAGTGATTTTGAGGCCTGCAGGACCTTCACCACCGAGTCGTGCGGAAACTTCAGCATCGACTGCGCCCACCAGCTCGCTTTGAGCGACTTGATGCGCAGGACGTGCGCTTGCGCATTCGCTACAGCATCGGTGGTGTCTCCGGTGAGAAATCGATGCAGGAGCATCGCCTTGTTTTCACACCGCTGCATCGCATCTTCGTGCTGGCGAAAAAGCCTGTAAAGCACCTGTGGCATGAGCATATCGAAGTCGCCGTAGGAGTTCCTCGGAATGCCATTCGCAAGCGGTGCGTCAGTGTCGCGCTCGCGTTTTTCAAACGAATACTTCTCGAGCTGCCACCGACCGTACATTGCTGGGCACTGGCACACGGCTCTTTTCGCTTTGGAAGATAACTTGTCATTGGTCTTGGAACCTTTCTCGTGCAGCGTGCACTTCTTCTTGTGCACAATGGTGATCGGCGTTTCCTCGCGCCGTGGGACGAGCTGATTCCGAGCCAGCCACTCGCTCGATGCGCGTATCGGGAGGATAGCCCCTCTGAAAAAAACGATAGCGTTTTTGAGGACGCCCGCGATAGCGTGGGTGTTGCGCGGTATCGCATTGACCCAAGCAAAGTCAGGTGGTGGGCGGGTGCTCGTCACATACACAGGCGGTCCGCTGCCGTCTACCTGTATGCGGATGGTCTCGCGGGGGCGCAGAAAGGCCTGCGAGACGTACACGGGGTGGCTCTTCGTCGCTTGGAGCGAAGTGGGGAAGGCGTACATTTTCACTTGCATTCGATGCATGCGCTCCAGCTCGGCGGTGCTGCCGAGGTAGCGGTCGCTGGGGTCGACGGCCCGGTAGATGATTTTCGCGAGGTATTCGCTGTTTTCTTTCGATTTATTCGATTTAACACTCTTTTTCATTTTCGCGGGGTTTTCAGCACTTTGGGCTCGAAATGCATCCCAGTCAACGCAGAGTGCGGTGTACTGCACTGCGCGCACGCTGACAAAGAGCGTATCCATTCGATTCTTTTGAAAACGTGCAATACAGTTGCTTTCATCAAGAGTATCCGCTTCATCGTCGCTCGAGTCAGAAAATCCCAAGTCCTGCAGGGAAACGTCGACCCGCTTGAGCTTTCTCGACGTGTATGAACGGCAGAGATCGGAGGTATACTTTGGTGTGACGTCTGTTGCGTAGAGTTTCAAATCGATTGGATCGCTCGAAAATTCGAGTAATTCATCTTGCAAAGGCGCTGTTCGCTTCAGCTTCTTTGCCTTCGTCGTACTTTCTTCTTCGCATTTTCTACGCATCGAAGCGGCAGAGCCGACGGCTATGCTGTACGCACTTCCCCAAGAGAAGTGCACGCTATTCAGGGACCCGTCGGCGCGCCGATAAAGGGAAGGCAAGACGGAAATCCATCGCATCGATTCTGCGCAGTATAGCTCAACCCACAGACACAGACTGCATGAGGGCTCCTTTGCATCGAAAGCAGTGTGTCGGTGCACGCCGTGCGCATCGTGATGGTCCCACATGCACTCGCGGAGAATGTTTCCTGCAGCATCAGCGCCAAAGCACAAACGCGTCGGAATAGAGCGCTCGAGGCATTCCACGACAAAAGACACAAGGTATGGGCAAGTCCCGTCGATTGGCGGTGCGGTGCTATCCGCCTGATAGGCTTGTGCTAAAGCTTCTTTTGCCCAAGCGACAAGCGCTGTGTCGCTTGTCTGTTCTTCCGTTTGTGTGATGGCGTCCTTCATAGTCGTCCACGGCAGAGATTTCTTGGGCGCTGGGCTTCCTTCGCCGTTCTGTGACTTTATCCAATCTTCAGCTGCTCGCCACAACATATCTGCATAGGACTGGGCAGCAGTGGTTCCGGACCGACTTTGCGCCCGCTTTTTGGAAGGCGCGTGCGATCGAAGATTTCGAACTTCAGCCGCAAAGAGTGTGAGTGCACTGTACATGTGCATAACACTGAGCGTGCTTGCTGTCAGACACCACTTTGGGTACGCATTGATATCACCCACTCGCACAGTATCTTCCTTGGAATGCGTGCTCGATACGGAGATCTGCTGGGAAGGGCCTGCAGGCCTACTCGTATGCTTTTCGATGATCGGCGAGATCTCTTCCCAGATCTCATCATCCGTGCTCGACATTCGTACGCTAGAGGAGGGATGACATTAAAAGGCAAAGATAGGGCTGAGTAATCTTGAATTTAATTCGAATGACTATCACTATGCAAATTCAGAGCACTCCAGGAGCACGAACTATTGCGATCTAGGGGCACCGAGATAAACTATAAAGCTGACTGAAGCAGTGAAATGCGTCGGCTAATCCGCCGCATTTAAAGCCCTTCTAGAAATGGAATGACGCTAAAATATGTAACAAAAGGTGGAAGTATTGTGAGATCTACTGACGCAGCAATCCCCTTTCGCTCGGGCCGAGGCGCTCAACCAAATTTCTAGTGACACTATTATTTTGATGGTTTTTTATTTTGTGCCGTGCTCATACGATCGTTCCATTATATCAAAAAATGAATAAAACGCTTTCATCAGTATGCGGAAATTGATGTGGCAGCTAGCACAAAAAATTGTATCTACAGCGCCCTACGGCATGTAATTACGATACAAATGCAAGAATAATTTTACAAACTTTCCTCGTCAGTTTCAATCAGCTCTATAAAGTCCGGCGGCGTGTCCCACGAGACGAGCCGCGGCGTGAGCGCGTAGAAATCCGGTAGCGCGGTCTTCAGCACATGGATGCACGCCATTTTGAGGCTGTTGGCCTTGGTGCTGCAGGAGCACCCAGCCAGGAATATACGCTTCGTGGCAATCTCTGCGGCCTGGGGCTCCTGGCTCCACTCTCTGTCCCATAGCGAGGCCGACTCAGGCTCGCTCTCGGCCGAGACGCGCGAGCGGTGTTGAATGACACCGTAGAGCATCGTCGTCCACGCTTCGTCAGTCTTGTTCGTGCCGACCATGAGCTCAATGCCGTACTGAAGCTTGAGCCCGTACTTGAGCAGCGCCTCTGGAAGCTGCCGCGAGCCGGGACAGTACCCGTAATTCTCGTTCATGCGGTGATACACCTCGCGCACCGGCGAAATGTTCCCCGACGGCTTCTCGTCCGCTTTGACGAGCGGTTCCAGCGATCTGTCATCTGCTGTGTCCGCATTTTCACTCAGTGCGTGCCGAATCCTGTCGATCTGCGATATTCCCATGGCTGCGCTGAGGGTTTCGTACGCCTTGAAAATAGAGTAAATTTGAGAGGGTGACTCTGTAGACACCAAAAGTGCTCGCCGGTCACCATCGGTCTTGTAGAGCGACGCACGGAAGACCTTGCCCTCGCGTACGACCTCTTCGACGGGCGTAAAGTAGGCACTGAGCGCAAAGGCCACCCGCAGGTGCGTGAGGTGGCAGGGCGCGTCGACAGCTATCGGCAGCGCTTCTGTGCACTGCAGGACCGGTGTCATATGCACCGACTGCTCGCTCTGCAGGTCATGCATGACTTCGAGAGCCGCGCTAAGGCCATCCGCTTCACTCTTCAAAATTATCTCTGGGTAGACATCTGGGAAGAGCTGGACAAGGGCAGAGGCATAGAGTCGCTTGAGGCAGTTCTTGCGCGACACGTCGGAGCGCACAGACGCGATCAACGCGGGCGAGCTTTCGGTCCGTATGTCGGCGGCAGAGAAGTCATAGACCCCGGCAGGTGTTTCAGCCTCGCGCTTGGGCGCATTGGTGCTCTGCTGCGCCATCGCTTCAGTGCCGTTCTCGAGGAACGACGGTTCCAATGATACAAAGCATTTTGCGCTCCACGACGGACGCTTATTGATAAGATCTGACTCAATCGTGACCCGCAGATCGTACCCGTATTGTGATCGCATGAGTGCTCGCACGAGGCTGCCGAGGCCCGCGACGCATAGCGCATTTACGCTCAGGCTGTGCTGCACGAGCGGGACGTTCGCAAAGGGCTTGTTTGCGATGAGGCCGCGAATAAAATCTACCCGCATATGCTTGCGGCAGAACTCAGACTCGGTTGCGAGGAACTTGTAGAGCGTGAGCATTGACTTCAGCGGGTACTGCGACGTCGTGCTCGCAATAACTGTCTTCTCACCGATGCTCTGGAGCGCGACGCGCGTTGCTTTGGTCGCCAGCTGGCTGTCTTGTGGTACCTCAGTCACGCTTTCGACGAGTGGACGCAGATTCAACCGCGCAGCTTTCTGCACGCAAGAGCGAAGGAGTGAGAGGTTACACGACGTGTCCGTGCGCTCGCCACCTGCTGCGTCGCGGCCACGAGGCAGGGACGGCCTTCGCTTATTGACAAGAAAGAGGTTGTGGATGATTGCGCTCAGAGACTCACGGTCGTGCAGGCTCTCGCGCACGGAGTCGAGCGTGCTGGCGATTAATGGCTCTTTCGCTGCCACAGCCTGGCGCAACTCTTCTTCCACGTTTGCCGTATCGCTCTTGCGTGTGGCTGCGTCGTGCGACCGCTGCGCGTTCCGCTCTTCGATTTGGCACTTTTCCTGGTTGACAAGAACGAACCGCACAAACTCGCAGAGACGGCTCGGGAAATAGATCTGGGCAACGAGGCAGCACGCTTGCAGGACCCCAGCGCTCTTGCGTCTGGAAAATACCTGCGCGAGCTGCGTTTGGCTCTCTTGTGTGCTTGTACTCCGCGAAGGACCCACAACTGCGGATTCCTCCTCTTCAAGGAAATCGAGCGAGAGGTTGCTGTCGGTGCTTTCCGGTGCGGCATCAGCATTCAGCGCGTCGTGTGACCTTCGGGCAAGAACCCGGACGACATAGAACGTTGACAAGTTCATTCGAATTCGTTCGATACTGACGGAAATCTTTGACCCTCGCAGTGATTCTGGGAGTCCCACAGTCTCCTCTTGAAAGAGGTCGCCGAGCATGCGAACCATCGTCGGTGTCGAAGTCTGTAAAAGCGGATCCCCCTCCTCCTCTTGCTTGCTCACTGTATGGTATACTTCTGTTGCTATGGAGTGGTTCGGAATGCTCACGACGACGCCCCCAGCGACAATCGGCGATGACTTGGTATACCAATCGAGCTCCTGCACTGCTTTGAACATTTCTGGGAAGAACGTGACTATGGCAAGGAGCGCGCATTGCTTGATCGACTCCTTCTTTGACTTTGCTGTGAAAGAAAAAAATGTCATTGCGGTGCTTTTGTTTTGAAGATTCTCGAGCCGCATGATTTTCTCGGCCAAGCCCCTCTCAACGAGGTACAGCAGGTTGCAAGTGATCTCTCGACGGTCAACGTTTGTCATCGCGATGATCTTGCGTCCGTAGAATTTCTTCACAAAGAGTGTCAAGCAGCCGAGCGCGTTCAGCGATGGCGAGAGCTTGAGGCCATCGTCTTTCTCGATGAATTCGCTATATGCATGGAACAGGCCGATGTCGATATGTTTGAGCGACTCAGCGTACAGCGCGTGCCATGACAGAAACGGTGAAGGCGTCAGCGCCGCAATGGTTGTGCGCTCAGCTTGTCCGTTCGTGATTGTGTCGATGTGCACGCAAGAGATGTAGAGGGGGGCTTTGCACTCCGCCCACTCGATTTCCTTTTTGGAGAAAATTGTCGGGAGAATGACGCACTTCGCGGAATTTTCCTGTAGCTTTGCGACGAAGCTTTCGTACTCTGCGTGTGAATTAATTCTTTTGATATCTTCTGAAATTCCACGTCGAATCAAAGCGGCAAGGCTATGGGCAACGAAGAAATGACCCATGCCATTGTTTTTCTTCAGATATGCTGTCTCGGACAGAAGGTGCAGGGCGTGAATGAGAGGCTCAGCGAAGTCGACTTGAGAGAGCTGAAAATCAGATTCAATGAGGGATTCATACGCATCTGGGAAAAGTATTCGGAGCGCCGTTAGGTAAGCCTTGTAGAAGAATGCGACACGGTCAGTATCGTTCTCCATCAGATGCGAGTTGCTCAGAATAAGGCCAGGCTGCCCCGCACGTGATGATTGGAGAAGAGCTTGACTACCCTGCATAATATCAGCCATGGGCCGAGCATTGCGCTGCGTGAAGCGCAAGAGCAGAACGCATTTGTCGGTTTCATTCGGACTTTCCCCGGCGGATGCATCGCTGAGATAGATTGGTGTTTTCGTCTCTGTCTGAAGGGTCTTTTTTGTGAATGGACAATCAAATACTGACAGGGCTGTCTGAAACCCGTCTGCAGTGGCTGCTCGATGCTCTGACTTATTTTCTGCGCCCATGATCTCCGAGACAAAGAGTCCATAGTAGAAGAAGCCTTCATCTTTGTACTCAATAAAGTATGACTTTTGAATGCTTTTTCGCTGCGCTGTGAGCACATCAATATTTGCATGCACTCTGCCAAGCTCCTTGTTGAAGATCCCATATGCTGATGCGTATCTTGTATGTGCAGAGCGGCGGAGAAGACAGAGCCGAAGCATGGTATAAACAAATATGTATTATGGGCGTACATACAAGGTGAAAATAGTTGAAAAGCGAATACACGACAAAGCTTAAATGTTGACCGTCAGGCCCTCTTTCTGGAAGCTCAGAAAAATTGGGTCGAGCATGCCCCGTAGCGTTGCTACGACCTTTTCATCAGCGCCTTCAACACTGCTGAAGTTCGACCGGACGGCAAAGCTCTGAATAGGGTTCCTATCAAACAGAACGTGAATCTGCGTTTTTGTGCGCTCGAATGAAGGCGAATTCCTCGATCGGCTTGGGGAGCTGTCGGGCGGACCATTTTCATGCAGGGCTTTCATCAAAACCCAGCCTGCAGGTGGGAACGCACCTTGCTCATTCGTCATGGGTGTTTCGCATGCATGAATATGATCGCTGAGGCTTGAAACCTTGGGAACATTTGCACACATTGGGAGGGGGCCAATCACAGTATGGCTCACTGGAATAGAATTGCTCTGTACATCTCTTTCTTTGCTGTAGGAGCTTCGAAGTAATGAAATAGCTCCGAAGATTTCAGCCTCAGCTTCATGATAACCCAGTTTACGATGAGAAGTGAGCGCTTCGCTGTAATCCTTTTCTCGGAGGTTCGAATGCACTCTGCTCATACGGGACCAACGTAAGCACATGGACATGGCTAATGGGTCTAGATCACGCTGCACACGGTATGATGCGTGCTTTATGGGCGATTTGCTTTTGACAATACTACTCGGTAAGCTACACTGCAGTGGGTGCTGATGCTCTTGTTTCATTTTGTTCACCACGTGCAGGGAAGCGCTGCTCGTGAGGCGCTCTCCTTCGAACGCACTGTCATCGAGCATTGACCACGTAACGGGCTGTGCTGTGTTGCCGAGTGAGGTGGGGTATGTTTGCGCCTTTTCGCGACTGCACGTGATTCGCACTGCGGACTCAATATGAAAGTCACAGATTTTCATGCCAAAAGGGCAGAAAAAGGGCGTGTCCTTTACACAGCTATCTAAGTTGATCTCTATTCCGCTGATTTTCAGTGAAGCATCTCCTTTGTACTGGAAATACAGATCAATACACGCTTTGTCGTCGCACAAAGAGTTTATGCTATTGAGCCGCACCACAGGCGGGCTAGAGCCGAATTCAATATCTTCAATGACCATTTCTCCACGAACTGAGGAATTTTCGTTGTTTTTCATTGAGTTTCTGACAGAGTTCTGCATAGAGTCGATGATGGAATGCTTGATGGTGTCCCAGCTTTCAGGCCACGTCCATTGAAATGCCATTATCCCGACACATGTAAAGCATGGGACTAGTGAAGCAAAAAATCATAAGCAGACAGATTTCTCCAAAAATTTGTAGTTGTATTGCGCATCGCAAACACTTCGTAAATCACACATCAGGATACCCACCAGTCGCGATTAGCATCTCACTATGTGTGCAAAAAGCTGGCAAGATCTTGACCGTAGAAGCGCTCGGCCTTTCGCGGGTATTGCTCGTTCTTCTCCAAATTGGAACTTCGAGCTCGCTTTGCTCCAGGATAGAAGGTTTTTTGCATGTTTCATCACCTCGAGACCTCTCCCACTGCCGCATTTCGCTTCGACATATTCGCAAGCTGTTAAACATTTCCTCGTGCAAAACTTGTGCCTCTTGTGACTCCTTCGTTTTGAAATCTTCAGATAGACGTACACTGCGGCAATGAATGGGCGCACACGTAGAAAATTGTTTTTTCATTGTAAGGCTATCGCTTAATGGTAGTTTTTCAAGCAAAGGCTCAAGAGAATCATGATCTTTTAGAGATGTATTCTGGAGCGGTAAGACATTGAAAAGTCTGAACATGGCCTTTAGTATGCAGTCTGTGTCGCCCTGCAATGGCTGCGTCTCATATAATTGGGACATTGGATTATTCATTCGGATTAGAAAGCGATCATTCAGATAATCGTCTTCCGCGAGAGCGAACCATCTTGGGAACTGCGTGCTGTACAAATATTCGTTTCGAAAGCCTCCACCTTCGACTTTCTCTGCAGATGCTTCACCCTCACCATATGTTCTACGTAAAGATGGAGCATGCAGTGCGCTAGATTGTCGATAGTGCCTCACACGATACTCTCTATATGCCTTGCGCTTTTGCGCGGAAAGATTGGTTAGGCAGATTATCTTGCATCGAGATGACTTTGAGCATTGAACAAGTTTTCGGAACAGGGCGGTGAGAGCCGGTTTTCGATACAGCGATTTAACGTTGCCTGATCGATATGGCAAGAATGGAACGGAAAATGTGGAGTTCAGGATGAGGATGAATGAACCATCTTTCGTTGCAATGGAGCTAGGGTCCCTCAAGGCATCTTTCTCGTTTCTGAGACTGTAGAGCGTTTGTAGATAGCTCAAAACTTCGAAAATGTCATCAATTGTGGTTGGGCAAGTGACTGTTAAATGTTTATTTTCAACACCTTCCGAAGCACCGTAAGAGTCAGAATTTTCGATTCCGGGTACCCCAAAGCTTTTATTGTAGCTGTGCTCTGTGTCGATGCAGTACACATGTCCTGAATTTTCAGATGACCAGTCCAAACACTTGGAAACCAAAGTGTGAACGAGCATCTTATTCACAACATTGGACTCTGTTATCAGCTCGAATAGGACTTTCGAGTCGACAAGGAACTCCAAGTTCATATCATTATTTATTTACTTTGAATATTGAACACGACAATATTATTCATCAGTGATTATGCCGCAATAATTGATTGATTTACGCAAACGATTTATTGAAAGCACAAGAGTGTCTCATCATACTCTCCTGGAGCCTCGTACCCCATTAGATTTATAAACGTGGCTGTCACATTTGACAGGCCCGGATTTTCAATGTCCATCCGCATAATGGCATTTTCCGGAACGTTTGGTCCGCCAAAAACCACAGGGACTGCAGCAAGCGTATGGGATGTGAGGGGCAAAATCTCTCCATCTTTGTTTCGGAGTGGCTCCCCTTTCGAGTTTCGCTGCGTCATATCGTCAGCGTTACCGTGGTCAGCAGTGATGAGGTAGGATCCACCGATCTCATCAACAACCTTTAGGAGCTTACCGATACATTCATCTAGAACTTCAACAGCGATCCGCGTAGCGTCAAGCAAGCCAGTGTGGCCAACCATATCCCCATTCGCCAGGTTGATACGAACCATATCGTAGCGACCACTTCGTAAAGCATCGATCGCAGCGTCGGTGATTTCTCGAGCGCGCATCTCTGGCCTGTCTGCAAAGTAAATGCTTGTATCGCGAATTTCGCAGTAGTCTTCAAGCTCCTCTGAGAACTTTCCGCTACGATTACCGTTCCAAAAGTACGTAACATGGCCGAACTTCTGCGTTTCACTGCACGCGAAGACACGAAGCCCTGTTCGAGCAAGGTACTCGCCACTTGTGTTTTCGATGAAAGGCGGATCAACGAGATAGCTTTTCGGGATATTCTGGTCACCGTCGTAGCGAATCATACCAGCATAGTTTACGCTAGGGCGGCGCTGCCTATCAAATTTGTCAAAGGTATCGTCTTCAAAGGCTCGTGAAATCTCAATGACACGGTCACCACGAAAATTCATACAGAGAACGGCGTCGCCATCCAATATTTTCCCAACTG
Organism: Perkinsela sp. pyNocScin1; assembly: GCA_964019655.1. Classification (NCBI taxonomy): domain Eukaryota; phylum Euglenozoa; class Kinetoplastea; order Prokinetoplastida; family Perkinselidae; genus Perkinsela; species Perkinsela sp. pyNocScin1. The sequence goes on from CAXHTR010000008.1 coordinate 365,884, forward strand.
GCTCACTGCACGAATCAACAATACAAAATGGTGGAATGTACTGATCAGAGCATCCGTGAGTGGCTTTTAATTGTGAAACTGCCTCATGAGCACATTGAAACGTGTGTTCACATTGTCCCAAGACATGGGCGTTCCATCCGCGCTGTACGATGCCCCAGTCAGCCTCATATCTATCCATCGTCACAAACATCCGACCGCCTCCGCTCGCTATTTGGATATCTGCCCCAAGTTTTCGGTGCTCGGCCATAAAATTTTCCATCTTGGCTATGTAATCAAAGCTCGTTCCTTCGGGGACATCTCTGCCGTCAAGAAGGATGTGCAAGCGAATGTGACGTGCACCATCAACCACAGCTTGCTTCATAATGTTCTCCCAGTGGCTGGTATGACTATGCACTCCACCATCACTCAAGAGGCCGATGAGGTGAAGAGTTTTACCTTCCGAAAATGCCGCGTGAAGGTGCTTGTATCCCGCTGATTGAAACATGGATTTACTTTTGAACGCATTTTCAACGAGCGAAGAGCCCTGGGCGACAACACGACCACATCCTAGCGTATTATGACCGACCTCGCTGTTGCCCATGTCTGCATCTGATGGCAGGCCAACGGCTTTTCCGTGTGCTTTGACACAGCCATATCGAGGGCCCTTAAAGAGATCGTCCATAACGGGGGTTTGCGCAATGTTCACAGCGTTAAATGCGTCTAAGCGCCCAACACCAATTCCATCAAGAACAACCAGCAACACAGGTTTTGTGCTCTCTATTTTTGGGTGCCGACACAAAGTCTTGGATGACATTAACGACTAGAAAGTATTTATATACCAAATGAAAGAAATGAGCTCTTTTACAGAATTGGTAAATATGAATAGTGATAAATCTTAAATCGTACTGGAGGAACATCGACGTCGACGTCATCAGCTGCGCATAAGAGCTCAAAGTCGAGGTACGCAACGTGTTCTGGTATTTCTTTCTTAGATGCAAGTTTGACAGCCTCCGTTACCGTAAGTGCTAGCACTTCAGACCGCTTCGAGCTAAAGAGCGAGTACACTATGGCAACACCACAGCTAAGCATAGAAACGGTGATTCGATGCTCTTGTTCGAAATAGCTAAGGAGCTCCTTCACTGTGATATTTCGGCCAAAGTCGACATCAAAACGACTCCACAGAGTCCATTTGTGCTTAAAAGGGTCATCAGCTGGCCCATATGCGCTCACCTTTGGTTGTAGTGGCTCACTGAATGCCGTAAATCCTATTGCAAAGTTGAGAAACGCATTCTTGAACGCTTCTACGGGCGTCTTTCGAACGCTATGCATTATTATTTTTGAGAGCTCGATCATCACGAGACCAACGATTGAGGAAGTCGTCGTTATCATTGCAGGGATGATTCGGCCTGCGATTCGCTTGGTGCTGTGAAAGTCTGTTCTATCGATTCCATAATTAGATGCTCGGACGTTTGAGCATGTGGTTATGAACTGAATGTGAAAATTAGCGTCATCATCCTTTTCAAAGCCTATTGGGCGGAGCCTTTCTTTGAGACCTTGTGCATGCGCACTTTCGAAAACGCTGTCAAAAGTCAGCTCATCGATCAATTCTTCGTCACTACGATTTCGCTTTTTCGTTCCATCGGCGGCCTCGCCATCAGTCTTCGCGATGCTGTCAGTATTCGCCGCGGCAAAGCTAAGGATATCAGCTTCAGAGGTGACTGCTTCATGCACAGAGAAAGCCTCGCGGAAAAGCATTGCAGCTGAAACTACAAATGCTGCATGATCTTCATTCTGTGGGTCAAACTCAATGCAAATAGGCTGCTTTTTCGTACCGGACCAAAAAGGCTTGCCCTCGGAGGTAAGTGAGTTCGGCGGGAATGTTGTGAGGAGGTCACGAATCGCACGAAGAAAGAGCTCATCGAAAAGCTTCCGTGCCATCAAAGAGCAATCACGAGCTGTTTTTGGCGCAGACGAAAGAATGTTGAAGACGCTCTTGAGTGAGGCGTCTTTTGTTGATGGGTCTCGATCAATCTGCTCCATGAATTTGGCTCGGTCAGTGAGAAACTGCTTTGCCTGTAGGATTTGTGTGAAAAATAAGCCTTCGAAGGAGTCTCTTGCCCACTGTATGCAGTGCTCAATTTTTGACGGGAAATTCTTCAAAGTACACACTGGAATCGCCTTCTCCGGGGGGTCAATGCTGCTGCTGTAGCTCTCTGTAAGCTCTGGCACAACGACCTGCAAGTTCGCTGAAGACCCAAGCGTACCGCTGTCTATCAAAGGCTTCCGGTAGTACACGCATCGGTTGTCTACCCATTGTCTTGATTCTACGTTGTCAAGCGCTGTGCAAACTCCATCGAGATTCTCCCAAAAGTTGTCAGTAAAAATTTCCGTGGATTCACTGCTCACTTTTTCTTGTAATGGCACTATGTTTATGCCAGCATTCATCGATCTAGCTCGGTCTGCTGCGCAGAGAGACTTGAATTTGCCAATATCAGAATCGCGAAATAAAAATTGCCGAGACAGATTCGATTTTTCGATTGTATCCATGTCTGTTATGAAAACTTTTCCGTCGGGTGAGCAACCGACGCCACTCATAGCAAAGTTTTTGACGAGCTCACAACCAAGCGCACCCGCACCGACAATGAAATATTTTTGCTTGCTGAAGAGGTCATTGTACGGCCCAAAGAGACGCTGCTGGCCGCAATATCGACCTGTGTTCTTATGTTCATAGGATTGCATGACTTCATCAGGTGGCAAGATTTCGCGCGCATCAAAGTAATAAAACTGTTGGATCGGTGTGAATTTATTACAAATTCCTTTTAGCGCCTCGTGAGCCGCCATGCCCCCAAGGAAGGATGACAAGCCAACAAAAGACCCAGTTGAGCACCGTGCGAAGCGCTTAATAAGTTCAACATTATCTTTCGATGGCTCAGGCAAATCTGTAATACCATTCACCACATACTCGGCATCAGTATCATTGGGTCCTGGTAGTCTTTTGAAAGCTGACGTGAAATCATGCACTGAACGAAAGAATTGATGGAGCAATAACCCATCTTCAAACTTTGCGAAGTCTGACGGAACAATAGTCGGCGCCTGGATTTGACTCTCTAAAGATTCGAAAGAGAAAATGCTCTCTTGCTTGACCCCTATTATCTGCCCTCCACCTTGGTAAGGTGTCGGAATTTCGGCTTCAATCGTAAAAGAGTATGGTGACTTTACGTCCTTGACATACAGCCTTTTTCTATTGAAGTCTTGCAATGGGTTCATCATATTCTTGAATTCCACAATATCACCACATTCTAGACCATGCTTTTGATCGTCAAAGCACTTCACTGTTCCATCTTCGCCTATCGCTTCGATCAGGCATGGGGAGAAGTCTTCACCATTCTTGTCATGAACTCGAAAAGACTGGCCAAAATCGACAAAAATGCATCCAGCAACACCGTAGCTTTCAATCAGTACGAAGCCTGTTTCATGGGAACGGCAAGATTTATTGAGCTGAATTACGTCATTTTCAGAAAATGGATGGTTGACAACGATAGTAATGCATGAATTTTTGATTTCATCCATGGGAATGGCTGCAATATTCTGATAATTAAGCACTTGAACATCAATACTTGGGTTGAGCTCGGTGAGCTTTAAAGAAATGAAGCTTCCTCTTACTTTGCCAACATCTCCCTCGTCAGCAAAGAAATTTGTGCTTAAATCATCGTAAGAAATCACTGCATTATCAAGAAGCTTAATTCTCGCGACACCGATGAGTGCGAGATTTTTGGCGATTTCAATTCCGGGACCTGATAAACCTACCAGGAGAACTTCCGCGTTTGAGATCTTCGACTGCGCATCTGAGCCAACGGTGAACTCTTGACGGCTGTACAGCTGCTTGTCGTACGACATCGTTATTGATTAAAATTGATGTAAGCTTGTACATATGTGTGTTTATTCTACCTGATCAGAGTTATAGCCTACCGATGGAAAATTTGAGGCCCTCTTGCTTATATTACATGATGACCTTATTCAGTCCATAAAAATAGTCAATCAAATGATTTCTCGATAGGCTCGATTGGCTGCCTCACTATACCATCCGAAAGGTCCAAAGGCGGAAAAGCGTTGGACCCTGATAGATTCAATATATCGTGATCAATGTACACACAACCATTGATGTACTTTTGGATAACTAGCGGCAACAGCACTGCGTCTCTTAATAAACCAGAGGATTCGAAATAAGTCGAGCCTGAGGATAGCTTCACAAGATCTTTACAGCTTTCCCAAAGGTCTTGAATGCATACTCTTTCCTTATGCTCCTTCAGTAGCAATTGGTGCAATGCTATCATATTTCGCAAAACAATGAGCCTCGAGTTCACTACTTGTAGGGCAACGTTCAGTCTTAAAAAGCAATTCATATCAGCTTCACACGCTGCATCGAAAACATCAACTCTTCCCGATAGAATCCCTGCAACGACTCCTTTGAGTAAAGACAAGGTGCTCGAATTTGATGCTCGAATATGGGCTCTCGGAACAAATCCTCTAGATAATTGCGAAACGCTGAAAAAAAATAGGGCCTTTTCATGAATCGAGCTCGTATTGAGTGCAGTGGCCTTAGCAAAAGCCCTTTCTGCCCCTTGTAGATTACCACTGTTAAAGAGGTAAATCCCGTAGTAGAAGTACAGTGCCGACGATTTCTCCATGTTTGAATGTGCGACGATCGAGTTTATATCCCGAGTTTTTATATCAAGACCAGCTGTGAATGGATTGACCCTCCATATTTCAATCAGCACATCTCCAATGATGCTCTTTATCGTATTAGCGACGAGAGAAGATCTTTTTTTAATCTTCAAAAGTGATTTTTTGAAGTGGAAATAGCATTTGGTGAGTATTTTTGTATAAAGGGATATGGGGTCGAAATCAAAGCTACCGAGAGAGCTCAGATGTCTCACACTTCTGCGCATGCGCCGCAATAGCACTATCAAGAGTTGTATATCACAGAAGAAACCTCTTTCGGCCTCTGTATTTTGAATTGCATCAAGAAAAAAATTCAACGTGATATTTGCTCTTTCGACTGCCAGGAGAATGCATTTCCGAAAGCAATGAGGCCTTTCCATAGCTTTGTGCTCGAGAAAATTACAGTTTGAAAGCAGCGCACAGATCATAACCCATTTTTCCAACCCTTGAGAATCATTTATCGCTATAGCACTGTCAATCAAGTGAGATTGCGCAAGATTGGTGCTTTCTTTCATGTCATCGAAGCCACACACTTTACTGTGTGCAATCATATTCAAAGCAAGGACTGCCTTGACGCAATCTTCATCGCAGTAGCCTTCACGAAAATGACGTAAAGCTGATTCCATTAGTTAGAGAGCTAATTATTGGGATTACAACTTTGATTAAGACTTTTCTAGAATAACAAGGTTGGCACGAGAGCTACTCCGGCTCTCTCAACGCATCAACTAGTGGGATACAACCTTCCCAAATTCCTAGGATCTTTTCTGAAGAAGAGGGCCTTTTCATGAAAGGCAGATTACAATCTACCGCGGCGGTCCGTCGAGAATGATCTATGACGATATTGTGGGTCACAAGTATTTCATCTTCGCAGATTATCTCCGCCTCATAAAGAAATTTCAGAATGTGCGGCATCCGCGACTCTAAACTTGGATATTCGGACAGCTCTACCAGCAGTAAAAAGATCCTTGGATATGATTGCTTTGAATGAAATTCGCTTTCCATGCAATTTCCACATCCCCCAAAGCGCTCTTCCATAAGAAAAGACGAGAAGACAGTTATGTATTGCTTGAATATCTTTTGAGCGGCTTTTCCATACCTGAGCTTTTCATCATTCAGGTGACCTATGAGCTCTTCACTTGCTTTCATGGCAATACGAAAAAGTGCAACCATGAATGCAGAGCCGAATTCGAAAGGTGACTCATTGTGCAAGAACTTAACCTGGCTCAATGAAACGCGCAGATCATTATCATCAAAGCACATTCTTGTTTCTAGACATGTGCTCGAATCAATTATCGATTTTAGATGATTGCCATCGGAAGCAGGATGATCTGCGAGGCGAGATGAAACAGAGGAGTCGAGGAGACTGAAAAGATCATCAAACATCTTCAAAGAATGGTCTTCCCCACAAAAGGTATTCTCCGACGAGACACTCAGCCCGTAATTGTTCGAGCTGATTTCTTTTTCCTGTGCGTAATTGTTTTCCTGATTCACATTACCCACTAATCTTTTTGAAAACTCGTCGAAGTCTTCAATTATGTCATCAGAGCACCAACGAGGCTTCTCACCAACTGATAATGACCTCTTGAGAAGAGAATTGCATGGCACATTTTCTTTGATATCCTGCGAGGAACGTAAAGAATCCAGGAAGCCGAGAAGAAGATTTTCCATGGGCTGAGAGCATTCGAAGCTATCGCGTGCATTTTCCGGGATTTGTTCAGTACGATCGGTCAGCGAGTGCATGGAGAGATAAAATTTGGTCAATGCCGCAAGAGTCACGCCATTCTTTTTTTTGCGACTGCTATGACTATCCTGCAGCATTGCCAATGTCCGCATCAGTTCAGGGACATCAAGAAGGTCTCGGATTTTCATGAGAATCACCGAGGATGATTGATTTATATCAGCTACTGCAACCAAGGGCATTCTTATGTCAAAATGGTTAATGATTCGATTCATCTCTTCGTTGTCGTAAGCTGAATCTTGCTGAGAAAGGTTATCATCGTGAATGATTGTGTATGCTCTTATGCAGTCTTCGAGAGAATCAAAATCGAAATTCTCCCTCATGACCGAGAATATGTCCTCAGAACATATGGAAATTCCAGAGTACCTGGTATACGAAGAAACTTTCAATGAAGGCGCAGAGTCACTTTTAACCAAAGCTGAAGCTCGTAGAGTTGCATGCTTCCAAAAACTTTGCCCAATGTGCATATACGACCTGGATATGTCGATTTTTCCCGACTTTATACCATGTTTGCCCTTGGTACTCATACTTTTACCAAAAAGCCCGGGGTATGACACTTTTCCGAGTAGGTAGCACCCGTTTTCTGTTGATACTGTGGTGAAGCAATCATCATTTTTCACGTGCATTGCAGCTGCAGTTGACTCGCTAGATCCCGAGCGTATCTGAGAGACATATTGGGTCCCGATCATGGTGCTTAGAAGCTTTGGGTTTTGAATTCGCTCAGTTAGATGATGCTGGATTTCCTTGCGAAGATTCTTGTACTTGAACAGAAGTGTATCACCTTCTAAAAAAACAAAGTCATGCAAGTTATTTCTCTGCGCCTTCTCTGCTATTTGAGGCTTTTTATTGGGTGAAAGAAGCCACGACATCATACTTGGATTGTTTCCGATTTCTCGAAGAGCATCACCCAACGTCGAGCATCTGCTCGATGCTGATCGATGAACATAGATTATGGGTTTGGCCTTATCTAGATTAACAGATTCGCGTGAAAATTCGCTTACAGAACCATATTTCGTTGAAATATATCTATCGATGGCCTCGGAGAAGCTAGCGCAAAATAGCATGATACGGTTAATTCCGTTGTTGAGAAGAAAAGAAATGATTTCGTCTATGAGGAGAGTAACTGTGATAGTCGTTCCCCCATTCGGTCCTTTCCCAGATGTATTTTCACGAGTATTCGCTGGTACAAGGGAAAGAGGAAATCCACGAGGTAAGTTCTGATTTCCAGCTCCAAGGAAATTGCAGAGAACCAAAGCAGATAAATCACTCTCTTCCATTTTCGTACAGAACAAAAAGATTTACAAAATGGACTTAATAGCGGGTAATTTCGTGCTGGAAAAATAAGCTTTTGATCCCAATGATGGGCCCAAGCGAATACCAAAGTCATATGCATTACGTCTTCGTGTACACGTAGGAATTCTTATGCTAATTTCTTGGGGTTTTCTCCATTAAAATTATTCATGAAAAATTTTCATGTCATTACATTTGTGTCACTACAATACGAGCAATGTCGATCAAATGATAAATAAGAAAAATCATATTGATGCCACCTGAAATTATCGACGAACTACGAAGTTTAGGTAAAAAAATGCCTGATCATCGCACACTGAAGTGTATTATCAATCAATTGAAGGAACAACGTATAGATATACCTAGCGATTTGATGGCTCATGTGACAAGTTCGGGCTATAGCGCAGGCTTCTACGCGGATGTCGTGAGCTTGTTCTTGATAAAGTTCAACTCCTCTCAACATCTATCGGTCAGCCTCAACGCTGTTGAGCCTGTCATCGAATGTGCCTACCAAATGAAGTCACCCGGGTCTATCTTGCAGATAATCAAAGCTATTGAAAACAAATCAAGCTTTGAAAATGTTTTCCTTATTGCAGTGAAAGCTGTATGGAGATGCATATTAGTTGAGCGTGAAGAGACACAAGGAACATCATGGCTTACGAATACAAAGGCTTTACTATCGCTCGTCTTCAATATTATAGGGTTCAAAAAAATAATGAACCTTTCTGGTGAAGCGGTGTTTCTTACTGCGAAGGAGGAAGAAAGCGAAGTTTCTATGATGTTGCGTAAATTTGAAAGATTCTGTGTGTATGATACAGATCGGGGGGAGTGCGAAATATACTGGAATTTGTCTGAACATGTATCACAAGGAAATGTTAATTCACTGTGCAATCCGTATGCATCATGCTTATTTTTAAGGAGCTGTCGCGAAAACCAAGATACGAGCAAAGCCATTGTGTACTTAGAAAAGTATAAAGCGCATATATGCCCGGATGACATTCCTGACGACCGTGTACTTACTGCGTTTTGCCAGGTATCATCGAATCCTGATCATACTAACAGATGTGTTGTAGAAATTTCTCACTGGATTGACAAGGGATATACGCTCTCAACTCAATCCATACAAAGCATCATTCGTATCGCTCTCAGAGCAAAGGAAAGCAAATTACTCTTGAAAATACTGCATATGGCCGAAGCCAGTGAACTTAATGGCTCTGAAAGCACCGCATTTGAGATTCTGCGTGCATTAGCTAAGATACCCTATGCAGGATTTCATGATGTTTTGAAAAAATATGCCAATGATCATCCTAAATCTGCTAGTATAGGTTCATATGAAGTTGCTACACTAGCGATCTGGCTGCCTAAATGTGTGCATGCAAATTTGTACCGTAACCTCGTCGAAAATTTCATCGAGAAAGGCAAAAGCTTCCACCAAGATGACGTGATCCTCTCACTTCTTGAGTTTTTCTCCAGGTATCAAGGCCTGAAGTTTCTCGAAGTGTACCTAAAAGCTAAAGAGCTTGGTTTTTCCCGAATGCAGTGGGTTATATTGCTACTTCGATGGACAGAAATCTCACTTTATGCTCGCTCTGACGACGATGTAAAATTTGCTATCTCCGAAGCCATGTCACAGACGTATAGAACAGATGGTGAGAAGAGATCGGTAAAGCCATCGATTCATCTGCTTTCTTCGTGCCAAAAGACGTTTTTCTCCAAATCTGCGGAGTATCATGCTGCTGATCTTACTTCAGTGTACAAGAACAGATTTGAGTTTCTCAAAGATTTTTCTCTGCATTACGACTCTTCAAAAGCTGAAAAAACTACACCTTTGGTAGACCCAAAGCTTCGTGAAAAGTCTATGATAAATGTTCATAGAGGTATGATTCAGCGAAATCAGCACTTCAAAGCGAACTTGGCACACCGCTTTAAGCTTATGATGCGGAATCTCCAATGGCTCCACTAATCTCCAGCATACAAAACGGTGTTTCGCGTCGCATATCATCATATGTGTATAAATCATTTATCAGTTTTCTAGTAGAATGTTTGTACGATGTCTTAAAACGTTGGTCACCTCCAGTAGACTTTCAAGTCCTACGACAGGATCAGTGAACGTTGCCGGATCTATAAGGGCCAAAATAGGAAAGGCCACATTGCCCCAAGTTTTGCATTCTCGTACCTATGACAAACTGCGTTTATTAGTAGTCAACTTTTTGCATGATAAATCGGAGGCGACAAAATTCAGAGCATTGAGCACACTTAATGGCATTGTAATGAAGGTCGAGGACCCAGGTGAAATCAAGCTTCTGAGTGAAGTCTATACAACTCTGCAGGCAGAATCAATGATGCCAGCTAAAGCCAAGGAAACTGTTATTGCCGGCGAAGAAAATGAGACATTGAAGTTCATAGAATCAAGCATACTTTCTCTTTCTTCGCTTCACGATAGATTTGAAAAGGAAAGAAGCTCAATAGCTCCGAAGACTCTCAAAGAAATTACGAAACATACCGAAGATCCCATGTATGAGCTCGCGCAGTATGTTTCATCGATCAGCGTCGTCGCGTTCACTACATTGCTCACGAAGTTTACAAGCATTGCTGATAGCTATTGCTTTGAGAGCCGGGCCTTGAGTATTCTATTGAAAGAAATAAAGAAGAGGGTTGTCAAAGATGGAGGACAGGGTTATATTTGGATGCACGTGATTCGTGTTCTCATGCTTTCGAAAGATTTCGACTTAGCTTTCTTGATCAAAGGTTCTGGCAAAGTTAAGGCTTGTGTACACAAGCTTGATTTTTTATCATGCCTACGTACGTTTGAATACGCTCTCTCGTGCACCGGTTTTGAAGATTTTGATCTCTTTGTATCATTCTTTAAAAGGCTAAAGGAAACGCTTGCTGATTCACCATCCAATTGTCTTCACAGAGTTTACCAAGTCATCACTATGACAGGAATATACCATGTTCCGCTTGTGCATCATCTAAATCAGCGATATCGATTAGCATTCAACAATTATTCTCTTGAAGCCAATGTCATGGTGCTTGATTGTCTTCTTTCTTCGCCATCTTCCTTTTCTCCTCGTGTTCTCGGAATCGAAGAGAAGAATTTCCATAAAGGGTCCATCAAAGACCCGCAATTGATTATTCGATTGATGGATATAATTCTACTGTCCATCGAAACCTTGCCTGTATCTGACGCCATGAAAATTCGGCAAGCAAAGCGACTCTGCTGGTGCCTTGAACAGCCAGAAGTGCTTCATCTAGATATTCGAAAAGACCTTATCCACAAACTATCGCAAACAATTCTTGTTTGGCTCGTAGCTCACCGAACCAATCCGCTTATAGACAATCTTTTGATACAGAGAGTTTCTGACCTCGTTTGGAAGAATAGGCAACTCTTTGTTTAGGCAGGAGCATGTCCATGTTACGTGCATTGGCGAATCTCAATGAATCATCTCTTTTGTAATAGATAATCTTAAGAATGAGGTGAACCACAGCTTCAAATATACATGCGAACCCATGCTCGGCACTCCGCTGCCAAACTTCAAAGAATTCAGGACAACAATTCATATGCTAAAGATCTGGTGCAAAAGTCTGCGAAGGTAGAGTGTATTTCACCCATTCGTATGCACAACACGCCGTTTATCGCCGATGATACCGAGTCCAACCTTTGGCAAAGAATCTCGTGCAGTTTGTACATGGACTTTTCCCACAGAAGTGTTGATTGTTCCCATTTTCTGAAATTTTGCCATTATGGCAACGGTCGTCGAGTTTTGCCAGAGGCTCTTGGACTAGTAGCACAGAAAATATCAAAATATGCATCGGATCGCACTTTCAAAAGCAAAATTAACAGCATCGGTGAATTGACAGAAAAAAGCTTCATTTCATTTATCACTAACCAGAGAACAAGCCTTAACAAGCGACATTGTCTCGCTTTTTTGGGCATTTTGAAACATAAGAGGTACTCAAAAAACAAGGATCATTTGTGTGCTTTAGTAAGCCCGATTTTATCATCCGCAGCTCTTCTAGAGCTTCGTCAAGATAAAAAAGACGGTACTTTTGCAGAAAATGAAAACAGCTCTCGGGCTTCATGGAAAGATGTTCTCAGGATGCATGCAGATTTCCTCAAAGAGTCGGTCATGGATTCTGCTATGCATACTCGCATCGATAATGCGACGAGTTTTACGAAGAAGTCCATACGGGAAATATTTCAGCAGGGTTTGAAACCCGAAAGAAGCGCTTCAACATCACTAGATAGCAAAAAGCTCTGTGAGCTACTCGGGTTGAACAGCGATGTAGTTTTTCTTCTTGAGCCGCTCGGTTTCCTCTCGAGCGCGAAAGGTCCCCAGACTGCTGACTCGCTCTGTGAATCAAAGATTCGATGGAGTGTCAATGTGTTCCATGCCGTTGTTCAAGCGCTTATCAATACCTTTGAATCCGGAGACTCTATCACTAAAACTTCCAACTTTTGTCTCAGCTTTCTTGATCACCTTTTCACCTTGCATTTTGCTCAAGGAACACTCACACCTTTGCTTGCTGAGCTCATTGCCAAGGCTCAAGAAAATGAAGGTCCAATGACCAATATCAAGATGGCTGCTTACCGGTGGATAAACAGGCTCACCGATCCTTCGAGTGATCTGATGCAGGCTCAGTTATATTTTGCTTTGCCATGCACCAATCAATTGTCCACCTTGCGTTTTGATTCAGTCTTTCTTGATGCACAGAAAGACTCAAACTTTATTTCAACGCTTTGCAGAACACTTTTTAGCTACAATAGCGACTCAAAGGCTTTGATAGCACTTTCTGATATTCTGCTGAAGTCATGTGCGGATATTCGAAAGCATGAATTGTTCCCAGTATTGGTACTGTGTGGGTCCAACTCTACTTACTTAAAAATCACAAGCGATGTACTTGGGCATTGTGCTTCCATTGCTGTGGAGAGAAGATGGGCATCTTTGGGAGTTCATATCGTCAAGCACTTTCCTAGAGCGCTTGATAGCGCAACGCTTCGTAAATTCTTTTTGCTTGCGCGAACAAAGGGGACGTACACACTTTCCTTTGTGAAAGCATTATCGGATGAATGTCCTAGTCTATCCATTTCAGAGTATACAACTCTGCTCCGTACGCTACTCAGTAGCGAAAGCATCCCTATTCGCGATGTTTACGCTGGTATTGCCAAAGTGCGGTCACTTATGGACAAACGCTGGATGGTTATGACGCCGTCAGCTTTTTTATCTATCTTTTCCAAGATTGATGAAACGCGTTTTTCCACCACCCGGTGGGAAGACAAGTCCATTTATAGAGAGATTACTTTTGCACTGGCGAGTATGTACCTCAAAATAAAACGAATTTATGAGAATGTCGATTGGCCTTACTGCTTTTTCTTGATGGCTAAAAATTATCCAGACGGTGCAATGAAAAAGACCCTTCTTGCAGGCCTTTGGAGTGATTTTTATAGCTCTTCCCGTCGAAATCATGAAAGCAAGATATGGCGTACTTTTGCGATATTTGACGACATGGAGCTTCCAAAGGGATATCGATATACGCCTAAAGACATGCCAAGTTCTAAAACATTGACATCTCTTGCCACCCGCCATATATACTGGAAAACTTACGATTCTTCCTTCGCTTTCTTTGCTTGCTCAGCGTACGGCATTCCTATTGCTTCGCTGATTCCTTTCTGTAGTGCGGATCAGCGCGCGTGGCAGCGAAAGTGTGCATCAGAAATAGTACATAAGCATACACATGTACAGAGCTCCTGTGATTCGTTTATCAGTGACTTTCGTGCTACACAACTGAAAGAAGTCCATTTTCGTCGAGTCCATTTCTATAAACTTATCCTAGCAGCATCTAAGCTTTCAACTGCGCTCAAGTCCGTGGCTGCCATACTGTCCGCAGGATACATGCTACTTCCGAAGGAGGTTGAGCATATTTTAAAGCTTCCTTCAAAAATGAACTGGTCGAAATCTCTGAGCTTACTCCAAACACTGCGCCAGCGCGAGCAGTGCGAAGTTGGTAGGTCGGACGCACTAGCGCACCACTTACTTCCCGCCAATCATAGACTTTGGACGGGTTATGAGAATGCTATCTGTGTGAAGAATACAAATTTTGATGCTGTCTCTATGAAGCATCGGCGAGCACTCAAGCGACGGGAGGTAGAAGAATCCATAAACGGGTTCATGTTTATATCCCCGATGCTGTGGTCCGAGGCATGCTCTCAATTTAACAGACTAATGGCTTCATCAGAGAGTATTTGTGGAGCCAACGCACTGAATCAGTTAGTTATTGCATGTATTGAACAGGGTGGTGATGTTTCACAGGTGTTTCAGATGTGCGAGCTCTACGCTCAGCACCGAAAAATGTTTCTGTACCCGGTCACTCTGGAGTATATGCTGCGTAATGCAACGTCCCTGACTCACCCCACAGCTTCCGCAATCGATACCTATATAAAAGCACATCATTTCAAAAATTTCTTATTTGAGCCACAAATACCTCTGCAGATCAAGTCCTGGGTACAATACATTGCATCAAATCGATCGGCTCTTTCACAATTTTCAAACGAAGACAAGGAGTTATCGCCGATCCTCAGGGATCATGCACTATCTATTGCTCAGCGAGTTTCCTTCGGAAGCGGTATGGCTTTAGTCGATGCACTTAAAAACAACACGGATGGCCTGAATCACTTGATCGGAGCACTGTCGACAGTTCATAATCAGCCAGCAGAGGTGAAACTTCTCTATTCACGCGCGGACAGCATTCATCTTGACTTTGTGGGAACGTTGCTGACAAAAAAGGCAGATATCAGTGCAACACTGACATACGCTCTAGCATCTTCACGGTGGAAAAAAGCGCTGTCGATGTTAGAAAGCTACTTTTCTTGTAAACTCTTTCAGATTGACTCAGAAGCGTTTGTCGGCACCGATGAGGATGTTCATCAGGTAACACTTGTCATTAGACATCTATGGACGTTGGCAAGAAACGCACTGAGCGAAAGAATAGGAAGCAAATTCCACCGCAACCAAGATATTGACCCAGCAGGACGTCTCTCATACGCATTTAATATAGACAGACTTTTGCAGCATTCGGCTGATAGGGCTCATAGATTCATGTCGCTGCTTGTCTCGCAAAGTACACACCCACGATCTGCATTTGGCTTCGTCCAGCTTGTTGCGTGTGAAAAGCGCTACTTTTTATCAAAGGATTTTTTCAATTTTTTGGCGAAGGCATGCGCTCAATCTGCGGTAGAAATCGCAGAGACCAACGCAGCGCTGAGTGCATCACATAGGAAGAATGTTTTTCTCGTTCTCTACAGCTCTTCTTTTTTTGTGGACGCGCTTGCAGTTGCAGACAAATTCCAAAGATCAGATCTTGAGGAGGCGGGTGATTTGTACAGCCGTGTACGCCGTGCGTGCGCTATGGCCCTGCCGGCACGCGGTAAAGCAGCGTGGAATACATACTGGAAGAGCCAATCCGCCGCGATTTTCGCGTCGTATATGTGCATTGAAGCGAGTCACGAAAAGAGCCTCGAGAAATGCCAAAAGCTGCTCATTGCAGCACTTCGAAATAGTGTTCCAACTGCATCCTTTCATCACTGCATTGCCATACTAAATCAGCGCATGAAATCAAGTAAAGACTGGAAAGCGGCTAGCTCTTTTCTTTCCACAAAAATCTTAGAGACCGAAGGATATGATATGGGTGAATTTAAACATACGCTGGAGGCAATTGTAAACCAGCATCGAAATAAGGGTATGAGTCGGGAATCAGACAGATTAACTATACCAAGACAAGCTCCAGACAATACCTTAGAATGTGCAGGTAGCATTTGTAAAGATCTTACTCTCCATGGTCGATCGAATATCTTCACGCAGTGTGTTCCGAGATCCCGTGACTTTCTGCCGATCATAGATGTCGTAACATTGCATGGGCTGATGCAGCAACTTTGTACGGATATACGAGGTAGCATGATCATAGGTTCTCATGTAGAAGGCATAATTCATCGATTACAAAGTCTCATCGATGGCATTGATGTGCGGATAGGTACTGCCTTATCCCATCGCGGTGAGCGCGGTACAAGAACCCATTTTCCTCCAAGGCTTCGAAATGCACTTGAAATACTAAGTGTTACTAGCAACGCTGGTCAGACCCCCCTTGGTGCCAACTTTTTTCGCAAATTCGGTACTCATGTCAGCAAACCTGATGTACTCATCAGAAAGGATGCTCGAGGCTTTGCATCGGAATGGCAGATGTACTTGGATTATTTTCTCCATCTTGATGCTCGGTTCCATGCACCATCTTTAATTGATCACACGTTGAATACCCTGTACAAGTCTTGTAAAAGCAAACTGATTCCGCAATTCATAAAAGGTCTGCACCCTACAAAGCCGATCTACCTCCCAAGTGCAACGTGCGAACTCCTCCGTTTTTCGTGTGAGCTATTCAAGAAGTATGACACAGTAAAGTCAACAAAACTGTACAAAGAATGCCTGACATCGCTCAGCATCGAAGCCTACCTTCCGGCTCCGAGCACTCCCATTTATGTTTGGAAAGATCAGTGTGTATCTACCGACGACATGAGTAGTAGTGCACTCGAAGTCGATGTTTTCGAAAGACAAATACGCGGAGATATGCCCGATGCAAATGTAGAGCTGCTCGTCAAAGAGGCACAAGAAGGACACCAGGCACACAACTTTTCGTTCCTCCTCGCGCTTTTTGAGCGCTGCTCGCAGAGAAACCAGCTGAAAGCACTTGCTCTTCAGGCACTCAAAACTTCTCTAGAAGTACGCCAGCCGTACGAAAAGGGTATTCTCAAAAAGTCATACACACTGATGAACTGTCTATAGACTAAAAAGCTGATCTCCATTTCTCTTCCCTCGTGCATATTTTTTTTTTTTGTAAAAACCATTTTGTTTATGTAACTTATGCGCAGATCTTCGCTCTTCCGTCTCATCGGTGCTGGATGTGAGGGCGTAACTCTACATAGCACCGGGACACTCCGCCAGTGGAACCTCAAGCCAAATTGGTGTAGCTTGTGCAAGGAGCCGTACAACTCCTGGGACCAGCACAGAGGCAAGCGTGACCATGTGTGTCTCGAAGTATTTTTTGACGCCATTTGCTGCCAGCCTAGGCGATGGAATGTCTCCGATATGTGGAACAAAGCATCGCGGTGGAGCCTTCCAGTGCAGAGCATATTTTCGACGCACGACGTGTCCGACAAGCTGCGTCGAGAGAAGCTTGTCGCCTCGCTCTTCTACTTGAAGCGCAAAGGTGTCATCTTTGCCTCACTTCCAGAGTGTGCAGAGATTCCCGAGGGCATGTTTCTCCGCCGGTACCTCTCTGCGAAGGCCTACGTGTCGCGCGGTTCCATGTACCTGCACAAGATGATCGCGTATTCGCTTATCCATCTCTTTCCACGCGCAGAGGCAAAGCACCTCACAGCGTTTAGCCAGCAGGTCGCGTCGACGTACAACATGGAGACGCTGTGGGACATGTGCAACTTCTCTTCGCTTCTCGGAATCCCGAGCGGCTTTACGCTCTGCTTCCACGAAAAGGGCGCACTAATCAAAAGCATGCTCGGGGAGCTCAGTGACTTCGTTGACCACGTCCCCGACCAGCCGTATCTCGCCTTGCACTCTGGGGTGGAGCACACCCTTGCAGACTTCGTCGCGCGAGCGCTGTGTGCGGAAGCCGTCCAACTGCGGATGCTCGAGTACATTTCCCGCGTTGAGGCCGTGTGGAAGGAGTACGGACACGAAATCATTGCCAATAAATCGGCCTTTGTGCCCTACCTATCAGCACAGGCCGTCAACTTATCGTACTTGATAACGCAGAAAGGTAAGTAACATCTGTAAGTGATCAGCACCGTATCCTGTACGAAAAGGGAGTATTCCGCAAAAATCACTATCTACATCGCTCGTTTCATATTATTCGTAATATCTATGTGTATAAGCTGACCTGCTTGCGAACAGAGCGCCAATGCGACCCCTTGCTGACTTCAGGCGTAAGCTCGCTCGAATGCCACTCGCAAAGCTATTCGCAAAGCTCTTTGTCGGCCAGTTCCTTGCTTTTATTGTGAGTACAACCGGCATGCTGACGACATTTCTCATCCTTAATCACAAGTTTCACTTTCCACTGCTGCAGTGTTTCTGTACATATACACTTCTTTTTCTAGCTAGTGCGCTCCTCCAGGTCTTTTTCTTTCGAAGCATGCGGACTCTCCGTGGCCCATTGTGGCGCACGTATGCGCTTTTAGCCTTTTGTGACGCGAATGCAAATATCCTCATCGTCTATGCGTACCAATTTAGCGACATGCCGACCATTCAGCTGCTGATGTGCTTCTCCATCCCGAGCGTTATGCTCCTGTCTTTCCTCGTTTACAAGGCGGAGCTACGCCGCTCTGACGGCACTAGATGCATCCTTGGAGAAAATTTCGCGAGTGCAGATGGTTCACGCACAAAGTCTTCCGGTCTCTTTACTCGCACGCAGTACGTTGCTGCATGCATGTGCATTGCAGGTGTCGCCTTTCTCATTATCACCGACGCCCTGAAAAGCGCAGAGAATGCCCTTGCGCTTGATGTCAAGCGTGCCTTCGGGAATTTTCTGAGCATCTCTGGGGTTCTGCTGTACGCTGTTAGCAACGTTGGATGCGAGTATGTGCTAAAAAGCGTAGCAGGACAACGCCATCCGCTTCAGCTTGAATTAGCCACGGAGGAGCATGTTTGTGAGGTCCAGAAGCCCGGAAGCCGCGGATCTGCCCTGGGAAACCATCCAAGCACCCAAATGCACATACTGCGAGTCTTGAATTACCTCACAAACACAGGCTTTTTCGGCGCTCTCACGTGCCTTGTGGAGACGATTGCCTTCGAATGTACCATGGGCTTTTTAGCCCCCGGCAGAGTGAGTCAGCGCTTATCCATGCTGGCTTTTTCGTGGAATGAGGCCATCTGCAGCTCGCCAGTGCTCTATTTTTTCGCGTTTTGCAGCGTTATGGTTCTCATTTACTTTCTCATTCCCGTGCTGCTGCTAATGAGCTCTGCGACATTTCTCAACCTTTCGCTCCTCGGCGCGCAGTTTTACACGCTTCTATGGGCATCCATCTTCTTCGAGTATCGCATCCATACAGCCTTCGCCGTATCGTTCATTTTCACAACGTTGGGAGCAGTTCTCTATGAGCTTTAGTTACGATCTCTTAACTTTAGTGGCACAACTAAGACCTCAGAGCCGACGTATGGCAGCTATCAGTAGTAGTTGAAGTCAATGGTAAAAGTACCGATGGTTTCCATCTTCATAGGCATGATAGACACTGCTTTAAATTCGACAGATTGCCAATAGCCTCTTGGCCTATGGAACCTCTGCTATACACACAATGGAAATGATCATTGTAGTCGCTACAATTCGAGGCGATATTCCTCAGAGACTCAAGTACAGTGCAGAATAACAAAATTTTATCCAAAGTTAATCTGCGCTCAACAGAGACAGAGAGCCAAAAAAATTTGCCGGAATCGATGATCAGGCTGACGATCAATAAAGAGGGCCTTGGAGAGAGAGGGCCT
This sequence comes from Perkinsela sp. pyNocScin1, assembly GCA_964019655.1. Classification (NCBI taxonomy): domain Eukaryota; phylum Euglenozoa; class Kinetoplastea; order Prokinetoplastida; family Perkinselidae; genus Perkinsela; species Perkinsela sp. pyNocScin1. Next base: position 385,153 of record CAXHTR010000008.1, read on the forward strand.
TGTAGATGGAGCGACACTACCTGCGTGTGTTTCGTTTAGTAGGCGGTAGAGATACAGTGGCTGGGCGCAAGATTCTTATAGACTAGGTTATAGATTTCAAGACCGACCGATGAACTACAACAAGATACTTCTTTGAATTTTGCTATTTGTAAAACAAGTATGATCCACAACTTTCAGAGCCTTGACCAGTGCACGACACAGCTTCTGCAGTACAAGGCAACGCAGTCAACCGAGTCCGCGCAGCTCGACGAGAAGCTGCACCAAGCAGATCAGCTCTTCCGGCGAAGCATCTTCAAGGCGAATGAGCGCATACAGCGCTTCAAAGACACGGAAATCGAGGCGAACGAAAACTACAACGTGTACCTGTCGCTCACCAACGACCTCAAAAACTTGCAAATGCGCCGCTCCGGTCAGACCTTGCTCGCAGAGCAAGAGATTGCAAACTTTGAAAGCGTCAAGGCCAAGCTCGAGCAGTCCGCGGTTGATCGGGAGCGTTGTATTGAGTTCGCGTGCAACAACTACGCCCACGCAAAGAAAACAGCTGAGCTCCGGGCGCGAGCTGCTGAGGCCGAACGCAGCACAGAGGAGGCCCGGGGCCTTCGGCGCGACCAGGCGCGCATCGATGCGATCCAAACGCGATGCATTCTCTTTATCCAGACGGCGCTCAAGAGCGCTCCGCAGATGCAGGCCCTACGTGCGAAGATCGACGAGACCGCTCGCGAGGCGACCGAGCAGCGCGTAGCTCTGAACGAGGCAACCATGGCGCGGAAGAATGCGGAGGCCGACACACACAGTGTGAACAGCGCTATCGAGCTCGTCAGCATAGCGCTCGGCGAACACCGCGCCGCTGTCAGCGCGATGAAGATGGGCGAGGCGGCGCTGCTCGAGCAGAAGAAAGTTAAAACTGAAGCGCTCGCAGATGCCAAGGCGAGCCTCCTTGGGGCAGAGCAGAGCGCTACGCATATCCTCGACAAGCGGTACGCGTACGAACTGCAGATCGCATCGCTCCAAAGTTCGCTTGGAGACGTGGACCGCCAGCTGACGAGCAAAAAAGAAGCGAATGAGAAACTTCAGAGTAAAATCATCGCCCTTCGTTATGAAATTGAGCTTGATTATGCCCTGAAAAGCAAAGTGAGTACGAATGCGCTCGACTTTGACGACCAAACGTGCGCGCTCTTTATCCATTTTTGCGAAGGGCTTGAAGAGCACGCGCTTGCGAAGTTCCGGCGTGCACAGTCGCACATGGTCCGCTACCGCCAGCTTGCCGACGAAGACGCCCTCAATGCGCGCAAAGAACTACTCACCGATCTCCGCCAGCGCAGTGCAAAGGCTGGTGCGGAGCTCTTCTCGTTCATGGAGCGCTCGCGCGCGCTTCTCGAAGAAGAGCTCCTACAGTGCCATGCGGCGCTGCTCCGAACGCTCAACGACGAAAAACGCGGTCGCATGGACATTCTTGCTGATGCAGACGCGGCGTTCTCTGATCTGCGCGCCGAGTCGCAGCGCCTACTGCGCAGCATCAGTGAGTACTCTTTACGATGCCTCCCAAAGTCGCCGTCCTTGCTGAAGACCAAGCAGCGAACACCGCTGCGCAGCCTATCGCGATTCCCAAGCCAGTCGCCCTCGCGAACGTCATCGGCGACCCGCCGGCGCCTTCGGCGCTTTCTGTCGCCAACGCTTCACAGCTCAAACGTGGTCCGCGAACTCTGTTTCGGAAGGGACACGCCGGCCGCTTTCGCTGCAGATCGCATGGCAGAGCCACCTACGGCACAGATTGCTAAGACATCGGCTTTCTCGACCATTGATGTAACCGCGAACGAGAAAGTAATGCGTGCGGCGATCACAGGGGAGAAGCCAGGGCGCAAGAAGGGGAAGAAGAGTCGATCCGACACGAAGGGGGTGGCCGAAAAAGAGCCCAAGCGTAAGCGCCAGACCAAGGTCGACCCGATGTCTGAGTTTGACTTCTTCGATGACTTTATTTAACAGCAAAGAAAACCTCAGCCGCTAAATTCCGCGCCATATTTATCTCAAATCAAATATTCTTGCTATAATACCTGAAGCTTACTATAATTGAAAGAAATCGTGTGATAGTATAATTCTTGTGTGCAGTGCTTATCTCTTATAGCACGATTGTCTTTTATATTGTCTATCTTAAAGTTCAAGAATGGAGTGCACATGATTTACGGGTACGAAGCGACAATTTTTGACGTACACAGAGGGTAAGGAAAGAATCTGACATGCGGAGCAACCTGCCGCCCAGTTAATCTTGATGTTGCAACCCACACCCGTATTATTGAGCAATATTGAAGGAGCTGTGAATCTCAGTTGTCAGCTGCATATGCCTCTGCATGCAAAGCTGGGATGATTGAACCATCTCAATAGTTTTTCAAAGTGCAGATGTGCTTTCAACGATTCCACTTTAAGCTTTGTCCTCGCATGAAATTTAAAAAGATTACGAGGAAAGAAAGCAAATTGTATAGATCCACACATGGGTCGGTAGCGTATCACAAACAGACCACCTATTATCTGAACATGCCTCTACCTTACATCCTCGTAGTCAAAATACTTAAAAATTCTCGGATGATCCCTAACGCGGCTTACTTTGCTTCTCTGCGTCCGCTTTCTCCGTCTCCTCCTGGCTCAGGGCAAGCTTCGCTTTCTTTGAGAGCTTGTACTCCAAGACCCTCTCCCAGAGGCCGAGATCCGCGTAGTCCCCTTCGGGCGCTTTTATGTTCTGCGCACTCACTCTGTCCTGCACTAAGAATGACTCTTCCATGATGCTCTGCATGAGGTCAAACGGCGTGCTTCCCTCAAGAAGTGGCGGGCGGTACACGGTTCCATCTACCCACGTCACCTCAATAATGGGCAAACACTGCTCGAGTGCGTATTTGAGCTGCACCTGCTTCTTCTCCATCATGTTCCGAAAGTTCGTCGCAACACGGTAAAAGCCGAGCGCCAGTGCCTGGAGCGTCTGGCCGTACCCAAAGACGAAGGGGCACACCGTGATACTCAATTCTTTGATAAACCGGCCCTGCAGCTGATTATACTTTATCTTCGGTGCCATTACGCACAGCGGCCTCGTGTACTTGTCCCCGCGGTGCGATGGGATATGTTCAGGGTACTCGAGTTCTCGCCGCCATATATCGATGCTTGTGTACGGCATGTGCCACGACTTCCAGTGCCACTTCGGCGTTGAGTTCTCGGGGATCTGCGGCTTGGGCAGCGGTAGGATTTTTGGAATTCCTCGACGTTTTATGATGTACTCCATCTCATTCGCCTTGCACGAGTCCATCGGGTCCTTCGCGTGGGCAAAGTGCGAGTGGAACTCTTTCTGCGCCTCGCCCTCACCGTATTTCGCCGTCTGGTAGCTCTGGTACCGGTACTTGGAGTGGTTGCCGCGCCACATGAGGTACCCTGGTAGCGGGTGACGCAGCTGCTTACTGTCGTAGCGCCTCGAGGGGTTCGCTGCACATCTGCGGCGAATCGCCTGGGAAACGAACACATTTCCAGAGCGCCCGGGTGTGCTATGACCAAAGTGTATTGCTGACATAGTATTTTTGAGAGTTAACTGTGAAAGAAATCGAACAAATCATCGAAAATTAATAGCAAACAGCATCGACTTGAAATCACTCCTCACCCTCGGTCTCTTCATCTTGCGCTTGCGCGGATGCTTCCAAAAGACTCTGCGTGCTCAGGTGTGATTCGTCGATTACTGTCGATGTGCTGTTAGGGCAAGCAAACTCCATACCCTCCGGCATACAGAACCACCGGAGCTTTCCCTTGTGAAACTCAGCGAGAACGTCGCGCACAGCCTGGAAGATATCCCTGTACCCGCGCCGGGCCTGAATCGCTTTGAAGATATCAGCCGGTGCGAGATCAGTCTCGTTTGGGAGCTTGAAGTGGTAGGTGATGTGCTGGGCGGGAAAGAGCTTGAGGATAGCCTCGGCACATAGCGTGAGGTGCGCGCTTCGCCCCTGCATGAGGTCCTTCCACTCACGGAAAATGCAGTCGGCGCCGAAAATTGGCTGCTCGAGTATGTCTGCCGTGACTGGGATGAAGAGCACGCGAATGCCGTCAACTGTCGTGAACGAACTCGCGTGAACGCTCGATGAATCATGCGCAGACACACTGTGCAACGGCTGTGTGCGAATTTCCTCTCGAACGGACTCTATGCCAGTGTTTGGAAGACCACACATGGAGACCGTGACCGTCTCCTCTTTGCCGCGCAGCGTTTCGAGCAAGTTGACAAGGCTGTGTGGGCTGTTGAGGACGACATGGTCGAACATTTCAGAGTTCTGAAAGTATTTCATCCATGCACGAAGCACAGGTTCCGGTAGAAGCGCATGCCTGTGAAGAAGAAGCACGGTCTTGGCGCCTTTCTGTCTCCAAAGCGTGAGCGTGCTCGCGCAAATGGATGCAAGTGGCGCTCTGGCGTCAGCGGTGTGCACCACGATGCTGGAAACCTCCAGGCAGTTGGAAAGCTGCACGATGAAGTCAGAGATCTCAGCTTCCTGTACTGTTTCGCTGCCTTCTATTGCATTGGGAGCGCATGGCTCAGATGCGTTCTCCGCCGTGTTCGCATACGCCCCAGACTGCTTCTTCTCTCGGTGCTCGAGAATTGATTTTAAGAGATCCTCTTTGCGGCTGTTCTTGTTTGGGAGGTGCAGAATGGCGGTTTCATCAGCAAAGAGCTTTCTGCGCTTCGGCGCCTTGTTTCGCTTCATAGCCCGCCGCACGTCTCGTCGATGGTCACGCACATGACGCAGAATCGAATACTTTTTGCGGAGCGTTACTCGCTTTGACAGATCTCCTTTGCTTTTCTTAACCATTGCGCAAGATAAAAAATCGCCAAAGAATAAATATTTCCTGCTATGAGCGACCAACGAGGTCCGTATAGCACACATTCTACTCGTTTTCAACGTACTTACCCGCCGCTTTCAGACTCGCAACGATTCGCTCCCATGGCATCTTTGTTGGGTCAAGGTCGGCGTCAGTTTGAGGGATGGGCGGGAGGTCTTTGGAGATTTTTTCCATCGATGGCTTCTCTTGCGGCTCATCAGCGAGCTGAATGTTCTTTGGCTCAGTGGCGTTGATGTTATGGTCCCCGTGGCATGTGACACAGCCACGCCTACCAGGCCAATAGTGTACCACTGAATTTTTATCACTCTTGGTGTTTGGATGGCGGGAGGCCTTCTTGAGTAAGGACGCGTGCCGGCGGTGAAGCTCTTTAGTTGAAAGCGGTGCTCGGACAGTATGAACAACGCTCTTGTGCGTCCGAACTCGGAGAATGACATCGTATGTGGGGGAATACAAAGTGATCCACCCTAGGCCATGAAAGTAAATATCAGCTTTTGGTTCTCGAACATTCTTTTCGCATTCGAAAAAGTACTTTTTCTTCTTCGAAAAGCCATCTGAAACCGTGTTGGGGTCATACGGTGGTGTAAGGATACCTCCTACATGCTGGCGCCACATATCCTCCGAAATTGCTGTAGGGCACCGGACGTGCGTAACATTCGGTGACAGGTAAAGGCCAATGAGAAGGCCTGATGGGTGGCAATCAATGATGTCGATGGAAATGAGTCCACTGAGAAAAAGGGTGAATCCCGGTGCCATTTTGTAGTATTTAACAAGAAAGCGTCTCTTCGGCGAGGCGCACTGTGCCTGCTCTCGTAAGTTCAAAACTGTGCCATGCTGCCATTCTGGAATAACACCCGGTGTGTCGTACAGAGTGATATTGTTCCGATCAGAAGTGAGCGGAATACCCACCATACGAATCGTTGTGCCCGGTACTGGAGACGCTGTGACAACTTTATTCGCTTTCGTTTTTGATAAACCGGACCGCACATGGGGTATATCTGTCGGTGACTGAAACGGTGGAATCTTCCACTCCCATTGAATCTGTGACGTCCCATCGGGCCTGACCACTGTGTAGTACTCCTTGTATGCGTCGGGGTGTGGTGGAACCCGCCTAGAGAACTCTTTAGCCAAAGCATTCAGAATAGACGACTTTCCAACATTCGTACAGCCAACAAGATAGGCATTTTGAGGACGTCCAGCTCGTGAAAACGTGAGATTAGTCAATTGCTCGATCTTTTCAGCAAGCTCTCGTATATACCAGCCCCTGGCAGCCGAAACAACGACAATATCTTTCAGATTATGGAGGGGGAACTTGTATGCTTTTAGCTGGTCATGGATCCATGCGCGATAAAAGCCGTGTGAAACCCTTGATACTATTGCTTCAGCGTGCTTGAATTCCATCTTATGCTTCTGCACTTTATCGAGCTTGTTCGCGACGATGAGTATGGGGTTGTTCATGGTGATTAGGCTCTGTATATTTTTGATGACTGTTGCTCCAAAGTCGAAAAGGTCCACGACAAGGATGAACAATCCACGCTCGTCGCGAAGCGCTGACAGCTGTTTGCGAAAATCAGGTGCAGACATCACAGTATCTTCTGTTGATGTGCGGAAGTTTTGCAGGGCTCTGCACCTGCAGCATACAGCCGGTTTCAGCTTGTCTACATAGAAAGCGTTGAATTCGTCCTGAGTCATGAAGTCCAGCCATTCATCACCATACTCCTTGCCATTCGTAGACCAGTGGCAAAATAGTCGATATCTACGTTCTGCATACTCTGTCCTATTCTTGACGATGCAGCTATAGCGAACTACCCACTTATGTATCATCTCATGCGTCAAAAAGCCAAAGTCTGATTCGTTCTCGTCCTGAAAAATGGCACCACAGCCAGGGCATGGGTCAATGCCAAGTGCCGGTATACCGAATTCTGGAACATGATATGCAAGCAAACTTGCCTTTTCCTCCTTCATTCGATCAAATTCAGCATTTGGTACAGCATCGATTCTAGACTTTCCCTTCCAATAAGCAAAGCCACGATCAAACTCTGTTCTCATTTTTCCGAGCTTGTTTGTCCGAGCGAATTCATCATTTTCTTGATCAGTAGGCATTAATACACCTTCTTTATACTGTTTTTCAAGTTCTGCGAGATTTTTCGGTACTGAAGTTTCACCATCTTCCGATAATGTTACGATTTTGTTGTACAATGTATTCAAACGTTGGCTCATTCCTTGTGCTTCCGATTTTTGCTTTTCGCTCATAAGATAATATTCCATTCCATCTGGTACAATTCCATTTTCATTCATGGGCAGCGAAACTTTGCTTTCCGGTACCAAGGATTCGGGATTCTGGGCGCTTAGGGCATTCATTGACGAATCCTTTAGTAAATGATGGTCATGCTTCGGGGAAATGTCAGTATTCCCATGTGGGAGCATATTTACATGCGACTGGTAAATCGCCAGCTTCTTCTTGTTCTGTTCGATGGATTGCATTAATTCATTGAGTGGCTTCTCGCTATTTGAATCTTTGTCCTGCTGAAAGAAAGTGAAAGCATCCTTGAAGTGATGGTCTTCTTCTCCGGTAGCACTAGTGTGCATAAAAGGGATGTGGACCGAAGCTTCTTCTGTTGGAGCAGTGAATTTGTGGCTGTTTTCAAGGAAAGTTATGCCATTGACAGACTTTTGCGAACGGATTTTCTTTTTACCCCCTGAGAGTCTAGCAAGAGCATTTAGTGAGCAGCGCATTCATAGAAATAGATTATATGCAAATTATAATGCATTGAGTTAAGTTATGATCTAAGAATCTTATGTAAATTCTGGCTAGAATGACTGATACTCAAGTCCACATATCTATGTCGTGGCCACAGAGCATTTAGCACAGAAACACTACTATTCCAATGATAATGACATCAATTTGCTATCTATCAGAGCGAAGTTTTATTACCGCCAATTCATGCTTCTAAAATCCGAATTAAACGAGAATCCCAATGAAGATCAACTTCTTTCCTACAGATCGAATTTCTCTCACAAATATTTACGTGAACGGTGCCTCTGGGAATAAGCACATTACGTAGTGTCCACGGATAACTTTAAGTTATAATGCGTTGCAATTACGGAAGTTGATAACATTAGAAGACCTTTTTAAATACCTCACGACAGTGTTAACTCCCACTCATTACATTGTTGAGGAATTTGCTGACGATATTTTGCATACTTAGGGAAGACAGGACATTGGATTTCTCTAGATTTTCGTAGAAAGCGGCAAATATCATGTGAAGTCACTTCCCGATGATGACATGCTAGAGTACATGAAAAGACATCTTCTGTGCGGGGCGGGATGAGAGGCTGGATCGGCTTGTAAATCATTGTGGAGGTCGTGCGTGGCAATACGCATATTCATCCAATTGCTACGTAGCTAGGCTCATGGGGAAGTAGCAAAATAATATCGTGCAGATACATAAGCAGCAAGTGGAAGCAATAAGCGGCGTATTCCATTTGCATGATGGAAAATAACAAACCCCATCTTTGCCTCCTAATACGAGTCAGTAGATAGCGCCAAGTTAAGAAAGAATAAAAGTTTGATCACGGATTCCTTTGCACGTGCGGATTACTGTACTAACGTATAATATGAATTTGAATAATGCTTAATGCTTTCCGCAAGCCTTTGTCGCACGATGTACTGCAGCCTCGGCTAATCCTCTCGCAGAAATGTCGAAAAAGTCGCAATGCGTTTAAGATATACAGATACAGCTACATTCCAGACCCACGAAAATTTGCTCCAATAGAAGCTACTGCAGATGAAGAGCTTTTTCCGAGGCCTTTGCGGCCTCCGCATGCAGAGGTTCCCGATGTAGCAACGTTTCTTCAGCGCATCAGCACGCGCCGAACGCTGAGATGCATGGAGTACGCTTCTGTTTTTCGTGACTGGGAGCATTTGATGACGATTACATGGAAGGAAATGCGGATGCAAGGAATTCCGAACAACGTCAGAATGCACATACTGAATTGGCAAGAAAGATATCGTAGAGGAGATTTGCCAATGGATGTAGATTCATCCGCAAGTGATGAGTTCTGGGAACCATATTATGCTCGTGGAGAAAAGGGAAATCAAACACTCTTCCCCGAGATGCCGGAGAACTATAGACCACATCAGCAGGGAATAGCTTCGAGGCCCATCAAAGACCTCCAAGAAGCAAATAAAAAACCTGAATGGGCAATAAAAGAAGAGACTCGGTTGAGAAGCGCAACAGACTGACGTGTGGTATTCTGCGTTACCCCCTCTCGCTCTATTTTTGCTGCAAGAAGCGTTGATGCAGAGCCTTGATCATGAGTAAAGAAGTTGAAATTTTTCGTCATCATCGTGATGATGCGTTTAATACTGATCACTTTAGGAGATAATGTCATTCATATCAATGTGTTAGCCAAACAATGGGAAAAAGCTCATGTTTACCAGTTGATAATGCTCGGTCACAAATTCTTAGGGCTATATCGGAGAACCATGTGACTGTTCTTGTTGGTGAAACTGGAAGCGGAAAGACAACGAAAATCCCTCAGTTTATTTTAGATAGCGGCTTGCTGAATGATCTTCAGAATCATCCTTCATCAAAAGACAGTGAGATGAGAGCTCAAAACAATACCAAAAAGAACCCAATGATAGGTGTAACACAGCCTCGTCGTGTAGCTGCAATATCTATTGCGGGTCATGTTGCAACCCAAAGGAAATCTGATGAGGTGGGCTACTGCGTACGCTTTGATGATACCTGCACTGCACAGACGCGCATTAAATTCATGACAGATGGTATTTTGCTTCGTGAAATTCACTCAGATCCGCTTTTGCTAAAGTATGGTGTGATCATTCTTGATGAAGCGCATGAAAGATCGGTGAATGGTGATATTCTCTTCTGCATGCTTAAGAATATCATTTCTCAAACTTCAAGGTTTCACGACCTAAAGATAGTCATCATGTCAGCATCTATGGATATTGACCATTTTACATCTTTCTGGAGAAGTCCTCAAGCCTCGTCGGCTTTTGGTGCTCATGGGCGTGCTCTTAAAGTTTCTTCGCTCCATGTGCGTGGCAGGGAGAATCCTGTCTCCATCAAATACCTGACAGCGCCCATTCGAAACTATGTCCGAGGTGCTGTTGAAGTAAGTATGCAAATTATATTGATGGAAATCGCCGAATCTCCCATATCTCAGCAGCAAAAGTTGCCCCAGTCAAGCCAACAAAGCTCTGATATTCTCATATTCTGCACTGGCCAGCAAGAAATTGAAGAGGCATACAAGTTACTTTGCCACAAACGATTGCTGATTCCAAAGTATCTTAGGAAGGTTGTCGACTTCATTCCTTTGAAGCTATACGGGGGTATGACCAAGGAGGAACAAGCCACTGTCGTGAGTTCTTCAGCTGAAATACCAAGTCATACAGCTCGAAAGATAATTGTGTCATCCAATATCGCGGAGACATCACTCACAATTCCAGGCGTTAGCTACGTTATTGACACTGGTTTTGTAAAGCAAAAGTGGTACAATTCGAGCACAAACACAGAAGAACTTCGTATCGTACCAGTCAGCAAGGCGCAAGCTATCCAGCGAGCAGGCAGGGCTGGTCGGATAAGGGCCGGCACTTGCTATCGCCTTTATACCGAAGATTATTTTTGGAATGAAATGGAATCGTTCGCAAGACCAGAAATGACGCGTTGCTCTCCTCTGGGTGTGGTTCTTCACCTTAAGTCTATCGGTATAACAGATGTTCAGGCTTTCGACTTCATTGACCCACCAAGCCCTTCAGCTCTAGCTCGTGCTCTTGAAAACTTACATCTTATGTCTGCCATCGATCGCTGTGGAAAAATTACCGCTATTGGCAAATTGATGGCTCAAATTCCACTAGAGCCAATGGCTGCCCGAACACTAATTTGGGCAATGAAAAGTCGCTGTGCGAAAACCATCGAAATTGTTGCCACGATTTTATCGATGCTGAGTATCGACAGCATTTTTATGGACAATTCAACCGAAGGCCATGCTGGTGAGAGTAGGTATTTGTCTGCCCGAAAACACTCTGTAGAAGGAGATCTTTACCTTTACTACGATCTACTTCTGCATTTTAGGAGGCTTGAAACCCATGAGCGTCGCCAGTGGTGCCGTATTGAGCACTTGCGCTATGCTGAAATGAACAAAGCGTTGAAGATTCGATCGCAGCTGTTGAACGAATCGCAGGGACTCGATTCATCAGTGCCGAGAGCACAGGCAACAGCTGTGAACATATCAGACACGTACAGAAATGTTCGAGAAGCATTTTGCGCCGGGTATTTTTCACAAGTTGCGTCGTGGGATGCGAAAAAACGATCGTACATTCACGTAGCTACCGGTGAGCACGTTCATCTCGTCCATACCTCTGTGCTGTCAGAATCCAAAGTCCGGCATGAGCTTGTTCTTTTCGGGTCATTGCTTCTTACGACAAAAAACTACATTCGCGATGTAATTGTTGTGTCGAAGGAAAATTTGGAAAATGTTATGAGCAGGAGCCTTCTCTCATAATCTCGTGTAGATTGTGCGTAAGCTTGATATCCTCAAGTTTACTTGCCTTACTTTCATATTATCTGAACATATTATGCTTTATCACAGGCTCTTGTGCCATTGATAGGACTACGTGAAACTAGTATGGTGTTCAGTAAGCTGTTAAAATGGGCCATTGAAGCGTATTTCAAGATAAAAATCGAAAAGTTTTCCGCCAATATACTCGATCGCTCTGTGCATTTCGAAGGTATTGGTCTTACGAAAGAAATTTCGCTTATATCGTCGTGTCAGCTAATTTCTTGCAATGCTGAGAGTATCTGTGCTTGCATCACGAGAGGTTCGCGCGGGCGGTTAGAGGCCACAGTCAGCCACTTACGTTTTAGCTTACAGGTTAAAGATTTTGATATTCTCACACAGTCTATGAAAAACCTTCAGTGCTTGAGTCCAGACATTTCATATCTGAGCTTGTTTCTTTCACAATATTTTTTCCAGGCCCTCGGTAGTTTTGACTGCACTTTCCGAGATATTTCCATAGACATCGCAGGCCGGGGAAAGCAAACAATATCGATCGCACATGCCTGCCTGAGCCGGGAGGTCCCTTGTGGAACAGCAAAGGTCCACTTCTCTGATATAAGCATAACGTCGAGGAATGCCATTGTTGGCGATGTCAAAGTGCATGTCGCACAATGGGCAACCACAGTATCAAACGAAAAGTATGCTTCATGCATAAAAAAAATGAAAATCATGTCTTCTGAGCTTGGAGCAATCATCTTGCCGTCGGCGAAGTTTGTTATTGCCAAAACGCTCATGGCAGTCAACGTTCGATCGCTCTCAATCAATATTCTTGATTCGGCGAGAGCATTAAACGAAATATCAAAGTATACTCCAGTGGCAAAACTAGATCACTGGAGTTTTATGAAGAAGAAATTGCTGGTTTTCATAGGTTGCTTTCGTCTGAGCTGTGGGGCTTCAGAAGCTATTTTTGAGAAGATTTTCGCTGCGCACAGTAAAGCGCTGAGTGTAATCTACTGCCGGAAAGCGCTCTATGAATCTAGTTATGTTCAAAACTGCTTGCTGCAGCACACGCCAGTCAAAGCTTCTCGCTTCAATCGCCCGCGCTGCTTCATCGAGCAATTTTACCTCTCAAAAGAAGGGGCTTCGGTGGTGGCAGAGCAATCAAATCAGCTTTCCGAAAATCTTCAAAAGATTTTACCGACGCGATGCTTGCTTTCCGAGGTCGATTACAAGGTTCTTCATCTCCATCTTGTTGACTGAACTAGTTTGCATGTAAGAGAAATGGTTTTTTGCTAACCTATCACTGGTTATCTTTTATTCATTATCTATACACATCGAATGCAGCATGCACGAGGTTCATCTTGAAAAAAACTTCTCTACAGACGTGGAATCTTCGCCCAAACCACTTTCCGAGAAACGAGTCGAGATACCTACCAAGCATCGACTGCTCGACTTCTTTGCATCTCTAACGACAATAGCTGTGTGTGCAGGTATACTGTTCTGGCTTGAGGTGCACAGCGCACCGAAGCACCCTGCCGTGCGAAGCTCAATTTTTCTCTTGTTTATACTGTCATGCATTTCCTTTATCGGCGTAGGCGTCTACTTGACCTACTTTGTCGAGGCGGCGTATGGACCAGAGTACGAAAAGTCGCACCAGAAATTTATCGAGTTCGGCGCAGCTTCTTTCTTTGCCGCCTTTGTTTCTTCCATGGTCGCACTGTGGCCAGCCTATGGGCTGTGGACGCTCCTACTGAGCCCTACTGTTCTAACGCTCCTTGTTCGTATCGTCACGATCGTTCCGTCAAAGTGGCGCTCGGAATTCACGCTGTGAGGATGCTTTGCATGTAGGTCTCGTTGTGATCAATTTCAATTTACCCTGATTGCAAAATTTCTCTGTTAGCTTAAATGGACTACGACAGGGGAGACGTGGCAAGTGAGGCCTCAATCAGCTCACCTGGGCTCGAAAGTATAGCCGATGCAGATTTCAATTCGCCCAGTCTCAGCGCTTTGGACCCGAACGACATGGACAAGAACCCACACCTCGACGATGACGCCATGAAGGACGACTTCAAGCTCATCCCCGCGCACGCGAAGCACTCATCACACGTCATGTCGGAGCGCGTTACGACGCCCTTTCTCACAAGGTTTGAGCGGGCCAGGCTTCTCGGCACGCGCGCCCTGCAGATCTCGATGAATGCGCCAGTCCTTGTGCCTCTCGAGGGAGAGATGGACCCGCTCCAGATAGCGCTCAAAGAACTCCAGTATAAAGTCATCCCTATCAAGATTCGGCGCTACCTCCCCGACGGCTCCTTCGAGGACTGGTCGCTCGACGAGCTCGAGGTGGACATGGAGCGCGCGCTTGATGACCGCTACGTTGTCAATACTGCGTAGATCCAGTGTTCAGTTTCTCTCTTTTCTATGATACTGCACCCTTTGAACGCGCACGTCTACAGTACAATGAGCTGCTCGCCACACGATGCTCCACGACGGCCAGTGCTTGGGGCTCGGTGTCCTCCTCCGCTTGCACACGTCGCTCAAGGCGAGCGTCGCAGCTGCGATGAATCGTGAGAGCCAACAAGCGGATATGATGTTGGCTGCTTCCACTGATAACTATTCCCTCCCGCTGCATGCCGATCCGAGCACCCATCGCTATATTCTGCAACTGTGCTTTGTGTGGATCAGGTCGATGCTCGTTGACCAACCTGTGCTCGCGATGCGTATCTTCCACTACTTGGTCGACAGCTGCCACGCTTCGGTAGCCTTTAGCGTGCAGCTGCTCGCAGTCATACGGATCCTTCTTCGCACAACGAGGGCAGATGTATTGCATGAAGTAGACGAGCAATCCAGCGCAAAAAATACGCGAGTAATTCTCGCGAACATGGAAAATTTATCGCTCTCCATACACCTCAGCGCCGGACCACAATTTCAAGCAGCACAAGAGCTCTTCCACAGCCATCTACACTCCATAGCATCGTACCTCTCAGGTGCAGTTGCGGCGGAATACTGCGAGTCGTCGCTTCGTGCGGAGTTGTGTAGGGTCATGCGGGGATACAGTGTTCTTCTGGAGGTCGCAAACACTCGGGACAGCTTGCCCATTGCCCCACTTTACTCGAATCGTCGAATCGTTCGCATTCACGGCGAGCGCAGCGTTCTTTTTCCAACGAAGAACTCGTGCCCATTCACACTTGTCATAGAGTCTGTGCTGGCAGATGAAAATGAATCGGCCACTGAACCACCAGCTTCGCACATAACCGCCCCATTGAGCGCACCACTTGATGCGATTTTCGGGGACCCGTGGTCTATCACGCACGATGCGATCCAAAAGAGCTCGACGCACGCAGCATCGCCCGGCTGGGCGTGCCACACAGTCCTTATCAAGGGCGCTGACGGGATTTTGCAGGAGGCCTTCGCCTGCCAGCTCATTCGCACAATCAGCGAGATCTGGCGGGAGGCACGTTTGCCAATCCAGGCACTCGCGTACCAGATAGAGCCGATAGACGACTGCGTCGCCGCTGTCGAGTTTATCCACGACGCCAGGACCGTTGACTATCTGAAGCGAAGGCTCCGCAAGACAAGCGGGCGCACAGTGACGCTGGCTGACATCTTCTCGCCGGCTTCGTTCGCCGAATGCCCGCCCGGTATATTTGAATCGTTCCAATCGAATTTTATTGCGTCCTGCGCGGGGTTCTCTATCATCACGTACATCCTCCGGCTCGGCGACAGGCACAACAAGAATGTGCTCATACACCGTAGTGGCGCTCTCGTGCACATAGACTTTGGCTTTGTTCTCGAGAGCACGCCGGGCGACTGCGCCGTCGAGTCGCTCGTGCCCTTCAAGCTCCCGGCCGAGTACGCCGAATTCATGGGGCAGCAAGGCTTCGACCGGTTCCGTGAGCTTATTCTGCTCGGCATGACAGTGCTCCGGCAGAATATCGAGCGCGTGGCGGCGCTCATTGAGATGGGCAACGCCCGCTACCTGCCGTGCCTCGGCGAGTCGGCCATGGACGCGGCGCAGGGCGTCCGGGAGCGCGCGCTCTACAACACGCCAGAGCCGCTCTTCAGCCAATCTGTGAGTGCGATGATCGATGCAAGCGTTGGCCACTGGATCACAAGGGGCTACGACCTCTACCAGAAGCTCCACAACGGCATAGAGCACTAGGAGTATGCCGATCTCGTGCTTCTGTTAGTCAAAAACTTTTTTTGATATTTTCTCACTCTTTTTGCGTTATCCTGCATCGTGTCTTTTATACATAAGAATGTGCCATGCGTCCACTCCTCTCTGCGAAAACAGGTAGTGTCTACGTCCCAACAGACTTTGGCATCGAAGTGTGGTCACGCACCGGCTACGAGCGCACGCTCCGCCTACCCGACAGCCAGCTGCGCCTGACCTGCCTCGAGCTATCGAAAGACGGAAACTGCGTGCTCGCGGGAACAGACGCTGGAAAAATTTTGCACTGGAATCTTTCGAGCAACGCAGCCGCCACGGAAATAGTGAACACCACGCTCATCGAGCACATGCCAGTGAAAGCGATACGCGCGATTTGCATGGGCAACGATCTGCGCGGCTTCGCGCTCCTCCACGAGGCGGTCGTCGCGCTCGACCTCGCCGCGGGCTCCATGCAGCGTGTAGCGTCGACAGATCTGCCCCCTGGGGCAGCGTCGATCGCGTGCAGCGGTTGCCTCCAGACGCTCGCTGTGGCCTCAGCGTGCGAAATCAAAGTGTTCAGTGTCGTTGCACATTTTTCAGAAATCCACTTGGCGCACATCGCTTCCTGCGTCGGGCACGTGCAGATGCCGACTGCCATGCGCTTTCTGGATCCACAGACGCTCGTTTCCAGCGACGCGCAAATACCAGTGGTGCTCCTCTGGAAGTTTACAGCCCGAGAGCAGAGCGATACAGAAGCTGTCGAGCTTCAGTACTGCGACACGTGCCAGACCTTCGATGCGACAGTCAGCAGACTCACTGGGAGCGCGGAGCGCCTCCTGTGTCTCCACACCGACGGCAGTGCGACTGTCGTGACTATCAAAGAAGACGGTAAGACGATTCAGCCCTGTCACACGTTCCCTGCGAACGAAGGCGAAGCCGTCTGTGCGAACGCCAGCGAAGAAGGCGAGCATAGAATTGCGTATATCATGGCGAACAAAAACATACGCTTCGGCGCAGTTTATGTGAACGATACCGGGTCCTGGATCATGCAGCTCGACAAAGATGTCTCGATGAATCGCGAGGAGCAGAATAAACTACAGGCGAAGGCCCAGACTGCAGAGAACTTTGCAAGCGCGATGCCGGTCTTCCGGCAGGCGGAAGACGAGCCAGGAAGCGCCGTGGTTGCCCGCGGTGCCGTACCGATTCAGCTCCACCAAGCGCTCAACACCGGCGACGGCGCGGCCTTCGAGCAGTTCATGTTTGCGCTCGAGCCAGAGCTGACGCAGCGCACCGTGGCGGGTGTCTCGAAGCGCCACGCGGAGAAAATGCTTGAGCTGCTCGCAGCAACCCTGCAGAGCCCGACGGTAAACGCTGCGCAGATCGGCCACGCGCTGCGATGGCTCACAGCGACGGTCCAGGCGCACAAGGACCACCTGCGCTCGTTGAGCGCGGCCCGGCGGGCAATGCTCCTTGCGCCGCTTCGAGCGGTCTGCGGTGACTACGAGCGCCTCGAGGACACGCTTCGGTCCTTCAGCGCGCGCATGGGCTGCTTAAACGGTATCCGCACACGCTACGTGGAAGCTGAACAGCGATCGAAAAAGACGAGCAAGCGAATGGTGCATCTGCACTTGTAGCACACGCAGAGTATTCGATAGATTGGCTCGTTTTTATGGAAATGGGTAAAAATATTATTTGTTATTCAATTGAATTTATAACTCAACATGATCGAGCAGTACCGTAACTCACAGCGTAATTTATACACTTCGTAACGCACTTTATAAGGGATCAAGCATCTATCAAAGAAACTACGGGGATATCACGGATATCAAAGAAACTACGGGTGCCACGCACAGCACCAGCGTTAAGGCTGTTTGGGAGAGAGAACCAACGCATGAAGATGATGCACAGCCATGTCATTCCCTTTTTGAAGAAAAAGCAATCGTGCTGTGTCCGAGATCAGATTAGCACAAGAGAAGATTTGATCTCACGTGTCTTCCTACTATCTATTAGAATAGATTTGCTGCAGATGATTGCAACGAGATAGTTTTCCCGTGAAAGCTGCTTTCGAATAGCTCCATTGATTTTCTTCAAGCGTGACACTACCATGTGGTGAAGCCAATAGGCGCTGCTAGAGAATTCGCGGCAATTCTATAAACAATGATCCGTCAGTCTCAACTTAGCAATACACGATCTACTTATAATTCACTCGAGGTACATGTACGAATAGACAGTGATAAAAAGTGAAAGTTTGCGTCATTCTCAATGAAAATCACCATCTAGTATCATGCAAGCATAGACAATTGGTTAAATTTTCAAGCCAAGCGATTGGATAAGCATTCGATGAACCTCAGATCTCGGCTTTGACTTCTGCTTCTTCTCCTTCGATTTTTTCAGCGATACTTTCTGCGCTGCGTCTTCTTCGAGTTTGGCGTACTCCTCCGCCTTGTCATCCGAGAGACCCATATCTTCGCCCTCCATTGTGCTCTGAATGACCATATCGCCGACAATCTTCTTCTTACTCGCAATCTGCCAGCACATGAACTCGATGCTGTTCTCTGTGATACAGCGGTAGATATGGACGGGCTTTGTCTGCCCGATGCGGTGGCAGCGGTGGACCGCCTGCTCCTCAATGCCCGGGTTCCACCACGGGTCGAGCACGATGACGTGGTTCGCGACAGTGAGGTTAAGACCGGCGCCGCACGCGATCTTCGAAGCGAGTAGCACGCGCAGCGTAGGGTCCTCGTAGAAGCTGCTCACGACACCTGCGCGCTCGGCGACACTGCGCGAACCGGAAATGCTCAGAAAGTTTATCCGCTCGCGCGCGAGTGCGATCTCGAGGATCGCCATGAAGGACACAAAGTGCGTGAACACGACGACTTTATCGCTCGGGGACTTCTGCCATATGCCCCGAAGTAACGAAAGCAAGCGGTCGACCTTGGCGCTCGACATAAAAGGTTTCTCAGTGAATTTCCGCCGGTACGCCTCAGAGCTCGCTGGGCCAGCGAGTGCTTCTCTAAAAAGGAAACCAGTGCAGCCGCTCCGCGGGCACTTCAACCGTATCGCCGCTGACTCGTGCCGCTCGACTTCGCAGCGCATCGCGCTCGGGGCGTTCGGTGTGACTTTCGGCACGCAGGTCGTCTCGTTGAGCATCGTCCGAGCGCTCAACGGAAGGTTCTCTCCAGGATTGTTCCTCGCCCGGCGCTCGTCGGCGTCAGCGAAGGCGTTTGTCGCACAAGCGCGACAAATCGAGTGCCCGCACGAGAGATGCACTGGGGTCTCCGCGACGCACTTGCACTCCTCACACAAAATTTCCGAAGAAGAGAGCTCGACGTGCTCCACGAGCCACGGGTGGCAGCACACCTGCCGCAGACGCATCAAAAGCACGAGGTACTGCACGCTTTGCCCGTCGTCGAGGTTTGCGATCTGTCGCGCCCGCACAATAAGACTGTTGTAGAGATCAGCCTCACCCTCCCGTAGACTGATGAGCTCAATGTGCTCGATCTTCGGCGGCAACTTAAGGAGAGATACCTTTTCCTTCACAAAGTGGCGCGCTTTGCGACTCGCTCTGCTTGCGCTCCCAGCAGGCACGGGGACCAGGCGGGACATGACTGGCTCGCGGCGGAGGACGACGTCACGAAGCGAACGCGCGATGGCCTCCTGGAGGGCGCGGTCCCGCAAGAGCTGCGAGGAGTCCATCTTCGAGGGGATCGGCAGCGGCGGCGAGTGCACGAAGCGCAGGAGCGTCTGCAGGTCACTCAGGTCGTTCTGCATCGGCGTCGCTGTGATGCACCACCGCTTCACCGCGAGGAGTTCGTTCACTGCACGCCAGCGCTGCGTGTGCTGGTTGCGAATGACGTGCGCCTCGTCCAGCACCACGCGCTTCCACACTATTGAAAATAATGGCCCGCACTTGCTGCGCTCGAAGACCATCGCGTCCCCCGAGCGCCGGTCTGCGTCGATTCGCTCCCGCATCTCAGTCGAAGTCACAGGCCGCGTGGTGCGCTGTTCACCTGATTCGAGGGCCCGCAGGAACTCGTGCGCGTCGTGCCACAGGACGTCATACGTCGTGAGCACCACGTCGTACTGCTCGAGCGTCGCGGCGACGAGGGCACTTCGTTGCGGCCCGTGGTACGTGCACACCTTGAGGGCGTGCGAGGTGGCGACGCACCGCTGGATCTCGCTCCGCCACTGGCTCAGCAGGCTCGTCGGCACGATGACAAGCGTGCGGAGCTCCGGCGTCTGGACGGGAGGTACAGCCCCGACACCGGCAGTGGATGCGGCTTCAATTGAGGACTCAATGAACATTGTGCACTTGCGCTCGTAGTTGGCGTAGAACCGTTTGGAGTACTCAAGCCACCGGCGCACGCGCTGACTGCAATCTGCCGTGACCTCTTCCTCGTTTTTGAGGGTGCCGCGCACGAGTGCCTGCACGCGGTCGTCGATGTGCACTGCGAGCTCAAAGAGGTTCATGTCGGGCTGCAGCAGCCGCGAGCAGTCGCCGATCCCCGGCAGTTTGTAGAGCAGGCGGCACACCGTCGACATGCGCTGCAGCCGCGACACGCACATGCTCCCGGCGCTCTCGATGATCTCGTCTGCGAAGGAGCGGTCGGTCTGCATCAGGCGGAGCGGGTTCAGCAGCATCAAAGCGATCATCTGCACCGTCTTGCCGAGCCCGAGGTGGTCAGCGAGTATCCCACCGTGGCCCGTCAGCTCTTTCCGCACCATCCATCCGACGCCCTGTTTCTGGAACGGGAGCAAGTCAACGGTGAGCATCTTTCTTTGTAGTAGTCTATCAAGGATGCCGGAGCGCATCTCATGAAAGGGCGAGAAGCCCTGAATAGATAAAAGATCCTGCTGTGTTGCTTCGTCGAGTGTGGCGAACTTTCGGTCTTGGCCGCTGAAAGCCGTCTGCGTCGGTACTGCGAGCATAGAATTCATATCGTGACTATTTGCAAGGTTTTCATCAAGAATTTTTGTATTGTGTCGCTTATTTTTCTGCGATGCTTCAGATCGCAATGAGGTGTACCGCGCTGGGTGGTGAAAGAGTGATGATGTTCGAAGCGTTCGGATGAATAAACTCACTGTAGGCATTTCAGGTACATTTTAGTGTTACGAGTAGTGAAACATCACAGATACGATGGCAAATATTCAAGAATTTTAAAACTCTTAAACATCACACAGTGATCTCACGAGGGGTACGAAAAGTCTTTTGGTGCGCTATTCCAAGTTTTTATCGAGACGGACGTTCTCCAATGGAAGCTTGGGAATGGGCAGGCGCCCCGGACGAATAGCGCTCTGAACCGGAGACGACGTCTGTGAAACGTTCATGCTGTAGCACGACATTTCATCAAAGGTTCGGGCACTGAGCGCCGTGCTATATGATGACTGCTCATCGTCATCACGCTCAAAGGTGATTGCCCGCGCCGAAATCGGCTGCTGTTCGACAAGCTGCACTGGCCGGCCATTTTGGGCCTTGCACACAGACTTGTACACCTTGGCGCCACTGGTCTCTATTTTCTCGAGTTGGTCTTTGAGCAAGCGATTCTGGCTCTGAATGCGCTCCGTCTCCTTGTCGACCTTTCGGAGATTCTTTTTGAACATGGTGAAGTCCTTCATGAGGTGTTGGTTTCGTTGCGCGAGCGCGTCGAGCTGGTTTCGCAGGTTTGTCTCCTTGCCGCTGCTCACCCGCAGCTCACGGGTCAGCTTGTCGACTTTTGCCTGCCATTGGATGCTTTCTTTGTCTTTCGTGCTTATTTTGACGAGGAGCTTTTTTATGTGCTCCCGAGCGCTGCGTAGTTGCACGCCTGGCTCGCTCTGGGCCGTCAGGGTTGTGCGCTCTCTCGCGGTGGCCCCACTGACCTGTGGACCATTTTTCACTTTTGGCCCTTTTTGTTTGCCATCGTCAGTTCTCTCCTTCTCGTCGTTTTCAAGCAAATAGCTGTCCTGTGCTTTCATAGACGCGAGTTGGGCATCGAGGGACTTTTTGAGGCGCGCGCTCATAAATCTTGCTCGCGCGCAAGAGTCTAAGAGAAAGTCGACATAGGCCTGGACGTGCTGTAAGCATGCGACGACAGGTACTGGAATGATGGCCTGGTGTTCAGCGTTCCCGTGCACCAACACACCCCCAGATGGGCTCTGCGTATTTGCTTCGGGCTCCAAGGTCGCCTCTATATGCGTCGCTTGCGCTTCTAAAGACTCTATGTACACCTTCATGACTTCTATTTTAGACAGCAGGAGCTTATTTTCCTCACGAATGCTCTGCTGGTGCGTATCCGAGCATCCCGTGCGGTCAGTTAGGTGCTCTGTATGCCTGCGCCCGGTAAGGTCAAGAGAAACTGCGCTTCCGAGGCGCACTTCGGAGTAGTCTATGGTTCTCGGCGTCATAAACAATGACTTTTTTCCGTCATACGGCGAGAGCGCCGGTGGATGCGGTTTCATCTCGGAATAGGCATCAAAAATAGAGGCTGGCGTCGATAGCTGTGAGGAGCATTCGTCGGCACAGTGGTGCAGATCGCTCGAAGTTGCCTGGCTGCGCGATGTTGGCAGGTCAGTGAGCCTTTCCAAGCCTAGTTCACTATTCCCATCGTGACTTTCCCGCAATTTTCGGGAGGAAAGGCTCTCAGAGAGGACAGGCCTTAGCTTCCCGCCGTGTTCATCTCTCCGTTGTTGATTGTTGAGAAGGGAAACGAGCTCTTCAACAGAGTTATTGAGTGTTTCTCGGCGAACTTCCCACTTTTCGATGGCTGCTTCCTTTTCTGCTATAATACTTTCCCGTGCTTCATGCTCTTCCACCTTTTTCGTGAGGTAATAGACGTGAGCTTTCAGTTCATTGAGCTCGTGGGTATGCGCCGTGTCTCGGGGCGACTCGGTGACGCTGGGCGTGGGCCCAACCTCTCGAATGATCCGTGGGCTAGCTATTCGCATAGTCTGACTCGTTTCGGTCCACACAAAATTTTTGCTGAAACCTTGGAGGAAATGCGACATGCGAAGCGCCATATGATCAACTCCGCGCAGCATTTGAAAGAACATTGTCACGCTACTTGTCGATGGTGCATTTCGCCGGTGCATAAGGTGCATCATGCTGCGGTGTTTAGACAAGGGCTTGGATGTTGTCTTCGCTGTTCTGCGACGCTGGGAGTTCTTTTGTGCAGGGGCTCGCATTCGATACTGAATGCATGGGGGCCGGTCGATCAAAATATACTTCCGGACCGACTCAGTTGGACATGGCCCCACTTTTGTTTGGGTATTCAAATGATGCACAACTGCACCCGAATCTTCTGCGAGCTTCAAGGTAACTATGTTCTGACCGGTCTCCAATTGCGGCGAGCTCCGCACGCAAAGTACGAAGAAAGTGCTACTCTCTTGTTTTTTCAGCAAAAACCACTTAAAGATGCGATCAACGAAGCTGTCCTTCGGGCCTGTCCATGAGCGCGTGCGAAAAAATCGACTCAATTTTTTCATGAGGCCTTCGCCGGATCTGCGCTTTTCCGTGTCTTCGAGATGGCCTTGAACGGAATCCTTCCAGTATTTCTGCAAAAGTGCGCTTGGGTCAGCGTGTGTACTCGCTGAAATGAGCTTCAAGCATGAAAAGATTTGGACCTCTGAGCTTGGTAACAAAGGGTTGTCTATATCGGAAAAAGATATGACACAGGCAAGCTCTTTCGTATCTGACTTGTATACGTGGAAAATAAAAACAATGTGCAGTGGATCGTTCTTCGTATCACTTGTCCCCGTGCTTTCGTCTTTGGTAGGCATAAAGCTGTCGCGCACGACTTTCTTGAAAAATAGCTTCGGGTCTGGGATGAGCGCGATATTCCGCCACTTTGGAAGCCTTGAAGAAAAGTGCGCGTAGGTAGTGGTCCGGTTTGACGTGTAGTCGCTCGTAGGATTTTTGATAAAGTTATTCTGCTTGTCTTTATCTGGGCAGAGTGCGAACGCGTTTGCGCCAGTGAGCACCATGCATGAAAAGTCTATCCGAAGCTTGAGAAGGCCCGCTGCCTTCGTTTCCCTGTTTGAGTCATATAGCTTGATCGGGCTAAAGCATGCTCGCATTTTCTCGAGGAATGCCAGGGCCATGTATTCGAGCGAGAGGCTGTTCTCATCTGCACGACGCTGCATGAGAAGTATATTCCTGTACAGAGGCACTTGAATCATGTGCGATTGCACAGCCCCATGAATGGATGGCCAAAAAGCGTGT
Source organism: Perkinsela sp. pyNocScin1 (assembly GCA_964019655.1). Lineage (NCBI taxonomy): Eukaryota > Euglenozoa > Kinetoplastea > Prokinetoplastida > Perkinselidae > Perkinsela > Perkinsela sp. pyNocScin1. Next base: position 408,873 of record CAXHTR010000008.1, read on the forward strand.
AGAATGTCTGATTCGTCTGAGCGCGCCGGGAATACTTCGCTAAGCCTGAGGGTTATTGACTGTGTACCCTCACTAGCAGTTGATGACTGCGCCCGATCCTTGGCCCTCCCCGCCTGGCCATCCTTCTGTGCAGAGCGACTTGGAATAAACACAGCAGAGGTAAGTTTGATGCAAAGCTTCAAAGATGCATGCTGCTCCACTGCTGCGGAAGACTGCTTTCCTTGGGGCAAAGTCCTGGTATCATATCCTATCTTTTTCATAAGATTCAATGAAATAAAGAAACTCGACTATGTGTTTTTAGCAAAAGGAAAAAAGGCTACCAGCGCGATGCTACACGATATTTATGAGCTGTAGTGCTTCCGGCAAATTTTGCTCGAGAAACATCGTTTTCGACTCATGCGGAGTCCCTGTATAGATAGATGTGCGTACAGGCTTATTTCCTGCGAATGCACGTAAGAGTGAAGAAAGTCCGTCTATGAAGTGGACCGCGCATCGGTCAAGCACATCTGCTTTGCTCATCTTGTCTGCATCAAAGTCAATGGCGGACTTCCGCCTGAGGCTGTATGACCGTATCATCAACTCCTCTTTAAGTGTCACATACCAAATACTGCTCTGTATCTTTTTGCCCGCTGATCGAAATGCCTGGTCAAACTCTTCGAAGGAAACGAACTCATGGCCAAACTCATCTTCCTTTGCCTGAATGGTGTGGTAGAGGTACACTGCGGTCGAAAATGGGATGATGAGCGTTTTTTTCGCTAATGCAGCCCCACTGAAAAACTCGAAGACAGATTCCATTGAGCGCAAAGCAGTGGACGGCTCATCTGCACCACCGAAGCTAAGCGGGCAAATGACGACTGGGGAGGCTATCTGAAATATTTTATCAGTGATGCTTTCTGCTGGAACAGGAAATCCTTTCGGAAGCATCGTCGTCATGAAATTCCGGAAGCGCTGTATCTTTTTCGAATCTATGTTTCCCTCCAAGATTCTATCACTGTCTAATTTCTGGTTCCACAATGCAACAAAAACTTGGGAAGTGAGATCACCCAGCCACTTTTCCTCGTGTAATGGAAAGTGCAGTGTTTGCAATCTATGATTTCCACGAGACTTGTCTGGTTGAATCATGGCGGATTTGAGTGGGTGCCCTCGCAAAAGGAAAAGTAGAAGTGCGCTGACAAAAACGTCGTGGGACTGCAGAATATGCTGCACATCAAGGTGGAATGAAAGCTGACAAAGCGCATCAACGCTCATCTGCGCCGTATTCTTAATGAAATACGGCTGCAGTGGCACCGCTTGATGCGCCCCGAGGTGCGTGTATGCCTCAATTATGTATTCGATTGTGCGAAAGTATGAGCCTTTTGGTAGGCAGCGCGAACTCTCGCGGAGATGCATCTCGTAATCATTGAACGAGGACGCTTCGCCCAAATTCATACCGTAGTTCTTCATGCTTTTGAGCACTTCTTGGATCATTTGAAAGCCATTGTGGTACTGGAAAGGCATGTGGGTGTAGCTGCTCAGCATCTCTCTTGAGTTTGCTCTGGCTCCGTGACGCAGTTTACCCGATGCCTTGAGAATTGCAGACTTGGTTCGCTGCGATTTACCGATCACTTCAATCAGGGTCTGAAAAACACAAAGTGGCAGTGCTATTCTGTTTTCATGCATCACATGTAGAGTCTGCAGCGCATCTGCCAAATATCCTGCCCGTGCGAGGGCAATAACATGCGTTGAATGATCAATCGTTGAGCGCTTCTGCACGACACTATCGCTCTGTGCACTTCCGCTTTTGCCGCTTAAACGTGGGAGTTCAGATGAAACTTTGACCGGGCCAAGTATCTCTGAAGCTTCTATCCGTATCTGTTTATGTGCGTCAATATCGCCCATGTCAGCTGCAATGTACATCAAAGTCTCATATGCGATTGTAGGCGTGGAAAGCGCTTCACCCGTCTCTAGAGTTTGCATGCACTCATCTTTGAAGCGACGGACGTATGACTGCGCAACATCAAGTCGATGCTCGTAATCCTTTGCCCTGCTACAGCCGAAAAGTAGAGCCTCAAGGAGCCTTTCATCAAGCACAACATAATTCAGAACAGATGGCTCAGTCGCTTCTGATGACATGGCCAGCTGGGCGTCCATGATGCCTACGAGCATCTTAAGCTCTCTACCGCTCGATACATTTAAGAAGAGCGAGCTCAGCAATCCGTTCGGGATAGGTATCTGGAGAAGTATTTCGTCTATGTTAGTGGACATGCTTGCATCTTCTGTTCGTGATTGGACAAAGAGTGATGCTAGGTAAACAGAAAATTCGAAAGAGTTTTTGAGAAGTGTCGAAGCCTCGAGTATGAGTGAGCTAACAAAATCTGTTTTGAGCATTGGAAAATACTGGGAGACGGAAACACCCTGTCGCCGGGCCTCTTGGGCTTGAACGAACCAATCTTCAATGATCACCAGCGAGAGCATGCAGCTCGAAGTGTACTGTAGAAAATGGTATTGAATAGAAGGAATAGAGCGAAGATTCCGGGGAAATGCCTCCCAAACTGCATCCACTTCCTCTGTTGATCTCTCTAGTGGTAAATCAATCGAATCGCTGCCGTTCTGGAGATTGTTGCTCACAACCTGCAGAGCAAGGATGGCATCTTCCTCACTGAATCGCACACCTGCAGAGCTTAAGTCTTTAATAACAGTGGAGAGCTTTGATGGAATGTAGGGCGTTTCTCGCAAGAATGATGGTAAATCTATGGAAAGACGTGTATCCAAGCCAAAATTCTCCTGCTCGCTGTTTGGCATTGTCTTGGAGTCTTTTTTTCTCTCATTAAAATTCTGAAAAGCGATGATTCGTGCCTTATATGCTTTCGGATCAGTTATGGAAACTGCCTTAAAACGTAAAATGGAATGACGCCGCGCAAAAAATGTGTGTGTGCAGCGCATTCCATGCTTGGTTTGATCCTTAAGAAACCAGACGTAAAACCTATGACATTGAAAAAGAATGAGCGGAGAAAACTTATATTCTTGCGTAAACCTTCACAATGATTAACTACAAGTTGGCAAAGCAAAAACTCTCATAATGCATGTCTACGAGCGTGTAGAGAGTATGTTTCAAATGAAGTTCATGAAGCTCTTAGCGTGTGGGGCTGAAAGTGCGGCATTGAACTGACGAATTTCAGGATTTGCGAGCGTAGACTGGAATCCAGTGTTCCTGTCAAAAGTAAAGCGCAAATAGGCTGCCTTGTTTCCGACCTGCCCACAGTAATTCGGTGCTGAGAAGACAGTTATACACTTTCCTTCATGATGCACTTCATAGCCTTCATGCTTAACTTCGTGTGATCGAACGAGAAGCGCAAAGCCATTAGTCTCCAAAAAGTGCTTCGTGACATCAGGACCAAAGGCTACTCCGATGCCACGTTTATTCTCGCTCCTCCCCGGCTTATCTTGTGGGTCGCTCCACAGCATATCGCACATTAAGCCCGATTCTGGGATATCTATAGCTCTATTGACTTTATTTATGTCTCGCAATGTGACACCGTCTGTTTGGAACAAACCACCGTGCACGACGAAAACTGTGTTACCTAGAACATGGCACAGCGGCAACGAACGGAACACGTCATGGGCCAAGTCATACAAGTCTGAAGTATACTTTGTTCGCATTTCATTTTCGAAACCGTAGACTTTATTGAGGTTCAATCCTTCGTGATTTCCTCGAGCGAGGAAAAAGTGGTTCGGGAGCAAAATCTTGAACGCACACATTGTCAAGAGGCACTCAACACTGTACGCACCACGGTCCACAACATCGCCATTGAATAGATACGGATTTTCTTCCGACGGGAAGCCATTCTCATCAAAGAGCTGCATGAGATCAAAGAATTGACCATGGACGTCGCCACACACGGTAATTCGCGAGTTTGGCGTATAGTTGATCGGCACTGCGTTCGGGAACTTCGCGAAAGTATCTCTTGCTTCCATGAAGATCCTTGTCGTATACCTTTGGTGTAAAAGCTTGCCTTTCTTAAAGGTCTCTAGCATGTTGAAGATAAATTCTTTAGTGATAGAACCTTTACTCGTGGACTCCCAGAAGCACGAGGCATCCATATTCTCAGCGCTCTCATCCTGACTAGCGCTCCATAATGAGCGAATCGATTCTTTCTCATTTTCAGAAATTCTGAAGTTCTGCCAATCAATGACTTCGTATGGGCGCTTTGATTCTTCACTTGTAATCGCGAGAAGAAATTTTCGCTTTGTTTCTTCTTTTTTGCATTCTTTGCACATTTTCGTCGAGTCCCTATCGGTGGGAACGAATTTGAGGGCAGACTGGAATAATTTAAGTGCGTCCGTCATATGGCCGAGTACATAGTGTGCGTAGCCTTTCCGGTAGTACGCTTTCGCAAAACTTTTCTTGACACCTTCTTCATCTGCGTCTTCTGCTGCGAGAAGGAGCAGAGCTTTATCGATGTCGCTGATCGCTGCCCCTGGGCATTCTGTCCGAAGGTACATGAGTGCTCTGTTCAAAAATGAAGCGGTCATAGACTGGTCAATATCTATTGAGTTATTGTAGTGCTCTATTGCCTTGTAGTAATCACCGGCACGAAAGAACGCGTTTCCTGCTTCCCTTTCCTTCAAAGCTTCCGCCTTCGTTGAAACGCTCATTTATCTTTAAGTGAATTATTCAAAAGAGTGGAACTAAGTGATTATCTATCCTAATCAGATCCATATTTGATAAAAAGTGCAATCTGCCTTTCAATGGAATCAGTCATATCAATTATTGCATAATTTCAATCACTTAGTGTTGCTATCGGCCGGGTCTTGGCTGTCAACATCAACGTTCATGTCTTGCTTTTCAGGCGCAGAACCTTGCTTCGACTCGTCAGCCTTTGGATGAGGAGGATTGGGTTTCTTTTTGTTCAAGACAAATGCCGTGCTCATCTCAACCTCCCGGTATTTACCAGCGAGGATTTCATTCGTCAGCACAGGATCTGCGAAAAGAGGCTGGGCTTCTGCTTCAGCAGATTTAGATTTGAACCAATCCAATGCATTTCCCAGGTGCTCGTGCAACTTTTGCAGCTCTTCTGGTGAATGCCACCCACCGTCAGCTTCTGCTTTCAGAGCGATTGCCCTCTCCTGCAGTCCCTCAAGCCTCTGGCAAAACTCTTGCTTGCCCAAGACAACGTCACCGAAGTTTCTGTAGCGGCGAACAGCTCCATCAATGATATCCTTCATAGGCCCGAGGCGTGATGCGTAATCCTCAATGCTTGCATCATAGCCATCGTCGGACTCAAGCCAGGCACTATTCTCTGCGCATTGCTGAGCAAATTTCTGCACGTCTTGTGGCTGAGTGAAGCGATTTAGCTCGCCATCTGCATCGACAATTTTGTATTTGTACTCATAGAAGCATTCTTCGAGTGAATTACGTGTCTCTGCAGTTTTTTGAACCAAAGCATCTCTCGCGCTCATTTCTTTTTCAGATTGCTTGGCTCGCAATAATGAATCAGCGGACATACCGATCTCAAGTGGGTGCTTTTCAATAAGAGCTTGGGAAACCTTTCGCTCTTTTTTGATTCGCTTTTCTTGTGGAGCCTCGTCTGATGCTCGCTCTGCTTCTCCTACCGTTTCGCTTTGCACGCTTTCCATTTTCTGGTCCTGAGAAGCTTCACACGTTTCTGTGCACTCCTTTTCATACTCTGTGATTACCTGTGCGGAAACTATGTCAATTATCCCACTCAGATTGATCTTAAACCGGAGCTTTACTTTGTTCGTTTTTGAAAGAATCGATTCATCGATTTGTACATCTGAGGCGACGTTTGTCACAGTGCTATGGTTGAGAATATGCTGCATTGGAGTAAAGCGGCGGCAGACACCAGATTCCAATGAGTTTTCGTAAAAAGTGTACACTTCGAAGGTTTCGTCGCGCTCGAAAGTGACATCAAACACTTTTGGTGCACTATCGCCTACCTTAACAACGTTCACAACCTTGTTGACGTCATTCGAGAGAAATGGGTACTGGCTGGGGTTAATTGTCGTCTGCACCTGTGCCTGTGGACTAAAGTAGCCGATTTTCGTCGGATAAACCGCAATATCAGAAATTTTATATTCTTTGACCTTAAAATTAGGAGAAAGCATTGCCGCAAGGACCGCACACCCTTTGCTCACCGTTTCTGTGGCGTTCAAAGTCGCCCTAGGCTGAGAACCGAAGATTGACTGAGTGACAGTCTTCACCATGGGGATGCGAGACCCCCCACCTATGAGCTCAACACTCAAGGTAGAAACATCGATGCTGTTTTTACTGAGATCTGAAGCCATAGCTAGGATTTTAGTACATACAGCTGAGTATCTGCGAGTGAATTCTTCAATCAATGTTTCAAATTCTTCTCTAGTAAAGCTTGGAAAGTGAACGTCAGTATCCTCAAATAGGCATTCAAGCGAGAGTGAGGTCACGGGATTCGCCGAAAGAGTAGTTTTCACTTTTTGGCACGCTTGTAAGAGCCTCACTCGTGCTTTTTTGTGCGTGAAAACGTCAAATTTGTACTTTTGCTGTATGAGATCGCGGAAATAGTTGAGTAAGATCATGTCGATGTTGCGAGTTCCCAGGTTCTCATCGAAGCACGTAGCAACAACTTTCATTTCAGTTGAGAAGAAGCGAACGACAGATGCTGTCGTTGCACTGTGGCCGACATCAATAAAGCAAACGTCGATGCCGTTGCTTTGCGTGCTATCAGGTGCGGGAAATTCTCCACTCTTGAAAATGCCGTAGTCCAATGCAGCTGCGGTCGTTTCGTTCAGAAGAGAGAGGCAGTCAATATCAGCTATTTCGCATGCATGAAGCATTGCGATTCGTTGATTCTGGGTAAAGTACGCTGGGCATGAGAGAACGCAGCTCGGTTTCGACCCTTTCAAATTCGTCGAGACTTTGTAAGAGTTTGCGATCTCTTTGAGGTGTGTCAGAATCATGGCAAACACTTGCTCAGGCTGAAAAGAGTGCGATTCTCCATTGTACTGCACTTGAAATGCAATGTCGGATGCCTTGTCATCGGCACCACTCAGCTTAGACGTGACATATTGCATTTCCGATTCAAGCTCTGGGCTTCCGTATTGCAGACCTATGAATCTCTTGACTGACTGCACTGTGTTTGCTGCATTGCGCACCAGCTGGTCAGCCGCGCTCTCACCAATGTGGCGTTCCTTTTCCCCAAAGCTTACAAGAGATGCGTTATCTCGCTTTGATATACCGTTGAGTAAAACATCAACTCCGCCCTTGCCTGCCATTGCAACACGCGAGTTGCTATTCCCAAAGTCGATCCCGATGACAGACATACAATATGAAAAAAAATTGGATTAATCAATAAAAAATCGTATGTTAACGAGCGCAGCCGAGTCCAATAGAAATACACGGGAAACTTACCACCTTGGAGCACACTCTTGCCAAACTTTTGGTACGCTGAATTGATGATCATGCTTGACTGCAGGTGCTTTTCTACACATTTTTCAAGACAAAAAGCCTCACTGAACGTTAAAGAGTTGGTTAAATACGAATCTATACATCGTGGGGAGCATGATTTCAAAGCACTCATATGAATGCGGTCTTCTTGCAGCTCCTTCGTGAAATCATATTCTTGGCTGGCCACTGACTTCATTTACCAATACCAATAATAAAGCTATAAGGTACAACAGTTGAATGCCGACGCACAAAAGTCTTCATTCAATGAAGCCTTAGATGAATTTTACGGAAAAATCATCCAAATCTTTGATTGGGCTCGGTAATCTATGCGGTGTCGGGGGTAAGAGAAAATTTGTTTCGCTTATCGGGGACAATGCCTGATGAGGAGGAGTTTTGCAAAATTTCGTTTCTGTTAGATCTGAGTGTCCATCATATGATATTTGTTGCACTGCTGTCGAATGATTCGTGCAAAAGTCTTCATTTGCTTCTCGAAACTCCCTCGATTTGCTCTGTACGTCATGATATTTTCCTGGAGAATCTTCAATGACCCAGATAGACTCGTGATAAACAGACCTATCATTCAAGAAAGTCGCCGAATCCAGTGCTGCGTATGGCGTCTCCCAAGCAATTTTATCAGCATCCAAAATGCTCACATGATAATTTTCGATAGCTGGGACAGGAAGACCCATCCTTTCATTGCTATTTGCCATGCTACTGAGGGAGTTCTGGATGGAACGAGTGAATTTCTCTGAGATTTCGGCAATTTCTTGAGCATTCATGGAGCATGGCATACGTTGCGTCATTCCTTGTGCCTCCTTTGACTGCTTGTGAAATTTACAGAGTAAATCATCAAATGAAAATGAGCGTGAGCTTGCGAAAGTATTGCAGGAAGATTGCATACCGAGGCGTGCAGATACACTCGAGAAACTGCTTTGTTTTTCAAGCCCGTTTGCTGCCAGAAAAGCCTCGAAACTTTCGTTTTTTAGCTTAAGCTTGTGGAAATCAGCTATGCGCGAGCGAATCTCAGATTTATTGGCCATGTATGTGCTCTTTCGCTCATCAACCGAGGAAGCTCTCTCAGAGAGCCTTGATTCAAGATTTTTAAGGGAGTGCCTAAGTTCAATTGATATGGATTTTTCCTCTTCTACATTATGTATCAACGATCTAGGAATCGAAATTTGCTGGTGGTGCATGCGAAATGATGATTCTTTTCCCTTCAGAGATTCAAAGGCAATGGCCTTACTCTTAACATCATTTCTCAACTGGGCCAGTTTCGCTGTTTGTTCGTTTCTTACCTTCTCTAACTCATGCTGTTTTTCCTCGAGAGTCTTCGCAAAGTCCCTTACACGGCATCTAATCTTGTGAGTCTCTGCCTGAATATGCGAAGCATGTTCGAATTTCTCGAGTAATTTCCCGAGCTGCAGCTTCAGCAAGTCATTATCACGTGAAAGGGCGCTAGCTTGCTGCTTCACAGCGCCGATCTTCAGGCTATTATTTTCAAGGATTCTGTGATGCTTCTCCTTCAGATGTAAAATTCTTCCCGAAATCTCACGAATTGTGCTGCATTTCTCGAAAGCTTGGGACATTATCAGCTTTTCGTTCGAATCGGTAGAATGAATGGATTCGACCGATTGACTTAAATTTCCATTCTTCAATGAAGATACATGGCTGTTTGCGGAGGTGTCCTGGCTCTGAGAAAAGGTATTCATGCTATGATAACTTTCCTTGAAATGGTTGAATGGGTTCCATAAAGACATACTTCCATTAGATTCCAGAGAAAATGCAGTGTCTAATTTGGGAGCATTGTTCAGCTTTTCCACTGGTTCTCTCGATAACGACCTAGTGTCATCAGAAAATGGATTGTCAATGGATAAGCTTGGGCTTATCATCTAGAATAAAAATCAGTTGAAAGCAGTAACATATTGAAAAGAAGGTATGGTGTACTATTTATCGCCGATTTAAGATGCTTCACTGAAAATGTGCACAAGCAGCTCATTGGCTACGCCTTACGACAGTATTTACTACTAAACACGAAGTTTCTTGTTCCATCATTATTGAATATTTTGGCCGTGTCATGGGCTCAATATTTTTCGATATAACTCAAGTATGCCTCGAAATACTTTTACACATTGACCTCATAGGTGAAGATATTTCTGAATGTATTAACGAGTAACTACACGCCGAGAGAGTTTTTTCTAGAAAAAAATTTATGCTTCAATCGATTAAGTTGAACAAAGTATGAGCATCGCCTTCATTGGGAATCGGATAAATGAGTCCATCCCGAGGCTAGTGTATACAGAATAGTTAATCATCGAGTGCGAAACACTTTAGAAACATTTTCTAGTATTCAGGTCTACAGCGTGTATGTATGTGTGTGTGTGTGTGTGTGTGTGTGTGTAGAGACTAAAATTCAATAAAATGCCCTCTGCATATAGTATTGCATACTATGAAAATGTATTGCTGCACTACTCGCTTCATGAAATTAGGTGAACAATAAATGGGTGTAATTTCGAGCAATAACAACTCTATTTCAGTCGAATTTCGGCTTTCTGAAAAGCTATCAGTGGAGAAAAAGCACTTCTGTCGTCCAAGTAAGGGCGATAGAACTCGTGCAAGTGTCCAAGAAGAAATAGAAAGTAGTGTAAGCACTAATTTTCGATTATTCGTATGCCCCCCACAGTCAATCTGTCGGCGTCTCTTCGGAGTAGTTTGCCGAGGTGCATGGAGTGGAAATGCTATTTTGATCGGGAAAAATACATTTATTGCTCCCCGGCATGTTGTCAATTGCATTTATCCAAAAATAGTGCGGCCCTATATGGTCAAACAATCTCATATACAGAGTAGCTTACACTCATGGAAAAGCCACTTCAAGAGCGATGTATTGCTAGTTGAGAGTCATAATTTTTGCTATGCAAAACAACCAGCTCAAAAAGGTAAGGGGATATTCAGGGTAGTTTCAGTCGCGAGATCAAGCACAGTAGAAGTTGATGCTGTGATTTTATATGCACAGCAAATAAACTTAGAAGCTGAGGTAGGTTTTTCGCGTGAATTTCCGCAGAGTGAACCGGCTGAATCCTCATGCAGCAGTTTTCGCCCCTCGTTCAGACAATCGAACTCTGAGGAAATGACCATGAAAATGTGCAGTGATGAAATTTGTCCCGGTGACGCGGTCATTACGCTTTGGATTCGACCGATTCCCCATCTTGGGGATTTCGATGACCCAACGGGTATTAGCGACCTTTCAGAGCTGCTTACTTCTCGCAACTGCATGGCTTATACAATTAGCTACGTAGAAAGCTACGTTAGATATCCGTTCATTGTTATTCAAACAAGCAAACACGAGCATGGCAGGAGACTTTCTATCGCTAAACTACAGGAGGAAGTTAAGAAAAGGAATCTTTTGGGATCAAATTCAGAATTTGTCGAATCCACATCCTTGGGATCTTCAGGGGGACTGGTATTTCGAGTTTCAATTCATAAGCATCAGCTAAAAGATCAAATGGACATCAGTTTGAATCCTATAGGGTTTCACATCGGTAAAAATGACGTTAAGGCGAAGGCACCGGAAGGTGCAAGCGCTAGAGAGATCGTCTACAATTTTGACGAAACGAGACCACTTGGTGAGTTTGTGCTCTTTGATCAAGCGATGAAAAATATTCAGCACCCGATCGAAGTGCTAAGCTAATAGTTTCATGTCGGACAGGGGCAACTAGTTTGTGGTAAGTCACTGTAAGTGCACTGATATCAAAAAATTGGGATTTTCTTCGCTGCGGCACAATTTCCACGTGGTTTTAGAAAAATGAACATTGTAAGGGTGTTTGTATGAAAACAGCTAGCATCAGTGATAACCAGAATGTTCCGTCGCCATACGTTTCCTTTATTGTGGTCACAGGCTTAGCGAAACTACCGAGCCCTGTTTCCATCGCACTTTTTATGATCCTGCCATTTATTTCTTTGAATCTACTGATCTATGAGTATGAACTGAATGGTTTTCCCATAGGTGCGATCTGATGAAGGCACACAGCGTTTGTGATCTATCTTTCCAACCTCAAAGGAAGAGTAGAAGAAAAAGTCAACAAAGACTGCACTTTCTCTTCCCGCGATTTAACACACCCAGGTGTGCTGGTTCATTGTTAGGGGCAGTCAAAAGAAAAACTTATGATAAGCAAAGATCAGCGATTATCAATAGTAGTGAATTATTCGACAACAATTTGGAAACAAGGCTGCATCAGTTTCAGAAAGCAGCAGCATCTTGCGACGAGCAAAATCGATGCCTGGAAACCGAGAAACTTGGTGGCAGAAGAGCTGGATTTCGTGCGACCGTGAAGACATATTCGATGGCAAAGAGCCCTGCGTGGAATGAGACGTTTATTCCTGTGGTGAGATTCTATTCGAGCCAACAAAAAGCCCGTGAGTATATGCTCTCGAGCAAGCCTGTATCTCAAAAATATAAAGAAAGCTTCTCACCCCTACATGCGATTGCGGACATCGGAGTGAGGCTAGTAGCTAGTGCTACCTTTGGATCCCCAAGGACCTTACCTGAGAACCGGACGCATACGATGAAAGACTCAGTATCTCATTTGAAATCAGAAACGAAAGTTTTTCTTGATTTCTATGGTAACCAGACGATCGCATTGGCAGCTCCCAATGAAGCTGATGAATCAATGAAAGGCCCAGTTAGAGTAGGTGAAATAGCCACGGAAAGCACGACTGACGAGACCTTACGATACAGGAGTAAATGCTCCATTACCATCACTCATGGCAATGTTCAGCTTGAGATCACTTCTGAGCCTGCAGAGCAACAGCATTCTACTCGCTCAAATCGTGTGGGCGGACTTTCTACGCTCAAAGAATCACAAGCATCATTTGGAGATTTCTGTTTCGATGCGGACGCTATTCTTCAGATGCGTGTTTCCCAAACAAATAAAAGTATTCTTCACATGCATCGAACAGGCCAAAGGTTTGACTTACAATCAAGGTCTGAACTAACTGTGCTGAGGCCGCGCATTCATGCACCACATTACAATTTTTCACCCTATTGGCAGTTGCATCACAAAAAATACATGAGCCCTTCAGTTGCTCACTACATTCGATATTCAGCTACCTGGAGCCGAAGAATAAGACTACTGGATCGTCCATGTAAAGAGGAAAGTGCCTTTGAGCACTCTGTGAGCAACATGCCGCCCGATTGCCAATCAAGAGAGCGAAGTATGAGCAACTGGCTATCAGGTATCGTGCGTTATGCTCACTATTACCGTTCAATCTTCCCCAGAAATGATGTTTCGGGAGATTCATACAGAGTAAATGCATCCAAAAAAGTGTGCGATGTAAATAGAGTGAAAGCGCAAGCAGGTCGATTTTCGTACTCTACTTTGCTACCAGAAGTCACACAGCATTTTTGCACTGAATTAACGCTTCAAAGATGACCCTATCGAGTGCAACTTTGAAATGATCTAAATCTCAAGCATCGGTTTCAAAATTTGCTTTCACATATTTAAGCCTAACAAATGTCTGCCAACATAGGAACAACCGGTAACTGGGGAAGCCTGCAAGTGAGCGATGAGGCTGTACAATTAGTCGCTGATGATGAGAAAAACACAGTGTTTTCGATTGGTCATGATGAAATCGAAAACTGTACATTGTTCAGAAATGATATCAAAATTCAGCTCAAAAAACAAGGTGCTGGAGAAAATTCAGAGCAAAACGGCCAAGCCTTCACAATAGCTCCATGCGAGCTTAAATTTTCAATGGCTCAAGATGTATTTTCGGCTACAGAGGATGCCATGACCCCCAAGCAAGCCCACGAGAGAATATCGTCGCATGTAGCAAAGAGACAGGCTTCTCACATGGGAAATGATGAATCTTTAGAGCAAACTGCTACATTAGTTTGTATATCGACTGTCTCTATGGCAATCCCTTACGGCACTTTTGATCTTACAGTGAAGTCATCATCTATCCATTTCCAAAAAGAAAAGAAAGGTGGTACTACGGAAGATAGCCTTCAAGTGCAGTTTCATGTTCCGATCGCGGACATCCATTTAACTTTCCTTCTGCCCTACCCAGTTTCACAAGGCAGTGACACTGCTTCTGCGCGAAAATATCTCGTCATAGTACTGAATAAATCCATTCTTATCGGCTCGACAAGGCACTCATACATCGTATGTGCTGTTGATGATGATGATGAATTCACGCAAGATGAGCCCCTCAGCACGACTCTGTCGTCGATGGATGACTTGCAAAAGATTTTTAACGGCAAGATCGCTGACGAAGATGTGCATTATCGTGAAGAGGGCGCAAGTATAGCGCTCATAGGGGCTAAAAGTGAACTCCTTGTGAAGATTGTTAAAGGTATGGCAAAAGTACGAACGCTTGGCCAAAGTTCCTTTCAGAATGCAACAAACCCCAAAGATATCAGCTCACCATACGTTCGCTGCATGCACCGATCAGCGAATGGGCATCTATACTTACTAGAGAAATATTTCTTGTTTCTGCACAAACCCGTTGTTGTTGAGCCCATAAGCGAGATTCAGCTATGCACATTAGAAATGACGTCAGCATACTCTCAGACATTTACAATTACGTTTGACATGAAGAGCAATGATGGAATGACATCAAAAAACAAAGTGAAATTCGCAAATGTTCCAAAAAAGGAGTACCTGAATATTCAAGCATGGCTTTCTTCGAAGGGCGTGCCATTGAAGGAGCTGTCGGATGAAGTGGGAGAGGAGGACATGGATGTCGACTCCGGGTCAGATTACGAAGCCAGTGATTAATGTGTGAAATCCAACTGATAATAGCTGATAATGCTTTCAATGAGATTTGAATTCCCCCATCTTCTTTTTCAAGTCTTCTTTTTTCTTTCTGAATGAAAGCTGAAGAATCTATCAGTAAAGAGGCCGTATCCACGGCAAACCAATCGTATGAGCACAAAGTTTTCGATGATATCCAGCCGGAAAAGAAGCATCTTTTTCCGAAAAAGGAACAGGAGAATATTGGAGAATCGCCTTCCGCAGAGACTGATGAAACCTTTCACGATGAATACGCTGATGTGCCACAGAGGCTTTCTGATGAAGCGCTGACAGAAGAGGATAAATGGGAGCTTATTAGTGCATTTTTTGATCAGCACGGTTTGGTATCACAGCAAATCGATAGCTACAACCATTTCATTTTGAAAGGAATTCCTCAAATCTTAAGAGATTGCCAGCCGGTGGAGCTTGAGATTACCGAAGATTTTTCATCAGAAAGAGGTCAGGTCCTCATAGAAGATGAGAGTGGCGAGCAGCGTCTAAAGAGCGGAAACATGGGCCGCGAATGGTTGACTATAGAGCTTACTGATGCAACGCGTGCAATGCCGCAAGAAGAGGGCGCACTTCCATTCGGTGGAGACACTGCACATCTTCTGTACCCGCAGGCCTGCCGGCTTCGAAAAACGACATACGCTGCACCAGTCTTCTGCGAAGTTCGAGTTCGTAGATATCAAGAATTGAAGGGTCAAAGCGACATCAGGTCTACTGGTGGCCAGACACAGCCTGCTGTGAAGCTTATTTCTGATCATGTTCATTCAAAGATTGATATCGGTCGTATCCCGGTGATGCTCAAGTCTGAGTGGTGTAACTTATCCCAAGTGCAAGAGGCTGAGATGCCCTACACTCATGAATGTCTCCATGACCAGGGTGGCTACTTCATTGTCAAGGGCAATGAAAAAGTACTGATTGCGCAAGAAAGACAGGCAACAAACACTGTAATGGTTCACTACAAAAAAGAAGATACATTTCCATATATCGCCGAGGTTCGCAGTGCCCCTGGTGAGAGCTATCGCTACCCCAGTGCACTGAAGCTAAAATGGCACAACAATGAATCAACCATCAAAGTGCAGCATCGCTCGCTCACAGAAGATATTCCACTCTTTCACATCTTACATGCTCTGGGATGCTCGAACGACAAGGACATGCTCGAAATGTGTTGTTATGATATCCATGATGAAGAAATGGTTGAAAAATTGCGCGCGAGTATTCAAGAAGCTGCAGAGCTCAATTGTGCGACCCATTCGCAGGCCATATGCAGACTTAGCTTGCGTATTCGGCCAGATCTCGCATCAAGGCCGATTGAAGTTCAGGAGGCATTTGGAAGACAGTTTCTGCAGCTTACTTTGCTACCACACGTCGGCGTGCATGAAGGCTCTGAAATTCAGAAGGCCTTTTACATAGGGTACATGACGAATAAGCTTCTGCAAGTCATGCTTGGCCGCCGTGAGCCAACTGATCGAGACTTCTACTCAAATAAGCGAATCGACACCGCAGGCGCTCTCATGGGTCAGCTCTTTCACCAAATCATTGTGCATTCCATGCATCGCAGTCTCAAGCCATTCTTAGAGAGGGAGATCAAAAAGCGCAGCCGTATCAACATTCGAGATGCTTTCAGTCGATGTGTGGGAAATGCGGTCACAAGCAACATGGCGTACTGTCTTGCAACAGGGAACTGGGGCATTCGAGCCTATGTGATGTCAGGTGCTGCGGACGGCAATGCAACAAAAACAGGAGTTTCCCAGGTTCTCAATCGATTGACATACTCGAGTTCGCTGTCTCATCTTCGTCGATTGAATACACCGGTTGATTCCACAAGCAAGCAAACCGGGCCTCGAGCGCTACACAGCAGTCAGTGGGGCGTTCTGTGCCCATCAGAAACACCTGAGGGGGCACAATGCGGTCTTGTCAAGAACTTGTCGTTGATGTCTCTGTGCTCTACTGGTGAAGATCCTCGACCGATCATTCAGTGGCTCGAGCAGCGAGGAGTTGAAACCTTTTTCGACATGACATGCCACACCGCCTCAAGTATACAAGGGACAAAGGTATTTGTGAACGGGCGATGGATAGGAATGCACCAGAAAGTTTTGCCCCTCGTGAAAGCGCTACGCAACGCGCGACGAAATTCAGTATCGTTTAAGACGAAGAAGTCCTTTGCGATGTCGAATTCCGATGGCATAGTTAGCTTGTACACGTCCATCGTCTATGATCCGTGGGATCTGGAGCTCCAAATTTGGACCGATGCCGGGCGCCCTCTACGGCCACTCCTCGTTGTTGAAAATCAGCACGTCAACCTTACGCGAAGCAAATTCGCCCACATGAAGGCTGACGTTCTCTGCTCGTCGAAAATGTCGCTTTGGTCCAAAGTTGTTCATAGTGGACCTTACATCGACATTCTCGACACGCAGGAGCAAGATGGAGCCCTAATTGCCCTCTCAGATGACGACCTTGGCCGAAATGCCTATACACACTGTGAAATACATTTGAGTATGATTTTCGGAATATGCGCGTCAATCATTCCATTCGCAGATCATAACCCAGGAGTGCGAAATATCTATCAGAGCGCTATGGGTAAGCAGGCCATGGGTATTTACGCATCAAACTTTGCACAGCGCTTCGACACCACAGCACACGTTCTCAACTATCCCCAGAAGCCACTATGCCGAACGATGCCAATGAGTTACATGCACAGCAACGATTTACCTGCGGGGCATAACGCCATCGTCGCCATCATGTGCTACTCAGGCTACAATCAAGAAGACTCTATTATCTTTAATCAATCTGCCATCGATAGGGGATTTTTCCGCTCAACTCGGTATCAAGTTTATGAAAGTGAGCCAACATCGAAGGAAATGTATGAGAAGCCGGACAGCATTTCGTGTAAAATTCGACCGAATGCGAATTATGATCTGCTCGATAAAGAAGATGGGCTGGCAACGGTCGGGTCACGAATTCACGGTGGTGAGATCATATTCGGCAAGACAGAGGCGCTCGCTAACGATGAGGTTGATCGATACACGAAAAGAGACGTTTCCTACGCAACCAAAGTCACCGAATCCGGAATAGTTGACTCTGTTCTGATCACAGAGACACCATCATCAGCAGATGGCCAGCATGCCCTTCTCAAAGTGAAAACCAGGTCATCCAGAATTCCCATTGTCGGTGACAAATTTTGCTCTCGGCATGGCCAGAAAGGTACAATGGGAATCACGTACCGCACCGAGGACATGCCGTTTTCGATTGACGGAATTTCCCCTGATATTCTCATGAACCCGCACGCTATTCCATCTCGTATGACAGTTGCCCATCTTATTGAAACGCTCGCTGGTAAAGTCGGCTCTTTAGAGGGCATGGAGGTTGACTCGACAGTTTTTACGAAAGCCAGCGTATATGACATGTCACAGAAACTGCATCAACTTGGGTACCAGCGCTGGGGCAGAGAGCGCCTTTACTGCGGCCACACCGGAAAGCCAATCGACACACTCGTTTTCGTTGGACCAACGTATTATCAGCGGCTGAAGCACCTTGTCGCAGACAAGATCCATGCACGAGCTAGAGGAAAGCTTTCCACTTTGACGCGCCAGCCACCTGAAGGAAGAGCAGCTCTTGGTGGACTCCGCTTTGGAGAAATGGAACGCGATTGTATGATCTCTCATGGTGCGACAGCATGGATGAAAGAGCGCCTGTTCTATGTCAGCGATTATTACTCCGTATTGGTTTGCAACGCTTGCGGTATGATGGGAAGCGAGGCGGTTCGACACGATTTTGAGTCGAGAGCACCTGTGTACACATGCCGCGCGTGCGCTTCGACGAACACAATGTCCAAGGTTGCGATCCCCTATGCATGCAAGCTGCTTTTCCAAGAGCTGATGGCGATGGCCATCTGGCCGCGGTTGCGCACAAGGGCAATTTGATGCTATCAAAGATCTCTGCCCTAGAGAATCATCATCAGATGATAAACTTATTCAAACGAGCAAATTAGCCCATTAAATCAGTGTAGTTTTTAGTTGTCCAACTTTCATTCCGAATATTGTTAAATTAATATTTTTTGTTATATTCACATGCATAAAGAGAAAACAACGTGAAGCAATTATGTCCATCACCCGTGAACTAGATAACGAAGCGTGCCGTTGCTGGCTGTTGAACTTTCACCAGGTAGATATAATGCAGAAAGATTCAAATAGCCAAATCTCTGCACTTCAATTATATTTTTTGACGAACGCTGGCGAAACCATCGCCACGCAAATTATATACCCCCCTTACTTTTTTGTCACAACGGTACCAGGCATGGAGCAAGATGTAAAGCTGGGCCTGTGTGACTTTTTCAAAGAAAAGATTCGTAGTGTAACAGAGCATTCAAAGGTTGACCTGAGCCTGCCAAACCATCTGAGCGGTATTCAGCAGTCCGTGCTGAAGCTCTCATTTCACACGCAAAACGACTTAGTTTTTGTGCGGAACAAGCTGGCACGATCCATATCTCGCAACGCTCGCCCGGACATGCAGAAAAAAATTTCATTTTACACTGAAAAAGAGCTAGACACGGCGCTTAGTGAAGCCATCGGTAGCTCAACGAAGGGCGCAGCTTTGCCACCTGTCGAGAAAAAGCAGACTGCATCTTCCAGAAAAGGCTCATTCTGGTCGATGCTCTCTGAGCTCAGGGAGCATGACGTGCCATATGACCTACGTGTTTGTATCGATCTACAAATATTCGCTGGTTTGTGGTACGATGTTGAAGCCTTTGGTGGCCAAACCGTATTATCTCCTGTGCAGATCGATGAGAAGCAGGAGTCCAATTCCAAGAAGAGCAAGACGGAAGCTATGGAAGGACTCACGCTGATTCCTCCGACGCTGCGATGCATATCTTTCGATATTGAAACAACGAAGATGCCCTTAAAATTCCCACAGGCAGCTACTGACCAAATTTTTATGATATCGATCATGTATGAAACGCAATGTGCTGAGCTACTCATCAACCGCACGATTGTTGGTGAAGATATCCAAGACTTTCATTACTTTCCGCGGCAGGAACAACAATCTCTTGACATTACAGAAGGGATAGAATCTGGAGGCTCTGTGGCAGTTAGAGTCCACAACCTCGATGATGAGGCACAGGTCATCAATCAGTTCATAAAAATACTCAAATCATACGGTCCGCACGTTGTTGTAACGTACAACGGAGATAATTTTGACTTTCCTTTTCTTGCGGCAAGGGCAAAGGCCAATAATATCCCTTTGCTTAATGGCGATGATGATATGGCTGAAAAGGAAGAGGTCGACACCGAATCTGGAAGCATACGTTCGACCAGCAACAAATTTGGTTTTGGCTTTCTTTCCAACGTGACTGCCCATATTGACTGCCTTTATTGGGTGAAGCGGGACTCCTATCTTCCGATGGGGTCGCATTCACTGAAGGCGGTCACAAAAATGAAGCTCAACTACAACCCAGTTGAGGTCGATCCCGAGGAAATGCTCCCGCTCGCGAAGCGATTTCCCCAGCGAATGGCCTCATACTCAGTTTCCGACGTTGTTGCCACTGGTGAACTGTACCAAAAGTACATTCAGCCGTTTACATTCTCTCTGTGCACAATTATTCCATACGCTCCGCAGAAAGTTCTGCGCCGTGGGAGTGGGGCCCTGTGCGAAGCGCTCCTCATGAAACAGGCGTTTGCCCGCAACATCATGTACCCGAACAAAGTGCAGGACAGTGGTTTCGGGGATTCGGGCTCCAGTAAACGCCACCCAGACCTGTGCGATGAGTACAAGCTCCGATTTCACAATGGAAAGCTTGTTGACACGGAAACGTACATCGGCGGTATTGTGGAAGCTCTCGAATCCGGGGTTTTCCGCTGTGACGTAGACATCGACTTTCGTACGAACAGTCGTGCGTACGCTGATCTGATAGAGAACGTTGACGAGGTCTTAGCTTCTGCAATAGCCAAAGAGCTCAAGGAGGACATCGACTGGGCATCAGTCGACAAAAAAGCGGACCAGGTGCGGCAGATGTGTGCCAAGGCGGTAAATTTCGATGCCGCCCGTAGCACACTTATTGCACAGCTTGATGCACTTCGTACAGCACAGAAGATTCGGGAAAACCCAAACATTCTCCATCTCGATGTTGGCGCAATGTACCCGAACATCATTCTGACAAATCGGCTACAGCCAACATCCATTGTGAATGAGAACGTCTGTGCAGCATGTGTCTACAATGACCTAGCAAATCGCTGCCAGCGGAAGATGGATTGGATCTGGCGAGGAACGATGCTCACCGCGACAAAAGCGGAGGTGACGCAGATAATACACCAGCTCGAGAAAGAATCGTTCCCGTACGCAGCGATCCGAAAGTACATGCAAGCTGATAAGAATGACGAAGACGATACCCAAGAAAAAGTACTCGAAAAAAACAATGCGCGAGGAGACGAAGAGCTTGGGGCATATAAAAAAGATAATTTCCGAAAGCGTTCGTATAGACCCGACCAGCGCAGCTCGTTCGACCGGTCTTCCACCTTTGAAGACAGGCAAGGCGTGGACAAGGGGAAGTCCCGAGATACACAAAGTGAGTATAAGTTTATGGACCTGCCAAGTGAAGTACAACAGGAGCTCGTGAAAAAGCGCATTTCAGAGTATTGTAAGAAGGGCCGCAAGAAGCTGCACATAACGCAGGAGGAGCGAAGGTCATCGATCGTTTGCATGCGTGAAAATAGCTTCTATGTGGACACGGTCCGGCTGTTTCGTGATCGCAGGTACGAGTACAAGGCGCAAACGCGCCACTGGAAGAAGGAACTCGCGAAACTCGAAGAAAAAGGAGGGTCTTCTGTTTCCATGAACGAGCTCAATTTCTTTCAGCAAAAGGTGGTACAGTATGACTCGCTGCAGACGGCGCACAAGTGCATTTTGAACTCTTTTTATGGGTATGTCATGCGCACCGGTGCGCGCTGGGGCAGCATTGAGATGGCCGGCATTGTGACTCACCTGGGTGGCCAGATTATTCACCTCGCTCGTGAGCTCGCGCAATCCATTGGTGTCCCGCTAGAGCTGGATACAGATGGCATCTGGTGCTGCTTGCCAAGTTCATTCCCTCTGAATGTCAAACTGGAAATCAACGACGGAAATTCCCACAAGAGCGTCAGCTTCAACTATGCCTGTGCAGTGTTGAACACACTGGTGCAGAAAAAGTTCAGCAACGATCAATACCAAGACATTCAGGAGTCCGCAAGCGCTGACCAGTCTCTCGATGGTTGGGTAGGCGCTACATATCCTGAAATGGCAGCTGATGCGCAAGTCGGCTCGATCGCGCCGAGTGATGTTCCGCATTATGCCACGCGCCCAACACAGTGCAGTATCGAGTTCGAGGTAGACGGGCCTCACCATGCCATGATACTGCCCGCGAGTCAAGACGAGGGGGGTAGCATTAAGAAGCGGTATGCCGTGTACTACAAAGAGTTCGCCGGCGATAAAGGCTCGAAGCTGTCGTATAAGCTTGGGGAGCTCAAGGGCTTTGAGATGAAGCGCCGAGGGGAGCTTCGCATTCTCAAAGAATTTCAAGAGAACGTGTTTGATCGCTTCATGCTGGGAAATTCGCTGACTGAGAGCTATGCAAGCGCTTCTCTTGTCGCGCGCAAAACGCTCGAAATTCTTTTGAATCAAGGCTACTTGCCAGAAAGTGGTGGATTGGACGAGGAGGAAGGATATAGAGAGGTCGACGACGAGGATATCATGGACATGGTGACAGAGTCACGGACGCTATCAAAAGAACTTTCAGAATACCCGCCCGACCAGAAGTCGCTGGCGCTTACTACGGCAAAGCGCCTGCTTAAGCTGATCGAAATGGCTTCACTTGAAGACAAAGAGTCTGCATGGAGTGGGGCAGAGTCACCTGCTGATTACGCGAAGAATACAAAGGGCTTGTCGTGCGCCTTCGTCGTATCAAAGTACCCAGTCGACACGCCTGTCACCGAGCGAGCCCTGCCCACAATCCTCTTCTCAGACCAGATAACACCGGCCACGAGGAAGTTCTGGCTGACAAAATGGACCGGAGTTTCATCTGGCTTGCTTGATGAAAAAATCTCGGCCCAAAGGGATAGAAACGATCGGTTCCAGTACCTGAAGATGGTATTAGACTGGGAGTACTACACAACTCGCTTCAGCGTATGCGTGCAGAAAATCATAACTATACCTGCTGCAATACAGGGGCTGGTAAACCCTATCCCTAAAATAAGCCACCCACCATGGCTTGAGAACAAGCTCAAGAAGCAGCGGGCGATGCAAGGCACCTTGGATGGGCGAAGGCAGCTTACGCTGAATGTCCAATCTGTACCGAGCGAGAATAAACCAATGGAGATCGAGCCCGAGCCCGCAAATCTTCCTCTACCGCCATTTCCGCTCGACGCGCACCAAGACCTCTTGAAAAATTTAGGAGTCTCTGGTACTGCGCGCATGTTCCTGAAGTCGCCTTCGTTCGGCCCATGGCTTCTCCATATGAGCAGGAAGTGGTCGAATACACTGAAGGAATGCACAGCTCTGCGTAGCGCTGCCGCTACGCACAGAGTCAGCATGAGCGATAGCCAAACAGTCTTAGAGAAGAGTAGCACAAGCAACGACCGTTCTCTAGTGTTTATTTTAAGTGCCTCCGTGGGAGAAGATTCCATTGCGATCCATGCATTGGCTGACGGTGGGCAGATTCCGATGAGAATAGCTCTACCGATGACAACAACAGTACTTATCAATGTCACACAGGAGCTGAATCTCGAGGCATATACAGCATGCCTGCCCAAAGGCCTGAAGCCCCTCATTTCCATTCTTGCAGTGAGTACGGAGAGCGTCGTTTTGCCATATCATAGTGAACCAAAGTACCTTTACGCCCTCACACTGAGCAGCGGCGCACAAGAGAGCCGTGCGCTCGATGAAAGCCGCTTGCTCGAGTGCTTGCAGCAAAATGCATTGCCCATCAGAGCTTCTCAAGGCCAGTCCGCACTCAGCAGCGCGATTCACGTAAAAAACATCAGTCAAGACGGCCATATTTGTGGAATTTACCCGTCATCGACAGGCCCAGCGTTTGAAGCAATAGTTAACATCGGAAACATTGTGCGATTTCGACCTGGGATTTCGATGGGTGAAGCCCTTCCTCAGAATGGGACTGATGCACAGGCTGGATCATCACAGAGGCAGCTGAGCGCATTTGCAGGGAGCCGAAAAACTTTGCGTCTCACTCCCGATGACCTTCTCCCCGTTTCAGAGCGGCAAAGTGCCCAAAAGAAGTCACAAACAGATGAAGTGTATCAGCTGTACGCGAGTGCAGTTCGGTCTCTGCCACCACTTTTTGTGTATCACACGTCAGCGGGAGGTATTGATAAGCAAAACAGGTCATTCAGCGTCGTTATTGTTGATGTCTTCGAAGCGCGAGGCTATCTATACATCGCGAATGAATCGCAATGCATCGAGAGCGAGAAAATCGGTATAGATGGACCAAAGCGAAGTAAGCAGCGGTCCAAGCAACCTTCGGGGCACAAAAGTGTTCAGAAAACTATCGAAACAACTTCAATCACCAAAGACAATATTTTTGCAGCTGATACAACGCTAGAGGATCGCCTAACAGCGCTTGAGAACTCTGCGAATAGCAGCGATAAATGGACTGTTCCGAATATTTTCGAAAAAGTAGTTTACTCCGGAGAATCCTGGAACAGCATGTCTCGGGAAATTTCGTATGACATCGACAGCTATATCGTAAAATTTCATAGCAAACATAACGGAAGGGGGATGTGCGTCCTCCAGAGCGATCAGCTTTTGCTTCATGATGAGCACAACAGCAATGCACTGCCTTCTGACCCCGCACACTTGCATCTGACACTGAGCGCAAGCCCAGCTATCGTTCCTATCCTCCGGCTCCCCATGAACACAGCTGACATATACGTCCAGCAGGAGGAAGACAGTGCAGACGCACAGACGTACTCCGTTCTTACACGCTGTATGCACAGATATCTCTTTGTGCCGTCAAGCATCGCTTATATGCTGGAAATTGCAAAGTTTGGTCGTATTCCAGTGTGCAGTGTACAGTACACAGCGACGAAGTCGCCCGAAAGCTTCCTGTGGGATGTTGCGTACGCTCGACAAAAGCGATCGGCGGGTGATATGTCGCTCGACTGCGGTCGGGCTCTATACCTCGCAGCGCTGAAGCCACGAAGCACCGATCTACCGTACAGTGCAGTCGACTTACCAGCAAGTGAAAAAGCAGCGATTGCAGACAACACATGGGCATCGGGAAAGCAATTGAAATCGACACAGTACGGCGTTCGCATTGACGTCGATACTGGCGTGCGCCGGGAAAACACACTGGTCAATCCGGGGTTCGCGGCTTCGTGGTCGGTGGAGCTCACTCTGGAGAACTTGAGCATCGCTGCGCTCTTTGTCAACGATATGCAGCAGGAGGAGTCGAGTGACATTGGCGCTATGCTCACGAAGAAGCAGAGCCCCTTCGGTGACATTGCCACGGTCGCGCGAACGCGAATGCTTCGGCGTATCGTCGAAACTGTGAGTGCGCAGTCAGATTCCGCACCCGGCGTGCGCATGCGGCAGCCATTCTTCCAGGCCTTTTCGCGCTGGCTCGCATCTGACATAGGCTTTGAGCCTTCGACGCATGATCCTGCAGTCCAAGCGCTCTGTGCGCACAGCACCCGAAAGGCGCTGGCAATCCTCGTCCTATTCATTCAGAAGCGCATCGGAGGGAAAGTTATTTACGTCGACACATCGCGCATTATCGTTGGCACTGACAAAAAGTCCCTTCGCGAATGCATCGCCTTTGCACAGCACGCGCTCACCATGTGCAGTGATCGATCGAGCGACCCAACAATAGCGAGGCTCTTCCAGTACGCGAGCGTCCACGTCTCGTCTGTCTGGTGTCCACTGCTCTTTATCAGCGACAAAAACTTCATCGGCCGCCGGGTAGAGGTTGAGATGGCGCATGGGAAGGTGAGAACTGGGGCCAGTACGATCGAGTACCAGTGGGAGACAAGCGAAGTATTCCCCCACGCGCAGCAGCGCAAAATGTTCGTCGCGCACCTCTTTTACTTCATGGTGCTCTCGAGCAATCTCGTCGATACCTCCGTCAAAATGGCAGAGGAGGCAAGCAGGGGCGCGGAAACCGGTGCGCTTCGCGATGTTTCGCCCTACTTTGTCATCTCTGGAATTCACAAGTACCTCGAAACTTCGTTTCAGCAGCAGCTCCTCAAGCAGCTGGACCTGTTCACGCACATTGGTGGCGACGTTTGCAAGTACGCAGGCCTCTTCTTGCGCTACCTGTGCGCGATCCTGCAAGTCACGAGAACCATTGAAGACGCGGTGCTGCAGTCGGCATCTGACCTGCACGCGTCCATTCCCGAGATCATGGAGTCAGTCCATCAAAACGCGTGCCGCATCCTTGACGCGAAGGTTCTGACTTCGGATGCACACAAGGCCTTACTCCAGCAATGCGGGTCAGATAAGATCCACGCAATGTTCATGGACATGGCCCACCACGACGTCCCGATCGGCCGCATTGGCTACGTGCTCCCGCACACCATTCTGCGCGACTACACATGCCCCTTCTGCTATAACGTGCAGAACGTATATCTGCTGAATGCGAACGAGACGACGACCGAGCCGGAAAGGCCAGATGCTGGGGACGATGCGGAGCCGTTCTTGCACGAAGCCCCGCGGCATGACGAGCTGTCGAGGCTGCAGTGCATTTACTGCACCTTCGTCTTTGACAACCGCGATATAGAGTCGACGCTGGTTTCCTCGCTGAACGAAGACATCAACGAGTACTTTGCACAGGACATCGTGTGCAAGGAGTGCGGCGTGTGCAAAGAGACGACCCTCGCGCGCCATTGCTCGGCGTGCGTGCACGGTGAAATTCAGTGCGCGGAGAAGAGCGTTGGGGCCCAGAGGGGCGCGTTCGTCGGTTACCAGCGGAGTGGCACGTATGTAAACCAGTCTCGCACCTTTGCCTCGATGCGCGAGAGCATATTGGCGTGTAAAATTATCGCTGACGCTCGAGATTTTCAACTTTTGAAGGAAATAACGAGTGGGTATGCGGCCATGTTTCTTTAACGGGTGAGCCTTGAAATCGTACAAAGGTAGAGTTTTTACTTGGCTTCACGCCTTACCAATTTTTTATTGCAATCGCACTACTTTCTTTAAAAATCTCCAATGCCTCTTGCAGTAGCGCTCTCATGAATGCCAAAGCATGCAGCCGCTCCATTGTAGATCTCATCGTGTGGTCCCGCTTGTCTGGGGCAAACTGGTGGAACAAGGTCGGTATTTCACACGGGAAAAACGGCCGTGGCCTCTTCGCGACGCAGTCTCTGCAAGCCAACGACATTGTCTTGTCCGTGCCCCTGCGGTCCACCTTCAGCTTTCTGAACTTTGAGCTCGAGCAAGCGTTTCCGCTCAAAGTGAGCCCGCGCGACTACAGCACAGGGCTCGCGTGGTGGCCCGACCTCGACTGGGGCACCTTCGCGCTCATCGCATGGCTCGTCTGCAAGTCAATGCTGGAGAACCCGAACACCCAGCCCTACATCGGCGCGCTTCCACGCTTCAATGAAGCGAGTGGGGCGCATCAAGCCGGTGATGCGGAGCAATTTGCAGTCCTGCGCTCCATCGCCCGGCAGTCCATGCGCTCAGCCGAGTACACCGAGGTGACAAAGCCCTTGGTGTCGCAGACGGCGTCCAAGCGGCGGCACTTCGACGCTGAGTTTGAGTGGATGTACACAATGGTCCGTAGCCGCTCGATCCCCATCTGGACGCAGCAAGGTGGTCACGCAGCCATCCGAGCGACGCCCTATGGGCAAAACACGGAAGCTGAGGGCGGCAGCGGCGATATCTGCTGCATTGTACCGATGGTCGACATGATCAACCACAGCCGCAAACCGAACGTCACCATCGGCTTTCCAGGGGAGGAGGTGTCGGAGTTTATAGAAGCAAACTCACCATCGAAGCGCATCGATGTCGAGGTCTCCGAGTCGTTCTGCCTTCCGAGCGTATCACCGAAGGCCTACATAGTCGTCCGCACGAAAGACGAGATTCAGGCGGGCGAGGAGCTTTTGATGGACTACAACCAGTTCTACGGCTTCGATCCGGACATCTTCGCAGCTTGGTTCGATATTCCACTCGATGATCAGAAGAAAGGCGACTTCACGCCAAAGTTTGGCATGAGCTACAGAATGAAGTGAAGCAACGTAGAAAGTAGAATCGATTGGATTGGGTAGCTCTCAGACTGATGCGTCCAAGCGCTATTTTCAAAAAATATCTTCCATGTGAGTATGAAATTTTTAAATTCCAGCACATTCTTCAGTAAAATGAAAACAGCCGCTTTTGTTGGCTTTGTCAAGCGCCGGTGGATCCACATCACCGTCGGCGTGGCGGGCGCAGCGCTCGTCCTGAACAGCTTCCCGCAGCTCACCTCCCGCCGCTTCCCAAAGGCGACGCAGGACATCGCGAAGATGTACGAGGTCGCGCCGCCCACACGTGAGACGAACATCGAGCGCCTCCAGGGCAGCGCGACGAATCCGTTCGACGTGCTCGTGATCGGCGGCGGGGCGACTGGTGCCGGCTGCGCCCTCGACGCGACGCTCCGTGGCCTCGACGTCGCGCTCATCGAAGGCAGCGACTTCGCCTCGGGCACGAGCTGCCGGTCCACGAAGCTCATTCACGGCGGTGTGCGGTACCTCGAGAAGGCTGTGTTCGGCCTCGACCTCGCGCAGCTCATCCTCGTGTACGAGGCCCTCCGTGAGCGCTCGATCATGATAAACCAGGCGCCGCACCTCTGCTCCATCATCCCGACGATGCTCCCGTGCTACAAGTGGTGGGAGGTCCCGTTTTACTACGCGGGCCTCAAAGCGTACGACGTCGTCGCCGCCATGAGCTTCGGCACGCTCCGGAACAGCTTTAGCATGTCCTGCGGCGCGGCCAAGGAGGACTTCCCAACGCTGAGCTCGAAGGGCCCCGACAACTGCGACCTCTGGGGCGCCATCGTCTACTACGACGGCCAGCAGGACGACGCGCGCATGAATTTATCAGTTGCCCTCTCCGCGGCCATCCGCGGCGCGACGGTCTGCAACTACATGAAGGTCACCGGCATCCTCACCGACGACAACCAGATGGCGTGCGGCGTTCGCGTCAAGGACGCCCTGAGCGGCGCCGAGCACGCGGTGTACGCCAAGTCGATTATCAACGCCACCGGCCCGCTCACAGACCACGTCCGCAAGCTCGAAGACAAGGACGCCGAGCCCATCGCGGTCCCGAGCGCTGGCGTGCACGTCACCCTCCCCGGCTACTTCTCTTCGCGGGAGAAGGCGCTGATCATCCCAAAGACGAAGGATGGCCGCGTCGTCTTCGTCGTGCCGTGGCTTGGCCACACGATCGCCGGCACGACCGACAACATTGTCGAGATGACCGCCGAGCCCCGCGCGACAGAAAAGGACGTCGAGTTCATCCTCGAGTCCATACGCGACTACCTCGCGCTCGACGTCAAGCGCGAGGACGTTCTGAGCGTGTGGTCGGGCATCCGCCCCCTCGCCAAAGACCCGAAGGCGACGAACTCGCAGAGCATCCTGCGCGAGCACGCGGTGTCCCTCGGCCCAGAGGGCATCGTGACGATCACCGGCGGCAAGTGGACGACATACCGCAAGATGGCCGAGGACACTGTCGACTTTTTGCTCAACAAGTTTCAGGGCCTCGCCCGCAAGTCGGCCCGCTGCTCCACTGAGACGACGCAGCTCGTCGGCGCGCACGAGTTCGACCCGATGCTCACGGCGGAGCTGGCATGTGCATACAAGGACCTCATCACCGGCGACACAGCGAAGCACCTGACCCGCGCGTACGGAACGCGCGCGTCCGCCGTCATGCAGATCGCGCGCGACGAGAACCTCGGGGAGCGCATCGTGGCCGGAGCCCCGATCATCGGCGCTGAAGTGTTCTACTGCGCGAAGAACGAGTACGCTGAGCGCGCCATCGACTTCCTCACGCGGCGCACGCGCATGGCCTTCCTCAACATCGAGCAGGCGCGCGCTGCCGTGCCGCGTGTCGTGTCCATCATGGCGAAGGCGAAGGGCTGGGATGCCACGCGCGAGGAGCAGGAGGCCGCAGAGGCCCACCGGTACCTCAAACTGTTCACAGCCGAGTAAACGCGCGTAACAAGCGAATAAACAGATGAAATCAAGGATTACAGTCGTCGGATAGCGAATGCGATCTTTTCTTCACGTGTGTTTCTCGAATTGTTATTTTCGCTTTATAGATAAGATGAAATCAGATCAGTAGGCGCGGAAACGAAAGCGCACGGTATTCCGGTGAGCGGAATGCGAAGTCAACTTTGCCACTGAGTGTGTAATTTACCCATAAGGCAGATATCTTTATTTATGGGTGAGAATGTATCAAGACATCGAGCACCTGCAGTGCCCCCATCCAGTACTTCTGTCAAAACCAACGCTCATGGAAATGTCCGTCGAAAGATTTAAACAGACATCTTGGTTTCAGGGCTTGAATGGAAATTTTACTGACTGCAGTGAGTGATCACACGTCAAGATCATCCGTTAGAATTGATTTATTCAGCACCCGAAGATGAAATCAACGATGCAATCAGCACTATTTACGAGCAAAACAATGCTAAATAAATCGGTGGGACCCGAGAATTCGAAGCAATGAGACGACATGCCTCGACATCTCAATTTATGGTGTGTGCGAATCAGGAGCTGTCACACCTCAAGGGGTACAAGTTCAAATAAACTGCCGAAACCTCTGCCAGAAGGTCTAAAAAAATGCTGGATTTGATTCCGTCATTCTTATTAAGAACTCATGTTGTCCATATGATCCTTTGCGAAGATGATGTTCCAACCCTCAAAGGGCCTATCTATTCAAAAGCACATATCGTAGACGGCTTGCAATAATTTACATGTATGAACGTCAGCGCCTAAATGTTTCATATTCTATGTATTGGAAGACAATTTCAATCCTTCCCGTTGATACACGCATACAACATTCAGTCTCATTTCTGTACCATCTTACCTCTCAATGCGGGACAGCATATCAACTTTCCTTCGACATGCTGTGTCCAGCCGTCTCTATTCCGAAAGTCCCCAATTCTTCACGCGCAGGACCTGTGTCTCCAGCCGGCTCCAATCAGAAAAGCTCGAGCCGACATGCTTGAATTCAGAGCATATCATGCTCTCCATCGACGATATTCCAGACAAAATAATTGCCAAACTCTTCGCCCCCAAATTCTTCAACATTACCATTCTCCCGTTCCAGAAACAGGGCGTCGGATGGATGGTGCGGAAAGAGCTGACGGGCCACGGCGGGATACTCGCTGACCACCTCGGGCTCGGCAAGACGGTGCAGATGATCGCTTTGATGCTGCTGAACCCGCTCCGCCTGATGCAGACCGACCGCTCCTTCGCAGACGAGATCATCGAGAGCGCCGGGAGCATGTGCGTGTCGCGGCTGCAGCGCATGTCGACGGTGTGCCGCCTGCTCTACAAACTGCCGGGGATCGGCGACTGCTCGCGGCTGCTGCAGCCAGACATGAACCTCTTTGAGCTCGCAGTACACATCGACGACCGCGTGCAGGCACTCGTGCGCGGCACCCTCAAAAACGAGGAAGAGGTCACAGCGGAGTGCAGTCAGCGCGTGCGGCGGTGGCTTGAGTACTCCAAACGGTTCTACGCCAACTACGAGCGCAAGTGCACAATGTTCATTGAGTCCTCGACTGAGGCAGCTTCCACTGCCGGTGTCGGGGCTGTGCCTCCCGTCCAGACGCCGGAGCTCCGCACGCTTGTCATCGTGCCGACGAGCCTGCTGAGCCAGTGGCGGAGCGAGATCCAGCGGTGCGTCGCCTCCTCGCACGCCCTAAGGGTGTGCACGTACCACGGGCCACAGCGAACTGCCCTCGTCGCCGCGACGCTCGAGCAGTACGACGTGGTGCTCACGACGTATGACGTCCTGTGGCACGACGCGCACGAGTTCTTGCGGGCCCTCGAATCAGGCGAGCAGCGCACCACGCGGCCTGTGACTTCGACTGAGATGCGGGAGCGAATCGACGCAGACCGGCGCTCGGGGGACGCGATGGTCTTCGAGCGCAGCAAGTGCGGGCCATTATTTTCAATAGTGTGGAAGCGCGTGGTGCTGGACGAGGCGCACGTCATTCGCAACCAGCACACGCAGCGCTGGCGTGCAGTGAACGAACTCCTCGCGGTGAAGCGGTGGTGCATCACAGCGACGCCGATGCAGAACGACCTGAGTGACCTGCAGACGCTCCTGCGCTTCGTGCACTCGCCGCCGCTGCCGATCCCCTCGAAGATGGACTCCTCGCAGCTCTTGCGGGACCGCGCCCTCCAGGAGGCCATCGCGCGTTCGCTTCGTGACGTCGTCCTCCGCCGCGAGCCAGTCATGTCCCGCCTGGTCCCCGTGCCTGCTGGGAGCGCAAGCAGAGCGAGTCGCAAAGCGCGCCACTTTGTGAAGGAAAAGGTATCTCTCCTTAAGTTGCCGCCGAAGATCGAGCACATTGAGCTCATCAGTCTACGGGAGGGTGAGGCTGATCTCTACAACAGTCTTATTGTGCGGGCGCGACAGATCGCAAACCTCGACGACGGGCAAAGCGTGCAGTACCTCGTGCTTTTGATGCGTCTGCGGCAGGTGTGCTGCCACCCGTGGCTCGTGGAGCACGTCGAGCTCTCTTCTTCGGAAATTTTGTGTGAGGAGTGCAAGTGCGTCGCGGAGACCCCAGTGCATCTCTCGTGCGGGCACTCGATATGTCGCGCTTGTGCGACAAACGCCTTCGCTGACGCCGACGAGCGCCGGGCGAGGAACAATCCCGAAGAGAACCTTCCGTTGAGCGCCCGGACGATGCTGAGCGAGACGACCTGCGTGCCGAAAGTCACACCGAACGCCCCGAGCGCGATGCGCTGCGAAGTCGAGCGGCACGAGTCAGCGGCGATACGGTTGAAGTGCCCGCGGAGCGGCTGCACTGGTTTCCTTTTTAGAGAAGCACTCGCTGGCCCAGCGAGCTCTGAGGCGTACCGGCGGAAATTCACTGAGAAACCTTTTATGTCGAGCGCCAAGGTCGACCGCTTGCTTTCGTTACTTCGGGGCATATGGCAGAAGTCCCCGAGCGATAAAGTCGTCGTGTTCACGCACTTTGTGTCCTTCATGGCGATCCTCGAGATCGCACTCGCGCGCGAGCGGATAAACTTTCTGAGCATTTCCGGTTCACTCAGTGTCGCCGAGCGCGCAGGTGTCGTGAGCAGCTTCTACGAGGACCCTACGCTGCGCGTGCTACTCGCCTCGAAGATCGCGTGCGGCGCCGGTCTTAACCTCACTGTCGCGAACCACGTCATCGTGCTCGACCCGTGGTGGAACCCGGGCATTGAGGAGCAGGCGGTCCACCGCTGCCACCGCATCGGGCAGACAAAGCCCGTCCATATCTACCGCTGTATCACAGAGAACAGCATCGAGTTCATGTGCTGGCAGATTGCGAGTAAGAAGAAGAGCATAGGTGATCATGTGTTTCACTCTGAAGATGATCCGAACAAGAGTGAATGCAATGATATAGTGGAGAGCTTGCGTAAGAATATTTTCGATCTTCTGTAGATGGATATGCGCTGCTCATGTTTGTAGTTGGGATGAGTATCCCATTCGGCGGAACTATTTATTTTCTGTTTGTATGAAAAGAATTGAGCGACGCAGAGATGGCGATTAAATAGTTTCGATTGAGATGAATTTTTTCTCTACGCTGATCATGTGTTGGTATGCTTTCGGATGTGTGAAATTCGAGTGATAGGTCCAGTACTCGATCTACTTTGCTGAACATGACAAGAAAGTGTTGAGGAGATTTTTACGTGTAGCAGCGAATACATATGAAAACCATGACGGAGGACGAGACACAATTCTTGAGTGCTAATAACTATGGTCGCTCTGGGGCACGAGCATGGGTCTTTGGAACGCATAGCGCGCCATAAAAGCTCAGTAGAGAGGGGCTATTAAGTCTTATTTACTACCGCCTGTCTCAGGCAATGCTTGATAAGAATTAGTCTCTAAAGAAACATAAATCTTCCGTCGCAGGTAGTAGTACTGAGATTCACGCACACCAGCAAGGTTCTGAAGTTGAAAAGAAAGGGAACATACCTTAATACAACCAGAGTACTTCAAATGACCACGCATCGTGTGGGAGACTCGTGAGATCAACGTTTCAAGATGGACCGCAACCGACTTGAACCGGTGTAGTAAGCAATAAATGCTACGGCGTACTCCCGAGAGAGACTCTATGCGTGTTTTGAAATCTTCGCTGTAGGAGAGACACATTATTGTTTTATTCGAAACGAATAGTTTCGCGAAGTAAACCTCTTCACTTTCAAGAATGAGTATATTGAAAGAGGGCGCTGGCCACTTGAGGATTGACAGTGTCAAAAGTATGGACAGAGCTTTGGCGCAGGCATGGGTTCCACTGCATATTTCAGCCATATGACTGTCAATGCGCATTCTAGTTCAAAGGCGTACTGAGATATATAAATGAATGATGCAACTATAGAGAGAGCTCCCGTATCCCTACACAAAGAGATTATTCATAGCTATTCATTGGATATCCTTACGCTTAATATCCGGAAATATCTTTGCCGATGGCACATGGTCCCCCTCGAGCACTGGCTGCACGGTCTTGATCTTCGTCCGCGCGAGTAAAACTGACTCCAGCCTTTGCGGGAGATTCATGTAGTACACGACGTCCTGCGAAAAGCCGTTCCCCGAGAGGTCCATCGTCCGCAGGTTCGGCGGGAGGTCAACGAAGCTGACCGTCCCCCGCAACTTATTGCTCGAGATATTGAAATCCTCGATCCGCTGCGGCAGCCCTTGGAGATTGAGCACCCCGAATATCTTATTCTGCGAGAACATCGCGTGTCTAACGTCCCGCGGCAAAGTCCGCGTGTCAAGCTCGTAGTTCTGCATAGCAGCGTGGATGCTCAGGCGGAGCACCGTCGGCGGAGCGCATGCGATGTTGAAGTTGCCAACGTCGCACGAGGCGTACCACAGGCCGACGACCGCGCCTCGAATGCAGTGGACGCCTATCCATTCACAGATGTCATCTCTGAGCGAAATTGTATTTTGCCGCGAAATCGACCCTATAAAACTTTCGGAAGTGCCCGCGTAGAACTCGCGCATCAGCGCTGCCTGCATCGTAAGGTTCCCGTACTCGAGCATCTCCGGCAGCGGGTCAAAGGCGCAGAGCATCAGTGGTCGCACCCAGGTGTACATTTTACGAAATTGAAAGTTTCAAGCCTATTTCTATACATCATTCAAGCAAAACGCCCTTGAGCGACTAAATGACACCACAGCTCATTGCGAGCTTGACTAACAAATTATGACCGCTTGATCTCCTCAGCGATCATCTGGTTCAGCGCGCTGTCAGACTCGTACACTGCGTCGAGGATCCCATCCAGCTCTCCCTCGCTCGGCTCGTCCTCCTCGTCGGAGGAGCTCGCAGTCTCATAGAGCACTTCGTCCTGTGGGAGCGGTTCATTGTCCAGCTGCTCATGCGGTATGTTCTCTAGGACCCACGTGCAGAGCTGGCGCAGCGCGATGCGGCCCGCTCGCTGTTGAAGGGACAGGAACACGGCCATGGCGATCGCACCAAGAAAGAGCGCGAAATGGAGCAGACTTTGAAGGAAAACCGCTTCCATAGACATTTGACTCAGGTGTAAAATTACTAAAGGGATGGCGAAAAGTTCGCTGATGAGAATGAATGTGCGCAAAGAAAAGGGGTCTATGTACACTTTGCAATTTCTCAGAAGCACAAGCTAGCCGAGCCTAAACTTACTGCTTCCCGCCTTCAGCAGTGCGCCCTGCATGTTGAGCGACTCGAGGAGAATGGGAAACGGAGTGAGGTTCGCGTCTTTGTTGGCGAGCTTCTCCTCGAAGCACGCCTCGTAGATTTGCAGGAGCTCTGACTCGCTCCATTGCCTACTTTTGCCTGCTGGTCCACATTTCTCTCGGACGCCATCGAGGAAGATCTGCGCCATGGCCGCTTTCTTAAAACGCTTGCCTGGCTGCCCGCCGCGCTTGCTTTTGGCCGGCGTGAGCAGCGCGTTGCGGAGCCCTCGCGGGTTCGCGCTGTCCATGAGGTCAACCGCAGCCTGCACCTCGTCTCTACCTGCGCAGGCCTTACCGCGGAGCTTTGCCAGTGCGCACACCGTTTGGTACAAAAAAAGGAAATCGCGCGGTGTTACCTTGCGCGGGGCATAGGGGCTCGCATAGGACCGCTGCCGCTGCTGGAGATACCACTCTGTAATCGCCGCCTTGGCATCAGCCGCGAGCGGTGGGCTCGCCATGTTCCGCAGATGAAAAACATACGACTGTAGCTTCTTGTCCCCACTGTGTGTGTCTTGTGCGATAGAGTGTGGCTTTTGTGAAAATAATACATCACCGCTCTGTCCGTCGGGCGCTGCGTCACTGCTCTTTGCGCCCAAAACACTCAGCAATAGGTCGCGCTTTTTCTGCTCGCTGCCCATCGCGCTTTCCGACTTTTGCAGCGTCTGCGCGGACAAGCAGAAAATCAGCGAGAACCGCGAGAGTAGCTCCGGTGCAATGTTGTGGACATTTTCAATGTTTCCCGCCGCGATGACCCGCGCGGACGTGCTGAGCGTGTGCAGCACAGAGGCCTTGCTCACTGTCAGCGTCCCCTGGTCGATGACCTCGTGCAGCACGTTCTGCGCTGGCAGGGGCATCTTGTCGATCTCGTCGATGCAGCACAGCCCGCCGTCTGCGACGATGAGCGCACCTGCCTCAAGGCGGGCGTGGCCTTGCGCCCCGGCCGCGCCGCCGCCTTGTGCGGCCCACCCGACCCCGAGCCCAGACGGCGTGAGCGTCGGGCCGCACACGAAAACGCTTCGCGGCAGCGCATTCGAGGCGAATTTGAGGAGCTGCGACTTGCCGATGCCGGCTGGCCCGAGCATGAGCATGTGCATTGGTGGGTTTCCCTCTCGCGAGGGGCCGTGCGTGCGCCGGGCCGGGTTATCAAAAAGAAAGGAAGGGTTCGACGCTGTGAGCTGGGCAGCTCGCTGATCGCTCGTGATAGCGCAAAGCAGCGCGGCGAGCTTGATGTTATGGTGCCCAACAATTCCGGGGCAAAAGAGGTCGACGAGCGCGCGTTCGAGGTTTGCGCCTACGGGGAAAGCGGGAAGCCCTCGAGGAACAGCGTAGGAGCCCACTGTGTCGAATTCGGCAGCAGCCTCCGCTTCGTGCGCACTGTTCGCATCGGCGTGCACAGCGATGTGGGACCCGAGGAGCATCACTGACTTTGGGCCCGTGGTGAAGTCGCCCGGGTGGTGCTGCATGTCCGGCATGAGGCTGCTCTTGCCAGTCCCCTGGCCGATGCGCTTGAGCGAGCCGCCCCGCTTCAGAAGCTCGACGACTGCGTTGGCGATGGTCAGGACGCCCGTGACGGTGACGTCCTTGCCTGGTGAGAGGTCTGGCCGTATGCCCTCGCTACCGATGACAAGGACGTCGATCGTCGCCGCGTTTGCCATTGAGACTTGCGTCGCAGCAGATGCCGATTCGCTCTCACTGTTTTTCCTCGAGCGCTTCGCACGCTCGTTTTGCGCCGAATGCGCCCCACTCGTGTCCTCCTGCACTTTGAGAAGTTGTGCGTCGACGTAGAGTGTTCGGTGCTGCAGTGGGACAAACTTGCGAGTGTCAAAGCCGGCTGATCCCTTCTTTTCGACGCATGTGCACTTCGCATCTTGAAACTCTTTTAGAATTTTATCGAAATCTCTGCCTTTCTCGTAGCCATGGAGCACGCTCTTCGTAAAGAAAGATCCAAGGTCCTTCTGCAGCATACGTCGCTGTGCGTCCAGGAGTGTGGCCAACTTTGCCTTCCAGGCGGAGACCACCTCATCGCCGTGAACGTCTGGCGGGAGCGAGAAAAGTTCTGTTGCGAGGTCGCTGTCGTACGGCGACGGAAAACGGATGATCCCCGGGAAGACCATCTTTGAGAAGAAGAGGTTGCCGCACTTGGTGCACTTGAATTCAATCCCAATGGGGAGCTGCACAGTCTCGCTCGCGCTGATCGCTATGCCGGAAACGGAGACGAGCTGGCCGAGGGTCCCGCTGTTCAGTAACAGTCCGTTGAAATCGCGTTTGATAGTGTCAGGAAGACTGTGTATGACCATGCGCCACTTCGGGTCGTCGATGCACGTCGCGGCCGCTATTTCACAAATCGATGGGTAGAAGCGAATGGCATACTGGAGCTTCTGGGAGAGCCACCTGAAGTCTATCGGCTGGTGAAACACGCAGAATGCGCATGATTCGATGCAGCAGCACGCTAAGGACCCCGGCTCGCTCGCTCTGTCTCGAGTTTGATGATGGATGCGGCACGGTCGAAGCGACCGAAAGTAGTTCATCCACTCGTGGCTTATATCGAGAAAGAGCTCGTCCATGTCTGAGAAAAGAGAATGAAAAAGGTGCTGATAGTAAGTGATCTCAGGAAAAATAAAGGGTATCCTAATACGGTGCAAGTAAGTGCTATGAGCTTCGAGGAAATCAAGCGTCATAGCATGTGAAGAACCTACTAGATTATCTTTTTCGCTTCACAAACTTTTCGAAAAGCCTTTATGAGCTCCCCGAAGGTTTCGACGGACCCATGGCTGAGGCATTGGTAAAACACAGGGATGAATGCCTTTCGGAATGCATTTTCAAGCGCAGCGTTTGGCCGATATTCAACCACGCGCACCCGAATGACTTTGGCCTCGGCCTCAAAGCGTGCTTTGACTTCGGGACGAAGTAATTCGTAATTCTTTTTAAGCTTTTCACGTAATTTTGTG
Organism: Perkinsela sp. pyNocScin1; assembly: GCA_964019655.1. Taxonomy (NCBI): domain Eukaryota; phylum Euglenozoa; class Kinetoplastea; order Prokinetoplastida; family Perkinselidae; genus Perkinsela; species Perkinsela sp. pyNocScin1. Next base: position 446,927 of record CAXHTR010000008.1, read on the forward strand.
CGCTGCGATTCTCGAGAAAGCGTATTTGTGTGCATCGCGATGTAGATCGATTTTCCTGTAATTGGGCTCTTCTTTGTGAATTTTCGGGCAAGGTGGTTACGAGCAATTTCTGTAAAGAGTGCCTTGCGAGTTGGGCTTAGGCTGTGAAACACTCGTACGCTGATGCGGAATATCCCTTCAGCGTTCGTCTTTGGTTCTGTGCGACCAAGCCGACAAAGCTCATTGATTATTCTTGGGGAGTACGGGTGCATGCCGAACTCTGCTTGAATGGCATTTAATTTTCGCGCAAGAAGTTTCCGTGCGCCGTCGCGTTCGTTAGCAGACCTCGACACATTCGTGTAATGCGCTAGAAAACTGCGACCTTTCATGAAAAACCGGGCCAAAAGTCGAGAGGCTGTTGCTTCCGAGGATTCTCCCTTGCGCCGTGAGATAGCCCAAAACTCACTGAGAAAAAGATTGAGTGGGCTCCGCACAACCTTTGAGGGTAAAAGATGTGTGGGATTACATCCTATCGCTTTCGCGAGTTTCTTCCGCTGCATCTCAAAAATAAAAATCTAAATCACAAGAGAAATAGTACAATTGTACCATGCGGAACTATATTCTGCTTTGAATTACGCTTTCACAAGCTGGACGAAGCCGCCCGTGGAAGTCGCATGAAACCTGCTCGTCAGCTGAGCTGCTGACAACTTGAAGCCATTTTGAAGGAAAAAGCTGAGTGCATACCTAAATTCGGATGTTTCAGAAAAATTTGAGGAAAGTATGTAAATCGTACTTGCTCTGAGTAGTTTTGTCGTAATTTCACTCGTCGATTCAGTTGCATCTTGAAAGATGGAGTTTGTATACCCGATAATCGCTGCATCAAGCGGCGAATGCGGGTCGAAACTCTCTCGTACTGTACCCTCGGAAACGCCATTTTCTTTACAGACCTGTTGAATTTCTCTGCGCTGCCGATCAGGAATAGAGACTGTGCGGCTTTGCAATGAGATTGCACAGGCGCCAGACTGTAGAAACGTGGGATGAACCATATGGATGAGGCTTGGTAAGAATTTGCACAGTGCGAGACTAACGTACGCGACTGAGCACTGCAGAAATCCTCTCTCATCAATGTGCGCCACCGTGCGGTGCCGGTGCTGTAGCATGTGTGCAATGAGTGATCTGCAGAGCGCAAAGTGCTGATCTGGATGCCTATCGTATGCGACACTTGGCGCGCACATCCTAAAGGGGACAAGAATGTGCCTGTCTGCCATGGGCACGCGATCGAAGGTTTCTTTTGCGCCGATGAGCACCTTCAGGTGTGTTCTTTCATAGGACGGGTTGAGTACGAGCACTGATAAATGTACTTCGCCCGTATAGCCGATTGCGAGAAGCTTTTCATTGACCATATCCACGAGATTTGATTCTGCTGTTGACTCAAATGATGTCGAGTGCTCAGCATTGCATAGAATGTACTCATTTGGACCGGTTCCAGTGGCATGCAGTCGAATTACGAGGGTTCCAGCCCTTTTTAAGTGGTGGACTGTCACAGAGAGTAATTTGGATTTCGTGGGCTGTATGGCAGAGTCCCATCCAGGCAGATTTCGCTCCTTGCTCCACCAGTCATTCAACGCAGAAATCACTTCGCGAGTTTCTTGATCCATCAGTCGGCACTGGGAATGAATTTTTTCAATTTTTGTTGGAGTCCCGACATTCTTTTGAAAAATCACCCCTGTGCTTCGCTCCGAAGACCCAAAGTACAATGTGTGAAAAGGCGATACGTCCCTTCCGACTTCTGGGCTATCAATGTTTTCGATTCGGAACGTCTCAAGAGTGCTGTCTTGTGAGGTACGGAGAACATCGAAGATAAACTCACTAAAGGCCTTAATTTTGAAGCGAAGCTGCGCTTCGATGCTCATTTCCCTCCAAGGACAGCGGTGACATGCGAGGCCAGAGATAGCGCAGTGTGCAGCTTTCAACCCATGACGGTACGAGCTCTCTCGCATGCGAATTTCGCATCTTGGCTCAATATTTGCAGATTTGCGAGGCCCTGGCTCAACAACTTCGATGACATCCCCAGGAAAGGCATAAGGGACAGATTTCAGTTCTTTGCTGCTTTGGTTGACCGATGATTTATCAGAATGATCCAACCTTTTAGAGCGTAAAAGCTCGACTCCGAACTTGTAAAGTGATTTCGGAAAGTATTTGACTTTCAAATATCGACTCATTTCAATTGCTCGGGGTACCATGCGCTCTCTTATCTCTCACTTCGCAATAGGCTTTTCATGGCGTCATTATATGGTAAAAATGTGCGATAATTTTACATATTCCATTGACCCTCTCAAGGAACATTGCAGTCTCTCAAGCATAATCTGGGGTTATCCGTGTGTCATGGAATATGAAAACCTTAGGTTGCTTTTAGCTCTTATAAGGTCACAATTTGTATCCTTATGGAAAGGCTCAACCGAATATCGCCTATTTCTTTCTTCGCTACTTTTATATGCAGTTGACTTCAAATTTCTGGAGCCTACGGTTCGATATGATATGCTGATATTGCTTTCCTAATGTATCATCAAGCTTTATTGTCTTAAGCATATTTGAAGCCATGAATTTCAAATCGGGGAACTGTGCAATGAGCTGGTGGAAAGACGCAAGGAGTAGAATTAAATCTTCCATGGTTTCAAATAGGCTGACATTGTACCCTTGCATGAACCTCAAGATGCCCTTACAAGCATTAGCTTTGACTTCATCGTTCGGAAGAAGCCGTACACACCTGAGCAGAGAGAGCGTTCGACAGACCCATTCTTGAGAGTTCGCCATGGACGAAAATAGCTCGGGCTCAGTGTCCGCGATGCTCTTCAGGCACCTTGAAATACATAAAGCGCTTGTTTGCGTGTCATAGTCATTAAAATCGGAATTTTTGTCCATGAATTTGCAAAGCATTAAGAAAATAGCATTCATGCAGGCTCTGGACAGTGTAAAAGCGCAGAAACAGTCTGCCAAGCACCACAGAATATCACTGACATGCTCAGGCTGGGATGCGCGGTCTGTGACTTCTTTTAAATAAGTTATTTCGAAGTCATGCGCGAATTCAGTTCGCATTGGGCTCTTGACGAGGACTGAAAAATACCCAAGAATTGCGTTAAATATATTCGTATCATGATTTTTCAATGACATAGCTATAATAGATCTGTGTGCTTCATATGGGATAGATTCTCGTAATTGGTTATACTTTTCGAATATTGCTGTGAGAAGATAAACAGAATATGTAAGCATATCATTATCGTTCTTTGACTCTTCTGTATGATATAGCTTAATTACCTCGAAAGCACACGAGACAAAAGTCTCTTGGTGATTTGTTGATAACTGAGGTATTACAGGAATGATATCCCCAATAGCTTTTAGCATATTTTTCAGAGCATGTACGCGGGAGCCAATTTGAAATGTCTGCAGAGCGTGCATAACATGCTTTGTCAAAATAGTGCATACCTCTTCTGATCTACACGAAATTGCCTCGCCAGGCTCAGAAAATAAAACTCGGAAAGTCTCGATCAAAAGAGAAACCTCGTCGGATTGAGCGTTTTGCAGACAATCCATGAGAAAGCTCTCAACTCGGCGCCTTGCATTTGATTCGGTGAGCTCGTTTGAAAGTGAGCTCACAACTGCATGAAGAGCATGCAATCTGTTGATTCGCAATACCATTGGAGCGTGATGGATGTTGGTAGCCACAGATTCAAAAAGGGATAGCTTCAAGACACTTGGTAAGTTTTGAGCGTTGGCGACGATCATCGAAATGGCAAACGCTGCTGAGCTACGGATCAAAGGTTCGGAGGAGCTATCGACCAGAATTTTGCCGCAGAGAAGCAGCCCGTCTTTCACCGCAGAATCTTCGTTGTAAAAAGTACTTGTCAGAGCGTATCCAAGGATCACTGCCTCTTGAACAACCCATGATGGAGACTGCGATGATCCAAAAAACTGCACAAGATACTTGTGCATGAGTGGGGCGGCTATGGGTCCCAAGCATTGAATGCATTTCAAAGCAACGTATCGGTCCCAGCGAACTATCGCAAGATTATTAGCTTCAAGCTGATTGTACTCATCAGCAGAAGTGCATCTTGAAAAATCAGTCATTTCTTGGAGAGAAGCAACATCTTCTTCACATAATGTTGAAGAGTTGAGTAAAATAGGAATAGTAGCCTCGGGACTGATCGTGTGGATGGATTTCAAGAAGGAGCACTCTGAATCTTCCTCAATGTATGCATCCTTCAGCGCCACAATATACCAGCAACATGCTTCAAAGAGTGATCTCTCGCTACTCTGAGATTCGACAAACTTGCTTACGACATAACTTGTCCAAATTTGAGCAGCTTGCTCGCTGATACTACACAAATCTTGGTATTCAATTAATATTGTCATCAATCTTATCAAATCACGACCATCAGTAGCGTTGTCGACAGAAATTATATCTGTAATGGCTTCAACAACAAAGCCCGATGCATCGCATAGAGCAATCTGTTCTCTGCTCCACATCTCTTTTTCGACAAACCAATCGAAAAAGTTTCCGCGAAAGTATGTGTGATACAACAAAGAGATGAATCGGGCATCGTGTCTGCATTCAGAGGCTAAACGCTGCACAAAGTCGCCACACTCATCAATCACTCGATCCATCATGTCTTCGATGAGATATTGAGCCAAGGATATGAATGCATCTGCATTCTGTCCCTTCAGTGCCCATAAGTCACTCATGAAATCAATGGGGGGATGAGCAGTTCTCCAAAATTCGAGCTGAAACTTCTTTGTTATGCAAACTATAATCTGCGCAGCTATGCGGCATATTTTAATGCTCGGATTCTGAAGCTCATGAAAAGCCTTCATTGCAACAAATCTCGCGTGGTTCTGAGTGAACTGGGGATTTTTCACAAAATTCTTCAGGGTTATTCCAGCGAGCGTTCGAACATGCACCCATTGACTGTTCGTGAGAGCCCCGGAAGGATGATTTTCCATGGTGAAAATTTGAACAAGTGCTTCAGCACGTGTATCCGTAAAAACCGAAAATGAGCTGTCTTTTTCCTTTGTTGAACCCGTTTGAATGATGCAGTGTAGCTCTTCGATACAGTAACTTAAATCAATCGAGGTCATTTGTGAAAATAGAGATGGAACTATGCTATAGAAAAACTTAAAGGCGTCATGCGTCAAATATCTAGAGTACAGCAAAGCGCGTGATACAGAGTTGGTATGTATACCTTGTGTAAATCATGTGTGGACACTTCATTATCAAGAAAGATTGTGAATTAGAATCTAAAAAACTACGAAAGAAAGAAAGTCATCGCGATGTCTATTCGCAATTTCTAGATTCTTGGAAATATGATAGGCCGAAACCCTGAGCCGCATGCGGGGCAGTACTGTGTATTGAGCTGTGGATGGATAGATTGGAATAGATATGCGTAATCACAAAGCGAAATTTTCAGTTGATTCATTCACTACTGATTACCCTATGATAGACGGGAGCCTACTGGGTCACTATTACCGCTGTACGAGAGAAGATTTCTTTACCGAGAATTCCGGTAGAAGATTTTTTCCCTGGTTTACTCGCTAATGCCCCGGGAAAAGTTGTTTCGGCAATATTATATGAGCATATGGTTGTTCTAGATCTCTTTCATTCATTTTTAGTCGCTAAAACAGGACGTGCAAGAAATCCATTGATTGATAGCTAGCGTCTGCCGTGCGTTCACCTTGCCGCCTTGAAATCTTGTTGTTTAGTAAAGTTTTGAGCAAAAATTTTCAAAATTCCTGTGTGTAGTTTTTGGAAGCATATTTGCTTGGCAATATCACATCGCGGCTAGTTAATGGCATAAAAATCCATGCCGATGATGTCAAAGCTCAGATTCATAGAAATTTATGTCGCTCTCTTTGGTAATTACACGATCTTGGAGAAAAGGTCTAGTTTTGAATTTTACCCATTTTATATAACTTTCAACCCGTTCTGATGGCTGGAGTTTCAATGGAAAATCTCGGGCTCTGCAGTCGCCTTCATCAAGGCATTTCGAAAATGGGAATATCTCATCTTACACCAATACAAGCAAAATCGTGGGATGCCCTTGTGAGCTCAAAAAAATGTGACCACATCATCCATAGTGAAACTGGCAGTGGGAAGACATTGAGCTATTTACTACCCATACTGCAAAGTATCATGAAAGAGTCTGAAGAACGCCGAAAAAGAGGACGTGAAGATGATAACGGTCTCTCAAGAAAGGACGGAACATCACTCTTAATCATAGTTCCTGTTCGCGAACTTGCCCAGCAAACTCTTCAAGTTTGTCAAAAATTGCTGCGTTACGTTCCTTTCATGACTTGTAGTTTGCTAACTGGTGGGGAGAAGAAATCCAAAGAGAAGGCCCGCCTAAGAAAAGGTCAAAATATACTTATCGCGACTCCTGGAAGACTACTCGATCATATAAGATCTACGGAGAAGATGAATCTTAACGGTTTGAAGTATTTGGTCATAGACGAAGCAGATAGAACGCTAGATGAGGGCTTTGAAAATGATTTACGAGAGCTCAAAGTTCACTTGGATGAAAAACAAGCTTACTTTGGATCGGAAATCAAGAAGAAAGTGCTTGTTTCAGCTACACTGAATAAGAAAATCCTTGGTCTTTCATACTTCATTCTTGAGAATCCAAAAACTATTTCCAGCCATGAGCAAAAAGATGGCAAACAGCTTCGTGAAGGTCAAAAAGACCCATCTTTCGATTCAAGCGTGAGTGTGGAAACAGGCGAAAAAGAGAATACCGGTGCTCCGATAATTTTTCCTGCGAAACTCGATCAGCGATACATCATTTGCTCTCCCAAGCGAAAAGTGTCCCTCTTGATTGCCCTACTTAACTGGATATTCAATCATGAAGTGTCGGAACCAAAGAAAGTTGTTGTTTTCGCGAACAGCTTTGCTTGCATTGATTTTTTCACGGTGCTCGCACCACTTCTGACAAACCCGTATAAGAAAAACAAAGCATCATCGAGCGAGGATAAAGATGAAGCAAAGCTTTTCGATCAGGTGGTATTCAATAAAATTCACAAAGAGATGTCACAGCTTGATCGGTCATCAAGCTTCTCTTCGTTTCAGAAAGCCCCAAGATCTATTCTATTTTGCACTGATGTCGCTGCTCGTGGACTGGACTTTGAAGGTGTGAGCGACGTTATCCATTTCGACGCACCTCTATCGATAGAAACGTATATTCATCGCACAGGAAGGACAGCACGCATTGGAAACTCTGGGACATCATACCTACTGCTTTATCCACACGAAGATGGTTACCCCGAGTTTTTGGAAAGCAAGGGGGCTTCCATTACGAAGAAAGAGCCTTCAGTGTTTTTCTACACCTTGATCAAACACAACTCCACGCAATGTGACTTATTTGAATGCCAAATCGAATTGCAAAAAGTCCTCGATGCAACAGTGCGCTCAGACTCTGAAATTCATAAAATGGCACAGGATGCATTTCATAGCTGGCGTAAGTCGTACTCGGCCTATCCTTTTGAGCAGAGAGTGTACTTTGACTCAACAAAGTTACATTTGCGGAATATTTCATGGTCTTTTGGCATTCGCTCGTAGAGTATCGAAATCGCGAACTTAAGCGACTACTCGTCTAATCTGGGCACTCATAGTGCTTGATTCATTGTGAGTTCTGGATGTACCTTGCTCATGAATTTTTTTGGTCTACTTACGTCAAATGATTCGGGTGCCACATGCTCTCTTCGAAAGAAAATGCACAGCGCTGGCAGCGATGCATAGATAAAGCTAGCAAGAGAAAGTATTTCTGGAACAAGGCATTTGATCATAGCCTATGGGAGCACGATTTAGAGACTGAACTTGGGGTCAAATCTGATTCTCTTGACGGGGATCATAATGATCGTATTTGGGCATGCTATGCCCGCCTTCAAAATTCCAGCGCTTTCTTGCAATGCTCAGTATGTCACAGGCCTATTCCGAAGCATGGGCTTGAACAGTGCAGTCTTTGCGCACAAGTTGTTCACACACAATGTTTTGACCGCACGAGGGTAGCTTGCCGATTCTGCATCCCAAAGAATAATCAATGGCTATCAAACCCATCAGAGCAGAGCGTTCAGTATCCTGTGCAGCTCATACACAACCGGATCAATGGACTTTTGCAAGAATTTTCCCCATCTTTACGAAAAGAGTTTGCCAAGATAAAAATCTCTCACAGTAGAGATTCTTCTCGTGCACAATTACAAAGTATTTGCACCACGCATTTTCAGCGTGGTTTTTCACAGTTTTTCATTCAGCAGTCTCGATTAAAAAATAACTCGCTAGGTGCTTTTGCCACTGCCCCCTTGCCGAAGTATACTCGCGTTGCCATTTATCCAGGGTATCCTGATATCTTGGCCGGAAACCAGTGCAAATACGGGCGAGAGATGCCAAAGTATGCAGTGGATGTAATCAACTGTGCTGACATGTCTAATATGGTGTTCGAAGAGTTCCGCATGACGTGCGGGCCTTACATCAACGAGCCCTGCCCTGGGGAAACTGCAAACTGCGGCTGGATACTTGAAGCGCCTCTAAAGAAAAGACGTAGATACAGCATATTGACAACACGTGACGTGCGCGAGGGTGAAGAGCTTCTCATTGGATACGGCCCAGAATACCTGAGGGATTACAGCTACACCTATGATCAGTATATCTTTATCCATTCCAAAGAAGGAAAGGAAATCGCCTATGATTTGTATAGGTGGCAGACGAATGAGCTGAGCGAGCATGTGCACATTGAACGAGTACGCTACTCGGCCCACAATGATTCGTATGCTGCAGTCTGATCTTTTTGAGCCAAGAATACTCTTCTTCGCATTGTTTAGTTCCAATGTACAAATAAAACTTTCTTGAGTTCTGTAAGAATAGATGCTTGGTTTGGCTCCCATCGATGGGGACAAGGCATAAGTATTCACTATCCACACTGCAAAGCTTCGCCGAAACATACTTTGGCATTAAGAAAAGAGTTGATGGTATTGTACGCGCCCACAAAGCGGCGGAATCGAGTAAGTTTGCCGAAAAACAGTTGCCGCAAGCAATGAATAGAATTGAGCAAATGTGGACAGCTTGGCTCGAGCAGCAGAAGCGTAACAACGCCCAGGGGCAAAGCCCTGAGCTCGACATTCAGCGATTAAAAGATTCCAGCCTGGAATTCATCGAGCAAAACAAAAATATCTTGGACCCAGAGGCTGCTCTTCGAGAAAAGCACTTGGAAGCTCGCGCTGAGTGGATAGCCATGAACCTGCGATTTCCCCAAGGGAACGTGCAGCACGTAAGCGATGAGAATAAAAAGGCAATGCGAGCAAAATGGGATGAGCTACCCGAGGAAGAACGAAAGAAGTTCCTCGATTGGGCATGGAAAGTACTTCCTGGGCGCACGAAAAAAAAATATCGGTAATCCGCTTGCCTTTCATGCAGTATACCTTTTCGGTGTTTCATCCTTTTCGGTGTTTCGGTTTCATCCGTATACTGATGTTTTACCTTCCTTTACGCTATGGAATATGCTGATGCAGCTGAAAAACGACACGCGTTGCTCCAAAAAGTTCGAGCACTATCGGAAAAACTCACTGAGATCGATGCACAGAAACGCGGTCGTAGCGTAAGCGATGCCATGCAAGGCTTTTGGTCTGATATTCGTACCGCGGCGACTGCTTGGGTTCTGCTCGTGACACTCCGAAAGATCGTATGCGCATGTGGCCAGGCACGGAGAAAAACAGTCAGCAGCGATGTACGAAAGATTCTCGCGATTGAGAGCCACTCGCATGGCCCATTTCCTCTTTGGATATGTCTACTCTTCGCTGCTTTTACAACCATCATATCGGTGGACACGAAGGTCAGCACCTGGATGCGGTTCATTTTCGGACAAAGCAGTGAAACCCAACAGAACTTTTCACTCGGGCTCACACTTCTTCCAATAAACGTCGCTTGGCGTGTGGCTGCGAACGTATCACCTGAGATTCGATCAAAAATGTACGTCGTGGCATTTTGGCTGATGCTATCCGTCGTGCTCGCCTGCCTGGCCCTCGCTGTACAAACGAACTATCGTAATGCATCGATGGATCGGTCAAACAACTTTGTTGCGGACGCGATAGCGTCAATCATCGAGCTCGCGCTTAGGCATAATACCAAAATACAAGTAAGCGATAGGGTTGAGGGTTATAAGCTTCCAGAGCTGACCGGGGAAGGAAGAGCACTGCTCGAGAAAAATTTGGTCAGGCATAAGGCTATCCTGAGAAGCGCTTCCATCTGAATATAGGCATTACTCATCGTTCAGTCACTGTTGCGAAGGCTTCCTGTGAATTATTGTTACAGAGCGTGAAGGGCATTTGCACCAAACCTTCAAGTTTGAATGCGGATTTTCTCTCATATGGCGCACATGTACTCTTGAAGAGCATCGAGCACAGTTTTGGGGAGTTTGTCAGGTCGACATACTTGATGATTACGAGTAGAAAGAGGCGAATGCGTAATCGCTTGCGTTTGATAAAAATTATCTTTTGAATTGAGCTTCGTCAACCTACAATGATTCGATGCCCATGCGGTGCAACGCAGGAAAACGAGGCCGGTCTCCAGTGGGTCGCGTGCGACGCTTGTAACTACTGGATGCACGCGTACTGCGTTGGCATTCAGACGCCGACCGCCTTCAGGGCGCTCAAAACCGAAAAGTTCATCTGCCAGAAATGCAAGGAAGAGCGAGAGAAGGATGCGGACGCAACGGTGAAACGCATCATCGAGAACGAGCGTACCCGTCTTCGCGCTTACTTGAAAGAAGTGCAAATGAGTAAGAAAGCATAAGTATGACCCACTTTGAACGATCTAGCTTGAATGAAAGATGCGTCCCGTAGACCTGCGTTCAAAACTTGACTGAAGATGCGCTTGGGCTGAGTGTTATTGATGACATGCGCTTATTGATGGCATGGTAATTCACTGATTTAATGAAAGAAAAAAAATTTAAATGAGAGAAATCTAACGCTTGACTGCCCATGATTTTGCTATTAAACAAAAAATGTGACAGAATGTGAGCTCTTGTGTTTTCTAGTAATTATTCACTGCCATGGGTCATGCACAAGTACTCCGCGCATCGCAGTCCGGTAAGCAAGCATCGCCATTACGTAAATTTATCTCTCAAAGAGACAACCTTCGAGAAAATGCAGATCAACACTCCCACTGACATGCTTGCTTCGCATACTTATTGCAACTTATTACTGATATACGATTCAGGTGAGGGCTAGTGCATTATAATCTCTAAAATGTTCAGCGAATTAAAAGTTGCTCGACCAATATCGATAATATTACTTCAAGTCTACGAGTTTACGAGACCTTAGAACTTCATTGCTATCCGAATTCCTACGCCCTGCATCTCCGAAACTAGGTTCTTCAGAACATGCGGCATGTCTATGAGCACAATGTTCGACGAGTTCTCCAAGCTGACGTCCTTTTTCTCCTGCGCGCAATAATAGCAAAACTTGAACGTCCCCGCGGCAGTCGCGCACTTCTCCGCGATGGAGAACATCCCACCGCAGTCTTTGCAAATGTACCCCCGCGTCTGGTCGGAGCACGTCATGAGGCGGTCGATCAGAACCTCCGTCGCCCCGTGGCTGAGGAGCGCATCGCGCTCCATTTCACCGATACGGTTGCCACCGCGGCGGCTCTTGCCCCCCTGCGGCTGCCCCGTCTTCTTGACGATGCGGGTCCGCACGTGATCGGTGCGCGCGCGCGCCTGCCACTTGTCTTTCACCAGGTGCCGAAGCTTTTGGTACCCGCAGATGCCTATGAAGACGTCGCCCTCGATGGGCTCGCCGGTCTGCCCGTTTACCAGCTCTTCTCCGGCGAACGGCTGCAGCCCGAGCTTGGTCAGCTCCTGCCGAATGGCACTGACTGCTGGTGAGCTCGATACGCCCCGGGGCTCCAGCTCGATATTTTTGATTTTCTTCGAGCGCTCTGCCCCACACGTGCTTTCCTCGAGGTGCTGCGCGACCGCGGGATCCCAACGGACGTCGCCGCCCCACGGCGATGCGTTCCACACCTTTCCAGAGTGCGCCACGGCTTTGCCTGCGGCGAGCTCGAGCATCATCCCGACTGTCATTCGTGACGGGAAGGCGTGCGGGTTGATGATAATGTCTGGAACGACGCCGGAGTTCATGCAGTAGGGCAGGTTCGCCTGCTCCATCAGGCACGAGAGGGTCCCCTTCTGGCCGTGCCTCGATGAGAATTTATCGCCCACGACAGCGTTTCGGTTCTTTCTGACCATCACGAATATCTCCGTCGGGTCTGGCCCGTCAAATGCGGTCGGCACCACGCTGTGGATCCACCCTGCCTCGGCGTCGTCGTAGCTCTCTGTGAACTCACCCCACGTGAGCATTTTGTGGTCGACGTAGCGCACAGTACCGTCCGGTCGCGCTATTTTCTTCGCGATGACGTACATTGGCGTGTTCGGAAAGTGCGTTGGCTCCCTGAAAGTCCGCTGGGCGGTGGGGCGCTGTAGCGGGAGGCCGTTCGGGCTGACCCCTTCGCAGACGAGCGTCGTTGGCTCGCCGAGCACCGACCTACCCGTCCGGATGTTGTGGAAGACGATGCTGGTGCGCGTACCGCCAGCGCGTTTGTCGGCCTCGAGCGCTGAGAGGCGCATTTTCGCCTCCGCCTCCACAGTCCTCCCCGCGAGAATGTTCCCGTCGAACATGCCGTGCTCGGCGCTGCTCTTGTTCATGACTATCGCGTCCTCCATGTCGAGTCCCGAGTACGACATGATGGCCACGACGGCGTTGATGTTCACGCTGTTCATGGACATGTCGTGGGTGCTCGTCAGGTCGGTGCCGACAAGGTGCCGGTGCGTCGTTGGCATCAGATAGAGCTTGGAGTCGTGCCGAAGCGCCGCATTGGGCATGTGGTTACCCATCGACTGCTTGAGAATACCGCAGACAAAAAGGTTTCGCGGCGAGCAGTTGTGCTCGAAGTACGGGATGGTGTTGGCGGTGTAGCTGAGCGTCTGGGCCGGGTTTGGTTCAATGTACGTGAACACGCGCTTCTTTTTCGAGAGCCCACTGCGGTCGGCCTCGGCGATGTCCGCGTGCACAGAGGCGATGTTCAGGTACGTCTGCTCCCACGGGCCGACCATCATGCACTGCGGGCTGCCAACAACCTGGACTGGGCGCACGAGCGCGCCGGCAGTGGTAAAGAGCAGAAGTGACCCTGGGAAAGGCTCGGCTTGCTCGACGACTTCGCAGAAGGCGAACGGGCAGTCCGGCGATGCCTTTTCAGTGCGTATGTGCTTTGCGAGCCGTCGCACAGAGGAGTTGGGCGTGATTCGCGCGATGACACACCCGTCGATGCACACTGTCGGCATCTGCGCCGCTTGCTCGTAGGCCGAGGCCGATCCGCTGGCGATGTACTCATGCATTGATTTCAGCAGGCTTTGCACGACTGGCCGCATTCCGACCCATTTGAACGCATCGTCGAGTTCGACATTCTGCTTGGCGAATTTCTTCTTGCAGCGCTTGTAGCAGCAGTTGCTCTCGATGTCAGACGTGATTTTCACGGAGAGCGAAAGCTGCTGCGCGACCCCGCACAGGTGGCCGTCCGGCGTGTTCACGACGCACATGAAGCCCCAGCTCTCCTGCTGGCAGCGGCGAATTTCTGAACTCCGAGATTCGGCAACGCTCTTACCTCGGTGGATGGTCCGAAGGAGCTCAATTTGCCGAAACGCGTTGACTCGCTCATATGAAAGTGACAGGCCGAGGCCTTGTGGCGCTGGGGCCCCGAACGTCTTATCCGCTTGGTACGTCCCTGTTGCGAATACACGCAGAAAGCCCTTCATCTGCTCGACAGGGTATTCTTCCCGAAACGCCTTATCGTCACGCACAATGTCAAAATACTTTTTGAGATCAGCTGAAAGCCCTTCTTTCAGCAGCTTTTGCTCGATGAGCTCTTTGTCGAGCTTCGCGCTGTAGTTCAAGACGGCAAAGCGGGAGATGTTCGCAAGCGTGTGCCGCACGACGTCTGAGAGAGCGCCGACACAGAGCCTGCCAGGCGTGTACACGCCCTGGTGGCTTTGCTTGTCGACTGAGTCGCTCGTGACGCGCCCGTCGACAAAGTGGTACAAGCGGTGGATGACCTGCACGAGTGTATCGAACTTCCGCTCGTGCTCTTTTCGAATCTCCTGTCCGAAGTTCTCAAAGTCGTCGAAGGGATAATCGCCGTTCAGGTGTGGAAAGAGATAATTTCGCAGAACGTAGAGGCCGTACCAGTCGTCAGTGCGCTGTGTGGTGGTATTTTCACCACTGGGCGAGCACCAGGGCAGAAGCTGAAACGCGGCAGCGCTCGGTAGCTCGCACTGCGTCTCTCGGAATAGTCTACCAAGAATCAATAGGTGTGCGCGGTGCCCGAGCACGCCAGCGTACGGTTTTGTGCCGTGGTGCTTTATCAGTGCGTCAATACGGAGCATCGTGTTCTCGGACTGCACGCCCGCGCCGAGAATCGAACGGAGTGCGTAGAGGGATACGTCTTTTAAGCTCAGCAGGAGGAGCACCACAGGAACAAAGTACATGCGACGCTGGAAAATGGCCATGAATACCTCACCGTTGGTCAGGTAGTGAAAGTACGCGCGTTTGACACGGCCAGATGATAGCTGTGAGACGATCGTGACAGCCTTATTGCTGAAGTTCTTTCCGTGCTTTGTAAAGTGGTCCCTTTCGAGGCAGATCGGTAAGTTTGTCCGCTGCGTTGTGAGAATGCGGAGAAGCTTTTCGCTCCCGTTCACGATGAACTGGCCTCCCAGCTCGTGCGCGTCTTCACCGATGCTTTCAAGCTTGAGGCCAAACTTTTTCATCGTCGGAAGCACGCACCGCTCGGACATGACCATCGTCGGCACTCTGCCAAGGCAAAAGTACATCTTGTGCGCTTCTGGAATGACATTCAGTGGGTAAGCAAGGCCGAACTCATCGAGCGTCTCACTCAACACAGAAACGTTCGTATGGGTAAAAATTTCACCTCCCTTCGGGTGGGGTTCGGTTTCCTGTGAGTGTGTATCCGATAACGCGTCAATCAGTACATCAAAGTCATCTATCACCATGTTGTCGTCCTTTGACTCTGGTGTTGGAGGTACCTTTGTCTTGGATTTGGCTTGGTTCGAAAGCGAGAAGCGAAACCCGACATGCATATACACATCGTCTCCGTACGTGCGGCGCGTCTGGATGTGATGCAAAGGACTAACGAATGCGGCATTCTGAAGAATGAATGCGTCGTACAGCTTTGCTGCTTCAGCCGAAAAAGTTTTTCTTGCCTTGTCCATGAGCTTTCCGATCTTCAAATATGCAGCCTGGAGCATATTCTTGATGTCGTAGCCCTGAGATCGACCCCGTGATGAAGTACGAAAGGCGTCAAAGGCTTCATATGAATCCGAAGAGCCATTCACATAGAGACTAAATTTCTCTTTATCCCAGTTTCGCCAGTTTTTCGCATCGCTCCACAAGCGCTCGCATGTAAAGGCGTAAGTTTCGTAGAGATTGCGAATCTGTGTTTCTTTGCTCATATTTCCCTGGATAAGAGCAGCATTTTTCGTCATAGCGCTTTCGGCCTTTTCCGTGCCTTCAAGAGCCTCTTCAGCAACAGTACGCCCGTTCGGCATGGTCTGCTCGCAGTCTTTTAAGAGACTTTGCTGCTCATGCAAGCTACTGGACAAGCTACTCTGATCACGGAGGAAATCTTGTACCTCATTGATTTTGGCCATGAAAACGTTTTTCAAAACTATTCCCGGGGCCCGCTCAAAGTCCATCCCGACATATATACCTTGGCAAAACGCCCCCACAACAGAGCTAGGGTAACTTGTGCCCTCAAGATGGACTGTTGGAGTCGCAAAGTTGCAAAAATCTTCTCGAGCAAGCGCGGGCAAGCCATTGGCAATGGCATCATCCCACGAAGTTGTATGATAGGAAGAAATATCACAGAGATTTTTCTTGATTTCGTCATACATAGATTCAATCACATCATGGGAAACGTTTTTATCGCATGCGGCGTGGGCTACATGCAGAATTTCGAGCAGCTCGGCAAATTTATGGATGAGGAGTGAATTCTCATCGGAATCGACGCTATCTTGGTATTTTCCAACGCGCTCGATGGCATGACTTACAGCTTGAATGATCTTATCAGCATTTCCTCGGCATTGTGCATGAATCAATGGCACAAGCGATGATTCAATCATCTGTATTACCGACATCAGTTCATCGGAATTCTCAATTGGTTGGAGCTCTCTGCAAGAAGTGCAATACGATGAAATGCGATGCGCTATCCAGCTCTGTATGAACTGTCGCTTTGAAGTCATTTGAAAATAAATGAGTGCAACCGAGAAATAGCCTATACACATAACCTAGTGAAGCGCTTGCTACAGGGAAAAGTCTCATGCAGCTTCGCCACCCTCCACACCTGAGGCAAGGGCAACGTCTTGGATATCGTCTAGAACTGGAACGAGCCGATTAGTCAGTAGATCATGGACTGAAGTGCACAAAGGTGTATTGACCATGTGCCTTGAGTTTGCAAGCACTTCAAGCATAATCTTTTTTCCATTTATGCTCTCAATCCATTGAATCCCTTCCGTAGACGTACAGAGAGCAAAAATTGCTTCTCCAAGCAAAGTGCACGCATCAGCAGTCAAGCTGTCGGAGGGAGTTTTTAAATTTTCCATAATTTCGTCCATGATACCGAATTCTATGAGCTTTGTGTGGGCAACAGGAACACTTTTGTTGCTGAATGCTACATTACGTACTATTTTCAGTGCACACATGAATTCGTTTGGGCGCAATGAACCTTCCTGCAGAACATTCTGCAGATACCTCAAAAATTGTTCGTGTGAACAGATTCGTGCGCATGCTGTGGCACTACTGCACAGGTTGACGATGACATAAAGAAGCCACTTGATTGATATACACGATTTTCCTCTTGCAGCTACGTGGTCAAGGATAGTTTCAAAGTAAAACCCTCTACTCATTTCGTCATATAAATCAAGCTGCAATAGCGATTTGATTGCTTCTTCATTCAAACTCGAGGTCAAATTTGAGAGAAAGAGAGCGATGAGGTCTGCAATTTCATGCAAATTCTGGAGCTCGGCCTCTGATTCTGCTTCTGAGCGCCCACAAGATGATGCATGGAAAACTTTTTTCGCTCGCAAGAATTGCATCATACACGAAGCACTATTCAAGTCACATAAACGCCGTATGATGTAAGGATTTTTCTCACCAGCGCTCGCAAGGTTTATAAGCAGCGCCATGATGGAGCCCCCGATAACTTCGGTCCAGTGTAGATTGAGCAGTGAGAGCAACCTCTTTGCGTTCTTATCATCTAAAAGCTGTGCTACATTTACATCAACTTCCAGAATTGATCCTTGAAAGACTTGAACGAGTATTTCAATCGCTTGCTTGTACACCTGAATGCGGTCATCGTGCAAAAGATCAAGTACAGTGTTTAAGTCATCTTCACTCAAGCGCATTGTATGAAACTAGAGGAAAATTATTTTGATCGATACGCACTTGATCTGCTTGGAAAAAAACGTTTGGTAATGGATGAGTAAGTATAATTTACTTCTTCCAGAGAGAGATATAGCCATCTTCATCGCCTAGGAGTAAGTTATCTGTGAGCTTCCCATTCTTGAAAGAAAATGGCTGTACTGACCGAACAAGGGCATCATTAAATGTAGGCACATGTCCCATTTTGCAGTATCCTTCAGAATCACTTCGCAGGGTACAGATGTCTATCCCCGTGGCGTGATTTTTGTCGTCTGTGGAGTGGTAACCGACACAAAATATAGGAACATCTCGTATCATATCGTTCGTAGACCATGAGTTCGTAAAATCAAGTGCTGTTGCCCAAAATAGATCAGCTATGTACGCAGACTCCGAAAATCTTTTTACAATAGTACGATTTCTAAGAGAAAAAGACATTTCTTCTTCCATCTCTTCTAAAATGTGTGCATCAAAGACCTCTTCAACGGATGATTGAGCTATAAAGCCACCTTTGAGCGATGGACATACTTTCCGTAGAGGTGCGTTCATAGATAGCGACGACACGTAATCAAATTCGCCACCTAGGGTTCTTTTTGAAAGAATCAAAGCTCCATCGTCTGCACAAGATATGATATTTCGTTCGTAAACCGAACTATTCGAATCTACTGAGCAGGCTTTTATATCCGTCACAATGTCATTGTGAAAGTCAAGAGATCCTACGGTATCTAATTTTCTTAAGTCTACTATCCGTACGTATGATCCATCACCGACCAAAATGTGCGTTTGATCTGCATGAGATTTTGTATCACCTGACTTATTGACACAGGAAAAATTCGCCAGCTCTATACAATGAGTCTCATTTTCTGTGCAAACATTATTGATTGTGGCAGCTGGTCGGTTCATTCGAATATCATATACAGCGATTAATCCGTCTCTATAACAACTTGCGACAATGTTTTCTCCGCTTGGTCTGTCTTCACCAGAATATTGTCTTTTTAGTGGAAATCTGAAGCCTGATGGTAGGCCAACACAGCTTGAGAAAACATGGCTGAAGTCCGTCGGGCCACAGCTCGGGAAAGTTCGAGAGCTTGATTTCTTCGTGTTTTCTTTTCGATTCTTTGATTTCACTTCTGATGTGAACTGATTTGGTTTTGCAAGAGAGGGTGGAAGAAAAGAAAGCTTCTCATGAATTCCATTTTCATTGCACTGCATTAGAGCTAAGGGTTTCTTGGCACTTGAAGTTGCAAGAAGAAATGAATCCTCAGACCGCTGTCTGATCTTCACGATGAAATCTGAATCTTCATTCACCGCTCTACATCGGTCAGACAAATTATATTGGATCATTTAGCTGAGTGAAATTCAAATTGTAAATAATCTGTGCAGAACTCAGCCTAGCACTCTATAATATATGAACGACAGCAGTGTAGGAGCAGCAGTATAAATAAGCAGTTGATGTCATAAACTTTCATGCTTCTGCATCATTTGTACAGCCTATTATAGGATATCAGAGTGATATGCAGTTCTCTGTAATAATGGAATTTTTCTCAAGATTTTCACTACACGACCACCAAGCCATGGCATTCTTTGGCCATGACGTAGAAGATGTTTCCATAGTAATGCAACATTAAAGACCCTCCAAAGTTGGTAGCAGATTCCCGAAACGCTTGCGAAATGGGCAATTTAACTAAATGACGAATGCATCATGCCATATGGATTTTCATTCGTTCGTATAGTAACGAGCAATAAGTAGCTCTCTCCACATTACGTGAGCTGGACCACGTAAATGACGAACAGAATTTTTGTGCATCAAATTTTTTGGCTAAATCTAAACATTCAGAAAATCCCTTTTTTCGCGTAATCTCTGAGACCACGTTTCTCGCCCGTTCAATACTTACCTATCAATCCTTTTGCTGTACAGTTGCTATAAAAGCATAGCTAAAATCGCAGTGCACTGTGCTCCCATTTTCAATTCAACGAAGATTTTTACTCGTGAAACTGGTATTTTAGAAAGATGCATGAATTTGCATCTTATACATCATGTTTAATTAGTTTCCTACCGTCCTTTTGATATTTCGTACTTAAGTTATCGATGAATCGAGTTCAGCTAGCCAAGATTCCATACGGTCGTAGATCTTACAGCACCCCAGCTAAAGATATCCGATATGGAATTGAATGTCGCAAGAGCATTCTTAAGGGGGTGGAGCGAATCGCATCAGCTGTGAGCGTCACACTGGGCCCTAAGGGTAGGAACGTTATTCTTGAACAAAGCTACGGATCTCCGAAAATTACGAAGGACGGAGTCACTGTTGCAAAGGCCATCGACTTTTCCGACCACTATGAGAATTTGGGTGCACAGCTCGTGAAGAATGTCGCCAATAAGACTAACGACGGAGCAGGGGATGGTACAACTACGGCTGTAGTTCTTGCACGCTCTATTTTCACGGAAGGATTCAAGAGCATTTCAACAGGTTCAAACCCTGTCGATATGAAGCGTGGCATCGATAAAGCTGTTGAAACCCTCGTTGAGAGTGTTGAGAAACAGTCGAAGATGCTCAGTGGCACAAACGAAATTGTTCAGGTTGCTACCATTAGTGCTAACGGTGACAAAGAAATCGGTGAACTCATCGGTAAGGCTATGGACAAAGTAGGTAAGAATGGCGTCATTACGGCTCAAGACGGTAAAACTCTCGAAACTGAGCTCGAAGTCGTGGAAGGTATGTCGATCGACCGTGGCTTCATCTCTCCATACTTTATCACGGACACAAAGACAGAGAAAGTAGTCTATGAAGATGCATTTGTGCTGATCAGCTCGAAAAAGATCTCTTCATTGCAAAGTTTGCTCCCGGTTTTGAACTTTGTCGCCAAGAGCAACAAGCCACTTCTCATTATTGCTGATGATGTTGAGGGTGAAGCGCTGGCAACCATGATTCTGAACAAACTGCACTCGAAGATCAAAGTTGTGGCTATCAAAGCTCCAGGATTCGGTGACAACAAGACTCGCCTTTTGGAGGATATGGCAGTCTTTTCTGGTGCGAAAGTCATATCTGATGACACGGGTGTATCTCTTGAAAAAGCTCGAGAGCATGAAAGCGGATTTGACGACACCATTCTTGGCCACATCAAGAAAGTCACGGTTGGCAAGGACTCAAGCCTTCTGTTGAATGGTGGTGGTGACCCTAAGGCGATCAAAGAGAGATGCTCGCTTATTGAGGCGCAAATTGAAGAGTGCACTGGTGACTATGACAAGGAGAAGCTTCAAGAGAGACTCTCTAAATTGAGTGGTGGAGTTGCTGTCATCAAAGTTGGCGGTGCCTCGGAAGTTGAAGTTGGTGAACGCCGCGATCGAATCACTGATGCTTTGTGCGCAACTAAAGCTGCTGTTGCCGAAGGTATTGTTGCGGGAGGAGGGTCCGCTTTACTTTACGCGAGCAAGAGCCTCTCTAAGCTACTCGAAGGCTCTTCTCTCTCACGCGACGAGAAAATTGGCGTCCAAATTATTCAGAAAGCAGTATGCCTTCCAATCACTCTGATTGCAAATAATGCTGGTAAAGAGGGTGCCGTCATTGTTGAGAAAGTTCTTAGCAAAGGTGATCAAGCCTTTGGATACGATGCTCGCAATGATCAATACACCAATATGTTCAAGGCTGGAATCATTGACCCAGCAAAGGTGGTCAAAGCATCCTTGACTGACGCTGCTTCTGTTGCCGGTATGCTCATTACAACTGAGGCTGCTATTTGTGATATTCCGAAAAAGGACGATAAGCCAGCACCTTCACCGGGAATGCCTGGAATGGGTGGTGAAATGGACTATTAGGGCACACGCGTCCCGTAACCATGAATTTAAGTCATCCTATATTGCATATAAGTTATTGATTTAATAGTAAGGCTACCAGAGTGGCTGTGATAGACCCATGCTCATATCGCGCATGATACGAGTTCCATGCTCTTTTCTCATTTAACTAACATGCAACGTATCGCGAATAAGAGCGATTTTGACAAAGTTCTTGCCGAGCATCCCTTTGTCGTGGCACATTTCTACACTGAATGGTGTGAGCCCTCGATACAGCTCAATGCTTTGATCGATAGCTGGGTTGAAGAGAAATACCATGAAAATGTGTTTTTCGTGGCAGTTGATGCGGAGAAAGCAACTAGCGTTGTACAGGACCTTTCAGTGGAGGCCGTTCCAATGATAGTTTTCTTTCGTAACGCCAAGTTTGTTTTCAACGTCGAGGGCGCGCGCGTTGAAGCTATTGAGGGCACAATAAAAAGACTATACTATGCCAGTGACGCTCATGAGCCGCTCGAAACCAGGCTTAAAAATATCATTGAAAGAGAAAGAATCGTAGTGTTTCTGACGGGCACGCCATCACAGCCTCAGTGTGGGTTCACTTCAAGAATCTGTGAAATTTTAGCGCGCGCCAACATTTCATTCGGACACTTTGACATCATGACAGACAACGAAGTACTTCATGGCTTGAAGAAGTATAGCAATTGGCCAACGTACCCACAGGTGTATGTGGATGGTCAGCTAGTTGGTGGATGTGACATAATCGTACAAGCGGATAAGGAGGGCACTTTGCATGAGATCTTTGGCCAGTCTGATGATTAGTATTTTTGTGTGAGACTTTTGATTATTTAACATCATATCTCCGCCCTCTTTGTTTCATGCGAAGAACTTTTCAATGTCTGAGATCCAGGAAACTCTCTCTGGTGAGCTTGAATCTTCCTAGAGTATCAGGGATCTCGAGATTCTCTCAGCCCCTGAAGCTCAACAAGATGATCTTTCACGCTAGCACGCTTACGTACTGCTGCTGCTCGAATGTCGATGCCCAAATATTTTCTGATAGCAGAATTCGCACCAGTTCGACACCGAACCCTCTCAGTCACATGTTTCAAGGTCCACGATTTCTAGAGCAAAATCAGATAATCGAGGTAAGAAGTGAGAAAGAGGCTTTTCACTATTCACAATTTTTGCATGAGCTCTTTGTTGCATCGAGATCAATCAACAAGGTCGAAATGAGCTCCTCATGCTGTGGAAGTTCCAAAAATCAAGGAAACGAAAAATCTTGTTGTTCGTCGAAAGGCGGCCCTGAGAAGCCAGTATCGCTAAATACTTTGCTTGATGACTCGAAAGCTCCTATCCGATCGATTTACAGCAATGAAAAGACTCTCACTGTGAATCTCAGTGAAAATTACGTGCTTGAGAGATTTTCTTGTGAAAAGGAAGATACAGAGATGTTCGATTTATGCACAAAAGCCGTTTGGAAGTCTCTTTTACCGATACTCACACAAGTTATGCAAAAGCATATAGCTATAGAAGACAAAAGCGATAGGTCTGATGAATATACGGGCCTCATTCGCATTCTTGATCCAAAGGGTGATAATACAGAAGAAGAAAACAGCGCTCCTTCAATGTGGTCTTCCGCAAACGAAGATACAGAAATAACAATGAATGACTCCGAGCCAGTCATGGCCGTCAAGGAGCTGATTAGGCTTCGTGTGAAGCCTATTTTAGAGCAAGACGGTGGCAGTTGCCGCTTCATCGGCATGGTGGAGGACGAAAACTCGGAGTACAACACAGTTTTAGCAAGCCATCCGCATATTGTCGAGCCTGATCCTGCAGCTGATCCATTCAATCTAAAAAAACTTTCGACCGGCAGTGTTCTCGTCATGCTTGAAGGGGCCTGTGTTGGCTGTCCATCATCGTCCTTCACACTCAAGAACAGCATTCAGCGCATGCTCATGCACTGGGTGCCGGAAGTCTCTCAAGTTATTGAAGTTGATGAGAAGTACGTGCGTGATTTGTTTGATGAAAGGAAGAAAAAGGAAACGGCTTAACAACAGGTTTTTATTGTTTGCGATTCGTGCACTAGCCGTTTGTGATTCTATGAAATTCCCAATTCTTACGAAAACGTTGTTTTTTCTTGACTTCTTTCCTTTAAAATGCCCAAGAAGCCAGTTCGGATCAGCGATGATGATCTTCTCGACAAGTGCATTAACGATCAGTCGACCGATCGTCCAATTTTCCTCTTTATTTGCTGCGCGCTTCTAACCATTACGTCGCCGGCATATATTTACCTCTCAACGTTTACATTTGAATCTTTCGATCAATATTCGTATTCGCCGTACATGGTAGTGTTCTTCCCGCTACTCACCCTGTACTTCCTCATCAGAAGTTATGATGTCATGTTCAAGACGGAGTACACCAAGCGCTTTAAAGGCACTCAACAGACCTCCCAGTCGCTGGCAGCACGTAGCCTACGAAGCACTATCGCACTCTCGTGGACTGTTTTCTTCGTGAACACCATCTTCCTCGCGCTGATATTTTTCCTCCAGCTCTACCTTTTTGCCCGCCTCGACACGTATTACAACTATATGCTCTCCTTCTCCATTTCGAGCGTAGCGGTCTATTATCTGTCCCTGAAAAACGATGAGTCCTTCCAGCGACGGAGAGTCAAAATGTAATACGTAAGAATTTAAGATTTGTACCACATAGTCCAGAGAATGAGATCACTTACATCGCTTAAATGTAGCGCATTCTTTTCAAATTATCTATTTCTTTGATAGTCTTTTTTACGTTGACAATGCATGATGCTCTGGGCCCAGAAAAGGTACGGGCATCACCTCTCATTGAAACGACTCATCGCCGCCGCAAAAGCTTGAAAATTCCAAAGAACCCATCCACGGAAATAGTTACTAAAAAAGAGCCATCGGTGTGTGACGATGATCAAAACTCAAATCAGATATTCAGCGATGACCCGGAAAAGAGCTACCATGAGCAATCCCAAGATTTAGTCCTCAAACCTCTGCAGCAGCACATACAGAGCTGCATTGACTTCTATGAGAAACAAACAAGCGAAGATCATGAAGCTACTCAGAAGGACACAAGCATCGCTTCTGAGCAGCGCGGTGCGGCTGAATGCCATGCAGCCGATGTCGGCCAACCCAAAGATCACCCCATGTTCTCTGACATGCCGTTGGCCACAGTCGGAAAGAACAAGCTGAAGTTTCTTTGCAATCCAGCATCGCTATCAGTACGGCGAAGTCGATCCATGTCTATTTTGAGCAGCTACCGCCGCACCCTCAGTGCATCACTACAGCACTCTCTCGTCGAAAATCGAGCTGCTCGTGCGCATAGGCCCCCCAAAGTACTTTGCAACCAGATGCTTTCTCGCGTCCACGTTCTCTGTATGGCTAACAGAGAAAAAGCCCGTTTGTACGAAGATATTAACCTTGCCAGCCAAATTTGTGTTCATCTCTTGCATGACATTCACTCCCTTCTCGATGCTGCGCGTCGGTCTGACTCGTCGCTCTTCACTAAGGCGGAGAATATTGACCTTTTCGTGGAACATCCCCTGGGAGTAGTGCCAGATTACCTTGACTTTTAATCTCGTAAGTGATGTATTGCGAAAGAACTCAGTATTTTCCTATTCTTTTGCTCTTATCATGCTTTAAAAATGGCAACAAGAGGCAAACTTTTACTCCAGAGCAGTGCGCCTCGGGGTGCATTCTCAATGTACCATCTCGAGGAGGGAGAGAATTTCTACTCAGCGAAGCCGTACTACCACTACCAGGAATGGAAGAGGAAGTGCAGCGGCACCGAGCTCCTTCACGCACGGCTGTGGCTGAATGCCATGAAAAAGATGTCTGCTGGCTTCTATCACGAGGGTCGGCACCCCACACACGGGTACGGTCCGTTTGAGCACGAGCTCAAGCGCCGTGGCATTGAGATACATAAATACCGGCTTCCCACAACAGTGGCTGTCAAGAGAATTCACGAAATGGTTGTTCTGCGTAGACTTGAGCTCGAAAAAGAATCTGCCATCGCGCTGCAAAAGGCCCTGGAAGAAAAGAGACTGCCTGAACCCTCGGAGTGGTACGATGAGACCAGTGGACCACTAAATCCACACTATTTGCGCCACGTGAAGTCCCATTACTCTGGAATGGACATAACGCAGCTAAAACCTACGCCGCATGTTCGTGAAAATAAGAGAGCGTAGTGTACTGTATCCACTGTTTTTGTTCAGCTTTATGCCGAGCTGTGTATTCGTGAAAGCTATCTTATCCCTTCAAAACCTCATCAAATGAAGACCGATAAATTCAAAAGTAAACATCAGGAATCACGCAAACGAAAGGGCTACGGAAACGAACCTTCACACATAGGGGAAAAGAAATTCAAGAATACTGGTCATCGCGCGCAGGAGCAAGTCCCTCGGGTGCGAGATCCGAATCGCGTGACGAACTATTCCAAGAATCAGGCCAAGCGACAAGAAAAGGAAGAAAATCTCAAGATGTACCGCCACAAGGTTTTCATCGATGGCCTCCCTTTTCAGCGCTCTGACGAAACCGATGCCGAGCTCTACGATCTTTGCTACAGAGTGCGGGCAAAGGGCGCGATCCGCCTTGTGCAGAAGAAGGGGTATGGCTTTGGCTACCTCGTCTTTCATACCAATGAGCAGGCCAAGCGAGCTGTGCAGCTGCTCTCGGGGCAGTCGCTCTACGGACGGTCTCTTCGCGTCGAGGTGCCAAAAGCGCCAGATGCAAGCAAGTCAGAAAACCAGGAAGACCGCACCGAGCGAGTGAAGAGCATGTTTCAGAGGCAGATTCTGCTGCTTTCGCTTCCGAAATTCATAAACGAAGAAATTCTGACGGACGCACTCCGCGACTACTTCCGAAACGGGACCTACCAGGGGAGCGTCGAGGGCATCAAAGTTTTACGCAGAGAAAAGGCATTTGTCACCTTCACGCCGGACTTCGCGGACCGGATTCAGGAAATACTCAGCTACTTCGCGGAAAACCCGCTCCAGATTCTCGGAAGCACTGTCGAGGCAGTCCGTGCGCTGTCGCCGAACGAGACATGTGGCCGACCACCAGTCGAAGCCACCGTTGACAAGGATAGTGAAGCGAAAAGCGAAGAGGGACCGGCTAAGAAAGCAAAGGAGCCCAAAAGCGCCGAGCAGGAAAAACTGCGGCGCATGACGAAGTCAAAGAAGTCATACGTCTTTTTGCTACAGGAAGTCGGTGAGGTCAGTGATCCAAAGATGTTCCGCGAGCAGTTCTGCGATAGGTTTGAGATCGAGGACGAGGACGATGTCATTGAACTTTCTTCAGTTCGAACGAAGCTGCACGGCAAATCCACTGGGCTGTGGAAGGTTAATGTGCGCCGGTATCTCGTCGCGCAAAAAATGCTGGCCATGTGCACGCACGGCAAGGAGGAGGGCAAGGTCAAGATGGAGATCTCAGCTTGATGGCACCGGTTCAGCACCGATGCCCCTTTGTGATGTGGCTTAGCATTTTATTTCGTATTCGTCAATTTTCTCCAGTACTCCATCTACCTTTTCTGTTAATTCCCTGAAATGAATAGCTTCTTCCGCCCTACCCCACTCGAAAGCATTGACGAGCCCGAGGAACAAAAGAGCCCCACAGAGAAGCCCGCAGTTTCGCCCTTTTCCACTCGATATTCCGGCGAGAATGTGGGCGCCCCTTGGGAGCTCGCGATGAGCACGCCGACGATCAGCCCGGATGGCCGCGGCCCGACCGATAATTTCTCGTCCAATGTACAGTCAGATGTTGATAGCCCTTCGAAGACGCCCACGCCGAAGCTTTCGAAGCCCGATTTACTGGAGCTTAATTAGAAATATGACCCCATGCACGTTTTCTTATTTTGCAACGCTTTTCAAGCGCTTTTTTACACTGTTGCATACAGTTCATGTAAATTCAATGTCGGAGGGCCTCGTCGGAAAGTTGCTACGCGTGCGCATGAACGTCCCCCTGCCACCCGAGTTTGCGCAGCAGTGGGAGGCCAAGTTCGGCACTCAAGACGCAGCCCCAGAATTCGCTCCGGTGATCTGTGGCACCCTTCGGTCGATCGACAAGAACCTGAACCTCGTCCTCGACAATGTCCACATAGGCGCAATGCGTTGTGGCCACGTGAGCAGCGAAGAGAGCCGCCTGAGCAAAACGCAGATAGCGACCTACAGCTCGCTCTTCATTCGGGGATCAACGATCCAGTTCGCACAGATCGCGTAATGTTTTTTCTCACATGTTTCAATTTTTCGCTTTTTCCTTGATAATAAGTGATTAGGCTATCGCGATACTATTTACGATGTCTGAATATACGACTTACGACGACGATATCTCCTTCCAAAAGTCCGTGCCGTCCATCGAGACGCTCGACTTCGTCCGCGGTGAAAAGTTCAACGCTGTCGAAGCCGGCAAGGTCCACGTCTTCTACTTCTGCGCCAAGTACTACAAGGGCGGACAGTTCGTGAGCGACGAGATGTCGGAGCTCTCCGAGAAGTACCCCAACGTCGCCTTCGTCGGCATCTGCGCGGACGCCGAGCGCGAGCAGGTCGAGAAGTTCCTCGAGAAGAAGGTCACGTGCCTGAACACCGGCCGTGAGCTCAAGAATGCGCTCCCGTTCTTCTGCTTCGATGCCAACGGCACCGTGCGCAAGCTTTTCAGCGAGCGCCTCGGCGGCGAGGCGGTGTCCATCCCACAGGGCTTCATCATCAACCAGGACGGAAAGATCGCGTGGCGCCAGGTTTTCTCCCAGAACATCCTCATCTCGCAGACGGACTTTGAGAAGCAGCTCAACCACGTCGTCGCGGGCGAGCCGCTCGAGTCCCACGGCATGAAGCCCAAGGTCGAGGTCGGTGAGGCCGAGGAGGCTGAGGCTGACGACATGTCGCTCTTCTAATTAGATCTGAATTCAGAAAAGCATCATTTACGCAATGTCGGGCAAAATTTACAAGTAATCGATTTTTAAGTCGTTTCTCATTTGAAAACTTTTGCTTTTACCCGAGAATGCATGAGTTACCGTAGATTTCTCGCAACTGTGCGCTCACGAAAGACACTGCAACGGTACATTGCCGAGGTCAAGTCCTGGGACGCGCACGCCGAGTACGGGACCGTCCAGCTGATCAGGCCGGTCGAGCGCTTTCGGACCCTCCAGAACATCACGCCGTTCGTTCCCGTGTACACGCCCACGACAGAGCGGCCTGCAGACGAGCCCACGGGCCCGGCGCTCTTCATGCACAAACGTGCGGTGTTCCACAAAGGCTACAACCCGGACATCTACCCGGGCATGCAGGTCGAGGTCACGCCGGACCTCGGGGCCAAGAAAGTCCGCGAGGTGACCCTGCCCGACCAGCTCACCGTGCCCGAGCGGAGCTTTGACAAGGCGCGCGAGTCGAGCTGCGCCCCAAAGTCCTGGCACACGAAGCACTTGCAGTGCAAAATTCCAAAGCAGTTTTCGACGCTTCGGGAGGATGTTGACACTTGATCTTCAATCGTCTTCTGCTCGTATGTCATTCTCTACAGATACGATCCTACTTTCTCTGTATCTTTTTCTCATTCTACTCCCTTTTCCCAATGAAGAAAATTCTCGTTTTCGGTGCGAGCGGGTTCGTCGGGAGCCACATCGTCCACGAGTTTGTGCGTTTGCCGACCGAGGAGAGCGGTGCCAGAACCCATCGCGCCAACGTCACGCTCATCGGCGTCTCCCGCGACGCGCAGCGGGTGCTCGACGACCTCAAAAAAACGCACACGGCGCAAGCTGCCTCGCTTCGCCAGATCGAGTGGGAGAGCTGCGACCCTCTCGACCGCAGCGACATCGGGGCGCTTTTCGAGAGACACCCCGATGTGACTGCAGTCATATCGTGCATCGGGGGCTTCGACAAGACAGAGGAGGGCATGCGCAAGGCGAACGGCCCGCCGAACGTCAATATCGTCCACGCGGTGGTGCAGCGCCCGTCCGTGCAGCGGCTCGTCTACATCTCCGCTGCGCAGATTGTGCCCAAGGGCATCAATCGCCTCCTCCGCGGGTACTACAACGGGAAGCAGTCTGTTGAGGTAGCGATAGCTGGCAACGCCGCGAGCCGGTCGCTCGTTTTGCAGCCGGGTTTTATTTACGGCAAGCGGCTCGTGCGGGGCAAAGAGCTTCCCCTTGGCGCTGTTGGCCGGCCGCTTGAGCTCATCACAAAGCCGCTGTACGGCTGCCTCGGCTGGAAGCTCTTGACGCCCCCCATCAGCGCGACGACTGTGGCGCGCTGCGCTCTCGGCGGGTGCCTCACAGATGCCATCGGTGCCTCTGGTAAGCTCGACACCAGTGCTATGCACGAGTTTGCGAGGAACAGCTTTCACGTGTAGTCGATGCGATGGGTCTGCACTGTTTGTGAGTAAATATATGTGCAAAGCAGAGACAATAGCAGTGCACCAGCGGTGTCGCACATAGAAATTTGCGTTCTGTAGAATATGGTTTTAAATGCACCACGTTTTGGGGGGTCATTTTGAAATTCGTTGGTGCATTTAAAAAATTATTAAGAAGTAAATCATCATGGTGAATCAGGCACGCCCTGTGGGTCGAGTCTCGCACGTTTCGGCACGTGGCCAAAGACGACTGCAATCTATTCAAGCGTTATAAGAATCTTTATGGCGCTAGAGTATCCAGGATTTTTAATGGGCCGTCTCGATGGACTGTCATACGCCATCGAAAGATGGCACAACCAGGAAACTATCGTCCTGGCTTGGAGACTAGGCTCGCTGCGGAGCCAGCCAAAAATAAAGGCAAAAAAGGTATTCTTGAAAGTAACCGCATCATTCGCAGCGAGTTTCTTCGCTTGCTGACCTTACATTATTCATGAAAAGATACTGAAAAAGTATAACTTTGATCTGAAAGTGAGCGCAATGTACGCTTTCGTCAAAAGAGACAAGGAACGTGCCCGTCTGAACAATGGGGGCTGGAAGTCTCATGAGTACCTACAGATAAAATGAGAAAAATGAGTAGAAAGGGTTGAATATTTTTGATAATGAGTGGTGCATTAACACCACTAAAAACGTGGTGCATTTAAAGCGCTTTAGTACATTCCTCTTTTTATTTCAAAATTTTCCATCTTTTTACTTATATCCACGCTGCATCGCTGCCTCGCTAGACTTCGACGAGCCATGCCCCAGACCTTCCTCTTCTCCTCCGAGCACGTGACGGAGGGCCACCCCGACAAAATCTGCGACCAAGTGAGCGACGCCGTTCTCGACGCGTGCCTCGAGGCCGACCCGAACGCGAAGGTCGCGTGCGAGACCGCGACGAAGACTGGCATGGTCATGACCCTCGGTGAGATCACGACGAAGGTGCATCTCGACTTCCAGAGCATCGTGCGCAACACTGTGAAGGACATCGGCTTCCACGACAGCGCGATGGGCTTTGACTACAAGACGTGCAACGTCCTCACGGCGATCGAGCAGCAGTCGCCCGAGATCAGCAACGCGACGCAGTACGAGTCCGAGCACAACCTCGGCGCCGGCGACCAGGGTCTCATGTTCGGCTACGCCACGAACGAGACGGAGACGTACATGCCGCTGAGCTACGAGCTCGCGCGCGGCCTCGCAAAGCGCATCAGCGAGTGCCGCCGGTCCGGCGCGCTTCCGTGGGCCCGCCCCGACGCGAAGACGCAGGTCACTGTCGAGTACGAGATCACACCCAAGGAGGGCGAGGCCAAGGCCTCGCTCATCCCCAAGAAGGTCAAGTGCGTCCTTATCTCCGTGCAGCACACGCCAGAGGTCACCATCGAGCAGATGCGCGCCGACCTCATGCACCACGTCATCGCGGCTGTGATCCCGTCTTCGTACATCGACGAGAGCACCGTGTACCACATCAACCCGTCCGGCTCATTCGTCATCGGCGGGCCGCAGAGCGACGCGGGCCTCACCGGCCGCAAGATCATCGTCGACACCTACGGCGGGTGGGGTGCGCACGGCGGCGGCGCTTTCTCAGGCAAAGACCCGTCCAAGGTGGACCGCTCGGCGTGCTACGCGGCGCGCTGGATCGCCAAGTCGCTCTGCGCCGCGGGGCTCGCGAGCCGGTGCCTCGTGCAGCTGGCCTACGCGATCGGCGTGGCCGAGCCGCTGAGCATTTTCGTCGACTCGTACGGCACCGGCGTCGTGAGCGACACGGACCTTTTGGAGATCATCAAGCACAACTTCCAGCTCCGCCCGTACGACATCATCCAGCAGCTGAACCTCCGCCGGCCGATCTACTACATGACCGCGCGCTTCGGCCACTTCGGGCGCGTCGACGAGACAGGCAACGGCGGGTTCACGTGGGAGATCCCGAAGAAGCTGATTATTCCCCAGCACATCGATAAAAAGCTATAGGAGGAGGAAGCGAATAGGAAAAAGAATATATAATTTGAGAGAAACGAATGCCCCGCTCCCAGAAGAAGAATACCAAAAGATAGGCATGGGGGAGAGAATCGTTACATTTCGATGTGATTTTTTTTTTGAATTTTTGCCTTTGAATACTAATTCAATATGAAAGCCATGCGCAGAATCCGAAACTTGCTGCCAGATGCAGGTGGGATGTGCTCTGATGTATATGCATCAATTATCGTATGTATTGTTCATGGATTCACACGGTCTGCAGAAAAATACTAGGAGCAGGGCTTTCTGACAAAGTTTCGTGACGTCAACTAATCCACTTATTTTCAATAGGAACAGATGCAACCCTTTTCATTGTCAAACGAAGGTGCAGAAGGGGCAATCATGATGCGAGTGCATGCTGAAGCTTTTCTTTTCCTCCTTGTCAGAATAGTGGAATAGTTGAGCTCATTCTACCATTCCAAAAATGACCTTCACCGACTGCTAATGCAGCGCAAGGCCAGGACGATAATCGCTCTTTTCGCAGTTTCTCGCACGAGCAGCACGATTCACGAGCAGAAAATCCATGAAAATCTAACAAAAGCAAACAAGAGTAAGAAACTGCTCGCTCTCATGGACCCCCCCCCCCCCCCCAGTAAACCGTAGCCGTATCTACACAGTTTGTATGCTGCACAACAGCATACAGTCCCACTGACGCCAAAACAACAGCTTAGACCGACAGGGAAGCGTTGGTCTTCGTCCAGTTCTGCTTCTGCCGGAGACGCTCGTACTCGAGCCTCCACAGGAACTCCTGGTGGTAGTGGTCGATGACGCGCTGCGGGTTCCGCTGCGACATGAACTCGATCTTGTACAGCTTGCGCTCGAAGCTGCTGCTGTGGTGCCAGAGCGGGCCCCAGCCGAACCCCGCCATCTCGCCCGAGTTGATCAGGAAGCGCAGGTAGCTCCGGTACTCGTACTCGTCAAAGTTGGCGACCTCCATCGGGTGGAGCAGCGTGTCCCGGTCGCAGTAGAACGGCGTGTACTCGTCGAGGGCCTTGTACTTGCGGTCCTTCTGGCGCGCGGGGAAGGCAATCGCGACCTTGTCCTCCTTGAACCACCGCGTCGTGCACGCGATCACGCTCTGGTTCGGATGCGCGCCCCGCTCGGTGATGTCGAGCATCAGGCGGTTGAGCGCGCGGACGAACGAGAGCCGCGCGCACGGGATGCGCGGCATCTCTTTCACAAAAAGGTCCACGTCGGTGTCTGCGTCCGCGAAGCTCTTGAACTGCCTCAAAAAGTCGGGGTGCGGGTAGCGGAAGTGGCTGTCCATTGCAATGAGGTTGATCCCGTCGACGACGTAGAGCACGGGCACGTCTGTGATGCTGCGCAGCTCGTCCATCAGATACTTGAGCGCGATGCTCTGGCGCTCGATCGAGAGCGGGGCGATGCACTTGTAGCCCCAGAGACAGAGATCATAGATCGTTTTGACAGGCTGTTCGCTTCGCTCTGTTGGAAGATCGCCCGGCGTCACGCGCAGGGGCATGGCCTGCAGAGCCTCTTGGTTTGCCTGCGCGAAGTAGCGCAGGAGCCCGCGCGCGGCGTCAGGGACGTCGAAGAAGCCCGGCAAAAGGACGCTGGGCCACGCGTACTCGCCGTGGCTCCACTTGGCGGCGTCCGGTACGTACAGCGTGAGAATTCCGCGCGCGCGGGCGAAGTGCACCGCCTGGCAGAGCAGCGCCGACTTGCCCGTGCCCGTCTCGCCGTCGAACACAAGGCCGGCGAGGCCCTGCCGCACGAGGCTCGAGACGTCCCACTTGCGGTCTGCGATCTTCTGCATAAAAATGTTGAGGAGGTGGGACTGCTTGCGGTAAACGAATCCGCGCGGGTGGCCGGGGACGAACGTCTGCGCGACCTTGCCGCCAACGCCCTCGGGGAAGTACTGCCGGAGGTCGGCGTTCGATATGCAGTACATGCTATTGATGTCGTGGCACGTGAGGTCCGCGGGCGAGCGCACCTCGCGCGGGTGCTCGTACAGCGTCGTCTCGTAGTAGCGCGCGCCTGTGGCACCGTCCACGCTCGGCATGCGCTTGGTCACAACGCCCTGGTGCTTGTACATCGAGGGCTGCGCCTGGCACGCGTCCGTGTACGTTTTCACTGGCTCCATCTTGTTGCTGTCGGGGTTGAACTTGTGGAAGGGCTTGAGGCGCTCGATCTTGCTCACGCGGTTCGCGACAGACTGGCGCGGCGGAGCAGCAGCGCTGCTTGCAGCCCGGCGGGACGATCGAAATCCGCCCGAGGCGATATGCGGTACGCACTTTCCCTGAAACATTGAAGTCTGATGTCTATAATATGAAGAAGGTTCACTGAAATGTCGATGGATCAAAAAATAAAACTCCTGGGGATAGCGAAATCACAAATTTACGCAGTTGCCGTGCGCTGGCGCAGCCTGGTGAGGAAGTAGAGCGTGCTCGCCGTGATAAGAAGGAGAACGTCGAGCGAGCGGAGCGTCAGGCGCACAGACCACTGCCAGTTGGTG
This sequence comes from Perkinsela sp. pyNocScin1, assembly GCA_964019655.1. Classification (NCBI taxonomy): domain Eukaryota; phylum Euglenozoa; class Kinetoplastea; order Prokinetoplastida; family Perkinselidae; genus Perkinsela; species Perkinsela sp. pyNocScin1. Next base: position 481,098 of record CAXHTR010000008.1, read on the forward strand.
ACGAATTCTATGCTCTTACGCGCGTGCCACACAACCGGCCAGTCGCGGAAGCGCAGCAGGGCGAGGAGGGTCTTCATAAAAAACCAGTTTGCGGGCTCATACTGCATCGCGTTGGTGTAGTACATGCGCGCGAGGTCGGCGTTTTTTTGCATACTGAGCGACCCGAAGTGGTGCATCCACCCGAGGCAGTACGCGGCGTACGCGCTGCGCTTGATCTCCGCGTCGCGGTAGTAGTCCGCGGCCCAGGCCATAAGGTCCTTGGCCGGCGACAGCGCGAGGAGCTTATTGTGAAAGCGGCAGCTTGAGGCCGACCCTGCAGCACACTTCTTCGTCCGGTGGCCCTCCGTATAGAGCATGTCAGCGACCTTGTTGAGCGCGGCCTTCACGCCCTGGACGCCGGCGCGCTGGCAGTAGCGGAACGTTGCGAACTTGGCGCTCTCCACTGCAATGCCCTGCGCAGCCCGCGGGCCCGCCTCGAGCATGCTGCCGAGGTTCATCTCGGCCTGTGCGTGGCCTGTCTCGGCCGAGAGGAGAAACCCAAAGAGCGCTGCGCGCGCGTAGCCTTTTGTGTAGAGTGCGCCGGCGCGAGCTGCGCGTCGCTCGCGCGGGCCCTCTCGGAGCACCGCCTTGTAGAGGTCGACCGCCTTCGCGCAGGACTGGAGGACCCCGATTCCGCCCTCGTAGAGCGTGCCCAGGCGGTAGCGCGCGAGGTGCATGCCCTTCTCGCTCGCGAGCGCGAGGTGGTGCTTCGCGCTCTCGACGTCGACGGTGCCACCCATGCCGTCGAGGTGGATGATGCCGAGGTTGTAGTGTGCCTCGGGGTCCCCGTAGAACGCGGCGAGCTTGTAGTACTGCACCGCCCGCGTCACGTTGCGCTCGACGGTGATGCCCTTGGCGAAGAACGTGGCGAGGCCGTTCAGCGAGCTCACGTCGCCCTCTCGCCCGCCCAATAAAAAGTACTCAAACGCAGCTGTCGTGTTCTTCTGGACACCGACTGCGCCCTTGGCGTAGAGCTGCCCGAGCGCGCCGTAGGCCGCAGTGTGCCCGAGGCCGAGTGCCTGGGTGAAGTGGCTCTCTGCCTTGGTGCCGCTCTGCTTCTGCCCGAGAATCCCAAAGAGGTACGTGTAGCCCACCGCGAGGTGGAACTTTCCGCTCCCCTGGGCCGCCTGGAACTCGCCGTACTGGAGCAGGCCGGCTGTTTTTTCCGCAAGCGTGAAGGGCCGCTCGGGGTCCCCGATGTCCATGGCCCGCGCGTCGGGCAGAATGGGCTCGTCAACGGCGACGTCGACAGTTGCCTTCGCGACTTTGCCGTAGAGCTCAGCGCTTTTCGTGCAGTTCTTCGCGACGCCGTAGCCGCGCTCGTATCGATAGGCGAGGGCAAGCATCGCATTGAAGTCGCCAGCCTCTGCAGCTTTCGTGTAGTGCGCGATCGCCGTGCGCTGCGCCTCGGGCTCGTCAGTCGTCGAATCCTGAAGACTGCTTTCGCTTTCGAGGGCATGCAGCGCGCCCAGAATGAAATTCGCATACGGCTTGCCAGCTGCAGCGTCGGCACGGGCCACCTCGACCAGGCTCGCAAAGTCTTTGTCGATGAGAATGGCGCTGTAGGCCTGCTCGGCGTCCAGCCAGCGGTGCACCTGCTCTTCGCGCGTTGCGAGCGACGTGCCCGTCTCGTGCGGCGGCTGCAGCAGCGCGTGCGGACTTTCCGTTAACATTTCGTGGACTTTGGAAGCGCCAAATGTCGTAGCCATGCCCACAAGCATCGCTGTGGCCAAGGTGAGCATCATCCGCCGGTTCAGCGGTGGCCTAGGTGCGACTTCCTCCATAAATACACACAATATAGTAAAATTGACTCTGTTTTCTTCTCAAATCTGAAAAAAATTGAAGGAGAGCTGCCAGAAAAGCGGCTTACGCAAAGTACGGCATGGACGCCACGTTCATGTCGTGGTTGGGCTGGGACACAGATTCAAAAATCTTGAACTCTCTATTGAGGTGCTCGTCGATCTCGAGGATCGACGCGACGTTCTGGCACCGGTAGCAGTAGTTCGGGGCGCTCCATATCGTGACGAGCTTCTCGTCGAACATTGTCTTGTAGCCCTCCATGACGAGCTGGTGCGAGCGCGTGATCAGCGAAAGGCCGTTGCGCTCCATAAAGTCCTCGACGACCTGCTTGCCGAAGAGGTAGCCGGCGCCTCGGGGGCTGAGCCCCCAGCGCTCGGTGCTCTCGTCTGGGTCTGACCAGAGCATGTCGCACATGGGGCCCTCGTGCGGAATCTCCATGAAACGGTTGATCGCGTTGAGGTCAGCGATCGTGTCGATGTGGGGGGACAGGCCGGCGTGCAGGCACAGGATCTTGCCGCTGATGAGCACGCCGAGTGGCAGGTGGTCGAAGACCTCCGTGAAGTATCGCCAGACGTTGGCCGAGCCGTACTTGTTCATGCACTCGTCGTAGAACCCGTAAACCTGCGTGATCTGGCGGCTCTCGTGGTTGCCCCGAATGAGGCTGATGCGCCTCGGGTACCGAACTTTGTACAGGAGCAGCAGGCTGAAGCACTCGACGGAGTGGTAGCCGCGGTCGACGAAGTCGCCCATGAAGACGTAGTTGGCGTCCGGAATGGGGCCGCCGATGTTGAAAAGCTCAAGCAGGTCGAAGAACTGGCCGTGGATGTCCCCGACGATCGTGCACGGGGCCGCGATGCTCGCGACGTTCTCCTCTCGAGCGAAAATCGCCTTTGCCTGCGCGCAGAGGGCCTTGACAACGCGCTCCTTCAGCGGCTTGCCCTCGAGAACCGTTTTGATGTGCACGTCGAGCTCTTCGAGGCTTATGGGGGCTGGAAGCATACTTTATATATGAAAATGCAAGCACAGTTAAAGTAAATAGAGGAACTCTCGGAAAATTTAACACTGCGCACTGCAACAGGTTATTCATACTATTCTACACGGCAAATAATGAGCCCAGCGTGATTCAAGAAATTCCCGCGGGCTTTTTCGTTTCTGACGGTCACCACCATCGGCGCTGCAAGACCAAGTCCTGGCACTCTGCTTGTATTCGCTTTTTTGCAAGTTCACCAAGCTCATTCACGAGATGGTGTTTGACGAGGCGCTTCCCCTGGGCCTCGCGATGACAGCTCTCCTTCGTCGCTGCGTCAGCCCGGCGCCACTTCCGGGCCGCCATGCTGCCCTTGTACAGCAAGTTCTCAAAGTACGTCGCGCCTTTGAGCGTCGGCAGCGAATTCCAGATGCGGGAGCTGTACACGTGCACTCCCGTTGGGTTTCCCTTGCGAATCGCTGTCTTGAGTATTTTGTTGAGCTTCTTCAGATGGTCACAGCGTTCGACGTAGCGCTGCTGGATATTCGGTGGGAGCATGGCGTAGAGCTTACGAGCGTTGAAGCGGACCCTGGGCTGATGCCCTTCCGGATTCTTGAAGACCTTGTTCTTATCGTTCACCTCGAGAAGAAGGTTGACTTGGTCCCGCTCGAAGAGCTGCACGGGTGATGGATGCCGGGTGCCTGTCACCTGCAGGGGGAACTTGTCGACGAACTTTGCGAGCGCTCGCGGGTCTTGTGCGATTCGCAGGAGCTCCGCTCCGGCAATTTTAGCGGACAAAAGCTTCGATAAGTGCCTCTCTCGCGCGACGCGGTCTGTGAAAACATGCCGCAAGCCTCGCGCCACTGACGACATTCGTACAGTAGCTTGTAAATAAAAGAGTTACTGTGTGAATGCATGCTGTCAAAAACAAGGTAAAAAGTCTTGCGTAGAACAGAGATTCTCACGCTTGGAGTACATCAACATTCTCGAAACAAAAACGACCTATTCTTAACCTTCAGACTACCTCGTTTTTTTGACTCGTCAACTTTTACAAGAACCTCGCCTAAAAAGTAGCCTGAAGGTTGCAAAGCTGTGAATCAAAATCTTCAACGCCCAAAGACAGCTCGGCTGTGCCAGCGTCATTCCCATCAAAATGCGAAATTTTCTGCGCAATGGCTGTGCGGACGAGTGTTTGTACTGCTGCGCCAGACTGCCCATTCGTCACAGAAACGAGAAAACTGATGAGGCGCTGGTGAGAATCTGTGTTACAGGACACATTCGCGCCGACGAAGTAGTGCTCGATCATCGCGCGCCGAGTGTCTGCGTTCGGGAGTGGGATCTCGATGAGTTTGTCGAATCTCCCGGGCCGCATGAGCGCCGAGTCGATCAGATTCGGCACGTTCGTCGCGCCGACAAAAATGACCCCTGGGGTCTCAGTAACACCGTCAATTTCTGCGAGAAGCGTCGAAAGCAGCCGCGTCGCAACATCGTTGCGGTCTGTGTTACGGATCGAGCCCACTGCCTCAACCTCATCGATGAAGAGAATGCACGGTGCGATGGCCCGGGCGTCCGCGAAGGCCTCGCGAAGGAAGCACTCCGACTCTCCGACATAGCGCGAAAATATCTGGGAGCAGTCCAAGTGCTTCACTGGGAGTGCTTTAGACGCGGCGAGCTGCCGAATAATCGATGTCTTGCCGCACCCAGGAGGACCATAAAGCAAAACTCCGTGCGGGCACCGGGTGGGTAGATTGGCGGAAGCAGAGACGGCGCGGAAGGCTGTTTCCAGGGACGCGAAAACGGCGTCCATGCCGAACACTCGGTGTGTACTTTGCATGCTCTGCAAGCAACTGCGTTTGGAGGAGGCCGAGCTATTCGGGCGCTTGGAGGCGACCCATTTTTCGACGACACCGCAGTCGATTTCAAGCGTTGCCATCTGTGCAACCTTCGCGTGAATTTCATCCGCAGTGATGAGAACAGGACATCTCTTCAAAGGCGGATTTGTTTTTTCTATTATGCCAAGCGCTGTGCCAAGGTCTGCAATTCTACGTAGAACTTCGTCCGAAGAGTCATGTGGGCTTAGAAAGCTTGGTGCATCTGTGAGATGAATACAGCAATTTCCAAGAGATTGCGCAGATTGTTGAAGGGAAAATTGGCCAATTGGTTCTATAAATTCACTGAGAGAGGTCTTGAGGCGCAGTATTCGATGCTTTTGGAAGACCTCATCGACATACGGTGGAATACACCCGTTCATAGTTCTGAGAAGTATCAGCGGGGCCTGTTTTGCATCGCTCGCGAAATGGCGCAGCATGAGCGCAAGCGCGTGCTGAATTCGTGGATGTATACTCGAGTCGGTGTATAGACTCTCAGATTGATTCAGAATTTTGGTAGTGTTCAGAACTTCAGGTAAGCACAACACATGCAACGTTGTATCCTTGCTCACGCGAAAATATTTTTGACGATAAGTTTCTCCACAAGCTTTTGATGACTTCCGATTCTGCGCCTTCAGGGACGTGAAAGATGCACGCAGGACCAAGTCAGCGTTAAAAATTGTGTGCTTTGCTCGTTTGTTGAGGGCAGATTTGGGGAGCGAAAAAATGTGTCCATCATGTGCCACCAAGCCTGTGACGTTCGCGTATAGAAATTCGAGAATAATTTTCTGCTGCAGCTTTGTCAGTACCGCATGAACGTAGGTCTGCGGCTGGGCGAACACGGAGAAAGTAGCACTTAACGCTTCGATGATATCGCTATCTGTTAGGCTATCGAAAGTGAGCCCCTGCACAGCGTTTTCCTCATTTTTGAGTAGTAGAAAGTTTCGGCGCTGCATGCCGCTGTCGCTTTCTTGCGCTATTTGCTTGATGTCGCTGTAAAATGTCCCAGCTATGCGGAGTTTCATACGCTGCGCATCCTCCGCAGTCTGTCGGTGAATATGTAAATTTCTGATGAGCGATACTCGGCATACGATTGCTAGAGGCTCACCTGTCCAAACAACCCCCTGCTTGCTGTCCTCACCTATCTTCCCATCGAGCAACGACCGTATCTGCACAAGATCTCCCTCCGAGAGCCCGAGGTCTTGTGCGTCGGCCGGTACAATCTTCAGCGTTCCAAAGTTTCGCCATCTATGCATCTATGTGTATCATTTAAAAAAAGTATTGCAAACGATAATTTCCTTCGCTGTAGGTTACACACCCTCTGAATACTCGAGTGCATTGATAGGCATCGCACATTACACATACAAACTTGATGCAAAGACGATGTCTCGCTTAATGCTTTGAATGCCGGCCATCATCTTCTCGTATATGAGCTGCGAACCGACGGCAGATGATTTGGCGGCTGTTGCCATTTGGCGGAGCAGCTCTTCGAGCCTGCGCATCATCCGCACGACGTCGCCTTCAAATGCGTCTGTTTGCTGAATAACTTCTGTGAACTTTGCCCCCTTCGCCCATCTGTACGTGACATCGATCAGCGATGGCATGACTTTTTCTGAGTTGGCGGCAGACGCGGCGGCGGGCGCCATCGTTGGCAGAGAGAAGTCGTCCTGGCCGATGAGACCGACCTCTGTGCTGACCTTGCTGATCCATCCACTGATATCATAGAGCTTGCGCAGAGCGGCATGATACTTCTCGCCCGGGTCGAACTGGTCTGGAGTTTTGTGCACGTTCACCAGACAGCTCAAGAGCGCAACGATGAGCTCGACCTCCATGTCGTTGAATACGCCACGGAACAAGAGCTCGACGAGCAGCAGCTCATCTTGGTCTGTTGTCGTAATCTCGCACGCGATTTTGCCTTTTCGAAGAATGATATTCTTGTCGTCAATGTACTCCATTCGGCGCAGAACACGCATCATTTTGTCGAGCTCATCCTCCAGAACAATTGTTCCTTTGAACTTTTCAAGCTGTGCGCTCAGCGCCGCAATACTCTGATCAATGGTCATGATCTCCTGGAAAGACTTGAGCGAGAGTGCCAGCGGACTATCTGGCTCAGCTTTTACGAGCGGGGATTTCGAAATCTGCTCTTGGAGCTTGGCGATCTTCTTCCTGCCCTCTGTGAGCTTTTGACTCTCAATCTTCATGTCCTTGATAGCATCGAGAGGCATAAGGTCATCCTTGTGCTTTTCAAGGAGGTCATCAAGCTTCTTCCGCAGCTTGCCGAAAAGCGCTGACTGAAAGCTGCCACTCGGTGACTTGATGCGAAGCTTACTGACCAGGACAATATCGGCAGCGCACAAGCGATGGGTGCGAACAGCTGACTCCTCGTTCTCCTCATTCACACCAAGCTCAATAAAGCCTTTCTGGCTTTCAACAATGACTTCGACAAAGATTTTTTCAGCATCCTCGGTCTCGACTTCACCGTCGTCAATGTCCTCGTGATTCGGACCTGTGATTATGATTCCACATTGTCTTGAAGAGTCCTCCGCAGCCCGTTCTTCTCCCTTGGTAGCTTCCTTGCGGTGCACAAACTGAATGATGCGCCCTACCTGTAAAAACGGCAAGACATTCTTCGGGTGCTTCACAAACACTTCAGCGAGCTCCTCATTCTGCAGCTTTTGGAAAACTTTTCGCCCAGTTGAGTACTGCTGGCACGCCTTAAAGAGATCAGGGGAAATGGATGTGCGGAGTTTCTCTTTTTGCTCCTGGTTATCCTGAATGAGCTTTTCAAGAACAGGCCGCCGTCCGAATTCCTGCTGGTACTGGTAGAATGAGCGCCGCATCATTATCTTCGGATCTGCGTCTTCGATGCGAAGCAGGTTGAGTATCATGTTGTACGTCAGGTGAAAGCTGCTAATGAGCGGGTCGGCCTTACCGCATGAAACCGCTTTGAACTCCTGAGCCTCGATGGCCTCATCGAGGAGGACTATGACAACACCGTTCTTGTCCAAACCGCGGCGACCAGCGCGGCCGCTCATCTGAATGTACTCACCGCTCGTCAGCAAACGCTTTTGCGTGCCATCCCACTTGCGGATGTTATTGAACACGACGGTCCTGGCCGGCATATTGAGGCCAAGACTGAATGTTTCTGTGCTGAAGAGAACTTTGACGAGCCCAGCCTGGAAGAGAAGCTCGACAACCTCTTTGAGTATGGGGAGAAGACCACTGTGGTGGATACCGATTCCCCTCTGCAAAAGAGGCAGAAGCGCCTGAACTGCGGGGAGCTGCTGGTCGTCTTCGCAAAGAGCCTCAATAGCATTCTTGTAGGTATGCGTGACAAACTTCTCCTCCTCTTCGGTGTTGAAGGTCTGCTTCGCGAGGTTGAGCGCGAGCGTTTCACACTCCGCCTTTGCAAACACGAAGACAATGCAGGGATGCATGTTATTCAGAATAACATGTGAGAGAATCTGCATGACTTGCTGCGCTGGCGTGTGCTGCGACCGCCCACCACCACGGGCACGCTTCGCCGCCTGCGTGACATTTTGGTACCCAGAGTCGAAGAATGAGGTGTCGTTCGCAGCTTTGGTTTTGTTTGCTTTATTTTCGTCTTCAACGCTTCCCAGAACTGTCAGCGCCTTCTTATACGACTCCTCCTGAAAAACGCCTTTCTCATCAACGACAGGGAACAGACCAGTGCCCCCAGTTGGGCAGACGTAGTGGCGCAGCGGCGTCGGGCGATGGTCTGTGTGCACAACGTGACACTTTAAGCCTGGATGAATGTGCATCACCCAGTCGACGAACTGCTGCCCGTTGGGAATCGTCGCACTCAAGAAGACATACTGGCACTTTCGAGGAAGTAGGATGATGGTTTCCTCCCAGACAACACCGCGATGCCGGTCACGCATGTAGTGCACTTCATCGAAGATGACGCACCCGACCTCACGGAGCATTTCGGTTCCGCGGTAAAGCATGCTCCGCAAGATCTCAGTCGTCATCACGAGGCAGTCAGCACTTGAGCGAATCGTTGTGTCGCCTGTCATAAGTCCGACACTCGCGGTGACCTTTTTATTGCTGTCGTTCGAGGATGTACCTTCCCCCTCAGCGTTCGCTCCCTCGCCAAAAGTATCACAAAATTCACGAAACTTTTGGTTTGAGAGGGCCTTGATGGGTGAAGTATATATAACTCGACGCTTCTCTCGGAGGTGCATCGCTATGGCGTACGTGGCCACAGTCGTCTTTCCCGCAGATGTGTGCGCCGATACAAGCACACTATCGCCTCGCTCAAGATGATCAATCGACTGCTGCTGGAACGGGTCAAGCGTGTATGGAAATGTGAATGCAGCTGGTTTCACTTGATCAGAGGTTTCTTTGGACGCGTTGCCGCTCTCAGACATGTTAAGACTAAAAAATTGATTCACTGAGAAAGTTAAAAAGAAGCTGAAATTTTATGATATGAGCACAGATACAATCGCAAATTCATTCAAATTACATCACTATAGGCTCAAAGAAAAAATGCACATTTGGCTCAGAACTTCATGAGCCGTCGCTCCGCATACATCTCTCCAGAAACGGCGTGCTTGTCATCAGCAAGCCACGTTGGGGTATCCGAGCCCTGTTCAGCGGACTTCGGCGCGGAGTCCCACCCAGCCATATCTGTTTTACACCAGCCAGGGCAGCATGCGAAGACCTTTATTTCCGGGTTGGTTCTTGCGAGCACCTTTGTCAGTGCAGTGGCACCGATTTTGCTGACAGAGTAAGCGCTGTTTGGCCATCCTGCAGTTAAGTGTGTTCCAGCCACCGCGTGCTTGACAAAGTCTTCCATGATGCTACTCAGTCTTGAAATGGTGAGATTCGGTGATAAAATCTCATCGCGAAGACCAAGGTCTTTTATCTTGTGGGGGCTTCCCATGCGGCTTGATATATTGATGATTCGTGGATCAGCGCCCTTTCGAAGGAGGGGAATGAAGTATTCACACATTTTGAGGGTTCCGAAGTAATTGATGGCAATCGTTGCTTCTGCTTGCTCTGCAAAAGGTGCCGGAGAGTATACTTTGTATGCCATGGCAGCGTTGTTCACGAGAACGTCAATGCCATCTTTACAAGACGTGGCGATTTCATTCGCTGCGGCATTGATGGACTCTTCGCTCCCTATGTCAAGCTTAACCAAGCGTATCTGTGCACCGGGTGCCGCTTCTTGCAAAGCTTTCTGAGCCACTGTGCCACGACTGACATCACGACAACCGATAAACACACTAAAGCCCTTCATGGCTAAATTTTTCGCTATGCAAAAGCCTATTCCTTTATTTGCACCTGTAACGAGAGCAGTTGGGGACATTGAATATCAAATAAATCAAAGATTCGGTCGAGCGAAATGGTCAAGCAAAAGATATGGTCACAAATTTAAGTTTTCCTGGATCATGACTACGAAATGAGGGTCTTTGTGACGAAGTCCACGTCTAATTTTTTTATGTCTTGGTAAGTTTGGCCAACTCCCACGAAAGCAACAGGAATACCTGTACTGTACGACATTGATACTGCCGCTCCAACTTTGTCATCAATTGTATCGAACTTTGTGAGGAATACCGCGTCAATACCGCGTGCTTCTTCGCCTACAGGAGCAGACTTCAAAAAGTACTGATTGAATTTGTCGAGCTGCTCCCACCCGTCGTTGCCTGCGAGGGCCTCACCGACAAAAAGCGTTAAATTTGGCTTTATTTCATACACAAGCTTACTCAGAGCCTTCATTCGCATGTCATGCCCCTGCATTCGACCTGCTGTGTCAACTAAAACTACATCAATATTATCCTTCTGGGCTTTGAGAAGGGAATTTGAAGCAACTTTGGCTGCATCGAGGCCATAGCCTTCTTTGTACAAGGGAATTCCAATGACACGGGAATGAACTTCAAGTTGCTCTACTGCACCACCGCGGAACGTGTCGCATGCAGCAATAAGGACTCGAAAGCCGTTCTTCTTTAAGAAATAAGCAATTTTTGAGAGAGAAGTTGACTTACCAACTCCATTGACACCGCAGAAGCAGATTGTGAAGGGTCTATTTGTTGTTTCTTTGTGAAATGTAACATCTTTAAGAAGATTTACTTCTTTTCTTGGAGTCAAAATGCTTCTCAGGTTTGCTTTCAAGCTTTCCTCAACCAGCTTTGTCAGATTTTTGTATGACCCAACAGTTGTGCCCGTGAGAGAAAAAGATATAGACTCCATTATCTCATCAGCCACTGGGACAACAACATTTTTAGTGAGAAGCTTTTCCCGAATCAAAGGTAGAGCTTCCTCGAGATCTGCAGAAGTCAATTCTCTAGACCCGAGGCGACTGCGAAGGGTGGAAAATATTTGTGATGTTACGGACTTTTCTCCCGTTTTTTCTTCCGAAGTTTGTAGGTATTCGTCCCAATTTGACAACTCCACCGACGTCTCAGTCCCTTCATCATCATATTGTATGAGATTCTTGTAGCTGTCAATGGAAGCTGGATCAGAACCATCCAAGGCTTCTTCAGGTAATTCAATCGAGTCATTCCAGCATCTATTCTTTTTCCCCTTAGGCTTTTCTTTCTTCGAGTCGCTCGAACCACTTTTCCCAGACTTTCCCTTGCATATGGCTCGACGACCGCTTGGGCCTATCGATGCTTTGCTTGCCCTCAGCTTCTCAATAGGTGAAGGAGTTGGAGGGACGATTGGATCTGCACTTATCTGTTTAACATCTAAAACTCCCTTTTCTTTGGGCAAACTATGTGATTCGATCTGCTCATTGATCAAAGCAGACCTCATCGCCATCACTTGAGCATCCAAGTATGCAGTACTGGTGATTGGCTCCGGTATGCCTGGAGAGCCGTGCTCCTTTTTATATGCCACATTAACCATTTGAGATACCTTCTTGAGGAGGCTCTCTATTCCAATGAGCTGCACATGCTTACTGCAAACTGCTACTATGAGATGTTCCGCATGGAGGTCTATGAAATAGTACATCCTGTAAGCATCGATAGAAGCTTCACGAACACGGTTTTGCACTTTGGCAATATCGACTTCATTGCGTATGAGTGCATTGATGGGGTTCCCTAAAGGCTCTCTTTCTACAAGTTTCCATATTTCAACACCGTTTAATGCAATACAGGTGATTTTGTCGAGCATTGTAATTGTAGAAACTTACGCGCTTCCGAAAAGTGTGGGTGAGCTCTGCTAGATCGTAAATATATTCTCAAACTTATCTCCGTGGTGTCTATGCTGAGGTCTCTGCTAAGTACCCTGCCTGTTCATCATTCCAGTCGACCACTTCTGGGGGTGCCCCCTCTCCGTAAAGCCATTTCATTGGAATGTACCAGAAAAGTACCCAGGATGACCACCATTGGAACCAGCAGCCAATGTAATTGTACCTATTAAGATAATCTGTCCGCCTCAGTGCCCATACAGGGTCAAGAATTCGAAAAAGCTTGTAGATCCCGGTGTAGCACCACCAAACACCTTCAGCATTGTCAGCCGGCGGGGCATCTTTCGCGTCATGCATGCCCCATTCTTTTCCACCATCCATATAAATAATAGGTGGCGAAACGCCAGCCCGCAGAACATGCGTGAGTTTCATACTCACAATGGAAGAGCGCCGAAGCATTCTATTTCAAGAATATACGATATAAAACTTCAGGAAATGGGACATCAAGGTAAAGTAGCGGAAGAAACTTTAGTCTACAAACTGATTGTTCGCTGCATCGATTTTTTGCTGCTTGAGCTCTCGTTCGCGCTCTCTACTGCGTGCATCCTTTTCTAAATTTGCATCTCTTCGCTGCTGGTATTTTTCACGATACTTTTGCTTCTTTTTCACCATTTGTAAATTGACACATGCGGAAAGCTCAACCTTCAGGGGGCCACACAAGTTGAGAAATTGATACTTGAGTGGCTCTTCGCGACATCTGTAATATTCCTGAATGATATCTTTGCATTTCGGAAATTCTGAAAGTTTTGGGTTGACACTTGCTCCCCGAAACACGAAGATATCTTCCTCATTGCTTTGCTTAGCGTACGTATACATAGCAGCACGATCTTGATAAATCAGAATCTTGTTATAAACAGGTATGCTGTACCACCAGTCAGCATTTTGACGCGGGCTTTTGTTTTCTGTATTTGCTCCAGCGTGTGACGTTTCCATCAGTATTATGAAACTGAAATATATTCAATGAATGTGGCCCATGAAAGCTCTTGAATCATCAATATTCCTTTAGACCTTCTCAGGGACGGAGACGTAAGTTTGTTGGACTCAGATTATACTTATAAAGATAAATGTCTTGCTGAAACAACTCACGGTGTGCCTCCACTTGTTCCTCGCAGTACGGCTCTGCGTCATAAGAATAAACTCTTTTGTCTTCCATTTGCGGGAAATTCGAACGTGCCAATTTCGCGAATATGAGACCATCCCGCCGCACAGATGTGTGAGGCGACCAGCTTACTCGACGTGTGTGACTAACGGCTTCATCTGTAAACCAATCCTTCTGGTCAGTGCTTATTCTCCGGATAGAGCATCCAAGGAGAAGTAGCTTTTCAGTCTTGAGATGTCTTAGCATGGATCATTCAAGTAGTCCTAAATGTGAATAACGATAGAGCATAAGCTATATTCAGCAGTACTCTATCAGCGCATCTTTTTCAAATTTGGTAAGGATATAAGGAAGCTGTAATGAATGCTAGATATCAATTCATTTATCCACATTCTGGTTGGATATTTTGAAATCATTGGTATAATTTTTTTTCGGAGAGGCATTATATTGGTAGAATGATCTATTTTGACTCAGTGGCTCATTTGAATCTAGAAAAGATAACAAAAATATCGACTTACTCTGACTGCAGAGGAAGAGGGTTTTTCGCGTAGGGGGCAAATTGAATTTATTAATAAATGAAGCCAAATCGGAAAAAACGGCTTCATTCAGATATGAGTATGCTCAGTGCAGATATACCAATAAATGCCGCGCGAATCACCGTGGACATAGTAATTCTTAACCATTGTTCGTGCTAAAAGCCCCAAAGCTCATCCCAGCGGTAAGTCAATTTCATAGGCTGCAGTATACACATATCGTATCGAAGAACTTGCGGTCGATTTCATCATTTTATTGAGTGACTGTCGATCATACACCGCGTAAGCTAAACGTATACATCATAACTCACTTTTTCATGTGTAACTATGGTAGTAAGCTTTTTTCGACTGGCAGGACCGACACCTTTTCTTCCCACTGAAAAAGAGCGTCTCAATGAAGGTATACGATCAGTGGATGGGTTTTATGAGTTTTTTCAGTGCGCACTCTTCGCTCGAAATATCCATTACGTTGGTTTTCTAGACCCTGCAATCAGTGATTGCGTATCTGAGTTCAGCCACGTTATCTCCGCGAAAATATACGGTGACCAGAACTCTATTGATCATATTCTACAGAAAAGAAGATGTACTGTAGATATTTCTGGCTATCCGTGGGAGTTCAAGCAATCTTACATTGAGAAGCTTAAAGCAGAAAAACGAATCCACAATTAGTTTGATTCGAAAGAGTAAAATTACTCAGGTATATGGCATGTCAGTCAGTTATTATGATATTTACTGTGATCATGGGAATTACCAATGAAATATCGTGAAACTCAGTGAACATATGCAAGCGACACCGAAAAATTTCCGAATGAGTGCGCAAGGCACTAACTTTAATGAGCTTGAAAGTCCGAGATTCTCACTTGATGAGTCCAAGTCGCCACTTAGAGTTAATTTTACCAGCAAATCCCCACAAAATCATGAGAAACAGTTGCCAGAGACATCTCTCAGTCCAAAAAGTTTGAAATTACCGATCATTCATGATACAGATGCTGTTAAAGTTGCTGTTCGTGTACGTTCATTCCTCCCACATGAAAAATCTTCCGTTCTAAACCTCTGCATTCGCATGAAATCAAATACATGTGAATTGACCTTGGATGATAGATCAAAGCATCCGTTTACCTTTGATCAGTGCTTCTGGAGCAACAGTATCGTTGATAAAGAAATACAATACAGCACACAAGATGATGTGTACTTGAGCCTCGGAAAGCCCCTAATTAATCACGTTCTCGGTGGGATGAATGCATCAATCATTGCGTATGGGCAAACAGGAAGTGGCAAAACCTACAGTTTATACGGTCCAACAAACCCGGAGGATAGTACCTACGGGCTTATACCACGTGTATGCAACGACATTTTTTCATCGCTCAATAAGCAAAAAATACCCTTCAAAGCAAACGTTTCCATGGTCGAAGTCTACCTTGAGCGTGTTTACGATCTTTTGGAGCACCGCCGAGAGCTGAACATTCGGGGCACCCTGCACTCTGGATTCCGTGTTCATGCGGCAAAAAAGCTGGAAGTGCACGATTTCCCATCTATTATCAAAATCATTCAAAGCGCTGAGTTGCGGAAGACTTACGCCTCCACGGCTGCCAACGAAAGGAGTAGTCGAGCCCATACCCTTTTTGAATTGAATTTGCGCATGGCTACGGAGCTAGGAACCCGGACATCTAGATTTATGCTCGTTGACCTTGCGGGATCGGAAAGAACAAAGGTATCGAGAGCTGAGGGTAAAACTCTGGAACAGGCGTGCAATATCAATTTGTCGCTGATGCATCTTGGTAGATGCATCGAGGCTGTTGGAAGCAATAAACTTGCACATAACAATCTCGTGGAATTTCGTTCCAGCGCGCTGACTAAGCTTTTGAAGGAGTCACTTGGAGGGAACGCGAAAACCGTTATTCTTGCTACACTTTCACCTTCTGCTGCAGATGCACACAACACGCTCCATGCCTTGCGCTTCGCTGATCGGGCGAAAAAAATAAAGACACATGCCGTCATTAATGAGTTCTCTATTGAATCACAGAAAACCATGTCAAACGAAATAAAGAAAGCATTTCAGGAGCGTATGGATATCCTGAAGATCGAGTATGAGCTCGAGAATAAGCAGCAAGCGCTTCTTGCAAAGGAAATCGAGTTGGAAGCACAAAGTGTAGCTCTCAATGCCGAAAAGGCGGCCTTGGCACAGCAGCTGGAAGACAATAAGATTTTGACCAAACAGGAGAAGGGTGCCCTCGCAGATCGAGAGCGCGATCTGCAGCAGAAATCTGAGCTCATTAAAGCGGAAATGGCTGCCATGCAGTCACAGCGTCAAGATTTGGAGGAGAAAATGGGCTCGCTGGAAACTGCCAATGCACAGATTCTGGCTGACAAGCGAATGGCACAGGATGAAATGCTGAGACTTCAGGACGAAGCTTTCGAAGCACAAGAATACCAAAAGATCCTCGAGAATACGATGGACCTTCACTTCACAGAGCATGAAGAAGCTATGCTTCGCAACGACATCACCCTCGAATTTCTTCATAGCGCTCAGCAGTTGTGGCAGAAGAAATTAGCGAGTGAAATGCAACTTGCACTTCAGGAAGCGAAAACTCCCCTTTTAGCCGAGCTGGCTGAACGCAGGTCTACAATCTTGACGCTCAAAGCCAGCCTCGCTGAAGTTTCAAAGGAAGCCGGTAATATGAGAGCATATGCCGTAGAGAAAAGCAATGAGCATTCGAAAGTGGTGGAGGCTCTGAATGCAGAGATAAAAGACCTGAAAACTTCCATCCATAGATCAAGCGAAGCACACATGAAAGAAATTCAAGCAAAAGAAAGTGAGATCAATTCACTAGTGGAGACCAACCGGGTACTGAAGGAAGAACAGGATCATGCAGAAGCCCACTTTCTTCTGCTAAACGCTCGTAAGGTTTGTCAAGAAATGGAGAGCGATGAAGCTGAGCGTCGACGAAATATCATGAAAGAAACGCAAAGTGCTTTCAATAGCATCATGATATCTGCCTCGCTCCAGCAACATTTCTCTGCAAGTGAAACGAATGCACGGCTCATGGTTACTCTGAACGAGCTTCGAGAATATCAGAGCATACGCGAGCTCTACTTTGCGCAACAAAAACAGATTTTTTACTTGAAGGCACTTTCCTTGACTGCGTGTATTCGATCAGACCCAGTGCCATAGCCGACGGTGATTATACTTTGAGTCGAAACAACTGTATCTTTCGGAGGCGCTTTTAAGATGGCACAATTTCTGGAACAAGACCCCTTATAGTTTTTTTTTTGGCTAGGATGTTTTGATGACGCGCATTTTGAGCTAAAATTCTTTCGCCATTATCACCTTTTTTGTTTGTATAATGTTCCCAAGCAGACTTATGCGCTATCCCCGCGCGCCGAATGCAAAGTGGAATCTCTTATACACGCGGCTCCGCAAAGGGTATATTCCGTCCGTCGCCAAGTCGCGAAATGAGATTATCACAAAATTTTTGACAGACTTCAAGCGCGTTGGCATGAGCGAGCGTGACCTCGTCAACAAAAGTGCGAAAGAGCTAGCGATGATACTCCTGCAGCTCTGCTACGACAAGCTCTACGCCGTTCCGTTCCAGCTTGTCACGTTTGACATCAAGTATCTCGACAATCCAAGGTTTACACCCGAGGGCCCAACGTCCTGTATAGCGGAAATCGCCGCCTATCACCCAGAAAGTGGGCGGATGTTCGAGCGCCTTGTCACCCCTTCGAGCACAGCGTTTCAGCCAGCGGAGCCCAAATGCGGCACCGAGCCGGCGATCTCTCAGATACCCATGTCGATGATTGCGAAATACGGTGTGTCGTTTAGCGTTGCTTGGGCCGAATTGCTCGAATGGCTGAGCAGTTTACCAGACCCTGTTTCAACCGTCACAAGTGACTCGCTCGATGGGAAGGGAACCTTCAGTGACGTCGCTCCGAATCTCGAGCTCGACGAGGGCTTTCGAAAAGAGCTCTTGCCAAGTCCAATAGAGACGAACAAGCATCTGCTTCTTAGCTTCGACAGGGCCTCGAGCGGTGTGGCAGGCGAGACTGGACTGCAAGCGCTCGATACGTTTAACAACAACAACAAAAAGGTTCTTCTTATTTCCCATGGTGGGCGCCTCGCAGACGTCAGTATGCTGAAATGGGAGAGCAAAAAGGTAGATATGAGTATGCCAAGGCAGATAACTTTCGGTGACTCGTTCGGCATCATCAAAGAGCGCCATCGACGCCGACCCGTCACGATGAACAAGCTCCCAGCAATGTGGGACACGAAAGCATTGAGCCTTTGGATGGCATTGCCACAGTACGAAGAACTTGCGCATCACAACGCACTGAGCGATGCTATTTGCACATGGGAAATTCTGGAAGAAACGCTCCGGCGCTACGGTGTCGAAAATTTGACTGCAAAACAGCAACTTGGAGAGATATTTTTCAAGTCTGCGCTCGATACCGTAACACAAACGGGCACCGGTATCGGTTAGTAGAAAGAAACATCACGTAAATGTGCATTGATTTCAAACTGGCTGTATCCACCTTATAGCTATCTCTTGAATATTTCTATTCACATCAATTGATTATCATAGCCTTGTGATTTTCTCACTTTAAATGAACCCATATGAAAAGATCCAATTTCCCGTGGAACTGTCGTAGAACTTTGCTTCCCGTGGAACTGTCGAGCCAACCCGCCAGTGGCCCGCTTTAACAAGCTGAGTAAACGAAAAATAACGGTATGACACGCTGTGCTACGTGTTGATCTCACCTTATCTTCCAACTCTTATATCAGAGATGCATTACACGAAACCTACTCGTCGCATACGCATCACCAGAAGGTATGTGCGCGATACTTTCGGGTCCAGTGAAAAAAATCACGGCGTCTGCCAGCTTAATTGACGGAAAATCACCGCCAACATTTACCCGAAAACGAAGAAATGAAAAATGAAAATACCGGTGTCCCATCGTTATTTATCTGTGTGCACAGTAGACATATTTCCATGTCCTCCGTGGCGCAGTAGGTAGCGCGTTAGACTGTTAATCTACAGGTCGTTGGTTCAAACCCAACCGGAGGAGTTTTCATTGTCACAAATATTCAGAAATGGTAAAATAGAGGAAATTTGACATACAAACTGTATATGATGCATATTTCGCGCAGAATTCGCCAAGCTATCCACCAGAATTACACCCAGCCCCTCGGTTTTGAAGTCTTCCTGGGCACTACACAAGGAATTTTCTAGCCTTCATCACCAGAGTCTTGGGTGGCGAGAGTGTCCAATCCACTTTTTCTACCTTGCTCGCTTCGCTTTCTTTGACTTTGTAAAGAAAGCCATCGGGTCCTCTTTGCTTTTTGCTGCCTCTTCGCTTATCGCTATTCGCTTTTTAACTGTTTCCCTGTACTGTTTTTGGATCAATTTGCCCTTTTCAGTTATTGCCAGCGCTTCGCGCTTGATCCGATCTGGAATCTGATCAGGGTCAATCTCGGCGCCCAGCTGTGCTTCATCTTTTTTAACCTCCCCGTACATCCAACCAAGCTGAAACGCGCTGAGCTTTTCCGGGGCGAGCTGCTGAATCTGGTCCATCTCTCGACGCTCTGCCTCAATTGCCTTTCCCTTCTCAGACAATTCCTTTTGTGCTTCACGCTCTTTCTCCTCTGAGGCCCACAGCTTCGCTTGGTTTTTTGCGGTACCTGGGTGGAAGAACTTGTGCTTATTGATGTTCGTATTTTTACGCGCGGGGTACATTTGACTGGAAATAAAGCAGGGATAAAAATTCAGATATACAGGATATTCAGAGTTAGCCTCAGGATGGTCTTACGCATCACTGAGAAGGACGGTTCCCATCATCCCATATGCGAAGCAAGAGCCCTACTGGCGCTGAAACGATCGCACGTCTCGCTGGTTCTTACATGATTGTAGCTTTTCGCTCTTCCAGTGCCTTCTGGACGCACTCTCGCTCAAGCGAGTTACGTTTGCAGTCTGAATTGGTCTGCCAAAAACGTCCTTCTTCATATTCAGCTTTGAAGCTATTCGGTCTGCCTTAGACCGCCAGCGGTCGGTGAGCTGGAATGAATAAAAATCCTTCTTTTTATGTTTCTTGTCGACATTCCCAAACACGGCCCTCGCATCGTTCCGCGTGGGCGGCGCCTCCAAACCCTTGGGCGCACTGCGCTTCCGCTCGCCCATTTTCTGTACGACTGCCCGAGCGCCTGTTTTGGGCTTTTTCGCTCGACGCACGGTTTCCCAGCCATCCTCGTCTGCGTCCTGATCCTGCGCCGCAGCTACGAGTGCCTGCTCCGCGGTGTGGCTCATCTCCTCAAGCCCCTCTTTGGACTCTTTTTCAATGACTTTGAGGTTCTTGTACCCTGCCTTGATGGACTTCACGTAGGAATCCATCGAAAATGGTGCCAAAGTGGCCTCTGTGGCTGCTGACGGTCGTTCCTTCCCTTGCTGCATAGTCTAATCTAGAAAAATTGTGTTAGATGCAGTACAGATAAAATTCTTACACCCATACGATAATGCGTACAGATGAATTCACAGGATTTTGTGCACTTGTGCGCACGGCCATCAGTCCCACACGTACTGCGGCCGAATGACTGGTCCATTGAGCTTCTCGGGGCACTTGTGCAGCATGTTCGGGTCCTGGAACCGCTCCAGCGCGTGCGGCTCCCGGAGGACCGACTGGTGCCACGTGTGGATGAAGCGCGGCGCCATGGCCTCGGCGTCGCCGGCGGTGCGCCGCAGGTGCCGCATCACGTGATACTCCTGTCGGACGTTGTTGTTGGTCGGGTTGTACTGCATGGCCGCGTTGCGCGCCTTGTAGTGCTCCTTCATAAAGTTCGTGCAGTGGACCTTGTGGATGTCGTGGTCCATCTCGACCCACTTGTAGGTGTCGTTTACGACAGACCGGCGGATGGACATCACGCCCCGGTTCTTCGATTTCAGCGTGTACGTCTTCGGGTGCATGTGGACACCGACGCCCGCCTGGAAGAGCGGCTGGCGCTTGTAGTACTCGTGGCTGTAGCGATGGCGCTGCGGCAGGAGCGTGGCGTCGCCAGGCGCGAGGTCATCGACGTTGTACTCGAACTGGCACAGCTTCTTCGGCTTCGTTTTGTACTTGTTCTTACAATAGCTCGACGTCGCCTTACTCGCGAGGAGGATCTTTGAGTTCAGCATCGTAAAACAATTTTAGCCAAAGGAAAAGTATCTCTGGGGGAATCGTTTGATTCAAACTGCAAGAATTCGACAGCATACTACGCTATACCTCAAAAAGATCCGCTATGCTTCTACTAAGCGCATGCAAATCAGTGTGATCTTCGACAATCGGTATATCGTCGATACCAAACTTCGTTTTGACAAGCAGAGCCGTTGTTTTACCCATGCATATGAGATGGTGTTCCTTGAGATCTTTGTACGATACCCTGTTGCCGCCAATCTCTTCTTCCTGAATATTCGAACTAGTACTGTTGAAGGTCTGAAAGGCTGTATAGCCCAGGCATCGCAGGACCACCTCAGCGATTCGTGGCGTGTAGAGCACAAAAACCGTCGATTCCTTTTCTGCTACTCCATCTTGCAGTGCCCGCACTATGCGCTCCATCTCATGGTTGAATTCAGAGCGTATGTCATTCGCCAGGTCATAAGTTACTCCATAGGCTGTGACCTGGTGCAGCAAGACGGCGAACTCAATGCTTTCGGTGACTTTCGCGCCTGCAATGCGCACAGTTGAAGACCATCGGTCAATACAGAGCGCTCGATTTGTGTTTTGCGCCGTGTCTTTTTCGTCGCAAAAGCGGGGATACATACTATTCAGAATACTGTTGTCACCGCACGGATAGAGCGCGTGAAATACCAAAGCCTGTTTGGGGTCAGACACGGCCCAGCCCATACATGCAGCCGTCGGGCGGGATTTACGAGGCGATTCGATACGAATCCTACGATTCGGAAAGCTCTGACGCAGAAAGGCACAGCTCTCCTCGCGGCACTGCAAGCAGTAAAGATGTAAAAGTTCTGCCAGAGCTGACGGGTACAGAACATCTGGCGAAGGCTTTTTAATGGACTCTCGAAGCGAATCGAGTGTCTGCACTGATGTGAATCCGTCCGCTGATAGCCCTCGCGCAGATGAAGCGCCGATGGCCACGCATGGGATGCTTTCAAGTTCCAACCCGTGGCGATTTTTTACTTCTGAAAGAGCAGGAAGGTGTGCGCTTTTGAGCCAAGGAATCGCATTCTGCGAAGAGAGGATAATTCTGAAGAGTTTTTTAGTAAAATCTAGGAGTGCAAATTGGGGCTCTGCACAGTCCCCGAATCTATTCTCTAAAATAGAACCCAATGACGCTGCCGCTCGCTCAGAGTCATCTCTTAGCTGAGCGAGACGGCTGATCTCACCTAGAGTCATGTCATGCACTTGCGTGTGTGCGCACTGTAGTATTGAAACTTCTACCGAAGGAAAGCCTTTCGATAAAAGTCTTTCGAGCGCATGCACCTTATTCTCACGCAGCCCAAAACCATTTGCTCGACACAGATACACCCGAGTCTTTTCTTGCCTTACTGCGCCATTCGTATGTGGCATACAAAGAATATAGTATGAGGAGAGTTGCTGCTGCCGCAAAAAAAAAGATCCGTATGATGGACAGCTATGATACACAACGCAAAACCAAGCTCAAAACCAAATGCGCGGGTCATCGACCGGAGTTTCGGTCCCCACCCACTGGACTCCTTTGATGGAGTTCCCTGTAAGGTCAATGAGCTCCAGAGACTTTGGAATCTTTCCGACATGCACTACATCTTGGCGAATCGCATTATTCGACAGGTCTAGTGATATCAAGCCTGCTGGCAACTTTGATAAGTCAAGGGGTCCCTCAAAAGCGTTTCCCGAAGCGGAGAAATGCTTCAGAGTGTCCGGTAGGCACTGCATCTTCAGCTTTCCGCTTAAGCCATGCCCATCCCACCGGATTTCAGTCACTTGCTCTGTGTCGTACGAGACATCTGTCATATGAAAGTGGAGAGTAATGAAAAGAAGAAACGTATTATAGTCAATAATCAGGAATGTTCAGCATAGCTGCGGTCTGGATCTCAAGCGTATCTCAAAGCGGATCAAGCGGATCTCTCAAGTGCCTATGCCAGGCGCTTTAATGCTTCATCGACAAAAAACTCTTTTTCGTTGAAAAACTGGAGCGCCACATTCTTCGCGAACTTGAGGTCAGAGTCGGCAAAGTCGGTGCGCCGGCCGGCAGCGTCTCCGACGTAAAAGCTTTTCTGGACGTCTATTGCTGTCTTCCCATTGAGGTTTTCTTTGAAAAATGTCCACATGCCAGTGGCAGGCTTGTGAAACGAAGACTGCTTGTCGATAGAGACGACAACGTCGATGGGTATCTCCACATCGCCCTGCATCTCCTGGATGAAGCCCTCGATGCGCTTCTTGACTTTGAGGATCTCAGCATCTTTCGTTCGCTTCGCCCTGCCTATTCCGCCCTGATTTGTGAATATGACGATTTTGTAGCCACTCTGGACGAGGTGCCGAAGGGTGGCTTTCGTTTTTTTCGGGAAGAGAACAGACCACGCCTCAGGCTGCCGCCTGTAGAGCGATGTTTTGACGAGACACCCGTCAAAGTCGAATCCCGCGATTCGGGACTTAGGCTGGTCCTTTCCGTACCGGTAGAGCATGAGCTCATTAGTGGCGTTCCACTGCCAGGTCTCGCGCTCGAGCTTGAAGCGGGATTTACTTACGACCTTGCGCTGCGTCGTACTACTTGCGAGTGGCTTTGGTCGCCGAATGAGTGGAGCAAGGTTCATTCCAGCGACTGTGGCTCGCTGCTGTGAAGCACCGAATGAGCGAAGCCCTGCAGGTTTTTTGAGCGGAACTGGGTGCTTCATTTTAAATTAGAAAGGCGCCAATGATACGCGTTTCGGTCAAATTTGAGTGAATGCGAAAATCGCTCAAGTTTGGTGACAAAATCAGCCAAAAGCTCACCCTCGTCTCACAAAAAGTGACCTTGCCCGCCGGGCCCTGAAATCAAGCCCGCACTCGTCCTCTCGCCCTGATCCATCCCACTTACCCCTTAGTCGATGGATACGGATTCTGTAAGATCTCATCTGTTAGGACCTCGTCCTTCTCCCTCGTCAGCTTCCATGCACTTCCACCGGACGTGTGGTCACGGTGCATAATAGGATTGTGCCCGCGGGTCAAGTGTGGAGAGTGCACATCGATACGCGTGGACCCCGCGAAGCCAAAGAACGGGTCGAGCTGCTGATCGACAAGGCTCGGGTTGTCGCGTATTTCCCCGTTGTCATCGTCCGTGTACTCCATCTGCATCGCAGAGGTGTCGAAGAACACTGGCTGCGCACGTGCAGGAACTTTGATTGTTTCTTTATCGACTGCCACGCGCTCGTCCATGTGATAGTCAGCGGTACGATTTTCATTGTTCGCCCGCAGCCATTTTGTTTTCTCTGCGTACATTTTGGAGCGCTGGGCTTCAAGCTCCCTGAGCTCGACGCTTCGCTGCTTTTCCAGGCTCCGCTTTTGCTGTAAGATGGTATTAAATAGAAACTCCACTGCCTCCCGCATGCCTGTGTCAGGCGCATCGAACCCAGCGCCCCGCCCGGCCTCCGCAGAGATCGGAAACACTGGCAAGTCGGTCCCATTTTTTAGCTCCTCAAAGGCTGTGAGCGTGCTGCGGCCGTATGCGTCGACAAGGCAGTCCATTTTGTTCGCAAGAACCATGAAGCCTTTATTCGGCACGTTCTCGTCGTAGAATGCTGTCTCACGCTGCAGGCAGCGCAGGACTTCGAGCGGCGTTTTCGTGGAGCCGATGGCTTTGACCGACTCGCTGGTCATGTCGATCACATACACGAGGCCGAACGATCGCTCTGCGTGGCGCAGAAAGTCGTTGCTGACCCCTTTGTTCAGGAACGCCCCCTCGACAAGGGCCGGTACATCTATAATCGAGATGCGCTCGCCCAAATCATTGTGCAGATACCCCACGCTCGGACGATTTGTTGCATACGCCCAGCCAGTCACCGCTGGCTGGGACCGCGTGAGCGCGCATAGAACTGCACTCTTCCCAGAGTTCGGATATCCCACGAGACAAACGTCACCAAAGCTCTTGAGCGCGAAGTGCACGAGCATGCTGGTGCCTGGGAGCCCCTTCGTGAACTCGGTTGGTGACTGATTCGTCGCGTGGGCGAAAGACGCGTTGCCTCTCCCGCCCTTGCCACCCTCAAGCAGCAAAAACCCTTTTTCGTCGTCGACGTCGTGCAAAACTTCGTTTGAATCGACATCAGTCAAGACAGTGCCGATGGGAACGTCGATGACAAGGCTCTCACCGTTCTTTCCGTGCCGTTTCGCTGTTTGGCCTATCCTGCCGGTCTCTGCAGATATGTGAAAGCCCATTTTCTCAATGTGCCAAAGATCCTGCCGCTTTCTGTTGCCGACGATGTAGACTGAACCACCGCAGCCGCCATTCCCGCCGCCTGGCCCAGCGAAATTTTTTTGCCAGAGGTGCATAAACGACGAGTTTCCGTCTCCCCCGCGCCCGCTCGCAATCAATGTCCGCACGCTGTCTGTGAAGGGCTCTGCCCTGGTGTACTGGCGTGCTTCGATTGGCTGGTGGAGGGCACTCGCGACGATACCACCAATTCTATCTAGAAGACTAATGGACACTCGTATCATGTGGAATGACCATTATGAGCGCATTACGTAAATTTCGATAAGTAATCAAATGTTATGAAAGTTCAGATCACAGATAAATGTGAAGAAATGAAAATGTCGCTAGATCCGAGCAATGCGAAAGAGTCCTGTCGCGAGCGGGTCTTGTCGGAGACGCTGGAGTGTTGCGAGCGTGACTGCGGCCGCAGCATTTACATTCAGCGAAGATATGCGTGTGCATGGTTTTCCAGGTACAGCCCTTGGCTGCAGAAGCGACAGCCTGTGTGTTCCTAATGGTATGATATCTTCAGGTATGCCATAGCGCTCGTTTCCCAGGACTGTGACGATATTCCCCTTGAGACTACATTCTTCCGATTTCGGCGCGTTTTTTGTTGGAGGGACTGTCATAACGACTTGAAATTTCCTGGCTTTTAGGGTCAAAAGAAGCTCACGTGTGTGCATCGCCCGAAATACCTTGATGCGGTCGAGCGCGCCATCACTATGAAAGAGAGCACTCGGCGTGATACCAGCTGTATTGCTCTGCGGGAGGATGAGCGACGCTCCGTTGTATTCACATGTCTTTGCGAGCGTGCCCAAGTTGACAGGATTACGCAGCCCGACGGGAAAGACAAAGGAGAGGTCTTTTGTATCTTTCAGGTGACTATCGATGTATTTCTCATCGATTACTGTGTGCATGACACCCGCATCACATTTGAGCACGAAACCGCCATGATCAGCGCTCTGCGATATTCTCGCGAGCTCTGTAGCGCTGGTTGATGAATGTTTCAGGCTGGCAAATTTGCTTTCTGTTTCCAGAATGTAGCGAAGGACATCGGTGCGGCGTTTGAGCTCAGAATCTACTTGGCGCGCAGCAGAATTTTGATTCTGGAGAAAAAGGTGATGGAAAGTCAATGTATTCCGACAGAGCAGGGCGGAGAGCACAGCTTTGTAGCCGTAAATAAAATGGCAGGTCGGGTCATTCATGCATAGCGGAAGACGAAAAAGTTGACAGTCACCGATGATTCCCTGCGAATGAAGAAAACCTACTGCTTTATTAACATATCACCTTCATACACACAGTCAAGCTGGCTCTATGCAATGGACAACGTATACGCCCAGATACAGTCCGTGACCAACCGGCGTCCATCATGTGTACTGAATGCATTCATCATAGCCGCCTGGTCATGCTGTGAAGCACAGAGCACAACAGCGATACCCCCTCGACCGGTGCCGCTGAGCTTACCACCACAGAATCCTGCACACCCTCTGCCATAGTCTATGATATCATCAAGTTCTTTGCAAGACACACCTATTTGCTTGAGGAGGGAGTGATTCGTACACATCAGACTTCCGATCTCGGGTATCGAGCGCTTTTGCAAGGCCAAAAATGCAGAGAGTAGCGTGCTTGTATACTCTGCAAGTATCGCTTTGAATGTAGCTGGCTCACGTTCTTGGAGTAGCCGGACATCACGAACAACCTCTTTTGTACTTGCAGTGATGCCGGTGCAGATGGCGAGTATGGGTAATACAAACTTCTCAGCTTGGCCGAAAGTGATGCGCATGGACTGTGCTGATGCAAAGCTATGGGATGTAATGTGTCCGAAGTCCATCCCTTGCGAATTTTGCTTGAGTGCGTCTATTCCCACACCACGCGAAAACAGCAGCATACCCCCATACGTTGAAGCTGTGTTATCGATTCCGGACGGGCTGCCATGGTAGCCGCACTCTCCGTGAAAGCCACACGCATTAATGCCCTCTGCGCTAAGCTGGAGACCGTAGAGCTCGTCAAGAGCACGCGATACCGAAACACAGTCTGCCGCTGACGCCCCCACTCCGGACGCTGCTATGAGTGTGCCACCGAGTATTATGCGCAGGTGGATGAAATTTTCGCACTGCAACTCTTCAAAATCTGGAAATTTTTTAGCAGCATTCACTGCATTCGTGCGCCAATAAATATCGGCAGCCATGTCATTGGCTTCGATTGGCAAGTTGCATGCATTTTCTCCAAAAAGATGCTTTATGATGAGTGCATGCGCCTGACACTGCTCTGTCGCCTTCTGCACTTTGTAGCCGTCCACTGCTGGTCTCTCATCATAAACATCGATGAGCACGACTGAAGCGCAAGAGGCTTTTTTTGGTTCACTAGATACTTTCGAGCGGATCACTTCTACAGTGCATGTTGTATAGGCTTCGACGGCTGCGACTATTGCTGGTAGACCGTACACAACAAAATGCTCTCCGAAAAGTATGATTTTGCCGTACCCGATGTTCTCTTGAGTAGTCTTGAGGATACTCGGATGGAAAAGCGCGCTGGACTTGTCATTTTTTACCTTGAACCGAATAACGTGACTGAAGGCCGAGTCATTCATGAATATCTGGGAATATGGAAATTGAAAATAAATCTGTAATTTTCAAGAAGAGAGCGTAAGGCTGTATTTTGTTCGTATACTTTCCTTTTCTCTGTACACATCCATTACAACTGTTCCTCAGAGACTTTGAGAAGTAATTTCACAGCATATACAGAGAGTAAGTCAACGATATCGGCTTTAAAACCGGGACTGTAGTCGTCCCGGACTATCCTCAGCATCCCGGGATCTCGGCAACCGGGACGAGGTCTTTATCTTGCAGAGACTTAATGCACTCCGCAGTTGTCGGGTGAATTCCGAGCAAACTCTCGATATCGTCCATTGATACTCCTCGGAGCATTGCCAGTGCCACGCCCTGTGTAATCTCACCCGCATTCGGGCAGACCAAGTGCCATCCTACCACGAGCTCCTTGGGTTCACTACTGTCTGAACTCGCCTTGCGAGTAACGACTTTTAGAAAGCATACCTGCTCTTTCGAATTTGCAAACTGCATGAGGAAAGCATTCTCAAGGGTCTGGGCCGCTGTATGGTAGACTTTCACGACGCCCTTGCCGAACTTTTCGGTGGCGTGTGCCTCAGTGTAGCCGATCTTCCCGTACTCGATGGGGGTGAAAATTGTTGTCGGCACAAGATATTTATCGTATGCGAATGCTGAAGGTCCCGCGCGGTCTTTTCTCTTGATTTTTGAAAACAGCGAGTCGGATATTGCTCGGCCTTCATAAATAGCCATTGGTGTAAGCTCAACGGAATTCTCGACGATATCACCGAGCGCATAGACGCCTTTCGCACTTGTCTCTCCGTTGCAGTTCACAAGAATCTTACCACTCTGCTGCGCGACTTCGATGCCAGCATCACTGAGCCGAAGCGCTCGGGTCTCGGCACGTCTTCCAGTCGCAAAGATGACACTATCGGCGGGAAACATTTTTCCCTTTTTCGTTCGAACAACGTATGCATTTTGGTTTCCTGATGACGCTTTCTCAACGCTGACAGGCTCATCATAGCTTATATCCACAATATCTTCCATGTTTTCGACGACTTTTTGTACTGCGTCAGCATCAAAGTCGCGTAGTACTTTTGATCGAACGAGCATTACAGGCTTGCGGCGTCCGTTTGCGGCAGCGAATTTTCCGAAGAATCCTGCGCATTCTAGCGCGATGTATCCAGCACCTATGATCAGCACATCACCAGGATCTTCCTTCGACCAAAATATGTCGTCTGAGGTGATCCCAAACTCTCTGGCCCCTGGGATATCCGGAATTTTCGGGCGACCGCCAGTTGCAATGATAACATTTTTCGCCTGAACGATCCATTTTTCATTGCTATCGGCGTTTTCACAGCAAATCTCATGGGCAGCATTCGACGACGAATGTGGGCTCCCTGCTTCATCATCATGGTTGCGAAATGTCGCGAACGCGTTCAAGCTCTGTATATTTGCCTGGGAAAACGCAGAGTTCGTTTTGAAGTTCAGTGACCGAATGTAATTTGTGACGTTCTTTTGCAGCACCTTCCACGTGATCTTGGGACTTGGTGTCTTCTCGAAGCCAAAGTGCTCCAAAGATCGAAGCTCACCTGCTTTCGTGGCAGCAATGTGCATCAATTTTTTCGGAATGCAGCCGACGTTGACGCAAGTTCCCCCAATACCCCACGACGTGCCATGCGGGCTTGGTCGAACGTAATTGGCGACAACGCACGAGGCCCCGAGTTTCGATGCGCGCAGTGCGGCTGCGACACCTCCACTGCCAGCACCAATGACGAGAAGATCACAAGATAGCTTTTGCATTCTTCAGCTGAGCATTTAAATGTAATACAGATGAAAAAATTAAATATTATTGTACATGAGGTTAATGCTGCGGCAAAGTCAGTGAGGTGGCGAGTGTGAGCAGAAATAGAGCGTGCTGATTGCGAATATGCCGCCGCGTAACCTTGAAAAGATATCTACAACTCTATGTTATTTGATAAACTTTCTATTCAAGTAAGCGAATAACACCCACGGGCGGTATTACGTGAATGACTGGGAAAAAGTGCAGGACTTCGAACTCACTTTCAATCTCGGGTAAAAGCTTCAATGCACCGATCACAAGAATTTTTCCGCTGTAGTCACTAAGTGTGTTTTGTATGTACTTCGATGCATACTGCGTATGCCCGTCGAAACATCGGACTGTGAGCGCATTTTTTAAAGGAAGGTCCCTTTCGTCTGTGAAAGGCACATCGAGCGCAAGCGTAAATTCCAATACTTTTGCTTCGTAAAAAAAGCCAGTGCGGAGCTTCGACACGCAATACCCCGAAAGCATCGCAAAGCTATTACTGACAGCGCATAAGTGCGAATTTTGCTTGATGACTCTGTATGTGTACGGATGCAAGCTGTACATGTCAGTATTTTGAGACTTGACTTTATCATTATTTTCAATTTTTGCTTCTTGTAGTTCATTTTGCGAAGTCATTGGCATAGAAAGTGGTTTGCTCGCGCTGACTCCTGTCTGATTTGCACTTTCACGTTTGAGATCCGCAAAGCTTTTCACAGGAGTCGGTCTAGTCTCAGCAACAGGCGATCCGCTCGGGCTATTTTTATGCATGAGACTTATATGCACCTGAAGGGCATCCTCCATGCGAAACGACTTCGGACAGTGCGGGCACTGAAAAGCATTTTTTTGCTTTGGCTCTGCTTGCTGATGGGGTGACCTGGTATATCCAGGCGTTGTATACGGGTTTTTCGGTGGCTCAATCCCTAAATTAGCCTTCTGCTCCTTCGCAGGCGATTTTGGTCCTGTCCGCATCATTGCGTCTGATATGATGTGCATACCTTGGTTCGACTTGAGAACGTCATGGTCTATTTCCACCTTCTCCAGCTCACCGGCCCCAGACAAAACTGACCCATGCTTATCAATTGTATGAAATTGGAGCTGTTTAATGGTATTAAAGCTTCTACAGCACAACGGACACATGTGCGATTTCGCGCCCTTTCGGTCGGGTGTTTGTGCCAACTTATCGAAGGAGTATTCCGCCATAGAGATATGAAAGACTGCGCTTTGCTGTAAGCGATCTCGTTTGACTGATTGAACCGGGCTTAGCGCCCTCCATAGCAAACGATTCCAAAAGCCTATACGCATAGAACGCTGGGAGAGGTACATGTGTCATAGTTTTGAAAAGGAATATGGTAATAGTCAAGCTTGTGATCTTACTGTAAATTTTTTGAAACTTCTATTACAGTCTGCCCCCAATTGCATTAATCTTAGTGTCATTGCTCATTTCTGACTCATTGTCACTCGAAAGTTCATCAGAACTTGCAGCATCTACGCTATCCTCGGGGGATGATTGAGAGGACTCGTCATTTGATAGCCCTTGCTCATCTTTGACTGCTAATGGCGGAAACTTTGCTTTGAAATAAGTGGCAAACTCATCATCAAGAATCGAGCGGATAATGCTGCGCGTGGGTTTAAGCACCCAGCCGTATGACTTGTCGTATTTCGTGGGAGCTTGCGCCTGTATGACAGTATGCACGCGCTCGCAGTCGAGATCTTCTGGAATAAAGGCTTTCAAAAAATTTCGACTCAGCATAACATTGTCGAAAAAAGCCTCGAGGGACATTTTGCACCGTGCAGTGTTAGGGTTCGCCTCTTTTAAAATATCTTCGGTACTGAGATCGGGGCATTCTTTCCCCACAGCATCATGTCCTTTTATGATATTATGCAGGCGCATATCATCTGATGATATGCGCGTTCGTCGATGACCGGTCGGTAAAACGTTCACATTATTCCCGAAAGAGGGAAATCGACGCCGAATCTCTCGGCGCATGTCCTTAGATGTGATGAAGATAATTGGTGTGATCGACCCCATTTCTTTTATGAAAGATTTCGTGTTCTTCTTTCTCGGAGTGGAGGGGTCGAAGCCGTACCTGACCCACATACCACTGAATGGCCCCGACCCGACCACACGATAGGCGACACTTCCAATGATATGCTTGATCACTATCCGAGCCTCCTTATTATCGCCCACCATGGCAACAAGCGAGCTCATGGCCCAAATCGGACGGATTTCAAAATACTTTTGCAGCAAGCTGATCCATGCTTGCAGACGCTGCGCTTGTGGACCACTCCAAGCAACCTGCGATGGTGGCTGCTGTGGAATGTAAAAGGTTAAAAATGGCGACAGTGAAAATAGTGAAATCATTTGTGTTTTGAGGCTTATAGAGCGCTTCTTGTGCTTACTTCTGCTTTTGCGCGTTTTTTGCACGCTCTGATATGCGACGATAAATGTGCCGACCAGAATATGTCTCTCGGTGCCGCTTGTAGAGTTGTCGATGGATGGCCGAATCTTGACATCGAAAGTCGTCACATTCAGCTGAAAAAAACGCATTTTGAGGTATAAATTGTATTGCGGGTCGCGTTTCGCGATGCCTTCATTCGGTAGAATGTGCGATAGCCAAGTGAGCGAATTTTCACTTGCTTCCATAAAGAAGAGTGATGGCGGGATATACAGCTCAGTCTTAGAATCGCTGGATGCGTTGCCTTGCTCACCGATTGTCGACACGTTGTACATCGCGTCTGGGAGGTGCTGCGCGGCCTTTTTGCTTTGCTTGAGTACGTTTGAAGACGGCTGAAATACGCGCTTCGTCTCATCAGTGCTTTGTACGCTAAATGGGGTGCCAGAGCCAAGAACGATATCATCTGAAGCTGGAAGGTAGCTCAAGTCGGAAGGGGTCGAAAATACACAGTACGCACAAACTGACCCGCGCACCTCAGCTGCGGTGACTTCATACGAATTCATTTCTTCTGGATGGGGATGGGTCTTCTTGCGCTTGATTCGCATGCGAACCCATAAGGCAGTTGTCGGCCGTAATAAGCCGTGAATGGAGGGCCCAACATTCGTGAGACCGAGCTTGAGGCGGAGAGACGCTTTGTCATCGACAGA
Source organism: Perkinsela sp. pyNocScin1 (assembly GCA_964019655.1). NCBI lineage: Eukaryota > Euglenozoa > Kinetoplastea > Prokinetoplastida > Perkinselidae > Perkinsela > Perkinsela sp. pyNocScin1. The sequence continues at coordinate 513,519 of CAXHTR010000008.1, forward strand.
GCATTCGCGCATGGAGCTGAGCACTGCTTTGGGGCCACCGATCATATCGAGGATTTTAGGGCCGCTTTCCGCTGAGGCATTTCCGGGGAAGCAAACCTGTAGATATTTTTGGTTCGGTATCACGCTAACAATGGTATTATCTGATTTTTCCATCGCAGACGTATTGAAAATAAAAATCACGTACGTACGTAGATATAAAAGCTGTTCCTTTAGGTAGAAATTCTCTTAAGAAGGACATTTACCAGTGCAAATACAAAAGAATATACCTACTATATCAAAAAGCCTATCGACTGTACACAATGCTAGTAACTTGATTGAACTCAACCTTTTTCTGTTATTGGCGTTCTTCTTCTGACTATTTGCCTCGTTCTGGAGCTTTCAGTCTTATTACACGCTACTGTCTCCGTGTACTCTCCATTAGACCACAATTCGACTAAATTTGCGTAGAAGGGGCTGAATGGGTTCTCGCTGAATCCACCTGGAATCGCATATAGCAGCCTGCTGCTGGTTTCAATAATGAGACGGATGGACGGACCAAAGTGGCGTGTATTCGGCCTGCTGGACTTCCGGCCAGCGAGCATATTCACTGACGAGTAGTCTCCGCCTTGCTTCACTGGAAAAAGGTTTCCGACGAAGCGAAGTGGAGTGTTGGCAAGAAAAAAGTGCGGAAGTGACATGAATCCCCAGTCATCTCCCCAAGACCCAACCTTCTTTCTGAACGCATCTATCCATGCGTCTCGAACAAGTCCAGAATTCGCTTTGTCAATCGAAATGTAATACGCCACGAGCGGGTCAACTTGTCGTGATGGCTTAACTTTGTGCATTTTACGGAACTTTGCAGTGAGAATCTCCATGTACTCCCATAGAATAGGTGAAAATGTGTCCTCCCTTGTGATGGACCCGTCCCATTCCTCGACCATTTCATTCAGTTTGGGAATATATCGAAGCAATGCTTTCTCTTGCTGTAGCCATGGCCGAAATGTTTGTACCCACACATTTGAGAGCGAGTCCAGTTGTAGCTCTTGCATAGACGACACCGTATGTTCCTGTGACTCTTCGAGAAGCTGTCCTATGCGCATTGAGCGATGATTTGACAAGTAGTCGTAGCCGAGGAAGAATTTGTAGCTCTGCGGATAAATTTTATTGTTTCCTGCGGCGATGAAAACACTCTTCATTTTCTGCTCTGGCACAACCTTCCACGGAAGTTCGCGCATTGGGATAATCAATTTGTGATCAAAGCGGCCATCGCCGGGGATGGGGTAGCGCCCTGTGTGTCCTTTGCTCCGCTCCGGGTGCATACCGGTGATCCCGTACCCAATGGCTCCGCTGGAATCGGCCATCACAATGCTCAGCGCAGGGGCTGCTATGCCGTGCAAAACTTTATCTCGCAGCTCTGCCACAGTCTGGATATCCGACACAAAGTTCAAAAAAGATTCCAGTGTGTGCGAGGCATGCTCTGCCTGCGAGGCGGCATTCCATACGGCAAGCGAGTGATACTTTTCATTTTTGTAATTATCGAGCATTGGACCATAGTGCGTTTCACGCACATTGATTCGAATCTCGGGGGCATTTTTCACCTTGATGACTTCTGCCCTATTCAGGAATGGCATAGACACGCCTTTGTACATGTAGTGGGTACCGGGGCGTAGTTTGTCTGGGAATATTATGTAAAGGTCACACAAATCTGTCATTGCCAGCGTCATACCCCATGCTACATGCTGCGACTTCCCAATAGATATTCCAGGAAGCCCGACGTGCGTTGCCCCAGAGAAGTGCTGACCGGTCTTCTCTATGATGAGCGTTGAAAAATGCCATGGACCGGGAAGATACATGTCAAGATGCGGGTCATTTGCAAGCAGTGGGGATTTCTGCTCAGCAGGCGAGACTACCCAAGCGTTCGAGCCACGTAAGCCCCCCTCTTGAAACAGCTCAAACTCATCCACATTGCTCGAGCTTGCATACGAATTGAAAGCACTGCCAGGCTTCACGAATCGGCTCTGGTACGACTTGAATCGGCTATCTTGTAACAGATCTTGATAAACCTCCTTTTCCGTTGCAAAACTTTCGTCTTCATGTAATTTCTGCTTATTTGCATCGACGTGAACATTTGCTGGGCAGTAAGGGCCCCGAAGGTCAGAATCACTGAGAATAGTCGCAAATGGCTTTCCTTCATCGTCCCTGTAGTGCTTCTGCCCTGGGTAAAGCGTTTCCACAACATCATACGGATCACTGGCATCTGCATCCCAAAAAGCTGACCAGCGGCGCAGTTCGGTATCACAGTTGCTTGAGAGTTGTGTTTGGTACTGGACCATGGAACAGCATAAATCGTATATTGTCCACTCCTCGATCTTATCGGGCACCAAGAGTCGCTTTCCGTAAAGATACATGTCGGGTGGGTACACAGGGTTGTTTTGCAAGTGGGTATTGATACCGTTAACATACGACTGCATGAGTGAGCGGTGCTTTGAGCTTAGCCCGTCGCACATGGCATACGCTGTGGCATTAAAGTTGTACGTTCGAGCCATGATATCGTGTGAAAGTCCAGATTTTCCAACCACCTCACTCACTTTTCCTCGCGAAGCTGCACGCTCCAGCACAAGCTGCGAGATCCTATCCTGCGCGTGAATGAGGCCTTGACCGAAGAGCGCATCTCGAAGCGTTTGCGCTTTGATGGTGGGCGCACCATACTGGTCTCTTGTAATACGAATGTCACCGTCTAGGCCAGCGACATCGGAAATGTCCTCGTCATAAATGGGCTTGGTCTTGGCGAGAATGAGTAAAGCATTGCCTGTGAACGCGCTCATTGCGAGAAAAAGCATCGCAGAGCCAAAGCCGAGACAGAATGTGGTGCGAAACTCGTACTCACTAAACTTCTGAATGAACATTTTGCCTCGAAGAAGCAAGGAGCCACTTTCAATCAATAGAAATATCGACGCTGTCAGCCCAGTTACAGCAAGCATAATAACAAAAGGTACAAGGTGACCATTTGTAGAGTACTCATACAGCATCCAAGGCAGAACAACCAGAGCATAGCACGATAGCAGTATGCTTAGGGAGATAGCGAAGTAAAACATTTGACCACTCTATGATAAAATGAAAAATTTAACATTCATTGAGGATAAATGCTTATAGCAAAACATTCCCCCAGCTGAAAGGCGCAAATTGACACGAGTGAAAGCCATCACCGGCTTTCGGGAACTTTGAGGAATCCTTTCGTATGCAGTTTGATAGCTTCTTTAACTTTGTCCATCTTGAATCCAAGCTGAAATAAATTTTCCTCAATGTGCATCAGATACTTCATATCGATCAAAACACCCCACTCTTCAATAGACCGGCGTAGGAGCTCGGTGATGAGGGTAGCATCCTGCTTTTCCAATGCTTTATCAAGAAAGAGCTTTATGGCGTCCGGCTCTAACTTCACGCGATGGCCTGGGCGCTTTTTGACAGTTTCCTCTTCAGGACTTTTTCCATTCTGTATCGCAATATTTTCTTCCTTGTTCCAGTACTTATTGTCATGGAGATGCTCTCCAGCCAAAATTTCGAGAAATTGAAGTGCTTCATCGATATTATCGACAGCGAGTGCTTGCTTTATAAGAAGCTTGTATATTGCGGTGGTTGGCCGAAGACCGCTCTTCAGAATCATATCAAAGACTTGCTTCTGATCTCTTGATTTGTTCTTTTTGCCACATGACTGAATGAGGTAAAGGTATGTGAGTACTCGCGGCTTGATATCGAATACTTTCGTGTATGTGTCAACGGTATCCATGGCGCGCTGCTCGTCACTCAGCCTTGCGCATGCGAGAATGATAAGATCAAGTGCGTGGATGGTTACAGACTTATCTGCTTTGTACTTTTCTTCAAGGTAGAAGTATGCGTCATCGAGGACCTGGAGTGAAGATGAAAGGGTTATTGCGAGAACGTACAAATAGTGGTACTCCATCGTGACGTCCACCGAGTCAATGGAAAACTTTTTCTGGGCCTCAACCCCATCGAGCAAGCCCTGCATACCCATCTGATTCACGAGGTCCAGGGCGTCGTTCACGCTTCCGTTCCGCGCAAGCGCATAGATCGAAAGACCAAAAACTTCGTGTGTACGTGGAATGGAGTGGCGCTCTAAAAATGCGAGCATTATATTATTCGCATGGACATTGCCAGTCTTTGCTGCTTTCACGAGAATGCGCAGAGGGATAGAGTCACTTTCCAGAAGGTCCATGAGCTGAATTTTTTCGAGCGTGCAGTGCTGCTCAACCTCAAAGAGGGCCCATGCAGCTTGCTCGCACGAACACGCATCGTTACGGCAAAGCGCTTCGATGGCGTTCACGATGACATTGCGCTCAACGCAGTCGATGTCAAACATCACGCGGAGAACATCGACGACGAGGCAGGGGTCTGGGTGCTTGATGATGACAGTGCTGAGCGGCGTTTTGAGCGAAATCAAAGTCGGCGTGATGCCTTTGGAGCGCAGCTCCCACCAGAGTGGTGCGACATCGAGACCCGCTCGAAAGTGCATTTCGATCAGATATTGGTATGTCAACGCGTTCATTGCAAACTTATTCTTGATGAGGGCACTCCGAACTTGCCGGACTTCATCAAAATGCAACTCGGAGAGATTCCATGATGACAGTGCGTGAAGGTACATGTTGCATGTCGCGGTGTTGAGCATTGGGTATCGGAGCTTTGCCATGTCCACGTGCATGGGGCTAGAGCCCTTATGCACAGATTCATAAAGCGATGTCGGCTTGGACGACACGGTGTACGGAATATTGAAATATGGGCTGAAGCCTCTGCAAGACGGTGCATCACCGTCTTCTTTGAGCGCTTTATGAAAGTACTTTTTCGCGATTTTGATGTCACCCACCTCGCCACATGCGCGAAAAATAATGATGAGCATGTCACGAGCTTCACTCACTCGAGAGCACCAGTCTTGAAATAACTTTTGCTCTTTAAACGTTTTTTCGGCGGTGACGAGGACCTCCGATGCTTTGCCTTCGCGATAAAGCTTTCGGAAAGTGCTCACAATAGTTTCAGCTTTGGGGTTCATTTACATTTTGATGAAATGATAAAGATTGGCGAATATGGATTGCTTTCTAGCGATATACACTAAAATGCACAAATTTCATTCTATTTAATATATTGAACATCCATACACATGCAGCCAAGTAAGTCCACAATGGGGATCGAGTATCCTGGAAGCGATAGCTGAAGTGCACGTATCTTCCGCTGCATTTCGTCGTACAAATTGACTGCATTGGACTTATTCTCCGGCGCATTTTCAATGAGCTTTTGATACTTACCATGGCTCATGCATCCGAGCGCATCGTTGTTAGAAATTATGTAGCGGCGCTGTCTATCAAGCGTGTGCAACGTAATTTTGCCTGCGATTACATGCGGTGAAACGCCGCTTGTTCCAAAAGCATTCGATAGCATGCGGTGATGTGGCTGCTTGTCCGCGACAGAGCGTTCGAGGCTCTCGATCAGGCACTGGCTCACTTTTTTGAAGTCGAACAATGCATCAAAATATTCAAGCTGCTTAAATACCGGCTCGAATATATGGCCAAGATCCAAGTCGCGATGGTGGAGCGAAGTGTCAGCCATGAACTTTTGTGCATCTTCCTTCGCTTCGTTGTGCATGGCGAGCATACTTTCGTAGATACTTGCCGGCTCGATCTCCGATGCACATTTCTGGCACGCGACCCATGAGAAGTCGTACGTTTCTACGCCTTTCGCACCGACAATACTATCAATGCACTGCAGAGCTCGTGTCAAAAGGTACTTATGCGGCTGAACATCGATGAGCTCACCACAACGAATGTTTGGACACGCTATCGTAAGAGGTTTCGCATCTGAGAACGCAATCTCCGGGGCGCTCAGCAATTCCTCCGCACGCTGTGGCTTTTTCACCCCAAACTTCGACTCATTGAGGCCTTGATTCACTTCTCGAGCACCCTCTAATCCAAAAATCTTTGCGATTTGCATGGCGGTACAATCTGGGACGTACTCGAGAAGTCGCATAATGGGTGGGTAGAGCTGCATCTTCTTATACCACTCCACGTCAACACTGAGATCGCTGCTTCCAGCTATCTCTTGTGGGTGGTAGCAATGCGTGGATAACTTTCCTACCGATTTATGTGTGTCCATAGTTTTCTTACCGATAACATACGGAATCAAGTCGCCAACCTGTACAGATAGGTTCAGCTCCTTCATGCGCATTGCGACGCATACATGTGGGTGATCAGCTGCGTTTGCATATTCCCCAGGTTCTCTATTTAGTGCTTTTGTAATCACAAAATCATTCAAGGCGACCGCACCATTGTTTATCTCACTGACACGCTCGGTGATGAACTCGCGGACTAAGCGACCGACATTTTCGAGAGCCACATCTTCTGAAAAGATCAAATCGATGACTCGCTGAAGCATCTGTTTGCTCAGCGGGCACCATTCACGGCGAATGATATCGAGCCCTTTGATCTCGAGCTCTTTAGTCTTACCTTCACCCAGGAAGTCGACAATCTTGAGAGATGCATATTTTTTCTTCTGAAGAAGCAAAAGCTTTCGGAAAATACCATCAATATCTATCTCCAGCGTTTTGTAGCACTTGTTGATAGTGTCCTTGATTATCGCGGCTGTTCGACGAACCTCGATAAGATTTTTGGCGAAAGCGGCGTCAATCATCACAGAGTCTGTATCTCCGTAAATTACTTTCAATCGCGGGTCTACCTTTGTGACTAGCGACACAGCGTTTTGAAGTGCATTTCTCCCTTCCAAAGTAACGAGTTCTGCGATGGCTGGAGCGTAAAAGCGGCCCATTTGAAACCCGAGGCACCCGTACATTGAGTTAGCGGTGAGCTTGAGCGCTTTTTGTCGAATATTCAGGCGGCTCAATTGCTCGGGGTTCGATGTACTCTGCATCAGCTTTTTCACTTGCTTCCGACCTTCAACTATCTCGCGAAGGGTCTTTGGTAGAATACATCTGTGCGGGCATGGGCTGTCCGTATGATTTTCTTTTTGACAAGAATCACACACAAGGCTAAGCATTGTCGTCTGCATAGACGTGGACAGCTCTTCGTACGTCTGGTCGTTTCCAGATAAATCGCTTGTATTCCGTCTCACCGTCGTAAAGCAAAGATTAAATTCTTGAATGATGCTCGGGTAGAGGGAATTGAAATCGAGAAGAAGAACGTACGAATCATAAAGGCCCTTTTGGGGCTCCAGAACCATTCCACCTGTATACTGAGGCTTTCTGCGATTAGACGTAGGTCCATGCTTCTCTCCATGATCATCTGCATCGCCGTCAAGTTTTTCCTCGGAGGAAGCTTGTGGTTTCGCATGAAACTGCTTGTCAGGTATGACGAACTTTGCGGAGTGGAATTTGTGCAGCAACAGGTATTCAATACGCTCAGAACGGTTGCCCATGAGAGTGCGAGACCATATGCCTCCAGTGACATTCGTCATTCGCTTTGTGAGCGGAATGATGTCAATATTTAGGGCAATCGCTGCTGAATATATTGCCTTATCAACTGATGATATAACGAGAGAGAAAAGCGATTCTTTGGATTGATATGCGTCGACTATCGAACGTCCTTTACCGAGAATGTCATCCTCAGGACTTTGAGTAGAATCAGCTTCTTGCAAACCAAGTTTATTTCCAATTCCTGTATCCTCGATGTTGAGCTCACTGACTATCCCATTGAGCGAATAATTTGTAGCTTTGATGTACTCTTTCGCAAGAAGATACGTATCGCATGTAAGGCGACCCGCTAGCACTTCCTTTTCAGCAAATGTGGATTCACCGAGCCCCCCTGGACCAGACTGGAGCTTTGGCATGTCTCGAAGCTTGAGCCTACCAATAGCAGACCAAGTTGAAACATTCAAGGCTTGACAACGGTGGAGCAGCACATCGAGGTGAAAGCCAAGAAAATTGTGGCCAATGAATACATCTGGATCTTCTACCTTAAGCTTTTTCAAAAGATTCTCAAGCAGCACCTTTTCATTAAAAGCAAGCTCAGGCGACTGTAGACTGTTTTTTGTGAACATATCCGCAAGCTGAAAGGGTATGGGACAGTTATTCGATGGCTTTCGAACGATAGTCCAAAGCGATTTGCTGAGATCTAAAAGTTTAGCCGTCTTTTCTTGATCAAGCTTTTCAATGACCATCAGCGAAGCCCCATATATTTCGTTGCTCTTGCTCTTGGGGCAAAAATTGGAAATCAAGCTCAAGCTACACACCTTCAAAGGCGGTATGGGTAGCTCATGATTGTTCTCCACGAATATTTGCTTGTAGCTTGGAACAATGAATTCCAGCGGACAATGCGAGATCTGATGCACAGCTTTTTCAATACCTTCAGCCCTGAGCCAGCAAGGGCCCATTATTTTGCGCTTGAGGAGAACCATCTCAATCATCGATTGGTTTGCACCAAAGATGGCTTTCACAGTCTTAAGTCCTGTGTCCATGGGGATATTTGGGCCGTTGTGGCTGTATTTGAATTTCACCCACCATGACTTTTCCTTCGGAACCTCAGACTTCTCGAATGAGTACCATCTGTAAACATTTTTGAACGATCGCTTCTTTATTCCATGTGCTTGGCATACCTCAGAGAGCTCTCGCGCCACGTCTGCAATGGTAACTTCGCTACCATCCGCATGGGAATCTTGCGGAAGAACTAGCAAGCATCTCTCAGTGGATTGAAATCGCAGGCAGCAACTCTGCCAGAGCCTGTCTCTGTACACTTTACCAAAAATGAGGACTTCACCAGTATTTTTCATCTCCTTCGCATCAATCCAAAACATCTTGACACTAGTGCTATTCAAATTATCAGTCGATAGGCATGCTAGCTCCTTTTCTGGTGTTATCAGATTGTCATTTAATGCAAATGAGATGCTTGGGGCCTTAGTAGAGCGAACGAGCGATTTCTTTCCCGGAGATTGCTTTGTCATCGGTGTGATCGGGGAAGCGTTAGCATCTGGCTCAGCTTTTGGTGTGATTCGTAATCGCTTGGAATCACTCGTATCATCTGGCTCTTCGATGTGCTTCTGCGGAGTTTGCAATGATCTTTCGTCATCTTCGAAGTCACCGAATAAGATATCTGTCATGTCTGAATGACCAACAGGAGTTTCCATTCTGTCAAATGCATGGTTCGGTTCGAGCAGGGCTTCAACCCGATCGTTCATATTCGAAATCAGAGAAAGTCTGGAGTCGATCGGATCAAAACTTTCAGTTGTAGAAATGTGGTTTAAGCTATGAGCCCTTTTTCCGAGAGCTTCCATAATACTGATTTGACTCGTTTCTTTTGGAGGTGCTGGGACATCAGGTTTTTGTGCAGCTCGTTTACCTTTCGGGACTTCACCTGTAGGTTTCCGCAGCTTCTTTGTTTGAAGCTCTGGTCGAGTATTATGCACATCAGGATTATAATCGTTATCGAAAAGATCATCATCGTATGCAAGAGAGCTCAAGCCACCGCTCTGCGATACTCCATCTGCGGCTTCGATTGGGCAATCTTGATTCTCTCCAGAATCATGAGTTTCATCATCGGCTCTTGACATGATATGGGTAAAGATCTGATCGGTAAAATCACGCTTAGAAGGCATAACTAAATCTTGATAATGTTTCTTAATGCACATACACCTAAATCTCATCCATGTAACATGCTTCAAAGTTTCTTGACCATTTCCATTGCGTGATATTTTTTATCATAATATCTGAAAATAGTGCGCTTTGTGCCGAATCCTCGATTTTGATAAAAGTCTCCGAGGTAAATGGATCCTTCACGCTTTGAAGGAGTGTGCAAACGTATCGTATGGCACAGCAAAAGTCGTGCGCACACCTCAACCACAGAAAGAGCATATGATGCAAGTCCTTTGCAGCGTGCACTTGGATTTACAGCCAGGAATGAAAGGTACAGTTCCTTCTTGGTTTCCAGTGCATCTAACCAGTCTAACCGAAATGCAAAGTGTACAACTGGACAAGAAATTTTCGTGGAGTCTATGCACGCGACCCCGTGAATCAATTTTCCCTGTCCCAGAGCATCCATTGCGAAAATTGAATCCTCCAGGTGGTCAAGGCCTGATGCGCCAATCGTTTGCAAAGTTTCTGAGCACAAAAAAGGAAATTGAAAAGTTCGTTTTGGAGGTCGCACTTCGACATCATCGTACCACGAATACAAAGTTGAAGCCAGATCTTCCTTGGTAGCCACTTCCAAGTAAAAGGCCGATTCTTTGGAAATGAGAATGCTCTGAAGGACTGTTTCTAGCAATCTTCCACTTTCTTGGTGATCACTCATGGCATTAAGGAATCCCTTAGGCGATACCTTGCCAAGGAATTTCTGATCGCAGAAAAAGTACCATGTTGCTAAATCACCTTCATCTGCCCATCTGTCATGAATCATATGATGAAACAAACAGAAATGAACACGTGCTTGAAGCACCTCTGATTGATTCACACTACAAATTTATTTAAAATAGGCCGTGAAGGTTCATTTAATTCGCAAACTCTTTAAGATAAAAGAGGCCTAATGCGAGTAAAAAGCTGTATCGCGCAGCCGCATAGTCATGTAAGACTAACGTAATCCATCCAAGATACGGGCAATAGCCATCAATTTTGCCAACAAAGTGCTTCGGGCATAGAAAAATCTGGCCATCTGGATACAGAAGCCTGTCATCAACAAAGTTATGATCTCCTTTCGTCAGGACAAAAGGGACATCAAAATCTTCAAAGTTTTCGAGCTTTGTTACATCATCGGGATCATTATCGTAAATTCTATGCACCCGATGGACGACAGGCATGTCCATGTTATCAATGCGAAATACAAGGATATCACCCATGTTCATCGGCTTTTTTAAGTGGGTCGAAAGAAAAATCAAGTCGCCCCTAGTGTATCCTGGGTCCATAGATCCGCTCATTACTACTGCTATCGGGCTTTCAGCATTCTGCAGAGCTGTCACCCCCTTCCAGAACACCAAAGCAGATGTGACCATTAGAGCTATGTGGTTGAATCTCTTGATTACAGACCTGGTTGACATTTTTGCAATTATCTGATATGATGAATGGAATATTTTGAAATTACGCCCGTGCTGTATGAAGCCGCTTACAACTTATTCATTCCGGATAGAAGGGCTTTAGCGAGGTAGATTGACCTTCATATAAACTTGTGATAGCGTATTAAACTTTTTATTTTCGCACAGTAATCATGGACTTTTTTCATGCACAAGTCAGCAATTATCTTGAAGCAACATCACATGCAGGAAATCCCCACGCTCGGAGTCACCAAGGTACTACTTCTGGAACAGAAAGACAAATACAATCTAAAACTTACCTGAAAGAAAGGAAAAGTGATTCGGAAGTGCGCTATTGGTACAATAAACTGCGAAGAGCACCTCTTTTACTTTTTCATGAAGACGCAACAAATACCGAGATTAAAACACTATGGAAAAGTTCAAGCGAAAAATTCCGCGCCGACTTCGGCCATGAGGAAGTTGCCTCTTCATCCACAGCCAATTATTCAAGCAGAAAGTATCTGTTCCAAGTTAATCAATCACAATCTAAAGAACCATTGAATTACCATGATCGTTTCAGAATTGAAAGCAAAGCCGATGCCTCAGCGCGTGCATCAACAGCACTAGATATTGAATACATTCGGAATTCGGGAAATCTTCGTACAGATGGGATAACCCCCGAATTTCAGAGCTTCACGTTCGGCTCTTCGAACGCTGCAAGGAATCGACCTAATCACAGTGAAGCAAACTCAACTGCAACCAGTGTATCAGGGTATTCTGAATTACGGACTTCCAATCCTATTCCCTTTCGACTCTCCGACGAATCGTAGTACCCCCTCTAGTATATTTCGTTTAGTGCCTATAAATTTTGCTCAAGATTTTGTGTAATCTATCCCATCAATCCTGTGAAAATGAAAGACCTGAAGAAGCTACTTCAAAAGCATACGGGAAAATCTATAAAAGATTGCATAGATGGTATAAAACCAATCCTGGACCGGATTCTGAATGAACGGCCTATTCTAGTCAACCTCCATGATGATAAAGATAAGCAATGCTTGTCTGCTTTGCATCTTGAAAGTAAGAATGCATGTATGTACGATATTGACGAAATACGAGAGTCAAGTGCACTGAGAAACTTGATTCAAATGACGAGCAAGTACATTGATCTTTATTTTTACGCACTGCTCTGTGCGGGACTGTCCATGGACTCTTTGCGGCGCTTGAATAAGAGTGCTAGAAAGTCAGAAGCATTTGTGGACAACAAAGGCCTCCGAGTTGCATTGAACACGTGTCTAATTCTTCTCGAATCCTCAAAGGTAGAGTACTTTTGTCCATCGGGTGCATCACGCTGCAATTTTTTCTTCGAAAGTGTGAATTCAGAATCAGTATCCTCTCAAAATGGGTTCTTGTCCAAATGCGGCTTTTCATCCGTTAAGCCGATGGAGGGGACGGGATTTTCTCAATTTGCCGAAGCATGCATTGATTCATTCAGTCGCAGGGAAACGTTTAGCTTGAAATCCAAAGGCTTGTTCGAAAAAGTATGGAAAATGGCTCTTTCTGGAGTTGAAAAAAGCTCAAAGAACATTGCCGTTGGCCCTGAATGTGCAAACGATGATCTCATCATAGCATCTGCCACCGTTCGTCTACTCTCATACAAAACTGCAGTGCAAAAGATTTTTCCAATATGCAATAACCCTGCGGAATTTGCTGATCTATTGATTGGTGGATTTGAGTCAGCGTCTGATAGGCTTTCGAAGGAGGCTTTCGCTAGCCCTGGGTGTACTGAGTATGATTATCGCTCCGAGATTTCGCAAGAATATAGCTCTTGCACTAAGATTGCTGCCAATGCCATAGAGTGCGTGTATACCCTCGTGGTCAATCACAACATTGACTACTACGACTTTTTCGAGAAGCTGCTGCCCATAATGAACATTCACTTTGTGCAAATGTACGAATTCGAAAGTCTTTTCTCGATAGTTTCAACCCTTCTCTCAGGCCCACTTGTCACCGATATCATAGCTGAGAAATATATGGAGAGATTTCTCACGCTTGGTATCGCTTGCACATCAGAGCAAAAATTATTGCGCATTCTTGATCTTTCGAAAAGAATCATGGACATTCATCCATCTCTGCAGATTCCCAAAAAACTTTTGGCTGACAACTCTGTGGTACCTTCACGAGGCTACATTGAAAAACTTTGCTCTTTTTTATATCACCCCTCAGAATCAATTCGAAAGAAAGCTAGCTCTATGGTGTTCATGAGTTCTGAGAGAGTTCCCGAATTTGATGGTAGGCAACACATCCCTGAGATGACGGTCAACAGCAGCATCGGAAAGAGCCCCTTTTCTGAAGCGGACCCAAGCGCGCGAAAGGCTTTCTCTGAGGTGTGGTCAATTTAGGCTCTGCATAGAATCACTGAGTAAAGTCATTGGCGGCCTATCTGTTTCAGACTTTGTCTTTTTACGTTTTTATGGATATCAACGCAATCTATCAGCAGCTGCAGGGGCAGTCTATGCCACAGGCAGGCGGTGCGAAAGTTGAGCCTGCTGATACCGCAGAAACAGTGCAAATATCGCCTCTCGCACTATTGAAAATGCTTATCCATGGACGGGCAGGGGTGCCTATGGAAGTTATGGGCCTCATGGTGGGTGAATTCATCGATGAATATACCGTTCGCGTCGTTGACGTGTTTTCAATGCCGCAATCTGGAACTGGTGTAAGCGTCGAAGCTGTCGACCCTGAGTACCAGGCAGAGATGCTCACAAAACTTGAGCAAGTAGGCCGAACGCAGAATGTCGTTGGTTGGTACCACTCACACCCAGGATTCGGCTGCTGGCTAAGCCACGTTGACGTTAACACTGCGCAGTCCTTTGAGCAGCTGAACCCACGATCTGTTTCTGTGGTTATCGACCCTATTCAGAGTGTTCGTGGAAAGGTCGTCATTGACGCGTTCCGATGCATACCTCAGCAGTTTATGTTACTTGGAAAAGACCCTCGCCAGACAACGTCGAACATAGGCTTCATGAATAAACCCACCATTCAGGCCCTTGTGCATAACTTGAACCGGCAGTACTATTCTATGCCCATAGCATACAGAAAAAGTGAGCACGACACGAACATGCTCCTGAATGTCTATAAAAGTAGCTGGAAAGACGCCCTGCTGGTCGAAGATTCTAAAGAATTCGGGAAGAAGCGTGGTAATGCACTCCGCGAAATGAAGGACCTTACCAAGAAGAGTCTGACAGAGCTTCGCGACGCTGAGAAGGATAACATGATGGAGACCCTGGCGAACAATTTTAATGCGAGTGTTCGATATCAGCTCACTGAGCTGATAGACTCGATTACTGAGCGAAATATGCGACTAGCGACGGTTTCGTTGGCGCTCAGCGCAAATGGGTGAATGGAAATATCGGTGCACGAATAACCTCGTGCTTTTACCCTTTGTTGACGTTTTACGTTTTCTTTTGTAGAGCTCTTTGTAAATCACTATCAATGCTGCGAAAACCTTCGCCCGAATGCGCAATTTGATCTCACAAATCCTCCTAAATACCCCAATGCATTCTCTTTGCCTCACGGAAACTGACAACGCAAAAATTGATTTCTCCTGAGCACATACATACCTGGGATTTCCTCCATCTACTGCCTACTGTTCCATTGCCATCTATTGCCTACTATTCCATCCGGCACGCAGCATTCGCTCATAGCTGAAACGAAAAAGGGGAATGTAATAGTATCATGCTGCCTATCTGAGCGCCAAAATCTGACTACTCTAATCAAAGTTTCTTCTTTGTCGTCCGAGGCTTTTTGCTTGCTGTCGGTGTTGCTTTTCGCTTTGTGGCCGTCGCTTTCTTCGCAGACGCCTTCGCAATCGCCTCCTCATCTGCCTCCGCTGCCGCTTTCCCTCTCTTCTGACGCTCTGAGAGATTCGCGGCTGTGCACTCCCGCGTCACCTTGGATTTGACAGCTGTTGGCAGTGCATCAAAGCTGAACGGATAGTCGAACTTGCCGTTGATGAGCGCTATTTCATTGATGAAGTCGATATCTGGCCGAACCAGCCGGTAACTCTGCAGGAAAGCGATAAGTTCTCTGTGGCTATCCTCCTTTTCCGAGGTGTCCTGAAACGGCTGGAAAAGACGCTGTAGGATCACGGGCGCGATAGTCATTGCGAAGACGCTCAGATCAAAAGTCTGAAGCGCCCCCTGCGCGAGAATCTCCTGCCCGATCCCATAGTTCTTGCGCATGGTCGAGCCCTTACCGAGGGAGGCTGGAAACTTCACGCCACTCTCATAGTGGTTGAAAGTGGCGCTAAACGACTGAAACTTTCCCCTGCACAGCTTATGCGGGTACAGCGAAGAGTGCAAAAAGTGGGCGTTCGACAGCTGCCACTGCTGGTCGATGTACATCCTCGTCTGCAGGACGTCTGCCGTGCTCAGGAGCTGGCTCGTTTTCGTGTTCGGCGTGTAGTTCAAGTAGTTTTCTTGTATAAACATAGGGATCAGGTCGTTGCTGTAATAGAGGCTCCGCAGCCGGTTGTAGCGATCGTCGAAGGCGTCCCGCGCGCTCGCGTCAAAGAACGCTTTCGCGGTATCAAATATATTGATATCGAGGTCCTTCCGGGCCGTCTTGCCGAGCGCCTGCAGCGAGGCGTCCACGCCGCCCGTCGTCTGGCTGCGGCTCCACAGCTGTATGTTATTCAGGAGCGACCGGTAGTCGTGCCCGTTCGCCATGACCATTTCCTGTATGTACACCGCGGGAATCTGAATGCCCTCCTTTTGGAGAACTTTTTCGAGATAGGCGCTCATCGCAGTGTACGGCGCGCGCTGCGCGCGCAGATCCTCGACGTGGGCGAGGAGCGGCTTAAGCTTCTGGTCCCAGTGGTCGTTGCACGTGCAGATGATCGGTATGGCTGTCTTCTTCAGAAGCTTTATGACTTCGGCGACGCCGCCCTTGTCGCACCCGTCGACTTCGTCAAGCAGAAGGAGGTTTTTCTTCTTGAAGAGCCCTTGGTTGCGAATGGTGCCGTCGAGCTGGTCGTGCAGCACAGCGCCGCTGCGCTGATTGCTGGTATTGAGCTCGATCACGTCGTACTTGAGCTCCTTGGCCGCGACGTAGACTGAGGTCGTCTTTCCTATACCTGGCGGGCCCGATACGAGCATTCCCTTCTTTTCGCCGCCTGCTTCGAAGCTGAGCAGCCACTGCTTGATTTTGTTGTATAGGGTAGGGTAGCAGAGGTCTGCGGGCTTCTTCGGGGCGTACTTATCACTCCAAAGGCTGTCGTCCACGTTTGATGCTGCCGGCACTTTTGTAGTCGCCGCTGGGGTTGGGACTGGGGCAGCAGCTCGCGGGTTCTGCGCCAATTTTTTAAGAACCATTGTGTACAGCTCGACTTCGGAGAGCGTCTGCACGCGGAGCTCTTTGACTTTTGCCAATTTAGCCTCGCCGGGCTCCGCGCCAACAACTAAAAAATTCAGCTTGCTGCTCACCCCAGTCTTCACCTCCCCGCCATGTCTGCGAATAAAAAGCGTCGCATCATCGCGGGAGAGCTCAGTGAGCTGCCCTGTCACAAGAAATGTCTGGCCCTTGAGCGCTGAAGACGTAGGCTGCGATATTTGCGCGAAAGCGCTATGCACATCAGCGACAATCGGCTTCTCATTTACGGGGCTTCTGCACATCGGCTTTTCTTCGACATCGCTCTCTTCGTCCACCAAGAGCATTTTTGCGGTCATTCGAGTAGATAAGAAGCGAAGAGTAAAAGTAAACAGTGTCCTTAGCGATAGGTAATTTTTTATTTCAATGCAAGCCTACGCATTAGAGAGCGTTCCGCACTCGTACAAGGCCTTCAAAGAAATTCTCAAAAGAGTTCGTGACTCGCTCAATCTCAGCGCGCACTGCGGACACAATGGCCACGGCGACTTGCAGTGCAGAATCATCGCATGACACCTTGGCTTTGGCGATCTCTGCTATGTGCAGCCCCACTACTTGATGGACCCGCATCAGTTTTTCTGCTATAAGATGTCTAGTGTGGAACGGGGGCAAATGGAGGGAGAGCACTGCTGGTGTGACCTGTACTAATAGGCCATATTCGTTGAGAAGCCAAACAATGGTGTTGTGCCATTCGCCATCGCTCATCCATGCGTGTGCCGAATTCGTGCCCTGATGCAGGACTTTGAAGGCTTGAAAGAGCTCCTGTATAGTCGAGGCGCAGAAAAGCCAGTTTGTCTGCGCGGCTGACGGTTCATGCGTTTCCGACCAGTCTTCAGCACAGCTGAAGGTCTGGAAAACGCTTCCCTCTCGCGGAAAAATACTTTGCACGAGAAAATCGAGCGTAAAAGTGGATGCTCCAGCCGAAATGTCCGGTGGCACTCGCAGCCAGAGATGTGGCTTCAGAGTGGAGCCAGCGTCATCGTTCATTTTATCAAATGGTTCCTTTCCGGCGTCGCTTCGCTGAATGGACTTTGTGCTTTGCTCCAGTGTGATAGCCGTGGCGACTGCTAGAATAACGCACTCGCGGAGCGGCACCTGCACGCTTTCCAGCCACCTGTGGAGTGCCGCGATGAGCCTTGTGGTGCTGACGTCACTCTTTGCGGTGCACTGTTTGATGACCGGAGCTAGCGACGGGAGCCTGCAGTCATCCACAAAGCGAGAGTGGGGGTCAAATTTATAGAATATCTCTTGCAAGCCCTCCTCTGGAGTTTGCCACTCCTTTGATGCATCCAAAATCCACTGCAAGACATGGATTCTCCACCCTGCGTCGAAAAGGAGATGAACTTTCTCCTGCAGGTCCAACTGCAGGAGAAATTTCGCCCTCGCTTTCGAGCAAGCGCTGCCCTTTGTGCCAATGTCTTTGAGAATCTCACTCCATGTGGCCTCAGTATCAGGATGCTCGTGCGCCATCGGCAGATAAAATGGATTGTATCGGCTCACAATGCGCTTTTCGAAGCTCGGCTGCGGTACGTGCGTGGTCGTAATCATCGTGACGACAGCACTTGCATCTGCCATAAGGTTCAGTATGCTGTACAGGAGGCGCTGGCTCGTGCGGATCAGGACGTCTATATGACGGATGATGATGAGCACACGTTCTTTCCTGCTCGAGAGATAGCGCAAAAGAGACACAATCTCGTAAATGATAAGTCGTGTGGGCGCTTTCTGTCGATTTTCAAAATACTGCATGACAGAGGGACTGAGACCCGCTGTCCGCTTACTTCGTAATGAGTCGAGGTGAAGCATGAGATTATCCTCCTCGAGCTCGTGCCTTGCGCCCTGAAGTGGGCGAGGCTCAACTGGGCTGTCGTTTAGATCATCTTCTGATGAGCACTCGAGTGCCTCTCCAGCATCCCCCAGGAAGTCTCTATCTGTAAGCGACGTGCTTTCTGCGCTCTTTTGAAAGTTGTCGATGTGCCCTTGCATTGCGTCCACAAGAGCGTAAAAAAACGACCGGGCATAGCTTTTCGTCATGATATTCCGCGGAAGCGCCGCGTGGTCAAAGTCCACAACGATTCTTGTCGCAGGGAGCACTTTTTTGAGAGCACTCACGAGCATCTGCTTGCCACAGCCTTGGTGACCCCAGATCTGCAGAATGAATGACCCTCTCGCTGGATTCGCATCATAGTGCTGCAGCATTTCTCGTGCTGCGACGACCTTTGGATTCAACCGCTGTAGATATTTGAGTGTTTTATCTTCCGGCTCAACGCATCGCCTCTTTCTCTTCATAAGCTGACATTTATTTACAACAAAAACAGAAAAATATAGATTCCTTGCAGCGATTCATGTAGATCGAGTCTTTTCGAAAGGGGACGTCAATTATTTTACCACGATTCTTGCAATTCTTCCAATTTTTCTCCAGATTATGTCCAGAGCGAATGCAAAAACGTTTCGTATAAGCTGAAGCTCGTTCAACAGCACAAAAACAGCGATAGACACAAAGAAGCTGAGTGCGAGCCCGGCGAATGCCAGGCTGGGCGCAGCTGTTCCCAAGCGCAGGAAAGCGCTGCCGAGAATGTATGACAGATATGTGAAAATAAGGGTCTTGTGCATATGCTGTGGATGCTTAATGGCGCCGTGCACTTGTTTCCCCATCTGCAGCCGAATGAACTCAAAGACATACAACGAGCGCAGTAGGATGCAACCGGTGCTCACAAGCATAATGCACCCCAGTCCATAGAACTTGAGAATAATGTAACTTAGGGCAAGCTGCGTGCCAGCGAGGACCTCTATAAACTTCTGCCTTTGCGCTATTTGTTTGGCAGGAGCTTTCGAGCGGAAGAATGACTCAAGAATCCCATTCATGCCCATCGCGGGCAGCCGCATAAGGCTCATCTGTACCGCAAAAATATCGGACGGTTGAACAGGACACCCAAGGAGTGAAAGCACATGCTTGGGGTGGGATAGCAAAAACGCGAATAGCATCGAGCACGTGGTGATCTGAAAATGCATAGCACCAGAGAGAGGCTCGCCCCCGGATTTACTCAGTGTTCCACCGCTTTGTGACCAAATCACGTCGCAGGTCTCTTCCGCCAGCTTAAAAATAATGCGACTCACAAAACCCACAATAACGTTTGTTGCTATGTAGACTCGGAGGCTTGCTTTGTCAAGAAAGTAAAAGGCGACAAGGTTCTCGCTTTCTGAAAGAAGCAGGTTGCAAATGCATTCTCGCTGTAAGCTCCATGCTACTGAAAGAAGCTGAGAAGTAGTTTCAAGCTTGATCTGTATCGCGCGTCCTTTAGCACTGCTCATGGTCCATACTGTATACGCGCCGAACACCGACAAGCTGTATGCACATCGAGCGAGAACATAAGCTCTCAGGGGGTCTACGTGGGTCAATGCGATGCTATAATGCACAGTGCGCAGCATAGTGCACATTGTTTCAATCTTAACCTTAACGTGTGCCTCTTGCGCCGTAATTGCGCGGACCACAAAAGGCTCGATCAAAATCTCAAAGAGTCCTGCTATGCAAATGACTATACTTTCTCTCGTGGCGGCTGCTTGCCAGAAAATAAACGCAACTGCGTATGTGAAAGTGTAGAGAATGAGGGAGAGTTTTCCAAGTAACTCAACCGAAGAACCCATACGTGTCTTGCTCCCAGAGTATCGTGAAGCTATCTTTCTTACCGCTTCTCTCGATATAAAGAGAACGCAGGTCACCGTCGTCTCATGACGCAAGATCTCGGCCTGCGACGAAGGTGTACTGTATCTCAGGGAAAAAAGAAGCCCCAATAGGGCGGCAATTTTTTGTAAGATGCTTGAGAAGAGCACCATCTTGATGTATGCCAATGCTTTAGATTCCATGGCCCTATCAAATTCACATTGACTTACTTAAAAGGAATAAAAAGGCGAAGAAATGTGACCAAGTAGACTTCGTATATTGGCGCTGGTGATACGCATGGCATTATTCCACTGTTCGGACAATGCGGGCCTCCTTGATACTCTTTTTCTCTACCCCTTTCTTCCCCTTTTCGCCACCGAACGTCTTGACTCGGTAATCCCGCTTTCGTTCATTGGCAAGCACGTGATGCTTGATGCGGTTGGCTGTTCTGATGTACTTCGGTACCTTACGATGCTGGTCAATACGCTTTATCTCAGGTAGATGCGCGTATCGCCGCTTCAAGGACTCATGGTAATCGAGCTTACGCTGCTCATTGGCGTGCAGAGGTCGTAGCGAGTTCGATGCTTTTGATTTCCACACACGAACGCATGCGTCTTCGCTTCCGCTTATGATGAATTCATTGTCAAGACTCCATCGTACACTCCAGCACTTGTGCATGCGTTTCGTATGGTACATGTCACGGCTCTTGTGAGAGCTTGTTGACTCATTCCATATTCTGACGGTACGGTCGAAGGAGCAGGAGGCAAATTCACGCCCCGTTGGTGAGTAATCTACGTCAGTGACAGATGAAATATGCGAAGTAAAAACGTGCTTCGCCTTCGTGAAGTAGCGTATGTCAAACATATACACGTTCCAGTCGTCATTGCCGCAAATGAATGTCGAAGGGTTCATTGGGTTCCATGAGAGACAGCCGCTCTTCATTTGAAGCACGACTTTATGGAGTGCAGCGCTCGTACGTGTGTCGTAAATGACAACACCACGCTCGCGCGTCGTTAAAGCAACGAGGTTAGCTTCAACAGGGTTGCACTTAGCGTGAATAATCGGATCAGAGTCCCAACTAAAGCTCTGAATTGGCTGTGAATGCTTCAAGTCCCATATTTCGAGTTGATTACCGGTGGTCACAAACCGAGACTGGTTGGCGAAATGGTCAATAGACATAAAAGGAAAGGTCCCAGTGTACTCTGCAACAGGCTTCACCTCATTTTCATCGTATGTATCGTTGCCGAGTGCGCTTGTGAAATCTTGATCCCACAATCGCACATTGCTATCCTGGCTACAAGAAAGAATGCCTGAGCTATCGGGCGTGACTACAATACCGTTGATAAAGTGCCGATGCGCTGTACTTATATTCTTTATGAGCCTCCTTCGTGCTATATCCCACACGCAGAGCGTTCCATCATAGCTCCCAGAGACTGCTCGACCGAGAATGTTTTTATCAAGGGCAATACAAGAGACCGAGTCTAGATGACTTTGCAAGGAGCAAACGAATGGTTTCGCAAACATTCGCTCCATTTTGACAGCTCGGAGCGCCCGCTGATACTCAACCTGCTTGGCCATGGGGTTTTGGTGCGGCTCAAGATTGCGATGAATCCTTGCCATACCCTGTGCTCGCGTCTTAGTCCAGTCCCGCTCACTTCTCTGCAAGAATTCAATTTTCATTTGAGTGTTATGAATTTTTTAAGATTTGATAGCATTGAGAGCGAAACTTTAAGCCCGATTTAGGTCAGATTAACTACGTGGCTCAGTGGGAAACTTCAAAGTATGTGCACTTCGGCGAAGCTCTGGTACTTTATACTCGATTATGCGTGAAAGGGACTGCAGGGCACTTTTTTTCGTCCGCGGAACTGAAGACAGATTGGAGAGGCCCGGTTTTAACTCCTCGTTTAGCATTGGCTTTATCTTACCCCACACGGACTTCCAATCTGTGATTCGCTGGTACACACCTTGTCGAATAATTTCAAACTCTATTGTGCTAATGGAAGGTTTGAACCGATTTCTGACAAGAATACTTCCATACACACCGATTGCAGATCCAAGTATGCCAAAGAGAAAAGCTGCTGCTAAATGACGAGGTTCAGAGCCAAACAAGTACACAGGAAGAATGCACAAGGTGCCGATAATGATGACAGAGCAAAGAGTGTAAAGGGCCTGAATAAACTTGCAGATACGGTCTTGTTTTTTAAGGTGGTTTATACTGAAACACAAAATATACAATTTTCGGCAGGATTCGTCCAATTCGGACAAAAGATTATCTATCCGTCGAATCGGAGCAGAGTAAATGTCTTTGATTATTTCTGATCTTGATGATTCAATATGGGCCGCTTGACTCTGTTTGCTGCTCTCAAATGACTTCGTATATGTAATGTAGATACGTGGAAGGTCCTTATGACAGAGAACTTTGGCAAGATTCCAGCAAAGCGTCCCGTAACATCTCGCAAAATCATTCATGCGTTGGAACACGTCTATTTTGTTAAATAGTATGATAAATTTATGCTCCAATCCAACCAGAGAGTGCGTCAGAATATCTAAGGTTTCCCCAGTTGTGCCAGGATTACTCGGATCAAAGAGTAGGAGAATCAAGTCACATCTTCTTCCGAGCCAGCGAACAACCTCTTTGAAGTCATAACCCCTTTCATTAGACAATGCATGGCTATTCTTTACACTATTGCTTTTGCCTTGCTGAGGGGTGTCAATCATTCCAGGGGAGTCGATGAGCATGATGTCGTAAGGGAGAGTGCTATCAGAATCCGGGAGCTTCCGAGTCTTCACCCGAAAATTCGAAAGAAATGCATCACCAAATGATCTCAGCTCGCTAAAACCATACTTTGGATTGCTTACAGCTGTTTGTCCGTCTTCCGTTATACTTGCATCACCACGAATAATTGCGGTAAACCCATCATCTGTGGGGGCGACTCCTGTCTCTTGTACTGTGACACCAAGGAGAGAGTTAATAAACGTCGATTTTCCGCTGCTGTGGTTTCCCAGGAGCAACACCATGGGCGTCTTTGCATGTGTTCGCAGATAGACTGATGATATCGGATGTATTAAGGGCTCATGGGGCAGAATCATTTTATCCGTTAGGTCGCCAACTTCTGCATCAATATCATCGATTTGAGCTTGAAATTTGGCACTGCCATGGGCCAGTCTTTTTTGAAGAACGTAGCTCAAGGTCGAGCTAAACCGACGGTTCACAGCCACCGAGAAAGGAGCGTATGTGAACTTTCTATACATAGGCAATATAAAGACCGAAAGTGGAAGAAACGCGCTAGCTGTGTTTGGGCCGAAGGGTATGAAACATGGTTGTTCAAAAAGCAAGGTTTTAACACTTGGCCTTCTGCCGAGAAAAACCATCAAAAGCATAATTGATTCCAGCACTTTGGTTCTTTTCATTTGTCCGCGCTTCAAGAGCAATCATCTTATCGAGTGCACCGATTACCTCCACACGAGACGACCGGTGCTCTTTTAGAGGTGGTGATATGTATCCGTTGAGACGGCGAATTTTATCGCTGCGCTTGCGCTTCTCTTGATCGGGCCTAAAAAAGATTTTCGTATTCGTAGGCTTATGATGATTGGCAACAAGCGCTTTACCTTGTAAAAAGCAGCCGTTGAGCTCATCTATCGCAGCCTGAGCATCTTCAGGGCACTCGAATTGAATAAATCCATACCCACGTGAGCCACCAGTGGATGGACTTCGAGAAATGACGAGATTTTTCACTGAGCCGAACTGCATCACAAATTTCTGCAGAGCACCCTCGGTAAAGTTTCTTGGGATTCTACCCACGTATATCACATTCTCGAGAGCCTCATCACCTGCATGAGACTTCACTTTCATGTTACCATTGCTGACTAACGGACTTTTTTTAGACTGATTTACCATTGATCTAGAAAGAACGTGAATCAAAGCACTAAACCTATACGAGAAGCTACATTTTTGTATAGGATTTAGATTCATAAATCTCTCACTAATTTTTTCATGCTTACGATAATACCTGTTGCTCTCAATCGTAAGAGGTGCAATGGGAGAGTAGAAAGCATTTTATACTATAGCATTTTGCAGGCTAAGGAAACATCTTTAGTTTCATGAATCAATCCAACTTACAGTTGGGCAGTGTACACCATGGTCTGTACCGCGTCTTTAGGACGGCTTACTGAGCTATGAAGACCCTTCCTTATTTTTCGGCCGAAAATCACCATTAGTTTCACAATATATCGCGTCATTTTCATGCCACATCATGCGATCCCATTCTACAGATTTAATTTCCTCTTCCATTGATTTTTTTCGTGCGCGTTTTCTCATCTCAGCTCGTGGATTCGCGCACTTTTTAATTTCGTCTGCGGAGAAATAGAGAGTATTCGAATTCCGCACTGTATTCAGATACAAAGAGCCGAATTTAAGAAGCTGCCGATTTGTCGTTTCATAGCTAAATCTCAAATTGAATTTCGTTTTGTAAAATTTCACAGCGCCTGACATTGTGAATATTAAGATAATGTGCACTATGAATTCAGTACCACTGTATCTTATTACATTTTTAATAGTAATGCTAGACCACACGAATCTAATCGATGATGCCGCACTTCATAGCTCGGGCAATCTGATACAAGCTGAAAAGATATTCCAAGATGACTACAGCTCTATGAAAAACCAACCAGATTCATATTTCGAGCGAATTTATGACAAGCAAATTGATTATTTTCAAGTATTCAGAGCAGATGATAGATCCGTAAATAGGACACCGAAGGAAGCTGTAGATATTGTTCAAAAACATTCGAATTTGACGAGCGCAGGGGATCTTAGCGATAAGCTCACGTATTTTGAGCCAAGGTTATCCTATCGAATAGACTTGACTATCTTTGAGTCAAGGTTGGCGTGTTGTGGTGAGGAGCCACTAGGGAATTTTTGAATAGACTTAAATTCTTCTTTTACTCTCGCTCGGTAGCATAAGAAATTCTTAATTTTTCATTAGAATGCAAACATTGCCTTCTCACTTCTAAATCGACGGTACGTGCTTTTATCAGGAAGATTGTGCCTAGAAAACTTTAATGGATAAGCACTTTTGGACCAAAGTATTCATATCCAAGCAGTCCCTCACTGAATTTTACGGGCCGCATGACTATGAAATTTTAGAGAGCTTGTTGGATTTCGGTGTCTTTGTGAGCAAAGACAGCAAAAGATTCACAATTTGGATGAAGTTGGGAAACAATCGGTACATTGAAAGTGAGGTAGTGTGGAAAACGTTCGATGAAAACCTTAAAACAACAGATTTCAGTGGGGTGAAATGGAAGAGGCTTATCTCACAAACCCAGCCGATGAATCAGGAAAAGACCATTCCAACAGCGAAAAGCTTGAGTGATTTCAGGAAATCAAGACACACTTTTTTCCTTTATTTCATGTATGCACTGGAATATGAGTGTGAATGTGTTCTCACTTCACTTCTACTGGAGCTTTGGAGGCAGCCGTTCATTTCAATTGAGGACTTGGCTTGATGTTAGCGTTCCTGATCTAACAAAGTGCGGTCGCTATTGACTATCAGTTATCCTTTTCAACGCTTCATTTTTAACGAATGTTCGAGTCCTCGAAGAAACTGTTTGTGAGGTTACAAGATGAAATTTGTCAGAAAATTGAAGAAATCGAAGGCACATCTGCTAAATTCCATGCGGATGAATGGCATAAGGAAGATGGATTCGGTAGAGGAAGGTCGTGCGTGCTGAAGGCTGGAAACGTTTTTGAGCAAGCTGGTGTAAATTGGAGTCAAGTTTGTGCCAAACAGCTGCCCCCGTCGGTGCTAGATAAATTTCCTGATCTGGTGGGGAAAAAGTTCTACGCGACAGGAATATCCCTCGTGATACATCCCCGGAGCCCTATGTGCCCGACTGTCCATGCAAATTACCGCTTTTTTCAAGTGATGGAGAGTCATGATGATGGCCACAACTCTAGAAATGTTGCAAAGTGGTGGTTCGGCGGTGGCATGGATTTGACACCCTACTACTTGTTCGATGAAGATGCGGTCCTATTTCACTCATCGATTCAAAAGGTTTGTGACGAACACAGTTCAGACTTTTTTCCGATTTTTTCCGAATGGGCGGACAAGTATTTCTATATCAAACATCGCAAAGAACACAGAGGTATCGGGGGACTTTTTTTCGATTATTTGAGCAATGATGTGCATGAAACTCCACTCTATCGCATCAATGATAACTCATTCGAGTTTTCACCAGAGCTACGCTCAAAGTCTGAGAAATTGTTTTCGGCTAGCAATAAAGCGAGTAAACAAATGGACTTTCACGCCATATTGATGTTTGTAACTCAATGCGGTGAGCTCTTCTCTCCTGTTTATGATAAAATCATTCGAAGGCGCATGCTGGATTCGTTTTCTGACAATGAAAGGCAGTGGCAACTATATCGCCGCGGCAGATATGTTGAATTCAACCTCGTATACGACCGTGGCACTGTTTTTGGCCTTCAGACTGCTGGTCGAGTTGAAAGTATTCTCATGTCATTACCCCCACTGGTAAGATTTGAATACTGCTTCAGCCCGAAACCGGGTTCACCTGAACATAGGCTTTGGCAAGTCCTTAAGGAACCTAGGAAGTGGTGCTAGTGTGAATGCCTTTTTTTCATTTTGACCTATTTTTCAAATTTCTCTCGTTTATTGACTTTTGCCCTTGAATGCATGTAACAGCAGAAAACTCAGACAACGCTGATTTTTACACATTCGTATCGTTTGACGAAGACGCCGTCTCGTTTGAAGATCATGAAATGTTTACAGCAGAAAATTTACAGCTCAGTGAAGCCTATCATCTGCGCTCCATTGTGCACTCATCTGTGAATGTTTGTGCGGGAGAAGTCATTAAAGATTCATTGCGTGCAATCAACCGAAAGAGGCACACCCAGGTTATCAATGGGGTTGTAGGTCTACCGTCTATAACATCTTGCTGCCAAAAGCTTTCCATTGAAAAGTTTCATGCATATTGTTTTCAGGTTGCTGATATTGATCAGAGTGGTCCATGTCGAACTGCGTGCTTAAACAAACTTCGTATCTTACATCAGCAATATCTCTTATTCAAGTCATTGAATATTGATATAGAGAAGGAGATTCTTTCACACAAAGGCCGTACATGGGCAGACTTGCCGCGCTCAAATATCGGAGTGAACGCCAGTAGGTTCATGTCAAGGCATGCTCTTACCAATGAAATTTCAAGTGCGCTTGGATTTCATACTGATAGTCACCTCAACAACCTATTTGCTGATCAGGCAATATCGCAGATATCTCCCGAAAGCCTTGGCTTGAGCATCGCTCCAGCCAAGAGAAATCGGTTTCAGAATGACTCTTTCCAACAAGGCAAGCTGAAAAACAGCGATAGTGTTCGTGCCCTTCGAAAATATATACTAGACTACGAGTCACCGTATATGAGACGAGCTATGATGCGAACGCTTAAAAATGCTGATAAATCGTGCCTGCTAAGGCTGAGCATCGACTATTTCGCAGACCGCGAGAATGAGTGGAGAAAAATCATGGATTTCATCGACTTTGTCACTGCCGTACGCCCGGGAACAACTTTTTCACTACAGATCTTCGGCGACAAGCTGCAGGCCTCAACGAGATTCAATGAGAGACTGCAGCAAATTTTTGAGCCATTCTGGAATTTATATACTGGAATGATAGGCTGCGAGAAATATGAGCCTCTTTTTCATATTCAATCCTTGACCATCGTTTATCCAGACGCCAGCGAATCGGAAGATGATGACATGCTTACTAGTCCACAAACAGGGAAGTGTATCTCTCTTTCCGATGTTGCTTATTTCATCTGGCTGAACGTGCAAACTTTGAATGTTCTTCGCACAGCTCTTATCGCGATGAAGTACCCCATAGTAACAGGATGGAAAAATAATGACCCTATTCGCTTCTGTGTCTCATGTAGCAATGATATGGACATGGCATCCGTGGCCAGCTCTTACTTACTCGCAGACACGATTTTTCATCCTCGGGTTTTATCAGTCCATCCGGTCTTGTCCTACTTGATGTATATTCATCAAGTTCCTTTGGTTTTCAGCACTAAAGGTAGAGATCGAGGGTCACATTCATTCGTTAACTCACTTTTGAGCATTGGCAGTCAGGTGTTTCTTTGCTCTGATAACAGCTTACAAAAGTATTTTAGTGAGGACCCTCTGCAGGAGGAGTATGATAACGCAAACCAGATTGGGATGTTTGATGCCATGGATATTCATGAAATGTGCTTGAATAGCTTGCAGCAAACTATCTTAAGTGCTGGTCTCGTTGACTTTGATGCAGATCAGTCGTTCTATGCAATAAAAGATGGTATAGATACCAAAATTTTAGCAAGCTTGAAAGCTCTTATGACTCTCCTGAAAGGAAGGCGAACCTTTCGACAATCCGCATTCGACCGAGAGATGAATTCTTTGAATATTCATAGAACAACAGTTGCTGCTACTTCAAACCATACTAGCCCTCAAGCGAGGCTTAGTGGTCTCACGTCAAATTGGCATACAAAGTTGAAACCAACGCATATGACCTCTGCTACGCGAGACGCCACTGTCGAAAATTTTCGCAGAGTTGTTATTTTTCCGAAATCCTCGAAGAGCTCTCTTGAATACCAAAAGGATTTAGTGATAAGGGAGCCAAAGGCTTTGCTCACGAAACAGCCTCCGTTAGCAGAGATGGTTTATACGATGCTCTCCCACGCAATGGCATTGAGAATCAAATATATGAAGGATTTTTACGGAAAAAACTTGATAAACGAAACAAATGGTCTTCCCTTGCTCCCTGTACTTTCATTCTTGCTTTCTGGCAGCCATACCTTGAGGAATTCGGGAATTCTTCCTCAAAATCAAAATTCGGGGAAACCACACCCATGTGAAAACGAAAGGCTCGCCTTTGAGAGGGTAGAGGGTGTAAAGCACCCTCGCTTACTAAGTGCACATGGAAGCCGCCAAACAGGCTTATTTGGGTGTCCCATTTGTGCTTCGAGTATTCCGTCTCCACAGGAATATTACGAGGATTACACAAAAGTTCGTCGACTAGTCGAGAATCCTATCATGCAGCACTTTTCTATGCGCCGCTTAAACGTGCTGCACGCGAAATTTGAACTGCATTGTGCATTGAACAAAGAAGCTGAAAGCAAGAAATCACCAACTGAACACCGGGACCTGTACAGAACAGTAAAGGTGGACACACACGTTCACCTTGTCGCAGGAATGACTGCAAAAGAGCTTTTGGATTACATGAAAGAGCAATTTCTATATCATGGGGACGATATCATTGACCAAAAGAATGGCACAACACTCGCTTCTCTGCAGAAAGCTCTTGGAATACATGATGTCAAAGAGCTCACAGTCGACTCACTCGATGTTCAAGCTGACCGATCTATTTGGAAGCGATTCGACAACTTTAATTCCAAGTATAATCCTCTTCGTGAGTCCGCACTTCGCTCCCTGTTCCTCAAATACAGCAATGGTATCAATGGGCGTTACTTGGCAGAGATGACGAAGCGAGTTTTCCTTCGAAATATCAGAGATTCGCACACATTCACGGAGTTTCGTGTATCTATTTATGGGCGGAAGTCAGACGAGTGGCGAGGTCTTGCGCAATGGTTTGCAAGTAACGGAATGGCGTCTGTCTCCAATAAGTTTCTGATTCAGGTCCCTCGAATATACCACGTATACCGCAAGCAAGGGGAAATCAGGAGTTATGCAGAGTTTTTAGAGAATATCTTCTTGCCACTGTGGCGCGTGAGCAAAGACCCGATGCTTGATCCTGAGCTTCATCATTTCTTACAACACGTTTCTGGCTTTGATTCTGTCGACAATGAATCTGAGCTCGATACATTAAAAATTCACGCGGACGACATCCAGAACATATATCCTGAGAAGTGGGTGAATGAAGAGAATCCGCCGTATTGGTACTGGATGTACTATATGCACATCAATATTCGCTTGTTGAACGGCTATCGTGAAGCAAAGGGACTTTCAACGTTCTCTTTCCGGCCACACTGTGGCGAAAGTGGAGCAACGAGCCACTTGATCGATGGACTGCTACTAACCTCGGGAATAAGCCATGGTATTAATCTTCGAAAGAGTGCCCCACTGCAGTACATGTACTTTTTGAGTCAACTGGGTGTGGCGATATCGCCGCTCTCGAATAACGCGCTATGGCTCGAGTACATGAAAAACCCCTTCCCATCACTCTTTCGGAGAGGCCTTGCTGTTTCCCTCAGTTCTGATGATCCGCTTGTATTTCACCACACATCGCAGCCACTTATAGAGGAGTATGCCATTGCATCTAAAATATACAACCTTACGCCGACAGATACATGTGAAATTGCGAAGACGTCAGTTTTGACTTCTGGATTCGATGACTCTGTGAAGAGGAAATGGCTTGGCGAGCAATACTACTTCCGAAGTAGCATAGGTAATTCCCTGGGGAAGTCTCACGTTCCAAACGCACGCTGTGCCTTTCGCTTTGAAACATTTCATGACGAAATTCGCTACTTGCACGGCCTGCGCGCAAAGAGCAGTGTAGATGAAGAGCCTGATGCCTTCCCTCTCGGAATTATGAATATTGACCAAGAAAAAAAGTTTTTCAAAATCATAGAGAGTTTACGAAGAACCCCACAGACCACGAGCAAGATTTAAAGTTACAAGATTTCTATGGCATCTAGATGCTGTGTGAGTGTTTGTGCAAGATATCATGTTGTTCACACAGACAGCTTATCTAAGTTCTTTCCCTAGACTTTTGATGAACTTTGAAACAAATGCAAAGGCTGCGCAGGGTATGATTCCGAGCCTGCCGGCCCATTCGCTCGCAAAGGAAATGGGCCCAGAGTCCTTTGGCTATGATGAAGCGAAAATCTCTAAGAAGCCATGGAGTGCTTCCAATGGACCGGGCCGACTGGATGATTACTTTAATTACGGTTTTGATGAGCATACATGGAAGATGTATGTTCACCGCCAGAATATTGCGCTGAGTCAAAACTATCCGGCGTGATTGGGGAGTGTCTGTTTTTTATAGTGACGAGGCACAAAGAGGCTGTGTCTGGACAGGCAAGGTAGCTGGTCTCCTTTTTGGGTCTACATGTTTACTGTAGTTGCACACACCTTTGTTGCCATTTCATAAGCATTCATAGAATACCGATGATATGGCGAAAAAATTAACAAAGAAGCGCTCGAGATCACAGCCTTTGCAGTCTGAGTCCACAAATCACGGAGTATCACTTCAAGAGCAGCGCAAGAATGCAGCTTTTGAGTTTGAAAAACTTGGCCTTTGTAGTCAGCTTGCCTCTACGTGTGCACGGGTGGGCTGGGCAGTTCCATCGAACGTTCAGCGACATTGTATCCCGCGAATCCTCGTTCCGTATGACCAAAACTTTGACAGAGGAGGCAGTACTGTGGCATCCCCGTTCATGTTCGGGCTACAGGCACCTCCTGGCAGCGGCAAAACCGCTTCATATGTTCTGCCCATTCTACATCACTTGATGAACTCGAAAACGATGAGCCAGACGGCTCTACAGTCATCCGAGTATCGGATAGCCCCAAGTTCTCTCTTGCACTTTTTAAGCACACTCATTATCGCACCGACAACAGAGCTTTGCCTACAAATTTACAATCAGATACTGCTTTTCGGCGAATCTGTGCGCATAAAAGTAGGGTTGCTCGTTGGTGGAGGCGCTCGAAAGGGCTCTGCGAAAGGCAACTTGAGGGAACAGCTCGGCATGATACAAGACCGGACTGTGCACATTATCGTTGGTACGCCTGGTCGTGTGCAGTACGTGCTTCTCGATAGTGCAGTTACCATGGATGGTCAGAATGCACTGAGTGATTTAAGTGATTCATCCTCCGAGGATTCTGCAGCAAACGTACAAGAATCTATTCTCAAGAACATCCGATTTTTTGTCTTTGACGAGGCTGACATGATGGCCCACGAGAAATCGATGATGCAAATCATTGATCGTCTTCTGAGGGAAACAGTGCATGCGCAGCATGCGCTTATCACATCACAAACTCTTAAAAATGAAAAGGTGCAGCCGAATGTGCAGGCGCCAGGCCTCCCGCAGCTCACGACTTTGCTCGTCAGTGCCACACTGAAGCATTCGACTATGAACTCGGCATGGACATCATGCTTGTGTGCGCTTAATGATACGAATGAGCCCCAGAGTAGCCACTCAGAGGGTGTGAAACCATTAAAACGCATCGATTTCGCCGTTCCAGATTCTTATCAGAGCTTTCAAATAGTACCACCCATACCCGAAACGTTCATCGCCAATGATACTATGTCGCTGGATGCCCTGAGCGCGACCTCCTTCAACAAGTTTATTGATCAGCAATTTGTTGTCGTTCCGCATCATGTCAAGCTCATACATTTGTACGCCATGCTTTCACCTTCCTCCGAATACGCGATAATGCGATCGAAGGGTGCCCAGAAGAAAAAGACAATCGTCTTTTTTAATTCAAAAATGGAGTGTGAAGTAGTTCGCACAACGTTGCAGTTACTCGGGCTTTCGGTATGCTCCCTCCATTCGCTACAATCACCCCAGCAGCGCTCAGATAGCCTTTTTTCGTTTCAGATGGGTGTGAGCACAGTTCTGCTGACTACTGACGTCTGCTGCAGGGGTCTTGATATTGCGGCTGTCGACTACATCGTACACTTCGACATTCCACATTCCATCGACCGCTATGTGCATCGAATTGGTAGGGCTCGTCGCGAGTCAGAGGTGCATGGCAAAGAGCGCATCGCCAAAGACAACGCCGACGACAGTTCTATGCACGGGAGCTCTATTCTTTTTGCAACAGAAAAAGATGAAGCGGCACTTCGCAAGCTTGAGAAGAGCATTGATGGAATTATGAAGCGCAATGCGAATGGTGACAAAGCGTGGAAGCTGCACAAACGCAAAGACATAGATGAAGATGTTATTTTAAGACATCTCGACGTTGTTCTACAGGCGCGCTTGAAAGCTGAAGAAGCATTTAGCAATGAATTCGAAAAAGAAGACGTGCAGGTTCAGTTTATGTAGTCTGTCTGCTCTTTCCTGGAGTAAATACTGTGTCCTCGCTATTTTCCTCTGACTCATAAATCATTTTTTTTATTCAGCTCTTTGGGCCTCACAGAAATGCAAACTGCACTATGACGCAGAATCCAAAGTTCGTCTTCATTATGGGTGGCCCTGGCTGCGGAAAGGGCACAACTTGTGAGATTCTTTCTAAAGATAATAAAACCTCCGTTATCAATGGAAAATCGGCCAAATTCATTCATTTATGTGCTGGCGATCTCTTACGAAACGTGGCCTCAGGTGAGTCACCGGGCACAGATCTTGAAGTGCAAGAAAAGGTAAAAAATCTCCTGAAGAATGGTATGATCGTTCCATCGGAGATCACATTCCAGCTCATGAAAGATGAGATTACTAAAAAAGAAGAAGCAAAACCTGACGGGGTGGAATATATTTACCTTCTTGATGGCTATCCAAGGAGACGCGATCAGGGCGATTGGTTCGAGCATGCCTATGGCCCTGCATACAAGGTCATACATTTGAGTTGCTCCTTCCCTGTGTTAGAGCGGCGGCTAATTAGTCGGCAATCTGCAACCAAGCACGTCGCCAAGGGAGGGTCCCCTCGTTGTGATGACATTCCAGCCCTTGTCCACAAGCGCATTCTTGTGCACGAACAGGACTGTCTACCCGTCATAGAGAGCTACGAGGCAGAGAATCGGCTACTCACGATTCGCTGTGATAACAAGAACATCGACGAAGTGGTGCAGGCCACTCGTGAACTAATCCTACAGCAGTAAAAAGATTGATTCGTAAATTTCGTATCCAAAAACGTACTTTTCCTCTTAAATTGTAGAAATTCTACTGAAATAATGCGTATCGAATCTGTAAATTCGATCTTGTCATACTCGGTGAGCATCTGCATTTTTTCTGCACTGGCTGGGGTACTGCTTGTAATTTTCGGTACGTTATTCCGCAGCGAATCGATCACGTTTGCAGTACTTTGCGTTAAACACGGCTGGGATCACTCTGTCAAGAGTCAAGCGTGCATGAACGCGGCCTATGCTTACTTTTCATTGAGTGGGGTGACCCTCTTGACCGCTGTCATTATGCAGCGATTGGGCACACACCTGCGACGACAAGAGCTGAAGAAAACGTTCCGCTCCGTTACAGTCAAGGACCCCTTAGAGAAGGAGGCTCTGAGCAATTTTGATGGTGTTTCTCAATTTCAATAGGGCTCAATTTGCTGATTTCCTATTGAGCAGAGGGACGGAGTGCAGGTGAGTGCTCTGTATCGTGTAGAAAGTCTCAGTATTTTCCCGCTGGTATGTTTCAAAGTAGAAAAATCCCATCTTCCGTTATCATCATTTGGGAATTATCAATGAAACTGCACTATGGATAACTATAGCACAGGAAACCTCAGCAATCGGACACTATTTTCTGATGACCCCCGTTCATACAAGCAACATGACAAGCTACGGATGCACATACCACTTTTGACGCTCGATGGTCGGAGACTCAGTACCCGATCGAATTTCACCGAAAAATCCAGTAACTCCAATCCTCGCAAGGCAAGTGCACGTAGCCAGCAAAAAAAAGTGAGCCCACGGGCGGCAGTGAACCGTTCACAGCCCAGCCCACAACTGAGCAAGAGGCGATTATCAACGCTTTCACCACAAAACATACCTGCAGGAAGCTATGGTACTATTTCGCCGTATCGTTATGGGGTTCGAAAATCGTGTGGAGGCTTTCGCACTCCTACGAGCAAAACGTCGACGCACCTACAGCAGCGAAGGCGGGGCCACCAAAGTGTGCTGCATACACCTGTAACCTGCGAAAAACCTTATTCACACAGGCCGTGGGCTTCTCCTTCAAGAGCGAAAAAATCTGAATCGAACCCCCTCGCGCTCCGCATGGCAGACCTCTCAATTTCTGAAAAGGGTCCCGCAGCAGCAAAAAAACACGTGAACCCACCGTGGCGACCCGCTCATCGAACGTCGAAGCTTTTCAGCCACGTTCCATCCCAAGATTTAAAGAACCTTTTACGAAGCTATGATAACTCGGAATGATTTACGAAGAGGCATAAGCCAAAGTAAACATTAGACGGAATGTGAATCATGTGATTTCGTCTTTTTGATAGGGTGTTAATATAGCGTCATAGAGGAAAACATGTAATTTTGATTTTTAATTTTACTTCTCGATGAGTACACCGAGGTCGGCGAAGCGCCAAAATCAAGGGCTCATTCCAGCGAAAGTAATTTGCCATGGACAATCAAAGTTTGAAATCACAGTTTTCCCAGAAGACCAAGAATCACCACACAGTGCATCGAAAATCCGAATAGTAACTGAAGGCTTGCTTGGCGAAGGGGCCTTTGGCACTGTGGTCCATGGGAAAATGATGGAAGAAGTCCAAGGTCAGCCAGGCGAATACACTAACTTTAAAGAGGTCGCCGTCAAATGCAGCCGAAAGAAAATGCGCGGTAAGGAGCTTGACCGCCTTCGAGAAGAAGTCAAGATTATGGCACTTCTCGAGCATCCGAATATCGTACACTTTTACCTCGCATGTGTGTTTCATGACTTTATCTACATCGTCATGGAAAAGTGTGAAAAAGCTAATCTTCACGATGTTATCAAAGAACATGAGAGCCCCATGAAGATGAACGACATACTGTTCATTGGTTATCAAATGGTTGACGCCATTTGCTACATGCACTCAAAAGGGTGCATCCACCGCGATCTGAAGCCAACCAATTTCGTCTTTGACCGCGATGGCAACATAAAACTGACAGACTTCGGGCTGAGCAGCAGTGGTAACTCTGGTATGATCTATGATCCCAGCAATGCAAATGCTAAGGACCACACAAAGGTTGACTCTCGCGTCATGTCGCACCGCTGCACAGTGGCAGGCACCTACAGCTACATGGCGCCAGAAATCATGAAGCAAGTTATACTTCACCAGCAGAACAAGCACCTCGAGAAGGGTTTTCGCTACAGTGTTGAGGTCGATATTTACAGCCTCGGCGTTGTTCTTTTCTACCTGGCCACGAAAACGTCGCCATACTGGAATAGTATTCGTGACACGAAAAGTGACCCGAGTGCCAAGAAGGACAGCACAAAGCTCTTGTGCGGCGCTGTGAGTGAGGGCCGATGGCAGTGGCCCCATCGCTCAAAAGTTAGCATGGAAGAAATCAGTTACGAGTTCATGCGGCT
Source organism: Perkinsela sp. pyNocScin1 (assembly GCA_964019655.1). Classification (NCBI taxonomy): domain Eukaryota; phylum Euglenozoa; class Kinetoplastea; order Prokinetoplastida; family Perkinselidae; genus Perkinsela; species Perkinsela sp. pyNocScin1. The sequence continues at coordinate 549,817 of CAXHTR010000008.1, forward strand.
TGTTGAGAGCATGCTTACCTATGAAGGCAGTCGCCGACCAGAGCTCAAAGGTATTCGAAAGCATCATATCTGGATTGATCGTCCCGAGTCCATATCTGACCCACTTATGCAGATCATACGGAAGGACCGCGTCGTCGAATCGCGTCAGGCGACTCTTTCCCGAGAGCGCGTGGAGTATAAGAAACAATGCTTAGTGAAGCTTCAGGAGCTGGAGAGCGTCGGTCGTGAAAGAATTCAGTCTTCAAGAAATCGCTATGAGCAAAACGTCGCTATCCAGCTCAAGGAACTGGCAAGCCGCTTCACCATCATCAACACAAGTCAGTCCATTTTGAACAAGCTTTTGAGCAAGCAGCATGATGAGCGCATGCAGATAGTTCTTGACAGTAGCAAACATCCAGAGAAATTGCACCAAACCGATCCCCGTCCACGTCCAATGACTGACCGAGAGGTCGAGGTGAGTGGGCGCTACTCTTTCCGTGCCTCAACGCTGGCTGCATGGAGCGTGGACTCTCCACTTGCAACCCGAGTGAGGAAATCTACCCCCAAAACTCCAGCTTCACAGACTGCATCTCCTCTCGGCTCATCTCAGATATCGCGCTCTTCACGGGCACAGCGACATGGCAAAAGTCAAGCTGCGCAATACAGGCCGACACCTGTCCAGCGCTCTCTTCGGTCGCACTCAAGAGAAGTGTCTTCAGCAAAGAGGCGCAGAACGCCATCATTCTGGCTCGATGGGCCATCCCAGAAATTCGTTTCCGCTCCGGAGCCAACCTTTGACCCCAAGAAGGATGTCATGAAATGCCCAAAAAAGCACCCGATGAGCTTGATGCACACTTTCCCTGCACTCAATGAGACAGCAGGAGGAACAAATGACTACGGATGGGGCTTTTGGTGCGATCAGTGCCACAAGGAAGTTCCTACGCTCAGTAAGCAAAAGCGAATGGCACGATTAGAAGCATCAGAGGATGAGCGCACGGCAGCTCCAGATGAAAACACGTTATTTTACCACTGTCACTGTGGCTATGATCTCTGCAAGGCTTGTGGAGCGAAAGCAATTCTCAAAGTAGTGGAGGACACAGAAGACAGCTTCTCTACGAGGGGTATCGAGCTTTCTTTCGAAACCCCACAGAAGAAGCAAAAGAAGGCAGTTAAGGAAACGCACATGAATGCTGAGCCGCAAGAGGCTAAACAAAAAAACGACGCAGCGAAAAAAGACGACATGTCTTTCGACATGTTAGATGATATCGACCAAATTTCGCTCGATCTACCGCCAGCTGAAGAAACACAGGGCCGGCCCACATTTGCACCGAACCAGCCCATGGTTCCCTTCACTGCACCTTCAACATTCAAGCGATCGCAGCCCTTGCCACCCCCACATACACCATCAAGTATTCTTGACAAGCGAATGGAGGCTATGATGCAGGAGGACGCCGAAAAGAAGACAACAAGGCTATGGTGGGAAGCAACTTCACCGCTTCACGAAGCATCGAGCCCTGTTACGCGTGAATTGGAGCAGAATGGCGTCCAGCTCCCACCACCGCACAAAGTGAGTCAAGACTCCAACCTCTTCGCTGATCTCAATATTGAAAACTCACCAAAGCTTTTTGATACACCACATCCGCCAAAAAAAGATGCCCCTGTGATTACGCAGTCACCTAGCTTACCAAGTACTCGCGAAGTCACCCCACTGCAGACGCCGAAAGGTGTGCATTATGTCAATAAGATTGCAGCAGATAAAGACCCGCACGCTGCCAATCATCTTGCGGAGGAAATTCCAGAAGATATTCGCAGTGGTAAGGGCTGGATATGGCACTACGAGATCACCTACGAGAATGATGTGCTATACGTGCTTTATATGACGAACGAGAATAGCTACGGCTGTCTCGTGATGAACCCCGAGAAGCTTGAATACAGCGCCGTTGTCTACGACAAACACCGTCGATCAGTATTTTTCATTCCAACGCTCAAAAAAGAAGCGAAAGACGGTCGTATACGCGCAAATTACAATCACCCACACCCCTACGTACGAACAAGCTACCAAGACCACATAATCATGCTTCGAGAAGCTGACGTTCTCCGCCTTTCCACCGATGGTGAGGATCAGTCCCCCCTGATCAAACCATCTGATCACCTCTCTCCGCACGAGCGCGGCATAATTAACGACCTGCCAGTCCATCTCACCGTTTTGAAAGACTATGTCGATGGCCTCAGGGATTTCAAGTTGCCCTTTGAAACATCCGTTAACGAGCCCCATGTGTACCTGCGCAAGTTTTTCTGCGATAATAGCAGCGAAGATGACATCAGCTGGTATATGTTCCGCCTGAGCAATGGGCATGCGGTCATTTCCAGCCCAAGGGACAACATGCAGATACGGTGGACCACAGCACAGAAACCTGGGGAACATTCTCGGACACCGGTGTATATTCCCAAGTACAAATTCACGAGCCAGGACGTCGTATTATTCAAGGACCCGGTATATTTCCGAAAAATCCGTGAAGTCCTCATCTCCATCGATGACCACGCACACAAAGATGTGTATGATGAGGCACAGAATTAAGTGATGTTTTTATCTGCGTACTTTGCATGGTCTGAAGCTACCCATATACATGCTATTCGAATTTTCATCTAGATTTGATATGTACTCGCAGAGACTATAATTCTACCGAAGGGCTATGAAATGGTGAATGCAGAATTCATCAGTGAAGACGGTTTGGTCACGCGTGCCAAAGTAATTCATAATTTCTTGGTCTTCTCACGCGCAACTGAATACGACGTTATCTCCGCATTCTCATTGAAAAAGAAACGAGGACCGACTGACGACGATTTCAAGGAGCTTTTTATTCATACACTTCACAGCCTGAAGCCAAAGTTTGATCCAGATGGCTACCAGGATCTCCGGCCGGTGCAAAGCCCGCACTTGAAAATTGATTTGTGGGCTGAGCAGGACGAAGATCCATGCAATTTTTACACGCTGCAGAAAGTTCAGTTTGACCCGATGGGGACGTATGCCTTCTGCGGTATGAAGGAGGGGGTGCTATTCATTGTGGAGGTCGAGCGTGGCATCGTGCTGCTATCGCGAAAAATTATCTGCACAATATGCAAACTCTTTTCATGCACGAGTGAAGTGAAATATTCTGTAGAGTTTTTATCGAAAGTGAAGCCCGAAAAGTTTTATACTGACTGGACAGCAGAGGATGTATGTATCGCACCGTACATGCGACGCGCCTTGGCAACTGGCTTCACTGAGAGCGATGCAATCGAGAAGCATCACGCAGTTCTGGAAGAGATATCGAATAGAATCTGCCTTTTGGCTGCTTTCGGGCCATATCAGGTCAAGGTCAGTGCGCAACTTCACTGCCTCAAATGTGATATGCATTCTTCGAATAACCTTTGCATCTTTTATGGCTTGTCTGCACAGGACCCGATGAATTACTTCTTATTCTACACGGATTATCTCAAAGTTCTTGTGGAAAAGGCATTTTTAGACACTAACGGCTGGTTTGGCACCCAAGTCGCAGAATTGATGAATGCCCAGTTTGATTCTGCTGCATCGACAAAGCTCGTTAAACAATGCCTCGAGCTTATGGCTCTTTGCAGCAAGCACATACGGCCAATCTTGAATTCTTGCCTCAAAGCATGTGCGGCTGCAAAATCTTCGGCTTTTTGCCGAGAGCCTTCATACCCAAAAGAAATAATTCGCGTCCTTTTGCTCAAATTGTGCACACTGTCTTCTGCATTTGAGACATTTGAGAAAGCCTTTCACCCGATCGGTCGGCTCATCATGAGTGGCGAGCGGGCGGATTCTAACCCTTTCGCTCATGCGCCTGAAGCGCCAGAGAATATCGCGGTGCTTCGAAACTTGCGCCTTCATGGCTTGCGCTTCGAGTCTGTATTCGAAAAATTTTTTCACCATGATATTCCAGAGCTGTCATGCATGCAGCATGGTGGCATGTCCTTAGTCATGTTCGAAAGATTGTAAGTACTCTAATTCTTTGAGCTTTTTTGATAGCAATCACTGTTGTTGCCTTCGATTTTAAATTTACTAGAAAATGAGTCTATGGGTAGATAATCAGCACCCTGTTCGTCTCGACGAGCTTTCCTATCATCCACAAATCACTACACAGCTACAAATCATTGTGGCCCACAGTACGAGCAAAGTTAACGCTTCAGGTAACAACTTTCCACACCTTCTTTTTACTGGTCCGAACGGAAGCGGGAAGCGCACGAGGGTCAGCGCCCTGCTTCGCGATTTGTACCGCACGAATCTCACCGACCCGAAAAAGCTTCGCCTCGAGCACAAGTCTATCAAGATAAATGATTCAAAGACTGTAGAAGTTTCGTTGCTCTCATCGCCGTACCACATTGAGCTCAACCTGTCAGAAGTTGGAACCAGCAACGACAGAGTTGTCATCATGACGCTCATCAAAGAAATCGCCCAAACCGCTTCAATCGCAACCAAGGTGATTTCGAACGAGAATCAGGACCAGGATATGGAGGAGTTCAAGAGGCCACCATTTCAAGTTCTTGTCTTGCACCAGGTCGAGCTCTTGAGCCGAGGTGCGCAGCAAGCGCTGCGACGAACTATGGAGAAGTACGTACAATCGTGCCGTTTAATTCTCATAGCCAGTGGAGGCTCAGGCACGGGAAAGATTATTGCTCCTATTCGCAGTCGATGCCTCGAAATACGAATCCCGGCCCCGACTGACGCTGAAATCGCACAAATCATGCACAACACGCTCAAAAATGAAGGGATGGCCGCGGCGAACGATACAACCAACCTGTTCGAGATAGTTCTGTCGTCAGCAGCCGGGGACCTCCGGCGCGCCATACTCATGCTCGAGGCTTACACGCGGAATAATAAGCAGGTCGTCGATTTCCCTTGGCGTGTCGCGATCCGTACGATTTGTCAGAAAATAAAGAAAGAGCAGACCCCGAGGCAGCTGCATGACATTCGCACCAACGTCTACGATCTGCTGCAGAGCTGTGTTCCAGGGGATCTAATAATCAAAGAGGTTTGCTTGCACTTTGCCGCGCAGGTGGAAAGGCTGAATGCTAAAGCTGTGGGCGAGATTCTTCAGGCTGCTGCGCTGTACGAAAAGAATCTACATCTTGGTTCAAAGCCACAGATCCACATAGAGGCCTTCTTCGCATCGCTCATGGCAACGTTGAAGAAATACAACTTGAATCTGCAGTAATTTGGCTCTGCATGAAAGCTGAATAAGTTGCTTCCGCCCTGTTGAAAGTATGCATAGAGAACTTAACGTCCCATGGAGTATCAAGTAGACCTGGGCACATTTTTTAAGAATTGCTACTGCTTTGATCATTTTTTGAATTTTTTTACTATGCACGACCCTTTCCGCGCACATGAGGCATACCGCCGTGCAACAGACATTTTGTTCAGCTCATCCGCTGTCGACGAGAAGGGCGCGCTTGTCATCGATGTGAGCAAGGTGCGCCCAGAAGTCACGCGGAAGGACAAAATGATCGCGCTGAAGACCATTCAGGAGTGCTTCGAAGGCCGGCGGCGAGTCAACCACTGGTTTCCTGTGATGGAGCAAATGATGCACCTCATCATCGAGCTCTCCGCCGACTTGGACGTATTCCAGACTATCGCGCTTCGATGCCTTGAGCACTACAAGAAGATAACGCAGATGAACAATGCGAACTCGCTGCATGAAGTCGTCTCAAAATTTCTCGCAAAGATCAAAACAAGGCTGCAGGAGAGCATCGAAATTCACATGGAGGAAGCCGCAGAGGCTGCGGACGCGTCGGACTTTGCGCTGGAAAAGCTTTTGCGCACGTGCGCGTGGGAGCAACGCCATGACAGCGGCTCCCTCGAGGCCTCAGTAGAGCAGAAGCGATCGGCAGAACTGACGGCGCGCCGCCAGCTCATTGCGTTTTACAATAAATCCTTCGACGTGTACCGCTCGCTGCTCTACCGCTTTCGCGGAAACCTCAAGCTCAGTACGCTCTTTCAGAACACGATCCGACAGTGCGCACAGCTCATGCTTGACTACTGTACCGAGTGGCAGAAGATTCCGGTCTCTGGGGACACACAGTCCGCGGGCCTGCCCTGGATCAAAGGAAACCTGCAAGAGCTTCTGCGCGTGACGCGCCGTCACCTTGATCGGCTCTATCGATCCGCCGGTGCAGACAGATCGCAGAACATCACCCCGAAGGAGATGGAAATTCGCCGCATGTGCTTCGGCTCCACCGACATCTACTACGGCTATATCGAGACGTGGTTCAAGCTCTTCGAGATCGCCAAGGCGGCTGACTTGTGGCACGAAGCGTACATTGCCGTCGAGGCTGTGAACTACACGCTCTCAGACATCTTCTCGAGACTGCCGCCTCGCTCGGCGTACATCATGCGCTACTATGATGCACTCGGAGACGTCTTTTGGGCTTCAAACAACTGCAACTCGAGCGGCAATGCCCAGCCACAGTACCTATTCCATGCGTACGCCCTCATGAATCTTTGGAAGCACTACCAGCGACACGCAAGCGGCGTTTCAAGTGAGCAAGCAGAATTTTTCCGCGCGCTTCCCGGAAGAATTTTGCTGGCCACATGCTGCGTGCATTCCTCCGAGATTGACTGCAACGATGAGGGGTTCGAGAGTGAGGGCTTCGTCCACACCCGCGCCATGAGCGCGTCGGGCGGTGCGTATTCGCAAAACTGGATACGGTTGCTTGCACTCAAGCACAAGCCCAGCCTCATCGGGCTCTTCCGCAGCATCCAAACGTACGATATTCTTGGCCACTGCGCGAATGAGTCTGCGCTGGTCGAGTTTTACAAGAATCTTCGCGGAAGCCAGTCGAACAACCGCGTGGGCTTTTTGCGACAAACGCTCGGTATGATCGAAGCGCTCGAATCGACGCCCGAGTACCAGCGCTACCTCGCGCCTATCCGCACCAACTTGACGCAGTCCGTCTTGGGCACGGTCTTCCGGTGCTACCGCTCCATCAGGCTCGAAACGATGCGCTCGCTGTGCTGCGTGAATTCGAACTTGGACCTTGAGCCGATGCTTCTCAGCGCTGCCAATGAGTTCAGAAACAAGAAAATCACTATTGAAATCGACCAGGCCAAGGGCGAGTGCGTCATTCAGTCGCGCAGCGAGGATGACCTCCTGCAGTCCGTGCTTTCTCGCACGCGCTCAGCGGTGGTACAGATCCGATCGACCCTTGGGCGAAGGAGTGCGAGCACGCGCGAAGCGCTCCTCGAGCGCGTGAAGGGCGGTGTCGCTTCCGAGCGCGCGGCGATGCTTGCTCGCCTGGACATTGTCGAGCGACGCACGAGTGCACAGTTCTTCGAAAAAGAGGCGCAGCGCAAGAAGCGAATGCAGGAGAAGCAGCAGAAGGAGAACGAGCAGCAGAAAATTGCCGCGCAGCAGCTTGAGAAGGAGCGCGTCCAGCGTGAGAACCGCAAGAAGCAGGACGAGGAGGAAGAGAGCGCTCGTGCTCGTATCAATGACATTATCTCGCAGCTCGAGAAGGTGACGGGAACAGCCATGCCTGAAATCCGAGCGATAGCGGACCGCTGTGACGTGCTCGCGGCAGCAACTGCACGCCTACACAAGGAGCAGCACCGTATCGAGTGCGAGGCGATCGAGGAGGTCAATCGGTTCGATTTCTTTATCCGTGAGAAGCGCGAGCAGCAGCGGGAAAAGGTTCACGATTTCTGGAATAAGAAGCACGAGCTGTTGACGGAAACAGCCGAGGAGCGACAAGCCAATCTGGAAGCAAACAGAAAGGAAATTGAAGCCGCTATCACGCAGACGCAAGAGCGGCTCGAGCGCATGCGAATCAGCAAGAACCGATGGGAACGACAGATCCTCCAAGGCCGAAAGCAGGCGCACGATCACACGATGAAGAAGCGGACAGATGAGCAGCGTATCATGGAAGAGCTGATGCGCGGTGCTGCTGCGATGGAGGACTGAGGAATCGCTGCGCTGTCAAAAGCCCATGACATGGTCCATCAAATATAAATGCATAATTTTAACCTTCGTTTATGGAGATGCACGAAGAGAATAGTTGCACTCACTTTTTCACTGTACTTTCTTTCCGAATCAAATGGCAGAACCAGAAACTACTGAGCTCTACATCGACGAAATCTTCGTGTGGGGTGACATCGGTAAGCGCGATGGCTCTGGTGTTCTTGCTGCGCCGGTGCGCATCCCCTACCAGTTTCCATCGCAGATAAAAAGCGTTGCTACCGGTGTGGACTTCACGCTTATTCTACTGCAGAACAATACGCTCCTTGGCTTTGGAAACACGTTCTTCGGGCAGCTCGGGATAGCGCCGACGCTCACGCCAGATGTGTTGAAGAGCAAAAGCGCCTGGGTCCGTGCGCCAGTGCCTATCGAAGGCCTTCCAGCCGGCGAGTACCCTCGCTCCGTCGCTGTGGGTGAAGCACACGCCCTCGTGCTCAGCTCGTCTGGCAAAGTGTACTCAGCAGGCTCAAATATGCATTTCGAGCTCGGCAGCAGAAAGGGCCTGAGCTATTTCGACACAAAAACACACACGGTCAGCGCTACGGGGGAGCATGGGCCGTCAGTGATCCCGTTTCGAACGCGCTGGGACGAAGTACCACTTCCAATCCTCGTCTCGAGCATAGCGGTCGGCAAGTGGAACAATTACGCCGTTACCGTCGATGGGAGTGTCTACAGCTGGGGCACCGCCGCTCTCGGCGCGCTTGGCCACGCAGTGAGCGATCCAGTCGAGTTCTGTAATGGCGAAGAGCGGGCGTTCTTCAACCGCGAAGGCGAGCAGCTCTGTACAGTCAAGAAGCCACGCCGCGTTGAGTCGCTCTTTGAAGCGCAGGTTCGTATTGAAAAAGTCGCTGCCGGCAACGACCACGCCCTCTACCTATCTGAGGCCAAAGACGTGTATTCGTCGGGGTGTGGCCGCTACGGCCGACTCGGTGCAGCGGAGATGAGCTCCATCCTGGAGCCACAAGAGCCCATCAACAACCTTTTCCCTGAGCGAAAGTGCCGCGAAGTCGTTACCGATGTTTTCGCCGGGTCAGAGACCAGCTTTGTGCTTCGGCGATCTGATGAGCTTGGCCTCGCAGTGTATGTCTTTGGTCTTATTGCGAACAACTCGGGCGTGTCCTACCCCACGCTGCTCTCAGAGCTTTGCGGTAAGGGCATCATCGGTATCTCTTCGAAGGGCGCCAATCACAGTGCCTGGAACGCTGCTGGTGACCTCTATATCTGGGGCAAGAACCCCTACTGCACGGCAAGTGGGATCGCCAACTTTTATGCAGCACGGGAGGCAGCAGTCAAGCCAGTTCTATGCCAGCTCTTCGCAGGCAAGCGAGTTGTCGGGGCTTCATGCGGTAAAAAGGCAGTTTTTGCCATCGTACAAGAGCCAGTAGAAAAAGATTCGGAAACGAATGATCAAGTGGTACCAAAGCGCGAAATCGATATGCCATTCATCCAGATTTTACACGCCTCCAAGAATTCAGAGGCGAAGAACCTTGCGCTCGCGCAGAATATAATGGCACTGCCAGCCAACGCTGACGCATTCCGAAACGATATCCTTGGTGCTGAGCACGGTGCAGCGTACAACACAGCGTTTGCTAATCAGGTGGAGCACCGCTATTCGCACGAGCTTCACCAGGCAGAGGCATCGAAGAAGAATGACGCATATCTCTTGGGTATCGGCAAATCACTGCTTGGCGCGCGAGCGCTCGAGCAAGGGAAGAAGGTTCAGGTCTGGATGGAGAACGTGTACGCGCTTGGTGTAGTTCTCGACAAAGTCAGCGAGACACCCTTGAAGGGAAAACGAGTCTCGACATTTCGCGTTCGATGGCTTCGCCAAGACTGGGTCGACGAGGATATTGAGCTCAACTCGGACGATGAGATCACTGTGGACAGCTCAGAAGAAAGGAACCCGAATCGATGGATGCACGGTTGGGTACAAAAGCGGGACACTGTTCAGCAGCTATGGTAGTTCATAGAATCCCATAGATTTGGGCCCATCGTCACGTTCCTTGCATTGCGCTGTAATCTACTTATAGCATGATCCTTCTCTTTCTGTAGGTGTTTCGATATTTCGGCAGTTCTGAACTTATTGTTTCAAAATTCATTTATAGATAGAATGGGAGCAGCATTATCCAGTGCACGGCGCGATGCAAAGGAGCTCGAACAGCTGAACAAAGACCGCGCAACAGCCCAGGTCCTCATCGCTGACAGCCGAGCGCTCATCACAAAGTCAATGCAAGCTGAGCAACGCGCGCAGCAGTTCTACTACGTTGGCGTTTCCTACTATGGTGTGAGTATGGTCGGCTTTTCGGCGGCCATGCTCAGCGCCCGTGAACGTTTCCCCAAGCTGCAGAAAGTTCCGTGGATTCTATTCACAATAGCTGGATATGTTTTGGGAGGGCAGTGCTGGGGCATGCACCAGCGATATTTCCATTGTGAATCAGCGAAAATCCTTGCCCGCCTACGGAAGAAGATGGACACCATGCAGGAGCAGCACCCGAGCGTCACGGAGTATCGCTCGGAAAGTCACGCGCTTGAGAAGCTCAGAAAGGAATGCAAGCTCATACAGCTCGATGAAACGCAGTTCGAGCACTCGATCCCAAGGCTCATGCTAACCTCAATGAAGCCATCTTTCCTCGGTGCTATTGGGGACGGCGCAGCGCAAAAGTCTCTGCATGAATCGGAAAACCCGATGGACGACATCATGTATCAGGTCATTGAGCGCAATAAGGCGCTCAATAAGTAGACCCGCTGGTGTGTATTTGGGCCAAACGGGTGGCAGGCTTTTGCTCATGTGTATAGCGTTGCAATTTTATTCTTTAGCTACAGTGCATGGATGGGTTCCTCGCGCGCTTTCGGACGCCCCTAGCCAAAGCCCAGGAGCCGGATGGCCCGGGGAAAAGTGCAGTGAAAGTCGACCACATTCCCGGTGAAGCCCCGTCCGGACTAGACATTGGTCGCGCGGGCTGGACCATGCTCCACAGCATCGCCGCAAAGTATCCGCACGATGCAAAGCCTCATGTGCAGGAGAAAATGCGCACCTTTCTCGATTTGTTCGTCGCTTTCTATCCATGTGACTTTTGCTCGGCCCACATGCAGCGTGAGATCAAACAGCGCACCGAACTAAATAGGGGCAAGCCATCCCCGCTCCGTGGTAAGCTTCCCCTATCTGAGTATGTCTGCCAGCTCCATAACTCTGTGAATGAAATGAACAACAAGCCCGTCTATGACTGCACACCAGACAGCGTACTCCGGCGATGGCACCCCATGTATCCCGATATTGACGATGAAGACGAAGAGAGACAGTTCGAGAAAGGCCTTGGGAGCACACGGGTGGCCGACGATGAGACAGACCCGATCAAAGTGATGGAGCGGCTGAAAAGGTGTGAAGTTTGGTGCCCGCGAGGGGACTAACTGTATTTATCATTTATTCGTATGTGGGACAATTACTTTTCTCGCTTTGCATTTTCACTACAAACTTAGCAATGGCCTACGAAGGAGCTATCGGTATCGATCTCGGTACGACCTACTCATGCGTCGGCGTCTGGCAAAACGAACGCGTCGTCATCATCCCCAACGACCAGGGAAACTACACCACGCCATCCTACGTGGCGTTCACCGACACTGAGCGCCTCATCGGTGACTCAGCGAAGAACCAGGTCGCCATGAACCCGACGAACACTGTTTTCGACGCGAAGCGTCTCATCGGGCGCAAGACCTCTGATGCCGTCGTCCAGGCAGACATGAAGCACTGGCCATTCAAGGTCAAGCACACCGGCGACGAGAAGCCAGTCATCGAGGCGAACTACAAGGGCGAGTCCAAGACGTTCACGCCCGAGGAGATCAGCTCCATGGTCCTCATCAAGATGAAGGAGATCGCCGAGTCCTACCTCGGCAAGGAGGTCAAGAAGGCGGTCGTCACCGTCCCCGCGTACTTCAACGACTCGCAGCGCCAGGCCACCAAGGACGCCGGCTCCATCGCCGGTCTCGAGATCCTCCGCATCATCAACGAGCCCACGGCCGCCGCGATCGCGTACGGACTCGACAAAGTCAACGACAACACCGAGCGGAACGTTCTCATCTTCGATCTTGGCGGTGGCACGTTCGACGTCACCCTCCTGACAATCGACGGCGGCATCTTCGAGGTCAAGGCGACTGCAGGCGACACCCACCTCGGTGGTGAGGACTTCGACAACCGCCTCGTTAACCACTTCATCGAAGAGTTCAAGCGCAAGAACAAGAAGGACATCTCGCAGAACCAGCGCGCCCTCCGCCGCCTCCGCACCGCGTGCGAGCGCGCCAAGCGCACGCTCTCTTCGGCCGCCCAGACGACCATCGAGATCGACTCGCTCTTCGAGGGCATCGACTTCTACACGAGCATTACCCGTGCCCGCTTCGAGGAGCTCTGCGCCGACCTCTTCCGTTCCACGCTCAAGCCCGTCGAGCAGGTCCTCACCGACGCCAAGATGGACAAGCGCTCCATCCACGACGTCGTCCTCGTCGGCGGATCGACGCGTATCCCCAAGGTCCAGTCACTCGTCAGCGACTTCTTCGGCGGCAAGGAGCTCAACAAGAGCATCAACCCCGACGAGGCCGTCGCCTACGGCGCGGCTGTCCAGGCTTATATTCTCACAGGCGGCAAGAGCAAGCAGACCGAAGGTCTCCTCCTCCTCGACGTCACGCCGCTCACGCTCGGCATTGAAACCGCTGGCGGCGTCATGACGGCGCTCATCAAGCGCAACACCACGATCCCGACGAAGAAGAGCCAGACGTTCTCGACGTACAGCGACAACCAGCCGGGCGTCCACATCCAGGTCTTCGAGGGCGAGCGCAGCATGACGAAGGACTGCCACTCCCTCGGCACCTTCGACCTTTCCGGAATCCCACCGGCGCCCCGCGGCGTGCCACAGATCGAGGTCACCTTTGACATCGACGCGAACGGCATCCTCAACGTCAGCGCCGAGGAGAAGGGCACTGGCAAGAAGAACCAGATCACCATCACGAACGACAAGGGCCGTCTCAGCAAGGAGGACATCGAGCGCATGGTGAAGGAGTCCGAGAAGTTCGAGGAGGAAGACCGCCTCCAGCGCGAGCGTATCGAGGCCAAGAACGGGCTTGAGAACTACGCCTACAGCATGAAGAACACCGTCAACGATCCGAACGCCGGCGGCAAGCTCGAAGAGGCCGACAAGAAGACCATCCTCGACGCCGTTGAAGAAGTCACCAAGTGGCTCGAGACCAGCCAGGAGGGAAGCAAGGACGAGTACGAGAGCCGGCAGAAGGAGCTTGAGGGTATCTGCTCACCAATCATCAGCAAGATCTACGCGCAGGCGGGTGGTCAGGGCGGTATGCCCGGAGGTATGCCAGGCGGCATGCCCGGCGGTATGCCAGACTTCTCGCAGTTCGCTGGTGGACAGCCGGGAGGTGACATGCCGAAGCCACCGAGCAGCTCTGGACCAAAGGTTGAGGAAGTCGATTAAGTGCAGGGCTGCGAGCAATCGCCGAAACCCGCAAACCCATCATACATATAACCCTTATAATCCCAAGGCGGTTGCGTTTACATAAATAATAATAATAGGTTGCAGATGTTTTGCGATTGCTTCGATACGGAAGCTAATTCTATGTTTCAGTCTTCAATTCTACGAAAATTCACAATGCATCAGCGAGTGAAATGAACTATACATGCAAAAAGCACACGATAGAAAAGTCCAGATCTGATAAGTATGTGGCACTTTGTGGTTTATGTGCGAGATTGACAAAACATGACTTCTAAGAATAAAGCAAGGGACCGTCTCGAGAAAGCGAACTACAAAAGTATACTTTCTTTTTTCAACTTTGTTCAAATCATGCTGGACGTTCTGCTTTTAGCGTTGGCTGCAAAAGACAGCGCATCTTGGAAATCGAGCAAGGTGAATTTCTTGACGCTGAGCGATCAGCTCTTGATGGAGAATCTCATAGAGCTCGTCCGCTTCAAAAAGATGTTTTATAGAAAGCGCGGCCCGATGCGGCACCTGTCCAACTCCAGAGAGCTCTACCTCCCGTGCTGCGAGTGGCACGGCGTGTGCTGCTCGCTGGACGATATGGTCGAGAAGCTCGAGTGGAACTGCTCGACCACGTTTGACTTCCGAGGGGGCTCCATGAGCCTGAAGTGGATGCCGCAGAACATCGCCCTCACGATGATTTCGCACCACGAACTCGAGGGCAGCATCGACACCGGGTGTCTCCCACGCAAGATCTCGTTCTTGGACCTCAGCTTCAATAATTTCAGTGGGTCGGTTGACCTGACAGAGCTACCAGCGTCCCTCAAGGTCCTGTATCTGTCGAGCAACCGCCTACGCGGCCCTATCGATATAACCCAGCTTCCGCCGCGGATGGAAGTGCTCTTGCTCAATACGAACCAAATCGAACAGGGCACCGTGGTCGTCGATTCCCTCCCAGACTCGCTGCAGTATATTCACCTCGGAGGTAACACGATCGGCGGCCTCGTGGACACCGCAGGAGATTCAGTGACTGCCCCAAAGATTTACACGTAGTAATCAATGTGCAGAGCTATCGATCTGCTGATTCCTTCGTCGCTCACAGTAGTATTACTCCCCTTCGCTGTTTCTTACGCATACATGTTCGTCCTAAAGCATCACACTCCCTCGACCCAGCCAAAACCTCCGATGCAAGCATGAGACGCGGCCTGTTTGCACTTTCGCGCCCTGGGGACAGCTGCATTGCCTCCGGTATTCGCCAGTCTGCGCCCATCGTTGATGCTCTAGTTGCGGAGTTCCACAAGCTAAGCGAAAAGCGGAGCATGCGCGAGCGCCAAAGGGTGCCATACGTGTCTGTGAAAAGACAGCAGCTAGCCTCAAGGGACATAAGCGCAGAGAAATCAGCCTTGCTCGCGTACTGCGTCCGGAAAATGCGCCAGATTCGCCGACAAGACCGCTCGAAGAAAGTCTCTATGAGCCTCGAAGTGCACTTTTTGTTGCATTTCCTTCCGAAGCTCATGGCTGAAGGTGAATCCCCGTCTGCAGATACCCACACTGAAAGCAGAGGTGGGGCACTCGCACCGAAAAGGGGCCTGCATGAAGCGCAGCGCTATTTCCAGGATGCCCTTGCCAGCCTGGGGGCTGCCCCATACTTGAGGCAGGTAGCGGCCCTGCGCGCAGCTCGGCTCGACTGTGTCTCAGCCTTCGTCGGGCAGAACCTGCGAGATATGATGCAGCAGAGGGGCGCTTTAGCAGATATGCTCCCGAGAGACGCGATCGCCAGCATGAATGACCGCCTCGCCGCATCAAAACTCCTGATGCACCCGCTCTGGTTTTCCTTTTGGAGCGGCGAGACGCTGGGGGCGCATGGGCTTTCCTGCATTCTCTCTTATGTCTATTCCGAAATATTCCAAGTGCTTCATGCTGATGCACGGGCACCAGAGGCGGTGGGGCCAGTTCCCAGGAGCAGTGAACCATACTCTGTGCTGCCAACGCACGCCGAAGTCTTTGCGCCGGAGGTGCTACCCTTCGCCGGCTCAGCGATCGCCCAGCGGCACATTTTCTCCCCGTCTCGTGTGACGCATTTGCACCTTTGTGAGCACTTACAGCTGCCAGTGCAGTCGGCCCGCGACGCGCTGATGGCAGAGTTTTATGCTAAATACCACGCGGTTTTCCTGCACCAGCGGCGCGCATCTGCTCGGGATACCGCCCCAAAGTACGGTCAGCGCATACGTATTCCGAACGTGTGGCGGTTAATGCTCCAGTGCTACCATGACGGCTGCAGCCCACGCCCGCTGCTCGTGCTCAATTTTCTCAACAGCTGTGCGCAGATTGAGCGCACAGCGCGTGCCAGGGAAAGGGCTTGCGCGGCCACTTGCCCGAGGCGCACGGCGTTTGAAGCATTTCAGCGGAGCCTCGCGCTACAGATTTCGAGTTCGAAGCGAGAGCATCCGGCCAGCGATGAAACATCAGAACACGTCATTCTGTCGTATGCGCGGCGCCTTGACCTTCTCATTACTGCTGCAAAAGATATTTTTGTACTCGATGCCAAGCAGCTACAGCAGCCATCATCTGCAGGTGTAGCGCTCAACCCTCGAATGCTCGACGCGCTCTTCAGCGCTGTTCTTGCGAGCTTTCCGCTAAGCGATCTCTCGCGCGGCGTGAGCGCCGCGAGGGTCCACAGCGTTTTTACGTCACTTCTCGTGCAGCGGAAGCCATCAGACACTCTGAGGCAGCCCCGCCAGGCGCAGGCTGCCAGTATCGAGGCGACGTCCGACCGAGAGACGAGTGCGCTCTGGCTCACGTGGAAAGCGTCGGTATGCGCCCTGCAGCGATGCCTGTCTTCTCAATCGTGTGTAGTCCCACAGGCACCAAAGGCGCATCGAGTCCCGTGGCCACGCCTCTCCTTAGTACTCAGTGCGCTGCGTGCATCGCCAATCGCTGCCTTCTGCAGCCTGTGCGTACATGTGTTCATCGAGAAAAGTGTGCCAGGGGCCAAGCCTGCACAGATTCTTTCTGCTGTGGCGATCCGGCAACAGTTTGTGTTCATCAAGTTGCACTTTGCCCACGTTGCGGCCCATCTGTACTACGTTGCGCTCTGCACTGCCCTTTTCGCAGTCAAGGAGCGCGCGGTGGTGCTCGTGGGAACAGATACAGAAATGGCGAATAAGGCCACCAAACGCGCCGCAGCGCAGGTCGACCGGTGCATCCGTGAGCGGGGCGTTCCCGTCTGTCCGCATCGCCAGTCAAAGGTATTCCAGCGGTCTTCCCTCGCCATTCCATTCCTTGCCAGCGCTGTTCCGGCCTCAGTCGCGGTGCTCCTCTCTCATGGGTACTGGGCAAGCGCCCTGCAGATTCTCTCGACGGTACAGCGGGCGCATGGCCGAACGCTGCACTCGCTTCAACTCGATAACCCTGAAAAAATGACGTTCAAGTTTGCGCAGGTCTTCCGGGGCATGGCCGCGAGATGCTGCCTGGGCTCTGGGGCCCCTGCTGTCTGGAAGAAGGCCACTGCGCTGCTGCATGTGCCCCGCATAAAGTACGACGGGCAAGTACGAACTGTAAAGCTTTTGGACGCACAGTCATATCTGAAAAGTTATGGGGACACGTACGATCTGGCCCTGCGCAAGCTGTGCAAGGCGCGTTCCTTTGACGCAGCCGGGGCGCTCGTGTGGCGGGCGAGTGCGCTGGTGCTGGAGCACCTCGCAGCCGACTTACTGCACGCGCTCGCGCGGCACTTCCTGCTCATCGCGAAAAGCTGGGAGAAGGCACTGCGAACGGCACACGCGCTGCATCGCCACCTCAGGCTGCGGCACAAAGGGCTGCGAGAAGAAAAGGGATCGGCAGAGCACGGGGCACCGTGGCAAGACTGCCTGCGCTGCCTGCAGACCATGGGCTGGAGGGATCACGTGTGCGTTTACTTGAAGGGCATGTAAAAGCCATGTGACAGCGAATGACACGATTTACGATCGGAACGCCTCTGTGTGCCTCATATATGTTAATTTGTCGTTTTTCTACCTTTGAAAACTATTTTCCAGTTTCAGGTTTTTCATTACATCTTTGTGCCTTTTCTGAATTTTTGAATGAGCCAGCAACAAAACAATCCCTTTGCGCAGGGTGGCCCGAAGCCATTCAGCTTTGGGCAGGCGGGCCAGCAGCCTGCCTTTGGCAGTCAGCAGCCCGCATCAAGCGCAGGTGGACTATTCTCAAGTGGTCAGCCGAACACTACACAGCAGCAGAACTCGAACCCTTTTGGCAGCGCCCAATCCACGGCAACTTCGCTCTTCGGAAAGCCCGCGACAGCACAGCCGTTGCCCTTCGGCTCGACAAACCAGCCAGCTTCCATGTTCGGCCAGCCGTCAGCGCCTGCGGCCTCGAACCCGTTCGGCCAGCCGCAGCAGGCAAGCGCGGGCGGACTCTTCGGGTCCAGCGGCGCCGCTGGCACAGCGCAGCCGACTGGCGGCCTGTTCGGCACAGGGCAGAGTGGCTTCGGGCAGGCACAGGGCACCACGGGGTTCGGCCAGCGCCCGTCGCCCTTCTCGTTCGGGCAGAGCAGCCAAACACAGCAGCCGGGCAGCATTCTCGGTGGTGGTGCGCAACCGTTTGGTGCCCCGCAGCAACAGCAGCAGAATGTTGTCCCCGAGTCGAGTCGCACGCACGTCTGCGTCCATAAGGAGACACTCGAAAAGCTCAAGAGCGTCGACTGGTCAAAGGTGTCAGAAAAAGCGCTCTTCCATGAACTCCCAGAGCAAATCAGAACAGTGTGCCTCGACATCGCGCGCAGGCAAAGCGCAGAGCGCTCGCTCGAGGAAACGATCCAGCGGAATATCACAGACCTGCAGGCGATGCATGGAGAGGTGCGCAGCATGGTGAACGACGAGGCGCTTGAGAAGCCGCTAGCTGATGATACGCCCACGCTCAGCGCTGCGGTGTCCACCACAATCGCGAAGATGCGCGCGAAGGCAGATGCGTGCATGAGGGACGCGGGGAAGCTCACTGCCAAGGCGAAGAAGCTGCAGTCAGTCATCCAGCGGTCGCTACACGGCCTCTTGGATTGCATCCGGACGAAAAAAGAGACGCGCAGCGCTGTTCGCGCAGATGCCGAGACCGCGTCGCTCTTCGATGTGCTCACATCCGACGTGGAGGATAGGCTCAAGGAAATGCTGGTGGCCCTACCCTCCCTGCGCATTCGGCTGAGCGCGCTTGAGCCAGCGACAGTCGCGGTAAAAGCCAGAAAAGTATTTCAATGCCTCCGCGACCTCCTGCTGTCATTGAGCGCCCGGCAGCGCGATAATCAGCATAGCACGACTGAAACGTGAGTACATGTGCTTTGGTGTTTCTTTGATTTTAAGTATTGCTTTCCAATAATGCGTTCTTTATGTTTATAGTTTCTTCGCGAATTGCAATGATCATGAGCGACGGTGGAGCTGTGCTGCTTTGCGAGCTCAAAATAAACAGATTTTCATGCTTTTTTGGGTGTCTAGATTTACCAAGATGGATTCGCTATGCACATCTTCGCTTTCGCCCAGTTAAAGCCAGTACCTACTTGGTTTAACGTGGTGTCATGCAGATCGATAGATCTCACGCTTCTTCCGAGAAAGCAAGAAAGTTTCTTGACGTGCATGCTGGCAAACAATATTAACTTTGGTGCAATGAAAGTTACATCTATCTTATTTTTGTTGGCGCTACTCTCGTTGTATGCGTTAGATTCCCGGGAATCTTCTGATTTCTTCAAAAACAGAAAATCATTGCGGACATTTTCGACCTAAAGGTGCTTAAATGCAGGGTGCACTTTGTCTATTTAGCGTATCTCATGTTTTCTATCGATTTCGGGGAGCACCCCATGTTTTTCCACTGTACTCTATGTTTCATGCACCTCCAATCGGATAGTAAATGATTTGTGCACCCCATAACTTTTCCTTATAACGCGTCCGTTCTCGTGAGCTGCTCGATACGGTCCTTCAGAGCGTATATTTGATCTCACGCTTCTTCCAGGTAAACACTTCGTCGACATAGCCTTTTGACAGCCGGGCTGAATGTCCATGACACTACTACGCTCATGATAATGGAAGAGAAGAAAGTTGAATTATAACAATAGGATTTTTCATGCATACATCGCCATGGATGTGCATGAAATTCTTTGCAATAGATAATCTGTATTGATGCAATCGTTTCTATCACACACAGTTACTACGATGCTCTGCTTTTCTTGTTCTCTGATGCAAGGTACGCAATCAGACATTTTCTGAAGTCAATACCGGTGTCGCGTATCAACCTGACCCCAGTATTGTTTTCGGGGGAAAGAAGCGGTAGGTTTTTCTCTGTTCCACCGAGGAGGAATTTGTTCGTCACGAAGGTGTAGTATTTGTCTAGTTCAATGGGATTCCCATTCAGCCTGCAGGGCGAGTCGGCAAGGTCGGACACCTCTGGTGCGTCTTTGTCCATGCAAATCGGGGAAAATTCACTCGATAGGTGCATGAAGCCGCCATGCATAGGATTTTTCTTGCGAGATCTCTCAAACATCTCAAGAAGTGTGCGGCCGTTCATATCGATGGCGGCCATGACGTTCGGGTAAGGTAGAAGCCGAAGAATATCGTATGTGCTAACGTCTCCCGGACCTTGCACGTCATCCATGCGTATCATTCCTGTATTGAAGAACGCAGCGGTGAGGTTGTACATATTTGCTCTTTTGGCACAATACTTCATGCTCGCTGCGACCACATGGGTTATTTCCGAGGGCCCATTTCGAATGATGATGTTTCTCGCATCCCATGAGCTTCCTTCCGGGATGCTAGTTATCTTTTTCTCAAGGTGAAAACCTTGCTTGGCGAACGAGGCCTTCGCCATTTGCCACCAATAGTCAATGAGCCGATCAGCCTCAGGATCGGTCGGCATGTTCTCTGTGATGGGTATGAGGTCACTTCGGATAGTGAACTTGGTGTTTATGTCTTGTAAGTACGGATCACGTTTCTTATAAATTTCGTGAACATAGAACGACTTTGCATTAGCATCTGCTTTTGCGAGAGGAACAAGATCTTTGGAGACCTTGTAGTACATATTCTCATGGTTATGCCCACCAAGCACGAGGTCTATGCCCAAATGCTGCTGAATGAGAACAATATCCTGCTTGTAGTCAAGATGGGTAAGCGCGACAACGAATTCGACGTCGTGGTTCTCTTTCAGGTCTCGTACAAGTGGGCGTATCGTTTCAATCGTTCGCGTCATGTTCTGGATTTTCACGTAAGATGGTGTGACGGTGTCAACACATATGCCGATGAAAGCAAATGTTATATTTGCGAGCTTCTTGATAATGTATGGATGCACCTTTGATACAGGAAA
Organism: Perkinsela sp. pyNocScin1; assembly: GCA_964019655.1. Classification (NCBI taxonomy): domain Eukaryota; phylum Euglenozoa; class Kinetoplastea; order Prokinetoplastida; family Perkinselidae; genus Perkinsela; species Perkinsela sp. pyNocScin1. The sequence goes on from CAXHTR010000008.1 coordinate 570,617, forward strand.
TGCTCTGGACTCGAGATTCGTCGCAATCCAAGGATACTTTGATTCCCAAAGCCTTTGTGTTAATGCGCTTTCCTTTAAATCAAATTCATGGTTTCCGAACGTTGACATATCGAAAAGCAAGTTGGTAACATTGACCATCTGCATTCCATTGATCGTATGCTTTGGGCTTGGTGGGTATGTAGCTGTTGCAAGTGCTGATGGACTGAAAAGGTCGCCTGCAAATATTACGATGGTGTTTCCAGGATTCGCTTGCTTGAATTTCTTTCGCTGTGCGACAGCTCTGGACAAGCCACCGCGCTGATTAATTTGTATGAGCTCATAGATGTCATTGAAGTGCAGTATTGTCGCTCGGTCCTTCGGCACCTGCCTATTCCTCTTGTCAAGTATCGAATGGCCACTGTTTCCCCATGTTGCGGAGTATTTAGTAGCTCCAAAGCTGAGCATGCCGATCGAGAGAAAGAAGACGAGCAATAAAACGATCGAAATTTGTGGAAGGTATCTGCGGAAGAATCCCTTAATTCTGCCTATAGGACGTCGATAGTTATCTGATGATGACATTAGGGGGGAAAACTGTGCCTCGCTGGACATATACTTCCCATTGCTCAACTTGTCCCTTGGAATTAGCGGAACTGGGCTGCGAAAGTCTGCCTCAAACGATGACTCACTTTCATCGACGATCTTGCTTCCTTCCATATTTATGATCGTCGAGTTGAGATCACTTACCGACCGTCCAATGGATCTGCTTTTGCTATTGCCCATTTCAAACTAACAAAACTTGCATCCAAATGCGAGTATATTTATCCAAAGGTGAAAATTAAGCGTGAATTTTCAAAAATTGGCATGCTCATATTAAAATTTACTTCCGTGAAAAAATTTGAACAATGGAAAACAGTGCCAGGGTATATTTTCTCGGAACCTGAGGCAGTATCTGAGTACAAATCCCGTTTTCACAAGAAGATTGAACCCTAGTTGACAAGTAAATTGACCTCGTCAAGAAGATTGACCTGTGCTGTTTTAGGGGCCAAATTATTTGTCAATTCGGGAATAAGATTTACGATTTATTGCATATCTAATAGTCTATGAACACAAGGTTGAATATATAACAGATTTACCGCGATACAGCACGGGTGATGGGAGAAAGGCCCACTTATGATTCCCACGCCGACTGCAGATATTATGAATTTTGTGCTTATAGTAAAAGTTAGCCATCTTCAAGATTACGGAAGGCTTTCTAGAAAAGTGAGTGATTTATCGATAAAAAGGCGAAAATCAATTCGGCCACCGAAAGCTGTCTCGATACTGAAGTTCTAAAGTGCTTTGTGGTAATTCGTGTTCACGAACCTCTGGGAGAGTGTATCACAAGTATGGGCTAAATCTGCACAACAAGCCTTGCGGTCACGTATATTTAATAGCTGATAAAGTGTTTACGCGTTCAGAAATAGCTATGCGTCATTTTGGCAATAATTTCGCCTGTAATCGACGTATAAAATTCCTTCACGTGCACGGCTTTTCGACAGAATTTTTATTCGGATTTACATTCGCTCTTCCACACATTCATTGTCTCGCGTCAACGTGATTAAGAGTATCTATTTGATTCTAAAACGCGTATAATATTGTCTCATCATCGTTGGTATTTTTAAACCTTGCATGAGAATATTAATAGCAGTTATCCAAGTAGCGTGTGGGTCTTATGCGAAGGAGAGTGACGGCCCGTTCGCTATTATATCTGAAGGATGTGCTCTAAGAGTTTTGTTAGAAGATTACAACACTCCTGGGGTTTCTGGAAACTTGGGGTTTCTTTTTCCTGCAGCCCAGCGAGAAATCAAAATAGGTACTCGTATGATGAATAGATTTCCCTGTTTTCCTTCTTCTGATAAGTTCAAGGAGGAAAAAAGTGGTAGATACTACACTTACAAGCAGCTTCTCGGATGTTACATGCGCGAAGGTGCAAGTTTTGATACAGTTTTTTTCGAGCAGAAAAACAGTTTAGTCACTTTGCAGGGTGAAATGTTTCCTCATGGACTGCTTCAAAAGATCAGGGACTTGTTGTTAAAGCTGGATGGAAAAAGAATTCTGTGCATAGGTGCTCCTAGAGGATGTGAAAAGCCCGAGATCACTCGGCAGCCTGATTGGGAAAAGTTTAGAACCATGCATGACTACAAGAATTTCACGCATGTGTATGATTGGAATGAGAGACAGCATGATGGAACAATTACAAAATACCGACGAGGATTTAGCGAAGGTTGGTGCTCTCCTGACTGGGAAAAATGTGATATGTTGAACCTTGATGATGCGAAATTGCTTAGATCAATTTCGTTCAAGTGTCCATGCATGAGCCATCATGCCCTTTCTCGGAACTACGTTTCTTCACTTGATGGAGAAAACTCCGATATGCAGTCAGAGACAGAAAGCTTCCTGGAGTCATTCTTGGTTGAAGATGATACTAATTCACGATTTGAACAAATATATTACGACTGGAGAGACTACCTGGCTGATGATACAAGCATACCAGGGCAAATCACTGCTTGGGTTCATCGGACTCTTAATTTACCGGCTGTTCAAGGGTTTTTACAAACTTCTGGTGTAGTTGCGAGTCAGCTTTCACGATTTTTGATTGATTTGCTCTATACAGTGATTTTGTTAGTTGTCGTTCTCAGATCCATCATATGGTGGGTCGAAACACTCTAGGTTACCCAGCGTGAAATTTGCTCCTTGTAAACATCGTTACATATTACACCTTATAATTCATCTCCGACTTCTATATGTCCGCAGTAAAAGAGGTTCTCGTTAAAGAACGAGAAAAGTTTCGGTATAGCATGGAGTTTCTCCTCAAAATCCGCCACGAGCTGCATCGAAACAAGAGCAAAAGATCTGTCCTATCAGCTCCTTCTGCGCCCTCGGGTAAAGAAAAGCCGTTGGAAGACCGGATCTCGGAAACTCTAGCGCATCAAGCACCAGGGCATATCTTCCGTGATCATAAGACTCTGCATACAGCCTCAATCGTTCGAAAAAAGCTGCCCGAGACCCCTCAAAAGGCTGAGCAAAGAAGTTTTTTTGCAGGCACCCCGGTTGAGAAAAGCCTGTCCTTCGTGAGTGACTTTGAGCGATCAGAAGTCATGAAAATGCGTGAGAAGGTAAGACTGGCTTTGAACGCACACAAAAGTCGACAAGCAAAAGACACATCAGCACCACCAAGCACGGTAGAACCAGTGAAGCAGCAGGTTCGGCGAAAAGAAAAAGTCGAGCCATGCTCAGAAGGTAGCTTTCAAGGTATGGACTTTGATAAATTCTACAAAGATTATACTGTTGGAGGGAATAAGGCCCATGCACGTGCTGCTCTAAAGGTGTTACAAGATAGATATGGGCCAAATTGGCACGAACTTCTTTGCTTTCAGCCGTACTATTACCCAGTAATAGTACCTGTGCCATATGCTGAGAAAAAGGCCCAGCATGTACCCGCTGATAAATCCCAATCCCCGACATGGTCTTTCGGCAAATCCCAAATTGAAACGCCTATCGAACAAGATCTTTCTCTTCCAGGAACTAATGAAGAAGATCACTTAACAAAGATGAATAAAGTGATCGAACGTCTTCAGCTCCCCATTCAAATCGGAAGCCATTCAAAGAACCATCACACAAAGCCAGATCAAGGCCAAAATACCCTCAATCATTGCGATGCAGAAAGAGATGATTTCCGCGTGCAGTCATGCTTTCAAGTGCCTGCAGCGAAGCATATACCGAATGCACATCGAGATCCTCGCATTTCCCAGAAGCTAGAAAGGAAGGATGCGAAGCACAAAAAACAGGTCCCATCCAATAAATCTCCCAAATCGCTCACACGAAGCGGCGATAAATCTGTCAACTCTGATCATAAATCTAAAAGCCCTTCAAAGAATATAGAAGTCGTCAAAAAACCAGATGATCAAGAGAAAAGCAGCACCCCTAGCCCCTTTTCCTCACGAAAGAGAGTTATAATGCCCATAATGCGTTCGAAAAAGTTTGTGATTTGGCTTCATGTTACGAACCATCCCGAACCACCGTACGAACATTCGTATTTAAAGCCTCTCACACCAGAGCAAGCATCGAGCTTACGCGAAATTGTTTTGGCAATCCCGAACCGGCCTGATCCGATCGATCCATCCATCACAGATGAAGAATATTTTGTCAAGGTTGAGGATTGGAAAGAGACCCTCGAGAAAATCACACCCTTTGTAGCGCCGAAGCCGGATGCAGCAGAAACAACCGATATGAAATAGGGCCTGGTCAACAGCTCTCCTATAGCATGTGCAGTGTAAAATTCTTTCATAGTTCTGATACAAATATATCGAGCGTAGCCTGAAGCCCTTCACTAATTGTTGATCGTAAGCATGTACTTTCTCTTTACTTTATTCCTCTGATGTCCATGGATTAGCATGAATACACCTAATGTCTCATGTTTCACCATCGTCAGAACAAAGAATTCGCAAAAGAACATTTAGTGATTGCAAAGATGATCAGTATGAGAGGGACCCATGCGAATACCCTATTCTCCTGAGCGATGAGCTTCGTTGCATACAAACACCTAGGAAATCCTGTACACCGCAGAGCAGAGAGAGTCCCTTCGCTAGACTTCCTAAGTCTGTTGTCGACTTCTATGCTAGCAAAGGAATCAAAGAACTTTACGAGTGGCAAGAAGATCTTCTGCAACAGGACCATGTCGTCAGAGGAGGGAACTTTCTTTATAGCTTGCCAACGAGTGGAGGAAAGACTTTGGTCAGTGAAATACTTCTCCTTCAGACAGTATTTTATCGAAAAGCCCGAGTCGATTACAAATCACCTCGTGATATGTCACCTGCATCACTATTTTATTCACAGATCACACGTTCTCCACAGCAGTTTTGCACGGGTATGCTTATTTTACCATTCGTCTCACTGGTAGAGGAAAAAACTGCAGCGCTGCGAGCCCTCACTAAAAATTCATTAGTTCTTGGCAGTTGTGAAGTTGCTGTTGAAGCGTACTGCGGTACAAATGGCCTAATGCCTCCTCCACCAGCCCCTGCCCTATACGTCTGTACAATTGAAAAGGCAAGTGGAGTAATCAATGCATTGTTTCAACAAGGTCGAATAAATGAGCTTCAAACTGTTGTGATAGACGAGTTTCACATGGTAGGTGAGACTGGTGGACGTGGCATTACACTGGAGCTTTTAGTATCAAAATTGCTATCCGGGGCAAAGCATATTCAGCTCATTGGAATGTCTGCAACGATCCCGAATTTGACAGATTTATCACGCTGGATTGGCGGTGAGTCTTTTGTTTATGAATTTCGTCCTATCGAGCTTAAGTCACACGTTGTGTGCGACGGTGTTGCTTCGTTGTCCGAGGAATTTGAAAACTCAAAGTCAGAAGACGAAGTAATGAAGACGGAACCCAATGCAGTGAAAAGTGAAAAAAAAGCTGGCCCGAAGGAAGCAGATGTCGTGGTCGATCTGGTGGATGAAATTTTTCTTCACCATTCGACAGTTGTTTTTTGCCCGACGAAAGCAAATGCAGAGGCCACTGCATACAGTCTTGCCGAACACCTGTGGCTGAGGCGAAAATCTGCTGGAGCAGACGTTGAAACTTCGTTCGACAAAACGTTGCGCACTGATGCACTCGATGCAGATGTAAACTTCACTTCTTCGCTTGCCAAGCTTCTTCCTTTTAGGGTCGCATACCACCATAGTGGACTGACATCCGAAGAGCGACGCGTGATTGAAAATGCATTTCATGAAAAGCGGATATTTCTCCTTTGCTGCACGTCAACACTCGCGGCAGGGGTCAATCTGCCTGTTCGACGAGTGATCATCCGATCGCCGTACGTTGGTACGTCATTCATCAAAAAATCGCAGTATTTACAAATGATCGGCCGAGCTGGGCGTGCAGGTTTCGACGAGTTTGGTGAATCATATTTAGTCTGCGATAGAAAGGACCGTGCTCGGGTATACAACCTCATACAGGCTACAGTAGAGCCTATCCAAAGCGCTATCCCAAGTTGTCCTTCAAGAGAAACTATTGTTAATGATCAATATTTCCTGAGATCCATGCTGGCTCCGCGGCTGGAATATGTGCTCGCAAAGTTTGTGCTTGAAATCGTTGGCTGCTCGATATGCGCCCTGCAATTTCATGTTTTGAACTGTTTTTCCAACCTTTTCGGATACACGCACAACGCCGACTTGCTCGAATCGGCAGGTTTTGAGGCAATGAATATTCTACTACAAAACAAATTCATATCACTCCAGAACACTATTCATTCTTCTGCGCAGGGTGACTTACCCACGCAGGGGACCTCACGCAACCACTACGCTTTAACGAAACTCGGAGAAAGCGCGATGCGCTCAAATTTGGCACTCCCTGACGCATTCATAATTTATTACGAGCTTAATCAAGTAATGAGCACTGGCCTTGTTCTCACCAGCGAGCTGCACATCTTGTATATGCTCACGCCACTCCGAGATTCCCTCGAGCCTGACTGGCGGGTATATGAGCGCATATACGGAAATTTGGGCCAACAGGATCTACAAATTGCGGAGAAGATAAATGTTTCCGAGGCTATCATTCAGAAGCGAGCGCTTGGAATACGCCAACGTGCATCCAGTAAAGCCGAAGAGCGCATGCTCTTCGTCACGGAGCGCTTTTGGACAACCCTTGTCTTGTGCGATCTACTGAATGAAATGCCGATGAACCTGCTCACAGCAAAGTATCAAATAACGACTGTCGCCGCACAAAATGTTATGCGAACTGCTTCATACTTTGCGCATGGCATGGCGATATTCTGTGAATCTATGGAGTGGTTTGCACTGCAATCACTCATTGCATCCTTTGTATCTCGACTCGGGCATGGCGTCAAACCGGATCTTCTTCCCCTCATGGCTGTGAATGGCATCCAGTCTTCACGTGCGCGTGTGTTATGCCAAGCTGGGCTCACAACTATCAAGGACCTCGCGTCTTCAACGCCAGAAGATGTGTATGTTCGAGTTCAGAATATTCTAAAGAAGCGCTCTGAAGCATCGAAAAAGCCTAACCGGATGTTCTTCACGATATCTACCGCACGAATGCTTGTAAAAAATGCGAATATTAGCCTTGCTGAGCTTTCTTTACGAGCAAAAAATGATCTTAAAAGCCTTTCACAATGACCCAGAGCTTTTTGGTAGCTTTTTGGGCCAGTGGCATATATGTAGTTGAGTTCTATTTCAGTATATGTTAATATCCATGAATAGGTGCTGTGAAAAAGCTGTAGGCGTACGATACAAAGTATCAGGACTGTTTCCCCCGAAAAGAACATTGACTGCGATTACACCAGCAACAGTCCTTTCCTATCAGCATCGAAATTTCAAAGATAACCAGCAGAAAAAGTCTATCGAATTTTACAAGCAAATATTTCCAACTTCTTACTATTTTGACGAAGAAAAAGCATCTCGCGACCAGCAAATGCGGTCTCTCGATTGCGTCATGGACAACACCCTCGTTGTACCAAGATTTGTCTCTTGGGCAGCGATCAAAAAGCGCATTAGCATGTACATGCGCCGCAAGAGACTGAAGGATCGAAGGCCTGATTTGACGAAAGAGGTGATTTGCCAACGCTATCTTGAGTACAAGGCACTCACAAACAGCGTGAATGAGCTGCATCTATCAAAACTTGGGGAATATACGACAGAAGCAGAGGCGAAGCGCATATGTGAAATGCAGCGCGCCAAAAAGTACGCAGAGCAGCGCCAAATGTCTTGGAAAGATCTTTCAATGCAAATGACTGACCACTCGAAATCATCGAGTGGAGGCGACCCTTCCAATAACACAAAAAGCGAAAAGCCACTCTCTATCGATAAACCGCACTATTCGCTGCACCTTGAATCGTTCGAGATCGTTGGTGGGTTCTACGGTAGCATCAACCAGGACGATTGGCTTCAACTCAATTACAAAGCAGTCGGTAAGGAGGTCATACGAAAGTCAGGGCCTGGTGGCGCGTCCGTTCCCATCGAAAATGAGTTACTTGAATACCCCGTCATTGAAGTCCATTTAACGGACGGGATACGAAAGCGAAACATGTACATGCCCATCGTTGTTGCATTGATGGATAGGACTGGCTGTCGATATGGTAGAGACGGCGTGGACGCAGCGCAAATGCGTCGGCAGATCGCAGCAGGAACCTCTTGGCTATCTTGAAAAGAATGAATGATTCGGTGAGTTCGTACTCCGCGAAATGGCCGCTTGATTCCATGTTCATATGACTGAGAAACCTACTTCGTGCGAGTGGCATATAATATTCGTTTCACTTTCTATTCTTAAGTACTTATGGCAACGGAAAACAACGCTTATAACTGCAATGATGAATGAATCCCCGACTGCCATCATTTCTCAAAGTAACAAAGTTTCACTCGTGAGTAAGGAAACTGATCAAAGCACAGAAAATTCTCCAAGAGGAGCATCCAGTCCCTTGAACGATCCTGCACTGCCCATGGAAGTCTTAGAAAGCACTGCAGCCCGTAGAACTCGAATGTCATACGAGCTTTCCCATTTCTTGACTTCAAGTATGCAGCCAAACGTTTGGACCGATTGCGCAAGACAGCGAGTTTTCCTTTACGTTGAAAACCAAGTTAAAGAGGTCGGTCGTCGGCTCGGTATCGACGAGCAAGCGATGCGCATTCACCTCTTCGGATCCTTTTTCCTCTCGACATACCTGCCTGAGGGAGACATCGACATAACCGTGCAATGCCCAGTCGTGAGTGTGTCTTCGCTCATGAACATGCTCTACGACCGCTTTCTGCGCCTGGGTGTTCCCGTTCAGTTCGTGCAAGCAGACGTGAAGCTCATCAAGTGCCAGATCGAGGACATTTGCGTCGATATTTCTTTCAATCAGCTCATGGGACTGACCACCGCATTTTTCGTCACCGACGTGAATGATGCCATACCAAACAATCTCTTCAAGCGCTCACTTTTGCTTCTAAAAACGTGGGCCTTCTACGAGAGCCGAACACTCGGAGCCAACGGAGGCATGCTCGGGTCGTATGCGCTCACCATCATGCTGGTATCAGTCATTAACGATATGCACCGCACGAACCAGCTTTTACCCAACTGTACAGAGCTGGACATTCTGCTAAATTTCTTTGATTTCTATGCAGATCATGATGTGCGGGAACACATCATCACTATTTATGGGCCCCGTGCTGTGTCTGGGCGGACCTCACAGGATAGATTAGAGCCGTATGAAGAGAAGGCATCTCTCATCAGCACACAATTCATGAAAATATTCAGAGCTCGCAACAGGGCATTCTTTCAACACTTACACGTCGATGATAGCTTGCTTCCACCAGACGCGAAAAGTGATATTGACGAGGACCCGCCATATGAACTTCAAAAGCACCGCCCGATGAATATTGCTGACCCGTTACGTTCAAACAACAATCTCGCACGAGGGGTACATCTATGCCACGCCACACGAATCCAACTCAGCTTGGAAAGAGCTGCAAAGCGACTCCGGCTTCTTCTTGATGGTGCAGAAGCGTGGTCCAAATCGAAATCTCTCGCGCAACCGAAGGCACTGCTAGTTGCACATGCTGGAACGCCAGAGTATTCCCCACTTTCACACTCACTGACAAGTCAAGGCTTGGCCGGAGACAGCTGCTTTATCCTTTCCTTCTTCGAAAATGCTTTCCGAAAGTGTGTGCTGAGCAAGCTCATTGACGATCAGCGTGTACAGGTGCATCAATATCCTGTAGATGATGTCGACGAGCGCGCGCACTTATATTCTTTGGTAGCGCATGGAGGATGCTCTGAATTTCGCGAGACATGGGCAGGGCGAGGTGCTACGCAGCCAATGGCAGTGTACCCTGAGGCTGCATACATTGATTATATGCACTCTCTCGGAGAGCTTGCTCGGGTTGGCGCATTTGGACGTGCGGGATCAAAAAAGCCCAAGAAACAGAACCAAGCACAACGGGCACCCAGCGCGCATTCAAGTGTGAATGGGTCAACTCTTCAGCTACGTCACTCGTCTCCACGGGCCCCACACAGTGCACACGAGCAGCTTCTTGCGAAAGAAAGAACCTTGAAGCTCAAAGAAAGTAAATCGCCTGGAAAAGATAATGCCTTAACTCAAGACCGCCGCGGCTTTCAGGCGGGTGACCTCATTGCTTTGACATTTTCATCACCAGAGGAAAAAAATCATTTTGAGAAGGCAACAAGGCGGCGATCGTCATCGTGTGGTGCACTGTTCGTCCACTGCTTACCACAGAAAGCACAAACAGGAAGTGGTGGCACAGAGAATCCGCATAATTCAAAGAGAAGCCAACAGCACAACCAGCAAAAAAATCGAAATTCCCGACGACCATATTTCCCTGAGAATACTGACGCATTCAATCCCGTTCAGTTACTAGGGCAGCGCCGGTTCCCGACGGTACGAAGCCCTTTTGCATATCCCCTGGGTATGCCCGGCGAAGAAGCCAATAGGAGTAGATCGCCCTTCGCCGGGGCACTGCCAGTGTATGCCATGCCATTTGCCTACACGATGGGCCACCCACATCATATTCGGCAGGCGCACCACGATATTTTGCCACCCGCGTTCCATTTCCCTGCTAATGCGTACGCCCAACCGCATCAATGGAGACACACGCCTGGCACTCAACAACCCCGTACACATCGAAAGCACACTAGTGCGGTATTCAACGTGCCCGAAGGCACACCAAAGGTTTCACATCACCTGGGCTCGAGCTTCAAAGATGGCCTTACGCAGGATCTCCCAGAGTTAGCCTTTGAAGAAAGGGAAGCACATAGCAATGTAATACAGCACACTGATTCAAATCTTGATAGCCCTCGATTGTATATTCCTCCGCATCTACGCAAATAGTGCAGAGACGCGGAGGGCCTTAAGAAGAGTCCTTTACGACCTTTCTACCTGATCCGTTACGACACTCTGCAGCTCTACAAATTATCACAGCTGGGTATGAATGTATCACGTACTTCATGAAATTTTTCATTACTAATGTTGCGGGCTTTTAGGGTAATCTGCCCCTGTACAAAGCGCTCGTGTGCTGTAGGTTTAACTTCGTCACCTATAATGTGCCAAATACAATCTCGCATGGCAAGCTCTGATGAGACAGCGAGGGAGGAGAAGCTCAAGGAGTCTCTCAAGTCGCTTCGACCATACGGAGTTGACGATGCAATCCGATACATAGCAAAATCTGCCTTTGGAAAAGAATCGGTCAACCCAGAGCTTGTGAAGGGTGCTATCTACTACGGGATTTTACTTATCATTTTGATTATCTGGGCATTTCGCTTGAATAGCTTCAAGGAGGACCCATCAAAATTCCACGTCGCTTTTGAAGTCGCAGATTGTGAAGATAGCGCGAGGTACATTCTCCTAACTGTTTGTTATGGTGACAAGTACGTCGCTTCGCTGCGGAAAGAGTTTGAGGCTGCGCGCGCTGCGGACAATCTTCTCCTTTTCAGTTCATTTGCTTCCAGTCGATACCCTGAGATGTTTAGTGGTGTAAAGTACAGCTCAACAGAAGCACTTCGGATAGTTGGTGCAGCCGCAGGCCAATGTTCAAATTATGAACTGTATAAAATTTTACGAAAAGGTCCCCAAAAACGCTTATCTATACCAGAGCGAATCGATGACGTTGTGGACACCTGCTTGAGCATCAACCCATCTCTGCTCGGTCTGCCAGAGCATTCGGATGTGTAAATAGAACCATGTCCTGCATAATCCTGTCACCTGCATACATTCTCTTGTACTTTTCACTAAAATTCTTAAAGTTAAATGCGCACAGTATGAGAGCATCAAACGTATGCTTCAGAGTGCATGGCAGGTGGCGTCATCTGTTGTTCCCGTTGCCTTTGAAAGCTCGCCGCTATTGCTGGCTAAAGCGCGACATAACGGAGCGTAACGAAGCTGCGTTGCGCATGCCATACTACCAAATTAAGCCCATTGATGCAGAAATTCCCGAGGAGCAAAAAGCGATGATTTCACCCAATGCTATTCTTGATCCGAGCGCAATCGACGATCTTCGGCGTCGAACCCTTGTACTCACAGAGAGCCCAGGGCCCCTTCCAGAAGAAGATCTCGATGATTTGAACATGGCTGCAGATAATAATGAGTCCCGAAAACCGGCGCAGCCACATCCGAACGAGGGAATTAATAAGAGGCGGTTCCGGTACCACGCATTCAGCCCGAATTACAAGCGAACGTTCGAATGCCAGGCCCCGTACAACGTTATGAATTGATCGTATTTGTACAAAGTCATAGTACAGTTTTTAATACGAACTTTAATACTTCGCTTTTCCGGGTTTATTTGTTCATTAAATGATGCACATGGTCATCGAAGATGCCATTTCCATCAATGAAATCCATTAGCCTGGCATCGTATCAAGCCACTTTCAACGCGATCGATTCAACAGGCGGGTCTCCGATGAGTATCGATCACTCCAATATGCGCCGATTAACTGCGCTTGCTGTGAGTGCGGACGGGCGGTACCTTGCCACGGCTTCTGTCGATGCGACTGTCCGCCTTTGGGATTATACAGCACATAAGCTCTGGCTATGTGTAGACCATCGGGCAAAGCCTCTCCGAGTTTATTATACAAAAAGCGTGCCGACCGCTTTGAGCTTTATACCAAGTGGCGATAAGCCCAAATCCAAAAGCTCCTTGACTTCTGAGAATCTGATGATCGGACTCGCTGACGGAACAGTACTCTATGCTGATATGATCAGCGGTAAAATGCTGAGCGCACTGCGCCTAGAAGAGAATAGTGATTCTGCGAATGGCATGCAAACCTTTCCTGTTGAGTTTGTGACACTGCCTGAGGAACTAGAGCGTTCGTCACCCGTGCATTGGGCACATACATGTCGCTATACCAGAGATAGTAGTAATATGTTACATGCAATTGACTTACAGTCATCGCGATTTCATTCGCAGATCAACTTGGAACTTGTATGCGCAAAACATCTGAGCTCATTAGGGCAAGGTGAAGCGATGGATTTTCATATTGTCCATGTGAGCATCGAGTCTGAGACTGCACTCTGTGCTATAGTTGCATCAAGTGACCCTATAGAGCACCATTCGCTGCAATGGCACAGGCTCACGGTTCCCCTCACTCAAAAGAGCGCAACATCGCGCATTGTTGCTCTTCAGGAAGCGCCATATCTCGATATAGCCGTGCAAAATATTTTCAATAGCTTTCTGAACACGCAGTCTAGTTCCCAGAAAAACCCGAAGCAGTCAATATCGCTGCTTTGTTTTCATGGGGCCAGTGAGCGAAGTGAAATTAAGCAGGTCACGCTTGATGCACTTTTAAGCGCGAAGGTGAATCTATCTGATATCAAAGAAAAGTTTTATACTGCGCTCCAGCAGTCGCTCAAATCACACAATTTGGATGGTGATGACACAGCTTTGATGGAAACCAAGGTAAAAAAGAGTAAGAAAAAGGCTATAAGCCAGGAGGAGGAGACAGACGCCGAACTTCTCGATCTACAGGTACAGGTTGAAAAGCTCCAGCATGTAAAGCAAGCATGGCTTTCGTACATCGAAACGCTAAAGTAATGTGCACTGAAAGCTTTTTCTTTACCTAAATTATACTAGTATTTTGCTTTATGCAAAGAATCTTTACTTGTATGTCCCTACCCTCCGTTGTGTACCAAGGCAACGTGAGACGAAAGATTCTGAAGCATGATGTACAGCAACTCAAGTGCATTACACAATTTCTCGATCCGCTGCATGAGAAATTGACATCTATAGGCTCTGACGCGAAAAGCAACCCCTTACTGATGAATGACGTGCGGGGGCTGTATATCTGGGGAGGCGTCGGGTGTGGCAAGACGTACATCATGGACCTGTTCCGCGAAAACCTACCGAGAGGTATTGAGAGCTGCCGTATGCACTTTCACTCGTTTATGAAAGATGTTCACCGACAGCTGCACAAGAGCCGCATGCTTGGAAACCAGGGGAAGCCATCGGACGTGGCTGATGCAGTTCAGAATGTCATTCAGGGGGCCAACCTTCTCTGCTTCGATGAGATGATGGTTACAGATGTCGCCGACGCGATGATCCTCAAGAGAATATTCAAACATCTGTACGAACGAGGTCTTTGTCTCGTGACAACATCAAATCGCGAACCGCAGGCGCTCTACCAGAATGGCTTAAATAGAGAACAATTTCTGCCTTTTATTGATCTGCTGCTCGAGAGGTGCCATGTGCACAGCATGAAGGCAGACATTGACTACCGTTCCTCTGGGGACGCAAACACTTCACAGCCAAGTGATGTTTATTTCTTTCCCACCTCTGATGCCCGGCAGCGATCAAGATTCGAGGAAAAGTTTCGCGCGATGTCGAAAGGAAAGAAAGCGGCAAGAGTATCTATTCGAACAGACTTTAATCGCGATCTTTTTATCCCCAAGGCTGTCCTGCCGAGCAAAGTGTGCCGATTTACGTTCAATGAGCTATTTTGCGAGGAGCGGAGCGCGACTGACTACGAGGCGATAAGCCAGAGGTTCCACACGATTTTCATTGAGGACTTTCCGAAGATTTCGATCAAGCAGTCAAATGAGGTTCGTCGGATGATCAATGCGCTCGATGTGTTCTACCAGAACAACGCAAAACTTATCATTCTTGCTGACGCTGAGCCTAAAAATCTTTGCCTCGATGGCGACAACTCAACCGACCTCTTCACCGCTAACAACTCGATGATGCAGGCGATGTACTCGGAAGAGTTTCAAATTTTCAACACGATGGATGAGCAGTTTATGATCCAGCGTGCGCTCTCGCGGCTGACGGAGATGAAGTCCGCGAAATACCAGCTTGCGAAATGGAAAGGAAAAGGGTAAAAAAGTTTTTGAAAGGTGTTTTGTATTTTGTCAGCATGTATTAAAACTTTTTGCTCTAGTTTTCTCTTAATAGACATATTTCGGATGGAGAATCCCGTCAACACTGAAAACACTGCGCAGCTGGACACAGCGATGGCAAACATGGGCATCTCTCCGTTCCCCCGAGTTTCATCGCTCTACATCGGTAACCTCGGAACTGAAGTTTCAGAGCCACAGCTCTTTGACTTCTTCTCGCAGTACGGCCACGTCGTTTCTGTGCGCATCTGCCGCGATCTGCACTCACAGGCCTCGCTTGGCTACGGGTACGTGAACTACCAGAACAACGAGGACGCCACCCGCGTTCTTGAGACTTTGAACTACACGCCCATGCGCCCGGGTGGCAAGCCCATGCGTATCATGCGCCCACAGAAGGACGCATCCCTGCGCAAGACCACCAACGGCAACATTTTCGTCAAAAACATCAGCAAGGAAATCGATGATAAGAGCTTGGCCGAAATTTTCAACGTTTTCGGCTCAATTCTGTCGGCGAAGGTCGCGCGCGATAAGGACGGAACCAGCTTGGGGTACGGATTTATTCATTTTAAGGACGAAGCGAACGCCACAGCAGCGGTGAAGAAGATGAACGGCATGACGATCAACGGTGTCAAAATTTTCGTTGGCGAGTTCAAGCACCGCGCCGAACGCTCAAAGGAGGCTGATGAGACTTTCACAAATGTATATATTCAACCTATCAAAGCTGAAGTCTCTGAGGAGAAGCTCACGGAATACTTTGGAAAATTCGGCACTGTCACGAGTGTCTGCTTGAAGTCAAACGCGAAGTACCCAACTCAGTTCGGTTTCATGAACTTTGAGAGCCACGAGGATGCGCTCAAGGTTATTGAGGAGTGCAACGGCAAGGCCATCGAGGAAATCAGTGGATCCGAAGAGCTTATGGTTTGCCGTGCTATGAAGTCCCGCGAGCTCATCCAGGAACGACAGGCCAAGCTTGAGGACAGCGACAACTTCGAGTCAACCAACATCTTCGTCAAGAACCTTCCAGCCACCGTCGACGACGAGAAACTGAAGGAGATGTTTGCCCCGTTCGGCGAGATCACGACGTCCTCCGTCAAGTTTGACCCAGATTCAAAGGTCTCGAAAGAGTATGCCTTCATCGCATACAAGGATAAGGAATCCGCTGCCAAGGCTATCGAAAACATGAACGAGAAGATCTTCAGCGGTCGCCCACTATTCGTGACATATCATCAGACGCAGGAGCAGCGCCGTCGCTACCTTGAGCGCACGCTCGCCAACCCGATCGTTCAAAACAACTGGGCCTACCCACAGCAGCAGCCAATGATGCCGGGTCCGTACGGCATGCCGTGGCCGGGCCACCCAGGCATGGTCATGGGACCGATGGGCTACGGAGCTCCCCGCGGTGTGATGCCCCGCGGCGTTTACCCGCCTCGCATGGCGATGCCACAGCAGATGCGCCCACGCATGCCACCACAGGGCGGAGTTATGAACGCACAGGGCCAGGGACGCGGCATGATGTCGCCAAACACCGCTGCCCTTCAAATGCCTGGCCGCGCACCGCGCCCAGCCTCAGGTGCTGCCCTCCCGCAGCAGAAGATCATTCCAGGGTCCAGCGGCCAGCCACAGCTTACCTCAGCTGCCCTCGCGAACATGTCCCCAGAGGAGCAGAAGAACGCCCTTGGCGAGCGCCTGTATGCGACCATCCTGCAGATCCACCCAGAGAAGGCTGCGAAGATCACCGGCATGCTTCTCGAGATGGACACCGCCGAAATCCTGAACGTTCTGGAAGACAACAACGTGCTGCAGAGCAAGATCCAGGAAGCCATCTCCGTCCTGCGGGCACACAGCTCAGAGTAAGCGAGCTCTGCGTGAACGCAAAAAACCATAATTAAAAAAATCAATCCAAATTAAATAAAATCATAAAATTACAGCGTATTTTGCAAATATTGAGGCCATCACTGTGATACAAGTCCACGAAAATCAATCTGTCTTCATTTTTACAATTGAAATGTCGGATGTGATCACACAGCTCGCGGAGACGCTTGAGCACCAGAAGAAGCAGATAGCTGCTCTCGAAAAGGAGCTGCGCGATGGGAAGGCCCAGGTCAAGACACTTCGAGAATTCCATTCGGTCATGGAAGATGTGCAGGGAATAAACGCCATGTCACAGCGAAAGCTGCAGGCATCAGGCGCAGCTGACGTTCCGCAGATGACAGACGGCATAGCGGGCCTCATCATGCGGATTCATGAACTAGAGAACACCCACACATACTGGCGCAATGCGAAGAGCAGCCTTGAGAGTTCAGTCCATACGCTCGAAGAGCAGGCGCAGCTGAAGAGGGACCAGTTGTACGATGTCCAGCGTCAAGTTCTCGCGATTAAGGGCCATACGTGCTGGAACATGCGCAAATTGCACAAAGAGAATAGCTTTGAGTCGGAGAATCACACGGAAGAGCTGAAAAAGGAGCTTGATAAGGTATCGCAAGAAAATGCGACACTCGAGAAGTGCAATCAACAACAAACAAGTCTTATTGAAGAATTGACAGCCGAAGCGAGCGCCAACGCTCGTCTCCCTGACGACTACGCCAGTGCATGCGACCTACTCGAATCGAAAACTGCTGAGCTGACGGAGCTCGAAGAAGACATTGCCCGAGAAATACGCCTGTCAGCACAAAAGAAGCGCATTACCACGCAGAAGATGGCCATTCGTGACCCGGTCACGCAGTACGACGCGAAGAAGCGAGGCCTCCAGAATGAGCTTAAAAAAGTCGCTGAGTCTCGCCGCCGCGAAGAGAAAAATGTTCTTGCGCATGCAAATGCTATTTCGCAAGATATAGAAAAAGGAAAGGCCGTGGTCCAGATCCTGAAGTCGCATCTCACCAAAGAGAGACAGATTATTGCGGATAAAGGCGAAGGCGAGTTTTTCACGAAGCAAACAGACCTTTTGAAAATGATCCAAGAAGTCAGTGCGAACGCCAGTCACCTGCGCGAAGTTGACAGAAAAATCGAAAAGGCTGTCGATGATATTTCTGTTGTGCAAAAAGCTCGCGTCACGGCTGCAAAGAGCCATGCCCAGGCGAGCAAATCTCGGCTTGATGAGATATTGGTGCTTGAGTCTGACATTCAGGCACGTGAAACAGCGTTTAAGAACCAGAAAAAGCAGCTCCAGCGCGACAATGAGATCCTCGAGCAAGAATTCTTCCGAAAGTTCCAGCTCAAGCCCTAGCTATACTTAATGTGCAATGTGAACCAATGCGCTTTATCATACGCTATGAACTCAAGAAAATTATCTTTTTTGTCAAAATATAGAAGCCGATACTTAAATTTCTCTCAAGATACTCATGAACATCCGTGCGCAATGACAGTAGCTACAGTGGAAGCAACAAATATACTTTCAACCTTATCAAAGTGTACTCAGGCGCTTTTTGCTTCGCGTGAAGATATTGAGAGGGGCGAGGCTGTGACAGATGTAGGAGCTGAATGGAGGTGGAACGACATATCGTGCAAAAGCCCAGATAAGCTCATAGGCGCGCTTCGGCAGCTCAAGCGTATGGTTGTCACAGAAAGCGACAGTGTCTCGACGTTTCGGGAAGAGCAGCGAGACCAGTCACTCGACGCTCGTGGAAAGGCACCAAATTTTAGTGCAAAAAACGCCGACTCAGACTACCAGAATAAGGCGCATCGTTCAGTCTATCACTTTTTACACAAGTGTGGTGTTCTTAAGGCCGAGGTCTTTCCCATTCTCGAGGTCTGTTCCACAGAATTATCGCTCGCGCATGCAGAGGGTGAGCAGTTTGTTGGTGAGATAAAAGTTGAGCGATGTGCAGCAATACAGCGAAACGCGCTGCGGCTCCTGGTCGCACTGACAAGCCTCTTGTCTGAAGCCTCATGTGAAGCGGAAGAGCGGAAGATCATAGCGACGGAGTCACTCCTTACGCTCATCACAACAGCAAATCTGTGCGCTGTTCTGCGCCACGCGTCCACGCTCCTCATCCAAGGCTTGAGCGCATCATTATCAGAGAACGACTACGAGGTCGTCGATATGACGTTTCTCTTTCTTGTGAATCTCGCAGCAATCGTTTGCTTCGACAGTGTGCCGCTCACCATCAAGCGGCGCTTCACCGAGTCCTTCAGCGACAGCGGTGGTATTGAGTTCATCGTTCTCTTTATCAAGAAAAACTGCGAGCGCCAGCAGACCCTCGACAGCGCAACAACGTGGAACATGCATATCGTCAGCATTCTCGCCAACATATTTCAGCTCATTAAGACCCCTGCGCAGTGGTCCATTATCGCCCAAGAAATTTCAACTGCGAGTCATTTCGACTCAGAGATCTCTGCGATCGAGAACGATGGAAACAGTCCGACGCTCGAACAAGCGAAAGATTCCACACCTGTCACGCAGCCGGCGTATGCCGCACGCTCTCGGGCAAAGCCCTTGCTCGCCCGATCTTCCGGAAATGATGGACCTTCGTTTTTATGTGAGCATGGCACGGAGAAAAAGCTTGCCAGGCTTAACGAAATGGACCAAAAGAAGCGCCAGAAGTACCAGAAAGGTGCGAAGCGCGTGGTCAACAGTGATACAGCGCCAACCCTTCAAAAGCCCGAGGGCGCTGGACAAGCTGTTGCCATGCATATGCTGCATCAGTTTGACCGCATCATCGGCAAGCTGATGGATGCTTTTCTCGATAATTGTTTTTTCGAATGGATCACTTCGTTCTGGCCGCTTATATATCGCTGGAGCACTTTGGCGGACGACGGCACAGAAAGAGTGGAAGAAAAAGAAGCGCTCGCGCATGATGATCCATGTCCGCCGTTTGTGTCAGACACGTTCACCGTCCTTGGAAGTGTCATTGAGGCTATCCGTGAAAATATTCTCTACATTGGCTCGCAAAGCGCATCGGGCATGCTGCCCATCGAGGACGTGGAAAAGCTTTTTGCCCTCCGAGATAGATATGAAGCAATCCTCCAAGCTTTCTTCGGGATCGGGGCTGAGACTAGTGCCACACATCTGAGTGATATGGTCGAAGCACATAGCACAATTGAGCCATCGAAAGTGCGACCATTGGTGAAAATCATACCGACGGGGCTAAAGGTTGCAAGCGCCGTGCACAAGCGAAAACATCGACCGGCAATGTATGCCACGATACGATTTCTGTTTCAGTCGCTGCGTGCCGCAGTGACATTTTCCCACCTTGTCCCCGAAAAGTGGTACCACGTGATGATATATGACAGTGGACTCTGGACGAAAGCGGAATCATTCCTGCATCAAGCGTCAACCTCACTGGCTTCGATTACGCCAGGCTACCTCGCGATGCTTTTGCCCTTTGTGCATGTGTGCATATTGCTTATGGGAAAGCACGATGCGCTTGAGGGAGAGTCATCCGCAATTATTGCCATCGCGTCGAACCCGCAAAACATGTGGCCGTACTTCGCCGCACTTGAGCACTGGGCAGTGAATTCACAGGAGGCCAATCGCGCTATCCAGTATTTAATGTTTCAGATGCTCACGCTCCGCTGCCAAGGACCACTTCTCAATATCCATCTGCTGTACATACTGCACGATATAGTGACAAAGAGCGCAACAGCGGGTATCCAGATGGGCCAGGAAATGCGCAATTTTGCGCTTGTGCTCATTCGGGCCACCGTATCTGCAATAAAGGCGACCGGGCCCACGGCAGCTCTACCCCGAATGCTCTTTACACTTTCGAGCTCATCGTGGCATGAGGTAACAACGGTTGCATCAGCAGTGGCTGAACACACTGAGCGCGAAAGCAGCGTGATGAACCCCGTTGAGGAGGATGGCGAGGGCAATGTCGTCGAAAAACAGATCGAACCAGCAGTTGTTAGAAATAGAGACCAGTCGCTCCGACGCGAGGCAAAGCGAAAGCTCAGACCACCAACGCTCAAGAAGAAGAAAGAACCTCTTCGAGCACACAAAAAGAAACAATGCTCTCAAGCCGGTGATATCGAAGGGCTGGACGGGCCTGAAGATGATTTGTCATCGACAGTTGGCTCGTCAGCTTCTCCCGACGAAGCCACCGAGGCGTATGCAAATGAAGACGAAGTTCTTGCTCGTCTGTCAAGCATAATCGATGGATGGAAGCAGTCGCTCGAATAGTTCGCCCCGACTCGCTTCTTTCGTATACCTCAGAATTATAAGTTTTCGATCCTTGTTTTTCGAATTTTTCTAGACTGAACATATGATCCGAATTGTCGAAGCCAAGGGCCCCATGCCGACGAATTTTTAGTAAACTGCAGCATGCGCTCTTCCTTTTTACTTCACCATGAACCTAGCCCACAGTACGTCTGGGAAGCTACACTGACCATGGCACAGGAAGCCCTTGGGCGCCCTGGCTCCTTCAAGCAGCGTATTCCCATTGTCGATGATGCTCTGCACAAGATGAGCTCGGTAGTTCCATCTCTACTTGGAAGAAGCAGAGAGGAGCAGGTGGGACATTGGCAAAAGGGCTTCACGCTTCTCGAAAAGCTTTTTAGGAAAGCACCGGAGGAGAGCGCAGTCCCACCCCAACTGACGCTACGCGCGCTGAAGCTCTGGCATGCCGTCGAGTCGAAACAAAGCAGCCCATCGTGGCACGTCGCCCTTCGTGTGGCAAAGCATGCGTTTCATAACGTCGCCCCTGATGTGCTCTCTTCTGCGAGTCGCACCATCATAGAGCTTGGGACACGGGTCGAGCCCCTCCACACAGAGCAAAAGGCTGCTCTGAAGGGTACAAAGCAAATTTTGACAGGAAGAAGCGTTCCATTCTTACCTGTGTGCCAGTCACTTGATGAGCTTCGACTAGAGCGCAATGTCCTTCAAGCAAATCTCGACGAAAGCACAGAGAAAGACCGCTGCTTTTCGAGTTTGTGCTTTATGCGCATGCTACACATCGACGATACCCTGTCCCTTCAGGCAAGGCTGCAAGGCACGCCGACAATGGCGCCATCGTGGGCGGAATCCCTTTTGTACATGACACGACTACTAGCTTCAAGCCGACAAGGAAATACAAGCTTGAGTACACAGGACATCGAAAATGCGACGTTTACTTTCATTATGCAGTATGCCCCACCCAAAGCGGGCTCTGTCTTTGTTCAAAAGCACTATCTCGAGACACAAAGTCGCCACCAAAAGCCACTCGTATCGCACCAGAGTGCAACACTTGCTGCGCTCTGTAGTCTTGCTGCAGCAGAGGATTTCGAAACCTTTGGCATTTTGCTGGACAAAATACGCCCAAGCCCATTGAAGCGCGAGCTCGGTGCGGTCTTCTTCACAGGGTCTGACTTTGTCGATTCCCATCCGCAGAGCTACGATGTAGCGCTCCACAGCGATCGATTTGCCAAGTATTGTCAGCTCTATGAGAAATATTTTGCACGCAAGAAAAGTGACCCGCGAGGCACATCAGGTTCCCTACAGCCCGAAGATATCCGCTCTGCGATTCACAGCTTGCATGCGGCAGTCAGTGATATTTTCAACAGAAAACGACTACCGACTGTGCGCCTGGCATCGCTTTTCGCTGCACCTCGTAAAGAAAGTCAAATTATGGTGGCTGACGAAGCAGCCCAGTCCCCTGCAATTCAGCATGATCCGATCGCTGGCATTCCTTGCGCTGATCGAAGTGAATTTGTGCAACGGAGCTTGAATCGGCTGCTGACGCACGCTATTGGTGGTAATATAGCGTCGTCGCTCGATGCAGAGAAAATTGACATCCAGCTGCACCAGGAAAACCCCGTCCCGCAATACTCACGCACGGACGCAGACTTGGTCGATAGCGAGTCAATGCTCGAAACAATACTTATACACTCGAGAAGCAATGCGATGACGATTCGGCGACGGAAGCGTTCGAAAAGTGCACATGCAATTCTGTCAGATGCGCTCAAGCTCAATCCAGCCGCTGTTCCTATGCCGAAGATTTTACAGACACTGGCGCATCTCCGCGGCGGGAAGCCCGCAAGTGAGTTAAGTGTGCGCGGAGGCCTCACTGTGTCCAAGCCCAACTTCTGGAAGCACATGCTTACGCTTTGGCCGCAGCTCCGGCAAGACCATCCAGACATTCGTGCCGAGATGCTTGTGGCCCTGCATACAAAGCTTCTTATAGATGAGAGCCAATCTTTCGTGAATAAGTGCGCAAAGCGTTCACTGCCAGCAACGGATGAGGAAAGTCTTTGGAAGAAAGCTATGAACACTATTAATACAGATGACATTACGTCTGAGCTTGCTCCATATGTTTTACGGATCAGCATGTGCCACCCAAAGCGCTGGGAATTTGCGCTTCAAGTCTACGCCATCTGCTCTGCCCATGGATATTTTAATGACAATGAAAGTAAAAGAGACCTGCGCAAGCTTCTACGCCCATCGGACTTTGTTCACGCACTTTCGTTGGTGCCAAAAGCACCAGTGAGACACCCTTGTGATACCCATGCGCCGAGCCATTCCATCCTTCTGTTTACATTGAATCAAACTTTGCGAGATCGACATGTAGCTCCAAGCAGCACATTGAACTCGAGTTCACTCGTTGATATTCTCCGCTGTGAATTTTTCTGCCGGAAAAAAAAACTGAGGACTCATGGCTCAGCATCGTGGAAGCTCACCCTACAGCTTGCTGTCGCATATCCTGAAACTTTTCTCCACATCGAAGATGCAGCAAAATTTGCTTTGCTCGCTTTAGCCGAATGTAGTTCCCTCAGATATAAAAGTATTTCAGCGCCGACGAGCGACAAGATAGCTACAGTGCTTTCTGCTATGACACCAGAAGGATCAGCAAAATGCGTAGACCCGCTGAAAATATTAGATGGGTTACATGAAATCGATCAGATTGCACTGCAAAGTAAAGGTAAGGAATGCACAAGGGTCTCTGAGACTCATACCGACACTGCCTCATCTGCACGCATATCCATCCACCTACTTCAAATGATTCGCTTTGTCGCGCTTGAAATGCTTCGTGCATCTCTTCCTTCCACGAAATGCCCTCTTATAAGCAATCACTATAGCATGCTTCTACAGCAAGGGGCTCAAGTCAAGCGAGCGCTGGGAATGAGCAGAGTCGACACGTCTGTTGATTTAGTTGAGTCCCAATCGTTCATTCTCGCAGAATTACTTTGTACCGCGCTTTATTCAATACCATCATCTTTCCACCGTACAGCCGCACGCTTCCTAGGTGCCGTTCATCAGCTGTACACTCTCAGCCAGAAAAAAGAGGTTAATATGCCCAATGCACTCGTTCTTGCTGACAAATCCTCCCTGATCGCACTCAAAGAGCAAACGCTGGATAGCATCATGGAGCGATGGACTGATGAAAGCGCTTCAACAGCCTATGAAACTTTGCCCGTGCTCATAAATCAACGGACGCTTCCAGAGCACACGGAAATTGCGTCGATTACTCCCGAGCTTATCAATGAGCAGAGGCGACAGCGCATCAAACAGAGCGATGTGTACAACAAGCGGCTCACGTCGATTTTTGCAAACGAGGCAGTCTCACTCGTCCTGTGCCCACCGCGGATGGACTTCGTTGCTATCACTGCAAAGTATCTCGCGGACACACAGGAGCAGAGTAACCCCAATGAGATGCCGTGGGTTCCACAGTTCTGCCCGAAAATCAGCGCGTTGGACGCCAATTGCAGCGAAGAGTCAGCGAAGTCTATGAACGGGCCATCAATGGCCATCTTTGTATCATCCCAGCATGCAAGACTGAGTGAATCACCCTTAGCACTTGCACTCGCTCGACATTGTGCGCAGCCGAAGCCTGCTGTTCATTCCGTTCCAGGTTTCATTCAGTCCGCACGATTTCGGTACGTTGTATTTGCGGAGAGACTCGAGAAGGCTAAATCCGGTAAGGAATTAAATAAAGTGTGGGAAATCGATGCAAGAACCTTCCGCGTCATTCACTCAAGCGGCTATGCATCGGGCGGGCCCGTAGCCATCTGTCTCATGCAAGCATTTTTGAGAGGCACGTACCGCATCGACAGCATACTTGTCCGTGTCATTGGTACTGCAACTGATCTCCATTGCGACAAAAGCTTTGAAAACTACGATGATGATCTCGCTGATGCGAAACCAGTGGAATCAAACTCGAGTAAGTTTATGCTTGAGGTATGCCTACGTGAACCTCTCACGGATAGTCTCATCGCGCGCATACTAAAAGCTATTGGGCTATGCGTCGACTCTGGCTTAGAGCCTGATAGTGACACGTTGGCTAGCGATACACAAAGGGACGCTGATCCGCTCGCCATGGTTGAGATGCGCATCGGCAAAGACATTTTTGAAACAAGCCTGCCAGCAGATATCCAAAATCACGGGCATCTGTATAGCAGTGACATCTGCTAATGTTTATGTTCAATAGACCCGTTTACTTCGATAGAGTTGCATTACATAAAATTTTTTCTACTTTTGTACTTTTCAGAAAAACAATGTCTGCGCAAGTGGCATCGGCTCGACAAAAGGAGCTCTACGAGACGCTCCGTGCCCTCCAGGAGCAAAAAGGTAGACTGAGTCAGAAAACTGTTCAGCTGTCCTCGCAGATCCATGAGAATGACCTTGTTCTGAAGCAGCTCAACCTCTTGGAGTCTGACGACACTGTGTATAAGCTCATAGGCCCCGTCCTCGTGTCTCAAGAGCCAGATGACGGCAAACGCGTTGTGCAGGGAAGACTAGACTTTCTACAGAACGAGCACACAAAGGTTGAGGCCAAGATCAAGGAGCTCACCGAAAAGGAGGAGCGAGCGCTCAAGTCACTCGAAGACGCGCGTAAAGGTCAACATCTTGCTTCGTAAACTGTAGTCTGTGCAGACAGTCTTAAAAATTCAGCTTGAAGAATTTGAACTTTTAAGATTTTCTATATCCACTCGATTCCAATGGACCATCTAGAATACATCCGTGAAATCGGTTGTGAGATGGAGGGCGCCTTAGACAGCGCAGCCTACCAGATGATGACGGACAAAACTGTTCAGAATAATCGCCACTGCATGCTGCAGCGGAATTTCGTCGCTTCAAAAATCAACGAGTTCCAGTTCTTTGCGAAAAAGCTCACGTCCCTTTTAGAGAACAATGATGAGCTCGCGGAAATTCGGTCCATGAAAGCTACAAAATCGCACGAAGAAGCGCTGGCAGATCTGCTGCAGTGCGTGGAAAACCTGGAGGCGTCAGAGGGAAAGAAGAATATGGCATTCGCACGGGAGCATAGGGGAAAGGAGCCGTCTGACGCCGCAGTGCAGCGCCGCTTCTTTTACCGCATTCGACAGCCCACCGACATTCCCTCGGAGAAGACCCCCATCTCACACGGCCACTTCACACAAGATGAGTCTTTCGGCCGATATGTGGACTTCCGGACAGTGTTCACTGAGTACTGTGGCATCGTTCAAGCACTCAAAGAACACATCAGTCTGAGCAATGAAGAGCTTGCAAAGATGGAAATTCCGTCGTATGTTCATTTCATCGCACAGGCTGAGTTGCACCTGAGTAATTTCCCACGTCGAGTAAAGTATGGTGCATTTGCAGGCGGCGATACAGCCCAGCCAGAAGATGCTGCGTACCTGGAGTCTGACTTCGTACCGCGTTACGCAGCGTACATCCACCGCCTCGGTGACCTATGCAAAACGAGCCATCTTCGAGTATTCCCGCTTGACGTTGATATCATTCAGGAGGAAAAAGAAACCTTTCCCACTGCGATCGTTGAGACAAAGGCAGAGAATCGGGACTATCTCGATGTGGACAAAAATCTCCTCACAGCAGATTTTATCACAGCAGCCGAGAAGCGCGTCGGTTTTTGGATGAATTTTCTCAAAGATAGAATCCAAGCCACAGCCCGAATGTTCGAGAGGCGGCAAATCATCACCCCAGAGGAAGTTGACGCCGAGGAAGCCCGCGAAGAGCTCGACTTTCGGTTGAGCTTGAGCAATGTACAGCTGCCGCCATGGGCGTACGTTCTACCGGAGAAGGTACCGGCTCGCCCCAACGCGCCTGTCCCGCAAAAGGAGTCCGACGAGTCAGCTGAGACGAGTGCGCAGCCTGAGAGCGCCATACCACTATGGCTGCGAAAGATCAATGGACTCAACGTGCGGCTTTTCTGCCAGATCTGCAATCAGACGTATGCCGGCCCGACCATATTCGAGCAGCACTTCAGAGAATTCCGGCACACACAGTCTCTCTCGAGGCTCGGTATCATCAATATACCTGCCATGCACGGGGTCGATGCCATCGATGAAGCGAAAAAGCTGTGGACCAAAATCATCGACGCGCGAAAGCGAAAGCGTGCCTTCTGGACACCCGAGGATATGGAGTTTGAGGATGAGCTTGGGGACGTTCGCACAAACAGAGAGGCTGTGACACTGTGAAATCGCCCAGGTGGTCAGCGTGTATGTGCTGTCAAACTAATTGATCATCTCAAGCGAATTATTAGTAAGCATTCGAACTTTTTTTTGTACTCTAAAAATGCCGTAAGATCTACCTGACATGGTCTTTCGTTGCTTGTCCGGAAGGGATCCAGTAGCGGTGACTAAAGGTAAGGAAACTTCAAGTAAGAAGAGAGTGAGACCGAGTTTTCCGCTACACGCCTGCTCAAAATGTGAGTATACAGTGTGCCACTCGTGCTTCAACTACCAGTACAACATCGCTTGTGAGAAAAGTGGCACTTCATACGGCAAATGGCACGCAAAGCAGGCGCAATCTGAGACCTTTCCAGAGGTGTTCTCTGACGGCAACAAATGCCGCTTTTGCACAAAGGGAACTTTTCGAGAAGTTGAAGCCTCAAAGAACCTTGAAGCTTCGCACCCATTCGTTTGCCACGCTTGGAACAATGTCCGGAGTGCAGTCTCAGAGGATGCGAAGAGCCTGGTCGCATATGGTATGCCGTACTGGATGGACATTGAGCCGTTCGCGAGTGCACAGTCCCTTTGCTGTGCGAGAAATGACTCCTCCATCGATGCCTTTGTCAGTGGACCGGGCCTTCGCTTTCCGACTCTCAAATATGAAAGCACCGATGCTGAGCGAGAGAAAAAGGCAAAGCACTGCGTGCTTTACGCACTGGAAGGCACTTTTGTAAAAATTCTCCTCACACAAAAGAAGAATGCAAAAACAAAGCGAGCGAAGCCACCAGAATCTGGTACAAAGTTTTTCTACAGGACTTTTCAGAGTAATACAGACGACAAACTTGCGCAATGGTTAGTAGCCAGAGGAGATGGACCAGATAGATTCGCAGAAATTCGAATGCCACTCCACACAGAGAAGCCACTTTTGTACGTGCAGCTCAAAGACCATTCAGCACAAGACCGCAAACAGTACCTTACGCTAGTATTCAAGGTTGTCCCTAGCGCACAGTACGCAAGGAATCAGGCGCATGCGCATCAGCCGAAGGCGCTGCATAATATCTGCTACGGGCCACACTCACTGCATTCAGTCGGGATGCATTCCAAATCTCGAGAGTTCCAGTCGCACGGAAACCTTGCGTACTGGCAGACGCATGCCCAAGCTGGCCAGAGCTTGCTCTTTGTTGATAGCGATGCAAAGCATACCTCGACGCGTATGCTTGTGCGGGCGCTGGAAGCGGATAGGGGCTTTGATACGCTGGCATTTGATGCGCGAGAACTGATCGCAAGCGAAGCGAATAGTAAAGTCCCACAGCTTCTCAAACTTTTTCAAGATGGTTTCTTCACGGAATCGACAGGCGCTGGCCCTACGTTAAAGTCAAGTGCCACGAACCTCTCAAAGCCAAAGTCGATCAGTGGTTTCTTCCACTCCAGCTGGCTTTGCGAAAACGGTGTGCAAGAGAGTCTTTTTCCTTTTGACTCCCGTAAGGCTGAGGCAGTGCGCCCACTTGTGGTGGCAGTGTTTGGCATTGACAAAATCATGCAGGGGCTATATAGCTCTGGCACAGAGGCTAACCAGCAGTTCTTTGCCGCGAAAAGGCACGTGGAAAATCGCGCAATGGCGAAAAACCGACCAATTCAGTGGATTTGGTCTGTCAACTGTGCCCTCAGCGTATTTTTGCCGTTTGTGTTTGACAATCTTGCGCACTTCAAGCTCTTTCAGCCCGCCAACTTCGGTGTATTCAGTGCCGCGACGGTCGGCAGCATGCACGGTGGAATTACACCATTCAGCGTCTTCGACCTCTCTTCGCACAAGCAGCTGGCGAGCCTCAATGCTTTCGGGCTGCACCTTAAAGCGATTGAGCATGACATTGCTGCGCCTGAGAGAGAAGAGGACCCAAGCCCGGTGGGCGGTGCCTTGAACACTGGCCTCACTGTCCTCGAGGCATCGAAAGCCAGTCAGAGATCACTATACCGCCCACAGCAGCGACCCAAGCGCTCGTTCGACGGCATCGTGCAGGCGCTATCGGACAATTTGCACAGATTTCTTCAAGCTATGCTGAAAGTGTACTTTGAAAAGGGCGACCACCAGCAGCAGTCAATCCGTGTCCAAATGATCCGTGATGCGATGCGCGCGAAGGGTTTCTTTCAGCCGGACAAGGAGCTGAGCGTTCTCTCCAGGGAGCTCAAGACGCACGGCGCGCTCACTGTGCGCAGCGACGTGTACACCTTCCACGACCCGGAGGAGCTCCAGCGAGCAGTGCTCGAGCGGGCGAATCGATCAGCCTGAGTAAGCGTTTGTGGCATATCGTCCCAATTTTAATTTTGCCCGTTTTCAACCGGCAATTTTTACACGTACGATGACCCCCGATGGACTTAGCTAAAGTCGCAAAGTCCACGTGCTGGCAGGTCAAACTCCCACAAAACCTTCTCGCCCGCCTCGAGAACGTGTCCGGTGAGTTCCACATCACCTCGTCTGGTGACGCAAGCAACCCGGGGTCAAAGATCGTGCAGATTGTCATCGACGACGAGCTTAGCCGCATGGCAAAAGGCCTCCACATTCTGCACGAGCACAAAATAGCAGACAACGTGCAGACGTGCCCCGAAAGCCTCGAGAACATCGACCTTAGTCACATCGGCGAGGCTGACCGCGCCGCGGTGCGGGAGAGCCACAAGAACATCACGTGGCAGCGCACTGTTTTCCGCGCGAGGCACAGCCTGCAGTTCACAGGGCTGATCCTCCCTGCCATCGACGGGCTCGAGCCAGCGCTCTGGCCCAACGCTACTGTGCTCCTCCACCGGCTCAAGCTGAACCTTCATGCGCTCTACAACTCGCACAACATTCCGGCAAAGGACCTGCAGCACGCCATATGCGTCCAGGAGTCTGAGCGAGCAGTGAGTGGCGTCTTTTATGTCGATCAGATGCACGACAGTGACCCTTCCCGCCCCTCCTGGACTGTTTGCAACAAAAAGGTAGAGCGGCTGATCTCAAAGCGGCTCACGGTGTACTCAAACTTTCAGTACTGCAGTCTCGAAGAGGTCCCCGTGACAAAAATGGGACACAGGCGCCTCGAGATACTCATGGAGGGGATACTGCGCCAGCAGGTTGAAGCTACTTCTGGGTCGACCTTTCATGGCCTACAGCTCTTGCAAGACGTCCTTCGAACAGCGTTGCAGAGCAACACGGATCGCAGCGATGAGGTTCCCGAGGACTTTGTGTGGAAGCAGCTCTGTGGGGCGAAGCTTGTGCTCCTCGCCTCGCACCTCGAGGCAATGTTACGGGCCGACTCGCCGCTCGCGCGCAGGCGCATTCTGCAGTTCCTGTGCAGCTCGACAATACGGCAGAGCATTTACTCCAGCCACCCGCTCTTTAACGTCGAGTCGAACCACGTGTTCCGCTCGCAAAAGATCTCGCTCGGACCTGGGATATATGCGCTCTTCATCTGCGTCTCTGACAGCTTCCGCGAAGAGAACATGACCGTAACGCAAGGCAACGTTTTCTTCGTACTGTATGGGTCGAGCATCACGCTCAATGCGCTCGAGGATCTGTACCACGAGGAGAACCTCCTGCGCTCGATCCACTCCAAGGAGCTCATTGGCAGTAACTTTGGCCCATTTTACATTGACCAGCAATTCTTCTTGGACCGGTACAACTTACACAAGTACCAGTCGAACAAGGCCGCCGACCTCGAGCAGGCAGCGTACGCCACGCCATTTATCATTCCAGAAGACAAGACACTGGACACCATTGACCTGGCGCCGGCCATGTACGCGGGCACGAACACTGGACGGCGACGCCGAAAAACTCTCCTGAAGAACTCGATGGACGACAGCACGCTGGAGGGCATTCTCCTCCGAAAGTTCCATGACAGCTCGAAGGAATCGCTCCAGGAGTCGGAGATCTTCGACCATTTCGGCGACTCCTTGCGCGTCAAGACGGTCCTGAACAAAATCGCGATGGTCGGGCAGAGCAGCGGGCGCCACAGGTCGTGGACGCTTCGCCAAGAGTTCACATGAAAATAATCGGAGTGATAAAAAATTTCAGTCCGAGCGAGAATACCTTTTTCTTTGATTTTCAGATTTTATTCGATGAATATATGAATCAGCTCAAAATTCTAGTGCAAGCACTCAGCCAGTATCGGGCGCATGGCAGCATGCAGCGTGACACAGCAAGCGTTATGCGATGTCTCAGAAGTCAGACATGGACCGCAAGGCCATGTAGCTCTCAAGCAGTGGCGTCGCCAGAAGCCCCAGCAGAGAAAAAATTTTCGTGTTCCCTCTGTGCAAAGCTATTTCTAACGAAGAGTGCCCTCGATAGCCACATGGTGCTGCGCCACAGCCAGCGCACCCCAGGCAAACGGCAGGGCACCGCAGCGGGTGCATACCAGAAGCCGCAGTCCTTCCAGAGCCTCATCGACGGGTACGAGGCGACTCACATCGAGCGCATCGACAAGCGGCGGTACTCGAAGCACCCGCTGATCATTGACGGCAAGCCCGAGACCGAAGAGGAGCGTAAGGCGCGGCTCAGGAAAGTCATCGAGGAGCGCGAGCAGCAGCGGCACAAATCAGTGAGTGTGACTGATATTCCGCTGGTGCTCGACTTAGTGAGTGCATGGGATACGTATGCCCTCAACGCGGAAGAAGACCGTAACAATGACCTTGAGGAGGGTGAGTATGTCCCACCACCATACATAAAATACACGCCGGTCACTATCGACGATATTAAGGCATACATCAAACGAAGAAGGGAGGAGCTCGGGTACGACGAAGACGCTGTCTCGTGGACGTCGGATGGCATTCCCCTGAGCGTTTTTAAAAGTGCAGCGTTCCGGAAAAACGAAAAGCAAAATGCAGAGCTCCAAAAAATACATTTTGGTTCGCGGCAGCTCGGTGGCATGACCGAGGAGAACCCGTACAAAAAGGATGAAAGTCCGGAAACTGTTGACCTTCCGTTCAAATGCCCGAACTGCGGGAAGGGCTACCGGTCAAAGATGTCTATGGAATTTCACTTCACGTCAATATGTAAGTCGAAGGGCGGCGAGGAGGCCAGCACAGCTGAGGCATCTCCAGCGCCGGCGAGCGAGGCAGCCGCCACGAATGATGCACCGAAAAAAGAAACTTTTGTCGAAGGCCCTTTGCCAGAGCCAATCTACGCATCGCCAGAGGTGCGAGAGATGTACAGAAAAGCAGAGGACTACGAGCCTGTGAACCCTTTCACGCAGATCAAAAAAGAAGACAAGGTAGACCTCGAGTCGCTCTCGGATGAGTGGCAAATACAGGAAAATCTGGAAAGTGTCATCAAGGAGAAAGCCGACGCAGCCATTCGGCATGAAAATGAGCCTGAGCACCTCCGACCGCTCGCGCAAACGAGCGCGCCGAGTGTTCAAAGTGGCAGTGAGTCTTATGTGGGAGATGCAAACGATGGAAAAGTAAAGGAAGTACAGAGCATCCCGACGCCCGTTGTTCGCACCTCGAGCAGCGCACCGAATCCGTTTGCAAAGAAGGCGGCCACCTCGAGTATCCCACAGAAGGCTGATGCGGGCCCTGAACGCGCTGCAACACCTAGCAAGCAAGCGCCTCCAACACCACCCGCAGCAAGTACAATGAACCCCTTTAAGCAAGCAGCATTGCAGGCGAAAGCACTCAAAGACGCAGGCAAGCCAGCAGACAAGGGCTTTGCCGATCCTGAGACCTTCAAGGCCGCGATGGATAAAATTCCTGCCAAGCACGCCGTGTCAGTAGAGAAGAAGCCGAATCACCTTCATGCTGAAACGTGTAACGAGGCGCTCAACCGCACATTCTCGAAGCAACCAGAGCTTCTTCGGAACTTCACAAGCCGAAAGCCCGTGCATCAGAACCCGTTCAAAATGTTCAGTGCCGCGAGAGACAATCCGCAAGTACCATCAGCCTCACGGAGTGTCAATGTACAGGAGCCAAAGTCAGTGAAGAAACCATCAAACCCCTTTGCACACTTTTCTACTAAGAGCACTGAGACTTTACAAAAGCCATCGGTAGAGTCGCCCGGCACTACTCGACCAATTAACACGCAAAAACCTCCTGTGCAGCAGGCGAAGCCAAACCCATTCAACTTGCCCCAAAACTTCAGCTCATCGCAGAGAGCACCGGCCAGCTCACCAAAAATTGCAAACCTTTTTGCACAAAAGCCTGCCACTGCGACTGAACAGCATCGACCAATAAATCCCTTTGCATCCATACCAACGCCAAGGTCCACTGTGGGCGCATCGCAGCAAACGGCAGCTACAACAAAGCAGACAAAGCCAACTTGCCCACAGTGTGGTCTCACGTTTCGGCTGCAAGCTGCGCTCGATTCGCACATAGCGTCGAGCCACACCGTCGCGAGTAGCTTGTACTCGGACACAGAAGTGATGATCTCAAGCGATGAGAATCCGTATCAGCCAGGAGGGGTTGTCCCAGTTATACCAGCTGATCCCTTTGCAGTCTAATGGCACCGTACGAGTAATCAACAACGCATAGTGCTTTCCGAAAGGGTAAAAAGTATACTCAAAGGTGTCTGTATGTAACTTTCGTAAGCAATAATTCTGACCTTTCGTGCGCATTTATTACTTTGCATACTTCTGTGATTTTCTACTCACATCAATGCATAGCAAGCATGACACATAAAGAATCTCTGCTCAAGGTGTGCCATCGCACTAGCATACGTACACAGAGCGCAATTCGAAGAGCCTTCCCTTCGCTTTTCGTACTCACACAAATGCGCTCTTTCGTCCCAGGCGGCTCTCCGACGCAAGGCAACACCTTTGGCATGCCCATGCAGCAGGGTGCACCCGGGGTCTTTCCACTGATGCCAAGCATGGGAACGGGTAACGCTCCTGTGAATCCCTTCATGAGCGCAAATGTTTTCTCACAGGCAAAACCAGCGCCGGTGAGCAGTGCACCTGCGCAGCCATCTGTAGCTGATGGCCCTGCCGAGTCCGCAGAGGCTCCAAAGTCTGACGGTGAGCCCCGATTTACGTGCGCAATGTGTGATAAATCCTTCCGACTCGAGTCAGCACTGATACATCACATGAAAATCAAGCACAACGAGGTCGTCGCACCGGGCTCGCAGCAGCCCGCATCTGGAGGAGCGCCAGAGCCCCCTATGTCCGAAGAGGCCAAGGAGAAGGAGAAGTACATTGTTGACAAAGCTGCTGGTGTGAACGATTTCGTCTCGCCAGAGTCAACGAACAGCGAATACGCAGAGAAGGTTCGAGCCGCCAAGCAGAAGGCGGCAAGCGCCCTTCCACCAGAGGAAGTAACCATCGCCTGTCACTCGAGCTGCATCAACTCGATTGTCCTGGTCGGGAAAATGGTCGATGTGCAGTGTGGGTACGTCTGGGAGGACCGTGTTTTCCAGTTTTCCATCGTCTGTCCATTCCGCGACCCGCCATCTGGCGAGTCTGATCGCGATACCATCATCGTGCGTTATCATCTCGGCGATGGAGAGGACGCGCGGGCACAGGAAAAGGTCTTTCGGGCACTTGCCGATGACGGAAAGAACGTCTGCGTGATGGGCAACATACGCATGAACCCACAGCTCGAGAAGGTCAATAGCAGGTACTACTACTACCCGCTCGTGTACGTGAGTCCGAGCTGTGGCTCCATCCAAGCGCTCGAGTAGTCGTAGCGATGTGAATACCATTAACCGTTTCGCACAGGATCCTGCTATTACTTCCGCTGGGCAAGTAGATTGCTAAGCGCTGTGATACAATAGCTCAATAGTTTGTCAATTTTTACTATCCACTTGCAATACTTTATGCATGGCCTGCGCCTGCTCACATTAGGCGCGTTAAGCCCCGCCTGGCTGTGTCGCGCGAGTGAAGACGACGTGCAGTGGGGCGAATCGAGTGGCACACAAGGCGTCCCCTTTCGGCTCGAGGATTTCCCACAGGACTCGTGGTTCACCACTTTCTTTGGGGATTGGAGCACACGGGAATCATACAGGCCGCCGCGTGAGAGCTCATGGCCCGAGACGCGGGCGGAGCTGGAGCACTTCATTGGGAAGCTCCGGCTTCGCTTGCGGACCTTCAATCACGGTAGGTGGGCGATCGTGTTCGCTATAGCGCTCTTTCTTCTGTATTTATTTCCCGGGCCGCCGTACATTATGATATGGATACTCATTGGCCTGTACTCATCGTACAATCGTTACCCAATATTTTAAAGGGCTGAGCAGGGGTGTGCTTGAGCTCGCATGCTCGGGTAAAGCCTTGAGAGGACGTAGGGAACTGCTAGTGTTGACGTCAAAGCGAAAGTTGTAGTAAGTCAAGTGAAAATTCAAGTACATACAACTTTCCTACTCTATTTTCACTCTTCTTTGTGAGATATTAGGCATGCGCTGATGCATTTTGGTGAAACCCATCTTCCGCTGCGAAGAGAGCTGACCCGCCAGTTTGGTCTCTATCGGCACAGCGTGCACTGCTGGCCATTTCTGCACAGCTTTGCCCTCCGTTCGCAGAGCGCACCGAGTAGTAGCCTGACTGGCCAAGTCTTTCGTAAGCTCCAGTGCCCACACTGCTCAAAAGCATTCCGCTTGCAGGCTGCGCTCGATCACCACATAATTGCAGCACACACCGCAGCGCCGGACACCTCGCCGAAGAGAGCGGAAGAGAGGAAAATGGTCTTCGAGAAACCAAAGTTCCTTGGCACGGCATTTAACCGCATTGAAATCAAAAGCACTGAATTAAGGCCGAAGGCCCATGAGACGTCCACACCGACGACTAGCGACCCCCTGGGCCCTGGCTTACTACCAGATAAGCGTGTTCATGCAAATGTCCCTACATTTTCAGCTACTGTGAGTAGCTGGTCAAGCCTACAGGGTAGTCTGCCGGCTAAAACGAGCGAAGGTGACTTTCCGGACATGGAATCTGTTCTTGAAATGGATCCCTTTGATGCAAAAGGGGTGCGCTTGGAAACATCTGGCGTAGAGCTACCGAATGCACAGTCAATAGCCATGGAGACGCAAGAGATGGTCAACGAAGAAGCTGAAGCTGTAAGTCAGACGCCAGAAATATCCATGCCAGCGAACCCCGGCGTTGAAACTCCGCCGAATCCGTTTAAACACGCGATTCGAACAGATGTTACGAACCCGTTCGCGCCGCAGCCAGACGGCAGCGGCTCCTTCAATCAGTTCGCGGCCGAGCTAAACAAAAAGCTCGCGATTGACGTTCTGAGCATTAAGTCAAAGGAGGCCCAGGCAGGCAAGAATGTCCAATTCACGCCTTTCACGCCCAAGGGTGCATTTCCTGAGGGCCCCAAAGCATTCGCGACGCAGAGCTTTGTCCCGTTTGCCTTTGGCAAGGGCCCCGAAAAGCCGCAGAGCCAGGCACAAACGATGAATGACACAGTCGTGTCCTTCGTGCAAGGCCACGGCGTGGAGAGAGTGCAAAGCGCGAGCCCGTTCAAGCACGGGATGCATCGCCAGCTCGTACCACCGAGCTCACCGTATGCGCCTGAACGCGCCCCTGAAAGACCGAAACTCATCCTCACTGCTGAAGAGGAGGTCTGCCCACCCACCGAAGCACAAACGACGGATACCTCCACACCACTTTATGAGCCAGAACCGCAGCGGCTGCCATGCCCTCGCTGCCCCAAGATTTTTAAGCTTGCAGAGGGGCTTGTACAGCATATGGCCCGCTGCCACAACGTGGAGCTATCGTTGCGCGAAGCGGAGGAACTTAACTTCATCCCCCGTGGAAGCTTACCGCAGAAAGACAGCGCTCGCCAAGGTTCGACACCGGAAGGGGCAGCAGTAGAATGGACCTCCGTGGAGCACATCCGAAAAGAGTTCATGGCTGCAAAGAAAAAGGAGAAAGATATGCCGTTCCACGAGAACCGGTTCATCGCCAAGCATTACAGCACAGTCAGCTCTGTGTATCTCATGGGCCAAGCGACCAACGTCACCACCGGAGTCATCGAGGGCCTGAAGTTCGCCCACTTCACCCTCACAGTCCCGTTCGAGTCGCCCCCCGCAGGCGAGGTTTCAAGCGATTCGTTCCAAATCCTCGTCGACTGCACGCCGAAGAAACCTTCCAATCTGAAAATGGCCACTAATGTATCTGAACGCTCGAAAGTGGCGGCGCATCGAGTGGCTCGGCTGCGGGAGTACATTGAGAAGCAGGTAGCCGAAATGGAGAGCTACGTCCGCAGTGTTGCGCAGGAAGGGAAAACTGTGTACGTGCAGGGCTGCTTCCGAATGAACCCGCAGTGGGTCGAGGGAAGGATGCAGTACCTCCCAGTTATTCTCGTGACACCAGCGGCTGGGCTTATTAGTGCAGTCAATTTTTGATTCTTTCGCGCTACGGGGCCAACTGTCAGCGGCATAGACTGAAATGCCATCTCATCTTTTACTCTGTCTGGTATGCTAATCATGGTCAAGAACAAAATATAACCTATTCTCAATGCTTCTTACTGGCAATCTTGATCCGGTGCGCATCGATTTCCCCTTCGAGCTCACCCTGTGTCTCTTCCCGTTTTTAGCGCTCAGCACTTGCCTTCCCATACATTCCCACTTTCTTATTTCTATATCCCACGTATGGCGAGTGCAAGCTTCACCGTTGACATTCACATGAAACTTCGGCAACTGGTGACGAGCATCACAAGCAAGCTCCACGTCTCGGCCCCGAAAAAGGCCGCAGAGAAGGCCACTAAGCCCAAGCCCACCGTGGCGGAGCCGAAAAATGACGACAAGTACTTCCTCAAAGACGCTGTCAAGGGCCAGGTCGTGACCCGCTTCCCGCCGGAGGCCAGTGGGTTCCTGCACATCGGCCACGCCAAAGCTGCGCTCATCAATTTCATTCTGCGGGAGAAGTACGACGGAAAGCTCATCTTCCGCTTCGACGACACCAACCCAGAGAAGGAGAAGGACGAGTTCGAGGTGTCCATCACGCGCGACCTCAAGTGGCTCGGCGTCTCGTGGGACATCGGGCCGACGCACACGTCCGACTACTTCCCCGAGATGCTGCGCTTCGCGACGCAGATGATCGAAAAAGGGCTCGCGTACGCCGACTGCACGCCGACGGAGGAGATGCGAAAGTTCCGTGAGACCAAGCAGCCCACGCCGAGCAGGGACAACACCGTCGAGGAGAACCTGCGCCTGTGGGACGAAATGCAGCGCGGCACGCCCGAGGGCCAAAAGTGCTGCCTCCGCGCGAAGATCGACTTCCGCGCCGCGAACGGCGCGCTCCGCGACCCGACCATCTATCGCGTCGTGCTCGACCCGCCGCACCTGCGCACGGGCACTTCCTACAAGGTCTACCCGACCTACGACTTTGCCTGCCCCATCGTCGACAGCCTCGAGGGGGTCTCGCACGCGCTCCGCACGACGGAGTACAAGGACCGCGACAAGCAGTACCAGTGGATCGCCAAGGCGCTCGGCATCCGCTGCCCGCAGCTCAACGACTACAGCCGCCTCAACATGGAGTACACCGTCATGTCGAAGCGCAAGCTCACGGAGCTCGTGCGGCACAATGTCGTGATGGGCTGGGACGACCCGCGCTTCCCGACCGTGCAAGGCCTCGCGCGCAAGGGCCTCGCAGCCGAGGCGCTCCGCCAGTTCGTCGAGGTCCAGGGCATGTCCAAGGTCATCAACGTCATGGAGTGGTCCAAGCTCTGGGCCATCAACAGCAAGATCCTCGACCCGATCGCGAAGCGGTACACCGCCGTGAGCGCGACGCACTCGTGCGTGTGCACCATCGCCAATTTCGATGGCAATGTCCGCACAGACCAGAAACTCTGGCACAAGAAGAACCCGTCGCTCGGCGAGAAGCCTATCACGTTCGGGCCCGAAATTCTCCTCGAGTCCTTCGACGTTGCGCTGCTCCAGGCGAACGAGGAAGTCACGCTGATGGATTGGGGGAACGCGTTTATAGATAAAGTCGAGTACGAGATGGTCGACGGTCAGCCCAATACGGCCCGCGGCCCAGTGCGCTGTATCGCGACGCTGCACCCAGAGGGCGACTTCAAGACGACCAAGTACAAGCTCTCGTGGCTCGCTGCCGCCGCGGACGCCCTGAAGATCACGTGCGTCGAGTTTGACCACCTGTTGAGCACCAAAAAATTCGACTCGGGCATGTCGACCGAGGAGTTCCTCAAGACTGTGAACCGGTCGTCGCGATATACGCAGACGCTCCGCGGCGAGGTGCCGTTCGCCGATGTCCACAAAGGGCAGACGCTGCAGATCGAGCGCCGCGGCTTCTACATCGTCGACGACGTGCAGAAGGATGCGAACGGTGGCAGCCTCGTTACCGTTTTTGCCATCCCCGACGGGCGCACAAAGGTCAATCACTTGAGCGCGAAGGCGCTGTGCACTGCTGCATAGAATTGAGATCTCACACAAATTTACTTTGCAACGCTCAGATTCTATGATTTTATTTCATTTTACTTTGTGAAAAATGCGTGGGGCTTTGCAAGTAACGCGGCTGTGCCTCGCGAACACCTTCCCGTACCACATGCGCTACGCTGACCTCGAGCTCCCGACGCGCGGGGAGTTCCCGCACGGCCTCGAGTCCCCGCAGTACATCAAAAAAATGGACAAGAACCTGCCGTGGTACTTCACGCACTACCGCGCGATGCACATCTGGCCGCGGGACGGCGACGGCTGGGACGACCTGAACGCCGAGGAGCGCCACGGCGACCTCCACATGTACTACACGCTCGCGTGGTGGAAGCTCGGCGGCGACATCGTGGACCCGAACTCGTGAGCCCATTTCTTGTTCTGGAATTGGCTGTGGTGTGTGAATAAGTACTTTCCGTATGATTTTTGGGTCTTATTTTAGTAATTTCCCTCTTATTCCTCAATTTTTTATTAACTGCATTATGTCCCATCCGCAGAACGATCGCGACGATCGAGAAGAAGACACGTGGGAAGACGACTTCTTCAGCTCGCACACTGACAAAAAACCCAAAACTTCGAAGAAGACCCAGCCCGGGCTCGGCTACGACGACTCGACCTTTGTGCCCCCGTCCTACCTCGACGACGACGTGACCATCGAGGAGGTCAACGAGGCCGAGCCGACGGCGGCTGACCGCTGGGACTACACGGTCGGCACCGCCCGCGACCCCTACTACGCCCCGACGCCCGGCGGCTTCACTGTGCGCGACCACACCGTCGTCGACGGCACCGTGAACCGTGAGTCCGGTGTCCACAGCAAAAACCAGTACTCCGCGTTCACGCCGACGGCCCGCTACCACACGGAGGACGGCACGGTCCACGACGGTGGCAGAAAGTACTCGTATGAAGAAAACCGCAGCCGCTGGGACCGCACAGCGCTCGATAACCGTCGCCGCGACGACCGGCGCACGAAGCGCGGGGCAGACGGCGCGCGCATCAAGACCGCCGACGAGCTGCGGCGCGAAAAGAAGGCCCGCGAGGAGCTCGAGCGGCTGCGCGCCATCTACGAGGAGCGCAACGGCGTCATCCACCCGAGCGAGATCGCTGCACTCATTCCAGAGGGCTACGTGAAGGTCGGTCGACCGGAAGAGATGGGCCCCCTCAGCCACCAGAACGTCCCGGACGAGGCTGAGGAGACCCCTGCTGAAGATGCTGAGAAATCTGAAAATGCCACAGCACCCGAGGATGCTGAGGACACGAACAAAGCTGATAAGGACAAAGACCAGAAGGGCGAGGAGCGCATCGACGTCGGTGACGTTGGGCAGGACCTGCCGAAGCTGACAGAGGACGACTACGACTTTTTTGGCGCGCTCTTCAAGTTCAAGGACGTGACTGACGAGGAGATCATTAAGAAAATCGTCGAGTGGCGCAAGCTGCTCGCGCGCAAGGAGAGCGAGGCTGCGGGCGTGGGCTTCGACCGCGCGAAGGGCAGTGGTAAAGAGAAAGTTCACAGCCAGCTGCTCCAGTACTCGGAAATTTTGACAAAGCGCTTCCTGCTCCGCATGAAGAACGGCACGTCGAACGAGCGCCGCAGCGTGTTCAAGTACTTCAATTTTATCGACCCCGTCAAGTTTCCCTTTCTGAGCCCGTCCTTCGTCTCGCTCTTCCACCACCGAACGCTCGACGTTCTCCTGCAACGGTCGATCGAGCGCGGCAAGCCATACCTCGACGAGGGCCAGCGCCACCACCTCCTCAAGATGGTCCCGAAGACGCTCAAGTACCTCGCGGACCTCCCAGTGCCCATCATCGTGAGCTTAATTTCTGGGAACGAGCAGGAGGCCACGCTCGCCGACACCGAAAAAGCGAAGAAGCGGACGACCTTCGTGCTCCCGGGCGAGACAGCGCCGGCGGCCGCCCCGCGCGAGCTCACCGTCGAGCAGACGGAGCACTTCCACCGTGACGTGTTGTCCGTGAACAAGATCCTGCAGGTGGCCTCGCCGCTCCTGCTCTCGTCCATCAGCAAGCGCCTCGAGAAGGCCGAGGGCAAGATCCTCGTGGAGAATTTACTCAAAAACATCCCGGGCGGCAGCTTCCTCTCCTTTGTGAAGAAAAACCTTTTTTTCGAGATTGAGGAGAAAAACGAGCGCACCAAAAAGATGATCGCCGTGCTCTTCGGCGTCTTCCTGCAGAGCGAGCAGGGCGAGGACGAGCTCAGCGACTTCTGGTCGACGATCCACGACATCCTGTACCACGAGGAGTCTGTGATGGACGCGCTGCCGCCGGAGCTCGGCATCCAGCGCCCGAAGGGCTTTATGACGCTGCGCGACGGCTCCCAGCTGCGCGACTTCCACCTGCACCAGGTCGGCTTTCTCGTCATCCGCCTTTTCTGCGAGACTGTCTCCGCTCACGTGCTCCTGCCGTACCTGCCCTTCCTCGTGCGCCTCCTGCGGCCCTTCTTCGACCTCGTGCACGACCGCGACGAGACCGAAAAGTTCCAGTGCTACCCGCTCGCGGCGTCTGCGGCCTACGCCTTCACATCGCTCGCGAACATTTTCAGCTCCTTCGGCAGCCGCGAGGTCTCCAGCTGCTTCACGGCGTGCATGCCGCTGCTCTCGAAGCTGGCCGTGGCGTACGGCTCGTCTTTTCTCTCCTCGACGTTCTCGACGTCGATCGACATCGGTAAGAAGCGGCGCCGGACGATGCCGTTCCTGCGCGCGATCTCGGCGCTGCTGCCGCACATCGGCGAGGGCAAGCAGCAGTTCCAGTGCATCCAGTTTCTATCGCCGTTCCTCTTCTACGAGCTCAACGACGCCAAGAACCTCGCGATCGACGCCGAGATGCTCCACGAAGCGCGCAAGCTCGAGGAGGCGTTCGTCGAGGAGACCGCCGAGCCCGGCGACGGCGCGAACTCGGCCGAGAAGATCAAGCTCGTCTCGCAAAACATCATTATTGCGCTCATGAAGATCATTGAGAACTGCGTGCGCACGGAGGGCTGCGACGCGACGTTCCTCGAGACAAAGCTCTTCCCGTCGTTCCTCACGATGTACTGGAGCAAGGCGAACCTCGCGCACTTCTCGGGGCTCACGCTCCAGAACATCGACCCCGAGGCAACGTCCGACGGGACCCTCTCGACGAGCCAGTACAACTTCACGACGTGCCGCTACCTCAAGTGCCTCACGGCGACGACGCTCGCCTTCTTCTCCGTCTCGCGCAAGAAGGCTGTGGCCAACGCGCTGTTCCAGTCCGCCGTCCAGTTCTTCGCGCCGCACTTCTACGATGAAAGCACTTTCTACAGCGCCGTGTCGCTCCACATCGTGTCTGGCATCGCCCACGTGCTCGGCCAGCGCTACAGCCTCGCGCCCAACTTCTTAGACGCGAAGAACATCAGCGTCGACGAGGCCACCG
The DNA here is from genome assembly GCA_964019655.1 of Perkinsela sp. pyNocScin1. Classification (NCBI taxonomy): domain Eukaryota; phylum Euglenozoa; class Kinetoplastea; order Prokinetoplastida; family Perkinselidae; genus Perkinsela; species Perkinsela sp. pyNocScin1. The sequence continues at coordinate 613,511 of CAXHTR010000008.1, forward strand.
CGAAGAGCCTCCTGGAGGGCGCGCTGCACATCTACCGCAACCAGTACCACAGCAGCTCGATCTACTTCTTCCCGCCGTACCTCCACCTCGTCACGAACTACTTTATGAACTTCAACTTTTCGCTCATCTCGTCCGCGACCTTCGCGCTCGCGACGTGCGTGCTTTTGTTCTCGTCCTCGACATACATGCCCAAGTTCCTGTCGAGCGTGCTCAGCACGGTCCTCGACGGCCTGCGCGTCTCGGCGTACGCCGAGAGTGCCACGACGTCGGCGATGGTCACGTTCTCCCAGGCCAACACAGCGCGCTTCTTCGTGCCCGTCACGAACACTATTCCAGCGCGCGTCCACGCCGCGTGGCTGCTCGCGCTCATCGCGCCCGTCGTCTACTGCCTCTCTTCCGTGCCCCTCAGCGGCTTTCTGTACACTGCCGAGACTGAGCTCCAGATGGTCTACAAGAACCCCTTCCTCGCCGTTTTCAGCGAGGGCGTCGAGAACACGGCCGTCACGCACCTCGACGCCATCGAGGGCACCATCCGCACGATCCCGATCGTGCTCGTCGAGAAAATCAAGGACGAGGGCGAGTCAACGTTCCTCTCAATTCTGCTCTACTGCCTCGCAAGTGTCTTCCACCACAACTCGCGCATCCGAGAGACGTGCTGGGGCATTCTGCGAGCGCCCGACCAGGCGCACCCCGCCGACAGCGCGATGCGCTTTTTGCAGGCGAAGGCGCCGCTCAAGGCGCCACTGCCGGCCACTCTAGATGCGCTCGACGCCTCCCTCATCGGCGCGCTCATGCCCGCCATCAAGTCCGTGCTCTCGAACCGGAACTCGCTCGTGCAGTACAGCGCGGTGCTCCTCGTCGAGACCGTCGCCAAGTACCTCGCCGTGCGCGAGGCCGAGGGCGACCTCGGCCTGGTGTCCGAGGCGGCCAACCGCTCGTTCCAGGCTGGCCTGCCCGCGCCCGTCGTCTACAACCAGACATGCTTCGCGATGCTCGACCTCCTGCAGTCGCCCTTCCGCGTGCTCCGCGCGGAGACTTCGCGCTGCCTCTCGTCGCTCATCACGTCCGCCGCCTCCGCGCCCGAGATCTACTCGATCTTCGACTTTCTGAAGCAGGCTGTCCCGATCGCGCAGCACTCGACGTCCGCGCTCGTGCTCTCGTCGTCGTCCTTCTGCGACCCCATCAGCCTCCTGCAGCTTCTGCTCGACGCGTTCAGCAGCGAGAGCCGCAACATGCGCAACGCCGCGTGCGCGTGCATCGCGAGTATCGCCATGTCGATTTCGTACTTTGTCACGCCTAAGGCCGTCGAGTTCCACAATTTTCTCTACCTGCCCTTCGTCTTCCTCCTGAACGAGTTCCGCACGCCCGTCGACATCGTCCAGCACTGCTGCCTCAAGACAGTCTCGTTCATCGTGTGCCGCCTCGGCTGCCGCGGCAGCGTGCGCCAGGAGTACGTCGTCCGCTACGACGCCATCGCCGACGGCGGCCGAACCGACGCCGACCGCGTGCGCCTCGACCGCTCGATGCTCAGGCACTACCTGCCCTTCATTGTGCAGCTCCTCGCCGGCGCGCTCATCAGCGTCGAGCCCTCGATGCGCCAGCTGGCAGCAGACGTCATCTTTCACATGAACTGCGCGCTCCGCGCGCAGTCCCTCGAGGGCCCGATGATGGAGGGGCACCGCTGTGTGATCGAAGGCGGGGAGGGGTCCACACGCGCGCTCGTCACGCCGAACTCGTACGCCACTGAGGCGTTCTGCACGCACCTCTTCAACCACATTGTGCCGATATTCGTTGACATCGCGAAGAGCAACGCCGAGGAGAGCGTCAAGAACCGGAGTGGGCTGTCTGGCGAGGGCAAGGGCGTCGTTATCAACGCGTTTCTGAGTTTCAGCCTGACGCTGGGCGTCGGCAAGCTCGTGAACTACGTCGTCGCTGGGCTCTTCCACCCGTCGCGCTCGATCCGGAGCGGGTACTGGCGGCTCTTCAACCATCTGTCGGTGCACCACGGCGACCGCATGTTCGCGTCGTTCCCGCCGCTGCTGCAGCAGGCAATGGCAGCGCGGTTTGAGCCAGACCGCTTGGCGGCAGAGGGCCGGTACGGCGCGGTCCAGGACACGAGGCTGCAGCTGTCTGCCCTGGCAGTGATTCTGTAGGTCAAAATTTCACAAAAGTGTAAGTGGGGGAGAATTTCAATTTTGGGGGGGACTTTGATATGTTTATGATTGAATGACTTTTTACGCATAAATGTGCAAGCAGGGGTGTCTTACTCTTAGCCAAAGAGTGCAAAATGAAGTAAGATCATAAGTAAGATAATGGTCTTATAGTTGAGAACGGCTATAAATTGTCTCTCGTGATAGAAAGCGTATGCAACGAAGACCCTTGTCGAGCAAAGGACAATGTTCTGTTATCACCTCTTTTTAATGCGTGAGAGAATAAGAATCAACCATCTTTTTCATCCTTCAGTAGGACGTTGGCCAAAGAATGTGCACACAATGGCGACGAAATTCCGATAGGTATAACGCCGCTGTTCAGTGTTTCGAAAGTGAGGTGAGATCAAAAGTTCCACTTGTCCACTACCAATCGCCATGTCATATGTAGAAACTCGAAGCATAAAAATATAATCCTCTAGTGCTTCGCTGCCAAAGCGATCGTCCAACTACAAAATCAGCCACTACGTGGGAGGCCTGCGGCGGCGGTCTTTCTGGAGCGTTGCGGGCCCAAAAGTGTTCTGATCGTCACCCTGCTTGAGCCCAGCGACCATGCGTGAGCCTCCCTGGGTGGTTTCTTCGTCCCGCATGAAGGGATAGTGCAGCCGCGCGCTCACAAATTTCGATGGCTTGATGTGCTCGCGCAAGACATCCCGTCTGTAGAACAGCATCCGGCGCTGGCGCTTCGTCTGTCGGACCTTTTCCTCGAAAAACTCGGAGCTGCCCACCATTTTCTCTTCGATCGCTGTGTCGTAGGATGCCAAGTTGTCGAGGAGGAACTTGTCGAGTGTTCCCGGGCACCTCGACAGGTAGTTTGTGACGTCAGGCGTGGGGAGGTGGTGCACGCGCTCCTCGAAGATCGCCGGGTCGCTGCGCGCGTATACTCCATCGATGGCCTTTTGCAGGGTTGACTGCAGGTCGCCCTTCTCTTTCTCGACGACCGCCTTCGTCCCCACTGGCTTCGTGCCGCTCTCAAGGCGCTCCAAGGGCTTCTCGAGGGAAAAGTAAAAGGAATCGGAGGGCTTCTGCTGCCCGCCTTCGAGCTGGGGCGGCGGGGTTCCCGGCTGCGTGATCCAGGCGGGGTACGGGACGTTGTCAGAGATAGGTAGATTGTGCGCCTCTGGAACAAATTTGCTCTCCACTACAACCCGCTCCGCCACGCTCAGCGGCGTGAAGCTGAGGCGCTGGAGGTCGCGCATAGACAACGAGTCATCCTCGAGTTCGTTCGCTGCGTTGTAGACCATGTCGACCATCAGGCGGTGGATGCCCCGCCCGGTCTTTGCGCTCGTCTCGAGGAACGGCAGCTGATCAGCGCTGTTTTCGCCAAGCTCTAGGCTCTGCTCGATGGCGTGGAGTTCTGCAGTAACAGCGGTGTGCATTTCGCGGAGATACGCCGCATCGACTTTGTCGACTTTTGACGCCACAACCGTGGTGGGTATCCGCTCGGCTCGCAGCCACGCGTAGAACTCCTTGTCCCTCGTCGTCAGGCAGCTTGGCTTCTTCGAGCTGTCGAGGACAAAGTACGCCATTTGCAGATTGCGGCGGGAGCTGAGGTACTGGCGCGCGAGCGCGTGCCCGCACAGGCGCTTGCTTCTCGAGAACATCGCGCTCTTCTCCCAAACGCCGTAGCCGACCGAGTCGGCGATCATGAAGGCGTCACCGACGCAGAAGAAACGAATCGTCCCCGTGTTGCCCTTTTTGCTGCCTGCACGCGCCATTCTCTCGTTTCCCGTGATGGCCTGGATGAGTGAAGACTTTCCGCTGTTGACTGGGCCGCACAGGCACACCTCAGGGTATGACTGCCTGTGTGATGGGAGAAAGTCCAGACCTGGGGCGCTTTTCATGAACTGTACGCCCTTTAGAAAGACTTCAGAGGCAAGCTTCTCTATGCGCTTTTCACGCGCGCTCAGCGCTTTCGTGACTGCCGGCGAGGACACAGACGCGCACCATTGCATGCAATCTAGAAGAAAGACTGAAGTAGAAAAGTTATCTGTTAGGGAAATTCATGCTCTCAATTTCACATGTACACTACTCACACGCTTTTCGGCCTTGTTCGATGTCATGAAGGATGTTCGTAACGATGGCCTTGTTTTTCTCCGTGCCTGGAAAGCCGACGACGGACAAGATTGCATGCTTCAGAAGGTCACTATCCGACATTTTCGATTCACGCGTTGGAGTAGAATGCTCCACCATGGCATCAGTCTGTGTCAGCACTGCATCATGGTGTGCCTCACTTAGCTCGCTGTCGCTCGAGGACATCGACATGAGTATTCATAAGTAAGCACCAAAGGCCAGATAAGTTCAATTTACCTCAAAGAGAAAATTTGAGCGAAGTTTTACTCAATCTCTCTATTCGCCACTCCTCGTTTAGTTCGAAGAAAGGCCACCGTATGCACATGCGCAGGCTTGTTTTAGATAGCAAACTCCTGGATGAATGATTCAGGTAGCTTGAAGTACCCTACCCCGGGGTTGGAGATCATTGCATTGTTGCCCCTGGAGGTGTGGCCACCCCGTGTGCTTTGGAGTGGGGCTTTTCCAGAGTGACGGCCTTTGTGATGCAGCTGTGGGTGATTCATCACGTGTTCTGCATGCGCATTTCGCTGACTGACATGCTTTCCAGCCCTCAGTTGGCCTCTTGGGGCCATCCGCGATGGTGATGGCCACCGCTCGCCGCCATCCTCACGAGATACATAGTAAGAACCAGGCGATTCTCGGCCGGCATAATCCAGCTCGTAGCGCTCTGGGCTACTGTCATCCTCCGAGGTTGCGCTTTCATCACTGCTTGTATACATCGGAGGAGAGTTTATCATACAGTCTACAGCATGCATCTTCATTTCATAATACGGATCAAACGGATGAGTTGGAGGCGATGGAAAGCGGCTTATCCGTAGACTGTCACTCGGAGATGGGCACATGTCGCGGTCAATCGAATCCCAGGTTTCAGGCGGTGCCACTGTGAATGGGTCGTGCATCTCTTCGTGTGACTGTCCAACAATATGATCGTCGTAGTAATGGTGTCTGTGACCTGAAGCGTGATGATGGTCACCAGCGCTAGAGAGCTCATGCCAGTGATGCGCATTGTCAACGCCGTGTACATATGTGTAATTCGCGACTGGAAGTGCAGGGTGATGGTGAATCTCGGAAGCGTCATGGAAAGAGCTATGCGGCTGTACTGGTCTTGGAGGTCCGGAGCCATCGTGTGCTTTCACGCTCACGAGTGCTAGGATGCCCGGTGCTGAAAAGATCATGCAATCTTTCTAAATAATGCTTACACAGAAAAAGATATACGAATTTTAGTGGAAGCAGTTAAACATGAATATCAGTTAAAAACAACAAGTCCCTTTTCCCGCATCGATAGCGTCAAACAGATGTTGTATAATTCGCTACACTCAAAGCCAATGCTCCGAAGGCACTCATCAACTAATTGAATATCTTTTACAGATACTTTCTTCTTTTCATGTAGAGTCAGAGTCTCACTAAGTAATCTTTTAGCTAGAACGGCATCTCTATAAACTGCTTCCTTTATAGCTGAGGCAATATTGGTGATTTCAATAATTTTTGCTCTGCGCTTGGGCCATTTCCTGAGCAACGTGTGTAGCAAAAGTTTCAAAGAGTCATTATTCGTGTTGACCTTGTCGAAGAAACAAATGGCTTTAATTGCAAATGACAGAGCCCAAGAGTCCATTTGTCGGTAAATAGACATTAAGCGTATTTTCAATGCATTGAGAGAAGGCTCATCGGCAACTCCAATATCTAGAAAAAATCGATATATACGATAAACTTCGTACTGCGAGAAAGATGAAGCATCTCGGGCAACTTTAGCTAAAATATAATCGAGGATCTCCTTTTCCCCTAAATCACATTTCCAATATGTTTTGCATACCTTAAGAAGTATTTGATTGGGTAATTGCCGATGCTCATGAAGGGACTTTTTTAGAGCATCCAGAAGCTCGCTGGATTCAAAATTCTTTTCAGGCGCTAGTGCTTGTGACGATTCAAGGGCATTTAAACTTCGGTTTAAATCTTCCAAATAGCTCTTTTCTCTCATGGGCTTTGAGCTATTAGCGCACCAAACAATTGAAGTGTTAATCAAGCTAACAGTTCTTGCTATCGAAGGCATCGCTAAAAGACACTTAAGGATATTGCTTTTCATATTGACTGTGCTGGTTTTTAGTTATTACATTGTAAAAACATTACATTGTGAGAAAAAGACTTTGATTTTCGTATTTCATTAAAAACTAGTCATTATGGCAACTCCACCGAAAAGCTCAAAGCCGAAAGCGCCCGAGCTAGGCGCTTTCCCACTCGACCATTTCAGAGAGTGCAGCAATAAGATTCGCGAATACTTCGCCTGTCTTGAGAGAGAAAATCACCTGGCTCCAAAGTGTCGAAACGAAACTCGAGAATACCTAGCCTGCCGCATGGAAAAGGGGTTAATGTCTGATCAAAATATTGGAAACTTTGGGATTCCTGAAACTTCATTTGTTGAGACCAGAAATGAGATGAAGAGTGCCGTACTACAGGCGAAAGCACAAGGATCTGAGGAACTTCGGCGAGTTGCAAACAATTTGGACAAGTTCACTGGCCAAGACGGGTACGAAGTAGATAGCGCACCTGACACTCCCGAGAGATACTGAATCTGAGAATACCAACTACATCAGTATCGCTTATTAAAGGTGTGCATCAAGTCAGACGGCAGTTCGATTTGCTGGCTGACGTGCGGATTATGCGAAATAGCTCTCCAAGGTCTATCAAAGTACATTTGCTCAAAGCTTCCCGCATGATCCTGGGTTAAAGGCTCTGAAAACAGTTTTTGGCTCAGAAGCACCCCGAAGGAAAGGCTCATTTCGGGTAGGTATCGCAGCACCCGTAGATCAAGTGCGTTCAGTAGAGAATGGGCGGTAATAAGCCTCGGGAGAACAAGATGTGGCGCGGGAAACGACCTCGATAAAAAAGCATCAGTAACGCCAACGTAGGGTCCGTATAGATTGGAGCGAGCGGAGTATAAATCTATATTGGTACGACTACAACTCCTCGAGAGAACGTTGATAGTACCACCATTTGCGCTTGCGCCACAGAAAAGGCGGTCATTCGCGCTCGATTTCTTCCGTGCCTCCTTCATCCACTCGGGCATAGTCTGACGCAGTGCCTTCGTCATATCATCAACAGCCGTCAGTATTTCTTTTGCAGTCATAGGATTCACTGACTGCACTGCACTGCTCGAATTTCCCCGTGCCTTCACTGTTCGCCGCTGGTAGTTCTCCAGGATCAAATCGTGCACATCTTGTGCTGTGTGCTGTGTATCCCATACGTCAGTTGTATCATCACAAGGATCATCGAAGAGCTGTACAACGTCTTCATTGTGCGCGTTTTCAGGGTTTTTGAGCATCTTACGTCGGAAGAACACAACTCTGTCGTCGATTTCTGTCCATGCAATCACGTTGTCTGCCATACGCAGCGATATCCCCGCTGCGACGATGTATGCGATGTGTGCGTAGCGGTCAATCTGTGCGGCATTCGCGAGCTCAAACTGTATCATGAAGCGCTTTGTCAGATCGCTGAAAACTTCTTTCGCATTCACTGCCGATGCGAAGGGCTCCACGACAACAGCGGCCATTTCTCGCGGGCGCATGCGCGCTTCGTCCATACGTCCCTGTATCTGGAAGAAGACGTTTTCAAGGGCTTTCACCCCGTGTGGGTTGATAAAGCCCTCAGTCACCATTGCGGACATAGGCGGCAGTTGCACAGAGTTATGAAATATCTGCTTACGCATGATCGATTGCTTGGGGTAAACAGATGCTATTGTGTAGCTCACTCGATTCCCTGTTCCGACATCAAAGCCACCGCGGGTGATGAATTTTTCCTGATCAAAGCTCGGTGATTTGCGTAATGCTATCCAGGTCTTCAGCATGTAGACTTTAGTCTTTGGCTTTCATTCAAGCGTGAGAAAGTAAAATTTTGTCTATTTATAGGGCATTCACACGAATCAAAAATGAAACTCATCACACGAGCACGGGGATTTTTCCAAGGTTGCCGCGAGTGCCTTTTGACGTTCTGCTCCCCCCGCAAAGGGATCAAAACAGCAGACCCGCACTACAAGCCACGCCCAAAGCGCACCGCTGCTCAAATACAGTTCCTACAAGAAAATGTTGAACCTTTGCAAACTGCAATTCTGTGCGTACACTGCAGGAATGTGTTTCCGCTAGAAGATCTTCAAGACAGGCCTCTCGACTTGGCAGAAAAAAATGAAGAGAAGCACGATTCGCAGAGCGATTCTCGAGAAGTACTTTTACCTCGAATACTCATCATCGGGGACACACACGGCTGTGCGAAGGAATTCAAGGCGCTTCTACAGAACGCGAATTTCGTCAAAGGCACTGATATTCTGATACTGACAGGCGATATCATGGTGAAGGGAGGAGAGAGCCGTGAGACCCTTCGTCTTGCGATGGAAACCGGCGCGTTCTTCGTTCGCGGAAACCACGACTGGGAAATTTTGCGCCGCCACGGGCGGGCTAGCCCTCCCAGCGAAATCGACACCTCTGATGGCGCAACGACGCACGACCGTGTTGCGCAAGGCCTGAGCGCTGATGAAGTCGACTACCTCGCAAAGGGTCCACACCTGCTGTACATTCCAACACACGAAGCGGTCATCGTCCATGCAGCGCTGCAATATCCGCTTATTGCCCAAACAAATGCGTACGATGCGATGCATGGGAGAAATTACGTTTTAGATAGTGCTGAAATAGATGTGCCTGCTGTTACCAGTGTTCCCGATGTTCCATCACCTGATGCGAAAAAAGTGCTCAAGTACTGTCCGCAATGCGCTGTTCCGTTCGAATCAGAGACACTTCGAAATATTCTCTGCACACAAGCGAGTGAACCATGCCAGATTATCACAGAAGACATCACAGTGGGGGACCCATGGGCTGAGGTATACCCAGTGGACCATAAAGGCAGCCGCTTGCCGTTCGCGGTGTTCGGCCACGACGCCCGCAGAAAGCTGCAGAAAGGACCGAACGCGTACGGCATAGATACGGGCTGTGCGTATGGCGGGTCGCTCACTGCGCTTGCGCTTCCATCGAGAGAGCTTTTCCACGTCGAAAAGTTTGATTGAGTACCAAAGGCAGTGTTTCTTGCAAAGTAAAGAAATTTTTTCTCCGTCTTCAAAGTCTCAAAGGTGATTTATGAAAAATTTGTATGCGTACGAATGACTGAGGGCAACTTTGTCTTCGAGAAATCTATGACCATCTGACCGAAGTGTGTGTTTCACTGAGACGCCATGCTGGAAAACATGTGAGATCAAAATTTTCGTAAAAACAAGTCATCTTGACCCAAGACCAGGGCGCATTCTCGCGTCGTACTGCCTTCGGAGCGTGCCGTAGTCATCCTCTGTGAGCAATGGACGGTAATGGTAGTCCGGATCGACTTGTTCGGTTGCATCAGCTTTGGTTTCTTTTCCCGCGTGTATCTCCACGCTCTGTGGGCGTGGCGTGTAGTCTTGCATGCGTACCTGCGGCTGTGCTTTCCGCTGCCCCGCCCGCTTCAAAAGTCCCTGCATCAACGGTGTGACCTTTTTCTCTTTGTTGCATTCAGACATAGTGAAATTTACGTCGAAAGGAAAAATTCTGTAATCAGTAAGGCGCTTGCGGAAACTTCTCAGAAAACTTGCAAACCGTATTGGCTACCAATCGCCTTTTGAGAAAAAGTGATCAGCACATGCGCTATTTATAGGCTATTGTTTACGTATATGCTAGTGAAGCGGCAAATATCAACATTAGAAGCGCGTTCGTTTCGATGGAGCTCGGAGACTTTGCAAGATCCCTAGTCCTCATCATCAAAGTCCAGCGTCGGGAGTTCGCGTGCCTTTGGCTTGGAAGCTGCTGCTTTTTCATGTGAGCGCTGGATAAAGTCGTCATCATCGTCATCGTCGCCAGCAAAGTCGATGGAGGGCTTTTGAGAGACGTTCGGAAGCTCTGTGGCCTGCGGTAAAGGGTGAGACTTGAGTGATTTTTGCGGGCTGGGCTTTGATTGGGGTGGTTCCTTCGCACTTGGCGGTAAGAATGCATCATCATCGTCGTCGAAATTGACAGCTGGCTTTAGCGGCGCTGCCGATCCCTGTGCTACAGCTTTTGGTGGGATAGGTGATTCCAGTTCTGTTGCTTTCTTTGGGACAGGCGGAAGAAAATCATCATCGTCCAAATCATGGAATGAGCGCTTCGGAAGACTATCCGCTTTGGGAGCTGGGCTCACATTTGGACGAGCTTGGGTTTTCGGCGCAGGCGGGAGGAAGTCCTCTTCGTCGTCATCAAAATCAGCTGCCGGCCCTTTCGAATCAGCGTTCCCTTTGGTGACTGGCTCCAGTCGCGCCGAAACTTGATCTTTACGTACTGATTTTCCTGCTGGCGCTGCGGACTCATCTCGCTGCACGGGTTTTGCTGTGCTCGCTTGACCAACAGCCGGTGCAGATTTCAGCGGCTCAAGGAAGTCGTCTTCATCGTCATCATCAAAGAGTGACACTGGCTTTTTAACCTCACTGGGCTGCGGCTGACCGGACTTCTTTGGGGCCGGCGGCAAGAAGTCATCATCATCGTCATCGTCGTCGAAGAGGCTCGCAGGCTTTTTGCCTTCCGGCTTTGCTCCAGCTACCGGCTTCGATGCCGAAGCCTTCGGGGCGGGAATAAAGTCCTCCTCTTCGTCGTCATCATCGTACAGCATGGGCCGGTTCAAAGCAGCTTTCGGTGCCTCTTGGGGCTTCACATGCGGAGCACTCGAAGCTGTTGTGGGTGTGCGCTTTTTGTCACCTTCACCATTCGTGGTAGAAGGGCTTTCCACTGTCCTGTCTTCCGCCTTTGAAGGTAGCTCAATCTTTGGGGCCACCTTGTTTACTTTGTTCAGCTCTGACTTTGGAATGAAGTCATCATCGTCGTCGTCGTAATCCATGTATGGCTTTCTGACACATCCCTGTGCTATCGGCTCCGTCTTCTGCGGTTGCGGTTCCAGAGGCACTTTGCTTGTAGTTGGAGTATCTTTGCCCTCAACGCTGAAATGAGAAGGCTTCTGGGTATTTGCTGCTGGCGCTACAACAACTTTGGGAGGCTGCGAGCTCCGCGGCGGTGGTGCAGTTTTTACCGACGGGGCAAAGTCTTCGTCGTCATCGTCAAAGTCCGTTGTCAGCTGCTTTTTTGCGACAGCAGCTTTCTTAAGATTGGGTGAAGGAGAAGCACTTAGCTGGGTAGCAGTGGATTTTGCTTCTGGGGGCTTGGTTGTGCTCTTTGAGCCTGCTACAGTCGCCTCGGATGAAGGCTTTGCCTTTGAGACCTCTGCTGCGCTCGGTGGCACCGATGGCTTGGGTGTTTGATCAGCGCCAACCGCGCCCTTTTGAGAAAATGTGCTTGACTTTTGTGCTTCGGCATGTTTGTGAGCATCGGGCTGTTGGTTTGTCAAAGGTTTAGACAGGCTAGGCATCGCTTCGCGCGCGGGCTTCGCAGCTGGAATAAAGTCATCGTCCTCATCGAAGTCGATGAATTTTGCGGATCGGCTTTGCGTAGTTTCTGGTTGCGGAATAGGCTTAGGCTTCACTGGTGATTCTCTTTGTTTTGTGCTCGCGACAATTTTTTCGGGTGCAGGAGCCTGGGCTTTGATTGGCGATTTCTGGTGTTCGACTGACTTATTGATGGGGGCATTCATCGGTACTGGGACAAAGTCGTCATCATCGTCAAAGTCGATCGCGGGAGTTTTCGGGCGAGCTGACAAGCCTTGCACAGACTCTGTTGGTGTCGAAGAACCTTTGTCTGGCAAAATTGTACCTGTGGCAGTGGGATTTGGCTTGGATTCACTTGCCGCTGACTGTGCAGCAGTAGTGCTCTTTGGGGTGGTAGCTGGCTTTACAGTAGCAAAATCCATATCATCGTCAAACTCTGCCAAAGGCTTCTCAGTTGGCTTTTTTATAAATTCTGGTGCAATTTGGGCCTTCGGTACCGCCCGAACTGGGATCGAACTTGCATTCGCTGCAGGTGAAGTGTCTTTACCTGCTTTGATAGGCTCTTTCGACGTGGAACCTACAGTAGGATTTGGTGCAGAGCGTGGCGCAGGGGAGGTCTTATCAGGCACAGTATTCGGCTTTGAATGAGCTATGGGAGAATCTGGGATGTTTTTCTTGGCCGGAGCTTGGTATGTGCTACCTTGCTTCAACTGGTTGGCATCCTTGTTTACTGTTAAAGTGTCATTCGATTTTTGCGCACTTTTCGCTGATATAGGCGTAGCATTCGAAAAAAAGTTTTCTTCGTCGTATTCCATCGTAAACATTTTCTTCGGGGCTTCGCTTTGCTGCTCGGCCTGCTGTTCTACCTTTTGGACGACTTCGATCTTCTCTCCGGATGGTTTCTTATCCGATCCTTGAGGGGCTTGGAAAGAGGGCTCAGATTTTCGCGGAGTGTGTGTTGGCATAGAAGTTGCAGGCTTTGGCCTATTTTTGGCAGCCTCAAGCATTTCCTCAATATCGTCATCAAAGTGCAATGCGGGCCGTGGTTTGACGTCTTTCTTTTGCGATGCAGTTGCTGCAGGCTTGGTGAAGCTCTTGACTTCCTTAGGTGGCTCTACCCTAGAAGTCGGAGCTGGTTTGGTCGTTGGCATTGTTTGCTTCGGGGTCTCGGGTTTTAAGACGGGCTTTTCAGCTTTATCTTTACCCGCTTTCTGCACGCTACCCGGTTTCTGCGCTGCTTGCTGTGCATGCACACCTCTCTCAGGCTTGAGCTCGAATTCTGCTTCTTCCAAGTCCCAGCCTTGTGTCGATGCAGCCGCGTCATTCTTCTTACTAAGAACCTCGCCAACCTGTATTTTTCCTGCAGTAATTCGCTCACCTATCTGCGTTCCGAAATCGGCTTTAAAGTCAAGTTTTTCAACAATCGCTTGTCGATCCGGTTTACGCTCAGTGTCAGATTTGAATGGCTCAGACACTTTTTTCTGTTGTTTTTCTTGCGAGGAGCTCACAGGTAGCTTTCCGATCGATGCATCAGGGGCATGCGGACATACCTGATCGAAGGAAGCATACTTTGTCTCATAGACGTGAAATGCTTCTTGAATGTCTGCTGCTGTGAACAACGCGGGGGCGCAAAAATTATTTCCGTGAAAATCCGCTGTTAAACTTTGGCGTCGGTCTCTCTGTACGATTCTCCTCGGTGCGTTGCTACCCGATTTCTTTCTAGTAACACGCTTTCTTGGTGGAGATACGTGAGCTTTGGCTTTCGAAACCTTAGCTGTGGTTTTCTTTGTCATGATTTTTTTCGAAATCTTCACGCAGCGAGCGCCTGATTTGGCAGATTTATCGCGAAGCGCAGTTAAATTGAACAGCGGGAAAGAGTATGCCGCGTTGTTCCCTGTGCGTATTCCACGTACGTGAAAGAAAGTATTGAAGCTTCGAAGCAAAAAGAAGCTCGAATTCATGAGCAAATAGCTTACAAATCGAGGAATAAAAAATTTAAGGATAATGAGAGGGAATGAAAGCTGTTCTGAGAGTCTCAAGCAATGAATAAAGTACGCTGCTACGCGCTGTGCCGCTTCGGGATCTCCTTCAGCCCAACAATGCGGTTTTTCTTCAGAATTCTGTTGTCATAGAGATCCCCTGTGACCGATTGAAACTTATTTCGACTAATGTTGAGCTGAAAAAGATTATGCGGCATATCGTCGAGCGCAACATTCCCTGTGAATTGATTGCTGCCGACATCGAGTATCTGGAGACCGGGCGGAAGAGCAAGCCAATCAATAGTGCCAGCAAAGCGACAGTAGTTGATATGGAGCTCTTTGAGAGCCCGGGGTAGCGAATGTGCGTTGAGCGTGCCTTCGACCCCGGCATGTCCGATGTTGAAATATTCGACATTCCGCGGAATAAAGCCAAGGTCCATAGAACCGCCGCCAAGCTTGACTGGTGACATTATTTGACTCCAGCTGATGCGTGTCACCTGGAGATTTTCATTGCAGAAAACATTCGCCCACAGGCACGCATCTGCCCACTCACCGCTCTTTTGCTTGAATATCTTGTTTCGCTGGACATTCTGTATGAGGTGCTGCATAGACTCGTGGTCTTCTGAGTGGCCTGCGACATCGAGTGACGGGCATCGCTGGAGCGTGTCAAACCTTCTAAGAGGGGCCAAAACAGGCTCGTTATTAACCGTTGAGCGGAAATTGAGGAGAAGGCTACAGGCAGAGACGAGCAGAAGTATCAGGGTGACGAGACTAATGGTTGACATTCTATTTATGAATTAAAGTATGGTGGTGATGTATCTTGATGAAAAAGCAACTGATTGACGAGATTTTTACAATTGATCCACTATTCTCTCAGAGATATCTCCCGCGATACATCAATGCCCATGTGGAAGTCATTGATCATAAAGACTTCGCACGGGTCATTTCCTTCGTAGATGATCGAGTGTGTAGCGACGTTGTGATTCTCTGAAAAATTGAGCTTGAAGGATTTGAAGATAGACCTGTTGCCTTCTTGACCAGAAACAAAGAGTGCCCACCAATTTTCTTCGTTCACAAGAAGTTTCACTTCATCTACTGCCCCTTCACCCAAAGAATGACTGTCGACGGAATTTCGATAGAAAGAGCACGAAATCATTTTTGATGTTGCCTTACTCGATGACTCTTTGGTAGATATTTCTATAAGAGGTTGCGGCTTCTGGGGACTCTGCTGCGTTTCATCAGAAGAGTGGCTCTCTTGGGACCACGGCCAAAGCCCTTTACTAAGCCCCTGCGCAAGTGCAATGACAAGCATGACGTCATCAATACTTCCACCTGTTTGCTCGGAGCCAAAAGCAGTCATGCAGAACTCAGCAAAATTTGAGAGTAAAAGCCTAGCCTTTGGCAAGAGCTGCTCCTTGATATACAATGCATACACGGCAGATGGCATTTTTTCACTGCTCAGATAGGCAAGGACCATAAGCCAAACTGCATAGTGATACTTCTGTGATGCATGCTGCGGGACCTCTGGTGCTTTTCCATTCAAAATAGCATCGACAAGCTTTTGTCTGTCAGCATACTTGAGCTCTCGCTGTGGCAACTGAAAAGGGAAAAGTGTATTGTCTCTTATTTTTGAGAGTATCGCTTTCTCTAGGGGCGCTATATCCGCCATAAAATCAGAGATTCTTTGCTGAGCCAAAATATGCGCATCACCAAGCTCCCAGGATAGAGTCAAAGCGACCAAAATATTCGAAGGGGATAAGCCTTTCTCGCTTGAAACGGCGAAAAGTTCACCATCTTGCATATTGAGGACTCGATGCCAGAGCGCCACAGTCTCAGGATGAAGTGAACGCTCAACAGCGAAAATTCCGAGATCACGGGGTACAATAGATACCATTTCCTCGGACTCTTCTGTGTCTGGATCTTGCACAATGATCTCTTTCGAAGAGCAAATTTTTTGCTTTGTCAAGCACCCAACCACATCCGTGTCCACAATTCTGCTCAAATGCTGCCCTGCTATGGGCATCAGCTTATTCTCGAAGGCGTACTTATTCGCAGCGGGAGGCTTTGACGGTGCAACGTCGAGAGTGATTCCCGTGAGATCTTCGAGCATTTTACTGAAGCCGTTCGACAATTGCACGCTAGGATTGTCCGGCTTAGGAAGTGGGTACATTGCGACAAGATCAGCATCCGATAGCCCTGTCTTATAGAAAGAAGGTGTAACGCCAAAGCGCTGAAAATAGTACGTACCCTGGAGAATTTCCATAATTTGCTGTGCTGTCATGCTTTTTTCTGGGTCTATTCGAAGGTCTTGCTCGGTGAGACTTCTATCGCCAGCGCTTGCACTAGTACCTGCCTTTTCTGGGGACACACATGATTGTACAACAGATTCATTATTGACTAAGCAGGATAAATGTTTCGCAAGAGCGCTCTCTTGACAAAGGCACTCCGCTTGACTGCTCTCAACTGTCACAGCATCGCTTTTCTGATTGGCACTAGCGCTGGCAATACTTTCTCGCTTGATCTCACCGACCCAGTGACCTTGCTGCTCACTTATCATCGTCGTGCGCTGATTCACTTCTCTGTCGTAAAAATCAGCTGTGTCGTCCTTTTCAATGTTAAAGTGTCGTCGGGCAGCCTGTGCGTCTTGGCCACGCATGATAAGATGAAGCGAGGGAATTTCTTTTTTGCCGTGAGTTCTTGCATACTGTTGAATCTTACGTATCATGTTCTGTGTCACTTGAACTGCAGAGGGAGAGTCGAAACTCTTTGAACACTCGTTATAAGTGCTATCACCTACAAAAATATTTCTCTGAGAGACAAACAATTCAAAATGCGGGTGGTCGGATGAAATCAGTGTAACTTGAATAACTGGATGTGCATTTCCACCTGTTGGATCATGTCCTTGAAGCTTTCGGATTGCTTCAGAAATGTTTGTTGGGGTGTCAGGATAAATAAAAGCAATGCCTTTCTGGAGCGCTTTAGACAGTGCGACAAACCTGATTTCCATGGCTTGACGAGCTTCTGTAGTGAGCTTTCTCACCATCTCGACGTAGTCGGTATCGAAGAAATTTTTATCTGCACCTTTTCGCGTGGCCTCGATGTACCACTTGATATTCTCTATCAAACCATCTAGTTTTTTACGTGTTTCTCCTTCCGCCAAAGTTTCATCCCCGAGCTCATCGTCGATTATTCGCTCAAGTGAGATCATTTCTTTCCAGGAGCTAGCGAATACTGCAATAGGGGAATGTGTGTCTTTCCTGCATCGCATAACAGCCGCCCATGCTTCATGCGCAGCATCCATGCTTCTGTCAGATGTATGCAGGGCCCTTGAGCGGGGAGAGGATAGGGAAAGTCGAACGGTTGCCTGTATTTCTGTCAGCTCGTCAAAGTTGATAAAAACATTTTCTTTATCAATAGAGAGCCATCTGCTTATAAACTCAACATTGATAAGCGATTGGCCCACGGCCAGGAATGCCGGTAGCTCTGCTCGTGCACTTCCACAGGTTTCGTAAAATGCTTGATCACGTAGTCGCGACACTACCCATTCATACGTCGCGCAGGCGATAGAATGCTGCGCGCTGCTTGAAGACCCATTGTCAAATGCATTGTGTAAGTCTGCTGCGACAACGTGCGAAACAGAATCAAGTAAGGTGCTTTGATTGCTGTGTTGAAGCGACTTTTCAAGAACCAGATATTGAAGAACGTGCTGTGGCTTAAGAATGAGTACATTCGCCGCCCGGCATGCTTCATAGTCCTCTGCACCAAGCTGCTGCTTTGATTTGAGAGCAAACAAGCGAAGCTTCTTGTACGAGCGCAGCCTTTCCGTAAGTTCTTGCGCTACGTACGACAGATCTTCCATTTCAGAGACTAAGATGAGGACTCTCGTACCTGTGGCCTTCTCTTTTCGTGCAGAGGACTCAAAGCTTGACGCCACGGCAAGGGCACACGTAAGCGTACCGAGTGGAATGCAGTCGCTTGATTGGGAGACAAGGATATCTCTTGAAAAAGGCTTGCCGTCACCACCAAAGTAGCGCTCCCGCATGGCATCGCTGCACAATATGCGTAGAATAATCTGTGCCAAAGGCTCGTTCAGGGTGAAGTTGTCAAAGGCTGAGAGTATCCTGAAGTACGTGTTAGGGCTGCTGCGCTTATCTTTTTTATCAAGCTTCTTCAAAAGGTCAAAAAATGATGCCTCACTGAACGATACAGATGACAGGTTCTCTGATGAGGCAGGAGGTATCGCAAATACATGGCTACAATGCAACTGTGAGTTACCATCTATTTCCATGCTATTTTCTTCCACATTCAAAGTTTCATCGATGGTATCTGACGTGAGGGACGGGATGCCCATAAGTGGGATAGTCGCATCCACTGCTCCGCCGACGTAGCGCTCGCTGAGTATCTTAACTTGAATATTCGGACTTTGCAAAAGCCCTCCATCGACCCTGATGGGAACACTGAGTTCAGTGGCTCCTTGATACAAGTTGCTACTCGATCGGCACATTTTGATCGAAGTTCGAGAAGCCGAATAAAGACGGTCCATGTGACCGTCAGCTACGATCACGAAAAAGAACTCTGTCTCGCAAGCATAGGCTGAGCGCGAAGTGAGCGATAAGCTCAAACTAAGAAGCACTTCGCTTGAAGTTCGTGGGGTGACACTGAAGGATACAACCTGAAGGTCCGGGATAATGCGGAAAACGTGACGTAGTGCAGAATATTCAGATCTTGCCCCTTTACAGATAATATTTATGACAGCATTCTTCAATTCTGACTCCTCTTCCCCCTCAGAGCTATCGGAGCTGAAGAACTTACTAAGAAGCGCGAACGTTCCTTCATTTGCATCGATTTGCGTATTGGTGAGTCGGCGAAGTGTTTCGTTTGATGGCCCATCTG
This sequence comes from Perkinsela sp. pyNocScin1, assembly GCA_964019655.1. NCBI lineage: Eukaryota > Euglenozoa > Kinetoplastea > Prokinetoplastida > Perkinselidae > Perkinsela > Perkinsela sp. pyNocScin1. The sequence continues at coordinate 632,074 of CAXHTR010000008.1, forward strand.
ATAGACTGTGCAAATCCATAACCTGACGAATGGCATACTCAGGTGATGTAGCCCAAACTTTAGCTTCGTAATCTCGCTGGAGCTTGCCGTAAGCTTCGAGAAATTCGGCTCTCATGCTATGCTTCTGCATCGATATTGCAAGCGGGCCATTTTGCATGCACATGTCAACTATTGCCGCTAGAATTCGCGGAAAGGACGAAGCTATTGCATTCATGTCAGAATGAAAGGACGGTGCAGCGCGGATGACATCAATCAAATGCTCTCGCGAGCTCGCATCAGGCACAGCGTAGCGAAGCCTCTGCGAGCTTTCAAGCTGCTTTGTGAGATATAGCTGTAGTAGAATGCAAATTTTCGCGGAAACCGTGGATGTATTTGACTCAACAGATTGATTGGCAGTCGTCGAATCAAAAACATTGCCCCAGCTCCGCTCTGTGATGTCAATAGGAAGCGGAATATAATTTTTCGCTATTTTGCTTAATGGCTCGAGCTCAGCCTTTGAAATTCCAACCGATGCTCGCATGTCTTCGCATGATGCTAGCGTCAGCAGTGCGTCTTCATCGCTCACAATAGAAAAGCTATTCTCATCTTCAGACCCCGGCATTTGGAAGAGTGCGTCCGAAATCTCATAAGCGGAGGTAAATGAAATAGCAAAATTTGCAGCTATTTTTCCAAGCGTTGAAACATAAGCATCTGAGGGGGGTAGATTTGCTGAGAAATGAGCATTGCGGAACTCAGTGAATAACGCAAGAGCGTATTCCTTTTCTTCCATGTCTTTCGAGTTGTCGAGAAGAAGCCCGAGTGGGGCTCTTGGTATATCGACGAGGTTGTGCGAATGAAGAATAAAGATGATCCTTTTGACCAAAGAGGACAAAAACAATTCAATTTCCGCATCAAGATTGTAGGTGATGGGGTCAAGGCGTGCTCGGGTGTACCAAAATGTCTTTCTGAGCCAATCGACCGCGTCTAAAATATTTATACTGGGTGCCTGGGTTTTTCGACAGCTAAATTCAAGGAGAAAGAGGTTAACCAGTTTGTGCATCAAAAAAGATTCTACTGGCTTTTGCTGCGTATATGAAAGTACTTTTGATAACATCCAGTCTTTTCGGGATGTAATTCGAGTATCTTTCAACTCACAAGAAAACAAAAGGTAGGCCGTTCCAGATGTATCACGACCTGGTCTACCTGCGCGCCCGAACATTTGGATGACGTCCAATGCTTCAAGAGATCTTTTCTTCCCCTTGTAGAAGTATGAGTCTCCTTTGATTATGATGATCGACGCTGGAAGATTCACACCCCATGCCAATGTGGAGGTTGAAAATATCAACTGAATGACACGGGTATCAAAGAGCGTCTCAACGAAACTACGGGTGATGGCCTTAAGCCCTGCATGATGCACTCCTATTCCTTTTGAGAGAAGATGAGTCAGATTCGATGGGATTGCATAATGCTCTTGAATATCCGCATTATTCAAAATGAAATGCAGAATGTCATAAACCCGGATATGCTCTACAATGTCCTGATCAACCTCTTGGAAGAAGAGCTGAAACAAGTGGCATAGCACTTCACCTCGTTGATCTTTCGGGACAAGGCGGATCAAATCGTCAGTCTGCTCAATGTTGTACAGAGACGAAAGTGAAAATTCTCGAGACTTTCCTTCGAGGGACACACACAGATCGCTCAGAGCTTCATTGTTTAACGCGAGTACAAGCTTCTGTGCCGAGCGAAAGGTATCTGCTCTCGAATGAACGAAGACTATCGCTGATTTCAGCGCTTCGTCATTTGCTTGGGCGGCGCTTTGAGCCAAAATTCCTTCCACAGCTCTTGAAAGAGAACCCTCAATAGATGGGTCTGTCGAGGAACTTTTAAGTGCATGAAAATGTTGTGTCAAAGGAACTGGCCTATATTGCCCTGAAAATTGAAAAACGTGAGAAGGTGGCACACGAAGGAATGTAGCCACGTCATTGAGGTTGGGAAATGATGCCGAAAGTGCAATTAATCGTGTGAAGTATCTCGTGAAGTGTATATCCACTGGCTTTTCTTGCTGACGATAAATGCGGTTAATTTCCACAGAATTTTCTTCAACTTGAGTATGCGAACGAGCCACGATCGCCTCAATGACCCCACCTCGTTCACTATGCAAGATATGAATCTCATCCATGACAATAACGTTAGGTTGAAACACGTGATTCGCTGATGCTTGTAATTCTTGCATTTTTGCTGACACAAGATTCCATTTCTCAGGCGTAGCAATGATAATGTTCGTATTTCTGATGTCAGAATATTTCATGCTTGCATCCCCCGACAGCTCGGCAACGCTCAAACCTTCGATAAAAGAAAGGCACTTCTCGAACGTTGCCGTAACTTGCTGAACCAATGCTTTCATCGGAGCAAGATACACTGCACGGAAAGGCGATCCGTATTTCTCTTGAAGTGCAAATTTTGAAGCACCATCAATAGTCTCCTCTGAAATATACGGAGCCATCCCAGAAAGTATTCCAAGAAGCGCCACAATGGTCTTGCCACTTCCCGTAGGCGAAGAAAGAAGCAGGTTCGTCGATGCATCGAAGAACAAGTATGGAAAGATTTGAGATTGGACCTTGTTCAGCATGATAGGTGACTCATCTTCGCTTTCAATGTCACGGTCCAGTAAGCTGTAAATGGCCATCTTGCTGAAGCATGGCAAATTTCTGACATCAATTCTATCTCCCGAAGTTTGACCATATTCATTTATTGATTTCGATGGAGAAATAGCCACCTCGCAAAACTTTTCGTTTTCGTGGAAAAGCATACCTGAGTTCGTTGCGATATCTGAAGAATCTGTGCTGATCGTTGGCAGATACTTGCTGACTAGTCCTGGAAGAGTTCCAAGAACATCTTTCTTCGTTCTGAGGAGCAATTCTTCTCGTCCAGAGGCATCGGCGATCCTTTGACTTTGAACCATAGATACAAAGTTAGATATTTTCTCCGTGTATTGGGGCTCATTCTTTAGTACATCCGATGAAAGGAAGAGGTTCATGAGCTCTTCGCGCTGTTCTTCGAGCCTGCCATCGGGCGATTCCAAAATTGTCTCAACAGATTGAGCTAAATTTGAGATTTCTACAGAGAACTTCGCGTTATCCAAGCTGGGGAAGTGTCGAAGAATCTCAATGTGATAGAGGTCAGATTCGGCTTCATGGTCTGAACCATCCACACTGCTATCATCTGTTTCTTCCTTTTCGATTTGTTCGCTCGTAAAATCATAGGAATAAACCATTTCTGAAACTCCACTGTCACTTTGTTGCGCTTTTGAAACTTTACGTTTTTTCGACTGCGCCTTGTAGTTATCGAAATCTTCTTGCAAGAGAGAAACTTTGCTGATAATGAAACTCTCTATCTCCCCCGCAAGATCATCCATCCTGCATCCTAGAACCTTTGATGCTTTGAAAAGTCGTTCCTTCTCCTCCTGTTCATTCTCGGCAGATCGCACAAGGTATATTTCCAACAGATTCTGAATACAAGAGTCAATGTGTTCTTGGTCAGATTCTTCGAGGAAGCGAGTAGCTATGACCCCTTGGATATCTGCTAGAATACCACGTGCAATGCCAGAATTGGGTTTAAACATTGATAATTTTCTAAAATCTAGTACAAGATTTAGCAATTACGAGAATTCGAGTCCCATACTTTCATTAAGCTGGAGAAGTAGCCAAAATGAGGTCTCTAATGCTGTAAATTCTATTTTTATACTCGAAATTCGCATATCGTCGTAATCAGTGGTTATTTCTAGTGGGAATACTGGATTGTTCTAGCTTTCATGGATTTTCCACTTCTTTTTGGAAATTTGATCTTCAGTCGACAGTATAAACAATTTATGCGGTGGTAGAGGATAAATAATCACACCCCAAGAAAATTGAATTGCGACTAGCTGCTAGAAATGCACGGCAGTTGAATTCATTTCATGAAAACATAATATTTTCTTCGTATTATCGAGTGAGAAAGTATTCGACTGAAGCTAAGTAAGTCATAGATCTCGGAATTCCTCTACACATAACGCAAATTTTAGGAGCGATACATTTTTTGCTGAGTACAGAGCAATAGGAAGTTATGTGTTGATTTATCTGTATATCAAGATGTTGCTCCAATCAAGGAGATTTCAGAATAGGTTCATACAAAAAGTGATTGCTTCAAAGAGCAGCGGTCCCGGGTCTTCATCACCGTGGCGCGAGGACCCGTCTAATGCACTAGTTGTTATGGCAGATGATGCCGCTTCGAAAACTGTAAAGAATACAGAAGACCAAGAAAATCAAGATGCATATGATTTTTTACATAGGTCTCCGCATCGTCATGATGATCTTGGAGGCTATGGAGAGGATATGGGCTATCATTACCCTCCGCGAGCTTTTATAGATCCAGACTTTCCACACATCGCCCCCTACTACAACCGATGGCATCAATGTGCCAATCTCCGGGAATCAAGGTACAGTCATCACAGGCGCATGCTCAAGTCTCTGGATATCGCGAAGCTCGTCCGCCATGGAAGATTACTTCCCCTTCCACACAAGCTTCTCAATGACTACTTAATGTCAAAGATACCATTGAAGGATGCAGACTGTAGTGCATTTTTTGATTACGCCCACTCTATTCTGATCAAAGCACAAGGTAGCAGAGGAGAGGAAGAAAATTATTTTCCGCATATCCAGGATATGTTTGAGAGGTTATTGGCCACCAAATTACCTCCATCAGATGTTGGTGCAAGGACTCATGCAGCAATGATTCGATGCTGCGCTCAGCTTCAAAAATTTCATGAAGGATATGATTGGTTTCGAGAAAGAGCTCGAACAATTAACTTAACTCACACTGTGGAGCTCTATGATGCCATTATAGAGTTGTGTGAGAAGTGCAATGAAAAAAAGAAAGCCTGGCTTGAGTTTGACAGACTTTTATCGTCAAAGATGCGAGTTCCCCCTATCACGCTGTGCCGAATGCTACGCATAGCAGCATCAGAAAAGAACTACAAAAGAGGAAAAGAAGTCTGGGAGCTTTTTGATTTCTTTCAGCATCAGAAGAATGGTAACATTTACGCAGCTGGTCTCGAATGGCTTAGTGAATGTCCGGGCACTGGGCGAGAGGCGCTGAGCATGGTGACTGAAATGCAGCACCTGGCCGAGCGGAGACACGCAGAGCAAGTTCTGGAGAAAAGGGGGACAGATCGCTTTGCAGATGAGGCAACTTACGATCGATTTAGCGCACGAATCATTCACAACAACATTGGCCCATATTCGAGTGGAATTTCACTGTACTGCCCTGAATCTCAGTCATATAGCAACAATCAAAGCATTCACGAGTATGAGGCGGACTGCTACATGAGAACATTGCAACCCAATATTGACATGGTCCTCCACGTTTTATACAGCCTTATACGAAGTGATGGGGAAGCATATAAGCTTGCGTGGGATTTTTTCTGCACCAACTTACTCCGACAAGAAAGCCACTCCACAGGCCATAAAACAACCAGTTGCCCATCAGCATTCGTGACGTACGAAACTGTGACGTATATGTTCTACGGCGCTTATCTGCACAGAAACGTTGAAGTATCTATGAAGCTTTTCGATGCTGTGCACTCAAATCCAAAGCTGAGAGGATTGAATATCATGCCACAAGCTGTGTTTTACTGGCTCGCTTCAATCCGTGGTGCGTTTGAGCAAAAGTGCATCACTAAACCGTGTCTTGCTCCGAATTCGAAATCGAAGGACACAGATCTTTTGAAAAAGGTGGCCAAATTTCAGAGATTACAGAGCATTTATAGCTCTAGTGAACGTGCTATTGAGGGTGGTGAACTGCTCAAGAAAATTGAACATGCTCTAACAGCCCAGTATGAAACAACTGTGCTCGAGAACATACAAACAGGAACAAAGGACGTGCAGCGTGCTATAACTGATTCCGTCCTGTCAAGTGAGAAAACGCAACGGTCTTTAGATCGTGATTTACTTGACGGCAGAAAATTACTTGCCGATCATGTGTTGATTGGACTTCCAGACTGCATGGAATCCATAGTTACGGGGACTCTGCGCAATAACCCAAGATCAGTGTACGAAGAATGGATTTACACTGAGTACATTGGGGCATTGGCGAATTATCCATGGGCGAGCACGCTCGGTGGATTGCCGAATCGCTCGTCATACCTGAGTGGCTTTCGTAAAATTATGTCGCTCATGAAACACTTTGCTTCCCGGAGCTCTCCCATTAACACTCGAATCGTTGCTTATGCACTCGATGTCGTGCTTGGACATGCTATGGCACTGCTCGTTCAGGCAGAGCGCCTTCTTGCGGACAAGGGTGTCAAAAATGTCTATAAAGAGCTTCGAATGCGATCCTCTGATGTCGAGCGATGCCTTTTCGAGATCTTCGATATTATCCAGTTCCATCGATCTGGTGAGCACTTCGTTTCGTGCGATACCATACGCTACAGAGTTTACCGCATATGGTCTTTTTTGCGTGCAGTGGACGGTCTCAGCACTCCAATCTCGAATGCCTCTACACGCGAGTCTGTCAATCAAAGGGTACAGAAACGCTGGGAGAGTCTCGTGAAATGTTCGAAAAATTCTTTTGAGCATGAACTTAGCCCTTCGAAGGGGCCTGCGCCAACAAATAGCAAATCTTCCAAGAAGCTCATCAAGCAAAAGTCCGACGAAGCAGAAAAATCTCCGAGCGATGAGTGGAATGAATACCAGCGCAGCCTTTGGGGAGAAGATCCAGAGTGCCCGCGCCCTCCTCGTCAGTCAGACAAGGTGAAAATCAACTTGAATTTTTCGCGGGAAGACAGGAGCCTCGCAAAGTTTGGCCAGAAGATTCACAGCCCGAAGATACAAACCTCTTTCTAAGTGGCTTTCAGAATAAAGTTTTTGCTTTCTTGATACTATTAGAAATCAATCCATTCGCTTTTCGATTGGCCCATACCACTACAATGGAAGAAGACAGATCTCCTGTTTACTTTCTGGGAGCGACGTCTGTCATCATGTTCTTTGCGTTTCTCCTTCCGCTGACGTATAGACTCGTTTCTGCCACATTCGGTGCACTGAGCGCTTTAACTTCGTTTCTGTACCAGAAAGCGACAGGGGCAAAGTCGGCCAGTGACCCAAAGAAAAAATCAAAAGTGGAATCGTACAGCGCAGCCATTCGAGCCCATTACGAGGAAACTGCTAGCAAGCTTCGGAAGGTCCCGGGAATAGTGCACGATCGAGTTCAGCTGTATTGGCAGCACCCGTCGCTCTTCTTTTGGAATGATTTCCCGAATGCCGTGAACAGCGTGCTGCAGCCAAAGAATATCCTCGTCGCGATGTGGCTGCTCTCCCTCTACTTCTTCATGATCCAGGTGCCGCAGGCGAGATTCCTCGAAGTCCTGGAGCTCGACCCCCATGACCCATCCATCACGCCTGCCGACATCAAATCAGCGTACAAGCGGCTCAGCTTCAAGTACCACCCAGACTCTGGGAGCTCTGCAGAGACACGAGAAAAGTACGAGCAGGTGCGCAAGGCGTACAAGCGCCTGAAGGCTGTGCAGCGAGCGGAGGAGACAGGAGAGGAGGACTTTTTCGAGGATGATGGGGAGCGCGGCGTCAGCATTCCGATCCCGCTCTTCCTCCAAAACTACAGCAGCGAGCATCCGGGGCGCACCGTGTTCTTCATGCTTTTCATCGCCTTTGGCCTGCCGGCCTACATTCTCTACCGAATGGTGTTCCGGTCCAGGACGCAGCAGACATCCTCCCGTGGGCCGAGCATCCGCAGCTACGCCGACTACCAGCGCTACATGGCACAGATACACACTTACAAAGTCCAGATAGACAGGCTGTTTGAGGGTCTTGGAAGCCTCGCAGAGGTCCCCGTCAGCGGCGAAGCACTGGAGCAGCCACCAGCTGAACCCGTTTCCGAGAAAACACCCCTTGAATCTCCTGCGAACGACCCATTCCAAGTCATTGAGGACTTTGAGCAAGAGAACCGCGGCATGCACCGAACCCCAGAGGAGCCCGCGCTTCCCGCTGTACGCGAGGAAGCTTCGAGCAGAGATGGGCCGGAGCTCAAGCTGGTATTTCAGGCAACGTCGCCGTCGTACCTGAAGACGACCTTCACATACATCGACATCGTTATCAGCACAGTCATTGAGCAAATTGCGCCGATCGACATACAGCGCAAGTTCTTGCGCCTCTGCGTGCTGTACAGCGACAAAAAGGCGATCATTCAGAAAATGAACGAGGCCGTGTGGGCGGCTGGGGACAAACAGCTAGACGTTGTGGCGCCTGCGCTGTCAAAGATTGATGAGAAGCAAGCGAGTAAGGCGGAAAGTGCTTCATGCCCCACGCTGCGATTTTTGCACCGCACGCAGAATCGGTACAAGATAGAGAAGGTCACTTCACCCTTGGAAGCTGAAATTAGTTCGATCAGCAGCAAAGCTGAAAAGTCTGAGGCTGGGGCGTCGCCAGATAGCCCGCAAGGAGGCTCATGCGATTCCGCAGCTGAAGAGACCACGGGCCCGGCCGCTGCCCAGAAGCAGGCGCCGTTCATCAGCATGCGTCAGCTCGAAAAGCTATCGAAGATCGACGAAGAGATTGCACAGGTCTTTGCAGACATCGAAAAGTCGAGCTTCGAGTACCTCAGCAGCCGCCACACGCGCGGGAGAAAGCGAGAGCAAAAATCGAAAAAGATGAAAAAAGAGAAACAAGAGGCGCGATCGTGAGGCGATAAAGTAATGTTCCCAAATGCGTTGAAATCATTTTTGTGCACTGGCTGAATCTCGAGCTCAATAACTATTCACATTCTTTCCATTCTTCACTAAGCAATGATGAAATATGGCGAGCACTATTCGAAAAGGTGATGACAGCCCTTTACGATTTGAATTCTAACGACATTATAAAATTGTGAAAGGGCGAGAAACACGGCTTATCCAGAGAAAAAAGAGAAGCGAGACTACATCAAGGGAACCTGGAAGCTGTGTGAGATCAATGTTGGTGACATGCCTGCATGTTCTGATGATTGTATGCATAAGTACACAAAATATGATCAGTGCCTTCGAGTACCAGGCGGGCTTGCTTTCAGTCAAAGGGAAGTGCTCATTCTTCAAATAAGAGAAAATTAAAGTATTAAGAGTAAAGTAACCTCTCTATCCGATGGGATGTAGCCTGCGATTCAAACAACAAGGGTTTTCATTCCTTTTCACACCTACGGCCCTGTCCCGCTAGGGGTCAGTCGTCATATTGTTCGCAGCACTGCCCTCACCTTCCTCCTCTGCAGTAAAGAGACGCAGCAAGGCTTCGACTGACGGCGTAGCGCAGTAGCCTGCCTTTGCCGCCTCGGACGTCGCTCCGCAGATTTCTCCTGCCACATGGCTTGGATTCCACGAGCTATCGACGCAGCTTTGTAAAATCTGCTGCGCTTCTCGGAACTCGGCGTGGTCAATATACGACTTTAAAATGGACTGGAAGTCGCCCTGTGACAGATTCGGTGCATCAAGTTCCCGCCGTAAGGCTTCCGGGACGCTGTCGTGAATCGCTCTGCAGTAATATTCTGCGTATTCATTTAAAACACTCGTGACTTCTTCCGAGCGCATAAATTCGCGAAGCTTCAGATTGCTCGCGGCTGGCGAGCTCGCCGGAGCCACAGCATCGCTTTTCTTTTCAAAGAGTGCGCGCATGGACGCGATCTGTTCTGCACTCGGAGGGTCCAGCGGCGGCTGGCTGACTTGTAGGTGCTCCTCCATCAGCTTGAACTTCTCATCGAACGACTCTTTCGCTTCCTGTAACCAGAAAATGAACTTCGGCTTCTCCTGCGGCGCCCCCGCAGCGGCCCCGCGCTTGTAGAGCGCGTACACAGCTGTCCGCCCGCTCTGCACGTTCTTGATTTCGAAGACTCTGGGGAGGAGAATGAAGCTGTCCTCGATGGCCTTAGACTCTCTGTCGTACCACTTCAGCGTGTAGTATTCAATTTTTGGACTTCCGCCCGAAGCTGCGGCTTTTGCGAACTTGAGCATGCCCTTGCGGGTGTCGGCCGTTACCTTCCCCGTCTCGGCGTCCCGGCACATCTTTCCGGCGTGGAAAGAAGCGATTTCGGTCGACTCAGGCCCTTGGTTATGTGTTGTATCTTCGAAAACGTCAAGCATTGGAGCTAAATGAAAATGTTTACTTTGGATTGAAATAAGCGAGAGCTTTATGGAAGTTCCCAGGTCTTCACGGAGTCAAGAAATGTACATTCACATCAAATTCGTACCTCTCGCTCACCAGCGATTTACAACGCACATCTTCTTTTCTACAAAAAAATCACCCATCGCGCTCCAGAACAAGCGGAAACAAGTCTGGGTCGTCGCACGCCGCAGGGGTGCCCTTACCCACGTGCCTTCCGTACCAGCTCGCATCATTGTCTGGAGAGCGCGGCCCCCCAGCCCCGTCTCGCATGAGATAGAGCTGCTGGGACGACACAGCGCCCAGGCGCATGTTCACTGGCATGCAGTACAGCGTTGCAGGGTGCATCACGACCACTGTCCCGGCACCGAACGAAGTATACGAGTCAGCAGTACTGTCCAGCAGCCCAAAGCGCTTGAGGTTAAGGCTGATGTGGCCGCGCATCGGCGCGAAGCTGTGCGAGGTGATGTTGCTGGCATGCAGTCCTTTTTCCTTTCCCTGTGCGCAGAGTGCCTTGTGCGAGTTCGGAATAAAATGAATACCACCCTGGTCTAGCCCCATCGGGTCGAGAAATATCCACACGACGAAAGCGCTCCAATCCGCAAGATCAGGTGCAGCCAACTCTTGGGTCAGGGTGTCCCATGGCAGATGGCATGGAAACTCAGCGAGCGAGCACGCGTAGCCGTCGGCCTGGACAAACTCGGCCTTCTGCACGAGCTTATCGGCTGCGAGCCGCATTCTGGGTGGAAAGCGCATATTGGCGCACTTCTCCACTTCCCCCAACATCTCTCGGTACACCGGCAGAATATCGTCGGGATCGTTCATCCACAGGTTCAAAACTTTTGTGGAAATGCTCTCTCGCAGGATATCTCTGTACATGTCAGCGCGCTTCAATTCCGCGGGTGTTTTGCCCTGTAGGTCCCGCGTGAGCTCCTCTGCGAGCTTGAGAAGTGATTTTTTAGGTTTGCGACTGACAATGTCGACGATGTCTTGCCGCGTGGGCATGCGCTGGGGCAGGCTCCTGTTCACGAGACTGTCTTCTTTGTTCTTGAGGAGAAGGTAGTGGTCGATGTTGTACTCCGGCCGGAAGCGCCCGGGCCCAGCGAAGTAGCGCTTGAGGGCAGCGTCGTACTTTGCGTACAATGGCTTGCACGTGCGAGCGCGAATAGCATTGATGTCGATAAGACTATCGAAGACTGCGTACCCTTTTTGAAGTGACTGCATTTGACGATAGAAAATCCTTCAGAAACTGAATTGGACTCTTTTGAGCAAAGTAAAATAGCTTCGTAGTAAAGTGCAATGAACACATGAAGTTACTCCTCAATCACTGGAGAATCCCGCTCTGGCCGTTGCATTCTGCCGAGGGCCCCGGCCTGTCGCTCAGCCTGCTGCCTTGCGGCCTCGGCGCCCCGCCGGTGCGCGCTGCCATCGATGCCCAGCCGATTCGCCACTTCGTCAAACGAGTCAACGTGGCAAATGCCTTTTTGATCCAATACAGACTTCAGGATGTGCATGGGGTCGTTCGCGTCGCTCGCTGGCTCGGCACGTGCCTTGCGCTCGGCCTTGCGGGGGCCCGCGCCATTTTGATACTCAGCACTCAGCGTGAAGAGCCCTGTCACCTCCTCGGGGGTGAACTTGAGCATGTCAGCGAAATTCACAGACTCTTTGCTCAGGACAGACTGCATCGTAAACAGCTTGTGCAGCTGCCTATGATAAATTTTCTCCTCGATGGTCCCGAGCGTGATGAACCGGTAGATCGCGACGTCTTTCTGCTGCCCGAAGCGCCAGACGCGCTCGCGCGCCTGGATGTCGATGATCGGGTTCCAGTCTGGGTCGAAGAGGACGACCTTGCTGCACCCCGTGAGGTTGATCCCGAGCCCGCCGACCCGCGTCGTGAGGAGGCCGAGGTGCACGTTCGGGTCGTGGTTCAGCGCGCTGATGAGTCCAGAGCGGTGCGCAATAGTCGTCTCGCCGTCAATGCGGACATAGCGGATGGGTTTATTCTCACCCGCAGCGTTCATGCACGCGATGCACTGCTCGATGAGGTCGAGTATCGCGAGACTCTGCGAATACACGACCGCCTTGTCCCCGCTTACGCGCCACTGCACGAGAAAGTCCAAGAGGACCTGCAGCTTGGCGCTGCCCTCGATGCACTTCTTCCAGGTCTCTGAAGTCACGCTCGGGATTTTTTCTTTCACGAGCCACGCGTGGTTGCAAATCTTGCGGAGGAAGATGATGGCGCGGAAGAGCTGCGCGCTGCGCGCGGCGGACGGGTCGTAGCGCCCGACGCGTTTCGTCAAGAAATGAAGATTTTTGTGCGCCTGGATGTCCTCGCGGAGCTTCCGCGAAGCAAGAATCGCGCGGTACTCTTCGAGCTGGTCATCAGTGAGCTTGACGTACAAAATGTCCTCTGTCTTACCGAGGAGGTGCATGTCGACCTCCTCCTTGAGCCGGCGCAGGAAGAACGGCGCGATGCGCGCCTTGAGCTGCTTGCTGAACTCGTACGCGTCCCGCACGTCGTGGCGGGTCGCCTTCGGGGACGAGCCTCTGCGGATCGGGTCATGGAATATGCTGTTGAAGGTGGTGATGGTGCCGAGCAGGTGCGGGTGCACAAAGTGGAACAGTCCCCAGAGCTCCTGCAGGCTGTTCTGGATGGGCGTCCCCGTGCTGATGATGCGGTGCACCGTCGGGAGCTTGTGGCACACCTTGGCGGTGAGGATGTCCGGGTTTCGGATAGCGTGGCCCTCGTCGAGAAAAACGCAGTCAAGCCGGCGGAGGGATGTGATGAGGTCGCTGTGCTTCTGGAGCGTCGCGTACGTCGTGAGGACAATGCCATTCTCTCTTGAAGCTCTTTGGAGCAGTTCACGAGCGCGCAGATTCTTTTCGAACGACTGGTGCAGCACGTAGACAGAAACACATGGGACCCAGTACTGGAGCTCCTTGAGCCACTGCGCGAGAACGGTGGCAGGGCAGACGATCAACGCGACACCACTGAGAATCTTGGAGTAGTGCAGCGCACCGATGAATACGCTCATCTCTATCGTCTTGCCGAGGCCCATCTCGTCAGCGAGGATTCCACCCACGCCGAGCGTATAGAGCTCAAAGAGCCACTGTATCGCGACCTGCTGGTGCGGGAAGAGGAGGTTCCACACCTCGACAGGCAGCGCAAGTCCCTTGCGAAACGTGACTTTCGCCCGTGCCGGCTCTGTCCAGAGCGACAGAAGCGACTGTACCTTTTTCGCACCCGCTGATGGTGAGAGATCGTGGCTTTCGTTCAGTACTTGCATGAATTCATTTTCGAGCGCAGAATCGTCAGCAAGTGCTTCACTCTCAGTAGCTTGGCATGTGAGCAATGGGCCATCGGCATGTACTTTCGTCTGTGGTACACTAAGCTTATCCCGATTGACGTAGCCCTTCATTCGCGATCGCTCAGCTTCCATAGATTCTGTGACTGCCATTCTCGGCCCTTTCGGCTGCTTCCGCTTTCGCATCCGTGTATAGTCAAATTCAGACATCTCCGGGTTTATATCGTTCGGTGTGGTGTTAGCTCTTGGCTGAAAAAACATGCTCTCTCTATGGTCGTGCTGGTAACTGTCAGCTGTGGTGGGGGCAAGTTTTTCTGGTTTTGCGCTCTTTGTTTGCTTCGCTTCCAGTTCTATGAGCTCTCTTTTCAATTCAGCTATCTTTTCATTGATTTCGAGCCGCTCATCTGCATCGTCGCACAGCGAGTGCTTAACGACCGCTTCTTTCAGCTCTTTCTTGAGCTGCTGAATGAATGTTCGCCTTTGTTCTTCTCCAGCGCGTCGGCGCTTTTCAAGAAAGTCATCGTGAGCTTCTTTTTCAACGGTTTTCGCTGGAACGGTGGAATACAGGCTATTCATTCATTGTATTGGTGCAGAGTGGGAACTGAGACTGAATATTATCGAGTGCGAGCTCAAGAAAAAAGCGAAAACCTATTCTATTGCCTCTATATATGTGAAAGCTCATGCGCAAGTTACTGCTCACCGAATCGTCTCTGGAAAATGAATTTTGAAAAGGACTAATTGTACAGCGACCAAGATCGTGCATGCGCCGAAGAGGTATATGATGCGCTCGGGGCTTGTGATCGGCGTCACGAGCATCCCGAGAAGCGAGGCAACAAAGCTTGACATCATGTAGAGGGCACTGCCGAATGCCTTCATCTCCGGCGGGGAGAGTGTGTACGCCAGCTCAAAGATAGTAATCGCAGTAAATATTTCTGCGAGCGTCTGCAGCAGATACACCGGAACTTGAAAATAAATAGAAAGCATTTCCGCTTTCGCTGTGTAGTTGTGATGCTCATCAAAGCTTCCTCTCGTCAGAATCGCGCACTGAAGACATGAGGCATACAGCATCGACAAAGCAGAGAAAAAGAGCCCAAGCAGAACTCGTCTTTTCGGCGTAAACCATTTTTTCAGTCCTTTGGCGGAGTAGAGTAAAACCTCCATGACGGGAATCACCGTCAAAAGGATGATAGAGTTGATTGCGTTGAGAATGCTTGGTGAAGACATCCACTTTGGTTTACGGAGAAAGTGCGCTTGAAGGATGAAATTCGAAGATTGCTGATTCGAAACAAGCCAAAAGAGGGGCAATATACCGAATATCTTCAAAACTTCCGGTGCCAGCAAAAGCTCTTTAAAATCTTTGAAAGTCGGCGATTTCTTCTTCAAAACGCTGAAATCGCCACTTTCGTGTAGGCTTTCATCTTTCACATGAATCTTGATCGAGGAATCGCGAATAAGCGTAGTTTTTGCTATGTACTTTCGAGCTCGGTCGCCAAGAAGTGCGAGACTCACGCAAAATAGAGACAAGACAGTGCAGAGCAAATAGGGCTCTGCGAACGAAAGAATGTAATTTGCGTGCGCACTTGTTGCACTGCCTTTGGCGTCGGTCAGGGGTGTTTGACACCATGTGAAGTTACCCGCTGCTTTTGTTGATGTGAAGTGGACGCCTATCTCATCTGTGAAGTGTGGAATGAGCAGAATGCCAACAAAGGCACCTGCATTGATGATCCAGTAGTAAGCTCGATATACTTGGTCAATTTCGATGTTCGCCCGCAAAATCATTCTTTGGAACCTTGCATAGAGCCTCCCGATTTTCCACTCAGAGCTCGACAAAGCATCGTCTTCAAAAGATGCGTTTTGTTTGTAGAGCACAATCAGATTATGCAGGTTACCGATAATCGGGGAAGTGGTTGTTTTGATTGCACTGTATGAGGCTCCAAAAATCAAAACCCCAATATAGAGGATGACTGCCGGAGATCTATTCACCGATGCGATCCAATCCCTATTGATGATGATATCTTTCGCTACCGGTGAAAACTCCGCATACGTCGCAAGACACAAGAATGCCAATGAAATGGCGTAAACTACGGAACCTATCTTGAGAACGTAGAAGAGGCCATCCTTATTGACGTCCGCGCATATCGCCCAGAATAGGGAAGTCACTGCAGAAAAACCGTAAAATAAGTTGATCAGTGCATTCACACCCGAGTGCCGAAGCCCGAGTGGATAGACGAGGTGCTGTGCAAGGCTAAAAGCAACTCCATAGTACACGAGCCGTAAGACGAACTCGTACGCAAACATAATTCCAAAAACAGTCACACTTCTCATCCCACTTTGTATCTTTCTTCAATACATCAATAGAATTACGAAAGAAATAGAGCGCAATCTGGATGTATAATTGGTGGAGATGCGGTGCCCAAGAAAATCATGCAGAGATAGAATACACTATATTGGATTTGAATAAACCAAAAATTTTATAGAAAGAGACTTTGCGACCTTTCGATAGATCTGCGCAGCACAGATTCGTAAGCGATGCAGACTTTTATCAAGCCTTTCACTGAGGACCTGGAGCAACTGACCAAGGAAGATGAAGTTGAGAGATTGGGTTTAACAAAACTGACGATATTTTCAGTCCTGAAGCTGCTGACGCAAAAGTTCACGTCGAAAGTGAATGGGAGGCTATCGAGGAATCCCTTTATTAGTCTGTGGAGGAGATGCCAGAAGAAGAGGAGCAGCGCTTTGATGAGCTCACTTTCACATCTCTGGTACAAGCTAAACAAAGCAAGCAGGGAAAGCGGCCATGTGCAGCAAGGGACAGCATAGGTCTCGTCATTACTCGCCGGCTTGAGCGCTGTAGCACAGAGAAAGAACTTGACGATGAACTCACAGTGTGCTGCGAAGCATTGCAGATCGGCGAGAACTAGAAGAAGAAGCGGCGCAAAGAGCTCTGTAATGAGAACTATGACCGACCGATTGTTCATTTGGAGGTGGCGGCAAAGAGGCAAAGGGCCAACCAACAATGAGAGCATTTCTCGTACGCGGACAGGGTCGTTTTCGAAGTCCATGGCCCACGCGAAGACGAAAATGGGAAAAAGTCGGTTGAGAACTTTAATAAGCTTTCAAAGCGAATCACGCGCTCCTATATGCGACTTGATGGACATGGAAACTTGCGAAAAACGCGGAAAGTCCATCGCATTAGCGTGAGGGAGGAGTATAGGCGCGTCAGGCAGCTATTCCCGAGTGAGCAATACAATGCCATAAAGGCCCACAACTTCGCGCTTTCGAAGCGTAACTCGGGTGGAAAGCCTCTGTCCTTGATCGATGAAAACCCTTTCATAACGCGTAATGTCATAATTAAAACTTTTGAAGGTTTCTCTCCTGCGCAGTACGCAGTTCGAAAAGACACCACTCTATGTTTCGAGAACTGTCATCGAGGACTGAATGAAAGACCAAGAGCAACGTGGCTCTATGCTAATGACATGGAGAGCCTCCGAAGGTAAGCACCATAGAGTTGGCAATACGCCAACCGAGGAGAGGCCATCGACAATCAAGAACCTTAAGTCGATTCACGAGAGAAGCGATGTGATCAACCATCGAATCCGAATTGGCGATTGGGAAGGTGACACCTGCATCGGTGCTGGCTTCTCTGGCGTCATCCTAGTTATGATCGGGCGTCGCACCAACTTCATGATCGCAGTGCTTCTGCAGACGAAGGACGCAGAGAATGAAAAACGCGATGACTCACACGTCGAGTCGAGGACTGGGAGGGTGAAACCTAGATTGGTACACGGTTTCGAGGCTTCATCCTCGAGATAATTGAGAAGCGTACTGGCCATGTGATAGACAAAGGCTTCGAATATTGTGAGGATCGCAACGATGGAGGTGATCCTCAGGTTCACATGCCATTTTATGACCCCTGATTGATGTATTGACTGGAATTTATTCAGGAGAATATTTTCATAGTGTTCTCCGAGCACCTATCTTACCATTCAAAATGATTCCAGTTGATTGATTGTTATTCTGACAACCAGCAGACAACAAAGAGCTGTATTTTTCACTGTCATGAAAAAATTTTACATAAGATATGAATTGTCGCCACGTATATTCTTAGTCCATAGGTAAGCACGAAATAATCCGAAAGCAGTTACTGCCCACGATTCACCGCTGAATAATTTCGCACCTTCCTGCGCAACCGCTAATCCTTAGAGTAATTATAAGCACCCTTTCCATTGCAATTTGAAATTATTGGTTCAGCGGATGTAGTTTCTCTCCTCATATATCCATATAACTTGCATACGGAGAGAATACAGATCAAAACTTAAGTCGCTCAGTTATTTATTCATTTAAATGGCAGACTTATCTATCGAGGCATATGATGCGTATGTTTTACAGATTCTATGTCAATCACTTGAGAAAATTTATAACTTAGATCAGCTACTAGTAGAAGGATTTCAAACTCTTATCACAGGATTCAAAACTGGCAAGCCATTCTCCGTGGATGATGTTTATCAAGAGATCCTGACAATAGGGTGTTTGACAGAGACACACAGGTACATTCTTACACTACTGATGAATCTTGAAAGTTCCAAAGTGGCTCGTAAAAGATTTGAAAGAATACTGTCCGTGAGAGAATCACTTTCCAAGCCTTATGAGATAGTGCTCCTGAATACAGATGAGCGCACTCGATCAGTACCAGACTTTATCAAGCAGCTTTGTAGCCCTATCGATAAACTTAGCTATCCATCATCTGCTATAGTGTCCATAAAGCCGACAGCTTTTCCTTCGAATGTAGTCGAAATTCTTACTTATGGGTGCTCCAAAAGTGAGATTGATGTTATGTTCATCGCCGCATTATATGATTGCATTCAGTCGGATGAATCTCTTAATAAATCTTTGAGTTGCTTATGCTCCGAATGGCTCCAACGCCCACTGATTGAGATTAAGCCGTTCGATTCATTTTTGAATGTCATTGAAAGAATCGTGACAGACCACTGCGCATCCTTTGAAAGTGCCAATTTACTTGCGAGATTCACAAGTCATATTCCGGAGCTTTTCAACCACGGCAGTAACCTCATTGGCTCTTATGAGCTTACATACAATACAGTCAGTTCTATGGAGAAGATTTTGTGTATTCTCGGTTCTGCAAACTGCCCACTGAGATCTAATTTAGAAAAGAACCAAGAAGATGGGGGCAAAATGTCCTATATCTACACAATCTTGTTTCATATTGCGAGAGCTGGCTCGCACTGTCTGAGCATGTCTATACTGGAAAAATGACCGATCCTATACCTTTGATTTACATCATGCGAGTTGTGCTCACGATTTTGGAAGATTTCAAAAACTCAGTTGATACAGCGGGCGTAGAACGTGAGCTGCAGTGCATCCTGTCAGCTGCGAGCATGTTTCTGAAAGCCTCAAACAGAGAAATGCTTGATGACTTTCACAAGAGTGAATTACAGTCATCCATCAGTCGAATTCACGCACTTTCATCAAATCTGCGAAGCTCGTCATAGCTTCAGTGATTATCACTTTCATAATTGATACAGATAGTTGCACTACGCCCTTTCCATATAGTTTTGATAAGTCTCACAATGCTATGTAATTCATGTTAAAGCCAATCGACTTCATAGCGAATGGAAAGGACACATGAAGAGACATATAAAAGCAGCAGGTGCAGAGTTTTTCAACTTAATCAAAAAGTTTTCGAAATCAGTGAAAATTCCATGATTGATGGTAAAACTGGAATATCGTTTCGCCCATTTCCTTTGTGGGTTATTTCTGATTGCTGCAGCTTTCGATTTTACGCATCACACCGGACTATACTCCCAGAGACTGATGAGCCACATTTTTTCATCGAATGGAAGCCGATAGGCTTGCGCAAGCGTCATCACCCTACGAAGATCGTCAACAAATTTTCTCTTCAGAGGTATCTTCAGAAGATGAACATCCTACGAGCGCAGCTTCTCGATGCTTCTTTCTTGAGGTATGAAAATGGGGGGAGCTGCCAAAAACTTCTCTTCATTGGATTCTGCAATAGTGATTTCACCAAGGCGTATGCAGTGATATTTAAATGCTTCTCAGTTCACTACGATCCTGAGAATTCCAGCGGTATAGACCACATCCACCTGCAGCTCAAGTGGTTTATTAGGCATCATACGCGCGGCGATGGTTTCACTTGCTTGCAGCCCTCGACACCTTTTGCTACTTTTTCGAAGCTAATTAGCCTCAGACTGTCGCTTGAGAGCAATCAAAGAAAACAAAATAAGTGTATGTTGACGTTATCTGGAACGATTCAGCGACAGCAGCACCATGCCAACCAAGAAAGGCAAAACTTACACTCCAGCGCGAGATTTCTCGTCTTCCTTTCCCGCAAGAATTTGAATCACAGAACGAGCCGTACGGACTATCAGGAAACTCTGTTAAAAGGGTGTGTCATCGCGAGCTCCTTTGTTTTTGATGCCTTGAACCCGTTTCAAAAACACAATAAACAACCAGTCTGCCTTCAGTGCAAGCCAACGATGGATATCCTCGAATCAGGCTTCAATCGAATTGCCTTCTATGCGCTCAGCGCAGATCAGAGCAAAGCGCTCCTTGTGACGCTTGCCTTGATAGAAACTGTGCATAGCCGAAAGCATTTGCTGATTGTGTGGACGACCCGTCAAAATTCCGAAGGCACGCACATCGAGGAATTTTTGGGCGCAAAGCTTACATTCGTTTCCACTGCTCAACCAAATGAACTGAGCGGAGAGCTTTCCAAGAAAGACTTTTGCATCGCCTCTATCCGCGATGTAACTACTCATCTTGAGAGCTTTCTGCCGAACTTTCCACATGAGTCTCCTTGTGAAATATCAAGCAAGCTTTACCACGTGATCCGTGATTGCGGCGATATAGCATTGACAAGGACTCAAAGTTCGTACTCGGCAAGAGCTACCACTCTGATTCAAGCAAAAATGGCCGTATTTCAGGTCGAGGTCATTTTGAAGCGTAAGGATAGTCGTCTGCATATTCAAAACTTTGCGATTAGGCCAGTAGAGCTGCCCAAGCTGCAAAACAATGCTTCTTCAGTCGTTGTCTCGCGAAGCGTTTCCGCTCAAAGTCGGCGACTGATAACCCGAGAAAGCTCGATTATGCACCCGTCTGGAGCACGCTCACACATGCTTGAGGGCTGGGAATTTCAGCGACGTACTCATTCCAAACCATCGCGATGGATGAAATCAGCTGCTAAAGTTGAGCAGGATATTTCAGAGACTTCCACTCCGACAAAGTGCAAGGAGTCTCAACTTTCAGATCCGATGAACCCAGCGCACGCAGAATGCCGAAAGTTGGTAAAATCTTCGAAATTTGACTTTGAGCACGCAGTGCAAAATCTCGGCGACCAGTTTCGATTCGGCTTACATATTTTGACAAAAGAAGAAAAAGCCTCGAGAAAAGTACTAAAGCTTTGGTTTCTCTTCAGCATAACGCGAGAGTCCATTCACGACGCAGAAAGATCTGAGCGAAGCGCTGCGCGCAGAAAATTCATGGAAGACATGCAGAGTGTCCTCCATAAGCCTTTCGCACTGAACAGAAATGCTACAGAAAAAGTGCAGAGCCACATCGAGCCGCACGTGTTTGATAAAGACAAGCAAGGCCCAACACAACCAGAACCCCAAGCAACGGTGGACCTCACGCTCGCCCTGAAGGAAATATGCGACCAAGAGTCTACGCAACGAGTGAAGATCGACCTTGAAGAAGCAATCGCCATCGGTAAGATGGAGGGAAAGCATAGCATTCGAATGCTGCTCATGCGAGATTTTCCGTAGTGTGTGAGCACTTTCCACTCATTCAGTTTCAGGCACCTATTGCCATCTCTACAAAAAATCCCATTCTTTTTAATCAAAATATGGAATGTTGCGCAGTCTAAGGTGTCTCCGCGCAGATGTTGCCCCGCCTGACGCTGATCGCATTCTGGCGACAGCGCCCAGGAGGCATCGAGACGTCGCAAATGTCCCCACACTCCTCAAAATTCTCTCGCGTGAGAAAAGGAAGCCCCGGCAGCTCGCACTCAAGTCCGTCCTGCAGAGCGACGCGTTCCTCGAGACGCTCTCAAACCAGACCCACCGCGTGCACTGCGCGTACCCCCGCATACCCTGCTACTTCAACGTCTCGCGCAGCGACGTGCTCATCCGCTACGACGCCCCGCTTGTCCTCACGGAGAAAATTAAGCCTGGGCGGCCCGTCCAGCGCCCGATCCGGCACACATACATCACCCTCGTTGGGCCGTCACGGCACGCGCTCAACATCGCGCTCTGGCGGTCCAACCTCCAGACCACAGGCCTCTCGCAGCACTCCTTCCCAGTCGTCTGCGCCCTCCAGGACCAGCGGTCGCTCTCCGATGGCAAAGTCCTCAAGTTCAAGGCAGCGCTCAAGCGGGCCGGATTTTCTTATTCTGCACCCTTCCAGGGCAAGCAGCTCGACGTTCTCGACGCGCCGGACGACGAGGCGCCGTACACGGCCACTGCCCTCCTCCGCGGGCTACAGGCCGACCGCGGCGTCGAGGCCCTCGTCGCCCAGCGCCTCGACAAGCTGCGCTCGGATGGGTTTCTGAATTACTTCGGGCGCCGTGCGACGATGAACGCCGACCAGGGCAAGAGCCTTCTGAGTGGGAAGTGGACCAAGTTTTTCATATCGGAGCTCTCGTCGTGGGACCCGCTCGCAGCGGCTGAGGCGGGCGCGATGATCGGCGACTTCGCCCGACGGTCCACTATGGAGAATGCCAAGAACCTTTTGCAGGTCAGCGAGGTCCCCTTCCAGGGGTCCGCGGCGCTGTCGTACCTGCAGCGATTCATCGCGACGAAGGGGAACACGCGGCTCCCGCTGCAGGCCTTCGCCCCCGCCGCCTGCCAGCGCTACCTGCGCCACGTGCAGCGCGTCGTCTGGAATAATTTCGTGAGCGTCCGGATCCGCAGGCACGGGCCCCGCGTGTGCGTCGGTGACATGGTCGTCGACCGGTCAATACTGTGTAATGAGCTCTTCGTGCACGAGCGCACGACCTACCCGAGGTTCTGCGTCACAGCGGTGCGCACCGCGGCAGAATGCGCCAAGTTCTCGATATTCGACGTTGTCCTCCCGATGCCGTACAACGACGGCCCAGTGGCAGATGCAAACTTCCCGAGCCTCGATGGGGTCACGCTCGAGGACTTTCTTGCGTACACAGAGCGCATCGGTGCCAAGTACTTCTGGGACCCGCCGCCAACTGTACAGGCGCTGCTGCGATCAAAGCCCATCGAGCTGACGTACCGCTGCGTCCTGGCGCAACCGATAGCGCTCAAGCACAAGGTGCTCGCCGACCCATCAGCTTATGAAGGTGAGGAGCGCCGCGCAAACGATGTGTCACGGCTACTCGTCAATGAATTTACGTGTCGAAACAATTCAAAAAGTGATGGCCCGTTCGACAATGCAGTTCCAGAGCTCGAATGCAGCGCAGACCTGACGCCGAAACTCGCGAGTAAGCCGTTCGAAGCGCTTGAGAAAGCACCGAAGGCTAAGCGGGCGTTCTTCTGCAATGTCAATGGCAAGAATGTCGAGCACCCTGTTTGCCCGGACTCGTCGCTGTTCAATGATATAACGCTCGCCCTCGATATAAAACTTCCAGCAGATGTCGACTTTCTCTCGTGCCTCAGGGAGGTATTTGCCTTTTTGCCGCTGGAGAGTGATGGCCACAGAAAGTGGATGACCCGCCTGCACAACGCATACCGATCGCTGCAGAAGCGTGAGGGCGAGGGTGACAGGAAGCAGCCAAACGGTGAAGGGGAAAGAGATGGAACGCCCAGTAGTGCAGACAGCGAGCCGCTGTGGAGCTGTGACCTGTGCGGGACAATGAACGATGCGGACCAGCCCCAGTGTGAAGTGTGTATGACTGCTCGATGAATGCGGCCATTGTAGCGAGATATGGGTGCTTTGAGTCTAAAATTTGACTTATTTTTTGTTTTTTTACTATTTGATTTAGATGTTGATTCGGGTACAGGGCCTGACATTTTTGATACGGTTGGCATGTTTGGTTGGCTTGTCTTTCTCATCTTTACATTCTACGTAAATGCTCACGATTCTATCTATTGATCCATCAGTCGTTGCATCGTAACGGGCAGTTATTGGAGGTCAGTATTTCCAGTAAAATAGTTACCGTGCAGGATAAAATTTTCCATTTTCTCCGGGAGGTACGTGAAATCGAGGAATCGATGAAGCTTGCTGTTCTGCTGAAAGTCATCCACGACTGCATTGGCTAGATGTGCGAAATCGAGTGTTCCCTGTAGGCCACACTTGGCGAATTGGCTACTCTTAGGGAATATGCTCGAGACCCAGGCCGATTGTCTCGCCAGCGATAAGTCTCGAGAAAAGACTACCTTGATATCGCGCCCAGCCTTTATCAAATCCCATCGAAGAGGAGACCCATGAGTATCTGCTGTGAGAAATATTGTCAATATACACGAAAAATGTACTAATCTTTATGAACGCCAGTGCTTATCAAAAGATCTGAAGCATAGATGTTAGAAAGAGACAAGAGGAAAATCATAGCTTTAAACCGGATCATTGCAAAACTGTCCAAATTTGAGGCCTATCTCGATATTTTTAATTTCAAGCTATTCTCCCAGAGGGAAGATTTATTGCAGTTGAAACACTTTTTTCACGTCCCTCTCCGTATCTTCTCGAAGAAGAGGTGTACTCTTCCGACTCGATTGTCACCAAAGGCAACGCTGATGCACTGGACACTCCGTGGTAAATTATGATAGAATACAGTTCTCTGTTGTATACGGTTGAATCGTAGCCGCATGTAATCGAGCTTTGGAGGAAGGTCCATCAGTTGCAGAGGCCCTGCAATGTGATTGTGCGCTAAGTCCAATCCTAGAAGATCTCTTGGAAGCTGCGGACACTCGATAGATCCTGTAATACGGTTGTTCGATAAGTCTATCCACTCCAAATGCATGGGCAGGTGACGGGCCATGAATTGAAAGTCTGTTTGCAGTAAATTATCGTCAGAGTCTTAACGCTATGCGGAAGGAAACCAATGTTAAATATTCCTGTAGCTTTGTACGACATTTTCACTGCTTCTATATCACGACATATCACTGCTTCTGTCTCTTGGGATAACAAACTGCATATCTTTCCACGCTATTTCGGAGAAAAAGTAGTACATCGAGAGCGACTTCAGGTCAAATTCCATTCTTCATGAAATTCTCTATCGATCGCGATTGTTAGATGACATACAGCACAGGTGAAGAGTGCACTCAGAACATTCATTTCTAAAATTTCAATGTTATGGTGGAAGAAATGTGAGATCAATAGGCCGACGTGGCAGAGCGTCGCAAGCGCTGCAGCGAATATCACGTGAAATAGGGTGAGATGATGTAGATATCATCAGCCTACTCTCTGATAGTGATAAGCCAAGAGCACTCTGCATAGCAGCTCTATTCTTACCTCTCTGGAGAACAATCTCAAATAGTCCCTGAGTAACTTCAATGCTGCATCTACTTCCTAAGAGCTCTGCATTCCATCGGAAGCTTTTGCCTTCCATCCCTTACATAAATTAAAATCCCCCCTTTCTGACAAGCTACAAGCATAACCGCATCTTTTCATTCCGAAGATAACAATTAGATAAGTAATGAAAAAGCCTCGTCATGCACACATTCACAACTTCCAAACTCAAGATTACAACGGACCAACTACCTACTAGAGCCACGGCATCCACCAGTAGTACATCTGCGAGAGGTTCTCGACGCTTGTGGTGCTGCTGATAAGCTTCTGCACGACTCCCTCGACGTTGAGCGCGGGCATGTTCTGGTTGCCGTAGAGGTCGGGGTACCCCTTGAGCCGCTTCTCGACGCGGTGCAGGATGACGCGCGAGTCCATCTTGTCCTGCTTCCGGCTCCACTCGACGAGCGGGTCGTGCACGAACGTCTCCAAAATACCCATGAGCGTGTCCCTGTTCTCCATCTGCGTCTCGAGCGCGATCTCGCACGCTTTCCTGAAAACGCCCTCGACGCCAGTGACACCGAAGGCGTCGACAATGTTCTGCGTGAGGCGGAACCGCACGCGCTCGGGGACCTCGAGGAGCTCACCCTTGTCGAAGAGGCACGCGAAGTCGACGTGCACGCACTCGCCCGTGGCCGTGTCTATCAGCAAATTCTCGCCGTGGCGGTCGCCGAGGCCCACGATGTGCCCGACGACGGACATGACCGCGCACGTGCGCGTAAAAGCGGTGCGCGCGTCGAACCACTGCGAGGGCACTGCGAACTGCTCCGCGAACCACCGGTGCAGCACTGGCGGGAAGTGCGGCAGGATGTGCTGCGTAAACATGACGCTCTTCGGGACCTTTTGGGCCTCCGCGCGGTCCTTGATTTCTTTCAGCTGGGCCGTCGAGAGGCCGTGCCTCGATTTTCCGTACAAACCGTCGACGATCGTGCGGAGCGTCAAAAGGTTCGGCACCCACTCGATGATACCGCTGTCCTCGCTGAGGGGCAGCACAGTGAACGTGCGGATGCCAAGCTTGCGGAGCTTCCCGCTCGGCGTTTTGGACAGCAGGCGGTTGATCATGGCCGAGTACTCCATCATGCGCGAGTCCTTGCGGGTCTCGTCCTTAGCTTTGCACAAAAAGTGGTGCGTCGTCCCCGCGCTCGAGCGCATCGTGATGCGCTTCGGCTTCTGGAGCGACTGGATGACAGTGATCTCGGGCTCGATGGCCTCGATCGTCGCAGCGGCGCCGAAGAGCGACGCGCTGCCAGTGACTGCGCCGTGCGGCAGCTGGACGTGCAGCATTTGCTGCGTGGGCAGCAAAACACCTGTCGGGAACTTGGCGCGGAAGCCCGCGACCTTGGCGAGCGTGAGCGCGCTGCCACGCTGGCTCGACACGGGCTGCGAGGCGATCGCAATAAGCCCGTGGATGAGCTCGCCGAGCTCGGCAGTGAGCTTCGCGACAGAGGCGCTCGCCTTGCCGACGTTGTGCAGAATTTCCTTCATGACCCGCGCGCGGCTCAAGCCCTCGGGGCCGCTCGTCGAGTTGACGACGAAATAAACGTACCAGAGCGCCTGCTGGGGGTACTCGAGGATGACGCGCTCGATGATGGAGCGCACGCGCTCGAGCGCCTGCTCGTCGCGGTGGCCGATGCGCGAGACGAGCTGCGGCAGGGCTGTCATGAAAATGTACGGCGGGATGCGCTCGAGGACGTCGTCGACCTGCGCGTGAGTGTTCTTTAAAACATTTTGGGCAAGCGCGATGTTGCGCTTGCTGTTCGTCGTCGATCGCGTGATGTGCAGGTGCAGGATGTGGGCCGTGTCGAGCCAGCGCGTCAAAAATTTCAGAAGCGTTTTATACACTGTGCGGTGGCCGTTGCACAGCGCGTGGCCGTACGACGCGAGCATCTTGGGGATGTACAGGTCGTAGTGGCGCAGCACGCGGCGCTCGAGGTCCTCGGGGCTGGTCCCCGCGCTCGCGTGCTTCGCGTCGAGGTGCGCAAGTGTCGCCGCGTACACACTTTCAATAAAGGAGCCGAGGTGGAAGTACGCTTTCTCGGAAGGCTGCAGGCTGATGATATCTGTAAAGTACGCCTCGACCTCCTGCGGCGTTTTCTGGTTCGTGTCAATGTTCCAGCGCGCGATGCGCAGCAGCGACTTGCAAAGGAGCTGGCGGCCCTCGGCGGTCCCGCTGAGGGACTTGAGCGTCTCCCGCGCGCCCTCGAGGAGCGCGATGGCCTCGCGGCGGTCGCCGCGCGCATAGAGAATTTTGGCGTGCGCGAGCACAGCCCGCCCCTCGTCGAGGGACCGATGCGCCGAGACGGCGCTCGCCTGCATAAAGGCGGAGAGCGCCGACGGCAGCATCCCAAAGTTGCGCAGCGTCGTGCCGTACTGCATCCATATCGGCGCCGTCTCGCTGGTTTTTCCAAGAATCCCGAGGATCGCGCGGTGCGTCGCGAGGACGGGCTCCTGGTACATCGGCGTGATCTCGACGATCGCGCGGCTCTGAGCGAGGTGCTCCGCGAGCCGGTCGAGGGGCTGCGCCCGCGAGCGCTGCGCCTCACGCAGCCCAGAAATATCTTGCACACTCGAGAGTGTCTGCTCGAGGTCTGAGAGAATGTGTAGCTGCAGCAAATAGGGGTATGTGCGCTCGTAGGACTCCATCGAGGCTGCCGAGATCGCTGGGAGCAGGGAGGTGCGGACCCCGCGGATCGTCGCCTCAATGTCAGCAGACGCTTTTTGGAGGGTCCCCTCAGTCTTTGTTGCCACTTTCGGGACTTTTCCGAGGGTGTCGGCCGCGACAGTGTGCATCGAGAGCATGACCCTGGCGAGGCTCCCGTCAAAGGACTGCGGCGCCTCGTCGCCGAGCTGCTCGAGTGTGTCCCATTTGGACAAACGCCACGCGCCTTGGATGGCGAAGTCGCGCAGGACGTTGCGGTCCTCCTCGCTCACTGTGGCCGCGGCCGCGGCGCTCGCGAAGGAGTGGAGCATGTTGAACTGCCCGAGGTTGCGCATGCACGTCATGAGAGACGACTGGTAGCACAGGTTCTGCGGGTCGCGCTGCAGCAGGAGCTCGTTGCACTGCAGCGCGTCCTGCCACTTGCCCGAGGACTCAAAGTCGAGCGCGCGCTCTTCTTCGGTTGTATGCGAGCGCAGCGCCGACAGCCCAATGATGCCGTCGGGCTCCATGAGCTCAGCGTAGACTTTTTGCAATAAGCGGACGTCCGCCGGCGCGCACCAGTGCATGGGGGCGGCGCTAAAAGCTTTGGCGGGTGAGGCCGAGTGATGGGCCTTGCCGGCGCGGAGGTGCCGGACGTAGGTCTCGGCGTAGAGCACAGCGCGCGCTGGCGCCTTGATGCTGTGGGCGGCCTCAATGCACATCGGCAGCTGAATTTTTTCGAGGAACTCACTCACACGCGTGTGTTTCTTCTTGGCGGAGGCGATGCGCTTGTGCTCGACGCTGTCGCCGCGCGGGGCCTTGGCCTGGGTCTCGAAGCGGCTCTCCTCGCGCTCGCTCCAGCGCTGGAGCGTGTCGATGAGATCAAAAAGCATCTGGGCGTGCTCCTTGGCGACGTCGGCGTTATCGAGCACTGCCGCGATTTCCTTGTGGATGTCCGCGGCGTCCGTGTCCTCGCAGTAGACGACGAGCATGTGCACGAGGTAGGGGAAGAGGAAGACGCAGAGGCCGGTGTCGCGCTTGGCGACGTTGCGCAGCGACTGGAAGACTTGTGCGTACACGCCAGTCGTCCGGGCGCATAAATTAATGAACCAGCGGCAGAGCCACGCGCCGAAGGGCATGCCGCGCGCGTACTCGGGGACGCGCTGGTCGCGGTTGTGGACGACCTTGACCTCGTAGGTCGTCTGGACGAAGACGCGCAGCTGCGCGCGCACATCAGCCGACAAACCGTTCCACCACGGAGACTTCTTGGCGTCGAGCTCGCTGAGCGAAACGCTGTCCATTTCCGAGCAGATGCGGATGAGCGACTGAATGGCGAAAGCCGCGCGGTCGTGCATCTTGGCGTCAGACGTCGAGTGTAGCAGACGCAGGAGCTGGTTCTGCAGGATGTACGACGAGAGGTTGAGCGGGTGCAGAAGGTCCTCCATGGGGACGCTCTTGTGCGCGTTGTCGATGCGCACGGATAGCTGGCTCGGCGCAATCGCGCCGACGAGGCCGAGGCAGCGGGCCGCGTAGTCGGCGATCGCGGCGGTGTCGCGCGTGGCGTGAAGGAGGGCGCCCACGAAGGGCGCGAGCGTCGCCCGCGGCAGCGAGCGGAGCTCGAGCTTGCGCTGGCAAAAACGCGCGTACGCCGAGCGCAGGTAGAGCAGCCGGCTCTGTGCCGACTCGCTCTGCAGTGCCTCGATACAATTCGATAAAGTTGCCTGCAGGCTCTTTTTCGTGTGGAGCGGCCGCTGCTTGCCTTTGCTGAAGATTTGGGCGAGCGCTTCGCTCTGCGGGAAGAGGTCGCTGAAGCAGTCGAGGTCGGCGCCACCGGCGTGCTGGACGATGTGGCGGATGGCGGCGAGCACTGTGTCACGGTACGTTGCGCTGTCCTCCCACAGTGAGAAGTTGCAGAAGCCGACGAAATCAACAAGGAGGTCGCGGCCTTTCTTCTGAAGACTCTCGGGCGGGAGGTTCGTGACGAGCGCGTGCCAGCAGCGCGCGAGGTCCGGCTGGCAGGACTCTGAGAATTCGGAAGGCTTGAGCAGCTGGACCTTTTGGAGCACGGTGGAGACAGAGTGCCCGAGGAGGTCGAGGAGCAGCCGCAGGGACGCGAAGCCACTCGCCATGGCGTGCTGCGTTGCGAGCCTTGCGCCGCTGATCTCCTCTCGCCCGACCCCGAGCTTGCCGCAGATCTCGTCGAGGATGCCGAAGGCGTGGCGGCTGAGCGTCGCAGCGACGGAGTCCTCGTGACTCAATGGCTTGGAAGGCAGGCGTTTATATTTCGCGACTGACTGCTGTAGCGCGACAAGGCCTTCTGTCGCAGCTTGCTTCACGTCAGCGTAGGACCTGTGCTCGCAGTCAGCGGCGAGTGAGATCAGCTGTTCCACGACAAACTTTTCGCTCTCTGCCAAGTACGCCGCCACTGGGATCTTCTTGCCAGCGATCGAATCAATGTGCTGCAGCACTTCTTCGACGGATTGCGTGTGGGTTGAGTCAGCGCAGGTGAGCACTGGGCAAAGGGCGCTGGCACAGATGGCTGCGTAGTGCCTATGGCACAGCTCAGCCTTCGAAATTTCGAGGCGCGTGGCGATCAATGTGAGAAGTTTGTCGTCCTTGTGCTGAATGGCAAAGGGAAGTACAAAGTCTGCGACTTCGACAAGAATTTCAGAGAAGTCTGCGTTCGCGAGGTCTTCGATGCATCGCTCAATGCGCGGCGCAGAATTCTGTAAAAGCTGTACAAAAGCTGGTGGGTGGCGACGAAAGAGCGACGGCAGAGTGCACTGCAGCTTGTCCATGATAGCTTTGAGGGCGAAGTGGGCTGCGCTCCGGGCGTGGACGTTTCGCGTGCCAGCGGCAAGGCGGATGATGTCAATGACCAGCTTGACGTGGAGCGCACTCTCATTTTTCTCGAGCGCGCGGGACAATGTTTGCAGCGCTGTTGGCGCAAGTTCTGGCGTTTTCTGCGCAGTTTCAATGCACAGCCCGTAAATTTCTGGAAAAATTGCGCTGTCAAGCGTCAAGGGGCTTGAAGCGATCGCCTTGCGTAGAGATTCGTCTGGGTCTCGCACACCAGCGTGAAAGAGCCCCTTGATCGGGTCCACGCGGACGGTTATGCCGTTCTCGACCGCAGCCCGAAGGGCGCCGAGCAGTGCCGTTTGCACGCTGCTTGCAAGTGCTTTCCGCCGTCCGTAGAAGAAAACGAGTTCCTGTAAGCAAGCCTGGGCATCTTCCAGGAGCTGCGCTGCGTCGTGCTCCTGTCGTTGCGCCTTGTCACGCTTTCGCTTCTGCACAGGTGACTTCTTGACTGGCGTCTGCTTTTTCTGGCAAAGTCTCGGCGCTCTGGCGAGGAAGTCAATAGATAGCGCAACAGCCTTGAGAAAGGCGCAATGCGCATCATCTACAGCGCTGTCGAGCCACTCGGTGAGACCTGTTGCGCCAGAGTTCTTGAGCAGCGCGAGCGTTGCGTATAATGGGGCACGCAGCAGCGGGTCGTTTTTCTTTTCGGAAGCTTCGTTGGCAAGCTGTGTGGCAGAGCCAAGCTCGGCCAGGTCCACTAGGCTGAGAAGAGGGAACTTCACGAGCGCTGTGTACGCGTCCCTTGGTACTGCGTATTCGATCAGCTTCGGGACAGCGCCAAGCATAGCGCCTTTCAAGACGAGAAGCTCTTTTGCCTCCTCTTCAGACACAGCTGAGTGGTCTGCAGTCAGGCGTTTGTAAAGCTGCAGTCCAACGGTCCCAAAAAGAAAATGAAAGGTCTGTCTCTGTGCAAGCAATGGAATTTTACTCACCAGAATTTCGATTTCCCCCGAGCAAAACGGTTCGTCGCCAGCGCGAGGCAAAAATCGATGCAATGAAAAAAACGCACAAAATTTGATGCACAGCGCGTCGTTGGCATCGCCTTCAGTTTCTGAGCCAGGTGCAAGTTTTTCTATGTCATCGTAGAATCTTTGCAAAGAACTTGCGATTCGCTCCAGGCTAGGGCGCAAGTCCCCTGCAACTGAAGCTGCGCGCAGGCTGCAAAATTCAAGGACCGCGGCACTGCATGCAAGAAAGCCAGTGCAAAACGCAGGTGGAAGGCGAGTCCAGGCGTCATTTTCAAGTACACTCGATATAAGGGCAAGCGCAAAGCTGAGCGTCGCTGTCTGCTGTGCGCTCTTACTCGTGCGCTGCTCATCGGTCGCCCTCGGCTCATCTGTCTGCCGCTCAAGCTTCCCGGCGGAGTAAAGCGCATCGAGCAGAAGCCAAAGTTCGTCGAGGAGCGGCTGCATATATGACAGAAACTGCCCGTGCAGCATGTAGTCCCACATTTGCCCGAACCCAGCGAGTGCGCCGATGAACGGCACACCGCGAAAGGCCGCACTCTCGAGCCGCACCGGGGCCCTCGTTTCTATGCCACTCGTTCTGAAGCGAAAATGCGGAATGAGCCGCAGTCCCTCGATCGTATAGCTGAGCTCTTTGGAGGCAGCGGATATCGATCGCTCATCTGTGTTATTTGACTGAACGAAGTCAAGCGGAAGCGCAATATCTTCCGGGGCATCGAAGAACATCACTCCCTTGTCCTGCGAGACGAACAGGTCCCACAAACGTGCAAACAGTGCATGTGTGAGCCTATCGATGTCGCTCGGCCGAATGCTCGAGTTTCGAAGGGCAAAGTAGAAAATCTGTAAATGCGCGAACGAAAACTCCTTAGTGAGGGAATCAATGAGACTTTGTGCCAGATTTACGGTAATTGGGCACAAAATACACTTCTTCACCGTGTTGCGTATGAACTGCATAAAACTCTCGACCTTCGGGTGCGCATTACCAAGCGACGACTGCACAGCCGACAGCATTGCCGCCAGCTCTCCGTCGACAACGCTGGCAAGCTCCTTGGGGAAAGCCCTCTGAAACGTCTCGGCGAAGCCATCCATGGACGACTGGTGCGCTGCGATGTATGATGGGTCACCCTCAAAGTAGCTGGGGTGAATGTGGGCTACCTCCCTGAAAATCGCAGTAAGCTTGGCGATGCCAACGGTCTCGATGCGGAACCCGAGACGGTAGCCTCCGAGGAGCGATTTGAGAATTCGGAGCGCTGCGTGCGTGTGCTCGGGTGATACTTGGACAAAGTCATCCTGCCACGCCTGTGCGAGGTGATCGGTCACAAATAAAACTTCGTCTGGGGTGATCTCGAGGACACGAGAGCCTGTTGACTTCATTCTGCTGTGCCACGCTTCCATCTCCTTCGTGACGTTAACGAGGAACGATGGAAGGCTCTTCTTCTTCGGCGTGCTGCGGGGTCTCTCCGAAGCTGGTGGCGACTTGATGGGCGCTTTGTTGGGTAAGTTCCGCGGGTAGGCAACGGGTACGGTAATGACAGCGGTTGCAAGCTTTGGCTGCATGGGTGCACCACCGCGCTTTCCTGGCGTCACATGGTAGTTTTCCTGCAGAGTCACCGCAAATGCCTCTCTATCGATGTGTGCAGTCGGCTTTGGTGCTGTAGCTTCCTCCTTTCTGGAGCGTTGCGGGGTTTTCTCTTGGGGAATAATATTTGATCGACTTTCTATGCTCAGTGTATTAACTAACGATGTTTTGAATATTTTGTTTGATTTCGTACTTTGTGAAGCTATGGCGAGCGGGACATCAACTATTGGCTGCGGCGCCTCATCCCTTGAATCGGCTTCGACACGCGCAGCGCTCGTAGTGCCGTGCATCGCTTGCACAGAAGTGAACGTTTTCCCGTGAAAGCTCGGCGCTATTTTGCTCATGATCGCAGCTTTCACGTGGGATACGATGGGATTCTGTGAGTGGAGCTGCGGTGCCAACGAGCGCTGCGGGCGATGTGTGCGTGGCAGCAGTGGTGATTGGAATGGCAAGTCAAGTGCAGTCGGGCGCGGGTTGCTGCTCGAAGCTGGGCCAACTTTGTTCGCACCGAGTGAAGGTGCCATGCTCACGCCGAGAGGCGTCGTTTTGTACGGGTTTGGGCCGAAGGGCCCTCGAGATTCTGCGCGCCCTGGCTGAAATTGCAGCGCTGGGAGGTTGCCTTGGAGATTGGTGGGCGGCGCTGATGGCATGTGCGGAGCGCGCGATAGTCTCGGGGCCTGTGACAGTTGAGCTGTTTGGCCCTGATCCCTCTGGCTGGGCAATGGTGCCTCTTTTCGCTTCTCGTTATTGTATGGATTTCTGCTGATTCCACTGATCGACGCGACGTTAATTGTAGGGGCTGGCCGTGCCGAATATCCCTTGTGCCCACTTTGAAGGGGTGACTTGTAGTATAGGCGTTGTCCTTGATTTCCACGGTTCTCTGGCTGGCTCATTTTGGGACGAACATATAATCAATAAATTTTACTTGAATAGGCTATAGCTGAGAGCTGGTCTTAAGAATCATGCGAATGTTACCTCCAAGAGCTTAGCCCTTGATGTTGGTGAAATAGCTGGAAAAGTCGAGTGTGACTGAGGTCACCTCTGTATCAACACAGATCGCCTGGAAAGATTGGTTCCCACCATAGTACATGCTCATTGTCATCGGGTTCGTTCCAAAGTATATGCCATGCTCCAGAAATGGATGAATGAATTGTGACCTCCGCGATTTCTTCAGTGCGTTGGCTGTTGGGTCGTAGCTAGCCTGCACGGGCTGCGGCGCGAATGGGTTCCAGCCGATGGCCTGTGCCTCGCTGATTGTCTTCGTGTCGAGTGGTTCTGCAAACATATCCTCGAGCTCTTCCAAGTCTTTTTCCGAAGCTGAGTCATCGTCATTGGCCGCGTCGCTGCCTACAGTGACCCCCATATCGCTCGGCGAGAACCCTTCAATATAGCTTTCACCATTCTTCAGCTTGTGCTTCCAGTACCTCGAGAGACACTCGTAAAGCGCTTTCGAGAGCTCGTGTCCACCATTTTCTTGAAGGAAAAAGCATGGCCCAGTGATGACTATCCAGCGGAGGAGCTTGCCGTCAGTAGGCTTGTAGGGCCCTATGTCGAGCATTGGCGACGGTGCATCTAGAATAGACGTTTTGAATGCCCCATGCTTGGCCTTCGCTGTTTTCTCGTCATCCGCTTTGTCTTGGGGTTGGTGGTCGCTGAGGAGCCGTAGCATGATCGGCTCGCTGCCTGACAAAACATCCTGGTCATCGTGGTAGTATCGCGGGCTGAGCAAGAGCAGCTCATTCTTCATTGTTGCAATGAGCTGGGTGACCATGTCCTCTTGAATGAACGCATGTGACAGCTTTTTTTCTAAATTCTCAAGGACTTTGGCATGAAATGAATGCAGCGATCGGTATTCAATTCTTTCCATGTGCGTTCATAGTGTATCTAAAAAAGAAAACTCAGAAGATATGCGACTTTACCGCAAAGATGTAAGTATGTCTCAAGGACCACATTTAAGTATCAAACGAATCAATACTTAAAAATGATGTTCTCAACAGGGCCTTTCAGATTCTTAAGCTCAGTTCTGTACGCCTTCGCTTCTTCTGCTGTGATCGTGCGGTTGGAGCTGATGTCATCGAACGAAAAATCTTGTGCTATGAGCGCCGGAGGCATACCGATCAAGTGACTCCGGAGTGTCGCGTAGTTGCCCTCAGTCCAGTGGAAGTACACTCTGTATGCGCCAACCATAAGAAGGCCGACAATCATCGCGTCGCCCATCACCATGACATTTTTCGTTTCCGCCGCGATGCTCTGCGGCTTGAGAAGAGGAAAGTCTCTCTTTTTGACAAAGGGGAGCACTGCTGGCCAGGGCCACTTCGCAAAGAGGTTGCGCATTTGAACACGAGAATATACTGATATACGTAAGATTCGTACATGCAATTTGAAATTTTATTTAAAGAATTACCGCAAAATTCACATATTTCACCAGCATGCGTTCCATCTACTTCAGCCGCTGTATCGATCTGTACAAAACGCCAAGAGAAACTGCCGAAACGAGAAAAAACATCCGATGGCGCCTGTAGTAGTCAACTGCGTCGTTGACTGAATCACATACGACAAACTTTGCCTTTTCCGCACACTGCGTGAGGCAAGCGCATGACTTGCTTTCCATAGATATGGTCTCAGTCTGCTGCTTCCATTCGACAAGGCGCACGCCAATTTCGTTGCTGAGCGGATTTCCGTCGATGGCGACTTCCTCGAGCTTGAATTTATCCTTCGACCTAATCAAGGCGTTCAGCAAGTATGTTGCGCCAACGTCTTCCATACCCACACAGGTAAGATCGAGCGATTTCAAGTTCCCAAGCTTGTGCATATAATTCGCTATATGCTGTGCACCTTTGTTACCCAAGGCATTACCTCCCACATCGAGGCTCTCCAGGCTGGGTGGAAGGTTGCGAAGCAGTGCCCGCAGCCCTTCAGCCTTCATGCAATTAACAGTGATATTGAGGAAAGTGATCTTGCAGGACGGAGATCGTAGCCAAACACCCATCGCGCGGCAGCCGGAATCACCGAGGAAGATGTCACCAAGCGTGAGCGTCTTCAGGGTACACGGGTACTCCATCAGGAATTCGCAGAGTCTTTCAACGCCGATGTTACCGATGGGGTTGTTGTCCAAGTTGAGTGTCTCCAGAGCGTTTTCATTCAAAGCCAAAAACTCTCGAAATGCGGATATGCCCTTCGGCGTGATAAAGTTGGAAATGAGGTTGAGGTGTCGTATGTACGGAAGCGAGGTCTGCGATAGCGCTGCAAGCCCGGCGTCTCGGATCATATTCTCGCTCACATCAAGAACCTCAAGCGTCTCGACGCAAATATAGTTCAGAACCTTGAAGACTTTTGTCGCACCGCCGCACATAAGTTTATTGTCACGAAGGTCAAGCTCGCGAAGCTTGTGAAAGTGGATGATAGAGTTTGTGAGAAAGTCTGCACCGTTCGGCGAGGATGCGATGATCTTGCCAAAGTTGTTGCCGCCGAGGTCGCACACCTCGAGCTCAATCGCCTGAAAATGGTGCTCAAGAAGAATTTCTGGCATTTCTTCCCACTCGGCCTGCGGCAAGCCCAGGTAGCTGAGGCACAGCTTCTTATCATTCTTTGCCAGCTGATCCTCGATGATCTTGCGAAGCCTGCCGGTATTTTGGTTATGGTCTTCCATTCCTAGAATAAAATTGAAGTAAAATGTGATGTTCTGAAGGTGGATAAGCGTTCAGATAACTTTGTGCGGCAAGCAATCAGAACGATATCTTTGGAGGGGCCTTGCCACTCCTGGGGTTCGATGTCGCACTCGCTGTCCCGCGTCTATTCGCATGCCGGACGAATGTCTGTACTGGGGGTGATGCCTTCTTGGCAGCTTCCTCCTCCGCTCTGAGCATAGCGCCACGCTTAATCCACTCGTAAGTGCTCCGCGTACCGCTCTCCGGAGCTTTCGCGTTCGAACGTTCTGAGAGCGCAACGAGCTCATCTCGCACTGGCTGCTTCGAGTCTTTGAGCATCTGCACGATCTTTTTCGCAGTAATTGGGTGCGTCAGCTCATCGATAAGCGTGATGATCTTTCCCTTCTTGCCGACAGCGCCCGTGAAGCCACCGCGCATTGTCAGGCCATCGAGGTTCTCGGGCAAATCGAAGTTGATGACGACATCGACGCGGGTGCCGAGCATCCAAGCGAACGAGTCTTGCATGATAAGAATCTTACCACCGCCAGTACGAATGACCCGTGCAGACTCGTCGCGCATGTTGAGGTCCATAGCACCCGCCAGTGATCTCGTGTAAATTCCATACTTCTTCGAAGCGACTGAAATCTGGTCAAAGATGTGCCTTACCGCGGTCTTTTTCGATACAAAGACTACTGCACGGGTCTCCGTATTGATGGTTTTGTTCTCCATGAGCCTCTCAATAAGATCGATCTTGTCGCCTTCCAGCGGTGTCATTTCAACTGTGTGCTGCACGTCAGGGATGTGCCGAACTTCGAGCCGCAGCGATGTCTGCGGTAAAAAGCGGTCTATGAGCTCCTGCAG
Organism: Perkinsela sp. pyNocScin1; assembly: GCA_964019655.1. Lineage (NCBI taxonomy): Eukaryota > Euglenozoa > Kinetoplastea > Prokinetoplastida > Perkinselidae > Perkinsela > Perkinsela sp. pyNocScin1. The sequence goes on from CAXHTR010000008.1 coordinate 669,578, forward strand.
CTGCGCTGGAAAGTTTTCTGCGAAGACAAAGCGTCTGGCATGCATAGCGTTCTGTAGAATCTGCTCCAGCTCCCTCGACAAGCGCACAGCGATGATCTGGTCGGCCTCATCGACAAAAATAGCCTCGAGTGAGCTCATGTCGAGGAGATTGCGCTGCATGTAGCAGTGGAGTGCATCAGCCTTGGCGATGATGATGTCCGCGCCGTACTTGGTCAGCGCCTCGTACTGCCGCTGGATGTCGTGGGCCGTGTGCAGCGAAAAAATTCTCCATGGATGCCCGCGAAGATGCTGCTTGAGGTTTGCAGTTATACCATCCATACGACACTTCGCTCCAGTAATAATAATGATTCTTGGACAAACAACGTGCTTTCGATCTGCAGGCCCATCGCTTACATCTCTGATAGATGTGTACCCTTCGCGAGGCTCGTGCGCTCGGAGGTGGGCGAAGACTGCTATTTCAATGCACGTCAGTATGCCCATCCCCACAGATGAGCGTACAATGAGCGACTGCTCCTTCAGGAGGAGTGGTATGGACGTCTGTTGCAGCAGAGTTGGCTCCTTGAACTGCTCGTAGTGCTTCGAGATATTCGCCGGAAGGCTTTCAGCGAGTGCTGAGAAAGATTTTAGTTTTTCGATTTCATTGACAATGCCAGTTGGGCGCGAGAGGTAGACGAGATCGTCGGGCTGCGGCGGCTTGACCTTCTCCGTCGCCCCAAAAATTGGATTGTTCAGACCGACGGCGGGCTTTCCCTGCATCATGTTCAGGTATTTATCATTATAGAATCGCTGGGCGACGCGTAAAACTTGCTTCTGACAGCTATTGACACTTCGCCGGGAACACCACATCATTGCATGAATCACTTGTTAAAATGTACTTTATCGCTAAAAATTCTTTCAAAAGCTGTATGCACAACTTTCAAACCAATGACTCACAGGTGACAGGTAAATTCAATGTTGATATAATCAATGTTTCGGGACTCACGCAAAGAACGCGTCGATTTCTTTTTGCATGACTTCACACTCGTACTGGAAGGTCGAAGCAGGGGCATTGTCGTCGGCCGGGGTGCCGATCCAGCGGACGGGGGCGACAAGCGACATGCGCGTACGCTCCTCACCGTCCCCGTACCGGTCCTCCTTCACGCGAAGGCGCGCGATTATCTGCGAGTACATTCGTTTTGAGCAGAGAGCCGTCACGGAGGACGGGTCCTCTTCACCCTGCTTGCTCATCTCGTTCGCCGTGATCCCGAAGATTTGCTGCGCGGTTTCGTCGAACGCTGTGACCCACACCTGCGTCGTGCCGTCACTGATCATCATGCTGAGCATGTAGCGCTTCTCTGCAGTGTCGAATTGCTGGTCGCATTTCTCGCATCTGTACGGGCCCGAGTTGAAGTTGATGGGAATGAGCTTCTTGTTGCAAGTCGCGCACGAGTCGTACATCAGATTGTCTGACTTTATGTGGACAATGGTTCCACGCACAGAGATGTAGTCGGGCTTCTCGCCCTTACCGAGGGCAAGGCGCTGAATCTCCTCGAGCGTGTTGCGGTACAAGATTGGGCCCTTACTTGCACCACCAGCGTTGCCACGGGAAATATTAGGAACGTTAATCTTTCCCTCAATGCTCTGGTACCACTTCATAAGCGCCTGGGGCTGTGATCCAGCGATGTCCTGATCGATGACGCTCGAGGCGCTCAGTGCGAGCCCAATCTCACCCTGGAACTCCGTGGTTCGGGCCGCTTTGACGCCCAAGACGGTGCCTTCTGCAATTGACCAGTTCTCAGCCAGAGAATCCCATACCGTGATCTCTACTTGAGCAGTTTGGTCAGCGATCATGATGGAGCGCTTCGTGAGCGAGTTACCAGCCTTCGATGTGATGGCCTGTGGCTGCCCTGCATGGGCAAGCACGCCAAGAACATCAACCATGCTGCCCTTCTCCTTGACCTTGAGCGCTTCGACTGGGACAAAGTTGTACGATTGCTGAGGAAGCGTCTCGGCTGCTGGGTCGTTGCCCCGAAGGGGCCAGATTTCAGCCTCCTTATCGAGCGAAAGTTCATACTCACAGTTTACTGAGGAATACTTCTTGTTCGCGTTCTTGATCTGCCCTTTGGAGAAGTGAAAGACCTTGCCATCTTCAAGCATGTCGTAGTATTTGTCGACACCCTCCTGGAAGATTGTACAGCGAATCGGGCCGCTGTCGTCAATCAGCGTCATTGAAAAGAGCTTTCCTTGGCTTCTAGCATTCGACCACGTTCGAACGGGGGATTTGTCTATCACACGTGCGCGAATGACCCAGCGGTTTCCAATATACGGGGAGAGGGACTCGATCGGCTGAATTTGCGTTGCATCAGCAGCGGCGCTCTTCGTTTTGGTCACCGAAGTCTTTTTGTTTGGACAGTTGATGGGTGTATGCCCTGGCTGGCGGCACAACATGCACGTGGGGTTCGACATTTACGCTGTTTATAAGAGTACTCAAATAATACTAGTAGTGTGATAGTTAGTTGATAGTTACAAGAATGATGCTCGTGTACTAATAAACTCATTCAGGGTAATATGCAAGTAGACGTGAATTTTTCATAATTACACCCTAATATGGGATCGCAAGATTTAAATGTAATATCAGAGTGTCTCCAATTGTTTGCTTTTGTATGGTTGAATATCACAATTATATTCTGAATTATAAGTTTAACCTTTGTGTTCAATGAATGTAGCAGCATACAGATTCGAATAGAATATCGATTTTCTAGAGTAAATCAGCAAAGCCCGCACCACGGTCCCCGGCATAAAACGCTGCCCGGGCCCCCATTTTATCTGCCATATCTTCATCTTGCACGAATACGTCGTAGCTGCACGCATCTTCGATCTCGTCCCTGTCATACTCATCGCACGCAGCGCCTGCACAGTGTTTTACTTCCTTGGTCACAGCACTCGGCACCATATCGACGACCTTCTCTTTTCGGACTGTGGGTACAAGGTGATTTTGGTTTAATCGGCGCTCTTTCAGCTGTTCAACTATTTGGGCTACAAACGAAAAATAAGTGGAGGCGATGGCCCGCGCACTCACGATGCTTTCACCAGCTTTGAATTGACTGTGCGCGAGATTCAGTAAGAGCTCAGCGTGCGATAAAGCCCGAGTTACCATGGTTGGGCTTGGGCTTGTCGAACCAGCGCTTTGTACAGCAGCAGCTTCACATGCTGCCCGCAAGTAATCTTCATCAGTTTTGACTGGCGCACTGCTCTGCGTCGCTGCACTCGTAGAGAGGAGCGAGCGAGCGGTGCGGACAACTTCACGCGGGAAGCCGAGGTTTCCAGCGAGCTCAATGCCGTAGTGCGTGCTCGTGCTCTCTCCCTCAAGAAGCTTGTTCGAGAAGCGAAGCTTGCCTCGCTCGACACCGACGAGAAAGTGCGTGATGCGCATATTTGCATGTTTTGCCTGCAACTTATGCAGCTCGAACTGGTGCGTGACGTAAATGGCTGGAATGTGGCGGCGCAGTAGGGAGTCCATGATGGCGAGGGAAATAGCTGCCGCGTCGTTGTGGTGCGTGCTTCGGCCGACCTCATCGATGAGGACAAGCGACTTGGTCGTCGCGTTCGACAGAATATGGGCGATGTCCATCATCTCTACGGCGAAGGAGCTCGCATCGTGTGCGATATCATCATCAAAGCCCATCCGCGTGCAAATCCGGTCGATGAGCGGCATGGTGCAGCTGCTCGCCGGCACCATGCTCCCGATATGCGCCAGAACGCACATCTGTCCGACAAGCTGGAGGTAGCTCGTCTTCCCGGCCATGTTCGGCCCAGAGAGCAGCATGAGGCTCTTCGGGTCGCCGAGGTGGCAGTCGTTCCCCTGCACGTTCGACCAGTCGCAGCCGCTCTCGGCCCATATGATTGGGCTGCATGCATTTTGCATGGAAATACTCGTACCTGCCGACAGCTTGGGCTGAGCGTATGGTGTGCCCCACGACCGTGCCGCGGTCGCGAGCGACAAGAGGAAATCGAGAAGAGTGATGGCGTCCGTCGCACGGTACAGCGTTGGCATGTGCTGCTGCATGCGCTTGATCAGATCATCCGCGATGCCGTTTGCCGCCTGCATGATCTCTGAGACGAGGTCAGTGCACTGCGTGTTCCAATTGGCGATCTCTCGCGTCGTGCAGTGGACGCGCTTACCGGAGACCGACTGCTGCAGAAAAACATCGCTGCAAGATCTGTTCATCGCAGACTTATCGAAGATGAGCCCGTAGCCTTTGGGCGCGTTAAAGGTGAGGCGAAGCGACGGGATGGCATGCATCTCCTGGAGCCGGCCGGCCTCTTGTATCATAGCGCGGACAACTTCGCGGTACTGGCCTCGAGAGGTGTCAAGCACAGAGCTCAGGCCCTGCTTGAGAGCAAAGCAGGGCCTGAGGTGCGAGTCACAGTCACGCTCGAGTATATCTTGCATGCCCTCTGTGGTAGTCCAGTGCTCGTTCAGAAACCCTGCAAGTGTATCCATGGCCGTAGTGAGCCCCTCTGGAGCGCAGGACGCCTTAATAGCGTCGAGAAGGACAACAGACGAGTCTGGCAGCAGCTGCTCGAGCAGTGCGTGGGTTTCCTGGACATGACCTATTGCGCTGTACAAGCAAAGAATGTTCGATAGCTTTCTCGCAACTGTTCGAGGGTCAATCTTTTTCGGTACAGCGACAAAGAAGGCGATGAGGTGCTCAATGTCGGGCATGCCGGAGAGCGCATCGCTCAGTGCTGTGCGGATAATCGGGTTCTGAAGAAAAAAATGTACGGCCGCCTGTCGAAGCTCAATGGTTTGCAGATTGGACAGTGGCTGTGCGATTGAGGCCAGAAGAAAGCGCTTGCCCATAAGCGTACCAGCGAAATCGACAAAGTCGCTCAAGAACGGCTCAAAGCTGCGCTGCGCTTGTACGATGTGCCGAAACGCCGGCTTCGAAGACTCGCGTGCCATATGCTGCGCGCCGCGGGACTTTGGCTGCGCCTGGCGCTTTCGAGATGTTCCTGAGCGGTACGGTGACGCATCGACTGACGATGTCGTGAGCAGCTGCAGATTGTGGACCGTTCCTGTGCTGATTTCGAGGTACTCCTCGCGGCATTGGTATTCGATGTTCAGCGCGGCTGGGCTCAAAACAATGTGCTGAACGTCAGATATGTAGCGAATGAGCGCTGTGAGTGCCGCAAGGCACAGGTACTTTCCCTGGATGTCGAGGCGCGTGATGTGCGCGTTGGCCTCCAAGATGCAGTTCCCGTCCACATCGCTGAAAAACCGCCGAGCGATGGCGCAGAAGGTGACAGCAGGCAGAGCCGATCGGAGCGATGCAAGGAGTGGTGTCTTGGCGATAGTTGCTGGGAAAATCGCTTCGACAATGGCCGGTGATGCGAGCTGATAGTGGGCGCCAGAGTACGCAGTGTCATCCAGGAACTGCGTGAGCACTATCTTCATCGTCCGCAGGTTGCACTTTGCGAAGCCAACCTCCCTGCCCTTGTTGGGTATAAAAGCTAGAATAAACGGGCCGTTCTGTAAGGCCACCGACTGTGCGGCAGGAGAGCGATCGGTGTATGACTTTGAGAACGAGCTCCGTGCCAGCATGCTGTCGGCCTTCTGTGGCAGCGGTGTCTGCATTTTCCGGAAGTATTCCACGTTTGACGAGCCAGGAGCGCTCCAGTTCGAGCAAAACGTGTTCTGGGGACGAATAAACTCGCGACTTGACGAGCTTTGATCGAATCGCTGCCGCTTCAGAGACGCAAAGGGGTCTGGTGTGTACTCCGTATTTGCATATTTCGGTCCTTCGTTTACCATTGGTTCGTAATTTTAGTAAGAGATGAAAGTAAATCAAATGAGCATGTGCTGTGAAATGGTTGAGGGCAAAAAATCTTGAATCACATCCCACACTTACCCTCGGTATGACTCTGTGATGATACTTGGTGACTGTTCCCGCTGTTTTTGCATACGCACGCGGTCGCCTCCCTCCCGAGTCGGATCAGCGCCCTTGATAGGCTTGCTAAAACGCGTGTCCTTCCGATGGCCAAACCTTGCGCTGCCTTTCTTTCGGCGAGCGAGGACGTCCTTGCGCGCTTCGTGCGCTATCTCATGCCGGCGCTTCTCGATACGCGCGTGCTGGCGCTCGGGGATGCCTTTGTGTGCTGCGATGGTTTCTGGGTGCCACGGGAGCTTCAGCGTTCCGCGGCGCTGAATGTATGTCCTTTCCAGGTGACGCGGAACAGATCGGCGAAGGATGAGGTGGACAAACTTCTTCGTCACCGAATTTCGCTTGCGCTTCTTCCACTCGGCGTAAGTGGGCTTATACTGCGCCCACCAGTTGCTGAGGTCATTCAGCGGGCGCTTCTTGAGCAGCGCTTCGCGCGTCGCCCGAACGAGCGTCCGCTGGGACTTTGTGAACAGCGAAATGACGAGACCTTTGGCACCCATTCGCGCCGTTCTGCCAGCTCGCCGAAGGTAGCCCACAGCGTGGTTCGGCATCGTGAAATTCACGACGACATCGACGTTGGCATCAACGCCGGAGGCGAGTAAGTCTGTTGTGCAGAGAATCGGAATCTTTCCATCACTCCACTGCGCGAAAACATTCGCGCGGTCTTTCAGAGGCATCATGGAGTTGATCTGTCCGACTGGGAGGCCCCTGGACAGCAGCTTGTGGTAAATAGCCGTACAAGTTTCAATTTTTTCAAAGAAGATGAGTACTCGCTTTGTCCGGAACGGGCGAATAGCACGCTTGCCCTTCGACGCATGTGCTGATGCGCGCTGCATGCGAATTATGTTTCTTTGCTGCTCTGCTTGAACAAGGGCTGTGCTGGCTTCCTCTGGGCTCGCTTTTGCGTAGTCACACACCCTCGATATCGGGGCTGCCACACTATTCTCAACGTATCCCGCCCGCTTGATGAGGTAGCACAGAAAGTCGAACTTGTGCAGCTCCTTTCGTATCGGGACAAATCGGTGCATAGCGCTGTCAGTGCTCAGATGCAGGCCAGGCGATGTGATGCGTCGCACCTGCGGAAACGCGCTTGCCAGCGTCTTGTTCAGCTCTGACGTCACGATCGAGCTCACAAAAATGTACTGCGTTTGCACAGGCCAGAGCCACTCGTATAAGTTGCGGTCGCGCACGCGGCTCAAGATTGAATTCGCTGTGAACTCGTGCTTTCTGCTGATGAGGAGGTCGGCCTCATCGATGACCATGTACCGAATATCGTCGAGGAACAGGCGCCTGCTCTCAATTTGCGTTCGCAGCGCTCGCGGGGTCGTGACGAACACATCCATGAGCAATCGGCCGCGGCGGTTCATCCGCGCCCATGCGCGCTTGGAGCGGGGCTTGCCACGGAAGCTTACGCTGTGGAAGCCCATTGCCTCGTTGAAACCCGCGCACTGGCGCTGCACCTGCGCACAGAGCTCCTGCGTTGGGAGGAGCAAAATGGTCCGTGGGCGGCACTCCCTCGTCGGAATCTGATACACATCCCTGTCCTTCTGCATGTTCATGTACACTGGCAGAAGATACGCCAAGGTCTTTCCGGTGCCCGACGGTGCGCCCAGTGCGACACTGTCTCGTCGAAGCATGTAGCCCAAGCTTCTGCGCTGTATGTCTGTCGGCAAAGCAGCGTTGAAGTTTTGTGCGATGATTTCTCTCGTTGCTTTAGGCACGCAGTACTCATCGAAAGTGTCGTAAAGCTCCAGGTTCGTGAAGTCAGCCTCTGCGAGCGCAACAGCGTTCTTGTTGTGTGAGCGCTTCAGCGTAGACTCTGGGAGCATGTTGGCACTTCGATCGCCCTTATTCGGGTTATAAAAGCTACCGTACACTTTTGTTTTCCGTGGGATGATCATGGTCCGCTGCGCAATAGCCCACAGCAGCTTTTGTTGCGTGCGTAAGCTGGCGTGTGCTGATGAGGCATTCATCACTCGTTCATTGGTAGGTCGATAAGATGCTGATACTTATAAAAGTGTTGCCAATCGAATTTTGATTCGAAAAGACAGACATTTCAACTACTAAACATTAGTTGTCCTTCGCATTGCGCGAATTCTCAGCCATACGCGTTCGCTCTGTTTCAGCATCTGCGTACGCCCTGTCCCGGATCTCGTCCCGGAAAGCAAAGGCACGATTCATGGCCTTCTTGGTAACTCTGTCCGTGACGTTCGAGCTATTGGAACCAGCGTGGGGATCGTTTTCTTCTTCAATGCTTACTTCGACAGAGAGCGTCTGCGTGTTTTCGACCCTGTGCTGCAGCAAGACGCTGTGGGGGTGCTCCAGGTCAATGTCACCAAGGCCCATGGTATCACACAAGAATGAAAGCGCTTTAATACGCTTGAGCTTTCCAACTGACGGATGGAACGGCAGGCACTGCGTCCCCTGGCGATACAGCGTGGTCCCTGCGCCGTGTGTGACGTACTCCTGCGGCATACAAAGCGCGGAAAGCATAGACTCATTCGAGTCGAAACCCTCAAATACTGGCGCTTCGAGAAGGGGAACCCCGGTGTCCTCGAGCTCTATATCGAGTTTGCCGATGTTGTCCACGCCATCGGTGGTGACATGGAACTTTTCGTAGCGCATGTTGGCCAGATCAAATTTTTGTTCAATGTGGACAGGTGCGTTAAATAAGGGCATGCCGTAGGTGATACGTGGAAAGCGGCAATAGAAGAGACTTTTCAGGAAAGTGCCGAACTGCCAGCAGCTATTCTGCCAGTGGATCTTGTCTTGCGTGAGGGCACGATAGCTCACGCAGTTGAACGGTGGCCTGTCGAAAAACCGCTCAATACGGCTCAAGCGATGCGGCGTCGACTGTGATATGGCTATGCTAAACAGTCCCTTTTCTGCCCCAGAGCTATCCGTAAATTTTTCGCAGGCATACCGCTTGTGCATGAAACGCTCCAGGGACTTCGGGTCCAGCGCGTAGATCACGATAGCATGGTGTTGCATATCGAAGGTTCCATGAATTTTTTGTGAATCAGTTTCGAGCGGCGGGAGCGATGCAAAATTAAATGGGGCTTTTATGATCCGTTTCTGGCTCATTTCGCTGCATTGTTAATAAGTGAGTTAAATATAAAACGTTGCGTTGTAAATTGTGTCATATTTTTGTCTTTCTTACTCAAGAGCAAGCTCACGCGAAGTTTTGCTCAAGATACTTTTGAAGCATCAGAAAGGCATTTGATGTGAATAGAGATGCCATGTAATCCTGTAAAGATCTCGGGAAAAACCTCGGGAGCTTCACGTCAATGCAAGATGTCATGGTGAGCTCAGCTCCAGAGACTTCGCCTCGTTTCACCGCTTGGATCGTGTAGTACTGAAAGTGAATTTTTGTGAGGGTATCTTTGTCTGAGAGCGCATCGCACTTTTTAGGCATCCCTTGATTGAGAAACGTCACATGGTATCCTGATGCGCCGCGCTCAACATCATCGAAGCTCTTAATGCTGTCTGACAGCTGCCTTGTCGGAAAGAGTGGAGTCACGAGGCGTGTATAGCAGTACGCCTTGCTCTTGAGCCCAATCGCAGTCATCCAAGGGTGGCCCATGCGATGACAAAGCAGCCGAATTGGGTTGCGCACAAGTGTCGATACCTCGTCTTCGTTTGTCCTTGCTTTTCTTCCATCCTCGACGTCGTACGTTTGACTTGAAAACTCTTGAAACCACTCATAATTTTTATCCCACGCGAGACGACGCGAGACACTGCACATGGTCAGCAATACATCTGCAGGGGTGATATTTGGGAAAAAGCTGACACATCGCATTGTGGGGGCGGATAGACCGAGGAGCCGCTCTGAGAGGGCATCATTGCGATAAATTTCAAGGTTATCACGCAGGTTGGTGGGAAGGTTTGAGGTCTGAATTCGCCTCCAGTCGCCACTCAGCATAGTACCATGGACATTTGATCACTGTACAAAATACGTGTAACAGATGAAAGAATCGTGCCTTTAGCAGAATTCCGAATCTAAGTAGTCTCCATTACGAGGCATTCACACATTGGCGATGAAGTGGAAGCGTTGCCATAGGCTCGGCCACATTCTTCCGAGGCGGGCGGATGTGTGCCTGAAAGAGGACACCGCTCTTCATCTCATCTCGTAAAAAGTCAGCGACACTCTTCGTGGTCTGCTTCCATCGCTTTACGATTTCATGTGCCGTGAAGAGTGTCGCGTCTTCCCTGGATGACACGGAAGTGCATGGGACAACTGTCGCTGTCGAATTCTGTATGGGCGATGTCAGGGCTTCCTTCTTTGTGCGCAAGTGCATACTACCTTGTGTCAGTGAGGCTCTAAGCGATCGCATTATATCAATGCGCTCTGGCACGTTGCGTTCTCGCGATACCGCATGTGTGTCTGAGACGAACGGGTACTGATAATCGGCGACAATAATTGCATTCGAGCTTGGCTTCACCACAGGTGCATTTTCAAGCATGAGAACATTTTCGATCGGGCGATCAAGCTGGCTCAAGTCCTTGGAGTACCACGACGTCTGCGTGATCTGAAACCACGAGCTGTCACGAGCTATAATGTGGTCGAAAGTGCTTGTAGGAAGAGAGTGCACACGGAGCATATTGTGAATGCACTCCGCGGCATAGCCTTTCGTTCCTGCAGTCCAGAGGACCACCTCAAAGTTGGCGGAGGCGTATTCTAAAAATGTCTTGAGGTTGGGTCTGTGGATGTGCGAAAAACTCCCATCGGCGAACGGAATGAAGGGTGTTGCGTCTTTTGGCTTCATACCTGTCGTATTGCCGACAAGCATCTCGTCCATATCGAGCACGAGGGTCTTCCAGCCTAGCTTGCTCGGCCTTTGCGGAGGAATCAAAATTTGCTTTCCTTCGCTCGTGAGCCTGGGGAATGCTTTCCATAGCGCTTGGTCGTAGTCCACTCCCATTCGCTCGTTCGCAGACAGATAAATGTAGCTCAGGCCGAGCACCAAGGATGCAGTGCTGCAGTATGTGACGAGAAATCTTTGCTCCAAGTAACTCCTCCACTGCAGCTTTGTCTGGAGAGACATTTTCAAGTAATTCATTCGATCAGATAACCAGCGCTGCGCGGCCCATGGGCTAATCGAAAGAGCGCGTGTAGCGCTAAGTCCGTGCGACCGCCCTCTCGGAAGCTGTTTCCATTTATGTAGCATAAGGCAAGAGAGAAAGAAGATGGACTACAATACATTGAGTACGAATTATAGCTCCAAGGGCTCATTGAGCAAGGTCTACTTTTGCCATACGCGGTGCAGAAGAAATCCCAGGCAAAAGCAGCTGAAAGATGACATAGCCATGAGTTCATAGGATGGCCTCCGTGCATCACACGGCTTGTACTCCGCTTTGCAGACCGAGTTCTCTTCCAGGGTCAGTGTGATCGACGATATTGCCGATCCGTGCCCGTGGTATTTGACTCCAGCCATATCGAAAAGCGTTCGAGATGCCATCCAGGCCGGCTCATGGTGGTTCTTGTCGCTCAGGTAGATCACCTTGTGTATACCGCTCTGTATGATCAGCTTTGCGCACTCATTGCATGGGAACAATGTTGTGTATATTGTGCATCCCCGAAGGTCCATATTGCTGTTTGTTATGGCATTCAGCTCAGCGTGGCAAACGTATGGGTACTTTGTTGAAAGAAGCGTGTGTGTCACTGTCAGCTGTGCTTGTTCTTGTATGCCAGGCGTGTTGCGCCCGGCCCAGGGCAAGATGTCGTCTGAGCATCCCATGGGAAATCCGTTGTACCCGATACCTACGATGCGCTTGAGCGGGTTGACGATGCATGCGCCAACTTGTCTGCTTGGGTCCTTTGAGCGCTGCGCAGAGAGAACCGCAATGCTCATGAAGTAGTCATCGAAGCTTATGTAGTCTGTGCGTTTCATTGTACAATCTTAAAGAGCTCTGACGGAGTAGAAAGCTAAGAGGTAATTAGCCTGGAAATTTCGAGCCTAGTATAACTCTGGGGTCACTACTTCAGACGCATCGCTCTGTACAAAGCGACTACGGCCAAGACACGAAGAAATACGAGTATTCCTGCCAAGGAAAGAAGAAGAACGTACGTCTCACTATCTTTCCCGTTCATCTTGAACCTCTTCAAGACGTCTATTCCACTTTGGTACATGAGCGCACATCTTCCTGGGAATTTCGCCTCGTCACACGTTATGCGTGCAATATTTGAGAATTCAAATTTGGCCAAAACTGTAAACGTGTATCGCACGATGCTAATTTTTTTGAGCCATATCCAATAATTGCTCAAGCGCCCTGCGCTTACTGCGAGGCCTCCCGCGAGGAGCATCGGAACGAGGATGAGCGGCATAAGCGCAGACGAAACGAGGAAGTTTGGACACGCTGCGCCAAGCAGAAGCCCCAGGCTGATGCCTGACTGATAGCCAAGGGTCACTGCGCCGAGAAAGCTCAGATATGCGGAGAGCTTACGTGTTAATCCGGAGAATAAGTAGATTATAGTCACCGAAAGACACGTGAACAAAAGCTGGAAGGGTGCTTCACCGAACGTTTTCCCTATGAAATAACAGAGTGGTGAGTACGCGCGTGAGTGTTGCTCTCGGACGAAAACGCTTTTCTCAGCAGCGAACGTATTGATCACACTGCTTGCACCCGCGAAGGCCGCATTTGTTGACATGATAAAGAAGAGGCCCATTCTGTCTTGTACAGATGTCTGGTCGAATCCAAGGTTGATGTAAACCAAGCCAACAACGACCGCGAAAACAACAGATTGGCCTAGCTGTGCCATGAGAATATGGCGATCCCGGAGAAAGTTTCGAAACGATCGCAGATAAAGTTCGGAAAACTGTACAAGAAAACTCGATTTCCTGCGCTTTTCAAGCGTCTGAAGAGACAAAACGCACGCATCACCTTTCTCGGTAGACTCACGCTGGTCTGAAGTATTGCTCGTGGCCTGAAATTGAAACCTTTCAGCTTCTTCTGTACCTGCAATTCGTTGCCAGCTATCAATGAGTTGATGCTTCACGGTCTCATCTTGCATGAGCGACATAAAATAGTCTGTTGGCGTATAGTCTTGCGGGCAATCAAACCCAATGCTCTGAAAATATTCTATGCACTTTCTTTGTTCTCCAAGGTACACCACTTTACCATCAACCAGAAGCATAAGATCATCAAAGAGGTTCAGGACATTCGCGCTTGGCTGATGAATGCTGCAAATAACAGTGCGCCCTTTTTCTGCCAAGCTGTGCACGAGTTGAATTACCTTCTCAGCCGTGAATGAGTCGAGACCGCTTGTCGGCTCATCGAGAATGAGAACATGGGGGTTCGTGACGAGCTCTACGCCGATATTTGTTCGCTTTCGCTCCCCCCCTGAAATACCCTTGGTCATACCTGGTACGCCGATCACGCTGTCTTTGACGTCCAAAAGCATAAGCTCTTCGAGGATTTCCCGTGCCCTCTTCATCGCTTCTGTTTTCCCCAGAGCTGCTCGTACCCGTGCTGAGAAATAGAGAGCTTCTTCGGGTGTTGCAGTGTTGAAAACGATATCTTGCTGCGTCACAAAGGCGATACGGTGAGCGCCTTTTTCAATGCTCGCATCATTCAAAAGAATTTCACCCTCGAGAGTATGGGCCTTATCTTGTAGCAGTCGGGAGCTGATGGCATTGAGGAACGTTGTTTTTCCTGCACCACTTCCCCCGAGAACCGCGAGAAACCGATTTGGTAAAGCTTGGCCAGATATTCCGTTGAGGATACGCTTTCCGTTTTCCACGCCAACGATATACTGGAGGTTAGTCCACTTAAGGTTGAAACCTTCAGCAGTGGAATTCATTCACTGTAATAAAACATCAAATGAAAACGGTTGGGAATGCATTGAGCATCTTCAACAAACGTTTTTGCACACGGGCATTCATTATACTGAAAGGTAGCATGAACTTTACCATTTCGCGTATAAAATCAGAAATGCTGTGATATTACAGTGTCCAAAAGAACATCAAGATCGTGACGCATGCTTTTAGGAAGCTTGATTGATGTGCTTTGGAAAAAGTTGATAATCGATTGCACACGAAGTGAAGCTTCAGCGTCATGGTTGTAGGTTATCCTACGCTTAAGCAAGTTTGTTTGATTGATCACCGCAAACAAGTGACCACATAGAACGAAACATAGTCCGTTTATAGCATTTTGCAATTTAATGGGGAGCTCCACGTCTGCACTGCTTGTATTTAGTGGATCAGGCGTGCGGCCAGTACGTTGCGTACTTGTTTCAATAATTTTACCGACAGTTTGTACCACAACATAAATCTCCCCAAGATCGACGTGGTTAAGATGGGTGTAGTAAAATTGAAGCATATCCACTAAAGATACAATCACAGCGAGGGGCCACTTCGCAATTGTTATTCTCGGATACCCAAGAACGAAAGTGCAGAATTTTGCGGGGAAGCCGCCGGGCAAATTTTTCCGCTTCGCATCGAGTTCACTCAACAGATGTCTATCTACGGCATGATCTTCAAGGAGATAGGGACAAACTGATACCATCCGGAAAATTGTCTGAAGATCATGCACGGAAACAAAGATTCGTTGAATGAGAAGCTCCATCTCACAGCGAAAGTCATCAACGTACGTGTCGATTCGTTTCAGACCGTCATCAGATATCAAACTCGGAGACCCTTTTGCAAGATTGCTTTGCAGAAGGAAATTCGTTTTCAGATATTGAACGACGCTGCAGACCATATCTAAAACAGATGGGTTCTCTATCTCCGTATCTTTGAACGCGTACGAGGATATAATCATGTAGAGAGACATGGCAATTGTGGACTCCATGTGTCCACGAGGAGCGGCGGGGCGCACTTCTTGCGAGATGTCTTTGCAGTCATCTCTGATGTAATCATCATTCCATAAGCATGAGGCAGCTATGGAAAGAATTTCGAGTGATTGTTTTCGACAAATGGCACCATAAATGATATCCCAGAGGAAATCATAATCTTCTTCGTGGGATGACGCATCATTAATCATATTTAAGCTCCGTAAAATGCGCATGGCAATGTTCATGGCATGCCGAAGCCCAGACTCCGATTCGTCAGCACTCAAGTTCCGATTCTGATGCTGAGATAAGAAAAGCTGACGCATTTTTTGCACCACGAACGGATTCGCGTTATGTGATAAAGCCAATATAAGCTTGGAAAGCAGGTTTGCATCTTGGATAATATTCTCAGCAATTCTGAACATCATCCTGGGATCGATTAACGCAGAATCTTGCACTGTCTTCCCTGCTATAATCATTCGAGAGTTTTCACGCAAAATTGCCCATACAACCACATCTGAAATAGACTTAAGGCCTGAATAGGGCATCAGGATTCCAAAATATCGAACATACGAGCAAGCTGACAAGAAGAATATGGACTCTCTGATCTTTTTGCTTCTTTCGAAATCCTCTTCTGGGGAATCTAATTGCTTGTCAAAATCAATGCTTTCGATTGCTTTAAGCCATGCCGTGATGCAGTCGCAAGAAATGCTCAGAATGGATTTCAAGGAGTGATTGCTCGTTTGTGCAGTACACATGCTAACAGCACGAGCTACAATGGAGATAACTTGATTCATTTCTGAAAAGGAGTTCGTCCATGAGCGGTGCTTCGCTGCCAAAATGTCAAGAAGATAAGGGAGCCATTTGTGGCTTATAGCATGGAACTTGAGAGGGGGCAGTGTCATTATATAAAGGGTGTGACAAAGGTCCCTCGTTTCTATAAGATGGGCGCTCGGCAAGATTCTCAAGATCAAGACTAAAATCAGCGAAAGGTCCAGCTGATAACCCAGTGTATGATATCTAGAAATGACAATGGCATCCTGTGCTGAAAGGGTTAGGTCATGGAGCTTTGTCGCAATCTGGTACGAGAAATCTGAGTTTATCGCTATCTTTTTTCGAGCAATTATGCGGAGAAAGTTACTGAGGTCGAAAAGAGATGCATCGCTAATGAAGCGGGACGCTGATGCTATAAGCTCCTCTGCAGATTTTGTATTATTCGTGGAATCTATCAAGTTCGTTACCGTTTTAAGAGTAAAAGAATCTTTCAGAAGGTTGATCATTTTTTCGGTAGTGACAAATGGAGTTGACGAGAGAACTTCTGGACCTATGATTCTTCGAATATTGCTCCAAATTTGTTGATAGGAAAAGCTTGACTCTTTTTTTTGCTTTCGCTGGGCTCGGGGGAATAGAAAGTGTCTGGTATCGGAATGGAATAATCGCACTTCTAAACAGCTTTTGAACTTAGATACTTTCATCGGTGCCATCAGCAAATACTTTTGACCACAGGTATTACTTGAATTGATTCGTTTGCATGCACACCCGAAATCATTGAGGGGTAGTATAGTATGATAAAGATACGTAGGTCTTACGAGTTAATTACGCAGGTAGCTTATACCATGTTCACTTAGGTATGCATTTCTGCACTCTATGGAACTTTTCCCTTTCATTACTTATTGCCTCATCATACTTAGCTATGCAATCTTCCAGAAACTCTTTTTCGGAGACCAGTCGTAGATATAGTTCTGTTTTTGAGCATTGCAGCTTGTTGTCTTCGATCGAATCAAACTTTGCTTCAAAATTAGAGTTTTCATTCTCTTCTAATTGACAAGAAAGACGGGACATGCTTTCTGTATCAAAGATTCGATTAGATTGCTTTGCTCTCGCGTCAAGGTTCGAAATCAGAGTATCAAAGAGGGATGCCCACTCCGTTCGATACTCCTTTTCTTTGGTAAGGAGTTCGGTATTATCATCTGAAGAGCTCACGGAGGTAAGGTAATTTATCATGTTTGAAAACATTTGATAAACATCTTCGCAATCGCGCCTTGATCCCCAACCTTCGTTGTAGCACTCGATTGTATCAGTTATTTCTTGACGCGTAAGAGGAACAAAAATTTGAGATTCATCCATTATATATTACAATGTACAAATCTCAAGTATCACGGTGCATCACAAGAATTTCTACATGAGTTTTGCTTGTAGCCCGAGAACTCTGCACCCTTTGTTCCATGGAGATCGAGTATATGTCATTCAAAGATTCCCATTTCACTGTCAGTTTCAACTATTGTTCGAATTACCGGCTCAATATGTTCCTTGGGGATAAAAATACATTGTTTCTCATGCAGAATGTGAAGTGGAATTTTCGGATCAATTTTAGATAAAGCGAATTGTACCTGCTCGAGAGCTCCTTGGTCAGCATACTTAAGAAGAACACCCGGTGTTTCCCGCATTTATGTTTGTATCAATGTATGGTAAATTGTATGATTGAGACTTGAAAACTCACCATGTACTTAATTCGTTTCCTTTTGTTTTTTATGTGACAGTGTCATCACAATGACAAGAATCTCGATAAATGTGGAAGAATAGAAACTTACGCTCGAGAGAAATTCTATCTGAGTGGTCAAAAAATATCTCATGGCCGAATTCAAAGCTTTCGAGCTGCTTGCCTGTTTCAGAAGGCTGTGTTAACGCATTCAACAATACGAACTTCATCAGAGTTTCCCGCTTCTTCAATACTTATCAGCCAGTATTCAAGGTGGTAAAAGATGGGTTTCATAACGTTAGAGGGATGTGGTTTCGAGAGAATGCGAAGCCCACGAATATCGCCAGGTTTGGTGAGAATGGACTTCGAGAAGGAATCCGGGAGCTCAGCATCAATACTTCCTGCACACCTCGGAAAGTAGTATTGGAAAATTATGTTGAAGGTGCTATAAATATATTGTCGTTCTCATGGAGTTCTTCGTGCATTCTATCAGTTGGAAATGAAAATTTAGGCTCATCTGCTGATACTCTAGCTGGTGCTGATGTTGTGGTTTATATCCCCCAATTCGGTGTCATATCATCGCTGAATGTTGTTGCTGCAACAGCGATCGCACTTCATGTGCGGCATGTTTCTATCACAAAATTTAATGGCCTAGCTATCATGCGTGGAGGGAAGCAGCGCATCGCAAGTACTACGAATGATTTTAGCTCAGCACGGCTTGCAAGGAACGGTGACCTTCGACCGATTCGTCCAATACTCTATGGTAAAACAGATGACCAAATCCAGCAGTTCGCACGGGAAAAAAGACTTGCTGATTTATATGTTTTATATGAAAATAAACTTGATCACAAAAATTTAGGCCAGGGCTTCTTAAGCACTTTTTCAATTTCACCCGAATGTTGGGTGAAAGATCCTCTGTTTCACCCAACAATATACCTTATGCTCTGATGAAGTTTTATTCCGTCACGCCCCTTCGGGACGGGACGGCAGTAACTGCTCCCTGTGTGAATTTTCCCTCCTCTATTGGTCACTCATAAAGGATGCTTGGGAACACATGCGTTGTAATGATCTAATAATGTAACATGTTTGGATATATGACTGGATGCAGCGTCTGAAGCAATACGTACGATGAGATAAACTCTAACGCCGAGGCCCGAAGGGCCGAGGCGCAAAATTTTTGGCTTATTCGAGTTAAAAAAGGCTAGATATTCTTCTTTTGGCCATGATATCAACCGAAAACAGTCACTCACACAGACTTACCATTGGCCTTACTCACCACATCCAGGCCACCGTGATCGACGAGTGTTCGACTCGTGTGGGTGAAAATTTTCATTTTCACCCGCTAATTTTTTTCCCGAACACCTTTTTTCCGATTTTCACCCAAAATGGGTGAGTCACCCGAGGTTAAGAAGCCCTGATTTAGGCGGAATTCTCAGGAATTCAAACGCTTTTGGGGTAACAAAAGTTTTTTATTCTGGAAGGAGGAAAATAAACCGCCAAGGATCTGTTGGTGCTTACAATTATCTGAACATCGAATTCGTCAGTGATCAAAATCTCGAAGAAATTCTGAAGTCCCGCAGCCTCTGGCTTCTTATGCCACCATGGCGCTCTTCTTTGCAGAGCCCTGGATTAGATCAAGCCAAGTTGGAAGAACAGTCTGATGATAATCTTATAAATGCTCGAGAAGTATTTTTGGATGACATCGATACGCTACGGTCTTCCTTATCCGAGGACTCATCAAAAGGTATAATACTCGCTATTTATCAGGAAGGTGTGCCTTATTCTGCATTGCTATGCCGCTTTGCAAAAAAGGTCGTACTTATGCGGTCTAGCTCAGGCAAAGAGAATTTTGCTCACGTAGGCTTATCTCCATGCACTGCATCAGCTATTGCACTTTTCTACATGAGCCATTTGCTGGCAGGTGAGCTGTAAATGAGGCCATTTATTTGATCTCATGGAAATAATTTTCGTCAAACATCTTAACATTCTTTGTCGAAAATTTGTAACCAACATCATGCAAGTCCCTCAGCAACCACAGAATGTGATTATTCTTAATCAGAATGCCACAAGAGAACACGGACGAAAGGCTCAGTTGAATCTTATTCAGGCCGCTAACGCTGTAACTGAGGTGATCCGGTCAACGCTTGGCCCATCAGCAATGCTTAAAATGATTCTTGATCCCATGGGGTCCATTGTTCTGACAAACGATGGCAATAGTATCTTGCGAGAAATCGAAGTCGTCCATCCTGCGGCAAAACACATGATGGAGCTTAGTCGAATTCAAGATGAGGAAGTTGGAGATGGTACAACATCTGTTGTGATATTAGCCGGAGAGCTCCTCGTTCTTGCGGAGCCATTGCTGGAAAAATCTGTTCACCCATTAGACATTATCCGAGGCTATAACATGGCATTACAGGATGCACTCAAGTTTATTGATGAAAACAACCTTTCATTCGATGTCGATCCAAATGACATTGACTCGTTTTCGAAGGTCGTTAAAGCGTCTCTCGGGACAAAGCTTTCATCCAAAGACCATGATTTTCTGTGCCCGATAGCAATCCAAGCAGTCAAATGCGTTCATACTGGTGAAGGTGAAGAGTGCCAGAGTATCGACGTGAAGCGTCTTATTAAGATTGAAAAGGTCCCCGGAGGTTCCTTTGATCAAAGCGAGATGCTCAGCGGTGTTATGATCAATAAGGATCTTGTTCACCCGAGGATGCCAAAAAAGATAGAAAACCCACGGATTATGCTTCTTGATATTCCGTTAGAGTACAAAAAGCCGGAGACAGCATTCAACATGGAACTGAAAAATGAAGAAGATTTTGAAAAGCTGATCGCCATTGAAGAGGAATTTGTTCGTGGGCTTTGCAAGCAAATCATTGCTGCAAAGCCAAACGTGGTTGTCACAGAAAAGGGAGTTTCAGACTTGGCTGCACATTTCCTGTATAAGGCCAATATAGCTGTCATTCGAAGAGTCAGAAAGACAGATAACGTTCGCATTGGGAAAGCGACGGGCGCACGGATTCTTAGCTCGGTCGATGACATATCAGAGAAGTCGATTGGCACAAAGTGTGGCCTCTTCGAAGTGCGCAAAATTGGGGATGAATACTTTTCGTATTTTGTCAACTGCAAAGACAACAAAGCTTGCACAGTTGTTCTTCGTGGTGCATCGAAAGATTCTCTCAACGAGCTCGAGCGTAATTTGCGAGACGCTCTCTGCGTGGCACGTAACATAGTTTTTACTCCTCGGGCTGTTTACGGTGCTGGATCTCTCGAAATGGAGCTCTCGAAGCGTCTCAATGAAAATGCATCAAAAATTTCGGGAGCAAAGCAACTGGCATATCAAAGCGTGGCAACAGCTCTCGAAGTTATACCCAGAACCCTCGCTCAAAATTGTGGTGCAAGTGTGATTCGTGTGCTGACCGAACTCAAAACAAAGCACAGAGAAGCTGGGTGTGAATCGTGGGGAGTAGATGGTTTGACTGGTAACGTTGTCGACGCTTCCGAGCTTGACGTAATCGAGCCAGTAGAAGTGAAGCGCCAAGCATTCAGAACTGCTATCGAAGCTGCGTGCACAATGCTTCGCGTTGATGACATCATTTCGGGGATCAAGGCCAAGCCGAAACAGTCTGGCAACACATCTACGACTGCTGATGATGACAATGCAGAGTAATAGCTTTCATTCTATTTGGGATGCAATGCTCAACTGAAGCCTTTTTATCAGTCTCGTTATATAAGAAGCATTTTGCTTAATCATCGAAATTTTAGAGACATTTTCCGATTTATATGAGAGTTAGAATGACGAAACAGCAGGTTAGCACATACGTTGATAGAGAGCTGCCAGTCATACGAAATGATGCGATCTTACGCGCAGCGAGAGGCGAGAAGTGCTCGCGCATACCGGTCTGGCTCATGCGCCAAGCTGGTAGATATCTACCTGAATATTTGAACTTTACAAGAGACAAAGATTTTTTCACTGTCTGCCGCAACCCTCAGTGGGCTTGCGAAGTCACTCTACAGCCGATACGAAGGTATGACTTAGATGCTGCTATCATTTTCAGTGATATTCTTGTCCTCCCGCAGTCCCTTGGCTGGGATTTTATCATGGTTCCTCAACAAGGCCCGAAATGCACGAATCCACTTCGGTCAATGGACCATCTCGGCTGCTTTCTGGAATCATTAACATCACATTTCGAACATGATCGTAAAGAGAAGATTCTCGAATCCTACCGACAAAAAAATAAAGACTTTATCCAGGAGATCGAAGCGAGTATCACACAAGAGCTGTGCGACAAAATTATCAAAGATTCACTCGCTTACGTTTGTGAGGCAATTCATGTGACGAGAATAGCCCTTGAAGGTAAAGTGCCTCTCATCGGATTCTGTGGTGCTCCATGGACGCTTTTCACGTACATCACTGAAGGTGGTGGATCGAAGCTCTATTCAATTGCAAAGAGATGGCTCTATGAGCACCCAGACGTCTCACATTGCATACTGCGTGTTCTGACAGGCTGTATCTCAGCTTTTCTTATTCGACAGATAGATGCTGGGGCGTCGCTCGTGCAGGTGTTTGAGTCTCATGGAGGCGAACTTCCACCAGATCTCTTCGGCACATTTTGCTCCCCATACCTTGCGCAAATCGCGCGAACAGTGAAAGCACATCGCCCGGATGCGCCAATCATGCTTTTTTGCAAAGGGACTGTCGATTATTCGCTTGGCGGCAACGGACTGTTCGATGTCCTCTCTGTTGACTCGAGACACTCAGTTGGTGAAGCGGCGCGCCAAGCGCATGGGACTTTTACAGTGCAGGGCAATCTCGAAACAGCTGCGCTCCATTTACCAAAGAAAGATCTCAAGCGGAAAGTGCACGAAATGATTCAATCTGTTTCGGATGAAGTTGGTCCGTATGATTGTATTCCGAAGCGCTACATTGCCAACCTTGGTCATGGAGTTACGCCTGATATTCAGCCTGAAGCAGTCGAGACATTCATTGAAAGTATTCACTCCTTTCGCAGCTCCAAGCACAAAGTAATTTCGTAGATATTTACGAGCAGCTATTATTCCAGCGATCCACAGTTGTTACCAAGAACTTAGTAAATTAATCTTTTTTAAGTAAATGTAAAATGATTTCTGCTGAAGTAGGTACAGAAATTGAAACCGCTCCTTTTCCACCTGCAGGCTTGGGAGACAAAGATTTGAATGCAGATTCAACGGCTATCGGTGGCATGAGTGTCAAAAATTTAAGGACAGATCCAACGTTTATCTGTGAGTTAGCTGACAAGAAATTAAGTACTGATTCAGCTTCCATCGAAGAGCTGCAGAGTTGCACGGTCACTTCTCCAAGGCGAAGCGAAGGCGCATGCACCACAGTCCAAGTTCCGACGAAAAAGGTCAAGAAAAGTGGTCATCGCGTCAGCAGCTGCCAATTTTGCGTTGATTTTGCATACTTGCCTTTCTGCCCTCGTACAGGTGTACCGCACAGATCAAGCAATCTGTATTACACCACCAAGCGCGCGATGCATGCGGATGTATACATCAAGGCTTCTGTCCCGCAAGAAAAGCGACAAAAGACAGAAAAGGAAAAAGTCGGAAATGTAAGTAAAAACGCCACAGATCAAACTGAGCAATCTGAAGCTTCATCGGCAGTCAAAAAGACAAACACTGACTCATCGGTGCATAAAACAACGTCTCATAGCACCCCGGGCACGCAGGCAACAAGTGCTTCAAGGCCGCTTGCTGCCTTCGGGTTCACAATGAAAACGAAACCTGTCGTCGCGGTGCCAGCGAACCTTCAAAACTTGCTCATTCACGATTTCCAGGACAATGACGAGATGCGGCGCATGTCGACCATTTGGTACCAGCTTCGTGAGCAGACAGATGATGCTGACGAGCCCAAGCCCGATATGGACTCCATTCTTCTGCAGATGGGGGCGGGTGAGGAGGTCATACCGCTTACGCCCAGCTCGAGCCCCGCGTTCACAGATTGTCCCCTTAGTGAGTTTATCTCTGATATACGAGTGCATACAAGTCCCGCCAATGACGATACCTTTGACAGTGAGCTTGTCTTCGCTTCCTGGGGCGGCGAGGGCTATGAGGAAGTCCAGGCGAGGCCAGCATATTATGGCACGCATAATGTGTACAAAGAGCTATGGGGAAATCTATTTAGCATTGAAAGCCACTCGATCATTCCACAGGCACCCTATCTCGAGAACGACTATGAAAACTCTGCTGAAGAGTGGCAAAGCGAGCCGAGTGACGCTGAGTCTTGTAGCTCCGAAGGTGAGTCAGACGATGACATTGATGACGCAAACGAGTTTGATGACGTTGTCGTACCAGACGAAGATGAGTCGCCACAGGCAGAATGGCAGTACTCCGGCGTGAGCTCTGACGACTTTCAGCAAATTGTGCAGGAGAGAGAGGCATCACGCAAGCGCAACATGCAGCGAAATCTAATGCGCATATCGCGCGGTGAAATTATGCGAGCAAAGGTCATTGAGATAGCCCCGGCAGACGCAGTGAGAGGAGAATGTGTGTTGCTCTGGGATCTTTCTGAGCTGACCGTGCCGGATATCCCCGCAGAATCACATGATCCAAAGCCATTGCAGGCGAATGAAATAGCGACTGACCCAATGAAGAGCCCCAAGATTGAGCCTGTACAATCGACAAAGCGCGTGTACAATAGTGTGGATGCATTCTTTACTCAGCTTCTCGAAACGGAAATCATTGACCGCCGCAAACTCGACAAAATGCTATTCAAAAAACCAGCTTCCCCTAAAATTCAACCTGTGCAGCTGAAACCTGATGTAGCCTCGGAAATGGGTGATATGGTGGACCGGAGGCCTGTATTGGAGGGAACTGAAAGACAAACGTTTATTGACTTTGTACTCCTTCATAAGAACTCAGGGTTCAACAACCAGATTATGTGTCATGAGTTTCACAAGGAGTACCCAACGATTGGCAGCTCTGAAGCGCTCAGTAGAACGCTCCACAAGTTAATGATGCGCAGAGATAACGAATGGCGGCTCAAGCGAAGGTTCAATCCGCAAGAAACCAAGCCAGCGCAAAGTGATGCATCGACAATCAATGCGCAACAGCCGTCGGTGGCTCGTGATACGCACAAAACTACAGAAACAGAGGTTTCGATTTCACCTAGCCCGACAAGTGCAGAACTCGAGTCGAAGCATGCACAGGGCGCTACTTCAGCAGTCGAAGGCAGTGCGGACTACCCTCATCAAGCTCCATCGACCAGTATTGCTACCAGTAGCACAGAGCAAAGTTATGTGACTGCGCAAGAAACTGTCAGCTGTGATCTCGACGAGAAAAGTATGAGCAAAGCAACACCAAAGAAGAGCTCTGAGCCCCAGCTAGCAGAGAAAGACGAAGGCACTCCTGTTGAAATGACAGCGAAAGAAAAGCGCAAGTCTGCGCAACCAACGAACCCTCTGACATTCTATTTCGCGCGTAAAGAGAAACCCCAAGAAAATGTCGAAACAGTGAATATAATTTCCGAGTGAAATGTGAGCGCTTCTCAACAAAATATAAGCTATTTCCTTTCAGTTCAAATTTTTTCTGTTTCAATTTTTTTGAATTAAAATGAGCAGAGCTGCATCACAGGGAGGGTTCCCAGTATTTCAAGCGAAGATTTCTGCCTTGCAGCAAATCAAATCTGTTCTAAAATCACTGATGCTCGGCAAGCAGCACCGATGGATCACCTTCGCAATCACCAAAAACGAGCCGCTGCGTATTTCGACAGAGTCTGATGACCTGTCCATGCAGTGCTCGGCCGAAATCCCTGAAAAATGGTTTGACGAGTATCACGTCCAAGAGAGTTTATCCCTCACAGTCGAGCTGAAAGCAGTGCTGAGTGCCCTTGCACTATGCGACAAATCTTCACGCTCGCGCGATTTTCCAGCGTACGATAGGCGTTTCTACGGAGGCCAGCCACAAATCTTGCTGAAATACGGGAATACTCAATCAAACGCTTTGACGGTAGCGAGCACGCAGGAAAAGTTGAATGTTGAAGTTGATGTCTTGCTGCGACAGGTTTCATCTGTTCCGCTTGATCTAGGCTTTGATAGGTACAACGTTGGTGCATCACTCTCCTGCCCTTTGGCAATGTTCGGGGACATCCTTGCGACATTTTCGAGCTTTGGTTGTGAGCAGGTGTCCATCGCACGGAAGGCTGATCACTCAGAGATTATTTTTACAGGTATTGGAAGCGCACACGGTAAAATGTCCGCATGCATCGAAATAACTGCGGAAAATCGTACCGAATTCCGCCAAGAAGAGACATTTTCTCTCGATGGTGTGCGCTTTGTGCTTTCGAGCCTGATACTTGCCCTTGGGGGATCGAAAAGTGGGCAGTTCTCGGCGAGCGACTTGCAGGACATCCCTATTAAGATACAATGGAATGAGGCTGGAATGCGATTGCTCATCGAGTGGGAGCACGAGCTGTTCACAGGCTCTCGGGCCATCGGAAATTTTGTTCTTCTGCCCTTTGTGGTATGATGACCGCTCTTACTTGCTTGCACCCCTGTCTGCGCTAAATATCTTTTTTGACGATCGAACAAAATATGTCACCTTGTATGCTGTGAGTAATTTCTATGTTCTCTTTCAAGAGCCGTGCTGCAACAGGAGCTTGCATCCTCGCAGGAGGTGTAGCAACGTACTACACAGTCACCCAGCTTCTTCCGAATCGGAACCCTTCGGCAGGACGAGTAGTTCCTTTATCCGAGGCCCAAACGAGCAAATCGATATACTCTCGATTACCCGAGAATCTTGAGCAAAATGACTCCGCTTTAGCTAAGAAATGGGCACTTTCCACGTCAGCGCTGCAAGATCTCTTGGAGCCTGACAGGAAGAATCACCCGAATGTGCTGCACCAAATGGCCACGTGTCCATTCTGCAGCAAAGTTCGAGCCTTCCTGCGTGCGTATGACATTCCGTTTGAGACAGTTGAAGTTGATCCTGTGGGTATGAAGGGCGTGAAACACAAAACATACAAGAAAGTCCCCCAGTTTCAGGTCGGTGGAAAGACAAATGATGGCCAGTTGCTCTTGGATTCATCTGAGATTGTATCTATTCTAGCGGCCCCGTTTGGGGATGAAGTGCCAAGGCCTGATGACACAGCGCACTGGCGGTCATGGGCGAACAACGTACTTGCGCGGTACATCGCGATTGAAATTGGTACCAATTTTCGAGCATCGAGCAAGTTCATTGCTAATCATCCAGATTTAAGTGCGGGAAAGAAGCTCAAGTACCTTGCAGCAGGGGTGGTCATGTTTTTTGCGGCGCATAAAGTTGTCGCACCGAAATTGAATAAATTAGGATACGATACAACCAACACAAAGTTGGCGATGCACAGCGAGCTGCAAAAATGGGGTGATCGGCTCGATACTGAAAGTCATTGTACGCTTCACGGTGGTGATAAGCCTAGCTTAGCGGACACCGATGTATTTGGGGTCCTATCAAGCGTTCGAGGGCATGCGATTTATAGTGACATTCTTGAATATGCTAAGGCCAATTCAGAGTCGCTCGAAAAATGGATAGGTGAAATGGAAAAACGAGTTTGCGTGTGAATAGATCTCATTCACTTTTTGCATCAAGAAAACCAGGTATTTCCTTTTTTGCATAATTTTCGCATAACTTTTATGCTCACAAACATGCTTCTTCGCTTTCAGCGCTACGCGTATGCTCGAGGAGAGGGTCATCGAAAAGGGCCGTGCATGTTGACACCCAAGCGATGCATTAGCGCAGTGTCGGGAAGCTGCAAGCGATTTTTCGCTGGAGGATCGATCGTACCTTGGCGCAGCACGATGGCATATGCCGTCACGCGCTTTTATCACGGTGGCTACACGGAGTACGGCTCGCAGGAGGGCGCCGAGCAGGGGCAATACCCTCCTGCAGATATGCAGTACAATCAAGGCTACGGAAATGAGTACGATGCTCGCCCACAGTTTGATGACTACGGCGGATACCAAGGGGGTGGTGGCCGAGGCTACGCCCCACAGTACAACGAATTTGGAGAAATGGGCGGCGGGCGCGGAGGACGCGGGCGAGGCCGCGGTCGCGGCAGAGGAAGGGGCCGCGGACGAGGCGGCCGAGGGCGCGGGCGGCGTGGCGGTGGTCGCATGATCGACCCGCGACCAGGTGACTGGCTCTGCCAGAACTGTGAGCTTGTCAATTTCTGCAAGAATACGGAGTGTCGCCAGTGCTTCAGCCCTGTGACCGACCAAAGCCCGCGCTGGTGCCACGAAGACGGAAGCCCGTGGCAGCCGAGGCCGGAACGCGGTGCTCTCCCAGGCGACTGGAGTTGCTTACAGTGTCAATTCCAAAACTGGATGTCGCGGGACGCCTGCATGCGTTGTGCGGCCCCGTGGACACCCGATGCCCCAAAAGTGCAGCCGACGTTCCTCGGGAGGGGGCAGTTCATATGTGAAAACTGCAAGACATTCAACTACGCTGAGCATCTCATGTGTCAGCGCTGCGAAGAGCCACGACCCGAATCTGCTGGCCCGCCGATCCCGCGTCGACCGCGCGCAGGCGATTGGTACTGCGCGGATTGCAACAAGCTGAATATGATGCGAGCCATGCGGTGTGATGATTGCGGGTACCATCGCGACGATAAGTGCAGTGTCTTTGAGCCAAAGCAACCCGAAGGCTACAACGGGGACTGGATCTGCTCGCAGTGCGAGACACTCAACTTCAGGCGGCGCGAGCTCTGTATGAAGTGCAACTTCAAAGTCGACGACACGTGCAAGGTCATCAGCGGCCTCAAACAGCCGTGCGACTGGCTCTGCGCGAGCTGCAAGTTCATTAACGCTGCAACCTCCGAGAAATGCACACACTGCGAAGCGTCCTTGACTGAAGACTGTGTCTTCTTGGTGAAGAAGCCACGGATATTTCTGTACGGCGACTGGAAGTGCAAGGGCTGCAGCGCTATGAACTATAAAACGAGTGAGGCATGCTCTTCTTGCCAAGCGGCGAAGACTGAGGACTGCGAGACTGTCGGACTGCGCCCGGGGCAGTACCTCTGCCCTGATTGCCAAACAGTCAACTTTTCAGAGCGCTTAGACTGCTTCAAGTGCCACGCACCTCGGCCGAGCGACGTTCCAGCGCCGATAATGCGCACCCGCGGCGGAGACTGGAAGTGCCAGAAATGTGAAAAAGTTAACTCACGCGATCATCCAAATTGCAAGAGGTGCTATGCAGAGAAGGAGGCTGGCTCGGAAATTTCCCCGCTGCTTCCACTCCCCCGAAGACCAGGCGACTGGATCTGCCCCGACTGCGACATTCACAACTTCAAGGCGCGCGAAACATGCATCAAGTGCTTCCGTAAAGTCGACGAGACATGCAAGCGCGTCGAAAAGGACCCAGCAGCGGCATCATCAAATTTCCAGCCCCGTTACGGGGACTGGATATGCGCCGGCTGCAGCGTCATCAACTACGCCACCCGCCATACGTGCTTTGGCTGCGCAAGAGAAAAGGATGACAGCTGCCAAGTCGTGTCAGCCGGGAACACAAAGTGCCACCCAGCCCCGCTCGGCGCCGCAGATATGCCGGGCGACTGGATCTGCGGCACCTGCCAGTTCACAAACAGAAGAAAACGCACGCATTGCCTTTCGTGCACCCTTCCAAGACCGGATGATGCTCAGGTCATCAAGCGCCAATTTGATCGCCACGCGCTCGGTGGAGACTGGGAGTGCGCTTCGTGCAAAGCGGTAAATTTCAAAGTTTCACAGGCGTGCACAGAGTGCTCCGAGCCCATGAGCGACAAGTGCAGAGTTAAGCCCTTCGGTGAGCCGCGGGTTCCGTTCGAGTGGGCATTTCATAACGACTGGGAGTGCGAAGCGTGCCTCGAGACAAATTCGGAGAGGCGAAAAGTCTGTATTCGATGTAACGCAGAGCGGCAGGAAGGGGCGCGCGTTTCGACGAGCACCCGCATCCACCGCCCGCGGTCGCTATCCAAGGACAATGGCGAGTCTGGTGACTGGATCTGCGAAAGGTGCGACCTTGTCAACTTTTCGTCTCGGACCGCGTGCTTGAAGTGTGAAGCTCCAAAGTCAGAGAAAAGCATTGTGATATACCCAACAGATCTCAAGAACGCCCGGCCAGGGGACTGGCAGTGCTCCGCATGCCAGCGCATCAACCTTCGGTTCAACAATGAGTGCCATGAGTGCCAAAAGACGCGAGACGCGACGTGCAAGCGCCGCGAGTACAATTTTTCGACGCTATTCCAACTAGGCGACTGGTCTTGCGCGCACTGCAAGGCACTCAACTTCAACGAGTCAAAGGCCTGCGCCCAGTGCAAAAAGGGTCGTGACGAAAACGCTAAGCCATTTTATGGAGAGGCTCGGCAGTTCCGGTCTATCAGAGCAGAGGAAAGTGCCACAGAAGGGGCGACCAAGCCGGCGTTGACATGGGTGAACTGCGGGTACGGCGACTGGCGGTGCGTGGCATGTGACGCGATCAACGCACTGAACAGTGCAACGTGTGATAGCTGCAAGGCAGAGAAAACCGAAGAGTGTCAGATCGCGGAAGTGCACGTACTCTCTGGCGACTGGCGGTGTGGGGGCTGCAAATACATTAACTATCGGAGCGCGAAGAGTTGTGCATCATGCAAGGCCGAACGATCAGACATAGCCAACGAGCTCGAAGGCCAGAAGTACCCCGGAGACTGGAAATGCGCAAAGTGCGAGACGCTCAACTTCTTCTTTATGCCCAAGACCTGCCGAAAGTGCGAAGCACCACAGGACCTGCACTCTGTGGTCGAGCCGCTCGCGCACGGGAGGGAGGGCGACTGGATGTGTGCCACGTGCTCAAAGCTGAATTTCTGCCGTGACAGTAAGTGCGTCATATGCGCATCGCCCAAAGACGACCAGTGCCCGTGCGTCAAGGGCGTCAGAAGGCTCAGACCGGTCGAGTTCACAAAGCGGCGCCCAAGCAACTGGATTTGCTCTTGCGAATGGGTCAACCGCCGCAAAGACACATCGTGTGCGTCCTGCAAGCGCCCCAGGGACGATAAGTGCGAAGTTGTTCCGGCCCGGTCATGGGCGGAGAGCACCTTTGGCGACTGGCGGTGCGCTGGGTGCGACAAGATGAACCTCGCCGACACACCTGTGTGCGTGTGGTGCGACGCGGCGCGAACGAAGGACTGCCAGGTCGTTGAGGTCGAGCTTTTTCACGGCGACTGGGCATGCCCAAAGTGCAAAACAATGAATCTGCGCCATCTTGACAACTGTGTCAAGTGCGACTACGCGAGAAAGGCGTCTGACAAGCCGGCCATGACGATGGGCGCGGTCGTCGGCGACTGGATTTGTGCCTCCTGCCGCTGCGCAAACATGCGGAAGCGCAAGCTTTGCTTTGGGTGCCAGGCCCCACGGGACACTTCGAGCCTCCACCATACCGCGTGGATTGTCGGTGACTGGCAGTGCCGCGAGTGCAAGGAAATGAACTTTGCCAGCCGTGAGGCGTGCTTCCAATGCAAAAAGAAGCGCCCAGAAGACTATGACGTCGTGAATGGCCCGAAGGGCATCACCACCCGCTCGAGGTCGCTGCTGCCCGGAAATTGGTTCTGCAAGTCGTGCAAGGTCGTCAATTTCAGGCGACAGGACAATTGCATCGCGTGCCTCCAGGCCCGCGACGAGGAGTGCCAGGTCATCCCGCCGTACAAGTGGGAGGATTGCTTCTACGGCGACTGGAAGTGCGTCGGCTGCGACCGCATGAACTCCAAGCAGTCCGCTGCGTGCATCTACTGCGAGCGCGTGGTCGACGACAAGTGCCAGCGCGTCGAGTTCAAAGTCCTCGAGGGCGACTGGAAGTGCGCGGTCTGCTGGTACATCAATTTCCGAAACCGGCAGTCGTGCAAGAAATGTCACGTTGCAAAGTCCGACCGCTCGAAGTCAGTGGCGTCGGATGTCTCCAGAGCCGAGTGGATCTGCCGCAGCTGCCTCTCGCTGAACGCTGCGCGACGTATTGTGTGTGTAGTCTGTGAGCACAAGCGCGACAATGAGTGCAAAGTGGCGGGCCACCCGGCAAGCATGTGGAAGTGCGTTTCGTGCAACCGCACCAACTTCCGCAACCACCCCTACTGCCCTTCGTGCGACATTCGGCACAACTCGGCGTTCTTTGCGACATGGAAGTGCACTGAGTGCCTGACGATGAACGGGACTCAACAGCTTGTATGCGCTTCGTGCCCTGCCAAGCGCCCAGAGTCCGCCGCAGAAGCCCACACGCGGCAAAATTGGAAATGTGAGAAATGCAATGAACTCAACTTCAATTACCGCAACAAATGCGAGAAGTGTTTGCACAGCAGAGCTCCGGTTTCGACTGAAAAGGGCGACGCCAAAGAGAAAAAGCAGTTTGTTTGTGTCGAGTGCGGTGCATTTAACTATTCTTGGCGCACTGGCTGCTATGTGTGTCACCTTCCTCGGGAAGGAGAAGCCAGTGACCCCTCGACAGAGCAGAATGCTGAGAATGAAGATGCGGTTGCTTCATAGCGCATATGATTGAACCAGCTGGAAAAGACTCTTAATCCTAGCAAGTCTGCGCGCTTATTGGCGCAAAACGTATGTGGCACATCATTTTCAATAATGATTGTAACCAGAATGTTTTTCATTGCAGAAAAAGAATAGCAAATAAATTTATCTTCATAATCTTCTGTACAGTTTGAATGCATGACTGACTAATGCTGTCTCAGCGAGTTCTGTATAGGCTTTCGCGAGGAACTCTCTATGGGTCGTGCCTACAGTCCTACCATAACCCGGCGTACGCTGAAATGATTAACGGTCAATATGAGTGCGAAGCGTCACATAACTACACACCCTCGCACGAAGACTATGATGCTCGACCGCACCCAGGGCATGGAAGGGCGCGATCCCAACCGCAGTATAACGAATTCGGCGAGCTGGTGCACGACGATGCCTTCGGATCATCGCGCGGCCGTGCCTACCGCGGCGGATATCGTGGCCGAGGGAGGGGAAAGAAGGTCGGATGGGGGCGGGGACAGATCAGGCAGCGGACCAAGAACTATCTCCCGCACACTGACCCGAAACCCGGCGATTGGCTTTGCCCGCAATGCAACTGCGCAAACTTCCGACACCGAGAGCAGTGTGTCAACTGCTGGCTGCCTTGCGAAGAAAGCTTTCCGCGCTGGTCACACAAAGATGGAACGCCATATGTGCCTGTGCCAGATTTTCAGCCACGGCCTGGTGATTGGAGGTGCGGCAGCTGCAGTAAGTGGAACTTTAAGGATAAAATAGGCTGCTTCCACTGCAACGCCTACTACACAACTACGTGTGAGAGCGTTCCGCTCCCAGAACCGAAAGCTGGCGAGTTCTACTGCAGTGAATGTAACACGCTCAACTTTGCAATGCGCTTGAAATGCATTCGATGCGATTCCGATCGGCCACTGTCCGCTGGGCCAGCCCGTGGCCAGGAGCGCGGCAACTGGGTCTGCCAGCATTGTTCGAATAAGAATATCTGTAGCCATACGGCATGCGCACGCTGCAACCACAAAATTACTGAACGTGCCGAAATCAAACGTGGCTGCTCGTCTGTGGTCGAGAGTGGCGATTGGCTGTGCCCCTGTGGGCTGTGCAATATACGCGAGCACAGCGCTTGCATCCGGTGTAAGAAGGAGTACATCGAAGAGTACCGAATGGTTGCACCAGAAGAAGCTTTTGAAGCGGTGCCAGG
Source organism: Perkinsela sp. pyNocScin1 (assembly GCA_964019655.1). Classification (NCBI taxonomy): domain Eukaryota; phylum Euglenozoa; class Kinetoplastea; order Prokinetoplastida; family Perkinselidae; genus Perkinsela; species Perkinsela sp. pyNocScin1. Next base: position 702,447 of record CAXHTR010000008.1, read on the forward strand.
GGACTGGATCTGCGCAAAGTGTCACATCGCCAACTACAGACACGACAAATCGTGCTTCATGTGTTCAGTTCCCCGATCTTGGGAGTGTAAAGAGATCGCATACGATGCAAATCTTCCTCTCTCAAGCACAGATGGCGTACCCTTCGACTGGCGGTGTGGGTCATGTGAAATTCCTGTACTTGCCCACTGCGAGCGATGCCCAAGATGCCCAAACTCGCAGAAAACAAAAGATAACGAAATTCTGCCGACTGCGTGGAGCGATGCGCAGGTGGGGGACTGGCGGTGCGATCAGTGTGGCTGTGTGACAAATAGCTATAGAATTTGGTGCTATCGATGTGGTACACCCCGGAATCCACAAGCAGAGACATTCTCATCCACTGCGCGAAGATTCCACTTTGTATGCCGGAAATGCGATGGCTTGAACTTGAGTTTTCGGCCCTACTGCTATACTTGTGGCGCTGTGCGCAACATAGGTGAGCCTCCGAAATCCCCAAAGCAGTGGGCATGCAATGCGTGCCACGCGCTCAATCTATCGTGGCTCACGAGCTGCTTTTTCTGTCATGCGGCAAAATGCGATGTGTAAATAAGAGTAACTATGATCTCGTTCTGAGGGCTAATATACTGTTGTCTTTTCTCCTCTTTTCTAAATGCGTGCTATCCACAATGATCGGAGAATCGAAAATCCAAGTGCTGAAAGCTTCGACGACTGAAATCATGCTCCTCATGCACCAGTATCCAGATATCGCATCGATAGTTGTCGGGTTATTGGCTGCGTGGGTTGAATGCTATAGCAGGAATCATAGAAATGCTTCATCAGTGGCAAAAGTTTACTTTTTCCATGACAGGCGTGAATTTCGCGTAGCATTTCAAGAGCAGGTTTACAGCTATGATACTAGAAACGCTATTCAACGTATATGCCAATCTATATCGAAACTTTGCCATAGCGTGGAAGTATGCACAAGCGCTGCGTCTCAAAAATCCGTGGCTACCTTTGGGCGTACACATTATGCGCACGGCTCGATGCTTAGCCAGTCGACGCAAGAAAGAAGAGAATGTGACGATCAGTGCGTAGTGCTAGTTCGAAAAGCGTTTTATCGTGTACCAGTTCGCTACACTGCCTCACTCGAAGAGGGTGACACCGTTGTGTCTCGAGTGGCAGCTGCGGTGGCACTCAGCTTTGCAAACAATGCCAACGTGGAGCTACATGTGCTGATGCAGCGGCGAAACAACCTCTGGCTACCAGTACTGCAACGTGAGCGATCGAGAACTATTTCTGAAGGGCTTGAGCGTGCCCTCGGGATACCTGCTGCAGACTGGATCATATTCCAATCAAAAATGGAAATATTCAAGGTTTTGATAGAGACTCAGCTGGCAGTGAGTATCAGCAGAAGCACTGAAAGGCGACGGAACCGTATTCAAGTAATTATTAAGAAGCAACGCCTGCTCCCACCAGACAGCCTCGCGATGGCTCGCATTCGTACGAAGCTCCCAGATATTTTGCGCACCAAGAATAGGACTGATTTATATCACTGCGTGTCCTGGGCAGCTTACGTGCACACAAGTCATGCAGAGAGGCACAGTCAACAGCAGCCCTCGCTTGAAGACGATGACCATGCTATTTCACTCGCGATACTCAATACATTTCAAAGGCACATAAAGCAAATTCTTCGGATATTCTTCAGTGGCTCGAAGCAGAATCAAAGGGTTGAAGCCCATAAGGAGCCACGAGAAGCGTCTATTATACCGCAGCGATCGCTTGTCTTTGCGAATAGACACCCCCAGAGTGTTTACCATAGCCTAACAGCTGACACTGTCGTCATTGGCCAGTTCGACAATGCGGCCATACTTTGCTTTGACAGCTCGAGCCAGTGCCTGTTTGCCCTAGACCAGCATGCAGCCGCAGAGCGCATCCGCTATGAGCGCTTCCAGCGCGAATTCCAGAGCATCTTCACTGTAAAAAGGCTCGACACTCCGGAAATAATTAGTAATATACCGCTTGCTCTCTTACATAATTTTCATAAAACAAGACAATACCTTGCCAAATGGGGCTTTGAAGCGACACAAAGTGATGAAACTTCACTGAGTGTCATGACCGTCCCATACTTTGCGTTTCTAGATGAGCCAAAAGAACACATCATGTACTTCCAGTCACAAGACATATGTAGTCTCCTGGAAGAGCTACATGGCACACACCTCTGTGAATCAGACCACATGCCGCGCATTTTTGATGCGAAGCTTGTGCTCAGGAGCTGTCGAGGTGCGCTAATGTTCGGTCAGCAACGCGCATGGGTCCAGTGTCAATCAATTTTAGCTGATCTATCCAAGACAGTGCATCCGAATGCTTGCTCGCACGGTAGGAAAAGCATGATCAAACTTTTGCATGTTTAAATGTAGTTGCCCAAATGTAAACAATGTGATGGTGCATTACTGTTAAGAGGCTTTTCTTTTGCATTCTTCTCTATTCATACAGTTCCATGGATGCATCGCTCGAGAGCCGCTTCGATCGATTCTGGAATGAGTGGGAGGTGCAAAAGCAGAAGATGGTAGCAGAGGTACAGTCAAGCGTTATCGAGCCCATCGTCGCTCAAATCATGAGCATTGAGGAGCAAATGGTGGTCGAAGAGGAGGAAAAGGGCAAAAAAATGGCCGCTGACATCAAAATTATCCAAGCGATGCTCAATGAACTGGAACAAAGCTTCTCAAAATGGCAAAGTGACATTACAGCACTCACAGAAGAAATTCAAAAAGGAAGTGCAGAAATAAGTGCCCTTGGACAGAAGACCTCACAGATGCTCCAAAAGGGGCGTGAAGCGATCGAAAAGGAACAAAGCCAAGCTCAGGCTGAGCTGGAGGCTGAAATCGTGCGCATACTGAAAAATGCATCTGATTCAATCACTGCTATCTACGAAGCAGAAGTCGCCCCGAATGCATGAGTTTACGCCACTGTGTATGTGGAACGCCACGCATGAGTGTACGCCACTGTATGTATGAAACTCCTACAAAGTTTTCGTTTTCAATGCTTTTGTAGTATTTGCCCTTCTATTTGATTCAACTACATATCTTCATAGATTCACCCAGATACCTCTACCACGAGCATGTCAAAACAAGAATGTTCCAAGTCAGATATCCAGCTCAGTCACTCGTACGCGCTTTGGTACTCGCCGAAGCCGACGTTTCATGATTTTGAAAAATATGGCAAGTACGAAGCCCAGGAGAAGCTCGCGAGGAATTTGAACGAGAACTTCCCGATCGACACGCTCAAGAAGTTTTGGGCGAACTATAATTATATCCCGAAACCGAGCACGATGCCCTTTTTCCACAAGATAAGCCTCATGCGCAAGGGCATGCGCCCGTCGTGGACGGACCCCGCGCTCCAGGAGAAGGGTGGCGTCATCGCCTTCACGATGGACAAGGAGTACGCGAGTGAGGTGATCGACTACCTCCTGATGGCGATCATCGGCGATACGCTCGTGGTGTTCCAAAAGTCGACGCAGGAGGGCGCGGCTGAGCACAGTGTTGAAAAAAAGCCAAACGCGCTCGCTGGGTGCAGCTTCACCCGCAGGAAAAAGCGCGATATTTCTGGTACAAAAGAGTGGTTCGATTGTCATCTGTACTTGTCCGACTGCACAGATGACTGCAGGCTCTTCCAGCAATTCACAGAAGACTTGGAGGAGAACATCAGTGGATTCAAAATGACTGGCGACGCGAAATTCACGCACTTTGCGGAATCGAACTAGAGAGTGACCGCGTACCCCTGGGCTTTCATTTTGATAATTGATCACGAGAAAGCGCGAAGCGTTTTATTTCAATAAAGACATTGCTCTTTTACTTTCTTGTCTTTTTAAGCAATTGTTGAATGCGAAACAAAGACAAGACAAAGAAGCAGCCTCCGTCCCTCTGGCGCAAGATTGCTTTGGGCAGCCTCCCCATCGCAGGAGTAGCGATCCTTCTTTACAGCAATGTGAACGGAGCTGTGGACGACGAGGCACATGGGGACACGATGCAGAGTATGGGCGACGCGCAGGGGCTACGATTTCCCGTAGACTCACGCGATCACACTCAAACCATAGAGCTCCAGGGATCAAGCCAAGAGCCCGAGCCGCCAACGATCTTTGTCAGCTACGCGAGCTATCTCAACAAGGACGTTTCGCATATGCTCGAGAACCTGTATAAGAATGCCAAATATCCGCAGAACGTTCACGTTGGACTGCTGTTGCACTCATACGGAGATGAGCCAAAGTGTGAGCCAAAGGCTTGGGCGAAGGTATGCAACGACTCCACGCAGTTTTGCCCGCGCGACAATGTCCAGGTCATCACGAACCCAAAGATTCCTTACTCCGGTCCATCAGACGCCCACCACATGACGCGAAAGCTCTACAAAAAGCAGCACTTCTATCTTATGGCCCACGACAGCACTGCATTCGTCCGCGAGTGGGACAGGATTCTGACTGAGCGATATGTCGCGGCTGTCCGAATGGCCGGGCACGACCGCATCGCCCTCTCGCACCCAGTCCCGCGGTGGCTGATGTACTCGCAGCGCGAGATGGACGAAGACGAGACGATACTCACGTGGCGACGTGCGACCACGAACGACTTTGGGTACTTTGACGTGTACCCCGACGTGGCAAACCGCACAATCGCCCCGTTCCAGCAGTTCTATGCAACGGACGCCCTCATCTTCGCACCAGCAGCGATCGTCGAAGAAGTTCCACGCGATCCGGGGATCCAGTACTTGCTTGGGGGCGGTGATCTTCTCTATTCTGCCCGGCTGTGGACTTCCAAGTGGGATATGTACCACCCTGGTGTCTCGGTAGCGTTCTACAAGCAGGCCTATCGGGAGGCGAAGGCGTGGGCCTACGTTGACAAGACGTGGAAGGTCCTGCGCAAGGCGGCGATCAACCGGCTCCAGCGCATACTCTCGCTGAAGGAAACGAATTTTAACATTGTCGGCGAGCGGGAGCAGACCTTTGCGACCTTTATGACAGAGCGGAACCTTGATATCTTCGGCGTCGGCCAGCGCCGTGGGCTCACAGCCTATTGGCAACAGCTGCGGTCCCATCTTCTCATAGACCCCTGAAAGCAGATATTCTGCGATTTTCTTTTGTCACGTTCCATTCAAAATTATCCACCTTTCCTCTTTCGACTTACTTTGATTCAGTATGCTATCAAAGCCGAAGCTTCTCCAGCGGGCAACATCCGTTCTCAAAAGCGCAGCGTCAGGCACACAGGGCAAGGAAGAAGTGCACTGGTTCACGAGTGGTGAGAGCTCACTGCTTCCACGCCGGTACAGAGACGACACAAAGCCAACTTTTCTGTACCCGAAGGACGACATGACCATGTATAATTACGCAAAGCATTCCGACCGAACATTCAAGCAGCGGCGCCAGTGGCTCGACTATACGCGAGCAAAGACGGCAGACCTGCCTTGGCAGCAGCGTGGTATCGACTGGCATGAGATCGAGAAGCCAATGATCCAGCTCGCCTTTGACAAGCCAGAGGCCATACCCCTATTCCTCAAAGATCTTGTGATCAAAGGATACGACAATGTCTTCACACAGGAGTGGCTCAAGCGGGCCATCCACTGGGTGCACGAGGCGCGTTTTTGGCGGACCATCGGTGTCTATTGGCCCTTCTACCACGACTACTGCCTGCGTGTGCACGTGTGGCGCCACGGAATCATCCAGTCAGATGCCCCAGAGATTCGCAAAGGCCCTATGGTCGGCGCGCCCCGCTTCACGCAGGCGATGATCAACGCGATCTTTGACCTGGAGAAGGCGTATCGGCGAAAGGAACTCGGGCTGGAGCCCATGTACAAGTGGGACAGATGGAGTCCTGTGGGGTTCAACGACGGGCGACCGAACGACTGGCTGCCGCGCCTCCCGTCGATGAAGTGGGACCCTGACCCCGACGGCGTGGTCCTGGAGTACGATGAGCTCGCTTTTCTCACAGAGGCGCCAGAAAACAAGGAAAACCCGCTCGCCGTGCTCGACGAGATGAAGTCACGCTACCACGAGTTCATCTACTCTGACAGCGAGGTGTACAACAACTGTTTCAAAAGCACAACCTCGTCTGGTGACCTACAGCCGAAGGACTTCGTCGAGCGGTTTCCCGACGTGCAGCTCCCGCTCGAGAACCTCCGGGACATGGCGTACCTCGTCGCGTACCAAGAGACCAAGAAGCAGGGTGCTGGGGCGGAGACGATCGACATTCAAGACTTTCAGGCGAACGTTCTGCCGCAGCTGCGCGAAGCCAACGACGCAAAGGTCGAAGCTATACGACTGTTCCACAACTGCTCTTCGGAGATCGCATGGGTCCGGCGCTACATCCAGGAGAAGACCGGCATCGAAGACTTTATGAAAACGCCTGACAAGGAGCTGACACGCATCACGGAAGTTCTTTTGGGTGAGATGCTCCGAGTCGTCGACGAGTACCCATGGGGCAAAGAACTTGCGCAGTGCACGACGATGTACGAGTACAAGATGGTCGCAGGGGACATCGCCCACTCCGTCGCCAAGCAGATTGAAGATGCGAGCCTCAACCGGCGCCGGGAGAAGTGGAACTCGCGGTTCTCCGGCGAGGGCAAGGAGGAGCAGCAGCTCGACTTTATGCTGCAGAACATGGCGCAGCGAACAAACGTCACGCAGGACAGCAACAACTTTGGGCAGGAATTCGACCGCGAGAAAGAGCCGATCGGGCGTGACACGCAGCGGCGCGTTCTGTACAGCGACAAGCAGACTACGGGCCGACGTAAGTGGCAGCGCAAGAAGGAGCGCTTTGAGGTTGATCGCTCGCTTCTCCTCACAAAGCTTGAATAAGAACGAGGTTCTGGGAAATTGAGGAGGCCTGAGTTGCTTGAAAGGCTATTTTAGCGGGCTTCGTGTGTGGTTTGTGTTTTGATGGTATCTTAGGGTAAATCTTTGGTGATTCTATGATTCATTCACCTTTATTTTTCTTTATCTTCAGAATATGACATAGCGTCATGCAATGGCAATAACTCATGTAGCGCCACAGAACTACATTTTTCGACGAGTGGTGCTCATCGTTGACCACTCTGAACGCACGAAAGAGCAGACATATTTTACCAACTACTGCGAGTTTCTTCTGGAGTGTATACCGCAGTTTATCCGAAATTTTGTGCTGTGCCACACGCTCGGGTACTGTGCGCTGATCGTCACACGAGACGGCGAGGCGCACATTTGCACCCCACTGCACATCTCTGCCGCACCGGTCGAGGCAATCCTACGGAGTGAGATGCAAAAGCCGGCATCGGGCGTACAGTCAATCTGTGCTGCTGTGAATAAAGCACTTGACCTATTTCCAGATGCAGAGAATACTGCTATGCGTAATGAAATATTGTATTTTAGCGCCTCTCTTGTCACGGACGATGGCGATGACGTCGATTCGCTCTTGCTGCGAGTGAAAGAGAAGAATGTTGTATGCAATATCATCAGCTTCGACTGCCAGATGCACGTCTTTTCGCATCTGGCGAGAGTCGGGATGGGTTCACATTATGTCCCGCTCGACGAGGCCCATATGTATAGAATTCTCAAAGAAATCGCTTCGAATAAGCCAGCGGTCCCAGCCCCAGTAAATGTGGAAAGCCACAAGAGCCCAGATAAAGTGAGCATACCCCTCGGGTTCCCTATCGTCGAAGTAACGGACCCTTTGGTTAAAAGCACAATGCGTTTTTGTGTCTGTCATTTGACTGTTCCTCTGCATGCCTTTGACTGCGTGCGATGCGGGGCTCGGCTGTGCGCAGAGCTGCCCAAGCACTGTCCCATTTGCGATCTGCTGCACATCTCGGGGGCTTTTGTCGCACGAATTCAGATTGAGCGAGGATTTATTGAGAGTGGTGGCGTTGAAGAGAAAAATAAAGATTCCATGCCAATTAAGCTGCAAAAAAAGGCCGACAGCCCCTCAAGTCTTGAGTATCCCGAGGGTCTTGGTGAATATGACAAGATGTGCGACACAGTCAAAGCGGAGCACTTTTGCCCAGTTTGTAACTTCCCATTCACAAAGAAGAAAATGAGCAATGACACCGGTCTCATCGACGAAAACGATTTGATTGACGAGTACGAGAAGGTCAGCTGTGGCGCATGTGGCTCGAAAGTGTGTTCCTCGTGTGCCGACTACATCGAGTCCTTTATTCTGATTTCCCCGTGCTGTAGCACTCGCGCGTGTTTTGAGAGAGCTGGATGAATCAATCGGAGCCAATTTATTTTTCATTGCTCGCCGAAAGACCCTAAAGTATTACTTTTTTATCATATTTATACTGATCTAGTGTGCCATCATCATGTGCATTGATATCGACACGGTTGAGCCGCTGGCATCGGCGGATGCCGCGCAAAAGCAGGCAAACTCGCCGCGGGCCCAAGATGGCTCGCCGCTGCGCAGCGCGCACCGGTACATTCAGCATGCACTCCGGAAATGGAGCACCTATCCGAAGCTGCCGCATCGTGAAGACCCCCAGGAGTCGATGCGGTCACCGCTCTCGACAAACTCACAAGTGAGCGACGTGAATGAAATCAATGGCGAAGCCCCCGCAACGCAAAATAAAATCGAAGAAACGGCCCAAGACATGGCTGATGGCACAACGCCGCACACTGATTTCTGGGAGATAGCCACGCGCGAAGGGCCACTCGAAGTTCTGTACGACTATGACAGAGAGGCAGTGACTTTTAAGGAGTATGGCAACGTTGCGAGCTTCCTCGCTGTGACGACGCCCCAGGTTCCGCTGCATCCCGGTGCGGGGCCAACAGATGGTTTCTTGCTCTCCGACATATGGGCTTTTTACGATGATGCATCGGGCTTTGAAGTTCCAATCTGCACGTCGAAGGGGGACTTCGCCTTTTCTCTGTATTACACGCCGCTCGTCAGCTCCGTCAATATTCGACTCGCGGGGAGTGCGGATACAATGGAGTACTCGTGCGGGGCCCCTCCCCTCGAGCGCCTCCCCTTCGCGCAGCAAGTACATTACTTGATATCCAACAAAGTGGGTAGCTTTGAGCGGATGGACGGCCTCAGAACGACAGACGTCGACCCCGAGAGCTACTACAGCGTCCTGTGGGTGCCCATCCACTGCCAGGCGCACTCACCGCAGAAAAGCGCTGGTGTTTTCTTGACATACCACAGCATCCATCCCTCGAGGCTGAGCTGTGCCTATCCAGCGATCAATCGCCCGATTTCAATGCTGACAGAGTCATCGCTCCCACAAGCTGCACAAGTTTCCGAGTTGAGAAGAAGTGCAGGTACGCAGGCGAGCATCTACTACTGCAATTGCATTGGGTTTATTCCCTTCCGCGTGCAATCCGCGCTCTGGTACCGCCAGATCAGCAAGCGTGTGTTTAACGCGCCGCTGCAGCTCATGCGCAACGCGTACACCGTCGCACACCTCAAAACTGTTACCGATACCGTCGATCACGACATGAGCTTTTACGTGTCGCATGATCGAGAGATGAGTGCATTCCTGAATCGCGCTGTCAGTGGGTAGCGCAATGAATTTTTGATAGCTTTGGCCCGATGAACCGATGCATTCGCTCGCGAATCTTCCTGTGCTGTCTTAAAATATTTTTCCTTCTTCGAGATTTTCTATAGATGCATATGCATCGCTGCCACGCACTGATCCACATTGTCCCATTCAACCTGTGAGCATATCATCGCCCCCGACGCGAGTTCCATCATCGAATGGTACAACGGCCCCCAAAGGCCCTCGCGCACCCACAAAGTCTCCGGCGAAACACTCCGAAGTGTAGTTAAAGCAGCTAAGCAGGTGTGGGTGACTTCGAAAAAGACACTGGATGCCCACCCACTTTCAGTCGCAGACTGGGACGGCTTCCAATCAACTTTCACGCAATTCGGTACAGCCTACGCTCGTGACTTGCGCACGACGCTTGTAGACGCTGGAATTCTGAGCGATTCAAGCATCCGGTCATCGCTCGGCTTGTCCGCAGGCCCGTCCTTCGAGCTCGATACAGTCATGCTCAATGCCCTCCGATACGCGATTCGGTACCCATCAGACAAAGCGGCGACTGAGCCCGCAGAGCCCGAGCCGACGACCCCCAAGAAACCTTTGTCGAGCGCAAACGTAATGTCACCCCGCAAGTCGTTCGCAGTGGAGGCTGAGCAAGCGGAAAGAGAAGCTGAAAGTCCCCGTGTTGCTTCGCTCACGAAAAGCATCGCTTTGCTTCCACGCCTTGGCTACGCAGTGGATATGCGCTTTGGAGACAATACGTACGTTTTCATCGACAGGACGCTCTACATTTTCTCCTATTTGGTGGATACGCCGTTATTCGGCCCAAAGACGAACAGCAACGACACCAGCCATCAATCCAAGGGTGCCAAGCGGCCAGCACACTTTTCTTTCGCAAACTTTGACGCAGTCAATCAGACGCTCGATGGAAAGTCATCTCATCAGGGCAGCCCTACCACCACTTCACGCGGGCAAGATGCACCTGTGCATGCTCGGTTCATGACGTCTGTCATGTCGACCCGTGGGCAGGAGGACGGCATCAACCTGCTGTGCGGCATCGCCTTTCAGGTGTGGAATCGCATTCAGTTCACATTCTATGGCGACGTGCTCCGGCGGTGGAACAGTTCATTTGTCTATAAGCCACGCCCGAACATCGACTTCTCCATTCGTATCCGGGGGAACTCCATCACGAACCGTGGGACGCTCCTTGAGCACGGTATGCAGTACAGACTGACTGATGCGAACAGAGCCCTTTTAGCTTCAGTCGCAAAGCGTGTATTCCCCGATGGCCCAAGCGCTAGTCTTGCATCATTGCTTGGGGGTCTCGAGTCAATGCACTTCTGTGTGTCGAAAGGTCAGTACATTTTCGGCATGCGGCTGCCGACCGAGGCCCTCGCCCCTGGCTGTGTGCCACTCGCAAACGTATTGACCAGTGTGTATGCCAAACTCAAGGAATCTTTCACAGAGTCTGCGCCCAGTGCGCAAGAAAAGAAAGCAGATGGAAATACTATCTCAAATTGCTGGCAGGAATGGCTCAAGGGCGGACATTGCAGTGTTGGCCTCAGCTTTGGTAGCTTTACTGCCGACGCAGCCGCGTCTAAGGACAGCGGCGCCCGAGCCAATTACTTTTACCAGCTCATACCGACACGCACGGCTGGCTGGTCCTGGAGGCCAAGGCCATTCTTATCCATCGTGTGGGACTAAGTGCTTCGCCTGAATCTTCCTGCATCCTACCCCTTCAGCTATGATTTCACTCATTCATTTTGTTTTGACTTCAATGACCCACTCTGTACCATATGCTTGATTCTCGTGTGTACACCTGCCTCCGCGTGCGGCCACCCATGGGTGCCGCAGTGGACACCATGCGCATGGAAGTGAGCAGCGACTGCACCACTCTGACGACCATAAAGGACGCAAATATGCTCTCGAGCATGTCACGGACTTCGACGGAGACCCGATACACCGTTGACCACGTTTTCAACACCTCAACGACAAACCACGACGTGTTCAGCCACATTTGGCCCCGCATGCGTACCCGAATGCTCAATGGTGAGAATGCCAACTTTTGCGTGTACGGCCAGACGGGCAGCGGAAAGACTCACACGGTGGATGGAATCATCGCAGACATCCTCGCAGACCTCTTTAGCTCTATCGAAGCGGTCAGCACCAGCCTTGAGGTGATAGTCTCGTACGCCCAGATCTACCTCGACTCTGTGTATGACTTGCTGAATAAGAACAAGCTCGTTGTTTTCTCGAAGGCCAAATTTTCAGATATCGACGACCTGTCAAGCGTGAGCGTGACAACACCGGACGCCGTGATGGCACTGCTGGACCAGGCACAGTGCTACAAGAAAAAATCTGAGCACGCACTGAACAAGCTGAGCAGCCGATCACACACGATACTGAAAATGGTGGCCAGGTTTACAAAAGATGGTGAGCCCCGCGAGTACGCCCCGGCGCTCTATCTGGTTGACCTCGCAGGGAGCGAGCGGAACGCACGGACGCTCACCCGCGGCACGCTTTTTGAGGAAGGCTGCCACATCAACAAGTCGCTCAGCTGCCTCGCAAAGTGCCTCGAGAGCATGTCGCAGCGCCAATCGCTTATTCCGTTCCGCGAGTCAGTGCTCACGATGTTTCTGCGCGACACCCTGTGCAGCGATGGTTTCATCCTCATCTGCTGCATCGCGCCGGAGCAAGCGAACGAGAGCGAGACGCGTTCGACGATTAACTTCGCCATGATCGCGCGGCGTGCCGTCAGCCACAGGCAGTGCCTCGCGGAGCAATCGAAACGGCGTAGCTTGCGGGAGCATCACGAGGCGATCCTCGAAAGCAGCCTCGCAGACCAGCGCGTCCAGTACGAAGAGGAGATACGCTTTCTCAAAACCCGCCTCGCGAATACGCAGGCGGCGAGCGCCAAGTACCAGGAGCAGTCGAACACCATGCGGACGCGCTTGGGAATGATGAAGCAGCAGAAAGAGCGCCTTGATGACTCAGTTGCGCTTCTTCAGCACAAGTTGGCGAAGAAGCCCGACGACAGGCGCACCTGGGAGCGGCTCAACGCTTTTGTCACTGAGAGTGCAGAGCATGTGCAGGAAGTTTTTGCGGAAAAAGTCGCACTCTTTGGCGAGGCAGCAGCTTGGGTGAAAAAAGTTGACCATTATAAAAATATTGAAAGTAAGGGCTTCGCTATGGATGATGTTATCATCCCCGAGTCAATGCAGCGAGTTTACATTAAAGAAATTGAACTTACAGACCGCAGTGCGCTTCTTCAGCGCTTTCTCATTAAACAGCCGACACGCACCATCGAGCCAAAGCCTGTAGCTGGGGCCAAACCAAAATCGAGATCCTCGTCAGTCTTAGGTCGGCTTTTCACCCAGCGAGCCGAGAAAGAGGCTGCCTTGCGGCAAGAGTGGGAGCGCAAGTGTGCAGAGTGCACACAAGCCGAAAGTGATGACAGAAAGCGCATCGAGGTGCAGTGGGTAGAAGAGCAATCAGCTCTATGCTTTGACTTTGCACTCTTTGTGCACCAGTGTCGAGTCGGTGAACATACATCGGCTTTGAAAGAATGCAACCATGCACTCCAGGTGGAGAGAGATGCGCTATCCCTTGAGGCACGCCGACTTCAGAAGATTGTAGATAAAACCGAGAAAAAAGTGAGTCGAATCGCTATGGAGAAGGCACGGAACCAGTGCTTCGCAAAAGAGGCATTTTCTCGCGCCGAAATTGCTGCTAGCGAGAGCTTGCAGCGACGAAAGCTATGCGACGCTGCCCGTCAGTTCATACAGAATGCGCTTGAGCAGCACAAACTCTTCGCCGTAGAGGCGCGGCGCAGGTACAAGCTCGAGACCCACACGAACAAATCTCTCCAGAAAGCAATGCAGAAAGTGTCCCATCAGGTGACACAGTCTTCACTCCGAGAGCGGGACCAGTTCGCCAACCAAAACGCAGAGCTACGCACTGCCTTCTTTGAAATGAAAAAGCGCTTCAAAGATTCCTTGCAAGACATCAAAAAGCTTATGTTGGCCACAGAGAACCAAACCCAGGTCATAAGCCAGAAGAAGAAAGAGACTGAGGCCATCGCCGCGCAGCACTCGCTGCAGCTCCAAGAAAGTGAGACACGCTCTTATGCGGTAATGCAGTCCCTCTGTGATCAGCGCACGTATACCTTTATGGAACTGATGCTGCTGCACTCGAAGTTTGCGATTTCGCTTGAGGCAGAGAGGAATCTTTCACTCATGACTACTTCTTTCTGGCACAAAGGCACGCTGGACCTCCACACCAAGTCCCGCGAGTACATCGAAATCATCGAACGCTTGCACAATGAAATCGAAGATAACACAGAGGTGTACGCCCAAAAAGCCCTCGAATGTGACGACTGGCAGAGCGCAGCGCTCCTGTGGAAGACGCGGTGCGATTCGATCGCCAAAGTCCTCCATGGCAAATCCATTATCGACCTGCCAGAGGTCATGAACGAGGACGGCGACTTGCTGATTGAGTCAGGCTTTGAGATTCTCCTCAATGCGCTCATTCGAATCCAACCGCCAGCGGTCCAGCGGAGGCCCACACTGGATCTGCCGACACGGGTAGCAACACCGCAGCGCCAAGTGCTCGGGAGAGCTTCGTATGCTCCAGAGTCAAAGGCCGCGCCACAGCAGCGGTCAGAAGCCGGTCGGAAAACATTTTCTGGTATCCCTGCGCTGGACATACACGTGCCTTCGTCTGCTGAGACGCGCAAAACATCATATGGGACTTGCCCGAAGCCAACGCAGAAGAAATCCGTCGACAACGGGAGAAAGACGTACTCGGCAGGTACAAAAGCGCTTACACCAGTCGCACCCGCGGCCAAGGTGCGAACTCCAACGCGAGCCGCAAGCCCGGCATGGAGCGAGCGACAGCGGGCGCCAGCTACGCCCTACCAGGCAACTCACGTCAGCACCCCATCGCCCACTGTAAGCGCATCGCGGAGCGCAAGCTTTGTGCCACGCAGCGCAGCTTTGACGCCGCACAAGTCATCCCCGTCGCCGCAACTTCACGCGACAGGGGGCTTTCAACGGGGACAGCTACGACCCCAGGCACACGAACCGCCTGGACTGAACTTGTCCTCACCGATGATTCAGACAAAGCGCGCCTCGCCCTACCGCATCCCAAAGCTTCAGCTGAACGCGCTCCACACACCCACACACGCGACCGTGCGCAACAAGAGTACGCCATGCAAGTGCTCTGTGTGCACAGGCGAGGCGGCGTAGCTCCAGATCCACTCTGTTTTTAATGATTGATGATATATTGTACTTTTTTGTGTTTCTGAGCTATTTTCCGAAAAAAATTACTTGAATTTCTCTCGAACTGCTCTCTCAGAATATAAATGCGGTATCTGCCGGTTTGTGCGTTTTCTGCGTCCATGTTCATCTGGTACAGCGTGTGGTGGAGCGACGAGGCGTTTACCCGGCAGCGCCACAAGTCCATCGACCGGGATATCAAGCGCGAGGCGTGGCGGCGACGGGAACTTGGACTTGATGCGAAAGAGTAGCACTAGATATACGTTCAAGATGTTAAGAGGATTGGAGAGATGGTAATGTGCAGTGTTATCAGTTTGGAGTGGCATCTATTTTCGCGCCTTTCAACTCTTTGTATCAAAAAGATTTCTTTTTTTTTGATTTTAAAAAATCTTAGCAATGGAGATGAATCCAATGCTCGAAGAAGAGCTCGATTTTCTGCAGTGCGCCATCGTCCCACCACAGACGATATCCTACGACGCGAAGACGAGCAAGGTCAAAAGCACGTACTGGGATTACACCCTCGTCGCCCGGCTCCCGGCCGACTACCCTGCCGATCACAAGAACATCTCAATCCGTGTGACGCCAGAGAACAAGAAGATCCACGCCAAGTGCCGTAAGGTCGTGCTCGAGGCTCCAGCGGACGACTGCACACTCGTCGACATCTGCCAGCGGTTCCGCTCTGCCGTCGACGAGTGGCACAAGTCCACCGGAGACGAGGACGAGGTGCAATCGCCGGTCAATTTTTTCACTGTGACGGCGCCGCTCCGAAAGCTCCTCGAGAGCACTGGTTCGAGCCCCACGTCGAGCCCAGTGCACGCGCCGGCGCGCTTCGACTTCACCGAGACACTTCAGGCCATTCAGCAAATGGACGACTGCGACGGCATCTCGAAAATCGAGAACTGCATGCACACCATCAGCTTTGAGACCGAGGCGGTGGGTAGCCGCACTACACACGAAGACACTGAGTCGAAATTCGTGCGCAGGTCACGCGTGAACAAAAATGCCCCGGTCAGCACGCTCGACGCGACGAAAACTGTCAAGAACATAAAGCCGATGCTCGGCCCGTACCCACTCGTTGAGGACCTCGAGTTCGTGCCGCACACAAAGTACACCGAGCCGCTGCCCCAGTCCTTCTCGGTGATGACGTGGAACGTCCTGAGCGAGCTGTTCGACGAGGAAGACAAGAAGATGAGCGCCCAGCGCTTCCCGCTCATCGTCCGCGAGATCCAGAAGAGCGGCGCAGACATCATCGCACTTCAAGAGATAACGCCAGAGACGTGGGAAAAACTCGCGAGCGAGCCAGCGATCAAGTCGCTGTACACGATCACAAAGCTCCCCTCGGAGGTCGCGCTCGGGCAGATTTTTCTAACGAAGGCCAAAGTTCTCAAGTGCGAGGTGCTGCGCCTCTCGGTGCAAAAGCACGCCATCATGCTCACGCTCTCCTCGC
Source organism: Perkinsela sp. pyNocScin1 (assembly GCA_964019655.1). Taxonomy (NCBI): domain Eukaryota; phylum Euglenozoa; class Kinetoplastea; order Prokinetoplastida; family Perkinselidae; genus Perkinsela; species Perkinsela sp. pyNocScin1. Next base: position 718,639 of record CAXHTR010000008.1, read on the forward strand.
GCACCGGCCGCCCGCTGCGCGCCGTCAACATCCAGCTCATATCGGACTACGCCAAAAACGCCGCGCACCGCCGCATGAGCGAGCTCGCGACCATCGGCCAGTACATCAACGACACGGACGACACAATTCTCCTCGGCGACTTCAACTTTGGTGACGACGACGAAGAGGAAAAGACTGTCCCGTGGGGCTCTTTCATTGATGCATGGCACATGCTCCGAGGCACCGAGCACGGCGCGACGTTCGACGTCGAGAACAACGACCTCGCGAAAATCACGTGTGGGCCGATCGAGACGAGCCGCCGCCTTGACAAGATCAAGATCAAGGGGCTACTTGTACCGAGCGACATCCACACGACGGCGAAGAGCAAGGGCTCGGACGACCTCCGCCCCAGCAGCCACTTCGCTGTGCGCGCGATGCTCATGCAAGAAAAATCGTTCAGTCCCTTCGAGCACGGCGTGTCGCTCGACATGCAGACGGCTATTGTAATTTTGCCCCCGGAAAAGCTCTGGCCGCAGATCAACGCGCTCCGCAGCGGTCGTGACCCTAAGTTTCCACGTTGGATGCCACACATCCCGCTGCTGCACCCGTTCATCAACATTTCGGCGAGCCAGCTCCCGACCGTCGTCCACGCACTGCAGTGCATCGCGAAGCGTGTGCCGCCCTTCCGCGTGCACCTCAACGGCTTCTCGACTGTCACAGAGAAGGAGACGGCGAGTATCTACCTCAACGCAGAGCCGCTGCGGCCCTTCGAGGGCGTCATCCGCCGCCTCTTCGCGATGCTCACCGCTGCGTACTCGATGTGCTGCGCCCCGCAGATCACAAAGGTCCCGATCGGCACGTGCAAGGCCAAGGACGCCGCGTCCATCGTCATCGAGATGGAGTCGGAGTGGCCCGCCACAGTCTTCGACGTGCAGCAGATCCACGTTATCACAAGAAACTCCCAGCGCGACGCCATGCGCGTGTGCAGCTCTATCCAGCTCGGCTTTTTTAATTCCGTCAATTCGAAGGGCGAGCCCGCCAACATCACGCACGACGTTCCGCCGAACGCGCAGAGCGAGCCGTTGGACCCGCCGGCTCTCGTGCTCGAGAACTGCCCGACGCTCCACGCGAACCCCAAGCAGTACGTGATCAGCGACTCTCTGGAAAAATGGCTGTACGACAACAGCGTCGTGGACTACGCTGGCCGATGGCCCACGCACTACTCGCAGCGGGGCGCGATGTACCACATTCCCGACGAGCGCATCGGCGCGTTTCTGCGGGCGTGGCGCGAGGCCGTCGAGGCGAAGGAGACCTTTTATATTGAAGAGCGCCGCTCTGAGCGCTTCCGGCTGTATGTCGACATCGACTTCAAGTGCGCCTCGAAGGACAAGAACGGCTCGACGCGCGTTCACTTGAACGACACAAAGCTCCTCGAGACGATCCTGACGCACGCGATGGCCTTCTTCGACCTGAAGGACCCGACAGTGTGTGTCACATCCGCGCACACGCGCATGTATGACAAGGCGAACCCGGACGTCCAGAGCAAGAGTGGGTACCACGTCTTCTTCCAGAACGTGTGGGTCAACTCCAAGGTGTACATGCGCTTCCTCCAGTCGCTCGCGGTGGTGTGCGGCGAGCTTTTGAGTGTGCCGCGGCAGTGCGTCGACGGCATGCGGTGGAAGAATATTTTGAATACGTTCAACGCGCACAACGACCGGTGTCGCCTCGTTGGGAGCGCGAAGCGCCGGAAGGGCACGGGGCGCAAGTATGCTCTGCACGGCTTCTTTTCTGTGGATCGGTCGGTGAAGGGCGGGTTCTCTGGAACTCCGCGTGTGAATGACCTCTATACGCTGCTGGCGCGCCACGACTTGCGCAAGGCGGTTATGAACGCCCCGGAAAAGGGCCTATTTGCAACGATGACCTCTTCTTGGGGGTCGGATTGTGTCGAGCAGCGATGGGTTGTTTTGGATAAGAATGGCTACCGGGAGGAAGCCTTTTATCCAGAAGGTCGAATTTCTGAGGAGTATACGAAAGCAGTTGATGAGCTGAAGCGTGCCAAGGAATAATTCATTCATTTTCAAGGCGTGTGGTATTGTTTTAAGTGCGAATATCAGGATTTATACTAAAATTTTGCTCTTTTATTCTAGTATGAGAATGAACGTACACGCTGCTGGTCCATACGACTGCATACCACGCACAGCTCACAACTCTGCTAATTAGGTAATCTTGCTTTTTTTTTGAAATGGTGTCACACACACAGTATCCAGTGGCTATATTATACCCTTTTTTTTCCATACGGCTTTAGTTGTATGAAACGACAGCGCAAAGCAGCCAGTACGAACCGCGAAGAAATTATTATCACTGACTCACCCAAAATGCAGTCCAAGCAGAAGAAATCGGCAGCGATGCAAAGCCTTGATGGCCTTATGGGCAAAACGCTCATAGTCGATACGCATCTGCTCAACATCGGCCTGCCGTGCGGGCTCGATGCTTCGAGCACCACTGACGTTGAGCTCCTCAAGTACCTCTGCGGGATCGCAAAGGTCTGCCTGCTCGTCAAAGTAGACAAGGAGGAGGCAGCTGCAGAAATAAGGCGCTCACTCATGAAAATCTTCGGCCCGAGCGGCCTCGAGTCCCACCGCGTGCTTCCGTACCAAAAGGTCGAATCCAAAAAGGCAATAGTTCGCCAGATGTGCCCGAACTTTTACATTGACAACGACGAGGCTTCGTACGAGTACAACAAAAGATTTGTCCCCACCCTGGTCCGCATCGGCAAGGCCAAGGACGCTGCATCGGTGAGCGAGTACTTCAGCAGCGCCTTCGGCTTGATTCTCTAGTTCGGCCCATAGCCAGGGTTTGCACCGTAACTTGTCTACTTTGTGCTTATGGTCTTAGTTGGAGTGCTCATTTCGTATATTTTTTGTGAAATACTTTTGAACATTTGCGAAAATGCCTCCAAAAGGTCCAAGCGTGAAGCAGGCGATCAAGAAGCAGGAGAAAATCATTGAGGACAAGACCTTTGGCCTGAAGAACAAGAACAAGTCAAAGGCCGTGCAAAAGTACATCGCTTCTATGCAGGCGAACATGAGCCACAACCACAACCCAGAGCTGAAGCGCAAGATGGCAGAGCAGCAGAAGCGGAAGGAGGCCAAGGCCGCGAAGGAGCAGTCTGAAAAAGAGCTCGCAAAGCTGTTCCGCGACCTCGGACAGGACAAAAAGAAGGACGAGGAAGAGCCCAAGGTGTTCGACGAGGCGACGGGCGAGTACCTCTGGCAGCCGGAGGACTTCGAGGCTGTGGAGCACGACGACAGGCGCCTCGAGGAGCAGCTCGACGAGAAGCTGGCCGAGATCAAGGCCTCCCGGACGGAGTGCGTGCGCCTGACACACGAAGCCTTCGTCAAGTGGCTCGACAAGCGCGCAGCCGCGAAGACAGGAAAGACGAAGACCGCTGAGCGGAAGCCAGGGGCCTCCGGCAAGAAGCTCTGGCAGGACGACGCTGCCGTGTTCGTCGACGACGAGAACGCCGCTGACGAGGATGAGTACGTTGTCCTCGCGGAGGACGAGGAGTGCGCCGAGGTAGGCTCGGGGGCCGTCGACACGAGTCTCTTTACAGGGGAGTGATTGTTCATTGATAGGCACTCGTGAGATTTACTCGAGAATTTCTGATCTGAGGCGTATCTGCACCACTTTCTTCTTTATTGAGAAAAAACAAATGTCCACTATCGAATCGATCCGCGCCCGCGAAATCATCGACTCCCGGGGCAACCCGACCCTCGAGGTCGACGTCACGACGGCGAACGCTATTTTCCGCTCCGCTGTCCCTTCCGGCGCCTCGACCGGCATCTATGAGGCCTGCGAGCTCCGCGACGGCGACGCCGCGCGCTACAACGGCAAGGGTGTCCAGACCGCCATCCGCAACGTGCACGAGATCATCGCCCCTGCCCTCGTCGGCATGGACGTGACCCAGCAGGAGGCCATCGACCAGAAAATGATTGAGCTCGACGGCACGCCGAACAAGTCCAAGCTCGGGGCGAACGCTATTCTGGGCGTCTCCATGAGCGTCTGCCGCGCCGCCGCGAGCGCTGTGAACATGCCGCTCTTCGCGTACATCGCAACACTTTCGAAGCAGACGACCATGCGGTGTCCTGTGCCCTGCTTCAACGTCATCAACGGCGGAAAGCACGCAGCAAATTCTTTACCGTTCCAGGAGTTTATGATCGCGCCGTACAAGGCGGAGACGTACGCCGAGGCCCTGCGCATGGGCTGTGAGGTCTACCACGCCTTGAAGAGCTTACTCAAAAAGCGCTGCGGGCCAAACTCCATCAACGTCGGCGACGAGGGCGGCTTCGCGCCAAACGTCGAGGATATCAACGACGTGATGCCGCTCCTCATGGAGGCCATCAAGTCCGCGGGCTATGAGGGCCGCGTCGGCATCTGCGTGGACTGCGCTGCGAGCGAGTTCTTCGACGAGAAGACCGGAAAGTATAACATGACCTTCAAGTGCGAGGGGCCCGCGCAGCTTTTGTCGCGCGACGAGCTCATCGACCTTTATGGCAACTGGGCTGAGAACTACCCGGTTCTCTCCATCGAGGACCCCTTCGACCAGGACGACTGGGAGGGCTGGTCCGGGCTCGTGCAGCGTATTTCTGATAGATCGCTCAAGACCCAGGTCGTCGGCGACGACCTCACGGTCACCAACGTCGACCGCATTCGGCAGGCGATCGACCGCAAGGCGGCGACGGCGCTCCTCCTCAAGATCAACCAGATCGGTTCCATCACTGAGGCAATCAGCGCATGGCGCAAGTGCACCGAGAGCGGCTGGAACGTCATGGTCTCGCACCGCAGCGGCGAGACGGAGGACACGTTCATCGCTGACCTCGTCGTCGGCCTCGGCACCGGCCAGATCAAGACTGGTGCCCCGTGCCGCGGCGAGCGCACGGCGAAGCTGAACCAGATCCTGCGTATCGAGGAGATGCTGCCCGCGGACAAGCGCGTGTACGGGTGCGAGACGTGGCAGTAGATCGCCAAGGCGTGTGTGTGGTTGCATTTCTTCATAGAGACATCACTTACAGGGGCATATTGCGATTTGTTTTCAGAATCTATTTCATCAGTCGCTCAAATTACGAAAATTTTCTCTCAAAGTCTTCTATTCAATGCCAGTGACCCTTTCCGCAGGCGAAATCAGCTTTATCCAGAGCGGCATCGCACGAAATATCCGAATGGACGGCCGCACGCGCACAGAGACCCGCGAGGTCTCAATAGAGACGGGCAGCATCAAAACAGCCTACGGAAGCAGCCACGCCATCCTCGGCAGCGGACACGGCAGCACCACTGAGGTCGTCGTCGCTGTGTACGCGCAGGTCGTGCCGAGCGCCGCGGGGCGCTTCTGGTTCCACGTCGACCCCACGCCGCTGGCTGCGTCCTCGGGCGGCCCCGTCGACGCCTCTGACCGCACGAAAGAGTCGTATGCGGCCCAGCTCGAGGCGCAGCTCACTGCCATATACGGCGCCGACCGGCCGAGCAACAAGAACGTCCACTCCGATGCGACGCTCATCTTCTTGAACAATGCCTTTCCCGAGGACGAGGCGATATCCATCGACGGCGAAAGTGCGTGGGAGATCCATCCCAAGGAGCACCTGCCGACCCTCCCAACAGACTGGCCGTCCGACGCGCCTTCGGCGATCGACCGCGAGACGCTGCGCGCAGGCGAGGGCCTCGGCTGGTGCCTCAAGATTTCAGTTCTTATCATCGGGAACTCGGGTGGGAATGTCATCCTCGCAGCCACAAGCGCCGTCAACGCGGCGCTGCGGGACACAAAGTTCCCGCAGGTCGAGCAGGGCGTCGAGGGCAGCGCGGAGGTCAAGCTCTCGCCTGAGCGCACTGTGCCGATACAAAAAATCGACCGCCTCCCGCTCGCGTCGCTGGTTCTGAGCATCAAGAACTTTTACGTGATCGACCCGTCGGCGCTCGAGGAGCAGCTGCCGCGGAGCAAGGGCTACGTTGTTGCAGTTGACCCAGACGGTGGGCTCGAGGCGTTCCTGTCGTGTGCAACATCGAAAACGTCGCTGCCAGTGTCGATGCCGGACATGATGTGCATACTGGGGGAAGTGCCGGTGCTTCTGAAAGCCTTGCACAAGCAAATCGCTGTGGATGACCAGTAGGAAGATCAACTACTTATCCATGCAGGCCACAGGGCCTTTCGCACATATTTTGGGTGGAATTCGTGGCGTAGCTCGTGTGCTTGGGTCACAACGTGATCTTCAAGCTAATTGGCTCTGTACGCAACAGTCCTGTATTTTTCAGCGCTTTATTTGAGTAAAATGTGCAACTGAGGAAAGTGGAACAGATGACCGCGACGCTCGACGGGCTGCAGCTCCGAAACTACGTCAAGGGCTTGTATGCCAAAGCCGAGCAAGCGCGCAAGCGCTGTGCATCTGAGCGCTTCGAGACATGTGTTTTTGAGTGGGGCTCAACGTATGCTGAAAATCTTGGAGTGCGGCAGATAAAATGTCCAAAATCAACGTGTCAGACTACTGCGCAATCGCAATGCACCCACATCGGTCTTTTGATCCCGAATGCCCCAGAGCGCACAGCCGCGGCGCGACAGATCGTTGAAGATGCCTTTTCGAGCGTTCTAGCAAAGGCCAGCACTGAACGACAAAAAACTGTATGCATTGACACTGTATCAGGGCAACTCCGAGTAAACAGCGCAGGAGCAGCATATCTGGACCAACCATTGGCATCGACATCACTTGCACTTCACCGCACAACGATCTGCCCATTCATTCTCGATGGAATTTCGTATACAGTCGGCGACATCACGACGAAGCTCTTCCACAAGCTCCAAAGGTCCTTGCGGTCGCCATCGACGCCGACCACTGTCATCCTCCTGGACCACGCCGAGGACGCGGCGTTCATCTCCCGTCAGGACACAAAGTGCATCGCCGCTGCCTTCGCTGACGTCGCCGAGCGCCTCGCCTTCCGCTGCGAGCGAAGCATTCTGCTCGTCGTCTGCTCCATCGCAGAAAACTTCGCCGCCATCCAGCGGCTCTTCCCCTCGAGCGTGCCCTTCGACCTTTCCAAGTGCGTACCCTTCAAGAAAATACAAATGGTGCAGGCAGCGTCTGAGCACGAGCTTGTTAAGTCGGGCGCGATACGGCCGTACACTGGGGCACCAGCACCTGTGTCCGAGGTGATGGAGCGGCAGGCGTACCGCGACGCGAAGCGCTTCTGCGCACTTCGTATCCGCAAGATGCTCTCTATGCACGAGCGCTCGAAGGCCGGGGCTAGCGACTTAACGCCACCCATCGACAGCCTCTGCGAGCTTCGCACGGGTATTCTGCTCCACGGTAGCCCAGGCTGCGGCAAGACAACGCTGCTGCACGACCTCATGCACGAGCTCTCCCCACTCTGCCCGTTCTACCGCATCGTAGCCCCGCTGCTGCTCTCGCCCTTTGTCGGCGAGACCGAGCGCAACGTACGGGCGCTGTTTGCTTTTCTACAGGCCAACGCTCCGTGTGTGTACACGATCGAGGCGCTCGACACCGTCGCAGCGGCCCGCGGGGACCAGCAGGCGAACATTCTGTGCGCGTTGCTCTGTGAACTCGACGGCATCAGTGCGGGCGGGGCGTGAACGCTGGGCATTGCAACGACAGATAAGGCGTGCAGCTCGCTCGATCCGGCGATTATTCGGCCGGGCAGATTTGGAGCGCTTTTTCATTTGGGGTAGCGTTAAGTGGGCTGGTAGATCTCTGCAACTAAAATTAGGACAGAGGTGATTGCTTTTATCTCAATTTAAGTATGAGCTGCCAAGCCGTGTCCAATTCGTGTCTTTGATTAATTTACATTTCTCAAAATCATCCAAACTTTAATCTTTCCATTCATCTCTATTAAGTGATGCTCAGCCCTACCCTGCGCCTACCTGTGTCGCCGTTCAACAAAGCGAGCCCGCTCTACTACCCGACCGCGGCGCTGGTCTACACTGGCTACTTCTACGCCTGGTACTGTCTATATTCCAGCATCATCGGTGCCCGAACCGACCACGTCGCCCGCTTCCGCAGCGAGGACCCTCTCAAGACCAAACTCGATGGGCCAGACAAGCCGAAGCGAGCCTATGTTATTGCGAGCCCCGCAATAATCCCATGGACCCACCTCTGGGGCCACTTTAGTCTAAAGAATTATTAATGGAAGCGCCTGCTGCGTCTCTTTGTAGGATCTTTTCACTTTTTTTGTAAATTTTTCATCTGAAGTATTGCCTTTTTATTTCACTTTTTGATCATTCATGGCATCTTTGGCTGGTCACCGGGGCATCCCCATAGCAAAAGCGATCGGCGTCTACTCCGCGTTCTTTTACGGCATGTACGCCCTCGCGGGGGCCATCAAAGAGCAGCGCGAGAAGCGCATGGAGCTAACCCACGCACGCGCCACGCTCTTGAGCCAGGCCGAGGCGCAGCATAAGCAGATGGAGAAGGCCAAGGCAGACGCGCGGGACGAGCGCACCAAGCTCTTCGGCGCGGATCGCATGTGGAAGGACCGCTTCCTCCGCTACGTCCAGACGCTGCAGAGCTATGAGGAATTCGAGAAAGGCTTCCCTGAGCTTTTTAAGGCGCTCAACGACATCGCCGAGAAGGTCGAGGCGACCAACGAGGGCCTCGCGCAGGCGAAGGAGAACGAATTTGTGTTCAGCAAGTGCCACGTGCTCTCGCTCCTCGTCTCGGCCCAGCGCTGGCAGGAGGACGCCAGTGCGCGTGAGCGGCGTGAACCCGCCGAAGCGCCCGCCCCAGCAAAGCAGGCGAACGACTTTTACACGTGCTACACCAACTTCCTGCGCTTCCTCTTCCGGTCCGACCCCTTCGTCGGGGCCGTTGCTCGCTACGCGGGCAGCGTCGAGGAGAAGGCAGCTGTGCTCCTCGACACGCATGGTGATGGCAGCCTTGTTGAGGCCACTGCGCACGTGAAGTCCAAAGTTGCAGACGAAACAGCGCGCAAGACGCTTCTCGGGGCCCTCGAGCTCCTCGCCGTGCCGTTCCCGCTCCATGGCGCGTCGCTCGCCGCGCAGAAGGGCTACGCCACGGCCGTGCAGGAGGCGAAGCGCTTGCTGCTCAATGAAGCCATCCACGTGAAGGCGCACGAGGCCCTGCAGGGCCCCGTCCGTGCCGCCGCGGCGCTGCGTGAGCGCGAGGTCGCGCGGTCTTTGTCGCTCACTGCCCTCGAGACGTTCCAGCGCGGGCTCATGTACAATCTCGGTGCGAAGTAAAATTTGAGATGATACGTCTGTGCAGCTTGAATCCTATTGATTGGGCTTGGAAGGTTTTGAAATACTTCAAAATTTTGTTTATTCATAATTTCAAATTTGTACAGAGTTGGCATGCGCAGAGGGCATAGCGCCTCGTTGTAGAAAGGCAATGCAAGGAGGCACAACTGTGGTGCTCGTCGTCGGTGTGCCTGGCGCTGGTAAATCAACTCTTTGTAAGCACCTGTGTGCGGCCCTGCCGCGCGCCCAAGTAGCCGGTGGTGATGCTCGAGTCGTCGTTGAGGTTATCAGCTTTGATGCATGCTATCCACCGCACATGTACATAAATGTAGGTGATGGTTGCGAGTACGCAGCTCCAGAGAAGACTTCGAGTTTTGATGCTGCGGCCTACACGCGGTGCCAGGAGGCTTTTCGCGCCTTCTTCAAAGACAGAGTCAAATCCGCATGTGAGAATCAAGAAAATCAGACGCATCAGATCATCCTCGTCGAAGATGTGCTTGCCCACGCCAGTGCGCGCCGCCATTACTTCGCAGTGGTCGAAGCGCTCGTGGAGACAGGCGCTCGAGTCCAGTGCGTCGTTCTCCACTGCCTGCCGTCGGCTTACATTGGCAGTGGAAAGCCGCAGGGGGCCGCCAGCTCTGCTGCTGATGACCGCACCGACTTCGCCATAGCCATGGAGCGCAACGCGGGCCGCGCTGGCAGCGAGCGCGTCCCGGCCGAAGTGATTCGGTCGACTGTGCGGGACTTTGCGTACCCGAGAAAGCGCTGGGAACGGGCCGCGTGGCTCTCTGTTCGGCCGCGGCGCGTCGATGGGACCGCTAGCGCTGTGAAGCCGAAAAATGATGTCAGTCGAGTTCAGGTAGCCCTGATGAGCGTTCTATCGGAGGACTACGTTGTCCGGCATTTTACGAAAGGCGAACGATTTCATCGACTGCATTCCTAGAACACGGTTTCAGCTATGTTTGAGAAACTGTTTCTCGCAGTCATCTCGTCGAACGTACGTACGTTGCTGTTGATTGGCCTTTGGGCCCAATGTGACGCAAACCCAGCTCCAGGACTATCTGTTAACGAAGTGCATCCAAATTTACTTTTCAACTTCATTTTATTCGTTCAAATGCTCCGCCACAGCCTCCGCCGCTTGTTCCACGTCCTCCCTGGCGAAGAGCACTGCTGCGTCGTGCTCCGTGGGTTCCCCGTCGAGTGGGTCCGCGAGGACTGCACAAACTTTATCGAGCGCTCCTGCGGCATCCAGCCCGTCGAGGCGAGCATCCCGCCTGACATGCACAACAACCGGAGCTTCCACTCGTGCTTTCTCAAGTTCCCGAGCCCCGCGGACGCGCAGCACGTCATGAAAATGGGCGAGCGCCAGTGGGTGCCCGAGAGCGAGAGCCTCGAGAAGGAGGCCTTCGAGTTCTCGATGAGCAAGTACCGGCGGATGACGGTGCACCCGTACAAGCGCGGCGCGCAGCGCCCCTCGCTGTTCCAGGACGCGATGGAGAACGTAATGAACATGGACGTCGAGCGCTTCCTGATGAATCCGGACGTGCTGATGGACATTGAGCGCTCGCACAACCCAATGTATCGATTTCCGAACACAAAGCGGAAGCAGTTGTGAAGTGAGTGCAGCTGTGAGCAGTGAGGTTGCGGAGTCGTGCACATTCGCTGAGAAAAGTTGAGGGTGTGTGCCACAGACGCGTGGGCACACTGTCAATACTTGTCATTGAGAGCTGTAGGGGTTCGATTTTTCTTTAAGAGTTGTTATTTTTATTTTCTTATATGGTGGTGTCTTATGCTCCTGAGGCACAGGAATGCGCTCAGGCAAGAGCAAGCTTTATTTTGGGGACTGCCTGGCGAGCAGTCGCTGTGCCGATCTCAAAAACGGGATTGGCCAAAAGTGAATTTGAAACTTTTTGCTTCTGTTGCGCTCCAACCAGACGCCAAAAGAGAGAGTTAGGTAGATGGCCTCCCGCATTTTCGTCTCAGTCCGATTGATCTCACCTTTCTCCCAGATTTCCCTTCCTGAGAGATTGACCTGATCTCCTGTGTAGTGCGCTACTCCCCTAGTCTTGACGAACTTTCTCTCTGAATACATCTGTATTGATCGTAAATCACAAGAGCTTCATATACTCATGTAAATGTGGAAAATGCTTTTAGCTCTATGGAAATCCACCTACAAGGTATTCTATGAATCTTTGCCAAATCTTTTGCTTCTCGATGCATTAAAAAAATATCTTTCGGTACTTGTACTTCTTTCCATTCTTCCGCGTGCAGTACTCGACGCCGCTGTCTTTCAGCGTGATTTTATGAAGCGATTTCGGAAGCTTGCCTACCGTAACTCCAGCATTCTCGAAGGCATTCTCACACAGGTTGAGAATTTCGAGTGTCGCCGGCATTTCCAACAGTGACAGGGTCCCACAGAGCGCATTATGCGCGAAATTAAGGCTTTCCACGCAAGTTCCACTAGCGTTGATGACAAATGACCCGTCAAGTCGGTTTCGGGCCATGTCGATCCACCTGAGGGTACCCGGTGCCTGCGTGATCTCGACGCTGCCCTCGAGGCCCATCCCGTCCGCTTTGATCCTCTCGAGACGGCCAGCGGCGTGCTTGAGATCCAAGTGACCCGAAATATTGTTCTCCCAGAGCGTGATTGTATGAATCACTGGCGGAAGATTTTGGATGGAAAGACTTCCTGAAAACGCGTTGCTCTCCAGGTACAAAGTGCGTAGCGTAGGCGGAAGGCAACTCAGGTCAATCGTCCCTTCAAGGTTGTTGTGCGCGAGATTGACGTATGTTACCTCACGTGGAAGCTTCGAAAGGCACACGGGTCTGTAAAACGCATTGGATTGAATACAGCTGACCTAGTACAGCTGTACTAAAGCTGACCAACCCTCTTGGCAAACTTGTCAGATCAGCCGCCCCGCTATATTTTGCGATTTCGAAAGAAAAACACTCAAGAAACTTTGGCAACGATGAAAAATCGATAGAATCGGTGCATGGAATGGAGGAAACTGCAAAAGTACCCATGGTCAGTGGCATTTTGTTGATGTTGCACACCGAAATGAATGCAGAGTTCTTGATAGTAAAGCTTCGGAGATGTGGCGGTAGAACGGCCATGTCGACAGTACCAGAGGCATGTGCACTCCTGAGATGAAATGTACGAAGTTCTCGCGGCATCTTATCAAAGGCGATAGGGCTACTGTCGAGGTACCGGCTGATACTGATATACGTGACTGTGGCCGGGAGCCACTCGAAGCAGATCTTGTTTACTGGCTGCCACACCATGAATTCCACGCGTTTGACATCACCGCTGGAATCGAGGTACAGACCAGTCACTTCTGCGAGATCTCTCAAGTTCCCGTTGGCATCAAAGTAGCAGTCTTTCGTATCCATGTCCTCAAGCTTTACCGCGATGTCTGCAAAGGCGATCTCTATCTGTGTCTGTTGCGACACCGCGTCGTAGTCGAGGCGGCCAAGCGCTGGGTCGAGGGCTACGAGAGCAGTCATGAAGCTCATTCTTATAGTTTAGGTGAAAGCCCTGAGTGAAAGAAACTTATAACGAAGTTATTACTCAGCAGTTTCAAGATAGGAAGTCATACGAGAGAGGGCTGGAAGATTCTGTAAGCGGGAAATATTTGGGGGACTGATATGAGCATCCTGTAGAAGCTGCGTACATCTAAGGCTCTAAGCATTTCTGTTTCTGTGTATGGGCTGTATCCAAGAAAGTGTGGCACCAATATGGTCTCATTCACCATGGAAAAGAATACAAAGTCAAAAGTGACAAGTACTTTTACTGTAAAGAAAACACAACACCTTCAGCCCTGCAATAAACATTTGTATTTCGCCCATAACTCGACACAGATCTCATTCACTGCAGTCATCGAATTCACACTGCCAACAGCGACTTTACAGCTGCATCTCGAGCTCGAGGTCGCGGTTGTCTTCCAGGCGGACGATGCCGAGTAGCCGCCGCGGAATAGCCGCGGTGCCCTCGAGCTGGTTCTGGCGGAGGTCAAGGGTCATCATGCTCTCCGGGATTTTCGCGAGCTCCACTGTGCCACTGAGGGCGTTCTTGTTGAGCATGAGGCCCTTCATCGTGCCCGGCAGCCTCGTCAGGTCGACACTGCCGCTGAAATCGTTCGCTGTGAGCGCCACGTCGACGATATGCGCCGGGAGCGCCGTCAGGTCGATGCTGCCCGTCAGCGCGTTCATCGTGAGGTTGATGTACGAGAGCTGCGGCGGGAGCAGCGTCAGATCTATAACCCCCTCGATGGCGCTCTGGATGATCGCAAGGCCCTTGAGCCCGTCGGACAGCCGCGTGAGGTCGACCGACCCGCAGACCGTCGACTCGATGATGTGGAACTTCTCGACGCTCGCTGGGATCCACGCAAGGCCAACTGGGCCGTCAAACCTGCTCTCGTACCAGTAAACGCGCACGCATCGGCCAGCGTCGTTGAATGTGAGCCCGACCCAGTCGCTGATGTCCTTGAAGTCACCCTCGTCGTCGAGGAAGGGGTCCTTGTTCGTAAAGCCGTCGACGACAAGCTCAAAGAGCGCTTGGTCTGGCAGCGAGTCGTAGTCCGCGCGGCTCAGGCGGAGCCCGGAGGGTTCGTCATCGGAGGCGAGGAGAGTGAGAAAGGTCAGCATTCGGAAGTATTTATGGTAAAATTTCATGAAAATGCGTACACATAAAAAATTTACGGAAAAACTTTTCTTGAATGAATTTGCCATCAAATATCTACCGATGTGCATACGCGGCAGCGGTGCACTCAAACTTGCGATTTTTTTCATGCACGAATGATCGAAACTTCAGAATTTTGAAAGATTGTATTTTTGCCACGCTCAAAAATTATCAAATCCCGGTCCATCATTATCTCGGATGTACGTTTGCATCAGATCTGATGCCGTTGCATACATTCCGACATTGTACTTCGAAACACTGTCGACATAGACAGGGTTGGGGACACTTCGCGCAAATCGCAGCCGTCTATCGATTATTTCTTTTGGGTCCACAGCACGGTATGGAGACTTCCGCTTCGACCCTCTATGGGCAATGAACACATGCGCGAGCTCATCTGGAAGCGCCGCATTGTCAACGAAGATTGGACGAGCGATCAGCTGTGTGGTGACGTAGAGGATACGCATGGTCTCCGGCAGCTCGGTAAGAAACACTGGGCCACGAAAAATGACGGTATTTAAGAAGAGTTCTTCCATTTTTTGCGGAAGCCGGCGGAAATCGATTTTGTCCCCGAGGATCGCATCGCTCTGGGCGATGTAAAAGTAGCGAATATCTCGCGGGAAGTTTGAAGTCTCGAGGCCATCAAGCGCCCACCCGTGGCAAATCCGCACAAATTCGAGGGTCGGCGGAAGCCATCTGGGGTCGGCACGCATGTCTATCCCAAGAACAGTCTGGACGAGCACAAGTGTTGTCATCGCGCCGCGCCCGTCGCACTCGACGCCGCGCCATTGGCAAACGTCAGTTCGGTCACGGGTTTCCGGGCCGAAAAAGTGATCTGCTAGAACATTCTTTCCGTAGTGCCAATCTGGAAAGAGCTTTTGCACTGCAATGTTCTGGAGCTCGATGTGATGTAGAGTGTTTGATGCGCTTGATGGGTCCACACAGGCGACGATGAGGGATGCAAGAACAGGAACGCGCATTAAGATATGACCTGAATAAGAAGAGGTTAATGTAAGGGTAGGTCTTCTCTGCCATGAAGCCATGGGACGACGATCTACCCATGCTTATTCATCTTCTTTACATATCCATTCATATGGTTTTACCCGTGCCATTCTGCCTGCTTTGCGCTTATGCGTTCCCTGTTCTTTCATTGAAAGCGAACTTTTATTGGGTTCTTTGAAAAGTTAATAGTTTTTGCGCCGTTCCGTAAGCCTGTGACGTCAATGGTGATCTCCCCCGTGAGTGCATTGTCCTGCAGTGTGATCGCTAAAATATTCGCCGGCAGATCGCCGATCTGAATTTCACCCGAAAAATTGTTCCCATGTAGTTGGAGATGCTCCATTGTTGCAGGAAGCAGAGTCAAGTCTAAACTTCCCGAAAGCTTGTTCTTCGCCAGCAGCAAGTGCTTCATTACCGCTGGGAGCATTGTTAAAGCGATATTTCCATCAAACAAGTTCGAATTTAGGGAGAGACGTGTGAGTGCATCTGGTAGGGCCGTCAGGTTGAGCGTACCTCTCATCTGATTCACCATGAGATCGCACCTATCCAGATTAGGAGGTAACGCTCCTGTATCAAAATTTCCGCTTATCGCGTTTGAGCTGGCACAAAGCCATTGAAGTGACCTCGGCAATCGTATCGTCTCCATTTCTACTGTGAAGGCATTTTTTTGAAAGCTGAGCTTTTGAAGACTGCCAGGCAGGTGTGTCATGTCGACAATCCCATGAAATTTGTTCTCACCAAGGAATAAATACTTTAGTCCCTCAGGCAAGGCAGAAAAGTCAAGTGTCCCATCGAGCTTGTTTCTAGATGCGCTGAGCCAGTCTAGCGCTCGCGGAAGTTTTTGAATTTCGAGCGAGCCGTGCAGATCGTTACTGTCAATGCTGAAGCATTCGAGCATTCGAGGAAGGATGGAAGCATCGACACTTCCATAAAAGTTATTTTTTGGAATCGCAAGTGACCCTAGAGAATTAAAATTTCCAAAGGATCTGAGTTCACCACAAAAGTTGTTTCCAAATATACAGAAATTTTCGAGCTTTGATGGAAGAAGCCCGAAGTCGACTGTACCATTGAGACCTAGGTGATTCAGCCATATGGTATTTGCTGTACTCGGTAAAAATTCGAGATGCACAGTGCCTTCAGGCAATGGCCCATCACGTCTGTTATCAAATTTTATTTTTTCCACTTCACCAGCTTCATTGCAGTCTACACCGGGCCATTCGCACACCTCAAGGAAATTTCCGTGCTCATCTTGGAACATGTCCTGGTTCTTGATTCCTGAGAAGACCATTTCCATGAGTGCCTGCTGGGACATGCTTTCGTAGTTGAGGCGGCCAAGGCCATCAGAGTCGGCACCAGAAACAAGAACGGAGAGTGATTGCATCATGAGAGAAATATTTTGAAGAGAAAAGTTTTGATAATGTAGTGAGAGAATATCTTCAATCATCCTTCAGCTTGCTTGACTGCAAAGCAGCGATCGCCACTTTTTTAAACTGAATCTCTGTCCACCCATAGATTTTTAAATCATATAAATCACTCATTATAGCGCCCACATGACAACAAACCAGTATCTTCCCGTACTTGCGCTTCTTTCGGTTGCTCATGCAGCGTTTGATCCCGCTCTGCGTCAGTGTGATCCTGCCAAGGTGCATTGGAAGCTTCCCAACGTGCACTTCCAGATCCTCGAACTCGTTATCCCGCAGGTAAGGCACTCTGCGTGTCTCCTGCATTTCGAGGGGGGATAAAGCCCCACAGAGCAAATTATACGCGAATTCGCGCTTTGAGACGCGAGTTCTTACTGCGCTCATGACGAATGGCCCGCCTTCAGGGAACATTTCCACTTTACCCTTTTACAGGCCATAGGTCTTTTTGCATCCTTGAATGGGAAAGCCCACGAGTTCTTTATGGCGTTCCTTGTGTCCGTTATTGTCCCCTGCGATGTGCTTATCCAAAGTATAAGGAGCATCTGACGGATCTCTCAGCCTTTGCACTTGTTAATGGATCAGTGGGATAAGTTGACAACGAATTGCTATCGACGTGGCCAAAGTATGCGAGCCTCTGCCGTAGCCTGCTTCAATCCAGTTCACTGGTATACACTGCGCACTTCACTTTTTACTGTACTTTGTACTGTACACTGCACAATTCAATTTTTCTTAGACCTCCCCGTCTATCTATCGTACCTGTCAGCTGGCATCTTCTCAAATCCCGTCATGCATTACATCTCTAAAAAGGTATCACCACCTGAACTACTCGCTGTCCTCCCCGCACATTTCAACGTACAAATATACAAAATCCATCGTATCCTATACCAATTACTCCCAAAGCCCACTCATCACTACTCTTGTGGTTTCCATCAATTATTTCATTTTTTCATATTGCGGTCTTAACTTCTTCGCCTGGCTCGTACCATTATCTTTAGGGTGGCGAGCGCGTCGGCCTTGAGGTCGATGTCCTTCATGCGCGCCGCCTCGCGCTTGGGGCGCTCCGGCAGATTGGCCGCGCGCTTCTGCAGCGCCGCCTCGAGCTCGTCGAGGTCCGCGCGCCACATGTCCTCGACCGACTTCCTGTTGAGCGCGTCCACGCTCTCGCCGATCGACGCGACCTTCGCCCCCATCGCCTCCACCGACGCCTTGTTCAGCGCGCTCATGCGCTGGTTCAACAGGTACGCATACGTCTTCTCCTTCGGGTGGGGCTCATAGCCGCGCTCGTTCAGGTACGCAGCCGCTGTCTCGCCCTCGGACGGCACCTGCAGCTTTCCAGCCAGCACTTCTTCAATAAAACGCTTCCGGTTTTTGATTGCTGTGGCCTGCCGCGTCAAAGCCTCGAGGAGCGAGGCCTTGCGCAAACCATAGTAGTGCAGGCGCGTCGTGTAAAATTCGTCGAAGAGCGCCGCTGTGCTCTCGAACTGCCTGACAGCGCTTCTGTCGAGCGAGACCAAATGCTCGCTCGACTTGGTGCCGACGAGGTGAAAAATGCTGTGCACGGCGCCGGAGCGGATCATGAGCTCGATGACCTGCGGGTGGCAGTGGACGTCGAACTCGACAAAGTGCGCGGAGTGGTGCTCGCTGAAGCGGTGCACGATGCCCTTGTGGTAGAGCCCCGTGAGGTGCGTCTTGACAGCCTGGACGCTGAAGGACGTCGGGATCTCCGTGATGCGGATGCACGACTCGTGCATGAGGCGCCACGCGCCGATCGTCTGGTGGCCGTTCTCGGTGCGCCGGTTCGTGCCGCAGAAGCCCTCGTGGAAGGCCTCCGGCATCGGCGCGGCGCGCCCGGCGAGGCGCTCGCGGATGACGCGGATCATGTCGAGCGCGCGGTGCGGCGGGATGCTCGTGCGGAAGCCCGTGGCGATGCCCTGGGCGCCGTTGATGAGAAGCATTGGCACGACGGGCACATAAAACTCGGGCTCTGTGACCTGGCCGTCTGTGACAGTCATCGTGAGGTTCGGCTCGTCCTCGGCGCGGAACACGAGCGGCGTGATCGGCTGGAGGCGCGTGAAGATGTAGCGCGACGCCGCGGCGTCGTCGCCGTTCTCCATGCGCGTGCCGAACTGGCCCTCGGGGTCGAGCAGCGGCAGGTTGTTCGCGCCGACGTAGTCCTGCGCCATGCGCACGATCGTCGCCGTCAGCGACGCCTCGTTCTGGTGGTACGCGCAGTGCTCCGAGACGTAGCCCGCGAGCTGCTGGACCTTGATGGAGCTCTTGAGGTCGCGGCGCAGCGCGCCAAAGAGAATCTTTCGCTGCGTCGTCTTGAGACCGTCGATTTTGTTCGGGATGGACCGCGCGCAGTCCTGCAGGGAAAACTGAATCAAAAACTTTTGCACGAAGTCGTGGTACGAGATTTTCTCTGTGTGCGTCGCGTCCAGATCGGCGGCGCCTGAGCTTGTCACAATCCACTCCCGGCGCGCCTCCGCGTTGATGCGCCCGAAGGGCATCTCGAGCGCCTTGTCGTCGTGCGCCGGGTCGTACGCGAACTCGACGGTGTTGCGCTCAATATTCGAAAAATACTCGCGCGCCTCCGCGGCGGTCGACGTGCCGAGCCCCTTGTAGTACTTCGAGCGCAGCTGCTTGGCCTTCTCCTTCGGGAGCGCGTCCATAAAGTCCGTGTACTCCTTTGTCGTATAGAAAGATTTCGAGAAGCCACGCGGGCCAGTGACCTTGACGATGGGCGTCACGAAAGATGTGAGGAAGCCCGGTTTCTGAAAGAGGTGTGGCGTGACAACCTGAAAAAGGTTGCACAGCAAGCCTTTGATGTGGAAACCGTCGACGTCCTGGTCGGCCATGATCATGACGCGGCCGTAGCGCAGCGCAGCGTCGTCGGGCCCAGCAGCGCTCACCCCGAGAATGCGCAGGATGTTGCGGATCTCCTCACATCTCACGATTTGCGCTTTGCTGAGGCCGCGCGCGTTCAGGAGCTTGCCGCGGATCGGGAACACACCGTAGTAGTCGCGGCCGACGACGTTGAGGCCGCTCATGGCCAGGGCCTTGGCGCTGTCGCCCTCTGTGATGATGAGCGTGCACTTCTCGGCCTCGGCAGTGCCCGCCTTCGCGGCGTCCTCGAGCTTGGGAATGCAGAGCATCTCATTCTTGCTGGCCACCGGTGCGAGCTTTTTCAGCGTGCGCCGCTGGTGGTCCTCGATGATCATCGCGCAGATCGGCGTGTCGCGCACGACGGCGGCGGCGAGCTCGTTGGTGTCGGGCAGCGAGCCGAACTCGCTCGGGCGCGAGGTGAGCTCCATTTTCTGCTGGGAGTCGAACTTGGGGTTCTCGATCTGCGCGTTCACGAACAAAAAGATGTTCTGCTTGATGTAGTCCGCGCGGACCTTGATGGCCGGGTCGGTGCGCGTGATGGCGGCGCGGATCTCCGTGATGATCGCATCGAGGACGTAGCGCAGGTGCGTGCCGTTCTTCGAGGTGAATGTCGAGTTCACAAAGCTCACGCCGTGAAACTTCTCGTCGGCGCTCATGCCGACTGTGATCTCCCAGCGCGGGTACTTGCGGTGCACGATGCCCTCAGGCTTGATGGGGAACAGCCGCGCGTACTTCTCGAAGGACTGGACGTCGACGACACGCTCGTTGAGGTAGACAGTTGCAGTCTCTCCCAGAATACCCGCGAGGTCGATGACGCGGCGCTGGACCATGCCGAACATCGCTGGCGTCAGGCCGTCGGGCATGTCGAGCCGCTTGTAGTCCGGTAAATAGGAAATTCGCGTGAAGCCGTCCTTCAGGCGCTCCTCGAGGGGTGTACTGCGGTAATTTTCAGTGACCTTGGGCTCGCCTGCGTCCTGCATGTTGTTGGACCAGGCCATCGAGAAGTGGCGGTTCGTGTGCGGGTCGTACGTCTCGACCTCAAAGTTCGAAGAGAAAATGTTCGTGAGCTTGGCGCCGTAGCCGTAGCACCCGCCGGTCGTGCGCTTGACGCTGTCGTCGTAGTTGGAGGACGTCAGGAGGTTGCCAAAGATGAGCTGCGGGACCCACATTTTGTACTCCTCGTGCATTTTGACGGGGATGCCGCTGCCGTCGTTCTCGACGGAGATCCGCCCGGTCGACTCGTCGGCTGTGACCTTGATGTACGTCTGGCTTGCCTGGTCGCGGACCTTGTTGTCGGAGGCATTGACGAGGATCTCGTCGAAGATCTTGTAGAAGGCGGGGACGTAGGACGTGTTTGCGAGGTGCATCGTGTTCTCCCGGGCGTCGTAGGTCCACCAGGCTTCATGGACCTTGTGCGTCTGGCCGACGTACATCTCGGGGCGCTTGATGATGTGCTCGCGCTGATTCATCTTGCGGTACGTTTTCTCGACGGAGGTGCGCAGGAGCTGCGTCGCGCTGGCGTGCAGCATGCACCGTGATCGAAGCATTGGAAGCTGAAGAATAAGAATGGAATAAAGGAGAATGTGATGTGAATGCGTGGTACAGGGGTCGGTACTTTGAGACGGAAAAGTAAAGCAGTTCCGAAAGTTTGTCTAAGGGAATGTTACGACACATGGGAAAAGATCGCTACTACTTTGGACAAGGTCGGCCTAAATCCGCTGAGTATTTGTAATAGACTCATAAAGTGACATTTTTGGTGCCAAAAATGTTTTCTAGATTTTTTCACAAAATAATTTCCGTGCACACATCATACCTATTCATTGAAGAGCAGCAGGTCAAGAAACCCTAATTGATTGTCCAGGGTAGTGAACCCTTCCAGAGCTACAACCATCACTTTCATTCTACCTCTTACTTTTTCGATTTCTTTTTGTCCTGCTTTAAAGGTGCTTGCACCTTGACATCACCACCCCTATCGCGTCCCTTCTCGCTTCTTTCTTTACCCGACTGGCCCCGCTCATTCTTCGACTGAAACGCCGCAACGCTACTGAGCCACTTGTGCATGCACTTTGGGTCTCGTGTTCGAATGATCTTGTCCGCGGCTTTATCGATCTGTGCCAGAAATCTATCGAATGCGTCCTTTTCTATAAGCGCTTCAATTTTTTGCGTCCACAGCCGCTCGTTGATGCGGTCTTGCCGCGTGAATAGCGAGAAGGCGTCCGCTTCATGGATTTCGGAAGTGCGGGCGAGAAGCACCTCAACTGCGGCTTTAATGTGGTCTTTACTGAGCTGTGGTTGCTTTAGTACCTGGTAGCTTGACTCCAGCTGTTGCGCTTGCTGCTTCGTACGAATTCGGTCGAGAACGGCAGCTTTTTCTTCAAACACTTTCTGTTGCTGCGTGTCAAGTCTGTTGAACTCTGCCTCTAAGTTCTGCATTATTTTTGTCGCACACCTCAGCTTACTGACACCATTTTTTGGCATTTTAGTCACCGCTTTCAATTGCGCGTTGAATTTGTCATCTATGAACACATCGAGTGGGGTCAGTGCAGGTGCAAGTCTTTGTAACGAGCTGTGCATGCTCTACCTCGCATAGTATTATTATGACCAAAGAATATGAAAATATTTGATCTCATCTACCAGATTAATGGATAAGAGAAACGGGTTAGCTGCCCTCTTAACCAGGCTTTCAGCAAAATTTTAGGATACGTATCATTTCGTGTGATATTCAAGGTGAGAAGCGGTCAGGACCGTCAAAGAAAACACGATGAATGATTGTAAAATTTATGTATGCATGTGTACACGAAAATCAGTCAGCGCAGCACCCAATCTCAATCTTAACAAAGATATATAGAATCGACAAAACCATTTTTATCCTTTGAGCACTCGACTTCGTTGCCATTCTCATCAACAACGGCCTCTATTCTATTTTCCGCAATCGTGACATTCTCATACATGCTCGAGTGCACTACTGCTGTTCCCGTAAAAGCGTTTCCGCTAACGTTAATACCCTCTTGGTCAGCCAACTTACCGATGCGCAAATTTCCACTCATTTGATTTTCGCTCATTTCTATGACATCTTTGCACTCTGGGAGATTTTCATAGACAAAAGTTCCATTGAATTTGCAGTGATTTGCGTACAGCTCAGTCAACGAGTCCGAAATCTTTGCCTCACAGATTTTTCCGCTGAACTCGTTGTAACTGATGTCAATCACTTTCAGCGAGGCTGGTAGATTGGAGAGCGACACACTGCCATAAAAATTATTAAACGCGATGTTGAGCGATCGCAGGCGCTCAGGCAGCGTTGTTAAGTCAGCAGTACCTGAAAATTTATTCTCTGAGAGGTCACATATCTCCAGGGCTGGTGGCATTGCACAGAAATCGATTGTGCCGAACATAGTCTGAATGCCTGAGAAGTCAACGTCGATGAGGTCTCTTGGCAGAAGGGCAACTGGGACTGTTCCTTCAATATTCGACCGCCTTGCTTCAAGTAACGTTACCGACTCGGGAAGGAACTCAAAGGCAACCGTCCCATGTGCACCGTAAGGAATTTCGAATCTATCAACATTGCTACAATCATCACCCAAGTGCACACCATCCCACCTTTTATATTCGAGGTAGTTCCCGCTGGCATCTTTGTAACTTTTCTTTACTTCATCGCTCAGGCCGTCAATGAGAAGCTCCATGCGCATTTGGTTGTCGAGCATCGTCAGGTCGATGCGGCCAAGGGCGTAATCGTGAGCGTAAATAAGAAGATTGTGCATCGTCGTAGTCGCTAAAGAAGAAATTGGATTTGCATGTATACTGCAGTGGAAAAAAATCTTGATGATATCAGCGCACGGGTTTCAGAAGATTGATATTTTCTAACCCTTTTACCAACCCATATATGTCCAATTTCAATGGTAAAGCGTACAATCTAAAAAGGTTTCCATACATGCACATATACATATGTATATGTAAACATGAATGTTTTGCTTACGATGTGCTTTTAGCCCTTTAATCATGTCTTTTGAATTCTTCAGAGTGTGAAATTCCACCACCAAATAGAAAGATTGACGCTGCCATATTCCCTTTCAAGAAAATTTTTCTTCGATGTATTTTCAAAAAGGACCTTTTCCCGACAAGTGGATAATTTCCCAATCAATTCACATTCGGCTCTATACTGGCTGGAATAAGATACCTTGCTGCTGGCAGCGCACGTGTTACAAAATCCTCGTACACGCTCGTAAACAATCTGTCTGTGTGACAAAATCCACTGTACCTCTCCTCTATGCTAGCCAGATGCTGCAAAGCAGTAAGAGAAAACCCCTTTGTCACTGCTGGCTGATTGCACATGGAAATCGCTCCGTCGAAGGAGCGTGTAGGATTTCTGTGAAGGATAGAATTCAATTCTTCTGATACTTGCACGCATTCTGTTGACATGTTTGAAGAATTCATCTCATACTCCGCACATGAGGCCAAAGAGCGGTTCCAGAGCGTTTCAAAAGTGAGCGCAAAGTCATTGATAAGGAGTGCAGGCATGCTATGCTGCGTTTCGATGCCCCACTTGCGGAGCGCATCCTGGACGAAAGGATGGAGTGCGTTTCGGAGATCAGTGCTCTTGTCCTGCCCCTTTTTCGTAAAAATTTCCTCCGGTCCAACTACCTGCAGCGCCGCCATGGATGTCTGAACACTATCAGGTACAGATATTTCTTTAAATAGAAATTTTCGGGCACTCACCTCCTCGAAGTAGAATAAAGCCCATAGCACACGCAGAATGTCTCCGCGAAGACCCCGGGACAAAGCAATGGCCTTGTGCAACTTGGCTCGCTCTTCCAGTCCCCGGGCTGCGAATTCTTCGGGGAAGAGCTTTGGGTTCTCCCAGACAACCATTCGTTGCACCTCTTCGTCAGTTTTTTCCCGAAATCGGACTGGCGGCGGAAGTGCTATTCGCTCAGGGGCATGGGACATAGCGCATGTGAATAAGTAATAGTAATTCCATGGAAAATATGAAATGATATAAGCAGTCTAAAATGACACCAACGACAACAATTTACTCCGAGTCCTCGTCACCGACGAAACCGATCTCATCCACAGGACCCTTCTCCTGCGGGCACTCGGCCATTATCTTGAGACACTGGGCGGTGTACGTTGCCTTCATCCATTCGGCAAAGGCTTCGATCTCAGTAAAAGCGATAGACTCAGCGACTGAAACAGACTGCGTGCACACCTTGGGGTCCTGCTGCGGGTCTATAGCAGTCAGTGGTAGCTCCAGCGCTTCATAAATATCGCGCGGGCACGTGTCGAACACCATCGAGAGAATCGACTCGCCTGTGATATCGTGTGCGATGGTGCTGGAGTGGATGTGTAGGCCGCTCGTGCTCGTCGCATACTTTTCTGCCAAAGCCGCGAAGTGCTTCTTGGATGGGTTCACGAGGACACAAGCTTCGCCCGAAGTATCATTGCCTGCGTCCTGCTTTATGACTACGATCGACTGTGGGATGAGCGTGGTGACACACTCCACACCGGAGGCAATGAGCGCCAGCGAGCACCCGCACAGGATGGTTGCGAGTAAATTTTCGCCGGCGTGCATGATATGGACGCCGAAGGCGAACGTGCATCGCTTGTACATTGTGTGGTCGATGACGGAAGCGAATGCGTTCTGGATGGTGGTAGCGAGGTCCGCGTGGTTCTGGGCTCGAACGTTCTTCCTGATCGTCGCAAGGAGCTTTCCGGACGCCCCGGCGGGGGGCTCACCCGCATCGCAAGTGATGGACGCGATGATGGATGCGCGCTCGTAAGAGGCGTAGAACTTATCGTACGTGGGGCCCGTGAGCGTCACGTGAACCTTTGACGAGTAGTGTGTGAGGAACAGCGCAGCGGACCCTGGGTTGGACGGGCAGAACTCGACGGTGTGCGACGCATGGTAGCTATCCTTGATAATACGGGGTGTGGGCTCAGTGTCCATTTCACTGCATACGTAGGAGAAGAAGAAAGCTGAGAAAAAGTGTGTAAATTAGAAATCATTAGAATTGAGATAACTTTCACTATCTTGGTAGAAAGCACAAATGTGCTTTGGTTTTAAAGCGCTCAGACTGTTAAGGATTTTAGTTATCATGATGACTCAAAAAGACTCATCGTGTAATCATCATAGCAGGAAAAAACTGTCGTGTCAAAGTAAAGATATCCAAAAATTAGAAATCTTTAACTATGAAAAAGTTTGTGATGCGCATTTGATATCAGAAAGAATTTTGAGAGAAAAGTTGACAAATCATCTGATCAGCAGCATCAAACTCTTTTTACAAATTACATGAACACACATGAACCATGACTGACCCTTGGACACTGAACTCTGGTAAACCTTGCTTTTCATCTACCAATCTAAGCGAAAATATTAATTTTCTTCGCCTTACGAATCTTTGTCTGTCGTTTGACGACGACACTGCCGTCAGCGGACTGCGTAACGGTCTCGCCCATGTCCTGCACGCCCTCCCACTCGTCTTCCACAGGGAGGAGCTCCTCCGGCGTCTCCGGGTGGTTGCGGTACATGTACTCGAAGGAGTACTTCCAGGGCTCCTCCTCCCACTCGTTCTTGAGCAGAATTTTGTTTCGCTCCTCGATGTCGCGCGGGATCTCCTCGTGGATGTGGTGGTTCACCGGCTGCAGGCCGAGGAGCTTATAGTTCTCCACCGTCGCGTACAGCGCGAGCCGCCGGGGGTGGAGCTCCGTGCGCATGACGAGGTGGTCGACCCAGACCGTATCGTGCTTGCTGCCCAGCGGCAGCTTGTTTGCTGTGTTCATGATCTTGGCCAGCAGGATCACAGGGATCTTCATCTGCGTCTTCGGGGGCGCCTGCCCGATCTCATTGAGGGCCCGGTACTTGAGGGGGTCCTTGTACGCCTTGGGCAGAAACCGCGCGTCGTAGTCCTCTGGCGTGATCTCGCTGTAGGGATAGCGCGAGCGCGCCTCGAGCATGCGCTCCGCGTATGTCGTCACTGCGTATCGCTTCCACAGGGGTACGCTGCACATGCGGTGTGAGTAGCGAATGCTCACGCCACCTGGGCCACCTGTCTCAGCGGGCACGGGCGGTGGCACTGTTATCTTGTTGTCCCCTGGGATCGGAGGGATGTAATTGAGCTCCCGAAAGTGTCGTGTCCTGCGGTACATGAAAAAAGTACTAAGAAATTGGAAAAGGGGGTTGAAAGTGGCCTTTGAGCTACATCATTGACATTGTGGAAGACTTGTAATTACACAGGTTGGCGCAAAAGTTGGTCATCAGAGATCATCTTCGCGCACCTCAATAGGAACCCAAATTCGAGAGAGGACCTCCCGTAGACCGTCAACGTACGCATCTGCGCGCATGTCGTCAATTACATCTTCCAGGTTCGGCCGAGCGAGTCTCCTGTGGTCATCTATCTCACATTCACTGCCAGATCCCGTTTTCTTCCCGAGGCCGAAGAATGCGGCTAGCCGCCCAATTTTACTCCGTTTGAAATCTGTCCACATCTTCGAAATGTTCGCGTCAAGCGGCCGGCCGGTGTCCACTTCCACGAACCTCGCTTCGCCGAAATGGGCGCGCACCAAGTCGATAGCCGTGGTCAGCAGGTCCGCGTTGATCGACTTGGATGTGCCAGGCAGTGCCAGAAAGTTGTCCGCGCAGCCCCACACGAGGTCCCGTGGAAAGGGCGAAGCGATGCGCCGAAAGTCCTTGCGGAAGAAGGCGAACACTTCCTCGAACTGTGTGCTCTTTGGGATTTCGTGCGGGTCGGTGTTGTACATAAAAATATCGTGAAACATACCGCCATCAACGCTGGCAATTCCATTGTCTATTGCATTCGGGCGTAAAGGGATTATCACCACTTCTTCATTTATTTCCAGGCCTAGCGGCAGCGGCGGCATAGTCGTTTGGTTGAAAAACTTTTTTGGAAACCGCTTGCGCATGAGTCTGTCGAGGACTTTTCGACTGCGATCTGAGAGATCCATCGCGTAGTGCGTCTCGTCTCGGCGCAGGCCACTGATCGCTATCCGGGGCAGCGAGAGGAACACAAAGTCGACGTCGCTGCATTGGATCCGGTGCATCTCACGGACGTGGATCGATGACCCATCGGTCTCAGTGTCAATGCCTTCAAGCGTGTTGGTACTACGAAAGAAGCGCGAGAGCCAGTCCACAAGCAGGCGAACGAGCTGCATGGGCCATCCCAGGGCGCTGCGCACCCCAGGCGCGGGGGACGGCCGAGCGATATGGTCGCAAACCGTCCACGCGTTGACCTTGTGGGCGCTCTTCCAGACCGCCATGGTCGTTTCGTACGCCGGGCTCCACGTGTATATGCGGTCGCTCGAGGTCTCGTCGAGCTGCCACCGGACCTCTGGCGTGCTGTCGTCAAACGGGGACTCGCGCTGCTTCTCGCGGAGCTTTGCGCTCATCCGGCTCCGGGGTCTATCGCGCTGATCGTCAAAGGCGAGGGTGAGCGTTAGAAGATGGAGCATGCGCATCTGCAGCAACTCTATTGCATTCGATTTTTAGAAAAAATACTCAAAAGCTTTCAGAAAATGACTAAAAGAGAAACGCCCTCCCCTCAAATTGCGAAAGAAACATGTGAAGGACAGTTTAAAGGTCAAGTGCGCATCACTCATCGCGCAGCATGCGGTAGTCCGCCCCTTCGCGCAGCCCAAAGTTCGTTATGTCGAAGATCTGCTGCCACAGGGGCCTGTTGTCGGCCATGAAAGGCATGTGCTCGATGCCGTCGTACACCGTCGTCTGGACGGGCTCAGCCTGCGCCTCACGCCACTGGTGGCACAGCTCCATCGACTTGCGCGCGACCGAGCCGTCGCCGTCCATGTCCTCGACGAGGCGCCGGTTGTCCCGGTCCGAGTCGTGGAAGCTGTCGATGTGGATCGACTGCATCGTCGTGAAGCCAGTGCTATACAGACAGTGCGTCTCGACGCTCGGCGCAGAGTCGTAATCGTGCTCGGAGTTTAAGGCGTCAAAGGCTTTCGCGATGTACGAGAGTCCAGCATCTTTTAATAATTTTTTGATGTCCTTTGTGCCGTACGTCGTGTCCCCCACTGTCATAATGGCTGTGTCCTTCCAGAGCTTGGAGTTGATACGCGGGAAGGCAGCGTAGAGGCCACACCACGTCTCGAGCAGAGACCTCGTCCACGAGAAGGGAAGTGGCCAGCCCTGCGTGTCGCCGATCAGCACGCCGTGCATGGCCTTGACGGACCCGCCGTAGGCGACGGAGACAGGGATGAACCGGCGGATATACTTGGCCTTCCAGTCGGCGTCGACAAACGTGTTGAAAAAAAGGTTCGTGTGGAGCCCACCGAGCGAGTGGCCGAGGACAGTCACGCGCTGGTCGCCGTTCGCCGCGTACATCTGCTCGATGCGCGACTTCAGCAGGGGGAAGAACGCCGTGCGGATGTCGCGCATGCTCCGCCGGAAGTCGTAGGGGATGGCGTCGAGGTTCTTGCGGAGCTCGTAGTTCTCGACCGCGTACGTGTGGTTCTTTCTGTACGCGGCGTCGACGTTGGCGTTCGCCTCGGTTGTCATGAACCGAAAGAACTCCTGCAAGTAGACAGTGTTGTCGCACGTGAAGGTGCACGAGGGGTTGTAGCAGCTCACCGCCTTGATAGAGTCCGGCATGACGCGGATGTGGATGCCCGGCCTGTCCTCCGTGGTGCCGTCCGGGGACACCTTGAGCCGCATGACCTCGCTCCAGCACCCAAAGCCAAAGGATATGGCCTGGAGGTCGAACCACGTCTTGTACCACTCGGTGTTCTGCATGCACGTCGACGGCAGCCACGTCGCGTTGACCCGCTTGGCCTCGAGCACCGACCCGAGAATGCCGGGTACGATGAGGAGCGGTGCAGCGGGGAGAGTTTGCTGACTTTGAGAGTTTTCGGATGATTCAGCTGATTCCTCGGGATTTACTTCTGGGGTACCCACTGGTGGCTGTTGTCCAGAAATATCCTTGCCCTCTTCGACAGTGTCCTTCTGCAGGGCCTTTCGGGCCCTGTGCATGACCTTGTGTACCGGGTCAACAAACCCGCTGAGAGCGCTCGCTGTGCGCGATCGGAGGGACGAAAAGTGCTCGCTGAGCCCGGGGCTCGCACCTGTGGTCACTGCGGTCGCGTCGTCAGGCCTAGCTAGGGCGAAAGTGCCTCCCTGTGTCACAGTGCTCGATACAAGCGCAGCGAAGAGGAACAGCGACATGCGTACTGCACGAAAGTAAAAGAAATTGGGGAAAATTCAGATGTGATAAAACGATTGTATCTCTACATTTTTACAGTTTTCCTCGTCATGAGTGCTTTTCACCAAAGGGCATGTGGCACGTGCCTGGGCACCGGTTTCTGTCACATTTCTCCAAAGTGCAGCGCTCCCGGCACTCGAACGGCCGCATGCGCGCCCCACTAGCGTTCGCTTTTTCGTAAGCCGCCAGCACAGCGCTCGACGTCACTTTATGGATTTTTTTCGGGTGCATCGTGCAGAACAGCGGCAGCGATCGGTGCACATTTGCGTTCCCGAGAATGCCCAAGACTGTCCGCCAGTGCGCGCACTTTGCCAATAACTTTTTGGAGCCAAGCACGACGAGCTGGTGCCGCGCACGGCTGCAGGACACGATCATGCGGTTCTCGAGCTGCAGGAAGTCAGTCAGATTGCGCGTGCGCACGAGCGACAGAATGATAACATCATTCTCGTCGCCCTGGAAGCGGTCGACGGTCGTCACTGCGATCTGGCAGCTGTCGATGGCCCTGTGCCGCCGCAGCGCGTTGATGAGCTCGCGGCGCTGCGCCGCGTACGGCGTGATGATGGTGATGCTCGACGGCGGGACGCCCTGGTAGAGCGAGAAGTTGACAAGGTAGACCGCCATCGCGATCTCCGCCGCGTTTGTGAGCGAGTGGCCGTGCGCGAGCTTCTCCTCAGGGTGGTCATGATCCCAGAAGCACACCTTGGCGGGGAACCCAGGCGGCGCGTTGAAGCTGCGCCCGCTTGTTGTGGATAAAGCCCGGCCCCGCACGCTCTCGTGGTCCTCGAGCGCGTAGCCCTCCCGCGCGTAGAACGGGCGGATGAGGTCGGCGATCTCCCGCTGCATGCGGCGCTGGTTGTTGAGAAGGATGAGTGGGTACTTTTCGGTCGCGAGGCGCTCGAAGAGCGAGATGTTGATGTGGTGGTTGGCGATGAGGTCGTAGTTGTCGATGCGCGGCCGCAGCTGCTGGTGGTCGCCGATCAGAATGATCTGCTTCATCGAGGGCGTCAGGCACGACAGGAGGTGCGCCTCGAGCATCTCAGCCGCCTCCTCGACGATGAGAACGCTCGGCGCGATCTGCTTGATGAGCTCAATGTGCATTGTGCAGCCCGTCGAAGTCGCTGCGATAACGTCGGCGCGGCGCAGAATGGAGACCTCGTCCTCCTGGCGAGCGCGCTTGGTGAAGGCGCGCAGGTGCTTGTATTCGTTCGCGAGCACACCGAGCTCTGCGGCCTTGGCCTGGACCTCGTGCGCGATAATCGACGCAACAAACTCGTAGCGCTCGTCAGCGGACAGCACCCATGGGCAGATCACTGAGAGTTTTGGGGCATCGATCGCTTCGTTACTGAGGTCCCGGTCCTCGTTGAGAATCGCGTGAAAGTCAAAAGTGAAGCCGGTGGTGTCGAAGGCATAGGCGTTTTCAAAGAAGCTCTCCCCGGCGGTGGCGTCGGGGTTCCCGTCGACGAAAGCGCTCCACCGGCTGTCGAGGTCTTGTTCAGAAACCTGCTTCGCTGCGTCGCCCGGCTGGTGCTCAGCAGCACCCTCCATACCCGTCGAGTCTGGCTGGAGCGCCAGGATGTCTTTCTGAAAAAGCTTCGCGCGAATTTCGCCGCGGAAGGCATCTCCAAACGCTGCGATTCTGGCCTCGAGGGCCTCCTTGGTGAGCACGTCAGCGACTGCTGGGTCTATAGACGCCTTGTTGTCCTCGCCCTGAAGCCAGCGCTGGAAGTCGAGCACAGTGCCAGTGTTCACCAGAATGTCGTTGCAGTACGGGTCGATCAAAGACTCCTTGGCGTCGAGGCTCTCCGCTATCGCTGCGCAGCCATCTGTAAAACTGTCCCGCTGCGTCGCCGTCAGGTATTTCAGAAAAAGCCCAGTGGGGATCGACCCCGCCTTCATCGCGCTGAGGCTGCTGAAAATTGAGCGGATGCGCTCCTTAATAACCGAGAAACGTTTGAGAGAGTCGATGTACGGCTGCTGCTTCTCCGCGTTGACCATGAGCTCGCCGAGGGTGTGCTGCAAGAGCGTCTGGTCGCAGATGCGCGTGCCAATGCGGACGACGCGCTTGTCGTGGCGGCAGCACTTTGGACAGCATCCGCGGTGGTCACCAGTGCACGCGCACGCGTCATGACCGCGCGCGCCATCGCACCACAGCCCTGTAGTCAAAATATCCTTGAGGAACTCATCAAGGGCGTGATTTTTGAAGGTCAGAATGAGAATGGGCCCGATGCGCGGCGTGCCGTCTTCAATAGTGTCGCCGACCTCGTACAGATTGGAAAGCATCTGCTTCCGCAGCTGAATGCGGAAATCAGTGAAAGCCTCGACGATGCGCGTGCCCACGAAGCTCTTGCCCGTGCCGGGCGGGCCCTGCACGAGGAGCACAGGCTCCGACTTGAGCGCATGCATGACCTCAGACTGCCCGCTGTCGAGCTCGTAGCGCTCGTGGAGCGATTTAATGATATAATCGAAGGCCTTGCGGTAGCCGTTCGGGATGAGCGTCGACCGGCGGGGCTCGTTCCCACCAAAGAGGTACGGGAACGGCACGCGCGTGAAGGGCAACCGCAAAAACTCGTGGATCTTGCCGAGGACCGGCTCGAAGGCCGGGAAGAAGGACTGCTGAACAAAAAGGTGCGTCTGCTGGTTGGGGTCAGCCACCTCGTCCTTCCGTGCGAGGCTCGCCTCGTTCCGCCGGAGGCACTCGAAGAAGCGTTTGTAAGGGAAGTTGTCGTTGACAGCGCGCACGCAGACAATCATCTCGTCGCCAATGGACAGTGAGTCGACAACGCTGAGAGCGAAGAGCTCCGAGGCGTCAAAGTATTTCTGCTGCGATTCATTTTCAGAGATGGCCGTCGATATCGTGAGGAGCGCTCCACTTGTAAAAGCCTCATGGTTGAAGCGCACGCCGTTTCTGTAAAAGGAAATGAGCGGACAGAGGCTGTTGTTGTGGTCCATGTAGAGGCCGGCGAGGCGAACACCGCGCACGACGTCGCTTGCAAATAAGTCTTTCTGTGGCACTTCGGCTTCACTGTCTTTTGCATGACTTGAGGCACCCTCCCCAAAGTCCTCGCGCACCTGCTCCTGCACCTTGTCACCGATGAGGCAGGACCGCATGACCCGCACGAGCTGCAGGTAAAACTCCGCTCGCAGCGTGATGTAGTGCGCGTGGAAGTGGTCGTACAGGTTGTGCTGTTTCTTGCTGAGGTCAGCGATGTTCTGCGCGTGGAAGGGGCTTCGGGCGTCTGCCACTGCAAAGTTGAGCTCCTCGGCGCGGAGTGCGATGCTATTCGACGCGCTCTGCAGGACACGCGGGGGTAGTGCCGCATCATGAGCACTTGATCCAATGACTGCATGGAAACTCGAGACACGCAGCCGGTCAACACACGAGAGCGCCAAGTGAATGGACTGCAAGAGCGGAATGAACATGTTCACCTCCTTGGCGTCCTTGCGCGCCCCCATCGAGCGCCCGATGAGCTGCATGGTGTAGGTCACGAGGCCCTTGGTCTGCGGCGTGAGCCGCGTGAGGACGCTGAAGCCGAGAAGGACTTTCAGGAGAAGAACAATCTCGCCGTTCCCGAGGGAACAGGCTGCCGTCACGGGGCCGCTGGACTCTGGTGGAAAATATGGAGAGCCTGCATCGCTCAGCGCTGCTGTCTCGGCCTTGTGCGCGGCTAGATCTTGAAAAATCATCTCGCGGATAATCTCAAAAAGACTGTCTGGGCTCGTCTGGACGCTGAGGCCAGGCATGAGCGGGCGCTCCTGCCCAAGCTGGAAGACCGCCTGCATAAAATAAACAGCGTAGGCTTTGACGACTTCGTTCGACAAGAGGAACGCCGGCTTGTACACCGGTGCGTCCTTTGTGCTTTTGCCACGCGCGGCGGCCTTGAGCCACTCGGCCTCCGTCTTGTCGATGATGGACGAAGACGCAAGAACGCTGACATGCGCAATAAATTTCAGTAGGTGGCTGAGCAGGTGGCGCGCCTCTTTCCGAGGGCGGATGAACTGCACGACGCGCGTCCACTGCTTCGACGACGCGAGGATGAGGCCCATGGTTGTGCACGGGTCAACGGTCGACTCGCACATGCGCAGGAAGCGGCCGATGTCCGTCTCGTCGAGCGTCTGGTCGACGGGCGAGACCTGCACGGCGCAGAAGTGCTTTTCTTCGTTCTGCTTGAGGCGAAACCAGACTTTCTCGCCTGGCTGCACTCGCTTGAGCCCGAAGCCGATCTGGTTGCCCGCGATGCTGAACCACAGCGAGCGCTGCATCGCCGGTGCCGTGATGAACCCGCCGCGGTTTCGGTGCTCCTCGGGCTCGACCTGCGAGATCTCGCCCTCATGGAAGGCGTCCATGCGCATGCGGCAGAGGCCGTCGCGGTCGCGCTCGATCTCGTACAGAAACGAGTCGTAGTTGTAGTCCTTGAGGAAGCGCCGCGCGCGCTTGGCCTGGGGCTTCACTTTTCGCGTAGTGCGCTTTTTGCCTCTGTGCGTCTCGGTCTTCGACCCAACGAGGTCGCCGTGGTACGCTGCAGAGCCTTCGGTTTCCTTTTGTGTTTCCTTTATGTCTTCGGCGACTGGCTGCACTTTCTCGTCTGCCTTGCCCGGGCACGCAGGGAGGGTGTGCCCAGTGGCCTTACACTGTCTGCACCAGCGCTCCGCACGTAGGAGGTAAAGATCTCTTGCTCGCCAATCATTGAGAAGGTCACGAGGTGTAGCCCGAAAGTGCTTCTCCGTCTCTGCAAACGTTTTGGGCGTCGTCTTTGTCCCTAGAACCTCGTCGTAGATTTTCGGGTGCATGCTCAGGATCTCCATGAGCGAGAACCTGTGCGCCAGGATCTCGTCGAGATCGTGCCAGTTGATGCATGCGTTCTTGGAAATGATCATTTTTCTATGAAAATCACTGGGAGTAAATGATTGAGTAAAGAAATTAAGAAATCTTCTGGAAGTTGCACTCTGGTCATTTTCACTCTCCATTATGCACAGCAAATACCAAACTTGCATTTGTCCCACCGAAGCCAAAGCTATTTTTCAGCGCAATAAAGTGATTTTTCGAATTTTTCATAGGCGTATGCGCTGTCTTTGGGAGCGATACAATGCGATCATTGTGCTCGATGGGGCTCTGGAGCCCAATATTCCCAGGAACGGCATCCGATGCCAAGCTGCAGATACTCAAAGCGGTCTCGACGCTTCCAGCAGCCCCAAGAAGGTGCCCAATAGCACCCTTAAAGCTGACGACTGGGAGTGCTTCGCACGGCTGACCTTTCGATCGCTCTACGGACGCCTGCCGGGCGCGGGAAATGGCGCTGAGCTCAATCTCATCGCCGAGCGGTGTGCCCGTCGCGTGCGCGAAAGCGACATCGACGCTGGACATGTCCACACCTGCGTCCTCAAGGGCTCTGTCCATGCAGAGCGTGCAGCCTGTGCCTTTGGGGTGCGGCGCTGTGATGTGGTAGCCATCGCTCGACACACCATAGCCGAGGATCTCACTGTGCCACGGAAGGCACGGGCGGGTGGTCATTCGCTTGTGGAGTGCAGGATGTAACCCATTTCCCAGGGCTTGCTGCATTGCTGCCAGGCGCCGGGCCGCGTGTGCAGCTTCTTCGAGAATAAGAATTGCTCCACCCTCTCCGATAACAAAGCCATCACGATTCGTGTCGAACGGCCGGCACGCTGACGTGGAAAGGGCTCTAAGGCGATGAAACCCTGTGGTAGCAATAGCATGCACACAGGACTCAGCGGCCCCAGCGATGACTATGTCGCAGTCACCACGCTCGATCGAGCGAAAGCCCTCGCCGATGCAGTGTGTGCCGGTGGTACACGCAGACGTCACGCAGTGGCTCCCGCCTTGCAGGCCATAGCGGACGGCGATTTGGCCGCTGATGGTGTTGCCGAGGATCTTAGGCACGAAGAAGGGGGATATTTTGTTGTGTGCATTGCTGTCGATGAGCGTTCCGCATTCGTGAATCTCTTGCAGGCAAGGAATACCCAGGCCAACATTCACGGCCACGCGCGATTTATCGACGGCAAAGGAACTTTCGAGTGTATCGTTCTTGGAGTCAAAGAAGATATCTAAGCCAGCGTCTGCGAGGGCCTCTTTCGTCGCGTACTGGGCTATTTTAGTGTGCCTGGCCTCGCGTGTACTGGCAAAAAAGTTTATTTCGGAAGTGCTGTCGACGCGGTCGGCTAAGAGCCCCAAAGGAAATTTTGAGACCTCACCACTGGGTTTCATCGGTGTGCCTGGCGGATGGATGCCACTTTTCCCTGCGAGCAAATTCTGCATCGCTGCTTGTGCGTTGAGCCCGAGCGCTGACACGAGGCCGATTCCACTAACCACAACGCTACGGCGAGGCGCGAGTGGTCGCTTTCGACCCCAGAGAGATACGCCTGTCATTCTGCGTGCATTGCAAAGTAAAGATTGAGTTGTTTTTTGAAAGTAAGCATAATTCAAGAGGAGAAATAGCAGAGAAACGGCTGCATCGTTGCTTACTGTGCATCCATCGCGATAGTAACTTTGCGCAACGTATGGGCACTCTGCGAAGAAAGCAGGCCCTTGCCACTGTGCGTCACGCAGTTTATAACAAGAACGCAGTGCAGCGGCATGCTGTCGATAATCTGAGCGATGGCATCTCGATCGAGGTGTGGCACATCGTCAACAAAAATGTACCGGAGATTGCGGGCCTCGCTGAGCTCTGGGCATTCGCCAGCCTCGAGCTCCATGCACTCGACTGCATTTTTGTCTACAAGCTTCTCCTTGCCGAGGCTCTCGAGATGTGAACGCATTTCTTGACGAATCGGGGGCTTCTTGCCCTCCCTTTTTCTCGAAATGTAGAGAATTGCGCTTGACTTACTTTCTCTCGCGTACCACAGGTTTTCCTCGTAAACACACATAGCTCCAGTGATAGACATCATTTCGAGGACCTCGTCGGTCCGCTTTTTTCCATCGGTAACCACGCGGACCAGGGCGTGCTGGCCGGCGAGGATGTATGGCAGCGCCAAACTCTGCAGGCGCGTCGGCTTGGCCGGCAAGCGCAGTTGCATGGGCGCCGGGACTCCGAGATGCGTCCAGGTGAACAGCGGGTGCAGAAACTTTCTTTCAGGACATACAACAGCGATGCGCTCGCGGGGAAAGTACACCTCATCGTCGTTTTGCTCGACTTTGGGCCTGTAGACGTACTCTGGCAGCGGATCGGGTTCATCTGCGTCGGGCTGTTGCGCCACACCATCGAGCGGTGGGCCAACCCACGTGGAAACCGGGGTCTGTCGCTCAGCTACCAACTCGACGAACGAAAGTGTTTTCTCCTTCAGAATTGGGACTGTCACACTTTTGTCTACTACAACGAGATTCTCTTCTCGAAGCTGAACCGCCTCGACTGCGGGCGCTGATTCTTTGCCCATCGGTTGTTGCGAGGTCTTTGGTGGGCGCATCCACTTGCCGAAAGACTGCGGGCGAACTTTTTGCTGCTGATACTTGCCTGCATTTTCAGCGACGGGTGGATTGTCTTCACTTGGCATGCGAAAACATTCTAATTCACTCAAAGAGAGAAATTCCAAGCCAAACTTCGAAGATAAAACTTCGAATATCTGCTTCAATTTACTCAAACTTACACTATTCAGTGTCCATCACCCACGAGTCTTCGTCGGGAATCCCTTGAAGCTTTCGAAAGCGTGGCGTGACGTACGTGAGCACGGATGAGCCTGTGCTAGGGCTCCGCGCTGGGGTTTGCAATGTCCACGAGGCCACCTGGGGCGGACTCGGCGCAGCCTTCTGCGCGCTTTTCACTACCTGAGGGGTCTGCTCGAGTCGCGTGGACGGCTGCGTTGCGGTTGAGTTTCTATCGGAAATGTACACCCAGGGGCTCTCCTCCATGAGCGCTTGCATGGGCGAAAGTTCCTTTGCAAGCTTTTTCACCGGAGAGGCTCTCTCAATTTTATATGTGCGTTCCACTACATGGGACTGCAAGATTTTTGGATTTTCTCTATCATCGGTCCTATATTTGCCAGTGTACGGGGCAATCTCTTCTTGACTGCATGCATGTGTGCGCTTCACTGGCGGGTTTTCAAAGGCCGCTGTCTGCTCTGTGACGTATGCTCGTTGCTTTGGCACCTCGAAGCGATGTACCACTGGTATTCGGCTAAATGTTTCGTAAATCACACTCGTCAATAGTTTGTTTGTTTGCGGTGTCAGTGAAATAATGGGTGCTTGCGATAACGCTCTTGGCTTGCTAACAGGTGAGTAGCTCCACGCGTCTACTGTTATTGTTCTGTGCTCTGGAACTGTATCATAGACGACTGTGGAGTGCACCGAGTGATCAACGTGGCGGCGCGCGCTGCTCTTCAGCAGCTCTGAGCAGAAGCTCCACTCACTGTGCATTTCAATAAATCGGTTCTTATCTGGAGACTCGCGCAAGTTGTCTCTGATGGCTGTATCATCTGCACTTTCCATAGGATCTTTTCTACCAAGCAGCGAATGCTCGCGTGAGCGCACAGTAATATCTCTAAATATCGCAGACACCGACTCCAGGTGCAAGTCCCCAGGGCTTGTCTCTCCAGACCTCTTAATATTGTTCTGTGATGGTTCATCATTTTTTTCGAGAATATCGATGCTTTGCACATCGCTCGTGTCTTCCGAAAGCCTGGGAGGTACTGGGCTGTCATCATCAGGGGCCTTCGATACAAAGTCGGGGTCGATGGTTGGGGACAGTGCCCTGCTGGCCACTGCTGATGAGCCTGCAGATGCTCGAGCGACGTGGTCCACTTCGTCTCTCGAGGGTGCCACGTCTTTTGCTGTGATGGGCAAATCTTCTCTAGAACTTTCATTCACATCATCAGCTTCGCTTGATTCAGAGCCCTCAGTGTCAGTATTCGCCTGAGCGAGTGGTGGCTCAATCGGGATGGATGTCTTACGAAACTGCCGGGCCGGGCGGCTCAGGGTGCGCCGTGCCTCCATCAGCAGGCGACGGCACGTGACGTGGGCTGACCGGAGTGTGCCCCGCCGGCTCGCACTTGGGTGGACGAGCGACAGAACAGTTCGAATCCATTTCTTTGGTAAAACATCCTCTGGCTGGTGCCCGTCAAAGGTCGACTGGTATGCCCGCGTGCTCTCCTTTGCGCTTTGGTACACATAATTCTCAATTTTTGAGAGCGTCAGCCCCGCGATCTCTCGCAGTACCATTCTGTCCGTGTCCTTCGTCTGCGTGCTTGGTGGCACCACCTTGCCGGATCCACTCAGTATGCCCTCTATCAGGCCCAAGTGCGTTCTGCCGAGCATGAGCTCGAGCAGCGTGATGCCGACGCTCCACACGTCATTTTGCATCAGCTCGCGCTTCGTCCTTGCGTGGCGACGCTGCCCGCTGTCCCCAAGAATGGCCTTGGCGACCTCAGGCGAGGCGTACTGCGGTGTCCCTGTGATCGATGTTTCGCGAGTGGTGTGACTGCACTGTAATGCGCTTCCAAAGTCGATGAGCTTCAGCGTGTGCCATCGGTGTTCCGCAGTGACTTCTGAACTATTCTGATGATATTTATTCTGCAAGATCTTCTCAATCGCATCACGTTCGTGGTACACATTGTGCAGCGCAATGGCAAAATCTTCCGAGTTAGCCGCATGCTCGCCTTCGAGCCGACAAAAAATAAAGTTCTCGGGCTTGCAGTCGCGGTGCACGATAGACTGGCGGTGAAGCTCAATGACAGTCTCGAGAATACGCGCGCTCAATTCTAGCATCGGAATGTACACTGGGACCGCCTGCTGTCTTAAAATATTCGGGACGCTCACAATTGTGTCGACGTCCAAACTGAATTTTTTTAGCAAGTCCGTGTCACCCGCGGCGAAGATTCCCCTGTGCATGCAGTGCGCTGGGAAGTACTCACGAAGCGTAAGGCTCGTCCCAAGCTCCAAGACGAGGACAACGCGCACGAGCCACCTCGTAGCACCCTTCTCGAGAATTTCGCTGGCGGTGTACCCAACCCAATGAAAATCTATCACAGCTTTGTTTTCCATTGACTTCTGCAGGAGCCACGCCTCCTCGAGCGCGCTCGCCAGCACGCGATTCTTTGCTGCGTCCTTTGCAAAAGTATCATCGACGGGCGCTTCGCCAAGAACTTGCTCGACAACTTTGATCGCGCGTGGATGGCCATCGTCCGATCGCGCAGCGTATACACTGCCGTAGGCGCCAGCGGCGATTTTCTTTTTGAGGGCATACGTGTGCATGGGCTGCGCCGTTCGTGCCTCGCGCTTGGACAGGTATTGCTTAAACAGCATTCGGTGTGGTGTTTCGCTGTCCTGGACAGTAAAATAAAACAGCTGTGGCTTGCCCAACTCGCCATACTGCGTCGCGCCTCGCGGCGAAGGTCGTGCGGTGTGTATGGCCATTTTCAGACGAGTGCAGATCGCATGTGCTACTTTCTTCGTAATCAAGAGATATATGACAAAATTTTGCTGGAATCTTTTTCAATACAAAAATTACAAAAATGGCTCAGCAACACGCCGCGTCCAATCACAAATCCCGAAGAAGCTTCATGACCCGCTTCACAGAGCCAAAGTTGATTTTCGCCTGCACGTCCTCCGGCAGCAGGTTCCACTGCGTCCCGAGGATGCTCATGATGATGTGCGCGTCCTTGGGGTCGATGCGGAGCGCTCGAGCGGTTTTCTCGTACCGCGCGAGGACAAAAATGGGGAACCCGCGGGACCCGGGCAGCTGCTCGAGCGTGCGGGCCATCTCCGGCGTCTTCCGCTTGCGGTGCATACACAGCATGTCGCTCTCTTTCACTTCAAAAAACTGCAGGGAGTCGCACCAATCAATGATCCGGTAGAGGTACGGGCGGACGACGTTGAGCGTGAAGTCATCGACGTGTGAGTGCTGCAGCAAATCTCTCGCGATGGCGCTGTTCGGCTTTACTTCTGGCTGCAGCGCCTTGGCTGACGCCGCTGGTCGTGCCTGCTTGGCTGTCTGCGTGCATAATGAGCGAAGCGTTTGGGAAAGCATTCAGAGAGGTAATACACAGCGAAAATAACACAAAATAAACTTTCAGAAAAAAATTTCAACTTTCATTCATCAATCGCAAACTCGAACGGATATTCTGTTAAAGGGTTAACCGCAATATTGACGGGATCGGGTGCTGGGGCGCTACTCCTTGAGCTCACCGCTGTCCATGATCGAGACGGTGGAGCGCGTCGCGCCGGACTGGCTGCCGCAGGCTTCCATCTTCTTCAGGATGTCCTCGCCGCTCAGGAGCTGGCCGAAGACGACGTGGCGGCGGTCGAGCCAGCTGGTCTGCGCGGTGCAGATAAAGAACTGCGAGCCGTTCGTGTTCGGGCCGGCGTTTGCCATCGAGAGCGTGCCGACGCCGAAGTGCCGGCCGGCCTTGCCCTGGAAGGACTCGTCGTCGAACTTAGTGCCGTAGATAGACTCGCCACCAGTGCCGTTGCACGCGGTGAAGTCACCGCCCTGGCACATGAACTGCGGGATGATGCGGTGGAAGATGCTGCCCTTGTAGTGAAGGGCCTTGCCGGAGCGGCCGAGGCCTTTCTCGCCGGTGCAGAGCGCGCGGAAGTTCTCCGCCGTCTTCGGGACGGCGTCGGCGAAGAGCTCAAAGGTCAGGCGGCCGGCCTTCTGGCTGTTGATGGCGATGTCAAAGAAGACCTTCGGGTTTGTCGCGTTCACGGGGTGGAACGGCGCGAGGAGCGAAAACGGGCGGCGGAACATTTGACTGAAAATTGAAGAATGGAGGAGAAAAACTTAAAGTAGAAACTTTTTCAAAACGAAAACGAGAGATTTTAGAATTCAACTCAGTATTTCTTGTCTTATGACTTTAATTCGATGGATCTTGTGCTTTGCGGATCGCTTGGCAGTGCGCGCCACTCGCCCGAATGCGCGAACTGTACTTCTCGATGTCCTCGGCGCTCACGGCGTTGAGTCCGGTGCTCGCGGTCACCTCGCCGACGCACTCCGTGAGGCACCGGTCGAGCACTGCGTCGCTCTCGTCGATGTCGCCGACGCGCCAGTTGGCCTGCGCGAGCGCTGGGTAGATAGCGCACCGCCTTGCCTGCGCCGCGACGCTGTCGTTCACGTGGGTCACGTTCTGCGTGGCGCTGCGGGCGAAGTCACTTGCATTAAAACGCACCGGGCGCGCTGTGGTCCCGAAGATGCGCGCGTCCTCTTTCGTCGTGGGTAATCCGTCGTCGCCAAATGGCGCGTCAGAGGACATGTACAGCGCGTCGCGCAGCACGCGGGGCACCTCTGCGCCGTACACGCGCTCAGTGCCGAGGTGCGACACGTCCTCCTCGAGGAAGAAGGCCGCCTCGGGCTGGTCGAACACGGGCTGGCCGACCTCGCCCTCGGCGCCCTGCGCGAGCTCGTCGCTCGTGAAGGTGAGGCGCGTCATGTCGAGCGCCGCCTGCGCCAAAGTGTCTGCGACCTGCGAGCGCTCCTGCGTGTGCAGCGGGAGGCCCTGAAGGCACATGTAGAGCGTGTCGATCCATTGCCCGAAGATGGCGACGATGACGCTGCGGCCGTAGCCTTTTTCGAGCTTGCGGAGCGTGTGCGGGCTCTGGACGAGCATCGGCATCTGCTGCATGAGAATGGGAACGCCCTGCATCGCAGTGATGCGGTCGACGGGGTCGTCGGCACAGCTGCGGATGAGCGTGTGCAGGTGATGGCAGAAGCCCAAAATGTTCTGCTGGTACATCTGCGTGACGCCGAGCCAGTAGAGGACGTTGCAGCGGCTGTCGAGGTCACCGTTCTCGCGGATGGACTTGTCTCCCTGCTGCTCGCGGCGCCGCAGGACGTCGTCCGCCGTTATCTTGCCAGACTCGTGCAGGCGCAGCGCGTTCTGGAAAGAGACCTCGGCGCCCTTGCGGGACTTCTCGCTCTGGAGGAAGCGGAGCCCGGCCTGGCGGTACTGAGACGCGGCCTGGCCGTACTGCTGGATTTTTTCGAGGATCTCGCCGGTGTGGAACACCTGCGTGGCGTTCGGGTTCGGGAAGAGCGCGCTGAACGTCGAGAAGTACATCTGGATGCAGCCCTCCTTGGGGAAGAGCCCCGTGACGCAGCGCTCGAGGTGGAAGAAGGCGCGGCGGATGTCCTGCGTCATGTAGAAATATCGCGCGAGGTTGAAGTGCGGCTCGGACCACTCGGGGAAGATGGACGCGGCCTTCTCAAAGAGGTCCTTGCCGTCCTTGATGCGGCCCTCATTCCAGCGGGAGAGGCCGAGCTGGTTATTGTTCTTCGCGCTCCGCGGGCAGACGCGCACAGAGCTCTCGAAGAGCGCCTTGTCGGACTGCCAGTCCAGCGTGCGCTCGCGGGTCTTGTGGACGCCCAGCGCGAGAACGACGAGAATGAAAGCGTTCAGGACGTAGAAGGAGTACGAGCGGGGCTGCTGCGGCGTCTCACCCTCGCTCTTTTTTGCTTTACTGCTGGATTTCTGGATAAGCGCTTTTTCAATGTTATGCAGGAGGCACGCCACGAGCAGGCAGATGCCGACGGAGGGCAGGTACAAGCACCGCTCAGCGATGTTGGTGCCGACGGACACGAGCAAGTGGCTCACCGGCAGGTACGGCGCGAGCAGCCAGAAGGACGCGAGGCACAGGGACGGGTCTGGAGTTATATCAAAAGCGGAGAACTTTTGCTTAAAAATCGGCAACCGCTTCTTTGTCCCGATGAGGACGCCCCAGCCGACGCTCAGGACAGCCTTGACGATCTCGTAGAGCGTGCCGACCGCGGGTATGCGGAAGCAGTGCAGGCCGACGTACGCGAGGAAGGCGAACGTCGCGACGATGCCGAGGACGCGGGGGTCGTAGAACGTCGTGAACGCCGGGATGCAGTCAAAGCCGTACTCGCAGCACATTTCGTAGGGCCACAGGAGCAGCTGCAGGTTCTTGGCGTGGAGGTACGTGAACGAGACCTTGCGCCAGAGGCCGCTGGGCAGCGCGTAGAACGGGTTCTCGACCTTGCGGATGAGTCCACTCTCGGCGAGGTCGACGCGGCCGCCGAGGACGATTTTTCGCCCCTGAAGGAAGCCAATTATCGTCAAAAGCGACAGGACGCGGAACATCAGCGGGTGGTACGCTGCCGGAGCGTAGGCGCCGGTGCTCGCCGAGGCGTCGCGAGACGTCAGGTACTCCAGAATGCCGTAGCTTGCTGCCTTGGACGCCTTTGCCTTGCGGGTGCCCTTCGCTTTCGTCGATTCGGTCTCTGTGCCGTAGTGGGACCACATGAGCATGAAGTCGTAGGCGAGGCAGATGGCAGACACGGTGATCCCAGTCTCTTTGCTGAGGCAGCCGAGGGCGATAGCGACGACGAAGAGCGCGTACGTCAAAACCATCTTGAGGCCACTGAGGGTGCGCATGACGCGGCCGCTCTTTCGAGCGGAATCCACTGCCTCGTGCACGCCGTCGCGGATGCTGGCGACTGGATGGTACTTAAAGTACGCGTTGAATGCGATGAGCCCAAAAAAGAGGCACAGGAGCTCAGCGCGCCCGACGATGCCAGTGACGGACTCAACGTGCACGGGGTGCACTGCGAAGAGCGCGGAAGCGATCACTGACGCGAAGAAGGAGGCTTTGAGGTACCGCCTGCAGAGGTACGAGAAGAAGAAGACGGTGTTGAGCACCTGGAGGACGATGTTCACGAGGTGGAGCCGGTAGGGGTCATGGAAGTCGTGGATTTCCTCGTAGACGTACTCCATGTCGAGGTCGTTCTCGGCGTTGACAGTCTTCGGGACGGCGACCCGGCGCTTGGGCCTCGGCTTGTTCGCTTTGTTGTAGTGGTTCGTCATCCAGTGGTCGAAGCGGTAGGTGAGCGTCGTGATGGGTCTGTACGACAAGTGCGTGTGGTCGCCCTTGAACGAGTTGCCCCAGAAGTCGGTGTACCACGCGGCCTTCCAGGAGTGTGGGCTCTCTTCCGGGTAGTCCGTCGCTTCGGCGTCGAAGTCGACGACCTTCTGTGGCTTTGGCCCGCGGCCCTCAGAGTACTCAGCGTCGGGGTAGACATACGTCGTGATCGGTACGGCGCTGCTGTTGCACACGGGGTTGTTCTCGATTGCGAGGTGGTCGTCGAAGACAAGGCCGGCTTTCAGCGCCCCTTCGTACGAGACGAAGTTGAGGAGGGCAAGGAAGAGGATGGCGACGCCTTCTTCGAATATCCGCACGCTGAGGT
Organism: Perkinsela sp. pyNocScin1; assembly: GCA_964019655.1. NCBI lineage: Eukaryota > Euglenozoa > Kinetoplastea > Prokinetoplastida > Perkinselidae > Perkinsela > Perkinsela sp. pyNocScin1. The sequence continues at coordinate 763,215 of CAXHTR010000008.1, forward strand.
CAAGCATGTGAATGAAAGAAATAAATCTGTAGAATACAATCAAATTGTTGAATCTCAGGTGCTGAGTGCTTTATCTTGTAAAATCATCTCTTTACCATCAGTTTTGGTGTATCTCATGAAATGCAAGTAAATTTACTTCAAAAGCAAGAGTATCGTTCACTGTGCGTAGGTTACGCCTTGGTCCCGGGACTGAATATATGCTTCAAGCTTTTCCACAACGCTCCTCATCTTTTCTGCAGATCGGCGGACGTGCTCGACAGCGCCGCTTACCTTTGCCTCTGTGCACAGGTATGCTTGAATGACAGGCACCATATCAAGGAGCGCTTGGACTGCCACTCCCAGGTCTTGCTGAAACTGCGCGAGCTGTGGAATGACAGAATCCGATAAGTCGTGCAAAATAGTGTATGCTACCTTTGAAAAGCACTTGTACAGCCTGTCTTCGAGCTCAAAGTGCTCTTTTTGGTTCTTGCGGAAGCGGTAGTCGGTCTGCAGGATGTGTCTGCCTTGTCGAATAATATCTTCGACCTGTGACTCGTTTGTAAGAATAGTTTTCTTGAGATTTTCGATGTGTATCTTCTCCTCTGCTACGAGATGCTGAAGCATTATTCTTTTCTGCTGCTCCTCTTGAATCACGGGTTGAAGCTTTACAAGCTCGTCTTTAATATTCATTGTTTCTTTCTAATAAACAAATGCCTGAATAAGGATAAAAGCACAAATCGAAAAAAATTCGCAATGCCCACGGCATACACAAGACAAGCACCTCCCTTCAGAGCCCCTATCTACCTTCGCAGATACGTCGACCACCGCGTTCGCGAAAACTCTTTCCACCGCATATCCAGGTGCTCAAGAACGTCCGTGGTGGCCTGCGGCGGCCAGTTCTGGTCCTCCTCTGCCCGCGAGAAGTGGTCGAGGGCGAAGGCATTCGTCTTTGAAAAGTTCGAGTGCGCCTCTGGGCTGCGGCACGTGTGCACGAAGACGTCCGCGTGGTCCTCGAGGAGTTTTTTAAATTTTTTATTCACCTGCTCACTCAGGTCGATCTGCAGGTGAATGTAGCGTGCATAGGCATTGGGCGAGCTGTTCTGGTCGAAAAAGGGCTTCATGGGCTGCATGACGCCCTCGTTCGAGAGGCTGCGGATGCACCCACCGTTATTGTAAATGAATGTGCCGATGGACTTGAGATTCTCTGCTGTCCGGACACGCTCTGTCACTTTCATCACGAGCACATAGGCATAAAAGACCATTGTGATGAAATTTCAGACAATAAAATTCTCAAAAATGATTTTCTGCAAAAATTCATAGAATTTATTTGAAAACCATTCACAACGCTTTACCCGAAACCTACTTTGCGTGTGTCTGAATAAATGTGAGCACCCGCTCCTTGAATTCCTGCGGGAACATGTCGTACAGACCGCAGTGGAACGCATCCGGCGCCAGCCAGAGCTCCTTCGGCTCGTTCGCCCGCTGGAACAAAACCTCCGAGTGATGGAACGGGACGATTGCGTCGGAGGTACCGTGCATGAGCAACAGGGGCCGCGGCGAAATGCTGTGCACCACGTGCAGCGCCTGGCAGCTTTTGGACGGGATGTTCCAGATGCGCAAGTTAATCCAAATGCGGCAGAACCAGCGGAAAATATTAAAAATCTTTCGTGAGACAGTGCTCTGGTGCATGTACGGGCCGAGGATAGTGCCCAGGTGGATATGCTGCAGGTAGCCGACCGTGGTGATAGGGTTCTCTGCAATGACAATATCGATGATATCTGGTGCAATGGCCGCGGCCATGATGCTCGCGCTACCGCCGACAGAGGTGCCGACGACGCAGAGCGTCTTGAGACTGCAGCGCTCGCGGAGGTACCGCGCAGCGGCGATGACGTCGTGCCGCTCCTGCACGCCGTACGTGAAGCCCCTGCCGGTGCCCTGGCTCATCCCGTGCTCGCGGAAGTCGAAGAGCAGCACGGTGTACCCGGCGTCGTGGAACATGCGCACGTGTCGGAGCCACGCGCGCCGATCCCGCCCACCACCGTGTACAAGAACAATCCCAGTCGTGTTTGCGGCGTCTGTGCTGGGCACGAACCACCCGGAGAGGCGGTAGTGGTCGGCCGTCTCGAACCAGACGTCCTCGTAGTCGATGTCGAGGTCGTACTTGGGGTTGTTCACGATGCCCTGCCAGTACTCCGGCAGCGCCTGCATAGAAAGCTTCGCGCTGTTGGGGCGGTACCACGGCGGCTTGATACTCACCTCGGAGACAAAGTATGAAATGGCGCAGAGATAGTAGAGGAAGGTGAAGGCCAGAAATTTGACGGCGAACGAAGACCCGTTCATGAGCAGCAGGAGCATCACGGGGAAGGAGATGGACACGAAGATCTTGCGAACAAGCGAAGAGTCGATCACGTCGGTGGACTCCATTTTCCCCGTTTTGGCGTCCTCCTCTGCCTGCTTGTCGAAGTACTTGTGGGAGTCGACGGCGCCGTGCGTTTTGAGAAAATGCGCGATCTCTTCGGACTGTGACTCGAAGAGCGGCGTCCGGTTTCGCGCATCCGTCACGTTGACTTCTGCGCCTCGCTGCACGAGAAACTGCACCATTTCGAAGTTGCCGTAGCTCACGGCGACGTGGAGTGGTGTGCGCCGCTCGTAGTCGGTCTGGTTGATGGCTTGCATCGGGTCAGCGCACCGACTCAGAATTTCCCGGACACCGCTAACTGAGCCAGAGGACACGGCCATATGGAGCTTGGGGTCGAAGCCGCGGGACGGGCTGTCACCGCCGACAGACCGGCGACGGCGCTGCTGGTAGCGGCGCTCGACCTGCGTGCTCTGCAGTTCTTCAATAGTCTTCGCAATGCGCCGCCAGGACTGGTGCTTACGGAGGGACGAGCGGACTCGCTCCTTCATTGTGTCCGTGAGCTCGGTGAAGCGCCGGAGCCAGCGCTGCGCCATCGTTCGCCGGGGCATTTCGGATCCACGATGCGATCGACTGACGCGAGACGGGGACCTCGCGGGGTGGCTCAATCTGCCAGGTGTCGCGGAAAGTCGAACCATTATTAATGTGCGTTGAAAATACTTTTATAGTGAAATGGAGTGTTTGCCAGGAAATATTTCATTAAGCTGACGAGTCCTTTCGCGAAAAATAACTTTCCTTACGAATGACTCTCTCAATACTCAAAATATACCCAGTAGCTTCATACAATGCATAAAATCTCGTTTTTGCAAGCCTACGATTTTTCCAAAGTCTTCTCAGCCAGCGCTGTGATCTTCGAACCAATGTCCAGTGCTTTATGCCCCTGATCATCCACTTGCGCAAACATCACATCAATGCGATAGTCTTTCGTAAAGTTCACAAAGTTCAGGTGGGTCCGCGTCATTGAGTCCCGGAAGCCCTTCGCGCTCTTTCGAAATTTTGGCCGACTTTCTCTGAGTGTCGCCATCGAGTAGCTGAAGCGCGCGTCGCGCTGCAGAATGACGAGGCTGCGTGGCTCCATGTAAATGCGTGGCGCCCAGGGGTAGTTGTCGTGGTAGAGGCGGAGGACGTCGGCCGAGACCAAGCTCAGAATGCCGATGTACGGCCCGAGCGACTCTGGCTTCTTGTGCTTTTTGAATCCAGCGAACTCGGTGACGTACTCGTTCACCTGATACGTGTTTGGCATGAAGGGTATGAGCTTGAGACGGTACGCACGCCAGAACACCTCCTTGAGGGCAGGGAGGTCGGCGGTGCTCCACGCGAGCGTTCCCCGGTCGGGAATGCGCAGTTCTTTGTCAAAGTAGTTTGTGCAGTAGCGGCCGTCCTCTGGAATGTAATTTGTCGGCTTTGTCTTCTCCTTTGTGCTGTGGAGCGTTGTGGACATGATTTCCGAGATAATGTTCTTTTCCTCAGCATCTGTAATAAAATCACGAATGACTGTGATGCCATCGGGCTGCAGGCGGTTTCTCGTGTACAGCGAGACGGGGAACTGGCACGCGCCGCTATGGCTCTGTTTGATGAAGGTCGGAAACTCATCGCGATAAATGCTTTCATTTTTGTGATATTCTCTTTGGGAAGACTGCGCGCGCACGGCGCGGTTGAACCGGTCTTTGTTCTTTGGAATGAGCGACCACGTGTTCCACGCGTAGCGCGGCTTCGAAGCCTTCGAGTCACTATTCGCTCCATTCGGGAGAATTTTTCGTCCCTTACTTCGCGAAGGCAGGTCTTTGGCGAGAAACTGCCTGTAGTACGGGAACGACGTGTGGATTGCCCATGGATTTTTGGCAAAGTACGACTCTTCACTCTCTTCTCCCGGAATTTCAATGCGCTTTTCGTCCGTTATCTTTGGAATGTGGTCGCGCAGAATCCGCGTGCCAGCGCGGTCTTCTGCTATTCGCTTGAGGCTGTCCAGGTGCGATTTTACTTGGGCCTCAACGAGATTTTCTGAAAAGTGACTCATCATTGCACTTTCTTGTGCTGTGTAGCTGCGCTCAGATGCATGTGGTAAATCTTCGCCGAACTTGATAGGCGTTATGTTCATTGTTCCCACTGGCTCGAATGCCCCCCAGGACGGAGTATCCTTTTCCTTCTTGGGCTGTGGATATTTTTTAGGGACGAACGGCCGCTTCGAAGGCGGGTGTGCGCGAAGTATAAAGGGCACTCTTCGCATGGTTCAGTGCATACCGCATTGATTTTTTACGAATATACGATGCAAAAGATGTATTGAGCTTCTCAAAAATAGCGAATGGTGTCCTTTGTGATAGTGCGCAACTATTCAACGCAACTGCCTCTCTCGCAGCGCTACTATTCGCTTCTAGTACTAACCATCGGTCGCTTAACCACACTAGCAACTAAAACTTTGTGATTTTGCGCTGCTGATTCTGTGCAGTCGTACTCTCAGCAAACTGCTTCCATGCACGATCGTGGTCATCACCGTTAACTGCGATCGAGAATAGCGTGAGCGAGGCAAAACTTAAAAGCATAACATGCCTTGAGTGCGGGTGGTAGCGGAGCCGGTTCAAAAACCCGAGGATTCTATCCTTCATTTGAGACACTATGAGAAAATTCGGAAACGTTCTGGTAAGACAAAGTTATAGATATTTTTCACCCAACACACCTTTATTGCCACAGAGATTCGCCCAGATCGCGCTACGACCGATGCTCAACGCGGACAATAAACTTTGCACTATACTCGATATCCATACTGGGGCTAATGAACGCACCGTCCTCCATGCCAGACCCACCACCGATGAGGACGATGTCGTTTTCGTGCAGGACCGTTGGATTTGTCCGCTTATAACCATTCACAAAGAGGCCGTTGGTACTATTCTGGTCAAAAATGCTGAGCGCAAGCGATCCGTTGCTCGTCACTGCATTCAGCGTGAAATGCACCCTCGACACGCCCTCGTAGGGGAGGACGTGGCCGCACTTGGCACCGCTGCGGCCCACGAGCACCGGCTGGGTCCGCTCTGGGTGCGCCACGTCGGCCAGCGAGTGGACGTTTGGGTATATTTTGTGCGGCTGCTGGCTCGTGCTTTCGTCTTGGAGGTATTCCTCCAAATACGGAACGGATATGCCTGAACGCTCCCGCTTTGGCTGCTGTGTCGCAGCGACGCGCGGCGCAACTGCTGCGAGCTGATTCTTAAAAAATGCTCGAGAGCCCTCCCAAATGACGTTGATGAGATCGGCGTCGCTGATGACGACGCTGAGGCGCGGCATTTCAGCGATCTCGGCCTTGAGGCCTTCCAGTTTCGTCTCTTCAGGGACGATCAGGATCTGAATGGCCTTCTTCTTTCGGCGTATTGTCATCTCAATCTGCTGCGCTTCCCCACCGAGGGCGGCGATGATTATCTTCATTTCATCGAAAGGCAACTTCAGCTTGCCGTGGAACCCGACGCTTGCGCCGCTGAACTCAGCTAAAAGCTCCTGGCGCTTCACAGTGTGGTTCGGGATGCCGGTACACCGGAACTGCTCTGGGTCGACCCATTTACGGTACTGCCAGCTCTGCTCGATCCACTCTTTCTGGATGATGGGCGTATCGCTCGCGAGTGCAATCAGCGTCTTGAGGTACCGCCCGCAGTCCTTTGATAAAATCACAAGGTGCGTGTGCGGCGACGAGATGTCATTGTTCACTTTTCCATGGAGCTTTTCGACACGTCGCGAGTACGAAGCGTTGTCGTGATCTTTGCCGTGGAAAAAGAGAACGAGGGGTTCATCTGGGTCCATGAGTGCGAGATCCTTCATCTTTGCTGGCTGCTTAAAGGGCGTGTGCTTCCTGAGCGGGGCTTCTACGACTACATCTTCCGTTTTCTTTTGCTTTTCAGGGGTCACTGGGTTCACTATTGTCACAGTCTTACTCGATGCGCTCTCTGGCTTCGCTGGGGGCTTGGTGCTCGGCTCTTGGCTGCTTGGTACAACCACTTTGGCATTGCTCTGCGCCTTGCTCGACTGGCTCTCCTGTGAGAGCGCTGGGGCGACGACAGGCGACACATCGAGTGCCTTTTTCTTCGGTTTTCCAGATCCCGGCGTTTCCTTCACTAAGCGCTTGTGAACCTGTGGGGACTTGTACTTGGCGCTCTCTTGTGACGCACTCTGCTCCACTGGATTCGCCTTTGTGAGCGTCGTGATCTTCTCCGTCAAGCTTTCGATGACCCCGCGCTGCTCTTTGACAAGTTGTTGCAAAGACTGAAATCGAATCGCTTCGTTTTCTTGCTGGACAAAAATTGCATTTTCAAGCATGCTAAGTCGCTGCATGACTGCTCGAAATGATTCTTGTGCATCATCAGGTGCTTTGGTCGGAAGGGCTTCCTCAGCGGACTGTTTTGTATCTGGGAGCTTTGTACTCGGAGAATGCGCGTCGTCCTTCTTCGTAGAGCCTTCAACGGCAGCGTTAGTCGGCAAAGTATCCTCTACAGCTTTCTCTATTTTTTGGCCGCCGATCTCAGCGTCCGCTAAGGCTGAAATGGGATACTGCGTCTCTGCGATTCGTGGCTTGGAAAAGATCTCATTTTCGAGGTCCTCAAATGTTGCGTCGAGGTCTTCCCCCTCGTTCAGAGGGCTTTGTGGCTGATTCGGTGCTTCAATTGCGGGGCTTGTACTGAGCCGCGGGCTGTTATCCGACAAGCCATAACCTTTATCGTCTGGAAGCTCAAAATCAAAATTCTTACCAGCTTCATCATCGGGGAGAACTATCGCTGGAATCTCATCGGCTCTATCTGGGCTTTCATTTTCGAATGTAGCGCGACCCTCTGCATCGACTGCAGTCGGCGCTGCATCATCCCTCGTATCTAAGGAAAGATCGGGCGTATAATCTGGGGCAGTGCTTTCTACAGCTTCCTTTGAGAGGGAAACAGACTCTGATAGGTCACCGTCTTCGAATAAATCTGCGTCTTGCGTGATACTTGGGTCTGCGGGACTATTCATGTCATGAGCATTTGCGTCGTCAGATGACATCACTTCAAACTCGTCGTAGTCAGCAATATTAGCCGGGACGTCCTGTGGCAGAAGCTCATCCATGTCGAACTGCTGTGGGCTTTCTGGGCCCTGGCCTGGCGCACTTTCCATTGAAAAATCGTGTGACTCGAGCGAAACGTCCATTGGAAATTATAGAAGATCCAAGAAAAAATTCTGCATCTACACTGGAAACTTTATGGCTAAAATATCTGAAAATTTTTTTGCGTGCACAATCTTACGGCTCTGTTTTACTGATTGAAGTCGAAACTTCACGATGTGAAAATGACCAGAAGAAGAGCTTTTCAAAGAATCTGCCCAGATGGTATGCGCAGGATATCATAGCTTTCTGCATGAAAGACCGGCTATTGAAAGTGTCTTCGGTTATCTGCTTGCTGTCTTTCAGATCAGTCAAGAACTGCTTCTCCATCTCAGTGGCGAGCGCGTAGTCGACGCTGGACAGCGTTACTTCGAGTAGCTTGTTGGACAACGCATCGAGGTTGTAAGAGCCTATCGAGCTCCAAACGCCATCGATAACGAGCGTCTTCGCATGCATAATGCGATGGACTTCGCCATTTTCTCCAATGTTTTTACCCTCGAACTCGTAGAGCTTCACGCCACTCTTCAGCAGTTTATGCACAATGTACTGTGAGGCCCACCACATCAGAAATGGGTCAGTTGTTCGAATAGAACCCGTCAAAATTCGAACGTCGACGCCGCGTCTCGCTGCTCGGAGCACAGCCCGCAGGAGGCGGCCTGTCGGTATGAAGTAGGGCGTCGTAATCCATACGCGGTGCATGCTGTGGCTAATCACAATATGGTACGCCTTCTGAATGGCGTAGGTGCCCCGCCAGGCGTTTGAGGTCAAGACCTGGACGAGTTTACCCACTTGCTTCTTCTTGTCTTGCAGATCTCTGCGCCACTGTCTTCGTAATCGCTGCCGAGCTCTAATCTCATTAAATTTTCGAATTAACTGTTCACGAGGAGATCGTATGATGGTCTGAATGCGCTCTCGCTGCCTGAAGAGTCTTGCAGGTCGCCACTGCGTGTTCTTGCTGCAGTGCACGACTTCGTCGAAAGCTGCAATGAGATCTTGTAAAGCTGGCCCAGAAAGTTTGCTCATCGTATCTCGAAATTTACCGGAGCCCCCGCAGCTTTTCCCCGCATACTCGTTTCCGATATTAAGCCCACCGGTAAAGCCAACCGTATCGTCGACAATTAGGATCTTTCTATGGTTTCGAATTCCCGGTGACATTTGCCAGCGAAAGCTCATAAAGTACCGAAGCATCTTCCGAAATAATGGGTGAAAGCAGATGACCTGCGCGTTCTTCTCATCACGAAGCGGTTGTACCAGCTCATCCCGGCCACTGATATTGCCACCGTCATCGTACAGGAACTGCACGAAAACGCCGCGCTGGGCCGCTCGAACGAGGCGACTGATTGTCTCATTGCCAACATGGTCATCTTTACAAATGTACGTCGCCCACTTGATTGTTTGCTTCGCATTGTCGATCGCATCCCACATTTTCTTAAAGGCGATCCCCGTGTCATCATAGACTTCGATTTCATTTGATGAATACATTGGGGCTAGGCTATGGAGGCGAGATGCCAAGTACGCCCAGCGAGCTGGGGTTCCAGTCTCGGGCATGTGGCCCGGTGTCTTCCATTTCACTCGAAACGCATCGATGCGAGCGAGAACATTACTCGGAATCTTGAGCTTATCAATCCCGACTTGCACACGCTCCTGTAAGGCTTTTGTACGCAGTTTATATTGGGAGCCAACAAGCTCACGAAGTTTGCTTGAGGGATGTCGCCGAGCGTAAAGGGACGCGGTCGCTGCTATGGGCATTACTCGGGTATCTATGCATGCGTGAATGCAATTCAATGAACATTAGTCAGTCTTTACGAGAGAAGAGAATTAGGGTAAGTGGTGTTCGCTTCAGTAGGAGCCCCATAAGAGAGAGATAACATATAAATTTTTGGACTGGTTTCTAATGTGGAGCTTCTTAGGCAAGTGTTTACTAGCTCACTAATTAAATTCTTTCCTAATGAATTTCTCATAGTATAATTTTAGAGATTATTACGAATCTTGAGATCTTCCTCGCTAAAACTATTCTATTCCGTGTACAACAGCCCTTTTCGCTCTGTTGTACTGTTTAAAAGTTTCTTTGTCCCATTGCAAGATCCGAACTTTGTCTTTCACCTGCTTCCAAAAGCAACTTTGTCCGGAGAATTCTGTAGACCTCGTCTGAACAGGGCTTTTCACCAACGCTTGTATGGAATTCGGGTAGACTGACTTGTCGAGCTGCTCTTTAATTCCATCCACGTCAGCAGAAGTTATGTTTCCAGAGAAATGTGAAACCAATGGCACTGGGGAGCACGACCCTACATTAGCGTAGTCGATTGGATTGTAATGCTCCACGAACCTGTGGCGGAAGTGCAGTGCTTGCTTGGTGTCAAGAATGACAAACTTCGATTTCTCTAGCCCCAATGCTCTCAGCAAATAGCGCTCTCTCCACATCGCTATGCCTGTGATACCCGCGCTTCCACCGATGGTGCCAATAATACGAAGCGGGTAGAGCAAGAGGTCCCGAAGGGCATAAAAGTCGAACCAGCGCAGATGGTCGATCACTATGAAGTACAGGTTTGGATTTTCGTCTTGCCACTTCAGAAGCGATTGCACATCGTATGCTTCACGGAGCATGAGGGACATTGCCGAGTATCGTGGTGTGGTTACAACGCGCTGTAGGCGCTCGTCAGGTAGGCTGATATCGAGTAAGGGATCATCACTGTTTGTCGCAGTACCGTACTGCTTTATGGCAAGATTGATATGCTTTGAGCTGAAAAATTTGGAAATCACTGCAGCATGTTTTCCCTTGTCAACAGCAAGCTTATCAAGCGAGAGAAATACGAAGCTGGCCTTCCCAGACGCAATAGTTGCTTTATCAGCCTCAGAAGCTTCGAACACTGGCTGTAATCCATCCCACGTACCATGTGACGAGCACTCGTACGGAGCGAATGTCGTGTCGTAGCCTATGAAACCACCCGGTGCTATGCCACTCGCCACGCAGCGAGCACAGCGGTCTATGAATGTGCTTTCGAACGCAAAGGAGTCTGGTAGGAGCTCTACGGGGAGCGCGATGGACTGCCCTGTGCGAAACGCGAGCAGGTCAGATACACGCCATCGCCGCATCTCGGTAGCGGAAAATGGTGCATTTTTCATTGGCGTAGTGAGATTTTTGTCCAACTTGATGATCTGCGCAGCATACGACCGCAGCTGACTTATGACTGAAGCAGGCAGAATGAACGGGTCAATATCGAATCCGCTCTCCCGGGTAAACCTCCACTGGATTTTGTCCGGCTGCTTGCTGAGATACTCATGGCACTTTTCGAAAATGTGGCGACGGAAGTTCATTTTGTGCGTTGAGAAGGACATAAAGAATAATAATACTGATATGTGAGTGCTCTGAAATCGCTTTATAAGCAAACTAAAGAGCACGACGCTTTAAATCTACAGACGGTTAATTTCTCTTTCCCACTGCCTTAGAAGCCTTTCTACCTGGATGCTTCTTCACAGGTCGCTTGCCACCAAGCTTTTTGCTGCTTTGATTTTTTCCACGAACTGGGCTCTTTTTTACTTTCAACGCTTTCTTCTTCAGCTGCTTTTTTGTGCCCTTGCGTCGCGATATCTGCTTGCTCGCGGGCTTTGGCACTGCTGCGGCAACTTGACGGAGGGCTTCCTCGACGTCACTGCCGATGTTTGCAAACACCTCCTGCACGAGATTCTCAAAGCTTTGGAATGGGCATGGGCCTGATGTGCCCTCGATATTTTTAGAGCCAATCGACTCTTCTGCCACTCGCGCATTCGATACTGTACTGTTCGTTGGCTTGGCCACCTGCAGGACCGACTGCAGCCTCGTGCTTGACTTTGGAAGAACTTTGCCAGTTTTTTCATAGAGATTCACATAGTCCTCAAAGTGCTTTTGATTTCGGCGAGCAAGGGCAACGTAGTCGCGGCGCTTCTCTGCGCCCATGCCCCTCCAGCACGCCTCTATCTCGGCAAGCGGGACAATGGTTTGCGATGGGAACTGGGAGTAGTAATCGATCATGAAGTACACACTAGCAAAGCGGTCAGCGTCGGCTTGGAAAGCTGCGTGGATCACGCCGTTGTCGTCGGCTTGGCGGTTTTTATTTATTTGCGCCATGACATCGCGCAACGTGGCGAGAACGCGGTAATCTGGATGCCCCTCGAGAGCAGCATTACGTTGCCGCATCAGGGACCCGTCTTGCAGGGCGAAGTACAGCTTTTCGAGAAAGAAACGCTCATCGCGGTAAACCGCATACGGCGAAAGGGGAAGGTTTCGCATGTGGTGGAAGAAGAGGTATCTTCTCGTGATCTCTGTGAACTGGCGCTGCATCGATGATTTAAAAGGGTGGACACTAAGGGAAGAACAGCAAGTAAACTATGGGCTACTATGCTAAAGAAGAGTAGTATTAGCAATCTTTCGAAGTTCGAGAGTTGAGCAAAACATGATTGATCCATGTCCATAAACTCTCCAAAGAGACCCCTTCGCTCTTATGTGTACGGATACTTTTCAGTACCTGCATATGCTTTCGAACAGTCTGCGGATAGTTTGCCCCACATGTAAGCGTATAATTTTCGATTCTTCCTGAACTGACCCTATCAAGTGCTCTTCCCGGTGTCTTGTCAATATGATTAAAGCGCTTCTGCAGAATCGCGAGGTTCTCTGCCATCCCTGCATACCGATTGCCACAGCTTTCGTGTAGATATTTGCTCAGCTTTGGCCACTTTGGAGCTGACCACGAAAAGCTCGTCATCGTTCGATGAATGTTCGGCGTGCAGAAGGCGTTCAGAATGAAACGAAACCCGGCGGATGCCGACTCTGGCGACTCAATGCCGGCAAAGCTTTCTGATAGAATTCGGTTCATTGGGATATCAAAGCTAAAGCACTGGACAGCCACGAGGCGCTGGAGAAGCTGGAGTGCGCTATCGCGAAGGATCTTGATTGGGTTGTCTTCTTTTAAATCTGGATAGAGGCCCTGAAGGGCACTCTCTCCCTTTTTGCGTAATGCCTGAAGTTTCTTGGAATACTCTTCGCAAAGCTCCTCGTCGCCTGCCATCGCATTGAGAACACTTACAAGTCCATGCATCGACTCGAAAACACTTTCTTCGACTGTAGTCACTTCTTCTTCAGCCTTCTGACGGTATGTGGCTATGATCGGTAATGCCTTGACAATTCCAATCCCTCTCACGCCGTTCATGTAGTCACAGCCGAGCAGAAAGGCAAACGAGATGAAGTCTGCTCGGTCCAAGCCGGTAGTCCGCTGAATTTTGTCAGTGTCAAAGTACTGTGGGAGCGCTTTCTTTTTATGAAAGAAGTGCCGAATCACATGCTTTGCACCAAATAGAAAAACATCACTGTCGTCTGATATGATGGCATCGACCATGCCCTGTGCGTCCAGATACGCGCACTGTGCTTCGGCTTCCCCCGGACTTTGCAGCACCGGAATGCCAAAAAGCTTGCAGAGCGTCATCAAGTCGCTAATAGCGCGATGTGCATCGCTTTGCAGTCCAGCTCTCGGGGCTTCTCGCCTCGATGCTCCTGAGTCAGCTGAGAAAACATTGTGGGAAAGATGTGTCCAATCAATGTTATCAGAAGTTTCTACTACCATATCTTTCTGCGGGGCATCAGCTTGTGTCGATTCGAGTCCAGTGGGGACAACAGCCAGCTCTGGACCATCCTTTACTTGCTTTGGAATCTCTGGAGAAGTGCTACTAGTATTTTCATTCGTTTTTAGAGTTGGATTATCAGTGATGGGCACTTCGATCCAAGCATCATCATCATGATCTGACTCTAATTTTACAGCATCCGGTTTCTCCTGCTTAGCATCAGCAGGTTTTACCTCATTGATGGGCGACATTTCTTCCTTCACGTAATCTATTTCTCTATAATCGTCCCTTTTACAGTGATCAAGGTCTTGTATCACATCAATGGGAGAGAAATTATCTTTTTGAGTATTTGCTGTGTCAGGGCTACTGTCTTCGCTTTCGATTTCATTTGGAGGTAAGTCACTTTTGATAGCTTGAAGGTCATTCGCAGTTTCATCTTCCTGAATGCCTAGATCTTGCTCATCCTTTTCATCAGGGTCTGAAAAGGAACTTTCGTTCAAAGCACTGCTAGAAGACGCGACATCGAAGGCAGCATCTACACTTTTCTGTACATCAGACAAAGCATCAGCTTCTTGCTGATCTTCTTCCTGCTGCTCCCACACGGGAACCTCTTTTTGCCCTTGGCTTGCCGCATCACCCCGAACAGGGCCTATGTAATAAAAGCGGTTCTTCTTGCCTTTAATCCGACCCAGCATATTTTTCTTAAGCTTTGACAAAGGGATATCATCGGACTCGTCTCTAAAAAATGTCGATGTGTCGATCTCATTGGGCGCATTCTCCATGCGAAAGATATCCTCGCTCCGCTCAGCAAACGACCGCTTCTCCTGCTCAAAGTTGACTGCTTCCATGAAGCGATGGAGTGACTTTGCAGAAAACTTGGATGGCTCGGTCTGCATCGGTGCTTCCCCCTTGCAGCGCACAATATCGGATGGGCCAATAGAAGTTGTGAGAAAATTAGACATGTTGAAAGACAAATCGTCAGAAACTGCTTCATTCCGGCGCATCTCACTTGACAAGGGCTGTTTATGCTGATTCTTCGGGAAGAGTTTCAGCGCGTCAGCCATTTTTATCGGAGGGGAAGCAGGCAAATCAGCATTGCCACTGTCTTTCCCAATAAAATCTAAAAACGTTTTTGTCTTCTTCTTCCTCCCTGCAACGAGGGACTTTTTGAACAATTTTTGCGCGACATTGGAGAATTTCTCTTCGGGCTCCTCGGCGCGCTTTCGCATGACTTTACGCTTGAGCAGCGGCGCTGGGCCGTCAAAAACAAAAACAGGCGCAATGCCATAGTGTAAAAGCTTGAGAATGTTCTTCGTGAAATGCTCGACGTGGAGGGACCGCGCGGCACCCTCATCGCTTTTCGGTGCGTACTTGTTGATGGCCGCGAAGCGATGCGCCCACATGCTGGCGTCTACGGCGACTTTCATGCCCCGCAGGTCCTCCAAATTCAGGTCTTCGCTGGCCGGCTCGAGAAGCTTCCAAAGATCCTTAACCCCCATCTGATTCGGCGATGTGTGCGCGCATCAGCTTAGTCATGCCACGACTAAAACTAGGAAAAGATTGGAAGAAAACACTCATGTGTGTGATGATCCGAGAAAAACGAAGATTCACTCGCAATTACTCACTTTCATCCTCTGTGGACGCTTCGTATTCACTGCTGCCTGATTCAATATCGGAAAAGGAAAAGTACGTGCCAATCGAGCGATTTCCTTTCGCGGCTGTACCACCACTTCCTGCTTCAACGTCCGTAATATTGAGATCGCTCTGCATTTTTGCGCACGCACTCTCTATCCGCTGCTCCTGCTTTGCTTTACGCTCGTCGGCGACCTGCTTCGCCTCCAAAAGCATGCGCTGCTGCGACTCATAGACCTCTTTCTCTGTGCCACAGCTCGCGTACGCCTGGAAGGCCATGTCGTTGATTGTGAAAAAGGTTCGCCCCCAGTTGAATGACGCCAGGAGGTGCTCTGCGCGCTCGTTGTGGCCTGTGATCGTGAGCGCGGCGGCAATGGCCTCGACGCAACTCAGGTTGCACGGCTGGCCATAGTGGCATGGGTTCGCGGCGATGAGGTGCGGCAGCAGGCGGGCGTTCTCGATGCGCAGGGCCTTCCACGGGACCTCATCGAGGCGGTTCCAGCTGCAGTCGACGACGCATATGCCGTTCTTTGCGATGAGATCGTAGTCGTTCTTCGAAACGAGTGTCTTGCCGCGTGGGGAGAGCACGAGGCCGTGAAATCTGCGGCGCACTGGCAGAATTGTTATTTTGCCGTGGCGGGCGAGCTTCCGCCCGGTGCAGCGCGACGGGTTGCAATGGCCCATGTCCCACATGCAAACGGGGAACTCGCGTTCCCCATCAGTGTGTGTTCTTCTTCCCATTTTCTGCGATTAGAGTGACATTAAAGTATTCTACTGAGGTATATTTGACGTACTTTCCATTAAAAACGAGCAACCGAGTGAAATAGACAACACCTGCAATTTATTCCTTTCGCGCGATGAGATCAGCAATGCGCTGCTCTTCTTGAAACAACTGTTCCGCTTCGTACTGGACCATTTTCTCGTACAAGGGGTCGACGCTCCCTGTTTCGACGTGCCCGATGAGGACTTTCGGGCTGGTGTCTTTAAGGGTTCGCTTTCCTGTGATTGCTTCGTCGACATAGACGTTCTTCGAGCGTGGCGGGTCCTCCTTCTTTTCAACTTCTTTCTGCGCCTTGCGGATCAACCAAAAGTCAAAGAAGCGCTTTTCCGTCCTCTCGATGAGTCTATCAGTCCGCTTCTGCATATGTCTGTTTTGTATGACATTCATCTGGTAAAACATGTAGACCAGCGCTATAGACCCACCGAAGAAATGGAGCGCGAACAGATACGCGATATGGCTAAATTTCTCGTTCCAAACATTGTTCACGCTTGTATTGAGTATTTTTCGTTCGTTCGCCATGAATTTGACGAAGTGGTCCTTTGTTTCACGCCGGAAAAGGTCTGTTGATATGTAGTCCACAAGCTTTTCTGCTGCGATGCTGGCCTGGACATGGCCCTCACGCGAGAGCAGTGGGTTCCTATCGATGTAAAGCTGGTACCACCGGTGGACCTCGTCCTGCGTCATAGCCGCGACATCTTCGCGCTTAATTTCGAGAATTTTGCACGCATGGTTCACATCCATCCACTTCTTGTAATCCGCAGCGTTGAGCTGGTCGCCAAAATCGTCGGGGTGAAAGTGGTTCCGACTCGAGACTCGCTGGAATTCTTCTGTGCCCATGACTGGGTCAGGTTTCCCACATTTGCTAGGGGCCCAGACCAGGGTCTGTGGCTTGAGCTTTTGCCATTTTCTTCGGAGCTGTTCCTCCTCACATCGAGCCATCCATGCTGTACGGTCGGCTGTATTCGCCTCAGCAAAGTAGGCGACCCGGAAACGAAAGAGCATTGGGCTCAACATCTTGCACTGGCAAGCAAATTTCATTTCGTTGAAGTAGAAAAAAGCGTAATTGAAGAAATATAAAAGTATCAGTCTCTTTAAGGCCTCAATTATGTGGGTTGCGGTGTGTCATCGTGTTCGGACGCCCGTTGGAAAATTTTTCTCATCGTGTTCGGACACTTTCTTCTTGAAATCCCTATTGAACGGATCGTTGGCAAATTTTTCGCATCGTGTTCGGACACCCAAAGTTTCGATTTCTCTTTTCAGCAATTTATTTTCAGCAATGAAGGAGCGATATGCAATGCATGAGCGACGAGGCATCGAGCACATGTGATGGTTGGCTCTCAGGCGCGAAGGACACCTGAAGCACAACACATGTGAGATAGATAGAACCCCTCTTTATGCTTGAAATGCCCCCTTATCCCCCCTTACAAAAAAATTTATTTTCCATAGCAAAAATGACGGATTTTTCAAAAAAATGAGGCGAAAATCGAAAAATTTGCAGATTTGCAAATTTTTTCATTAGAGATTCATTAAGAAAAAATTTATTGAAAAAAAGGGTGTCCGAAAGTGATGAGAAACCGCAGGTCATGCCACTGGACCAAACCGACAGACAAGAAAGATGCTCTAGTCGCTCAAAACAGGACCACCTATTTCGAGATCTTTCTGCAGTGCAATGCTATGCAGCTTTTCAATCTCCTGCTGCATGCGGATATCTTCTGCTGCACACTTTGCATGCACATCGAGGAGTGCTTTCACATCCCTTTGCATATTTTGAAGGCTCTTCATCAGAATACTTCGCTCCTTGTCATACGTGTGCTTCTCTGGCGAAAGGATAATTTCTATTTCCGCTGCAGCATCAGACTTGTCCATTCCAGAATTAATAAACGAATATATCAACAGAACATGCAGAGAAAACGCTCGAATCAGTACGTTTATCAAATACACAGACGATCTGCACACTCGCTACACACTAACTGACCATCGGCTCTCCTTGCGACCATACTGAATATCCTCAAGGTCTCTCAAAAGCCTAGAAGCAATACTACAGCTATGCGTTGCTATTCGATATACCTTTTTCCCATGACGAATGAATGTAATCGGTGTGATAGTCGCCGCTGTGCCGCAACCAAAACACTCCACGAGACGACCAGATTGAATGTCTTTGATCACATCGCGTAAGAGCAAGGTTTCTTCTTTGACTTGTGTTTTAAACCTTCGGAGAATCGTGATGACCGAGCTTCTGGTCACACCTGGAAGCGTGAGCTCGTCAGCAGGGGCAGTTTTTACGAGGTGCCTGCCACGCTTGTCACGGAAGACAAAAAAGAGATTCATCGACCCAGCTTCAGTGCACTCCCCGCGGGGGCCGAGCCAGAGCGTTTGGATACAATTTGACCTGTGTGCCTGCTTGAGTGCGAGAATAGTTGGCGCATAGTTGCACGCCAGCTTGTACTGGCCTGTGCCACCTGGCCATGCTCGCACCATTTTCTCTTCCACAAGCAAACCAGTACCAGCCTTCGGGCGCTGGTAGTAGCCCTGAACAGGCGAGAGCATAATGCAGAACTTGACCTTGCTGGTCGGGCCGATGCGCAGCGACGCATCAGTGCTGAACATGAACGGGCGAATATACAGCGCTGCGCCAGCAGTTTTCGGCACGTATGCCGCGCCCTTTCGCACAGCTGCCCGCACAAGGCCAACAAAGTCTGCTGCCCGGATTTTTGGAAACAGCAGCCTGCCGCAGCTCCTCTGAAACCGCTTGGCATTCGCACTCGGTCGAAAGAGCCGGATGCTTCCACTGGGGGTAGTGTATGCTTTCAGGCCCTCGTAGCACGAAAGCGCATAGTGGACGCCAGTGGCGCTATATGGAATTGTGAGCTGCGCTGCTGTGCGAAGAAAGTACGGCTTTGACCAGCCCTTGGTCTGTGACCAGTCGACGTGAAGCACATGCGGCGTAAAGCTTTCGCCAAATTTTGCTGTTTTCTGGGGATCGAGTGCTTTACTCACTGGAAATTTGAGCAGAATTTTCGGCACATGAATTTTTTGTAGGCTTGGCAAGTGTTTTGGTCCCATAGTGAGAAGTTTACTTCATTAAAGCTTAAATTTTGAAAAGAGCCTTTCACATAGTATTGAATAGTCCAACTGCTCGACAAACACATCAGTCATAATAACTCAATCTATTACGCGTTCATGATATTATTTTTCTCGAGGAAGTCCCAGACAGCAGCCCTTGCCTCGTGCGGGATGTCCAGGCGCCGCACCATCTGCACCTCCTGCATGATATAGCGCTCTGCCTCGTTGACTTCCGTAAACAGCGAGCGAACGTTGCTGTACAGCGGGAGCACGACATTGCGGCAGCTCGCATTTTCCGCGTTCAATGCGAGATAGGTCGTCAGAACATAAAGCCGGCGCTGAATCTCGAGCGCCTTGGCTGCACCGCTGAGCTCGCCGAGCTTCGATGCCTCCAGCTTTTTGAAGTCTTCGATCGTGTGGTCAAATCCCTCGACGCTCGCCTTGTCACTCTCCAAAACCGCTTCGAGCTGCTTTGGGCGCTTCAGCAGGTCCAGCGTGCGCAGGAGAAAGCCGCTCTGATCGTGCTGGCGGAGTTTCTTGTTGACGTGGGCGATGAACACCGCAATGTTCTCAGCGTCGTCCTTCTCAATGAGATCGCTGAGCGCCTGCTCGAGGCAGTCCGCCGATGTGACGGCCTCGGTTTTGAGGCACGCGCACAGGATGTCCATCCACGACTCCCAGAGCTTCGGCTGGTCCATCATGGCCTCATTCTCGACCCAGTCGCGGACGCAGCGCAGGCACGTCGCGTCGATATCACGCGTCGCGAGAACGTCTCCCTTGAGGAGGGCCGGCATGAGCTCGTGCAGGGCCGCGCGCTCCTCATGGAACCGGACGCCGAGGAGGTAATTGAACATTTCCTCCAAAAAGGCCCGACGCGAGTCGGCGGTGTACTTCTGGAGCGTCTCGACGATGGTCTCGACCTGCTCCTTGATGAACTCGGGCATGACCTCGTGCCACTTCTTGCGGTCACTGATGCGCTTGGCCGTGGTGGGCGTCACGGGCGTTGTCGGTGTGGTCGGCTGCGCGCTTTCGCTGTTCCGCGCGCTGCTCTTCGACTTCTGGCTGCTGGCGGATGACCGGTTCATCACTTTTACGGGTTTCGCGGGCTGCGCAGGCGGCTGCGGCGACGCTTTGGCCAAAAACTGCTTCGCCCGGCTCTTGAGCTCGAGCGGGGTCTCCGGCACGGGGCGCGACGTGTCCCAGTTGTTCGCGCGGAGATCAATGAGATTCTGGATCTTAAAGCGGACGCGGGGCGTCGGGTACACCTTGGCGAGCTTCGCGAACGACTCAAAGTACGTCTCCATGAACGGCTTGCCCTCGACGTTGTTGGGCTCCTCGAGGGAGCTGCCGATGCTTGTGAGGAGCTCGCAGCACATCTCGAGCGCCTCGTCGGAGAGCTTGTTCTTGTCGCACTCAAAGATAGTGTCATAAATCACGCGATGCATAACGCGCTTCGTGATAAGCTTTTCTTTATATAACTCACCGATGAACCGCATGTTGTTGAAAATCTGCTTGCGAAGCAGCGGCAGGCTGCGCTCCTGCTGGTCCTCGGGGAGCTGCGAGATTTCTTCTTGGAGGCGTCGGCCGCTCTCGAAGCGCGTCTGGCAGTGGGCGAGGAGCTGGCGGCGGAAGGCCTTGCTGAAAGCGGTCTGCTCGCTCTCGCCCTCGGCGTTCGTGGTGGTGCCCCAGCGGTTGCGGATGTCGCGGAAGAGGCTCGCGTACACGCTCGCCCACGCGGGCTCGTTGATCGCCTTGTCGAAGAACATGCCGATGATGTCCTCCATGAGCTGCTGCTCGGCGCAGAGCTCTGGGAAGTCGATGTCCATGACTATCTGCGAGAGCTGCTCGTAGTTCGACGTCGTGATCTTGTTCAGCGCGCCCTGGATAGCCTTCTTCGTCTTCGCGACGTGGTCGAGCGAGTCGCTGCGCGTCGCAGTGAACGGGTTCTCGGCCTGGTTCGAGAACTGCTGGCGTGGCTTGAAGGCCTGGGTGACGTTGGAGCCGAAGAGCGACTGGCGCGTCTCGACCTCGGGCTGGAAGTACGCGATCTTGTTGGCGTCAGCGCCGCGGTTCTCGTCCGAGTTGCGCTCCTCAATCTCGCTGCGGACCGCCAGAATGTCCTTGGCGATGAGCTTGAGGTCAACTTTGCCAAAGCGGTAGGAGAGCATCAGCTCGTACGTCAGAGTCTTGTCTTCTGCCTCTTCTGCCTTCTTCTCTTCAGTGCTGTCAGCAGCCGGTGGCTCAACTTCGGGTGTCGGGCTCGCTACCACAGGGGACTGCTCGGCTTCTTTGACTGGAGTGTCGGTGCTCGCTGGCTCGTCATCGGCGCCCTCCACCTCCTTGTCTTCCTCAGATTTTTGCTCCTTCCATGACGAGAGGTTCATCGTGCTGCCGCTGTCATCCTCAATGACAATTTTGACCTTTGGCGCCTGTGGCACTGCGTGCGGGACGGGCGCGGGCATCGGCCGGCTGGGCGGCATGCCGTACTGGACAAAGCCCCCGAAGGGGTCCATCATCATCTGCGGGTGCATCGGGTGTGGCATGCCGGGAACGAAGTGGCCGTACATCGGCGGGCGCGGGTACTGCTGGCCCTGCTCGTCGCCGACCGGCGTGCCGCGCTCGGACGAGGCAGACCGCGCCTTCTGCTGGTCTTCATCGTCTGTGCGATTCGGCGCACCGCTGTTCTTACGATACGCCGGCTGGTGAACGCCGGAAAATGATGTCACAGATGTGTTGAGCGGCGTCGTTGGGCTCCCGACATCGACAGAGTGCTCCATGGAACGGCTGGAGTACTGCCGGCCATCCCCACGGTTTCCCGTGCGGGGGCCTCGGGGCCTGTCCGAGTCAGGTCCCGCGCCCTCACCACGCCCGCGCGAGCTCGGTGTCTTCTCGCGCTTTGGTTCGACGGGCTTGGTGCTCGTAAAATTCATACTACTGGTAATGTTTTTACCCTTTTCAGCTCGTGAGCTCATTTGATAAAATAGCAAATTCTAAATAATAAGGGGAAAGTCGTATCATCTCGAGCAAATTAACAAAAAGGTTTCGAGCTTGCATTCACATCACTTCTACAAAAATCTATTCGCATTGCGTGAGGTCGAAGGGCTGGAACTTGACGCCGTCGCCGTAGTAAAATTTGTTCTGGAACTCGACCCAGTGCAGCCGAAGCGTGTGCAGGAACGCCGAGAGACTTTCCATCAAGAGGAGGACGAAGATCGTTGCCAGCAGCCATATCGCAACACCAATGAAAATCACGATGCTGCTGCCTCGGTCGGCTGACATGGCCGCCATGAGCGCAAAGTTCCAGAACACGTCACTGAGCTGCGCGTGCGCGAGCGACAGCGCCCAGAGACGGAGGTAGGACGCCGTGTTCGACACAGCGCCGAGAACGAACTCGATGGTGTGGATGATCTGATGGATTGTTATGTCGCTGAGGTCAATGTCCGAGCCGTCGTCAATCTGCTGGTGGCGCCCATCGTGTGCACTGCCTGTGGACCCCGTCTCGCTGTCGTATACGTCCCGGTGCGAGGCGCACTGGCTGTACAGGCCCCGCTCGATGATGGGCAGCTGCTTGAGCTGGCTCTGGTGGAACGCCAGCCGCGCCTTGCGCTTCTTGTCCCGCCACGCGAGATACGGAATGGGAATGAGCAGCAGCGGTATCATCGCGAAAGCGACGAGGAGCAGCACCACCTGGACGTACGCCTGGCCCCTGTACAGCGGCTGGGTCACTGTGCCTGGCGCGAGAAAAAAGTTCGTCATGGTCTCCAGCAGCGACGGGGCGTCGTTCGTGAACTCGAAAGGCGTGCACCACTTGACGACAATGAGGAGGGCCATGTAGCCGAAGGTGCACAGCAGGAAGACGAGCTCAGGGACGAACTGGAAGCACACGCGGCGCCAGTCGTTGAAGTGGATGTGGTTCACGAGGGAGAGGCCTATGCCAGCGATCATCTGGACGATGCCGATGACGATCGCGCACTTCATTTTTATCGAGTTGTAGAACTCGAGCTTGTTTTCCGTTTCCGCCCACGCCGCATCGATGCCGAACGGCGTGACGTTCTGGGGCGCCGTATTGAGGCCTGCGCCGACCCCAGATGGGCTGAGCGGGGTCATTTCCTTGCCAGCGGCGGCCTTCATGCTGCCCCAGACGTACCCGCTCGGGAAGAAGTCAGTGGATATGCCGAACATGTCGTTGTACAGCAGGCCGATGTAGGTCGAGAAGAGGCCCATGAGCAGAATGAGGTACCTGCCCTGGAAAATCGTCGTAAATATCTCGTTGTTGCTCCCCGCGAGCTTCGTCTCGAGCGCTATCATGGCGACGGCCGCGACGGTCATGATGGCCCCGTGCCCGACGTCGCCGTACATGATGCCGAAGAGGTACGGGAAGGTCATGGCGGAGAAGACCGCTGGGTTAACCTCGCCGTACCGGGCTACGCCGTAGCTCTCGACGATGTCCTGGAACACCTGGGTGAACTTGTTCGTTCGGTAGTGCGTTGGCGGGGTGCTTGATTTATCGGTGGAGCGCACCGGCTGGTCTGCGATGGGTGTTAGGACAGAGCTGATCTGCGCGTTGGTGTGCATATCGGCCTGCTGCAGCGTCTTCTCGACGAGCTTGACGGCGTGCTCGGGGACCCACGTGTCGGCCACCGCTATCATGCCGTTCATCTCAATGCGGTTCAGGGCGTCAAAGACGCCCTTTTCAGCGCGCACGAAGCTCGCCCAGCCTGCGATATCGGCAGAGATGCCGACGAGAATATCGTGCCGGGCGGCCTGCGTTTTCTCAATGGCCAGGGAAATCTCGTCGCACTGGGCTTGGACTTCGGGGAGGACCTGGTCCGCATCGAGCTCTGCGTATGGGTAGATGCTGGCACCGAGGGACTCACAGACCTTCGTCATCTTGGGGACGAACGACCGGGCAGCGAAAAAGATGGCGAAGACGCTCTTTGTGACGTATGCGCTGCTTGCCTCGTCGTAGAAGGGGTCGCTGATGGCGTCTGTGCGGATGTACGAGTTTCCGCGTGTCATTTTGTACGTCAGCTTTTCGAGCATGTAGACTTGGCTCTGCGGGATGACACCGACAATGAGGCACAGCGCTGTCTCGAGCGAGGCGACCTGCGCACGGTCAGTGACCGCGTAGGACTCACCAAAGTAGAAGCGGCGGTCTCGCGAAAAGACTTCCTTCATTTGGCGGTGCTTGTTCATTTCAGTCACCATGAGGCTATTTTTACTCGATAAGTCGCGAAGTTCACTCTCTGTGCGTTCGAGCTGAATTTCGAGTGCTTCGAGCGCGCCCTTGCGCAGCTGCGTCGCCTGTATTGCTTTCGCACTTGGTGGGTTGTGCGGATCAAGCGGGATATTTAAAGTCTCTATCTGTGCACGGAAGTAGTCGAGGCGGTGCTCGAGGTCGCTGCACCGCTTCACGTGCGGCGTGTACGCCCGCTGTAGCAGTGGGACGGATTTGTTCATGTCGTTAAACTGAACGACACCGGTGTGGCCGATCAGGACCATTGTGTCATGCACGTCTTCACGCTGCATCTGGAGCCGCATGTGGATCATTGGCTCGGAGCGCCAAAGTGACTGTTGCTCTACCATTAGAATTTAAAGTAAAAAATTGGCAATGAAGGCAACACTCGTGCCCTTTCCTTGAAAACAATCAAAAAACTGGTGACTCATCACACACCAAGGAGCTTCGACAGCTTCCGCAGCTTCGCCTCCACAGCACTGCCCTGCTTCATTATTTTTGCATAGAGATCAGATGCATCGTCCTTCTCCTGTGCGAGGACCTGGTCGGTGCGGCGATCGATACGACAGAAAATTCTGTCTTCTGAGGTGTGCTTGAAAAGCTTAGCCTCAAGGCTCTCTGGGCTGAGGCCGAACGAGGCGGCCATGGAAGTAAGCCGAACGCTCTGGTACGCCTCCAGGAACTGATTCAGTGCCCGGATCTCAATCTCTTCTGTAATGAAAGGCACTGCGTGTGCGATGAAGGCATTCATCGAGAGCTCGTCAGCGACGATGAGCAGCGCGCTAAAAATGTGGGTATACATGCACTCGTGGAAGGCCCGAAGCAGCCGGTTCGCGCTCGGGATCTGCTGGAGCATGGCGGTTATCTCGCTGTTCTGAATGACCTGCTTTTTGAGCGTGGGCCTGTCGAGCGTCACCAGCGCAAACACAACAGTGATCGAAATGAATGCTTTGTACGACATGAGCTCAGCGCTCCGGAAGGTCGCGACAGAGGCCAAGAGCGACTGCACAGCCCTGCTGTACTGCCCGGCGCGAATCAGGTTCAGCCCTTCGTAGACGCGAAGCCGGTTGCGCTGCTCCCAGTCGGTGTAATTCTCGAGAATTTGTGTGGCCTTGTCGATGAACTCTGAGATTATCGCTGCCTTCGCAAAGATAAACCCATAGCGCGCGCACAGGAAACAAATTTCGACCTTGAAAGCACCCCGGTGGTTCTCGCCGAGAAGCTTTTGTGCCATTTCGACCGCCTCGTCCGTGTTCATGTCATTGAACAGCGTTCTGAGATTCGCAAGCGCCTTTTCCTCTACCTCAGCGTCATCGATCTTGACAGATGACTCCTCGCCGTCAACTTGCATATTTTCATTCACAGGGGCGTCTTCGAACTGCAGATCAGCCTCGATATTAGCCTTCGCGCAAAAGGATGCGTACCATTTACGCATATTAAGCTTCACAGCGATAGATTGGATTTTTTCTATCAGACTGGACTTCTCAGCTTCAACGCTCGTCGCAAAGTAAATAAAGACACTCTGATGCAAGTCGATAATTGGATCGATTTCTTCTGTGACATTTTGCAACTTCACCTCTGTGTTCTCGCTCTCTGGTGCGGACATGAGTAGTTGAGAGATAAAGCAAAAGAAAGAAATTCGAACTCAACTGCTTCTTAACTTCAAAAGCTTGGGCTGCACGGCTAAATTCGGTTCAAAATTTTCGCCTCGTACATTCGCTTCAAATAGTAAATCTTGACAAATCCCTGTGTTGCCACGATAAATCTCGTCGACTGGGCCCCATTTTTCTTACGCATTCGTCTTTGGTACTCAATTTTTTCATCTTTTACTTCTGAATCGTCAAAATTTGTTTGGCCCTCCATGACACTGTCAAGGAAGCGGAATAGCATATTCTTGTATGCCTCAGGCTGGAAAACAAAAATGTTCTCCCAAGTAGCGAAAAGCTTCTTGTGGCGCGTCTGGAACGCCCGCAGAAACTCCCGCGCGGCGACGATAGCTACGATCGGGTGCATGTCCTCCATGAGGGAAAGCCACACCGACGACTCAATGCCCTGCGACGCCTCTGGGTGGCATATCACAAGAACGAGGAAAGCGTAGCGATGAAGCTGGATGTCATCGTGATCATCGACTTCCATGGTGTTCTCAGCAGCGTGCTGTTGCGACTGCAGTGAAAGTGTCCGGAAAATCGTGAAGAGAATGGGTAAGCTCACCTTCGCCAAGAGAGTTCGGTCAACTATAAAGTCGTTTGCGCAGAACTGCTCGATCAGCCCAATAAGGTTCAGATCCACATTTCGAAGGCTATGCCCGAAAGCCCCTGTAACAGTTCGAGGAGTCTTTGCGTTGCATTGCGGCGTCGGATATCCAATTTCACGCAGTATCAGGCTCGCCACTTCAAACATGAGCTTCATGTCCATTTCAGCAGAGTGAACATGGAAGTAATACGCCAGATTCACATTGAGGAGCACAAGTATTCTATCGTGGTGGCCTCGCCCATCCTCCTGCATGCACGAGAACAGCCGCCGCATTGTCTGAAAGTAAATTGAGCGAACGCCGGGGTACGCAGAGGTGCAGACCGAGTGCATCATGTCGTGAATTACTCGGAGATGGTCCGCGATCGGATCGACTCGGTCGAAGAAGACATCCGCCAAGGCGCTTGTTTTCAGCGTGCGCAGGCCGCCGTCACTCATAATGATAAGAACGCTCTTGCTGTCGAGGCGCTGTGGCAATATGTTAACGACACACCCAGCAGCGCTCGCGCACCGCCTTGCAAACGCGCATATGTGGTCACCGAGCAGCGACGCGCCCAGGCCACGCATTTCGGTTTGGTCACTATTTATTAAGTAAAGAATGACCGAGGCCACGTGCTTTGTGCTATTCGCATGCACTTGAAGCGTCCCGTAGCTCTGCATAAGCTCTTTTGCCATTCCTTGGCGCTTGACCTGACAAGATGCGATGCACTGCACAAAGGCACGCATGTGGTTCTCGAGGTTCTTTGATAGCAAGCCTGTTTGCCGATAGCAAAAGGACTTGAGGAGTGCAAGGGCACTGTTTGAAGGGTGTGCGAGCAGTGAATGTGTATGGAGCGGCACTTGAGCTCTGACAAAAAGCTCGAGCAAAAGACCGGCGTTATGGTTGTGAATAGTCGTATACAGTGCCTTTCGCCTCACACAGTAGCCATCAGCGCCTTCGAAGCGCGCGTGCTTCGTAAATGCCCAGAAAAGCTTACTGAATAGAGCAGCCGAGTGATCTGGCCGATTGCACCTCATGTAGGCCTTCAGGAGGAATTCCACGGGCAATTCTGATGAGTTTTCTAGTAAGCTTTGGTCAGCAGAGCTGGATAGCAGCCAGTCAATGACTGAGGTGTTGTGCCGACTGTGGACACTTGCATCTTCAAACATGCTGGAAAGGATCTGCGGATGGAGTGAAGCACCTTTAGGGAAGAAAACTAGAACAAACTTCCACGCGGCGTACCACAGAGAGTAGTACCGCCGGCGGTTGACAGCCATCATCCAGAGCACGCTGAGCCCGACACTAAGAATTCCCCGCGACACGCATTGCGCACGCAGATTTCGACGAATGGAAACGGCCAAGCTGATGTTCAATAAGATGTCAAAAATGGTGTGGCATCGACTGATTTGGGCACTGCTCAGAACCATCTCGAGGTGGGCGGATAGCTTGGACATGAAGTGTGTGACTACGAGGTGGTCGTGTGCACAATCTTCCAAAGCGTTAATGAAAGATCGGACATATGCCACGCTAATCTCGCTAGCCTTGGCACTCTCGCTCTCCTCCATAAGCTGAACGATAAGCGACTGCAGCACGATCTCGTAGTGGGCCCGCTGCTGGTAGTGGTTTGTTGTGATAGTCTGGTCGTAGGAAATGCGGACTGGCTTCGTCGGGCTTTTCTTTGCCAAATGATTGCCGGGACGAAAGGCAGAGAATAAGCCTGGATGTAGCCTGTTTATAATTCGTGACCCAATCGTATTTGTCACGACATCACGCTCAAAGGTCTGGCACTTCGTAAAGAAGCTCGAGGATGTCGACAGTGGGGTGCTGCTGCTCTCCTTTTTTGCTGAAAAATCACTTCCAATGTGTGGGATAGCGCACCTTCGAAATCCTTTCGATTCTGTCATGCGCTGCATATTCTGCAGAATGCATTCTTCTGGAGAGTCAGCATCAGCGCTCACTGGACGATTCAATTCTCGGACAAGTGTGGCTTTATCGAATGCGCAGGCCTCATTTTCTGAAAGAGCGCGTGAGCCCTCTACTGTCGTGAGTAAGGGGACAATCATCCGCCGCACGCGAAATATTTCAAAGTACACAACTCGAAGCCCAGGCATGCCCGAGTACGCTGCACAGCTCTTCTGCGCGGCTCTTCGGAAGAGCATCAGCTTCTGAAATCCCGTGGCAATTATTCGCAGGTATTGCTGCATGCGGTCGCACCAGCACAGTGCCTGCAGCAAGACTGCCCGCGATGGGCTGACGTACTGGAGAATGAGCGAGACCGTTCCCACGTACGCGTGCATGCTGCACATAATCCGCTGAATGAACATGGGCTCGCCCTGGGTGAAGGACTGCATGGCTTCCGAAGTGCACCGAATCAGGTGCGCGATGGACTGCGACTCCTGCCAGGGCGTGGCCTTGCAGACGCCCGATGCGCTCTCGAGGTGAATCGTTGTATTCGCTGCTTTCTGCACGAGATCGGCCAAGACAGCAGCGGTGCTCATGTGGTCAATGTACTCAGTCAGTGTCGTCACTGCCCTCTCCTGCGGCGTTTGCTTTTCTGTGAACGCTGCATGGGCTCGTGCCATGCCGCAGTGCAGTCGAATCACGTTGTGTAGGTGTCGGTGCAGTTTATGAAAAATATTCGACGAACTGTAGCCGTTATGGAGGTACTGGAACAGGGACTTTTTGAGCTGGCTCCGCGAGTGGGCGTCGCGCGTGCTATCAAATGAAATGCTGATGAGATTCTCGATTTCCGTTTCGTAATCCATTCAGACTCGTTCCATTTTCAAAGTAATACAAGACAAATGGCAAACAAATTTTTCTGTTTGTGTTGAAAAAATATTCAAACACTTTAATCATTGATGAATAAACTGCGCACAGTGCGACGCTCAATTACTGTCAGCATCGCACGCAT
The DNA here is from genome assembly GCA_964019655.1 of Perkinsela sp. pyNocScin1. Taxonomy (NCBI): domain Eukaryota; phylum Euglenozoa; class Kinetoplastea; order Prokinetoplastida; family Perkinselidae; genus Perkinsela; species Perkinsela sp. pyNocScin1. The sequence continues at coordinate 792,162 of CAXHTR010000008.1, forward strand.
CTGGGTCCAGGCACCGCGCTTCTTTCTTGACAGGAATAATGCGAGACGCTTCGTCGGCTGCAATAGCAAACTCATCCACCACTCGCTTCGCGGGTGGCTGGACGCTTTGTGGCGGCGAAATGAGGAGATCGGCGGGCTGCTCCGGCGGTATCTCCCGCGTGTCGGGCGCAGAAGGCACAGTAGCCGCACTATTCACCGTTTGCTTCTTTGGCGTTTGCTTCGCAAAGGCATCCGCCTGGCTCTCCTGCTGCAAGTGCTGCTCGATTCTGGCCTCCCACTCGTCCAAGATTGCGACTCTGCCCCTGCGGTCAGCCCGCGCGCCGCCACGCTGAGACGCGCCCTGCGACAGAGCATTCTCTCTCTCGTCTCCGGCAGATGTGCTGAAGCCAGATCGGCGGGCTTTCGTGGCTATCATCGAGAACAGCTTGCGGATTTTGTCGTCGAACAGCCACCGCTTGTACATGTTGAAGTTGGAGTCGGCGCAGACCTTGCCGACCACGCGGTCGCTCGCGTAGTTGAGCTCGCTGAGGCAGAATGTGATGTAGCGGGCCACTGTCAGGTCGAACGCAGTCGTTCTGCTGGCGCCGACCGCGGGGTAGCGGCTGCAGAGCTTGTCTATAATGCTCTCAGCCTGCTTGTCCTTCTCGATTTTCGAGAGAATGGGGCGCATGGCTTGCACAAACTTGCCCTCGCAGTCCTCGAAGTTCTTGCTCAGGTGAATGACGACGACAGGGAGCATATTGTACACAAAGTTCTTGTTCTTTGAGTGGAGCTCATGCAGAAAGCTCACGCCCATGCTCGCGATCGCCGGATCGTCGTCGGCGATGAGCGCGAGGAGGTAGGGTGTCATCTCTGGGATGCGCATCATGTCGTTCAGGGCCAAGTGCACGCAGATGGTGACAGCCGTGCACCGGGTGCGCGGCTCTGTCGACGGGTCAAGCAGGGCGGTGATGTGCTCCTGCGAGGGGTGCAGGTACGGCTGCACGACGTTCGGGTGCGCACAGAGGAGATCGCCGATGCCGATGAGGCAGTTCGTTCGGATCCACCAGTGCGGCGAGTGCCGGAGGACGGTGAACAGCATGCGGATGTTCTGGCGGCAGAAGGGCTCGCTGATAATCATGAACTTGTTGAGCGTCAGCGTCGTCGTCGTGCGCAAGTAGACATTGCTAAGAATTTCTGCCTCTTTCGCGGAAATCTCCTCATCCTGTGTCATCGTTACCTCGGATGTATCGGTCTGCAGGAAGTGACCGACCCACTTGATCAAAGAGTCGGCGTATCGCTGGGCGATGGCGCCATTCTCAAAAAGCGCGTCGCGCGCCTTCTCAGCGGCCTCGCGGACCTCTTCGCGCTTGAACTCTTTGCTGTCGAAGCCGAGCTCTCTGTTCATGGCATCTGTGCCCTCAGTGCGCTTCGGTGTTTTAGGCTTTGGAGCATTTACTGCGTTGTCACCCTTTTTCGCGAAGAGCGGCGGCGCGTCGTCACCACACTCGACCTTTGTCTGCGCGGCCCGCTCCCACTTGTCGATGTGCACAAACTGCTTCATGACGGCATGGCCAAGCGTAAATATGAATTGCGTTAGCACATTCTGAACGGCTTCCGTGTCAATGGTGTCGTCAGTCTCCTCCATGACCTCGTCTCCGTCTTCTTCAGGCATACTGAAAAGCTTCTTGCGGCAGGCGGCGGGGACCTCTTGCTTCACTCGGCTTTCCATCGTCTGCATAATAGTCTCGAGGATTTCATAGGAATTTTCACAGACTGAGCTAATGAGGCTTATGCCACTTTCTGCCATGATCATCCAGCCCTGGATGTGGTTCGTCGGCCGCACTATCTGCTGTGCGACGAGGCCAATGAGCGGATCGCTGTGCGGCAGCGGCGCGAAGGATTTATAGAGCGTCAGGCGCTCGATGCTCTCAAAGAGGTAGCTCGAGAGCAGGGAGTCGGCCGACCACCTGGGCAAAACTTCCTGAGCTATTTCAGGCATGCGGTCGCGGATGCTGCGGAGGTTCGCGTGCACAAGGATCGAGTACAGCTTCATTGCGTACCGGCGCTGGTGGAGGTCAGCATTTTCCACTATCTCTTCGTCTGTGAACTTGAGGTTCCCTGTTTCGGCTTCGCCGACCGAAATGCCCCACACCGTGCTCAGAATGTCGTCGGTGATGACGGCCTCGAGCGGCTTCTGGCTCGCGAGCTGCTTGCATATAGTCTCGACAGCGCCGATGATGCCGTCGTTGCACATCGCGAGCATTCGCATGAGGTTCCGAATGCAGGCGATGTTTCTATACAGGAGCGGAATATTCGTTTGCCGCCGGTAGTGCGTGAACATCATGTTGCAGAAGGCGCTGCGGATGGCGTCCTGCACTGCGATCTCATCGGAGTATATGAGCGGGAATATTTTGTAGGCGTCTTCGAGGGCGGTGTCCACGCGAAGCTCGTGGGCCCGGGAGATCAGGTCGATGGCCTCTGTGATGTCAGCGAGCACCCTGCTCTTGAGCATATTGAAGGCGGACTCGATGCCCTTGTGGAACATCTCAATGAAGCGAATTCCCATGGTGTAGTAGCGGAGCTTTTGCTTCTTCTCGTCGAGGGACGGCTCAGGCCCGCGCGAACGGCGAGGGGCTGGTTCTCCATCAATCACAGTGCTGCTGCCCTGCATGCCACTGAGCTCTGCCATCGAGCTGAAGCTCAGCCTCGAGTGCATCGGTGAGCCTGCGTCTTCAGAAGCGAGACCACCCTCGGGTGCATATGAGTCACGAGGCATGGCACTTCCCTCCTCAATGCTCCGCTGTACCTCGTCGTGCTTTGCCTTGATGCGCCGGAGGCTCAGGAACTTGCCCGTAAAACTATTGTTGGATATTGCGGTATTTATCAGATGGAACGCAGCTTTTCTCGTGTGGTTGTTGCGGTCTTCGAGGCGCAGAACGGCAGCCTCGAGAACCTTGAGCTGGTACGGCAAAGGCAGAATTTTACGCTCCCAGAGGTGCGAAAAGACCTTGACGCAGTGCGTTCGCACCACGAAGCTCACGTCCATGAGTCGCATGAAGAGCAGATTGAGTGTCTCCAAGTAAGACTCGCATGCTTCTTTGTATAGAACCGCATCCTGTGATGTGCCCTTCGACAGGCTTGCCTTGAGGCGGGTGAGCTTCGCGTGCTTGGCAATCGCGATCTGTTGGAGCGCCGAAACTATCGCTTTGCGGAGGTCATAGCTTTCACCGTACAGCAGAAGGGGCTTGAGTAGGTCGAAGTTGTGATGGATGATGGCGACGTGGTGCTCGCTCAGGTGCTCAAAGAAGACGACAAGGTTCTTGCAAGAATTGGCATCAATGTGCGCTTGGCACGCGAAGTATTCAATCTTCCAGTGCTTCTCGGTCGCAGCTTTGGGGACCGGCTGGTCTGTCTTAGGCTCGCTCTCAGCGGCTGATTCACCGCTCTCGCTTTCTTCCGCATCTGTTCCAGCACTATTCTGGGTTTCTGCCTCTGCAGTGTTGTTTGGCTCACCAGTCTCTTTAATTTCGACAATGGCCGGCTGGACACCACAGCACTCTGATATTGCTTCAAAGATTCCGCGCAAGAATCGTCTGTGCCATGAGCCAGCTGTTTCCGTGAGTGCATTTGACGAGACTGTGATCCCGGGCGTGTGTGAAAGCTCAGATCTCGCAGGTGTGCTTTCTGCTGGCGAGGAGGGGCTTGGCAGCGTCGTCCACTGGTCCTGGGTCATGAAATTTTCCTCGTGGCCGCGCTGGTGGCTTTCACGGTCGATCATGTGCACCGAAGCTGCAAGAAACTTAGCGATGAAGTCGTGCTTCATCATGAGCTCGCACAAGGGCGATATGATTTCGTCTCGAACGTCTGCTACCACGCTCTTGTGCCGAAAATAAGACTCGACAAGATCGGTTTTGATTTTTTTGTTTGGATCTGTCTCCTCTTTTGGTAGAGCGGTCCCCACGTCTGCATTCTCGGCTGCACTTTCTTCGATTTGCATGCGCTGCAGCTGGATGCGCGTGTCTTCCTTGATGTCGCTTTGCTGAACGAAGTGGTAGTTGAGTGCGAAGAGAAGCATGTGCATGACATGGCCGACGGCAGTAAATTCCCCACTGCGCGAGACACCTCCGTATTCGAAAAGATTATTCTTATTCGTAAGAAGCTTGAGAACCAGTGAATAGATAATTGTCAGGACACCTGCGTCAATTTCACCTCCTTCATGCTGCTGCGGAGTGTTCGAGCCCGAGCGTCGAGCCGGTGTTGTGAAGCTATCACTAGTAACCTGTTCCGGTGGACTCGTGTCGAAAGTTGCGCTTCTGCTCCAGATTGGCGATATGTCCGACGATAGGAGCTCCAGAAGCGAAGTGAGCGCTGCCTCCTTTGTGCTGAGATCTATAATGTCTGTAGATTCTGCATTTGCTTGCCCTCCGCGTGTGCGGCTTCGTGTTCGAGTGCTGACCTGGCTCTGTGATGCACTATCAGGGCGAGCGTTGCCGTCTTCAGTGGGTGCAGGGTCGCTCTCGATGAGCTGAATCACAGAGCTAATAAGGAAGCAATACATCTTCACGGCGCTCCGGGCAATGACGTGAAACTGGTTGTCAACCTCGGGGGCGGGTGATCGATCTGATGGGTCGGTGGCATTGGTTTGCCTCTTCGAAAGAATGTGTGCAATCTGCTTGCACAGCTTTTTGAGTAGCTGTGGGAGCTCGTTGCAGAGCAGAACTTTTGAGTCTCGGCCGAGTGAGCTCAGGAATTTAACATAGCTGTACAAGGTATCGAATTTGGACGAATGGAAAATTGCAATTGGGCCACTTCCTTTTGCAGAGCGACCAGAAGATCCCATCTCGTTAAAAATTGCTTGAAGCGTGCTGACCTGCTCGGGCTCTGACATATCTTGAACATTCATGATGCATTCCACAAAGTATCTTGATGGGCTATCTTTGTCTGGTGTTTTTTCAAGGTCCTCTAAATTTCGAGGGATAATGAATTCTGCCACTGACATTTTACAGATAATATAGGGATGATACATAAAATCGCAGTGATGTCAAAAAATCGAACTCTGTGCCAATATAGTGTTCTAGCTCTGAGGCTTAGGATCTTCAGGGCCTTTGAGTATATCTCGCTGCTTCAAATTTATAAACTCTTTGGCAATCTTCTGAATCGCTTCGCTCGAATCTGGCATCGGCAGATCGAAAAGGGTTTCGTGCATGCCATAAACATTCTGAAGCCTGTCTCGTGAGGAGCTCGAGCATAACCTATACTGAGTTATGAGAACCAGTGAGCTTTGAATCCCTCTTAACATTTATAGCGTAGTATATCATGAGTTCATCCAAAATAGAAACAGCTATCGAGATGTGAGCACAGAAAGTCTCTCACGGAATTCACAAAAGGTATAATTTCCTCTCAAATTGAATGAATTATGGACAAGCAAGATGATTTAAATGATTTTTTTGATGCACTAGGTTCTTACTATTGGGATTTTGATATTCTTTGAATGCATGAGGAAATTGATGTCGCTCGCTTTCAGCTCATACATGGATATCATCCCTTTCGATCTTGACCCCGGAGGTTTGCTGCGCCCTTCCAGATAAAATCTTTCTTTGAGGGGCGGTTGGCTCAAGCTCGGTCCGGAATCGTGCATCTTTTCAACGAGTCGCATGCCAAGAGTATGGCGACATGCTTCCCCAAGGCTATCGAATGTACAAAGACCGTTCGCATGGATCCCACGGTCTATATCTGCAGAGTTGCCATCGCCTTGATCGCAGAAATGTCCGCTTGTTTCTCTATCGCTCTTTTTTCTGGACGTCTTTCTGTATTTTTGTGGTCTCTTGGACACAAGGTACAATCTTGCATGCTCAAATCGTCTTCGTGCAAAAATTTGAAGGTAGCACAGTATAAGGGATCTGACTGGACTGAAAGGCTCTGTGCTTTTCTCTATTTCGACGAGCTTTTCAGGAAATTTGTGTGAAGCAGAGCTTTCTTTCGAATTTAAACCGTGCTCTGCGTAAATATTTCCATTCAAGAAGAGGAAGACACTATCAGAAGATGAATCGTGTACTTCTTGGAAACAATACTGAACCGACTCCCGAAGATTTTCCAAATATGAATCCGGAAAAAAGCTATACGGCAAAAATGATTGCGTAATCTGGCTTTTGAAGGAAGGAATCAATGATTTTCTCATTGAGCACTTCATTTGATTTATAGAGCTCAGGGCAGCCCTGACTAATTAGCTGACTAAAAATCATTGTGAATCAGTTTACAGTATTAAATCAAGTTCACTCATCAGCTATTCACAAACTTTTCTTGAAGAAACCCCCTTTGAGCTGACTGAACAAATTTGTGATTCAAAAGCTCGTGAGCACGAGGTCTTTTTGATGGCTCATGTGTAAGGCATTGGCTAAGAAAGTCCTTTAGCTCATATGAGGGTTCTCTACTCCACTGGACCTGAGCTAAGCCATCAACGATCTCATTGCTCAGATAGAAAGGATCTATTTCTTCCGTATTTACGAACGGATATCTTCCGAGAAAGCACTCAGCTATTGTGACTCCGATTGACCAAACATCAGAAGGAAACGAATATGGGTCTCCACGTAGTCTCTCTGGTGCCATGTAGAGATGAGATCCCACAGATGATACAGTATTCTGAAGAATCGAAGCGGTTACGTAAGTGCTTACTCCAAAATCTGATATTTTTGCGATGCAGTCGCTGGAGATCAAAATGTTGCTCGGCTTTATATCACGATGTACAATGCCACACTTTACAAGAAAAGACAATCCCGAAAGAAGATCACAGGCAACAACTCGCAAAGTACTTTCCGATAGCGGTCCAACGCGATTATAAAGCTCTTTGAGAGTACCATTCTTCATGTATTCCATCAGAATCATGAAATGCCCGTTTCTAAAGAACGCTTGATAGGACTGCACTAGATTCTTGTGAGGTGGTAATGAAATAATATTTCTTAGCTCCATAATGAATGTTTTTTTCATGGAATCGATACAGTCGCTTCCTGTGAATTGCTTTAGTGCATATATAACGTTTGATTCTACATGAAGAGCTTTGCGAACTTTGGCCTGAGATCCACGGCCTAATATAGGGCCTATTTTTAGGCTTTGGAAAGAGAAATCTTCCGTCGATTCGTGGCTACTTACGACCCCATCTTCCTTGATACGGATTTTTTCAACGACTGAGTTCCCTGGCATGTAGTGCGATTCCTCACATATTGGAAATTCTAATTGTAGCGTCATCGTATTGGTTATGAGCGATTCCTGACTTGTTCTTAGTACCTGAGGCTCCAGCGTCAGGCCTTCGGGCTTACTGCGCATCTGAATTCTAGATAAAAATCTGAAAATAGAAATCGTAATTAAACTGAGGGAAATGAAATGCTCGGCAATATGTGCATCAAAATAAAAATTTGGAAATACAGCAAACCTGTTCGAGAGTGTGTGAGCACAATATTGATTACGCGCTAGATAAATCTCTCGACCATACATGCCCTATGCGCACTCTGCATGGGTGCATTTATTCAGCGTACAGCAGGGGTTCTTAAAACTGGGAGCTTCACCCAAACTGGGTGATTCACCCAAAATGGGTGAAAATCAAAAAAAAGGGCTGCTTGCATTTGAGTCGCGGGTGAAATTGAAAAGTTTCACCCGGCAAATTACTAATACCACCCCTAAGAGCCCTGAAGGCGAGCCACTGTTTGCGAGTGCAAACGAAGGTGTCGGGTGAAAATGAAATCTTTCACCCAAAAGCCGGGTGAAACGAAAAAATTGTACAGAACCCCTCGCGTACAGCTATTTGAATTTACATACCGTATCACAATCGTCGAAAAGTATGCTAGTTGCTTATTTATCGTAACACCACAATGTCGGACCGAGAAGACAAACCGAGCGAAGTAAAAAGAGAAGCAGATGACCAGCAGATTGCCCTTCGTGTTGTGAACGGTGAAGGTGTCGAAGTATTTTTTAAGATTCGACGACAAGTTCCAATGGGAAAACTCATCGATGCGTACTGCAAAAAGCAGGGGCTAGATCGCAACAGCGTTCGCTTTTTGTATGATGGAAATGCTGTAGATCCGGATAAGACTCCTGAAGAGCTTGAAATGGAAGATGAGGATATTATAGATGCGATGCTTGAGCAAATAGGTGGGTTTTAGGTCCAAGAATAATTCAACTGTTTGTCTGATAAAACCCTGACCTTATTATTCGGAGTCTTGTAGCCATATGAAGTACAATGTAAAGTAATTCAAGATCAGGATGCGTAAAACCCAAGCGTGTGTTCACTGGTTTGTACCGAAAACTTATGAATGGAGAAGAGAAAAACCCTTAGAAGCTCCCGAGGATGCTTCGCTAGAAAAGTTTGTCAACTTTCTCAACAAGATAGAGAGCAGTTCGAACCATGAGGTGCCTATTTTTGATAAAACTATGCTTCGGGTTGCGAAAACGTCCGATGGGCTGCAATATCACATATTATCAAATATGCACGCACTTCAGATTTTTGAACTTTCAAAAAAAGAGCCCTGTTTAGTGCCTATAAATGAAATACCCGACCCCAGCCACTATAATGTAGATGATAGCTTATGGGATTCCATCAACAATGAAGTTAATCAAGCGAAACTCTGCAAAACTCTGGAGGACAACATCTCTCACGAAAGTATCATTTGTTATATTCAAAGCAATATACAGTCAATCAATGCATACAATGGTGATAATCCGAGTATCTTTTTCTCTCTCATGGTAAAGTTTATTGAGCTTGGAACCAGTTGCCAACATTTATCGGAGATCCTCGAGCATTCCAGCCCCTATGTTCAAGCATTGGCGATAGTCATTGCTCGGTACGTTCTGTCTCCGGAAAGTGTGGAGGGTCTATTTTCTCACTATCTCATGAAACATCAATCCGACGTAGATGCGTCTGCGCACAGCTTCCTGGAACCTAAAGTGAACATTTTGCAAGACAGCTCTATATCTATTCGAGATCTCATAGTGAAACTTTCTGGAGAGGATGAATTTCTTGAAGCGTGGTTTCCGATTTACTCCCCCATCGATCAAGATATATTAAAGACCAATATCCAGAGTGCGCTTGACGGCAGGCATCGTGTGCAAGATGACCATGGAAGCCCGTCATTGCCATACGGCTTCAATAATGCTCGGTCTTTCTTTGAATATATCGGCATGTTATCTCCTACAACTGATGTGCGAAAGTCAGAAACATCACAGAGAGATGGAGGACCTGCCATACCAAAATCACGCAGTGCAGAAGGCTCAGATACTCGTAAAAAGGTAGAAAATTCAAAGACTGATGATATGGACTTTGAAGAGCTTCCGTACTTGTAAAAAAAAGTGCCTTTGTCACCTCTTAAATTCGTGGGCAATGCGATTTTCTCTTTTTTGATTTATAAGTACCCCATGGCAGACGAGCCAGTTGATATCAAGAGAGAGCTCGATGAAGAGTGCCTCGCGAGTGAAAAGTGCCAAAAGAAGCTCTATGAATACGAGCAATGCCTTGAGCGCATCAAGACAGTCGACCCGATGAAGGAGCCTCACTGCTGGGGATGGTACTACGAAATCATCCACTGCGTCGACCACTGTGCACATCCAAAGCTATGGAAAAGCCTCAAATGAAGAGAAGCTTCACCATTTGCGCTGAGTGATAACTGATTTCGAGTAGACTGTACCCAAATCGCACCATAGTGATCAATTTTGCCTTTCGTACACTACAATGATTTGCCAGATCGGCCTTTACACTTCTTCATCCCTTTCATGATGAATTAAACCAATGCAACATTAATATACCTTGAATTGGCATGAAAACATCATTTTAATCTGAGTTCTGAAAATTACAGCGCAGTGTAGACGATATTCAGCTTCAACATCACAGTTTTATTCGCTTATCAATAGATATTGCGCTCGATTTTATGTGTTACAAATGATCCAGAAATCTGCTTTCCTGCTCAGTGTGAGCGGCCGCTTCCCGTTATATCACCCGAATGCGCTTCCGCTGACAAGCAAGCGAAAATGGTGGGGAAACTGGGGCTACAAGCGGTTTGCTTACAAGCCGCTCTACGTTGAAAAAATGGGAACGCATGCGAGTCCGCTCAGCGTGGACCGTGAGCTGCTTCAGTATTCCATGGAGTCCGGGGTCCGCCAGTGGGTCATGTACAGGCGTATACGCTGGGGCCCGACACGTGATCGAACACGCGAGGATCGACTGTTTTTCCTCCGCCGCCGTAGCCGCATGCTGAATCGTGCGTTTAACGGGTACATGCACTTTGAAATTCGGAAAACGCTGCAAGAACAGGCCAGCTTGGTCGACAAGTATGGCCAAGCTGCCGTGAACGCTGCGCTCGGCTCGGAGCTCTACAACCTCAAGTCAGCGCAGGCCAAGAACACGCTCAAAGGGCTCCAGGCCAAGATCTATGCCCCGCCAGTGGCCCGGCCAGTCATTAAACACGTCATTACCATGAAGCAGCGTATCAACGATAGGTTTAACCGACTTCATCGCTATGTTGCTTAGTAATCTCGCTGGGCAGTACGAACCGGTGTGTATTGAAGTGCCGACGGCTTGGCGCGTCGAATTTTTGTGTTTGTAATCATTGTGATTATCATTTTTGCCTGCTTCTCGCATCAATACACTTTCTTCTCACCCTTGATTATTACATGACATCAGGCAATGCCGACAGCGAGTTGTTCCTGGCTTTGTCTGGCGAGCTGAAGTGCGCAGTGTGCACAAACATCTACCGCGACGACCCCTACTCATTCGCATGCGGCCACACGCTCTGTAGCGACTGCATGGAAGAGAGCGTTGAGCGGATGGGCGTGTGCCCCTTTTGCCGGGCGAAGATAAGCAAGCGATCCGCCTTTCGGGTCCCCATGCTCGGCAAGCTTGCGAAGATCATTCGTGACGAGGCTTTCAAATGTAAATGGACAGAGCTGGCCACCCAGTTCGGGTACACGCAGTAGTGTCGATAGTAGTTGTGTGTATTTATAAAATTCTCTATCGAAGTTTTGGCTCCTGCATCTATTTTGACTATTTGTTCGCATATCACACAATGGACGCTAATGTTCTGTATCTATGGGAAACGATTCTTGACGGAACGATGTGTGACCTGGCACGGCGGCTCCTGATGCGCGCGCTCCGGACCATGGCCGAAACGCTGTACCCGGGCATATCCGCCTTTCATTTTCTCGACTGTGTCCCGATTCGAGGCGCCCTGGGGCAGCCGCTCCTCGACATTTACATGTCGCAGACAGACTTGCCCGCTGCGCTGCTCCAGGGCCTCACGCTCACGCTTTCCCAGGTCGCGCTTCTGGCTTACATCTCCGTTGTCCACGGCTTCAAGTCGACCAGCTTCTTGAAAACTGTATCGGGCTGCTTCACGGAGCTCATTCAAAAGCTGCGCATCGCCCGCCTCGACGAGGCCTACTGGATTGTCCATTACCTCGGCGACTCGTATATTGCTCGCTTCATGCGGCTCGTCATCTTCGGCAGCGTCGACAACCCGAGCGAAGCCGTGGTCAGGGACCACCAGCGCTCGCTGCGCACAAAGGACATGGTCTTCCTCGAGCTCCTCCGCCAGGTCCCCAAGACCATCGCTGACATTGTGCATTTGGTGCGAAAGTACCGCTACTACAACGCAGACGAGAGCAGCCTACTCATCGCCGCTTATATTACTATGCTCGAGAAATTTCTGTATGTGGGGGGCCTTCTCCTCGGCGGCGTGTTCAGCCCCCGGGGCGCCGACCGCAAGGCGCTGTACGACCGCTCGCACGACATCGCCTACGTTGTGCACAACATCGGGTACTTTGTGTGGTCCACGCTCGCGCGCTACGCCCTGCGGTCCTACTTTGCGGGAGACAGGGTCGCGCCGCACGAGCTCATCGGCGAAGAGTTCTTTCTGCAGCATGCCGCGACGCTCTCCTACGACGAAGCCAAAAAAATGCGCGACTCGCTCAAATCGCGAATGTACCAGAACGTCGACGGTGAGATGATCGGTGTCTACATCAGCGGCAAGCGGCTCGACTACTCCAACGAGACAATCGAGTACCTCCTCGACAAGCTTATACTGCGCATGGAGAACCGCCGGCGGTGGACCCGCGCGCTGTTCCGCTCGAGCGTCGTCACGAAGCCGGCGGAGGACACCTGCTGCATCTGCCTCGAGAAGTACGCGGCGAACGACGCCGTCATCGTTCTGCCGTGCGGGCACAAGTTCCACGACGGGGAGCTCCTCGAGTGGCTCGAGAAGAACAGCGAGTGCCCGATGTGCCGCCGCAAGACGGTCGCGCGGTTCCTGCCGTACCGCAAGGTCCTCGCGCACATGCTGCTGATGGTCCCGTCGGTCTTCCCGCTCGTGCGCATACGCCGCGCGGACTCCCTGCTGTTCCCTAGGTACTTTATGCTCCTCCTCGTGTGAATGCATTTTTCCAAATTGTTTTTGATAAAATTTTCTAGTTTCTAATATTTCCGATAAAACATTCAGCTTCTCAATTACTGATGCCGTAATGAGTAAAAAGTCGCTGAACGTTGCGCTCGTCGGGCTCTCGACGCTCGGCCACTCCATCGCGCGGAACATCGCGTTCAAGTCGCGCGCCGCGGTCTACCTCCAGCTCTACAACCCCTCGAACACGCGCAAGATGCGCACCGTGTGCGACGCCATCTGGGAGGACGGGGCCCAGTGCGCCATCCGCATGCACACTGACAAGCGCACGCTCCTCAAGTGGAGCGACGTCGTCATCTTCGCGACGCCGGCCGCGCTCACGGGCGACCTGTTGACGCTTTCCGCGAAATCGGGTGAACACCAGCTGCCGAGCACCGCCGACCTGTCCGTGTCCATGGTGGACGGTGTCCGCCCGGGCCAGATTTTCATCGACCACAGCGCGAACGATACGGCGGCTGCCAAGGAGGTCGCTGCCGCCATCGCCGCGCGCGGGGGCACCTACCTCGACGTGCCGTACAACGGCAACGCCGCGCAGGCGAAGCAGGGCACGCTGACGCTCATGGCCGGCGGCCCGCTCGAGACTTTTAACAAGGTCCTCCCGCTGCTGCGCCTCTACGCGGAGTCCATCACGCACCTCGGCGACGTCGGCGCGGGCGTCACTGCCAAGATGATTCTGCAGCAGCTCGTCGCGCTCCACTCGATCGCCGCGGCCGAGGCGATGACTGTCGCGCACCACGCGGCCATCGACGAGTCGAAGCTCCTGTCGCTGCTCGACGCCTCGTGGGCGAGCTCTGTCATGCTCCGCCGCGACGCGCCGCTCATGGAGAAACTCCTGCGCAACCCCGACGACGCCCCGCCCGAGGGCGCCTTCTGCATCAAGCACGTCTACGAGGACCTCAAGATGCTCGTGACGAGCGATTCGCTGCGTCAGAACTTACGAGCAAAGGGCAAGGAGGACCTGCAGCTCCCGTTTACGAGCACTGCTTTTGATATTTTGGAGCAGGTCGTCGACGCTGGCATGGGTCAGTGCGAGATGGCCGCGCTCGTGCACTTCCTCGGGCTCCAGAAGCAGGCGCCGGTGGCCCCAAGCGTCGAGGCCGCGAAGGAGGAGTCGCGGGACAAAGAGCCTTTTTGGAAGCAGTACGCGAGAAAGTTTGAGCGCGAGCAGGAAAGTAAGAAGTTTGTCATGTACACAAAGAAGGAGCGCCAGCGCGCGCAGAAGGTGGCGAGCAAGCTTGCTGATCAGCAGTGGAACCGCGGGAAGAAGGAGGCGTACTGAGTATTTTGTAAGTGATGGAGGGCTTTTGCTCTTGTATCCCTTTAATTTCAAAAATAAAAATGTTTTCATTATGTTTTTGCTTTAAGTAATTATGCCCACTGACGACATTGACGCACTGCTCGCCAAGAGCATTTTAGCCGACCCGTCGTTCGCGACCCGCAAGTACGCGCCCTGCGAGGCCGAGGAGCGCAAGCGCAAGAAGGAGCAGCGCCGCGAGCGGGCGAGCCACCTCGAGGGGTGGTACAACATGCGGCGCGTGAACCCGCGGCGCGACGCGGGCCTCAAAAAGGACCTCGAGCTCCTGCAGTACCGCAATTTCGTCGTTGATGAGCGCGCGTACCGCCGCCCGGACAAGGACGCGCTGCCCAAGTTCGCGGAGCTCGGGACGGTCGTGCGCGATGATCTCATTGACACGCGCAACCTGCCGCGGTGGAAGGAGGGCAAGTCGCTCTTCGACGAGTGGATGAAGGAGGATGGCCTGCGGTCTGTGTCGAACAAACTGAGCAGTAAAGACATTATTGATGTGGGCTCGTCCGCGCTCAGCCAGCAGGCGGCGCCGCGGAACCTGAGCGCCGTCATCCCGGCCAAGTACCCCAAGGACGCCCCGAAGAAGAAGAAAAAGGTGAGCAAGCGGAAACTACGGGCGGACGACGAGTAAAGTGTCCGAGAGAGGTATGGGCTGGCCAAACTAAGTGTTTTGTGCGTGATTCACAGATTTTTATTTTCTCATCAAATTTTTTTCTTTGGATTAGAATTCCAAATGGATCAGCTCCGATCAATGAAGTTCATGCGCCGCCGCGAGGGCGAGAAGAGCATCGTGCGCGACATCGCGCGCCTGCACGCCTCGCGGCAGGCCGACGCCGACGTGCCCATCCCGGAGGGCTTCCAGCCGCTCATGCCGATGGAGACAGACACTTTGAAGCGCGACCGCTCTGGCGACGGTGACGCGGATGATAAAGCCAAAGCTAGAGACACCAAAGATGGCACCACCAGCGGCCCCTGCATCGAAATCAAGGTGCAGCCGGATGGCAAGTCGCCGGCGGTGCGGAAGGTGCGGGTCTCCTTCGAGCGGTCGTTCGACGCGAAGCTGCACAGCGAGGGCAGAAAAAAGTTTACCCATGCGAAAGATGGGAAGAAGGAGTAGATAGGGGAGGTAGTCAGGTCAATTTGATCATATGTCGTGTCATTTCGATTTTCTGGCCAGCGCAACGCGGATTTGATTGATTCCTTCAGATTCCTTCTGAATATCAATCATTCTTCAGTGGCACGAACCCTACCTTCCTTCTCTCGAAAATTCCATTTTCACCTTCACCTATGCCCAAATTTTCTCTCACTCTTTCTCTCTCACTCTTCATACAGAATGAGCTTACACGCTGAGCGCGTCTGGGCGAACGCCATCGACGCGACGAGCCACCTCGACATGCCCGGCGACCCGCCAAAGGTCTCCATCGCGCCCGACCACAAGATGCCAAACACCATCTACGCCCAGATCAACAAGGAGGACCACACCATCGCGAACTTGCTGCGCAGCAAGCTCAACGAGGACAGCAAGGTCGTGTTCGCGGCGTACCAGATCCCGCACCCGACGGAGCCCGTCATCCAGATGAAGATCCAGACCGTCGCGCCGGACGTCTACGGCGCGAGCGAGAACCTCGGCGACTCCGTCGAGGAGCCCAAGAACGCGCTCTGGCGCGCGACCCGCAGGGCGCTCGAGGACGTCGACGAGTTCGACGCGCTGTTCAAGGCCGCGTGCGAGTCCCAGTGAATAAGTGGCAGTGGGTGAGTTTTTTTGGAATTAAATAAACTTTCCATTCTTTTCAATTTTCAAAAAATTTACGTGAAATGCCCCGACCGATCGCCCCGCCACCGCCAGAGGACTTCCACATGAAGAAGAAGGGCTTCAAGTGCGACCGCGTGCAGCGCTACCGCGACAAGCAGACGGCCAAGCGCAACGGCAAGGTCAAGCAGCGGGTGCAGCCCGAGTGTGTGAAGGAGATCAAGTTCGACACGCGGGACCGCACGGCGTTCCTCGCGACGTTCCGCAACAGCAAGGAGAAGCGGCGGGCGAAGGCCACCGAGCAGAAGAAGAAGGCGCTGAAGCGCAAGAACAAGACGCAGCGGCAGGACCTCCGCGAGACGGCGCGGCAGACGTACAACATGAGCATGCACGTGCCGATCAACCCGGATTTCACGCTGACCCTGCCGGGCGTGGAGCGCGGCGCGGCGCTGCGGCGGGCTGACGGAACGGCGGCGACGGACAAGGCACAGGCGAAGACTGTTGTGTACAGCAACAACGCGGTGGTCACCACGACGCCCTTTCAGTTGCCGAGAAACGGGCCAATTTCGCAATGAGAAATGGGTGATGGGGGAAGTCGGACAGAGAGTTCTGCCTCTGGAAGTCGAGTGAGATCATCAAATTCGTGGGAATGCAATGTCGATGCTGCCCGTTGATGGAGGTTTTCGTTGCTTCTGATGTAGTTTCTTGAGCGAAGAGATATTTCATACTTTTTTCGTTTTTCATGCACGAATGATGAGTGGGTGCGTTGATCTCGATGGCATAGATAGGCGGCAGCGCGATATGAAGTGATATCAATTGTTCCACTGTGATCCATCAGTAGGTTAGAAAGCCTTCTGTCACAAGCATTGAGCGTACAGATAGAGAAACTTTGTCCAGCACAGGAGGATTTGGGGAATAAAAGTTCAGGCAATGTCGATGCAATAATCAATGGGTACCGCTCGAAAGCAGTGTCTCATTAAGGACGCAGTTTGTCATCATGTGGGAAGGGAAAGTATTGAAAAGTTGTGTCTCTCTGGAAATTGATTCACGAGCATGAACGTGACATCAGCCGTCACGGCTCAAGTTGTTAAGAATGAATTTTCAAAAATTTTGACCTATGCATGCGTTGGGGTGGCCGTGCGTAAAGAGGCTCCTTTGTACTCTCTAACACAATCTTTACAAAAAGTAACCTGTCTAATGGAAAGTAAAATTTGTAAACTTTGGTACAATGACGAAGCACATGGATGTCGACCAGCGCATTGTCATCAAAAAGCGCCGGGTCGATCAGCATTGGTCTTACCGCAAAAGAGGAGAAGCCGTAGGCGTGTCACATTCGGCCGTGCGGGAAGAAATAGAGAAGAATACACCCCCTGAACGGCCTGATTTGTACGACCCGCGCGCTCAGGCTCGATATATGCGGCTACGCGCGGAACGGAATTGCATTTTCAACCGGGCGATCTGCGCTGAAATCGAGCGACGCATCAACGCGAGAGAAAAGGTGGACTCCATCGTCATCAGCATGAGCCGTATGAGGCCCCCGATGAAAGGCGGGCGAAGCACCATATACAGCTACGTGAAAATCGACAAGGAGATTGGAGATAGACTGTACAGGAAGCTCCGTATGTACAAATTTGTTCGCCGTCAGGGCCTACGACGACGTGGTGCATTTCGTAACCGCATTCGCGATGCTGTTTGCATCACACGGCGCCCCAAGCACATCCTGAGACGCAAGCGGTATGGAGACCTCGAGGTCGGCCTCATGGCGGGAAGGCGTGGCTCCGGATATCTCCTCGTCGTCATCGAGCGTAAGTCACGCTGAGGATGGGTCGCAAAGATGCCGGATAAGAACCCGAAGCGTGTTCGGCGCTTGCTTGTCAAGATGCTCCTGGGCTATAAGGTCAAGACGATGACCTATGACCGAGGCATGGAATTGAAGTACCATGACTGGGTTAACGCCCGTCTCGGCTGCAAGTCCTACTTCTGCCGCCCGCGCTGCACGGCCGACAAAGGCAGCGTAGAGCGCTGAATTCGTCGTTTGCGCGAAGTTTATCCCAAGGGGGCAGCCTAGAGGCTGTCACATATGTCAAGAGCTAGGCATACGCAAAAAGGCACTCAACAATGAGCTAAATACCGACCGTTCTCCGGGAAGGAGTACTGTGCCGCTGTCGCACAGAAGAAAACTGATGAGCGCATAAAAGCTGGTTACGAAAAAAGCGGAGCAGCCCGAACGTGCCCGGTACGCACGAAAAATCCCGAGCTTTACGAAGAAATTCGTCGCCGCGTTCGGGACAAGGAGAAGACAGCTGACATTGTCCGAAAATTGACAGTGGAGTGCGAAGAGATCACCATCAGAAAGATACGAACAGTACAAGATTTTGTCGAAGAAAATCACTGAAAGCACGCGCACAGACAGGCAGACACACACAGACTTTATTTCAGATTAGCGCACAAGCTTGCATCGATAGCACTCCCACGCAAAAAAATAATAATGCTATAATGTAGGGGTCCCAGAGCCCGAAAAAGTATAGCGTTGGAGATGTCACAGGGCCTGCACACTGGGAAATTTCTGATGATTTTTCTAGCTAGTAAAATGTAAGCAAGGGCCTCCTTTTCGTAGCAAAAGGGAGCCGTTACCATGTCCGAGAGGTCAGCACAGAGAAGCACAGCATGCGCACCACACTGGATATAATCCGCCCACAAACTCACCTAGCATGGCTGTCCACTGCCCCTCAGTGAGACTTTTAGCATACGATTATACAGTTCGATTGTGCTTTTGGGTAAAAATAACGTTTTGAGAAGCTTGACGAAGCTTTTTTGCGCTTGGCAAACTGGGGCCGCAGAAGGGCGGATGCAGTAGAAGTACGGTGACGTGCCCATGGTACGTGTCTCACTCGAGACATGCCTTCGGTGTATTTCAAGAATACGGAACCACTCAGGCACTTTTTTAGATCTGCAGTACCAGAGCCCAAAAAAGTAAAGCATTGGAGGTGTCACAGGGCCTGTACACTGGGAATTTTTTTATGATTTTTCTAGCAAGTAAAATGTAAGCATGGGTCTCCTATTCGTAGTTCAAGGGATCTACGAGATTTGACGAGAGACCACCCGGAGCTCACCATCGGAAAGTGCCGATGGGCCGCGTTCGCTTGACTCCGATGGGTTTTATCAAGTGTGCTTTTTACATCTTTGACAGCTTGTCCTAGCACAGCTTCCCCTACAGCGACATCCATCTCCAACAGCGATGAGAAGATTACTCGTCAGTCTATTGCATCATGATTACTGAAATCTGCCCCTGAAAGATGACCTCCTGCGACATCCCCTACCGCACTGGAAAAATGCTTTCTAATACTGTCTTCATTTCCCCTACAGTGTTAGTTGCTCGAAGCCGCGAATCCCCTGTGAAGCGAAGTAGGGCAGAAAGTGATGCAGAGGAGTCCAACCGTCGTGTTGCTGTCGTCATCGGCCGTGCAGTTTCGGTTGATGGAAGCCGCAACCTCCGGTCAAGCGAAACAGGGCAAAAAGCGATGAACCTTCCAAGAAAGATTGGAATGACGACTTCCATGTCTTCGGAATGGTAAATATGCCTCTCAATGGTGAAGACAGGCCGTACTGCACGGTTTGTTTGAAGAAGAGGCCGCTGGCAAACGAATCCCTCAAAGATTATCATCTGAGAGCACATGCATGAACTCACATGTCCGAAAAGGATAAAGCCAAAGGAGTTCTGGATTATAATTATCTAAAACGTGAGGTAGCTGCATACCAAGCACGAGACACCGCTAAATAAAAGTTCCGAAGCAAAAAGCTAAAGGATTTGCTCGCAAGGTATTTAACTGCATTGACAGTGTCATATAACAAGCTTCCTCACGTTGCAGCAGAGAACTTTATGTTCAGGCTGACTTGATACAAGAGGTAAGACAATCACAATTTCCTATAAGCATCCAGCCAGACGAGGCTACGGACGTCGCAGGTTAAATGTCACGTTGTTGCGCACGTCAGATAGATCCATAAGACGAAGAAAGGCTTTGTAATGAAGGAAGATTTTCTTTTTAGCACTGATGAGCTTTTTCATACACACACAGTCCGAATGTGTCTCGCCGTACAGCCCTGAGCGCAGCCCCAAGGTGTATTTCTGCACCTCCTTTGATGGCTCGAAATTGTTTCGAGCAGTCGTACGCTATCACTGCCACAAGGAAATCTTTTCGGACGGTTCAAGAAGCCCATGTTGTCCACCACTGATCCACCGCTAATACCCATCGAAGAGCAGGGCAATAGTTTAGACGCTCAAAGCGAGTTTCCAAATCCTGAAGTCGAGCCTAAGCAGCCCGAGAGCAGGGTTGAAGAGCTAGAGCTAGAGCAAGAGCTTCTGCAATGACTACGTAAAGTTCAAGAGTTGGAAAGTGAGATAAATCGATCTATGACCAGAGTCCGTGATTCATTTTGTGAAATCAGACCAGCATAGAGGGGGGAACTCTGGCACTCTTTGAACCGAACGACTGGAGCAACAGACCTTACCCATTAAGTGACTCTGATACAGAAAGCTCTTTGGGCGACGTTGTTGAAATTCCAGACGTTATTGAGATAACGGCTGGAGATTCAAATCAAAATGTTGGGGCTCAGACGCGAAGGCCTGCAAATAAAGTTCCTTTTTAACTTCTCGCGATCTCAGAGGCAAATCAGAAGCTAATTGGCCAGGTTATCGTACCTGTGGCAAGATCGTAGATCAAGCCCAAACCGAAGCGACATTGGCACGATGACATGTCCTGCAAAGGGTATCTTCATGGCAAGGACTTGGATGGCTTCGACAGGCCAGTGTGCGCATTTTGCGATACGGCACTCGCCAATTCATCTTTTGCATTCCCAAGCATTTAGATGATCATATGCAGACACACATGAAGTTGAACAATTTCACTGCGGAAAATGTCATAGAGAGGATGAATACCATTCGCAACCGTCGGAGCATTGACGAGGTGTTCGTTCATTTTGACGAAAACTTAGAATATTTGAAGCTTATGACGGCGAATAGACTTTGCCTAAGTAGGAAGCCTTACGTTGCCGCCGAGAATTTTTTGTTTCCATGGGGCAAAGATCTTTTGAAAGCTTTAAAGTGTGATCCGTCGATCATTGACGCCGTTGCCAAAAGCGCGAAAACAATGAAGACTTCGACGGTGCAAATTCAGGATCATTTGAAAGAAAAGCTTATTCGTGAGATAAAATCATCCCCATTTCCAGTCCATATTCAGGTCGATGACTCGACCGATATCACAAAGCAGTGCAATGTTGTTGTGCACGTGAGATTTATGCATAAGAAGGGAAATACTTTTGAAGCTGTCGATCATCATCTTTTCGGAAATGCCTTGCTCGCTACTGGAAGTTCCCGGGCGGTAAAATTGATCGTGAAGTGCTCAGTTCACAAGACGGATGCGAATCATCGAAGAGCACACCGCTGGCTATACCTGCTGCTCTGTGGACAGCTACTGACCAGCGATGAAAACCTTTCTCAGTTTTCGGTCTCGATTATTTGCTCACGTGGAGCTAAACACATCTTTGTTTTGTGTTTGTGCATGCGCCTGGTCAGAAGTCAAAAGATATGAATCGCCCGAAACAGTCCCCCAAAAAAAAGTGGAACCCAGACTTCCGGAAGAGTGGACTCGTCAAAGATCCTAAGGATGGAGTTGACATACCATTTTGTGTTCTTTGCAGGAAAGTAAAAGCCAACTCTTCTCTTTGGCCAGCATCATACAGTGGAGCACGCAATGACACATGTGCGTAAGATCGGATTCAATCTCTTTGGGATTCAAGTGAGCAACGATACGATGCAGAGAGTCTGTGCTGATCTGGCGAAGTGTTTGGGCAGTGACCCGCACCTTTGCGACATAGACACTGCAATTTGAAAGCATGCATCGCCATACAGCCCTGAGCGCAGCCCCAAGGTACGCTTCTGCGCGTGATCTGGTGGCTCGAGAAAGTTTCGAGCACTTTCCTCGACTGGCGGTCAGCGTGCATCTGTTCCCTATCGTACGCGGGGCACCGTGCACCGACGAGAGAGTAGATAGAGACTATAAATACCACTATTGAAAGCATAGACAATGAGCAAACGCCTAGTAAGGACATTACTGAAAGTTCCAACTCTGCGACAGCCAATGCACAGGCAACACCACGAAGGAACACTCCATCTAAGGGTCTATCTACGATGCCCGCACATAGCTTGGACCTTACTTCCGTGAAATCGTTTCGCCCTTCTTTGAGGATAGCTTTTGGAAAGCTCCCTGGTCCCCGAAAGCTCTCTTTTCCGGAAGGACCCAAGCCTGGACACACCAAGCCGGCACCGCAGCGTCCAGTAATTCGATTTGCATCGAAGAAGAACTTTTCGCGAACACTCCACGAACACTGCACGCGGAAATCAGCAGCTCCGCTGATCCCAGCCCCGGGGCTACAAGAGCAAGAAGATGGCCGGCCCGAAAG
Source organism: Perkinsela sp. pyNocScin1 (assembly GCA_964019655.1). Lineage (NCBI taxonomy): Eukaryota > Euglenozoa > Kinetoplastea > Prokinetoplastida > Perkinselidae > Perkinsela > Perkinsela sp. pyNocScin1. The sequence goes on from CAXHTR010000008.1 coordinate 814,090, forward strand.
TGATAATGCGGGCAGTGGAAGCGCAGAGGATGGCCGGCCCGAAAGTGATGATGTGGGCGGTGGAAGCGCAGAGGATGGCCGGCCCGAAAGTGATGATGTGGGCGGTGGAAGCGCAGAGGATGGCCAGCCCGAAAGTGATGATGCGGGCGGTGGAAGCGCAGAGGATGGCCAGCCCGAAAGTGATGATGCGGGCGCGGAGGAGGGGGGCGATGACAATGAGGCTGCTTTGGACCCCTCGATACTCGAGGTGCGCAACGAGGGAGACGAAATTACTGAGGACATGTACGAGCCAGTGAAAGAGACGGAGGAAGAGCGATTGAAACTCTCATTTTTCATGCTCTCGAGCACAAGAAGCAGGACAGACATAAGAAATTCGGCGATTATGTGAGGGGTGAGATTTGTATTGGCATGACTTGATTTCTCACTAATTGCCCTGCAGAAGAGCTCGGGGGACGAATTAAAGTGTGCTTGGGGCTCTGCAGATCGGCAAAAACGTACAGAAGAAAAGCCAAAACAGTTATGTAAGCTCCATCCGTCTCGAGCGATGAAAAACTGCGAGAATCTTTTAAAGAAGCTGCGAAGGATAGAGGATTGCGATTATGACTAGCCCTCGTTTGTCGATCTTAGAGTAATGCACGTGCACGCAGAATAGCATGCATTATGGTCGATGAGCAAGATTAGAAGCCCAGAGAGTACAGCCCTGAATTGAAGCCCATAGGAGCGCTAAAGCGCAGTGCACGAGTCAGGCAAGGCAAACCCCAAAACCCAGAAGCACTTGTCTGAAAATTAATGCCCCTTAATCTGCGCTTACCCCTGTAGGCCCGCAAAGCAAGGGTCTCTTACACGAGAACCCTTGTCTGCATCAGGCTGACTTCTCCTGCACCTTTTCAAAAATGCCACTGCGTTGGCAGTTACGTGAGATCGAGTGCGAAGGCCTTAACTATGAAGGACCTTCTCAACTCTGTTACGCTGCACTTCTCTCTTGCTTTCTCTTTTCATGAAAATATTTTTGCCACATGCCCTAGCCCAAGCCTGCATTTTTGTTGGAAGATACGTGAGATCAATTGTTGGCAGCCTTCTGCGTGCTGCCTGCTCACCGACGCCCTTAAAACACGCGAGTGATCGAACCCTTGTGGAGCGAGGCTGTGAAGAGAGCTGGACGACGCCTTCATAGAATGTGGCCGAATATGATACGGCGCAAGCACATGCCCACAGTGAGCTCTCGGCACTAAATTTTTTGTTGGAAGATACGTGAGATCAATTAATGGCAGCCCCACGAGCTGCCCGCCCACCTTGGCACGCCTGCGCCCAAAGCTTCTATCAGCCACTGGGACGCTACGCGCAGAAAACTCGCAGGCTATGCTTAGCTTCTTCAATTCTTCACACATCTGCATTCCTTTCGACTGTCTAGTTGTTCCTTGGATTTTTTGTTGGAAGATACGTGAGATCAAGCGCTGACAGTCTTACGCTGTCAGCATCCAGCGTCCACGCTCGCTGTGTCCACAGCGATGCAGACGGTCGGTCCAGCCAATGGCATGCCATGCGCTCGTTTTTGGTGTACATTGCTTGAGCCTTGCAGCGCACGTTTTGTCCAAGGGACTGGAAAAACACAAGACTTTCTCTCGATGTTTGTGAACAAAATTAAGAAAAGTCACAGGTCGGATGAGTGCCGGATGAGACGACTGATACGGCAGTTCGGAGCCATCTTGTTGTGCACGTGCGTTATGTACACGAAGAAAATGGACAGTTTATCCTCAGGGACGACTTTTTATTTTCCTCGGAGCTTCCAAGCACCAGCAACGCACCTGATATTTACAATAGGAGGCTACAACGAGGGTTAGGCGAGTTAGCAAGAGTTTGGACAATGTACAGTGTGCACTGCATTGTCTGAACCTTGCAGCTCAAGAGTTGTGTGGAGACCTTGAGAAAACACGGGACTATCTTTCGAAATTCGTCAACAAAATGAGAAATTGCCAAAAGTTGTACACAGCCTTCTCTGAATTCTGCATAAAGCGAAACGAGCCGTTTGACAACTCAGATTTCTCTTGCATGATTCGTTGGCTCTCGAACGGGGAACTCTTGACTTGGATATTTGTTCTTCGCAAAGCGATATTATCTTTCGCCAAAAGCGGAGGAGCCTCAAAGAATACGTTGCGAAATTTCGAGATCCGGTTGATTCGAGATTCAACGAGCTTTCATGGTGGATATCTTCGCTTATTTTGACTTTCTTCAAAGTCAACTATTTTCGGCAAAAAAAGGCAGAGGCTCGTCGCTCGACCGAGACGTCCTATTAGGGAAAAGACCCCGATATATGCACACGTAAGCGCCTTGAGTTTTGCATAAAGCAGAATGAGCTCAGCGAACATAACGTGTTTGTGGATGAGGTTCTGATGACCACTCGAGATATGAAGGAGTAACAGTTGTGCCATCCGAACCTCTTTCTGGATGCGATACGGAACCCTCGGTATCCTGCGACCTGCCACATCTTTAGCGCGCTCGGCCTTTTGGCTTTCGATTTCGATCTTAACCGTGGCAAGCCCGAAGCCGAAAAATTCAAACTCACGATCGTTCACGATGGGACTCCTGTTTATTTCCAGAAGTGATTGGGCCACCTGCTATTGATTGGGCCTTGGTTGAAAGCTACCGTAAAAATTGCCCACTTACAGCCCAGAACTCAACCCTATCGAGAACTACTGTAGAATCGCTAAGCGCAGTCTCCATGACGATCTTTGCACAGACCAAAATAATGCTGAGGCTCTAGTAGAACGATTAATCGAGCGTGTGAATAAACTGATATTCACATGACAGCTGAATCTTTTTTCTAAAATTCTGGTAACCATTCCATCGATTTCCCGCTCTGTTTTGTCAAATCAACAGTCCCGCTGAAAACTTGCCCGACACTGTCGGGCGCTCGCCTCGGGCCACACAGGGTAGCCCTCGGCCGCATCAGAGATGCGATGCCACCCGCGCACAGGCATTCCCGTGCGCGAGTAGCTCGAGAAGATAGTGAGACCTAGCGAGAAAGCGCTCGAGCGCTCTCTATTATTTTTCGCCCAGGCTGGGCGAGGCGCTGCTGTTGCCCTTCTGCTGATCCTGTGAAGCAAGCCTCACATTGGATATGGTTTCAATACTGGAAGAAAATGGGGTAGAAGAATGGTCTTGACAATCACTCAAAAATTTATTTCTACACATTGCTTTTAGGAAAAAGTGGAAAGTCCCATTCCTTCCAAGGCCCATGCACGTCGGGTGTAAAAGTCTCACGAATTCGCACAGTACATCGGTATGAGCGATATGGGTCGCCTTCAGTACCACCTGGCCCATGACTCGCATAAATACAGAAAATAGTTTGCATTGTCGTCTGGAAGCAGCGATTGTGCTGGAGCGCCCTATGCGAATCCAATTGATTATCATCGACTGCGTGTGTCTTTCGCCTATGCTTTTCTCGTATGAAAGCACCCGCGCTCCGCGAGCGCCGTGCGGCCGACGGCGTGTACACACCCTTCTGGAGCTGCACTTCTCTGTCTCGGCGTACAATGTCCTGCGGCATCGTATTTTTTGGAAAATTTGGGCACTCGCAGAGCAGCGAGGCGGCGTTGTCGAGCAGATCGCTCATTGGCAGTGCGCCGGCTGCGTACGCGTGGATATCCGAGGAGACCTGCGCCTGCATTCGTTTTTCTAAGTGCTTTACTTTGGGCCACGAGCTGTCGCCGAATGGTGCGTTGCTTACAACGTGAATGCCAGCGGCGAGATCGTGCTTTAGAACCCTTGCGCCAACATTCGTCGCATGGGACACTACTACTGATAGGTTTCCGACCGAGTTGAGCCTCGCACATCCTGTGAAAAGATTTACACCCGAAACATTCACCAGCAGCGCATCCCGAGCTTCATCCGCAATGGTGTCAGAGAGAGCAAATGGAATGAGGAGACCCCTGGAATGCGTGCCTGACGCAGCCACACCTCGAACATTTGTCAGAAAGGCGAAGCGCATGCCCACATCACTATCCTTTTGGCTACTGCGGACGCCAAACCACGACCGGTTGAAGAGCATCGCCTGGTCCATTACCTTGCAACCGTCCGCTTGCAGCGCCCGATGGATTGCAGCAGAAAGCGCAGCCCGGTCACTCCCACAGAGGACCCCTGTGACTGGGTCAAAGCCGAACGCAGAAGTGCCTGCGCGCGAGCGCCACTCGTCCTCGTCTCTGTTATGTATAATGAGGAGAGGGACACTGTCGTGGAGATTGAGCGCGACCCCACAGATACACATCGGCGAGTTATTCTTTGACTAGCATGCGAAAGGCATTCGTTCGTACGAAAAGAATTTAAGTTGAAAAAGCTTACGTGCACACAGAGAATCATAGAGAGAAAATTTATATCGTTATGACCATTCTAAAGGTAAAAGTCGAGTTAGTCGCGGCTTATTTCTTTCCCTTCGACTTCATCTTGCCGGCGGCTTTGCGCTGCTTCTCGGAGGCCTGCTGGCGGGACTCGCGGATCTCGGCGGCCTGCTTCTTGATGAGGTGGCGCTTCGCATTCATCTGCTGGTTGTGCTGGCGGAGGCGCTCGTCGCGGCGCTGCGAGAGGATGAGCGAGATGTACGCCTTGCGCTCCTCGGCGCTCGCGGCGAGGCGGGCCTTCTTCTCCTCGAGCTTCTTCTTGCGGCGGCGGATGACGGCCGGGACGATGAGGCGCTGGATCTTTGGCGCCTTCGAGTAGGCGCGGATGACCTTGCCGTCCTTCTCCTTCTCAGGGATCTTGCGGCGGACGACGTACTTGCGGACGTCCTGGGTGGTGAGGCCGAAGAGCTTGCGGATCTTGTTCGCGCGCTTTGGGCCGAGGCGGAGCGGGTGCGAGACGTCGGTCAGGCCCTCGATCTCCTTCTCGCCCTTCTTCGTGACGACGAGGGCGATGGTCGCGAGGTCGATGCCGAGGATGCATCCGCGGACGCTGCGGCGCTTGCGCTCGCCGTCGCGGGCGCGCCACTTCTGGAACCCGGTGGTGCCGGGCTGGAGGAGGAGGCGGACGCGCGAGGAGCTCATGACGCCCTGTTTCATCGGGAAGCCGTCCTTGTCCTGGCCGCCGGTGATGCGGAATCTGTAGCCGTCGAGCGACTCGTTGAAGATGCGGCCGTCGATCTCCTGGCCCATGCGGTAGTCGCCGAGGTTGGACTTGCGGAGGTGGTCGTCATCGATCTCGATGCTCTTCGTGCCGCCAGTCGACGGGTCTGCCAAGAGAAGCTTCATTCGACTTGATAAATATCTGAAAATTATTTTTGTTACTAAAAGCACAGCTTCAAATTCTTCGCAGAAAAGGTGCACAATTAACTTTCGCTCTTTTCCGTCTTCTCGGCCTTGACTGCGGCCGTCGACGCGCTGTAAAACTCGAACGGCGAATTGAAAAGGTTCTCGCCAGTGTACGCGGGCCTGTTCAGCTTAAAGTAGTGGAAGCACGCGCGCGAGTAGTGCTGGCCCTCGCGGGCCGCGACGATCTCCTCGATGTCCGCGTCGGTCGCGCTCGGGCACTGGCTGCCGACCATCTGCTTCAGGGCGGCCGTCTCCTCGTGCTTGAAGGGACAGCCGTGGCACGACGACGCCGTCGGCGGCGCTCCCGAAATAATGCTCGCGCACCCGAGCGACGAGTAGTCCGTGTGCTTGCCCTCCTGGCCGTAGTAGTGGCGCGTCGAGTAGCCGTAGCGCGACTTTCTATAAGCCTCTGGCCCCATCGACTCCTTCCGCCCAAAGAAGTCGAGGGCGTCCTCGAGATTGAGGCCGATTTTCTTCAGGAAGAGCCCGTACTGCCACCGGCCGTGGTACTTGAGGTGCCGGTCGCGGTTGAGCTGCTCGTTCAGCTGCTGCATGCACGGCGGGAAGTGGTGCTCGGCGAGGTAGTCGATGTCCTGCGGCTTCACGCTCCCCATGATCTGGTGCATTTCTCGGTGTGTGTCGGTGCGCGGCACCTCCTCGACGTTGCACACCGTGTCGATCAGGCGCATCGCGTAGCTGTATATCGTGCTCGAGAGGTGCACCCGCTGGTCGCTCGCAGCCCCGTGGAAGGTTTCTAGGCGTTTACGGAAGTTGCTGAGGAGCGCATTGGCGAGGTGCGGGGCCTGTACGTACGCGAAGCCATCACGAAGGATCACGTCGCGCTTGCGGACCGCGTCGAGCGCGAGGGACAGCTTCGTGCGGTACCACGTGGAGGCAGTGGTCGATTCTATTGTAAACGCATCTGTCGCCATCAAAATGTCCGAAGGGCTCTGCGGGCCGCCGGCGCTCGCCCGCGGCTTCGCGCTGTACCGGTTCTCCATGAAGAGGAGCGATCGGCAGAGCTCGACCTCGTCGGCCGTCTGGTCGCGCTTGGCGAGCGTTTTTCGGGGGTCCAGACTGTCAATATACACACCGTGCTGGACGTAGAGCTCCTCGCGCTCGGCCTGGCGCAGCCCGAGGACGCGGGCGCGCATGAGCGTCTCCTCCATCCGACGAAACCACTCCCAGGCCTCCGGCGAGTGCGAGAAGCCGAGGGCGCACAAATAAAACGAAATAGCGTCGCCGCTGTCGCTCGCTGTCAGCGCGTGCTGCGTGTTCCACTGCATGAGCACTTCCTCTTCCTGGGAGAGCCGACCGGCAGCGCGGCGCTCATCTGTCTTTCTGTCATTGATGACGTGGTGGATGTGCTGCAGCACCTTGACCCGGGCGCTCACAAGATCTTTTATGTCTTTGTGATTGATGTCAGCCTTGCGCTCAACAACGCCTTGCATCGCACCGCGGGCGCCGTGCCGTTGTGCGCTCACGTCGAGGACTGTTGGCGCGTGCTTGTAAAAGGACTTCCAAGATATGTCGCGGGGCCGCTCCTGCTTGACTGGCTCCGGGCTGCTTTCTTGCTTGATCTCGGTCTTGACTGCTCGAATGGTCTTGGCTGGGGTGAAAACCTGCATCGGACAAGAAAATGGGAACACTCAGAAAAAAAGTGGGCATGCCTTAAAAAGCCCAAAAAGTTTCCAAAATTCACATTTTTACTCGAAATTGCAATCTTGTCTACGACTTAGCTCGTCCGAACGATTTCTCTATAGTGGTCGAGCTTGTACCAGTACTGCGCGTGGCCCTTGGTGATCCGCCGCAGTACCGCTGAGTACCCACGGAGCTTCGCCATGGACAGCACTGCCACGACGGTGTCACCCTCGTCGCTCGCGTCGAGGGTCTTCGCACCCCTGGACCGCAAGTCCTGCACGACGGCGCTCGTGTACTGGGCATCGGCGATGCTCACCTCGAGCTTCATGTAGGGCTCGACAATAAGCGTCTTGAGCGCCCGCAGGGCTTTGGACATGAAAAAACTCACTTTGCTCTCGACGCTGTCTGGGAGCATCCGCTCCTCGTAGAAGATAACGCGTGTGAGCGTGACCCTCGCGCCGAGGAGGTCGATGTGCATGCGTGGGCTGTTCGCCAGCGCCTTCTGGATCGTCCCCACGATGCACGGCAGCAGGCGGTTGAGCGACACTGCGCTCTGCTGTATTATTCGATTAATCTCCTCCGGGCTGTGGCTCTCTTTAAGGTCACGCCGGGCAGCGTCAAATTCGAGGTCCACGTCGACTTCAGCCGAGCACGCTGGAATGACAGTGTCGTCCGCATCGTCTCTCAAGGGCTCTATGCGCATGCCGAGCTCAATGGAGTCGGCCCCCGAGGCGCCGCGGAGTATTTCGCCTTTGATCTCGAGCGGCGTGCAGACCGCCTCGTGGTACTCGATCATCGCCTGCTGCAGGGCGCAGCGGACGCCGAACATGCGCTCCATCTTGGACATTGCGATTTCGAGGTGGAGGTCGCCCATGCCCTGCAGAATAATTTCGCCGCGGGAGCTTTCTTTTGTTTGGAGGCTCGGGTCCTCTCTACATAATGTGAGAAGCGAATTCTGAATACTTTGCGCGTGGTTGTCAGCGAAGGGCTCGAGGGCGGAGCTCACGACTGGCCGCGGCGTGTCGATGCCCGGCAGGTGGAACGCCTCGTTCTTCGCGCTTTCGTTCACCCACGTGTCGCCTGTGAACGACGTTTCTGAGAAAGTCACGCCGATGCAGCCGACAGGGACGACGTCGACGCTCTGGATGGCGTCGCCGTGCACGACGTAGACCTGCGACACGTCCTCGACGCAGCCACGCGTGGTGTTGTAGTACTTGCCGCGCGTCACGCGACCGTCGTAGACCCGGAAGAACGACAGAAGGCCCCGGCGCTTGGCCTTGGCGTCGACGTGGTAGCTGACCTTGAAAACAAGCGCAGTCGTTGTGCTAAAGTTAAACAGCGCATGCGGGGCATTCGGCACTCTTTGTAGTGACTTTTGCTCAGCCGTGCGCACCTGCGAGGGGCAGGGCAGGAGCTCGAGCGTGAAATCGAGCAGTGGCTGCACGCCAATGTTCCGCCTGGCAGCGCCACAGAGCACCGGTACGATCTGTGGCGCTTCGGCGTCTTTCTTATGGGTGACGATGCGGCACTGGCGCCGAATAGCGTTGATCAGCGCATCGCGGTGAATGGTCAGCTTTGCTGTCTGCTCGTCGCACGCATTGTCCTCCATAAACTGCAAGATGGCTTCCATGAGGACTTCGTCTCGGTTGAGGAGCGTGTCAACAAGGCGGAGACGGCCAGCCGTGGCCAAGTCTTGCACATACTGAGGCTCGCTCGAAATCGGCGTCTCTTTGATGTCTCGGCCATCGGGCATGACCCAGCGCATTGCCTGCATCGTGAGAAAGTCGATGATACCTTCAAAGCCCTCAAAGCCGTTGCCGATGGGTCCCTGCAGGCAGATGGGACAGACACCAAGTTTCTCAGCAAGCGTACCAACAGCGAAGTCAAACTTTGCATTTGGCTTGTCCATTTTGTTGATGAAGGCGATCATCGGAATTGTGTGCTTTCTCGCCTGCTGCAGGACGACGTGGCTCTGCCCCTGGACCCCGACGGCGGCGTCGAACACACCGATGACACCCTCGAGAACGCGGAGGCTGCGCTCGACTTCCATATTAAAGTCGACGTGGCCCGGCGTGTCGATGAGGTTGATGACCTTGCCCTTCCACGGAAACGTAACTGCGGCCGACTGGATGGTAATGCCACGGTCCATTTCCTCTTGCATGAAGTCAGTGGTGGTGTTGCCCTTGTCAACGTCGCCGATGCGACGCTGTGCCCCGGCGTAGTAGAGCATTCGCTCAGTGACTGTTGTTTTTCCTGCGTCAATGTGCGCGACAATGCCGATGTTCCGCACGTCGGAGATCTTTGTGTTGCGGAGGTTGACGCCTGTGAGAAGCCGGAATGTGCTTGAGAAGAGCAACGCACACTTACTTTTACTATAAACTATAGTTTTGGCCAGAAATCTCATGCATAGCAAGACAGAGGCAGTGACATTTGAATTGTAACAGAGTTTCCCGAGTTGTAAAAACACAGAAGGTGAAAATTTTTTTCAATGTCAGCTCAATTTCTGGTGGAACACTCGACGAAACCTCTCATCGAGGTGACCTACGCCTTCCGAGGGCGCTTGAGCGAAGAAAATTGCTTTCTTTGAAACGGTTTCTTCTCCGGTTCATCAAATGTTACTTTGATAACGCCCGGCGTTGACTCGAGAAGATTCTCGCATGTTTTCCACCGAAGCCTGAGGTGCCGCTCGTTGAAGCCCTCGAACGGCCGCACAGCCTTCTTGAGAAACTTGACAGTGATTGGGTCTGAGGGGTAGCCACACCCAAGTGGCACACCGTAAAACTTTTCGATTTCCTCTATTTTGCGGTCTCGTGTTACTTTCGCGACAATGCTTGCCGCCCCGACACAAACAAACTTGGCATCCGCTTTCGTGCTTACGACGATGCGAATAGACGGAAATAGCTTTTGGAGCTTTTGCTCGTACTTTGTCGCATCGCCAACTGTATCAACGTAGACAGCCTTGACCGGAACCTTTTTATCAACATAGCGCCTGATGAGCGCTATCGCGGAGTTGTGCGACAGCGAGTTCAAATTGACCCCTTCCCTATGGCTGGACATGCATCGGGAAATTTCATCGGACCCGACAACATCGACTTCGTCCATGAAGGGGCTCTGGGCATCCGTTATTTTCGCAAAGATCGCATCCCGCTTTGCCGCGCTCAAGGCCTTACTGTCGTTTACACCGTAGGATTTGAGCAGCTCTAAATCACTCGCTCGCACGGCAAAGGCGCAGTATACCATCGGGCCTATGACTGGGCCGCGACCCGCCTCGTCTATTCCAACGACGAAGTCGTCAGGGCTCCACGCGCTCTCGCTCACGACACTCTGCTGCACAGTCGACTTCATTGCGCTGAGGCTCTTTTGTGCAGGCACTGCTTTTCGCTTCGACGCTGCGCTCGATCCCAAAGTTTGCATGCTGATACGATCCTAGTGCATTGAGAATGCTCCAAATTTTAGCACGAGCACTATCTTATGCGACTGTTAAGGGAAAAATTTACTTAAATGGGGCATTAAACATCCTGTTCTTGCTGCTGTTGGGCCTGCGGGCGGTAAATCTCTATTTTCTGGCCTGTCACAAAAAGCCTTCTGAATTCGGCTGTGTGCACATTGTCGACGTCTAAGGGTGTGGCTTTCACATAATCTTCATCCGAAGCCGAGGAAGCCCCCTTTGGCGGCAGCGACACCATAACTGGCGTACCCATCGTCTGCTGAACGCCTGGGGTCTGCAGCCGGCGGTAGCTGTTCTGAATGACACGCTCGTCGGTCCACACGCCCTCAAACAGCTGGTCGCCGATGCGCATATATATGCCCTTTTGCCTTGCGTTCTTATCGATTGCACCTGCGTGCTTTGCGATTTTCTCGCAATATGATGCGTCAGGGTCGGTTTGCGCTTTGGCCGGGTCGATCAGCTCGAGCTCTGGGGGGAAGGTCGAGCCGACGAGCCCGATGAGCTCTATTTCCTTACCTTGAAAGCCTGCCTCTCCTGTGGGCATGTCACTCAGCTGGGGTATCTGGAAGAGTACGTCGACAATCTCCTCATCTGAGGAAAGGTCATCATCTTCCTTTACGAGTGGTTCGAGATCCAGTTCGGATACACATTGCATTGCGATAGGTGTCGCAAAAGAAGATAAAAAAAAAGTATACTATTGCCTATACCACCATGAATGTGTTTTCAAGCTAGACTACTACGTAAAGCCAATGACCTTCGTCTGTGGAAGTATGCCAATTTTTTCTACGGCTCTATCACAGACTTCGCGCACACACCTGTCACAGCACAGCTTCGCACACCCAATACAGCCGAGTGCCTTGAACACTTTTCGGAGATTTTTCCCGCACTGCATGCACGGGGAGGAGACATTTTCCGACGTCACCTCGTTGCCGATCCGCTTGGACTTGGCCGTGAAAATCAGCGGGATCACGACAGGGTTCCCACACGAGCAGCAGTAGATGGTTTTTACGCTGGGATTGTACCAGCAGCCATTGTGTTCAGTCTTTGGTCGTTTCTGCTCATTCGGCATAAGCTCTAGGAAAGATCTGCTAGCATAAATGGAAGCGTAAAGTGTGAGTGGAATGGATTTAACAACGATTTTCACACATAACTGCCCTTGTACAGTTACATCAGTGTCATTCCATGGTATGCATGTTCTGCACGTAGTGCTGAATGCGCCGCATGTACAAGCGCTGCTGTGGGGGCATCGCTTCGAACTCGCCTGGGGTAATGTGCGCCACCTTGCGAAGCCGCTCTGCTGACATCGACTTGATCATCTGAATGAGCTCAGGGCTTGGCCCTGTGGAGTCAATGGGGCCTGGCGTCACCTGGCTCTCATCATGCGCCCGCTTTTGGGGCAGCACATTCTCTACTTTGGGTGTAGTCACAAAAAAATCATCTGGAATTCGACCACCACGAAAGGCTGTGGGCTTACAGCGCTTCATGGCGTAGATAAGCGCCATGCCGAGATGCGGATTGTCCTCGAGCATGGCCTTTGCTTGGGTGCCATTGTGAAGCATATACGTTCTAATTTTCCGAAGGAGCTCTCGGAGCTCAGACTCTGGTAGATCATCGAGTGCCTTTTCGATTGCGTCTCGCTCTTTTTCGTCACTCTTTTGCCTTGAAAAAACTGTGGCACCCATCGCCATTCCATCGATCTGTATCTGTCTGACTTTTTCGAGTAGCTCATCCACTGAGATATCGGTAGTGAATGCAGCGACGGCTGTTCCAGTCGGAAGCCCATCGCGATCTCGAACGATGTATACCCCAGAGACGCTTCCAGCGTTGTCCAACACCTGGAGAAGCTTCACCTGCGACACCCCTGGCGGAAGATTATTTAAGCAAAGCTCGAATTCGTTCCCCATGCCGTCTATTTGCACTTCATTAGTAAATTTCCAAGTAACATCGATTTTTTCTGCATAAAAGTGATTGAAATATATATGAATGGGTGTCCAACGCTATTCACAGCCATCCTAAGAAGAGCTCCAGCGAGGCATAGCAATCCAAAAGCATATTCACGCTTAAAGCACTGATCACTCGGACTGGTTGGCCACAGGCTCTTCTTTGTACCGCTCCTCTCGACCCATCGGCTCAAAATAGCCACTTTCAGTCTCTGGAAGCGAAAATTTTGCCCGGAGGGCGTCGACATACAGCTCGTCCCCGCTCTTCTTCTTTTTATATCTTGTTGGCTCATCCGCTTCAGTAAGCGCTATGAGATCATCCTTCAGGGGCAGACTCGCACCATCATCAGCTTTTACTTCTCGAAAAACAGTCGACACCGGTGAAATTTTCGCCATATTGAGCGCTGGCTCTTCATCCACGTAGAAGGGGTCATAACCTTCTTGCGCGCGGTGCACTTTTTTTCGAATGTAGTGCTTGAGATGTGCTTGCGCCGTGCAGAAGAGGTTTGTGCGAGGGAAATCACACTTCAGCTTTGTGAGCATCGTCTATCTACAGCATATACAAAAACTATGAGATATAATCCGATCGGACATACGGTCAGGGTCTCTTGACACCTTACTGGCACGGATGGTTTGGCCTGCACTCCCAGAGCTTTGTGTTGGGATTAAAGCGCATGTGGCGAATGGCGCGCAGTCGACTATGTACAGAGCAAGCGGCTTGGTCGTGGTTTCGGGAATCTCTCTGTGCAGTCTCCTTCGAGATGCACGTACTCCATGGCCTACAGCTCCAGTACCCGTACTGGTCCTGTTGGAGGTACCGAACGATGCGCCGCGTGCCGTGTTTGGAGCAAGTTTCGTACACGGGCTCTTCGTCGCGGGAGAAGGAGCTCACCTGCGTCGCAAAGATAGACCTAGCAGTCAGAGAATTTGCGTGCGACGTGGTCAGAAAGCGGTGAAGTGTGGGCCGAAGGAGCATTTACTTTACTTAATCGCACAGGGAATTTCAAACGCATAGATTTTCGTAAATGATTACTACTTAACTCCATCGAACATCACAGTGCTTTACCCGCGTACTTGATAACGCTGTCATGGATCACTTGTGGGTCAGACTCGATGCCCTCCGTGTTGCCGTACACCGACATGCTCGGCTTGCCGTCGATGATCTCGTGCGCGACGCGGCACACGTCCGCATATGTGACGGCGTTGATCTTCGCGGCCGTCTCCGCGTATGAGGTGGCCTTGTCAAAGAGGAGCAGGTACCGCCCGTTCTCGTCGATCTGGCCGGTCGTGGTGTCGTTGACGAGGAACATCTGGCTCAGCAAGAGGTTTTTGGCCATGTCGACGTGGTACTGGTTGATGCGCTGCGGGATCGTGCCGAGCTGGAACATGAGGGCCCGCTGCAGCTGCTTCGCATTCTCGTGCGGGGCGCAGCCATAGACGCCGAGGAGGCCGACGTCGCTGTAGGCGGCCGTGACGCACTCGGCGCTTTGCACGTAGGCTTCGCGGCAGACAACTTCCCTGTAAAGCTTCGTGAGCATGCCCTTGCCCGGGCCACCGCTTGAGAAGCTCGCGCCACCACCAAGCATACACTGGATGACTGCGACGATATAATTGTCCTTGTGCGTGGCCGTTGGCGCGGGGTAGAAGATCGATATGTGCGTCAGATTCTTCTCCTCGAACTTCTCGACGGAGTCCGGCGCCTCGGTGTTGTGGTGCAGCTCGACGCCACCAGTGTAGACGGTCGGGGGCAAGGGGGCATGCGCTGGCGCACTGGAATTGGAAAATGAAAAGCAATTTTGAACAGATTTGACGTACGCGGCGTGGTCCGAGACACCTGAGGCGAGTACCACCATGCGGTTGGGTCGGACTTGCGTACGTACAAAGTCGTTCATCATTTTCGGTGTGATAGCGCTGACGTTCGCCTCGGAGTAGTGTGCGTCACGGCCGATGCCTCTCTTGCCGAAGGCGGCGTGATGCAGCCTTTCGAAGCACATCGACATTGGGTCGCGAGTTCGGAGCGGTATTTGCTCAACGAGCGCGTCCTTGACGAACTGGAACTCAGCCGGGTCGTCGAATGAGGGGGTTATGAGCGCGGACGAGAGCATCTCGGTGGCCTCGTTGACGTAGTACGATGGGCACTGCATAACATAGGAGCAGCACTCGCGGTGGTTGTTCACAGCGATGCTGTTCCCCATAAAGCTGAGATCCTCTGCGAATTCCTGCGCCCGCAGCTTCTTGTTCGACTGGAAGACGCACTTGTCGTAGAGCGCACTGCAGCCTTTGCTCTCGTCAGTTTCACACCGGACGCCAACAGAGATGAACAGGCCGACTGCGCTCACCGCGCGGGTGTCGTCGTAAGTCATGACGCGCATGCCATTGTCCAGGTACGTGATGCGCTTCTCCCCTTTCGTAATTGTGTGCACGCGACGGGCGGAATGGGCCCAGAGCCGGAGGTTTCTCCCGAAGCGGCTTCTTTTCAGAAACATTGACGAAGAAGGGAAAATCAATTAATAATAAAAGTAAATGAAGCTAAAAGCCTCAAAAGATTCGAAGTTCTTTCGCACATTACGAAAAGTAGTGGAGCAGTGCCCTATCGGCGAAGAACGCGCCGAATCCATCAAAGCAGAGCAAAGCAATGAGCTTCGCGCGGAAAACAGCGCTCGGGAACGGCACAATTTCCATCGCAGCGTTGAATGATGGGGCTATTTCGAGCGAGATGACAGCGATGATTGCCGTGAGTGCGATGAGGCCGTTCCGCAGAACACCGTTCGATCGCAGCGGGGTCATGAAGGGCTCGCCCTGGTAGTTCACAGCGAACGTGGCCACTGTCATGAGCGTATAAATGAGAAACATGACTGTGTTCAGGAGCGTTGGCTTGAACTCCTCGGTGTCCACCTCGAGGCCTTGGCTCAGCCTCGAGGAATAATCAGCGCTGTCGACGAGGTAAACTGACGCGGCAAACACGGAGAAGTGGATCGCGAACTGTGCAAGAATTGACGACATGATGTAGCCGCAGAACACGCGCTGGAACGGCCGCTGGGGGGACAGCTCTGCGAGTGGCTTCGCCTTTGAGATCCAGAGGAAGCAGATGGAAATGAGAATGCTCACGACGACCATCTGGTAATCACCAAGCTTCACACCGTCGGAGTACAGCACACTCATGGAGTACGCCCCCGTGAGGCAGTTGAGGGCGATGATTCGGTACATTTGGAGCGTTGTCACGAGGGAGCAGCGACCCATGCGGATGATATCGAGAATAGCGCTGACCTTTGACGTTTTTGAGGTGAAGGGCGAAGCGATCGAGGCGTCGCCGAGGCGCACCATTGGCGCTCCGCCAGCGCCCTCAAAGGCGTCTTCACCCTGCCCAGCCCCCTGTGCGACCTTCATTGAGAGCCGCATGGTAGTCTGGCGGTTCAGTGGCGTGCGCTTGCCCTGTTTACGCAAGTTATTGACGTATATTATCTCTCTTCTATCAAGAATATCGATTTCTCGCTTTTTGGCGTAGAACACGTGCTTGGCGTTCGCGAAAAAGCCATCCTCGGGGGTGACCGGCTCGAGCTCCGGTGGCTCGACGGGCACTGGAATATGTGCCAGATCATTTTTGAGGAAATCATAGTTTGAGTCGATGCTGACTGTCTCCTGTGGCGTTGGGGCGTTCAGCACCGCAATGCCAACATGCGCGTGCTTGAGCGCTGCCATGTCGTTTATGCCATCTCCGGCGAATAACGTCGTGTAGCCCAAGTCTTTGAGCAGCAGAACAATGCTTGACTTAGTCTCGGGCGTGCAGCGCGCCCACACGCGGACTGAGGGGGCTATGGTGCGCATCCATGATGGGTTGTTGGCGAGCGCGCGCTCATAGGCCTCGCCGTTGACACAAAAATTGCCAGCGGGGACATTATCATGTGCGAGCTCCTCAGAGACGTCCTCGTGGCCGACGGATTCCCAGTGCGGTTCTTTATTGCTCGATGAGCGGAGAATGGAGGGCGAAGCGTCTTCTGGGAGTATACCGACTGACTTGGCGACTGCGATAGCCGTTAGGTCGCTATCACCGGTAATCATGATCGGAATGTGACCCGATGCCTTGAGATGCTGCATCGTGCTCTCGCAGTCAGGTTTCATCTGCGAAGAGAACATGGCGAATCCTACGAATGTGAGGCCAGTCTCAACTTCGGTACGAGTCAAATTGAGTACTTGAGACTCCGTCATGGACCCTGGGATGCGCTTGACTGCGAGTGCGATGATTCGAAAGCCTTGCCGCGCGAACGATTCGTGCGTTTCCGCGTAGTGCGCTGGAACGCTCTGCAGCAGGGTCTGCATGACCTCTGGCGCTCCTTTGGACAAAATTATTCTGCCCGGCTCGCTTCCACTCTCCGCTGCGATGACACTCATTCGCTTCAGCGCGGACTCAAAGGCAAACCTGGTAACGATGCGCACTGAGCGTTTGCCCTTGGCATCACCCATGCTCCTATTCGGCTTGACAACCCACCCGATGGCGTCCATCGCCGCCTTTTCCATCGGGTCCCCTGCGTTCTTCCCATTCACGCAGAGAATATTGTTGCAGGCGCCGAGGACAGCGACAGTGTCCCGCCGCTCGCGGGAGCGCGCGACTTCGTCGGTCATCTTGAGGAGCTTTCCGCTTTCATCAGTGATGCCATGGAGCTCCATCGCATCGCACGTGAGTGTCCCAGTCTTGTCAAAGCAGCAGTAATCGATTTTACCAGCGAGCGGAATGCGGTGCGGCTGTGTGCAGTAAATGTGCATCTGCGTTAAGACACTGAGCGCGTTGTTCACAGCCATCGAGAGCTCCATCGGGAGCTCTGGCGGGACGACGCTCGTCAAGATGCGTATGCACGTGAGCATAAGCTTCCACTGGTCGCGGGCGGGGTCGCCGAGGCCGCGGCGGAGAACGTACCAGCACGCGATGAGTGCGAAGAACAGAAGAAACATAATGAAGAAGAATGTCTCCCTGTCGTTGAAGGTGAGGCGATCACTCGAGTGGATGATCGTCGTCAGGAGCTTGCCCTGCTCCGTCTCGAAGCCAGTCCGGATGACAAAGGCGATGGCGCTGCTCTTTGCATCGTCAGCCGTGTCATCACCGTACGCCGATATGACGCTCGTTCCACCGTAGAGGATGTGCTGGTGGTCCTTGGCGTTGTTCAGTACGTCAGACCCGTTGCGCTTGGCGATGGAGAACTTCGCTTGGGGTGTACTTTCTCCTGTTAGCAGCGCTTCGTTGACGAGGACAGTCCCACGCAGGACAACCATATCGCATGGAATGCACGCGCCGCTGTCACTCGATGAAATGCGAACGATGTCGCCCGGGAGGAGTGCGTCGGATGGCATGGACTGCCACTCGCCGTTTCGCTTACAGGACACTGACGTGACTGGTATTTTGCCCATTTTGAGCATGGTCGACATACTCGCCCTGGACTGTGTGACTGCGATGCCCTCAAAGACGACAAACATAAAGCCCGAGAATAGGCTGTACATCCAGTACTCGTCGAGGCACCAGAGCAGGACGCAAAACATTTGAAAGACGAAGAAGGGCGCAACAGCATGCTCCGCGAAGAGCGTCAAGAATTTTGGTACTTCGATTTCGAAACGGTTTTTGCCGTACGCCGATGTGAGGGCTGAGAGTGTTTCTTTGTCGCAGCTATGGCCCTCCCAGGAGAGGTACGAGGCGAGCGCGAGCTTGTTCGGAAAGAATGGCTTGCTGAATTTTCGGGTATCCGTCTTCAGTGTCCAGCACCGGTTGCGGAATCGGAACGAAACTGCCTCGCCCATTTGTGCGGAAGGCAGCGGCGCATCACCGCCGGTATAGTAACTTTGCAAGTTAAAGGAGGGGCAGCTCGATTTTATGAGGGGTAATATAACAGAGCTCCCATAGTTTTTGTTCACCTGTACGTGGACGTGCGACGCCTCTTGAACCTTGCTGACGCTGAGGTACTGGGCCCACTTAGTGAAGTCGACGCTCCAGAATGGCAGCAGGAGCGCCAAGCACATTGCGAGGACAACAGTTATTAAAGCGCCCCACTGGATGACTTTCACAGGCAGTGCGTAGAAAGTATGCGCGGCGAGAATCCGAGCGGCACTCTCACAGATGCCAAAGAAGACCGGCAGAAGGGCGAAAGCAAGAAAAAATGGTCGGATATTTCGCTGATCTCGGACTTCCCGCTTGCGAAGCAAGAAGACAGCCTCAATCGTCTTTGTCGGTTTGATGTACGACTGCATTATAAGCCCATACGAGGTTTAAAGGGTAAACAAAGTAAAATAGTGCGCTATTAGTCGAAAAGCACTGAAGATAGATAAAACAAGCAATACGCAAAATATTTGTCCACTACACGACAAACGATGAATTCACAGCTTGGAGAGAATGTTGTCGAGCTGCTTCTGCTCTCTTCCGAGGCGCTTGAGTTCCCTGCCCAGCTTCTTCTTCCGGTGATGGTCGTCGTACGGGTTGTCGAGGTCGGCGGTAATCTGGCGAACGGCTGACCACAGCTTTCCTCGTAAATCGACAACCTTTCGGACTCTCGTCGCAAGAGCGATCGGGAGCGTGACAAAGTGGTCGTACCAAGAGAGGACGAGCGCGTCTGTCACGCCGTACATCGCCTCGTGCACGGCGAGCATCGCAAGCTGCGAGCAAAACGCAGAGTCCGAGGAGTTGGCGGGGCACGAGCGAATCGTGTACGATGGGTCAATGTACTTGACGGTCGATATCTTGAGCGCCGAAGTCTTGGCGAAGTTCTGAAGCTGGAGCTGAATCTCATCACCAATATCAATGAGCTTTGTGTTGCCACTGGCATCCTTCATAGAGGACTTCTCTGCGAACCAGTGCTGGCCGAATCCCTCAGCAACAACGATAACGCAGAAAGGCTCCTTGCGAAGCTGCTGCTCGACGAGCTCGAAGAAAGTTTTCACGCTTATGGGGCACTCCGGTATGAGGCATATGTGGGCGCATGCGCACGCGAGCACTGCCTGTGCTGCAATGAAACCGCTGTGTCGGCCCATGACCTTGACAAGGCCGATGCCGTTCAAGTGACTTTTTGCTTCTGCGTGCGCACAGCGAATGGCACCAACGGCCTGCTCGACGGCTGTCTCGAACCCGAACGTGCGATGGCTAAAGCTAATGTCATTGTCAATAGTCTTCGGGAGCCCGACGACGGCAATGTCTAGGCCTCTCTTTTGGACTTCATAGACGATGCGGCTCGCACCCCGCTGTGTTCCGTCGCCTCCGATAGTGAAGAGAATGTCTACTTTATACTTCACGAGCGTGTCGACGATTTCAACGGCGTCCTGTGGCCCCCTCGAGGTTCCCAGGAAGGACCCACCAAATTGGTTGATGCCGCGGCAAATGTCGGATGTGAGCTCGAGTGCGGTGTGTCTACCAGCGGCGCTGAGGCCCCAGTAACCATAGCGAAAGCCGTATATTGCTTTGACATCGTAGGCGTCAAGTGCGGAGTTCACTATGCCTTGGATCACGTCATTCAGACCGGGGCAAAGACCCCCACACGTGACGATACCAATGGTTGTCTTTGAGGGATCAAAGTGGAGATCCGCTCGCGGTCCAGCGAGCCGCATGGTCCAGTTGTTGTGCGGGCCTGCGTCAGTGCTCGACAGCGTATCCGCAAGGATCCGCGAGTTTTCAGTGAGAAAAAGGCCCTGCGTTTTCCAAGACTTTTTCGCGAGAATGAGCGGATTTGAGTATCGCTTTGCTTTGGTTGGTAGCCGAGTGACTTCAAAGCTCTGCTGCGAAAGGTTGTTCAGAGACAGTTCCGTATCTTCATGGAACTTGCGCGGGGGCTTGATTACTACCTTTGACATTATGAATTCAAAACGAAAATATGATGTGACACTCGCTGAATGTTATGTAAGTCTCCAAAAGATCTACTGCAAACGTCAAGATGTACATCTATACACTTTGTTTCTTCGTGGCTAGTGGATGGCTTGCGCCGACCGGTGTCGGGGCCAAAATTGTCTCAGTTGCGATACCATGCTTGTATGGCGACTTACCGATGATATTGAGAACATTTTCTCTCGTAAGCATTTCCTCGCTTAGTAAGTGCTCCGCCAGTTTTCGTGTGTTTTCTTTATTTTTGATAACGATATCTTTTGCCACATCGAATGCCTTGTCCACAAGAGCTTTGGATTCCGTATCAATTTTTACTGCAACTTCATCTGAATATGGTTTAGAATACGCAGTTGAGCCATGGCCCGGTGGAGTGTGACTGACGGCATCCAGCCCTGGAATGCGGCCGTAGAGCGAAACGTAGCTATACGCACTCTTGCGAACTTTGGAAAGGTCATCTTGCGCACCTGTTGATAAATGATTGAAGAAGACAAGCTCTGCGACGCGTCCACCGAGGCATACACAAATGTCGTGAAACATTTCTTTTTCAGTCTGAATATTATTTTCGGAGGGTAAGTACTGTGCGTAGCCCAAGGCCTTTCCGCAGCGTGGGACAATTGAGACTTTCATGAGAGGATGCGAGCGCTCAAGAAACCAGCCAACAATAACGTGGCCAGCCTCATGAAATGCCACGACCTTTTTCTCGAAAACTGATAAAACTTGTGTCCTCTTCTCGATACCTGCAAGCACACGATCGGCAGCCTTTTCTAAGCAAATGATATCAACAAAAGTCATTCGATGTCGTGCAGCAAGAATAGCGCTTTCATTACACACATTCCGAATATCTGCCCCAGTAAAGCCAGGGCAAAGTTGTGCTAAGCGCTGTGCATATGCTTGCACAACCTTCATGTTGTTGGTAATTGGCTGTTGTTCATTAGTGGAGCCGTTCTCAGCTCGAGTTTGCTCAACAAGGGCAATGTCACGTGCTTTCGACCGATCTTCTTCAAGAGCTTTACTTTTTTGTGCTTCTTCTTTCTCTTGCCGAAGCGGATCAAGTGGATCTGCATACTGCAAATGCGGCACAAGGTTTATTTTCGACAGATAGAATTCGAAGAGCTCAATGCGCTCTTTGATCAAGGGTCTCTCGATATGGACAAGACGATCCAGTCGACCAGGGCGAATCAAGGCCGGGTCTAAGCTACTTACGGATGCATTCGTCGATGCTATTGTAATAACGTTCGCGCTCTTGCTGAAGCCATCAAGACTGGCGAGGAGCTGGTTGAGTGTGTGTTCTCGTTCCTGCCCACCTCCTCTCGCATCACCTGTTCGTTTCGTCCCAATGGCATCAATTTCATCAATATAAACAATGCAAGGCGCGTACTTTTTGGCCTGTTCGAAGAGTTTTCGAATACGGAGAGCACCCATGCCGGCATAGAGCTCAACGAAGTCACTTCCACAGCATGCGATGAAATTCGCTTTTGCTTCACCTGCCATTGCCTTCGCTAGCAGTGTTTTTCCCACTCCGGGAGGGCCAAGTAATAAAGCACCATTTGGGATCTGCGCACCGAGATAAGAAAATTTTTCTGTATTGCTTAAAAAATCAACGAACTCTATGATTTCGTTCTTTGCCTCGTACATACCAACGACATCACGAAACTTGAGCTTGCTCGTTGTCGGCTTAAAGTTGATGGATTGCTTCAGGCTCATAGGCTTGTTGATTTTCCCCATCGGGCCCGACATGGCCGAAGACATGATTGGCCTTGAATAGGAGTTTATGAGTACAGGAATATAGAACAATGGTATGATCCACACTGCCACTGAAAGCCCTGTGACAACCCACTCTGACCAAGATTTGTACTGATAATTTGGTAAAATATCACCTTTGCACTTTGCCCGTACTCCAGGGAGAATAACTGTGTCAAAATAGTGGACGTCAGGCATCGTCGTATAGTATCTTGAAAATATTGCACCATCAGTATACCACTGAACGTACGTGTTATACACTGTACATCGCTCGAGCACAATCGCTTCATCACCACTGGCGTGAAGAATCTCGTCAAGAGAAATGCGGCTTCCTGAGGGCAAGCTTAAATAATAGAAAAGAGCAGATGCGACGGCGAAGCGTAGAATCAAATTTACGACGAGTCGATATGCATCATCACCATCCTCTTCATTGTCATCATCATCTTTTTGCTTTTTCTGCGAGTTCTTATCTTTCAGTTCAGAGTTTCTTGAATTTTCCGGCTTCTTCATCCTATAAACTTGAAACATGATTATGCTGTGCCACATTTTTTCGAATTTGGGAGCGAAGATAGAACTCGATACATGCACTGGGGATGCATGATTCGTATCTTTGAGCCCTCGCTTAACCGCTAGAGATGCGAATGATCTTCTTGTCGTCACGTGCGGTAAAACACTGGTGACTAATCGACCTCCTATTGGCTTTTGAAGGAGAACATCTCTCATTGCAATCTATCAAGCTAGGAGGAAAAAAATAGTTGGCGCGCTTATAAAAAATGTTTCCTTGGGACATATTCGATGTTATTTCAAATCAACTTTAAAGCTATGAAGCCTTTACTGGACTGGCTTGGTTGTAGGCTTCTTCACCACGGTCTTTGGCTTTTCGGCGCAGATCTCGACGTGGCATGGACTGCACATGTATGGCCCGATGCGTCCATGTGCGCGGTAGGTTCTACGACGCTGCTTCATGGCTCTCTGCACAGAGATGTGTGTAATGACAAGATCCTGGGATGATTTGAGGCCTTTGTGGTCTGCGTTAGCTTTCAGGTTGCGAAGAATCTCAAGGAGTGCATTGCAGCTCTTGACAGGCCAGCGGCCTCGGGTAGTTTTCCATTCTTTCGCTTGCGCAGTTCGTCCAGTGTGCGTGGCATGGCGGAAAAATGGAATGCATCTCTTGCGGGCGAGAACGTCCTTTAAGAGACGGCGAGCCTTGAGGATGGTTAATCCACGGAGGACGTGTGCAGTATTGCGCGTGTTCTTGAAGTGGCATCGGAGGTCAGAAACCTTGGATTGGACGGACTGATCCGCGGTCTTTGGCTTGTACGAATAATGCATAACCATTTTCAAGCTGAAAAAAATAAATGAGTGTATACAGATAAAAGAGCATGATGCAATCTTGACGAAATGATGCTAGAAGCTCTCAAGCATCTCAGCAAAGTTCTTACTTTCGATGTACGTACTGAAAACGAAATTTAGAATACTTGATGACTTCTTCAGACGTACCATGACACTGTGCTGATCAGAAGCGTGCACATCGAATTCTTGCTTACCAGAATCTTTTTCTTTTCGAATTTCAACGCACCAAGTAGAAATATTCGCTGTCGTTGATCTATTCAATAGTATGAGGGAACTATGGAAGCGAGAATGATAAACAATGAAAAGGCTTCCCCTAGCATCACAGCTACGCCACATTTTTTTTGCTTGATCATATTGTAGCACCGTCGCATCTGAGCTTACTAATTTAATTTTACGACTTTTTTTCCTCGGAAATACAGAATTGACGAAATCCTTGAGAAGGATATCGGCCTTGTGACATATATCTGGTAAATTACTTTGCATGTTAGACTTCTCAACGGAACATTTCAATTAAGAAAAAATAAATGGTCACGCATGGGATTAGGAACATATACATTTCCCTAGGATAAGCTTTAATTATAAAAAATCGATAAGCCTGAGATTTGCGTGTCGACAAAGCAAGTTTTTTCTCCTGAGGAAAGCCACATCAGTATGATATTTGTTACTCAGTGGCAAATATACAAATACAAGTCACTGATGTAAATTCAATAATGCAGCACGCGAGAAATAAGGTTATTTCGAATGGATCCTACCTAGTCACACTTAATGGAACAAAAGAATGTATTGCTGTGTGAAAAATGCAGAATTCCTGATTTCGCGCAAGTACGAAAAAAAATTTGATTCTTTCGGAAATTGCGTTCTTGCTCTTCCGGTCACAAATATCATCGTGTAAGTAAGCATGCATCGCATTTTCGACACGTCAATCAATGAACGCTGAGTTACTAGTGCAGTGCATATTATATCCCAGGGTTTCTTAAAAACGGGGGATTCCCCCATTTCGGGGGAAAATGAGAAAATATCAGCTGCGGAAGAGGAAGTGGTGGGGGAAACTGAAATTTTTCCCCCGCTATCTCTTCTTGGCTGTGATAGACGTGAGCCTACTAGGCCACAAGTTCAGCTGTAAAATTGAAGGTTTCGGGGGAAAAGTTTCCATTTTCCCCCGGTCAACGGGGGAAAGTGGGATTTTTCTACAGAAACCCTGTTATATCCTAAGGCATCGCATGAGAATAATTACTTTCCATCATTTTAGTAGCGCAGTGCAATAGCATGCTCGCCATGCGACATTGACAGCTTGTGTGAAGAAAAATTTTGCCCTCGTTAACCGATCCTTATTGTTCATCTTCCCATCGCCACGATACGAAGAAAAGCCTACAGATTGAACATTCAGAATTTAGCTAGCTTTTGAGCTTGTTTAAGAAGCTCCTTCAGGTATTTCAAATGTCGTCAAAAAAACATGCTTTTAAAAAATGCCCGTACTACTATTCATTTTTTGCACAGGCTTCATCGATGCACTCATAGCGCATGAATGTTTGTAAACTATCAAGTTTCTGGCATGCTTCAGATCGCTGTGCTTCAGACGTTCACATAATTTTTTTATTTCGCACAAGAAAATTTACAATTGAATGCTTCGAACTTTTATCAGGAGATCTGGAATCAACCAACAAAATATTCCTCAAAACTTCGCTTACCAGCATGCACCGATGCAACCTATAGCTTATCCTGTAGCTGTGCCGTACATGGGTCAATTACCAAACCCTAATCAGCAAGGGCCTTCTGGAACCAGCGCGGATCCTCTTCATGTCAATATACGGGGCGTTAGTCCAAATGTCGCTCAAGAGAGAGCACGATATGGCTACAGAAGATCCTTTGCTTCTTTTGTGATTTCTGTCGGTATGTTTTCGGGAATCGCATATTTGATATCGAAAGGAATAAACTGGGTAGAGATCGATGATAAAGGTCCGAAATCTTCAATCACCCCACGAGGTATATCTGCAGGATCGGGCCTGGGCTCTTTATTTGGAAATAACGAGCCTAAGCCAGTGAATCTAGAGAATTTTCACACGAGTTTCTCAGACGTAAGAGGATGTGATGAGGCGAAAGAAGAGTTGGAAGAAATCGTCCTATTTTTGAAAGATCCACAGCGATTTCGTCGACTTGGCGGCAAACTTCCGAAAGGGGCTTTGCTCGTTGGCCCACCTGGCTGCGGAAAAACCATGCTTGCAAAGGCTATTGCGAAAGAAGCTGGGGTTAGCTTCTTCTATTGCAGCGGTAGTGAATTTGACGAAATGTTTGTTGGGGTTGGTGCACGAAGAATACGCGATTTATTTTCTGCAGCAAAATCGAAAGGCCCGTCACTCATATTCATTGATGAAATTGACGCACTGGGTTCCTCACGATCTGCGAAAGATATGAGCTATTCAAGAATGACTCTTAACCAGCTTCTCTCGGAAATGGATGGCTTTAATTCAAGTGATGATGTGATAGTAATTGCGGCAACAAATACTCCAGACACGCTCGATAAAGCCCTCATCCGACCTGGAAGGTTGGATAGGCATATCAGCGTCGACCCACCTGATATCAAAGGGCGTCAGGATATTCTGGACCTTTATTTGTCGAAAGTCAAGCTTAATCCAAAAGATGACGCGGCTGAGCTATCAAAACAAGCAGCGCGTGGTAGCATTGGGTTCACTGGAGCAGATTTGCAGAACTTAGTTAACCTTGCTGCTATTCGTGCTGTCATGCTCGACAAAAATTACGTTACCATGGATGATCTGGAATATGCAAGAGATCGAGTTATGATGGGGGCCGAGAACCACTCTAAGAAGATGTCTGAAAAAGAAAAGACCAATACAGCCTACCATGAGGGGGGTCATGCGCTTGTTGCCATGCTTCTGAAGGATCAGGGCGCAGATCCAGTTCACAAAGCAACTATAGTCCCCCGAGGTAGTGGAATTCTTGGGCTTGTACAGCAATTGCCAGAGAGTGATCGATACAGCCAAAACAGACAGCAAATGATGGCTAGAATCACGGTAGCTCTTGCTGGGCGAGTGGCTGAAGAGCTGATCTTTGGCAGAGACAAAGTGACAAGTGGTGCTCTTAGCGACTTTCAGCAGGCAAGCAATCTCGCAAGAAATATGATCCGGCGTTTCGGATTCAATGAAGAAAGTTCACTCGGACCAATTGATTACGAAAGCAATGAGACATCAGCCGGCGCTTACGTGTCAGAGAAAACTAAACAAGCCATCGAAGAGCAAACTCGAAGCCTGATTGTCTCTAGCTATCATGCTGCAACTGAGCTTCTGACCAAGAACAAAAGGCAACTTGATTTAATTGCAGAGAGTTTACTTGAGTTCGAAACTTTAAGCGGAGAAGAGCTGCAATATATCACAAAGAATCCAAAGGCAGATATCAAAAGCATTGTCGCACATTTTAGAGGCCAAGGTAAACAAAAATCGTGCGAGATAGCGCAAAAAAGTCGTGAAGTTCGTGAAAAGGCTACTCAGAACATCGAGCCTGGCAAGAAGCCGAGAGGAGGAAAGTCTGGGGGAATCTCGGTACCAATATTTACTTCAAAATCTCAGAAACCTGCCGAATGATCTTGACGTGTAAGAAATACAGCTTTACGTTGCGTCAAGAGCACCCTCTCAAGTGTCCTGTGCATGTTGTGATATCATGTTCTCTATTGCGACCGATTGCTTATAGGGCTTAAACTTTCGAAAAAACTTCATGAACATGCATTTCCATAGTTTTCATTTGAATTTTACAAAGCTACATGAAGGCGTGTATCTTGGTTGGTGGATATGGAACTCGGTTACGGCCTCTTACATTCACCCTGCCAAAGCCACTTGTGCCGTTTTGCAATATCCCGATGATCCTGCACCAAATCATCGCTCTCAAAAGTTCTGGTGTAACTGAAATCATCTTTCTGATGTCACAGGAATCTGACTGTTTGAAGGTCGAATCCGACAAGTGGAAGCACCAGTATGACATCGACTTCCAATTCTGCTACGAAACTGAGCCATTGGGAACAGCTGGCCCGCTACGACTTGCCGTTGATAAGGGCCTACTTGATCCATCATCATCTGATCCATTCTTTGTTCTAAACAGCGATATCGTGTGTGAATACCCTCTAAAAAAACTTCTCAAGGCTCACAAGGAGTCGAAGCGAGAGGGAACCCTACTTGTGAAACAAGTCAAGAACTGGAGTCAGTATGGTGTTATTGATTTTGATGAAAAGTCGGGGCAAATTTCCGCATTTATTGAGAAGCCAACACATTTTGTCGGTGATAAGATCAATGCCGGAATATATGCATTCAGTCCAAGTATCCTAAATCGGATTAATCCTGGAAACCAGTCTCTGGAGCACAATGTATTCCCTATCGTTGCAGATGCCAAGGCGCTTTATTGCGTGGAGCTTGATGGTGTTTGGAAAGATATCGGTAACCCCATCGATTTTCTCGATGCAGTCCCACTTTACCTTAATTCGCTACTCTGTAGAAGAGAAAAAAGTGCAGTTTATACAGAGCTCGAGCAGTCCCTTATCAGTGAAGCTGCAAATTCCAAGAAATACCGTGTTATAGGTACAAATATCATCGACCCAACAGCGCAAATTCACTGCGAAGCTGTGATTGGCCCAAATGTGACTATCGCAGGCAACTGTGTGATTGGCAAAGGTGTGCGCATAGACAACAGTGTTGTACTTGCCGATTCTGTTCTTGAAGACTACTCATCTGTCACTCGCAGTATTGTTGGATGGAAATGCTCTATCGGAAAATGGGCACATGTCTTTGGTGAAAGTGTCCTTGGCTATGATATTGGCGTAAAAGAGCGCATCATTGTAAATGGTGCCCGCGTATTGCCGCACAAGACGATTTCAAAAAATGTTTTAAGCCCTGAAATAGTCATGTAGAGACCCACGAACCTCATAATCATAAAGTCCGATGGTTCTTCATCAGCTGTAAATTGTCTATTTATTTTTACGCACTGATAACTTCACAATGGCCCGTGTTGGTGAAGGTGACCCTCGATGGATCGTGAATGAGCGGTCAGATGGCAGCAATGTTAACTCATGGCACTGGGATCAAAAGGACAAGACAAACTCAGCGAAAGATGCACTCATCGCTCTTTTCACTGATACAGTTCTCGTAAAAAACTCGAAGTTCATGATTATTGCCACTGAGCTCACTGGCTTCGAAGGTGATGTCACTATCGCGAATCGCAAGGGCAAGCTGAGATGCTTCTTCGAGATAAAGTTCAACCTCAAGTGGAGTGCTGTGGACACTGATGACAGCGACAATGTGCTGAGCACTGGTAAGTTCATCGTTCATGACTGTGATACGCAGAACTACGTCGAAGACTTTACTATTGATGTGACAGGCGAGCATAAGTCGGGGTCTTTCCACGCAGAAATCATGAAAGAGGCAAGGGAACTCGGAAAAAAGAAAATTCGCGAGCTCACACGAAAGTTTGTCGACAGCGATCTCATGTCGGCCAATGGAATCCCAGCCCAGCCCATGACGAGCACGTCATCTTCATCCGTCTCAGGGGCAAAGAAATCTGATGCAGGCGCACAGAGCGCACCGAATACAACGTCTATCACGAAAACGCGCACATGGTACGCCAAAAAGGCAGACATTTACGAATGCTTCACCCACGAGCAAAAAGTTTCTGCGCTCACACGATCACCCTGTAAAGTTGAGCATAGCAAGAATGGCAAGTTTAGCTTGCTCAATAATTTCATTAGCGGTGAATTTCTCGACTTAGAGGATAACGCACATATCAAGATGCGCTGGCGCCTCGCGAACTGGGATGAAAAGGATGGCAAAGACAGTCAAGTGTCCATCAACCTTGACGGTGAGGACGGGGCTGTCAAGCTTTCGTTCAACCACACAGGGATCCCCATTCCAAGCCTAGACCAGGTGCGCGAAGGCTGGGAAAGAAACTTTTGGGGGCCCATGAAGCAGGTCCTCGGCTACGGGTATGAAGACTGATCCAACTCGCCCATGCACTCTCAGTTTAAGCATCCCATACTTCTTTTAAAAGGCTGATCAATGGTAAAGCATGTTTCGCTTGAGATTCTGTCTAAAACGTACCTTGAGCCACATCTTTTCATGCGATCATATAAATTTCATGATTTATTTGACGTAAATGATTAGCAGAATCTGCAGAAACATATGAATTAACATGGTCTTCGAACGCTTGCACATTGCAGGCATCAAAAGTGCGCCACATGTGCTTTTTTGTCAGCGAAGGCTTCTGGCTGAGTACGGCTTCTGCGAGAGACATCAGCGAAAAGTGCCAGTGCACCATCTGAGACCAATGACACCCAAAGAATGTCGGGAGAACGTCACGCGATGCAATGCACGGTATTCCGCACTCTTTCGCTCAGTACCGCATATCATTCAGCGGAAGGATGATACACTGCGGAACGAAAGTACAGCGCAAAAGCAACTTTCGACGTGTACCGATGCACATCCCTGCGCGGACCGGCCTGATCAGTTCTGTCACTTGCACAACTGGCGGCAGGAGCCCGAAAATCTTGTCAAGCTGAGTGATAACCCGCCGTTTTATGCATGCACGACTTCGAGCCCGTGCTCTATTTTGACTGTCGGTAAAAAGCGCAATCAGATTAAACACGCGAAAACGAAGTTTTCAGTGCTCGCCCGGGCACGCTGTGTCGAACACCATGAGTCGCGGAATGTAAAGGACATGACGTGGTGTGTACACAGCAAAAATTGGGTTTGCGGGCCGTGGTCGCCTTGCGATGCAGAGCTGATTCGCAGAATGGGAACAAACTACCTCCGTGAAGAGTTTTACGATATCCACTCGCAGCGGACCAAAGATCTTCAAGAGGCCTGTGCGCCTGAAAGAATGGTCTGTGCGACGCACTGTATGTTACGAGACAAGAAAGATCTTGTCAAAATAACCCCAACTGATGAGCGCTTGCGTGACGTGTATGTTTGCCAGCGTGCGAATAGGTGCACCCACTACGTCAAGAATGCGCCACTCAATATCGAGGCGAATAAGCTGGCAAAGCGGCTCGATCGCCCTGGGGACTGGTACTGTATGAGCTGCTCCAGGAGAAATGGCTCGATGGATGTGCACTGCAAGGTGTGCAATACAGCTCGATCCTCCAAGTGCCGCGTTGTCGAGGACCCAGATGCACCTGGCAAGGTTTACCCAGGGTGCACGCCCGGGGACTGGGGATGCACTGCATGTAAACGACTGAACTATGCTGTAAAAACAAGAGACGGGCGCAAGGTCTTGCAGGTTGTGTGTTTTTCATGTGGAACGGCGAAAAATTCCTCATGTTTCATCGTTAAGTAGCCTGTACAAAGATTAGCAAGTACCTTTTTTATAAAGAGGAGTTGGTGCGCTTGTGGCTACTAAAAAGTTCGATTTTCTGAGTAAATGCAATCATTTTTTCTGAACTTTCCTTAGTTAGCCTTTCTTATTGACGCAATGCTCGCGCTGATATCTCTGTTTCTCGCTTCCGTGATTGCGTTATTTTTCATCCAAAAGATGAAAAGTTCATCGATTACTGAAAAGTCGGATGAAAACGAAACTGTAACGAGCAGTGCTACAGACCAAAAATCTGTGCACTACACAAAGTTTCGGGTGTGGTATGCAACACAGACGGGCACCGCCCTTGAGGTCGCACAGCGCATCACGAAGGAGACCAACACATTCATCATGGAGAAGCATGATGACTTCCCATCTGCCATTGTCCTGCCGATATCTGAACTCGACATTGAAACATTTGCGACTTTACCGCCCGGTACTGATGCGACACAGGAGGCCATCTCGACATCTTCGTTCTCTCTCAAGACAAAGCAGCCAGTACAGCCAGAAGCAGCACCTGTCACAAACGGAAAAATATTAAATGTCTTTGTTGTGTCCTCGTACGAGAATGGCACAGCGGCCCCAGACGCCCGACCGATATTCGAGAGCCTCGATGACTTCAGCCAGGATTTCCGCGTCTCGGGCAACGAGTGGGAAAATCACCACTTTGTCATTTTCGGCTGCGGCGCGAAAGAGTACGGTACAAACTACAACAAGTTTGCAATCAACTTGCACGAAATTTTGTCCCGAAAGGGCGGGTTTTCGCTCATGGGCAAACCGTTCTTCTCTGATCAAAACTCCACGAAGCGAGACATACAGCGATTTATTACGAACTTCAAGCGGTATATCGTTGGAAAGTCGCCGAAGCAGCCCCACGAGGCGCCACAGCTGCAGGAGGACCCCGAAGAGAAATCCGGTGAACTCGACATCGAAGAGGTCGGTGGGGGCGAGGACGACGAAATGATCAACCCCAGAATCCGCCAGGGCCTCACCAAGCAGGGCTATTCACTCTTCGGAACGCACAGCGGCGTCAAACTGTGCCGCTGGACTAAGTCCATGATGCGCGGCCAGGGCGGTTGCTACAAGCACACCTTTTACGGCATTTCGTCGCTCGCGTGCATGGAGATGACGCCGTCCCTCGCCTGCGCAAACAAGTGTGTCTTCTGCTGGAGGCACCATACTAACCCGACGGCTCGCGAGTGGCGCTGGAAGCACGATCCTCCCGAGTTCGTCATCAACAGCGCGCTCGAGGGGCACAGGCGCATGCTCAAGGTGCTCCGTGGGGTCCCTGGCGTCACCGAGGAGCGACTGAAGCAGGCCATGCAGGTGCGCCACTGCGCACTCTCACTCGTGGGTGAGCCCATCATATACCCAGAGATCAACAAGCTATGCTCGCTGATGCATCAAAACGAAATCAGCACATTCATGGTGACGAACGCGCAGTTCCCTGATAGAATCCGGGACCTCGTGCCCGTGACACAGCTGTACGTCTCTGTCGATGGCGGCGACAAGGCGTCGCTCCAGGCAATCGACCGGCCGATCTTCGAGGACTTTTGGGACCGGTACTTGGAGTGCATTCGCCTCCTGGCGCTCAAAAAGCAGCGCACCGTTTTCCGGCTCACGCTCGTCAAGAACTACAACATCTCGGAGATCGATGGCTACGTGTCCCTCGTGAAGCTCGGCAAGCCAGAGTTCATCGAGGTCAAGGGCGTCACGTACTGCGGCGACAACGGCGACAACGGCATATCCATGCGAAACGTGCCGTACCATCACGAGGTGGTGGAGTTCTGCGAGCTGCTCCGCAAGAGCATCGGCGAGACGTACGAAATTGCGTGCGAGCACGAGCACTCATGCTGCGTGCTGCTCGCGCGAAAGGAATTTAAAATCGATGGGCAGTGGCACACGTGGATCGACTACGACAAGTTCTTCGAGCTCACGCGCCAGAACAAGCCATTCACATCGATGGACTATCTTGCACCGACGCCACACTGGGCGGTCTTTGGCTCAGCTGAGAAAGGGTTCGATCCGAATCAGATCCGGAAGAACCCGAGGCAGAGAGGGCCAGTTGCTGGTGGCTGTTGAGAAAATTACTGTTGAAAGATTTTTTCAGTGCATGGAGCGAAGCTCAGTCATACGCATTTCTTAGTATTTCTGTACATAAAATGTGCTGATCGCTTTCAGCAGTTTTCGAGAGAGACATGTCGTCGTACAGTGTCTTTTTTCGGCCTAAGGACCCGCCCAGGGGCAGCGCCGAGGCCGAGGCGCTCCTCCGCGTCCGCCTCAACCGCAACTTAAATCGAAAGCTGAAAATATTCGAGGAGGAGGGTGAGTGGGTCGAGGCGCTCAGGGTCATCGCCAACGCAAAGCGCGTAAAGCAGCAAGGAATTGTCAACGGCTGGCACTACGCACTTGCTGTGCACGCGTTTCTCAACAATGAGTCAGGCCCTCGTGAGCAGGACTTTCTGACAGAAATTCATGAGTCGGTCATTCTCGGCGATATCAGTCTCAATGTCCCGCTCCTGGTCGCACTGCTCACTGCCTACGAGCAGTTTGGAAAGGCACATGACGCCCTGAAGCTCATCGAGCTCGCTCGGGAAAACGGCACGCTGCAGCGCGTTGGTAAGCGGTGCGCTCGCCATTTTCTAAGCTTGGGTGCAAAGCTGAACAGCGAAGGGCTATGGGAGAACGCGCTCGACGTCCTGGCACTTGCTCAAGAAGGACTCTCTCCGGAAGATACTTATCAGCACAGTGTGCTCTGTGCTGAAAGCCACGCAATAGGTGGAAACTGGTCACCTGCGCTACAGTGCATGCGCGATTTAGAGCGAAAAACTGTGCAGGCACCAAATGACGTGAATATTGACGACAGTATTACCCGCCTGCGGCTAAGCGTTGCGCACGCAGCAGCTACGAACGCCCAGTGGGACGTTTCACTCAAATTCCTCGACCAGTGTGTGAGTACTAGCATGGCACCCCAGCACCGCCAGCAGCTCGCAGCTATTAGTGCCTCGAATCTCAACAGCCTGCGCGCGAGTGGGCAGTGGCAGAACGTTTTGCGCTACGCACACGTTGTTGCCCAGCAGTACGACAAGAAAGCGCATGCGCTCCAGGTCGAGAGCGTGCACGCGATGGCGCTGAGCGCGCTGCACGCCGCAGGGCACTGGAGGCGCGCGCTTGCGTACTACATGGACCAGTGCGGCGACTGTGACTTTGTGAGTGGTCGACTGCGGGAGAGCGTTGCGCTCGTCATGGAAGCCGCTGGACGGACGCAGGCCGCCAGGCGTGTCCTTGGGGTTTCTAAAGACAGCAGACCAACTGTGCCCTTTTCGACCACTGCTATGGCGTACTACCAAGCGGCCCCGGAGCGCGACCTCTTAGGCGACGATGCGCAGGCGCTGGATTTTCGTTCAGAAGATCCAGAGCTAGTGCCGCTCATCAGCAGGCCGAAAGAGGCTGCGCACAGACTGAAAATACGACCCGAGAATGATTTTGCGCTCGAAACACCTCTCAGCCTTCGGCATACACCTAAAATACCGCAGATGCCTGCAGCCCTTGCGCAGGCCCGCGGTTTCCACTCCCACTTCTCTCAGAAAGACTTCAAAGAGACATCACCGCCCCCGCCCACGCGATTCTACGATAGAGCGAACGGCTGGTCGCACTGGGGCCTCAGCGGCCTGCCGCAGCGGAAGCACAAGAAGGCGAAGACCGCGTACAATTTTTCGCACACGCAGCAGTTTGAGAAGATTCCTGAGTACAAAAAGTCCTGGAAAAAGCACAGAATGATGCGGAATCTCTTCCGCCGGTGACCCCGTGTCACACACCACAGGCCCCAGGCTTTACTCGAAAAGTTTTTCCTAGATTATTTACTTCACTTCTATCGTAGCGTGAAATGTACTAAGATTCCGTCGCATTGCCAGTCCTTGTACGATTTTCCCTCCACCAGACGCTTTTCATTACTTCGAAGCGTCGCTCGACGAGCGTCCCGACCAACCACGAGCGGTGGACGCTCTCTCCGTGGAGGCGCCCGTCCAAGCGTTTTGCCCGTAACGCCCTTCGCTTTGCTGGCTGCTGCCTCGCCTTCCGGCTGGTCTACAGCAGCGTCCGTGACCAGTACAAGTTCTACAAGATGTCTGGGACCGCCGACGAGCCCCCGCCGTACACCTGCGGCTCATGGTCGGAGGCCAAGCGGGAGTCGCACCCCGCGTGCCTCGCGGACGTCGTGCTTCACCGCCTGGCCAGCATTTGCCGCTTCTTCGCGTTTCTGACACTCATTCTCACGATTCTCGTCATGCACCGCTTCGAGTGGGGCGGGCGGCACCTCGACGCCGTCGTCGGGACGATCGAGCGCCTCGGCCCGGTGTACGTCAAGTTCTGTCAGTGGGCGAGCACCAGGGGCGATCTCTTTGATAAGCGAATCATAAGCGCCCTGCAGCGAACGACGTTCCGCTCGATGCCGCACTCCTACGCCACCACCCTCGAGGTGCTCCGCGACGAGGGCCTCCTCGGCACGAAAATCGGGCACGTCGAACCAAAAATTATTGGCAGCGGGTGCGCGGCGCAGGTCCACCGCGCGCGGTACATCCCGACGGGCGAGGACGTGGCCATCAAAGTCCTCCACCCGTACTCGAAAGTGTCCTTTGAGCACGACCTCGACTTTTTCCTGAGCATCGCGTGGCTCCTCGACTGTATTTTCAAGTACTCAGCGTTCTATGAGTCCGCGATGGAGTTCCGCCACTTCATGCTCTCGCAGTTCGACCTCGTCCACGAGGCGCACAACCTGCGGCGCTTCGCGCACAACTTCCGCGACATCGACGAGGTCTCCTTCCCCAAAGCCTTTATGGACGCGACGACGCCGAAAGTTCTGACGCAGGGCTTCGTCGACGGTACGCTGCTCAGCGAGTTCATGGAGGAGAAGAACGGGCTCGATAAGTTCACGACGGCAGAGCGCAAGCGGCTCGCCTCGCTCGGCGCCCGCTCCTTCTACAAAATGCTTTTGACAGATAATTTTACGCACGCCGACCTGCACCCGGGCAACATCATCATACAGAAAATGCGGCCGACGAGGCCGGTGCTCGAGGCCCTGCAGAAGGCGATCGGCGTGTCCCCGGCGCAGCCGAGCGTGTCGATGGTGTTCCTCGACTGCGGGCTCGCGTTCCGGCTCGACAAGCGGGAGAAGCGCAACTTCGCCGCGCTGTTCGAGGCGATGGCGCGGTGCCAGTTCGAGAAGGCGGCGACGCTTTTCAAGGAGCGCGCGCCGATCAACAACTGCTCGGACGAGGGACAGTACATGCGGGACATGGTCCGCGTGCTGGAGGGCGTCGACAGCACAAAGCACGAGTTCAAGGACATTCAGTTCGGGCCTGTGCTCCGGCGCATCTGGAACACGCTGATCCACCACCACATCGGCATCGAGTCCAAGTTCACGTCGCTCTTCAGCAGCATCGCTGTTGTGGAGGGCATCGGGCGCGGACTCGACCCGGACCTGAACATTGTCCTGCTTGCTTTGCCCTTCTTGATTCGCGCGGCGCCGACCGACAAGCTCCAGCGCGGTGGCTTTGTCAACTTTTTGACCTTTTCGTAAGTTGGAGCTTCAAATTTTTGAAAAAGAATTCTCGGAGAAGTTTTCAACATCATTTTATTAGTATTTCATCTCCATTCAATGCTCAACTATGGGATCTTCGGCTTTCGCGAGTCCACCGCGCTCTTTGGGCGAGCTTTGGAGAGCATGGGCTGCCCTATCGTCGCCATAGGGGAAGGCGAGCGACCACAGAGCGAAATGATTACCGTGCGACCAAAGCCAGTATCTCTGAAAGGCCCATCTCGCTTTTTTATCAATACGGAAAGCAGCCAAGCCTCGTCACGTGAATGGACAATCTCTCGCTGCATCGACCCACATCGGGAATGGCTCTCACCAAAGCTGCACGGCTCAACTGTGGAGAAAACGCTGTGGGATATTGTTCGGAAAGATTCTGTTGGGGCTGTCATACTCGGGGAGGAGAGCCCCTTCGCGAGTCTGCGCGCTTGCTTCCAGTCTCGAAATGACCAAGTCGGAAACGGTACAGGCGCGACTGATGGAAAGATCAAAATCGTAGCAGTCGATACTTCAGCCTTGGCAACAGGTGACACTCATGATTTAAAAGATATGATAGCGCTCCTCGAGGACGATGTTGCACAGGCCAAAAAGAGTGCCCCGCGCTATCCCATCATTCTCCCGAGGCCAGCACTTTTGACAAAGGTCGACCCTGTGCTCTCCTACGCTGCAGCTGTCGCGCCGAAAGCTGTTGGTCATCTCAAAGAAATATCTATTTCGTACCAGAGTGCCGAGTCGCTTGCGCGCTGGCGGGAGCGCAAGAAGGTTCCGTATGGCCCGTGGGTGCGGGTGGCGAATCTCCTACATCACATGATCAAGGCCGAGGAAATTGCCGAGAGCACAGCAAGCCCAAAGCATCTCAACGAGCTGAGTAGCAATGCGAACTTCGTCACCAAGTTCGGTGTCAAAGGCACCATCGCCATTCAGCCGGAATCGAAAGCAGAGGAGCTTTCCTTCACAATTGTCGGGGACATTGGCACAATGGTGTGCTCGAAAAACGATGGCGCCCTGAGCCCCATATACGTCCGAATAGTTCCGCATCAGAGTGGAACCGCTCTCGACCCACTCTCCCGTACATTTCGCGCGCTTCTTCCGAACCATTATCCGAAGCGACGCACAGCCGTGGACTGCCGATGGGCCGGTGCCGTGACAACATTCTTGAAGCGCCTCGCCCCGAGGGAGGTTATTATCGAGGAGTTGCTGCAGGAAAGCCTGACAGAGCTCATTGAGCTAAAAAATAGCATCCATCTTGCAAATCAACTTTTTGTTGTGAATTGATACTTTCATGAATTTAATAAAGGAGAGTGAATAGGAACTCCATACTGAACCATGCAAAACTAAGTAAAATATCTGAAAGTGACCTCTAATGCGCATAGATCAGCTTCGTTGCTTATCAAATGGAAACCTAGACTGTTTACTACATTTTAATTTTAATTCAACTTAGATTAGACAGCCCGACGTCGAGAACGAGTGCGTATAGTGAAATCACAGTAAACTTTGCAGACGGGCAGCCCATCGAAGCAGACATAGAGCTGGAGCGTGCCCCACCGGTCATCGATGCCCACCACCCTGCATATCATCACATCCTCGGTCGACGCAGCGCACACTTTAGTGTTGTGGCCATTCTCCAAGCGTTGCACCTTCTCCCCAGCTCGTTCCAAGGCTGTGACCAAGCGATGTACACACTGCGAGAGAAGCCAACATCTTTCTTCGGCGCAGATAATGCCGTGTGGATGAGCGCGAAGCATTTTGCATCCTATCACTTCCGGGTTGACGAGTGTGGCAGCGACATGGCGCGTGGGGCACAGGTGCCGTTCTATCAAGCAGAGTGCCACATCGATGGGCAGCGCTTTAAGGGCTCGCCCGCGCTCACACAAGAAAGCGCGCGCCAAGCAGCGGCGAACAGAGCTTTACAGAGCATCCGCCGGCTGTTTCAAAAGAGATCCTCCGAGGGCTACGTTGTTTCGCAGTTCCGGGTGCAAGAAAAACCGCAGAGCGAAATCAAAAAGATCAATCGCGTTGTCCTCCACATGCAGCAGCACGTGCGAGAGTTCGCAAAGCGCACCGCTCTCATGCGTGCGATTTGTGCAGAGGAGAGACCAACGCAGAGTATGCAGTGCAAGCTAAAAAATTACTTGAAAGACCGATTGCTACCGACAAATTTGGATATCGACGTACAGGGCCGAAGCGTCAAAGGTGCGGAAGAAAATGACGGGCAGAGTGAATTCACCGTTATTTTTCATGTGAATGGGCAGGCCTTTCGGAGCACGGGCTGCAACTCTCGATCAAAGGCAGTGGAAGATGCGGTGAGGACTGCACTGGAAAACTTTTCGTGTGCACGCGAGTTTCCATTCAGCTCAGAGCGCTACTTCGAGTTGGTCGCCTGGGCCAAGCGGCAGAGCACCGTTCCACGTGTGCTCTTCCGGGTTATACAAGATGGCCCGAGGCGCTCGACACTGCGCATTGGTGGCAACCTCTACAAAGCGCAGAAAGCCAGCTATACAGCTGCCTGTCTTCTCGGGAATACGACGTACTTGGGTGTTTCTGTACGAAATATTTCT
Organism: Perkinsela sp. pyNocScin1; assembly: GCA_964019655.1. NCBI lineage: Eukaryota > Euglenozoa > Kinetoplastea > Prokinetoplastida > Perkinselidae > Perkinsela > Perkinsela sp. pyNocScin1. The sequence goes on from CAXHTR010000008.1 coordinate 852,850, forward strand.
GCGGCGCTGGAAATGGCGGTACGTACTGCCTTATGGGTTCTCCAGGTATCGAGCAAGCCGGAGTTAGCGCATAAATTTTGAAAAGAGTTTCGAGTCGATACACTTGCATAGAGCTATAGAAATAAAAGAAAGTAAAAATGAGAAAATTGAAGAATATCAGAGAGAAAATATAGCATAATCCCAAACATTCGTTCATCACAAGCCAGTGATACAGTCAGTGAGTTCTTTGTAAACTAAACTGCAAAAGACCCAGTAGCACCAATTTACTATACTTTATACTTTTTGAACTCTACTCACGCACAAATGGTCAAAGAGACAAAATTCTACGATCTTCTTGGTGTCCAGCCCGGCGTCGACGAGGACGCGCTGAAGCGCGCCTACCGCAAGCTCGCGCTCAAGTACCACCCCGACAAGAACAAGGAGGAGGGCGCGCAGGAGAAGTTCAAGGAGATCTCCGTCGCCTACGAGGTCCTCTCTGACCCCGAGAAGCGCAAGCGCTACGACGCATACGGCGAGAAGGGCGTCGACGACGAGATGCAGGGCATGGACGCCTCCGACATCTTCTCGCACTTCTTCGGCGGCGGCCGCCGCCAGCGCGGCGAGCCGAAGCCCAAGGATATCGTCCACGAGCTCCCGGTCCCGCTCGAGGCCTTCTACACGGGCAAAGTCTCCAAGCTCGCGATCACGCGCGACCGCTTCTGCGGCAAGTGCGACGGCCGCGGCACGAACAAGCCGGGCGTCGACGCCACGTGCAGGGACTGCCACGGCTCCGGCGTCCAGAACGTCACGCGCCAGCTCGGGCCCATGTTCGTCCAGCAGATGCAGATCCAGTGCCCGCGCTGCAACGGCCGCGGCGTCGCGTGCAAGCCAGAGGACCGCTGCAAGGGCTGCGACGGCAAGCAGGTGATCAAGGAGAAAAAGATATTCGAGGTCCACATCGACAAGGGCGCGAAGAAGGGCGACCACGTCACGTTTACCGGCGAGGGCGACCAGATCGCCGGCGTGCGCCTCTCGGGCGACATCATCATCGTCTTCGACCAGAAGCCACACCCACTCTTCCACCGCAACGGCTCGCACCTCATCATCGAGCGCTCCATCTCTCTGTCGGAGGCCCTCACCGGCTGCCAGATCGTCATTGACCACCTCGACGGGCGCAAGCTTTTGCTCAAGGCGGCCCCCGGCGCCGTCATCGATCCTGCCTTCCTGTGGGCCGTCGACCGCGAGGGCATGCCCGTGCCCGGCACCGGCGGCGTCGAAAAAGGTCAGCTCATCGTCAAGGTCAAGGTCGACTTCCCGCGAAACGTCAGCGCGCAGCAGAGCGAGGCGCTCCGCACCATCCTCGGTGCGCCACCCACCCCAGCCGGCGCTGCGAGCGCTGAGGAGTGCTTCATGGTCCCGACGAAGATGGACATCCGCGAGGAGAGCCAACAGCGCCGCGCCCGCGGCGGCTTCCACTTCGTCGACGCTGACGAGGCAGACATGCACGGCGGCCCGCAGACCGCGTCGTGCGCCCAGCAGTGAGCGCGCGGCAACTCCACCCGGCCGTGGACTGGGTGTCTTGCACAGATGAAGCTTAAGATTCGATTCGGTCACTAAAGAATATCCTGATTTCGCGTAGAATGACTTTGAGAGAAGATTTCTATGTTGATAGAATTTTTTTAGGTTTTTGTATTTTCGCTGTGTTTCGCTCATATTTCCCATGCGCCAGTTTCAGCGATCGCTTTCCCTTAGAGCGACGAGTTGTCCCCCAAGCACCTTTGAGACTTTTGCAAAGGTAAGGCACTGCTCCATGAGCGCGACGATGAAGTCCTTTGTGCTGTCCCTCCGCAGCGACACACAGCTGCCGATGGCCAAGGTCATGGCCTGCGTCAAGGCGTGCGGCCAGGACAGGGAGCGCTGCGTCGCGTGGCTGCAGGAGAACTGCGCCGCCGTCAGCGTCCGGCCGGCGCGCGCGGGCGCCGACAAGCAGGGGCTCCTCGTGTGCGTGGCCGACCCGCTGCAGTCCGCGTGCATATTGGAGGTCACGTGCGACACAGAGTTTGGCGCCCGGAGCGAGAATTTCGTTGCCTTCGCCGAGAAGCTGGCGGGTCGCTTGAAAGACATCAAAATCACTGACCCCGTCGAGGTCGTCGCTGACATCAAGTGCGGCGCCATCGAGGACGCCCACGTGCTCCACAACCAGCTCAAGGAGCAGATCAACGTGCCCATGGCGTACACGCTGCGCGCCCCGGACGGAGAGCCCGGTCGGCACTTCTTCGGGAAGTACGCCCACACCTTCGGCGAGCGAATGGGCGCGGGCCTCGGCCAGTTCGTCACAGCAGTGCACCTCACAGCGGCCGAAGCTGTTCCCGAGGCGCAGCACGAAAAAATTGTAGCGCTCGCGGACAGTGTCTGCCGGCACATGGTCGCGACGAGTGGCCTCTACGACACGGAAGTCGTTATGGTCGACGGCATCGCGCAGAATTTTTTCAAAAAGCCGCTGGCCGAGCAAAAGTACATGGGCGAGGGCGAGCCGATCGCCGCGTGGCTCCGGGCGCAGGCGGGCGTCGATCTGAAGGTCACAGGGTACGAAACCCGCCGGCTGGGGCGCTAGACAATGAGGAATTGTTGCGCTGTGAGTAATTTTTGAGTAATTTCAGTTTTCGCAAGTAAAAATAATTGGAATCTTTCCCTTATTGTCAATAGACTTAAGATGCGGCCGATGCTCCCGCGGCGTCTCTCGCTTCGCGCAGCGCTCCAGCGCTACCCGACCCGCGAGGCAGTGCTCCTGACAGCGACACATCGATTACAGACGACGACGAGCCACGCGTCTGTCCCCGCCTTCGCTCGCTCGACTGTGAAGAAAATTGACCTCGCTGACCTGGACGACGACGACGACGTGACGTACCGCAAGCCGCGCGTGCTCCCCGAGGGCAAGTGCGACCTCTGCGGCGTGCAGTTTGAGAACGACATGGCGCTGCTGCACCACGTCCACCTGCAGCACCTCAAGGTTGTGTGCGAGTACAGCAGCAGCAACCCGAAGGACTGGCACTTCCCGCCGGACACCATTTTCCAGTGCCGGCACTGCCCGCTCACGGTGAACAACCCGAAGAGCTACAACAAGCTCGAGCAGCTGCTCACACACATGAACAAGGCGCACCCGACGCGCTTCCCAAAGCGCAAGTGCGAGATCGCGACAGTGCCGGGCATCCCCTGCCCGCACTGCACGAAGCGCTTCGCGACGCCGGCGCTCCTCGCCACGCACGAGTGGGCCGACCACGGCAAGAGCTTCGACAAGAAGCCGTGGCGCTGCGAGTCGTGCATGCCGTGCGGGCGCTCGTTCGCGGACCCCATCGTCCTCATGCAGCACATCCTGACGACGCACGGCGAGGAGTCGAACCTCGAGGAGGCGCAGCGGCAGATGGTCGAGCGCAATGCGACGGAGCTCGATGGCGATGCCCTCGTCAAGTCGCGCACAGGCGTCTTCGACTGCTATTTCTGCGAGAAGTCCGTGCAGACGCTCAGCGCGCTCGCCGCGCATATCGTGGGCAAGCACAGCAAGCTCGGCGTCAACGTCCAGCCGCACCTTTTTCAGAAATGCTTCGGCGCTGAGGGTTTCGAGATGCTCTCGTGCCAGTTCGCTGACTGTAAAAACAAGTTTGTGCGCAAGGAGGACAAGGCGGTGCACGAGAAGCGCTGCATCCTCGGAAAAAAGCCGAAAAAGTGATGTGGTTGTGAGTTCAACTCCGGGCAGGGTGATTTTCGATTTGACATAAATATTTTTTTGAATCTCAAAATTTTCTCACAAAAACTTATAATGACAGAAGCAGCTGTGGACCCGCAGGTGAGCAAGCGCCTGCTCCGCGATTATCGCTCGATCATACAGAACCCGCCGACAGGCATCACCGCGGCGCCGCGCGAGGACAACATCCTGCAGTGGGACGCAATTATTTTCGGTCCGGAGGACACGTGCTTCGCGGCTGGGACGTTCTCCCTCGAGCTCACGTTCTCGAATGACTACCCCGAGAAGGCGCCCAAGATCAAGTTCCTCACGCAGATGTTCCACCCCAACATTTACAAGGGCGGCCACATCTGCCTCGACATACTGCAGGACAAGTGGAGCTCGACGTACGACGTCGCCGGCATTCTGACGTCGATCCAGAGCCTGCTCGCGGACCCGAACCCGGACTCGCCAGCGAACACGGAGGCAGCCGAGATGTACAGGGACCACCGGTCGCAGTACGAGCGGACAGTCATCGCGATGATCAAGGCGCAGATGGAGAGCGACAGCGATAGCAGTGATGGAGAGTAAGCGGCGCGATGAAGGGACGATCAATCTACACGTGTCGAATAGAGCTTGAATGAGAGGACTGGGCGAGTCAGATAGAATGCTGTGTCGATTTACCTTTGCGCTTTTCAGGCCTTTTCTTTGTAATTGAAGCTTGAAAATTTTTGCTGTTTATTTCTTTTCAAAAGACATTTTTAATGTACTGCAAGTCCTCTATTTAGGCTCGGGTGCAGCGAATTCAATCTGCACACTGAGTGCATCAAGTGGACGAGATGTTTTGTACGTTTTTTCAATCCCAACATGATGCGAATGATTAGAAGTTTGAACGTAATGAAACTTCAAAAATTACGAGGCTTTGCATGGACTGAAACAATTTTACACTTTCAGATTCGTGGGGTCAGAAGACTCCTGTCTGCGTATTCGCAAGAAATTTGAGCCTTTAAGGCTCATGGAAAGTGAGAAAATACAGTTCCCGAGAAATCGCATACGGAGCAACGTGCGCGATTCAATCGACTCAGGCTTCTCACGATGAATGCATCCTTATAGATGCAAGCATGAATATCTCTGGTGTTTTTGCTCTCTCTTCGTTCATGGAATATCCTGATATGGCACGGCCTCACGAGGCTCACATTTGCGAGAGTCCTTTTTGGGGCTTACGTCCGTATCGTGCGTTTTAGATGGCGTTCGTGGGCATTCCTCATGTGAATCACACTTCGCAGAGCCTACCTTCTGAAATAGCTTGATTTGTGTAAGTTTTTCATCTTACTTCGTAGTAAACAAGGAACGTCGACAACAAGTAGAGCGAGAAATAAAGAGGTGGATCTTGAGGTACAGGCGTCTTGTTTTTAACCGCGCTGCACGACGGCGTTGTCGCACAACTACGTGGGCCCTCGGCAGAAATTCATGAAGATTGCCCCCCATAGCCGTGTCCTCTTCGACATAGCGGTATATGTCCCACTCATGCACCCGTTTCAAACGAGGGTGGTCATGGCGCCAGGATGCAGCGATTTTTTGGGGCGTGAGACGCCTACGCATATCAGGTTCCCGTAGCTTGGCTTCAACTATTGCGCTTCGCTCGGGGTCATTGCGCAATCTGGTCCCTCTCTTTGCCGCAGCAGCGCGATCAGCTCGAGCTTGTGCTTCTGGTGCACGATACTCGTCTCTTCCGCGCGAGCCTCGCCTAATTTCTAGCCCAAGAAGCTGCGGAGAGATCTCACATTCCGCAGCAATAGTCTTCCTTAGCTTTCCTCGGCGTAAGCATTTGTACGACGAATGTTTTTAACATCTACCACAATTCTTCACTTTGATGGAGATTGAAATCGTTTCCCTTACTTTTCATTCCGCTGCGACGAAACTGCTGTCTTTGTATTTAATCGGTCGTACGACTTCTCCAGCTTCTTTCACATGCTTTCGAGATTGTTATCTTTGACAACATTTCTTTCGATTACGGTACACAATCTTCCTGTGCCCTTGTCTTCAGAAATCTGCTCAATAGCACTCTGACGGGTTACTAACTTCTACGGATGGGTAAAATTTTTAAGCTTTGGCCTTTATCTCGTGGGACATTCTCCTAGAGGGATGCAACATCGTCAAATTGATCTCACAAATCTTCCTCAGAGCCACAAATGTAACTTTCATTTCAATATCATCAAAGTCTACGAGAAGAGAATATTCGTCGAGAGTCCGAGGACTACCTGAACGCATAGAATTGGGACTTAAGCACATTTTAAAGTATTAACCATATCACCACAGACACATACACCTACTCGCTGTCCTTCTCAATCACCAAGAACTTGTTGTCCCAGTGCAAAAACTTTCCAGACCCACGCCACTTACGCAGATCGAGGTCCCCGCTCAGGTTGTTGTGCGCGATGATGAGGTCCTGCATGCCAGCTGGGAGGCGGCTGATGTCCACGGTCCCCGTAAAGAGGTTGAACCCGAGCGAGAGCCGCTTCAGTCCCGGAGGCAGCGCGCGGAGGTCGATGGTCCCCGAGAGCTGGTTGTACGCCACGTCGAGGCGCTCAAGCGATCCCGGCAGGCGCGTCAGGTCCACTGTCCCCTCAAAATTGTTGTTGGAGAGGTACAGGAGCCGCATGCAGTTCGGCAGCCGGGTCAGGTCGAGCGACCCGCCCAGCGTATTCCATCGCAGATTGCACGCCGTCACGGACGGTGGGAGCCACCGTAGGTCGACCTTCCCGCCGAGCGCGAAGCCCTCCCACGTAATGCTCTCGACTTCAGCAGATGCATTGCACTCTACAAGCGGCCACTTCTCGATGTCCATCAGCACGCCGTCCGCGTCCTGAAAGCGCTGCAGTTTAGCCATGCTGCTAACCAAGAGCTCCGTGAGGGCCTGCTGTGGGAGTGTTTCGCAGCTCACGCGGCCGAAGTGGCCGGGGTCTGCTGCTGATAGGCATGATATTGCGTAAGGCATTGTATCTCGAGAAAAGCGAAGCGAAAGTAATTTTGGGAGAACCCGGACGTGTTCAGCTCATACATTGACCTTTGGGGAAAGTTGATATAGAACAGGTGAGGGAAAGTTGTGGGGTAGATAGGGGCACATCGATTTTCGGCTTTTTTGAACTCTTCAGGACTGAAGTCGCAAAGGGAGACACAGCGAGCTCAGAAATACGACTATCGATGCAAACACGAATTTATCTCCTTTGCTTTTCCATGAACAGTAGACCTCTTCAGGAATTTTTCAGTACCACACTAGACTATCCCCGCTCAGCCTTCTTCCTGAGTCTTACTCGAATAGCATCCGTACACGGGTCAACAATATCCGTCGCCGCCGGCGATTTCTCGTCCACCGGCGCCTTCCCAGCGCCCCTCGCGGGCCCACCCAGCGCCGCCTTCATCGCTGTCACAATCTCGCCCTTCAGCGCCTTCGCCCGCTCGAGCTCGACGAACGTCTTTTGGAAGCGCCACGCGAGCCAGCCGTACGCCTCGACCATGCGGAACCGCCACTCGAGCGCCGGCAGGTCCCGCGGCAGCGGGGCACTGTCTATAGATGTCCCGATTCGCACGCGGTGCGGCGCAGCCGCGTGGTGCTCGGCCCACTGGCGCAGCGTGCGAAGCGTCTCGTCGCCGTGCGCGCTCAAAGGCGTGAAGCAGAAGATGACGAGGTCGCTGAGCGCGAGCGGCACGCTGTGGAGCGCCTTCGCGATGGGCAGAAGGCTTCGCGATATGTCGCAGACGTGAAAATACTTCGACGTCTTCACGTCCCGGACGTAGCGGCACAGCAGCTCGTGAAAATCAGTGATCTCCGGGTGCACCTGTGCATAGACATGCAGAATCTCGATGGACGGCAGAATGCCGGCGGACTGTATCGGGTTAAGCTTTTCCGAAAAAGCGCACCGGATGCGCTCGATAGCACTTGAATGACACGCCGTGACGTAGCCAGCGTCCGCGAAGGACAGCCCGTAGCGCCCGGCGCGACCCGCGATCTGGAGTATTTGGGAAGTGCTCAGGGGCGCGACCGCACGCCCGTTGAACTTCTGGGTTGTTGTGAAAATTATTCGCCGGATGGCCATGTTGAGGCCGTAGGCGATGGCGTCGGTCGTCACGAGCACGTGGAAGTCGCCACGCGCCACGCCGGCATTATACGCGTCGCACTCGGCCTGCCGGACAGCGAAGGGCAGGCCGCCATATATAACGCTCACAACCGCCTTGGGGTACTGTCGCTCGACCTGGGCTTTCACTTTAAAAACGCTGCCCCTTGAGAAGACAACGAGACAGTCGCCGCGCGTCAGCCCGCTGAAATTATGAATAGGTGTACGCTCGAGCCGGAGCGGGACGAGGCGCCGGTGCTCGACGATCTCGAGGCGCTCCCACTCGCGCGTCGCGTACAAAAGGCGCTCGACGAGCTCGAGGGCCCGGAACTCGCCGCAGAGGTGCACCTCGCGCGCTGGGACGCCGAGGAGCGCCCGCGTCCACGCCCAGCCGCGGTCGGGGTCCTCGATGAGCTGGACCTCGTCGATGACAGCGACGTCGACGACCTCGTTGGTCGGGGTCATCTCCACAGTGCACGCGACGTGCTCGGCGAAGCCCGGGAAGATGCGCTCGTCGCCGATGAGGAGGTCGCAGGGGACGCGCTCGTTGAGCCGCGACCACACCTGCGCGGCGAGCGCCTTGAGGGGCGCGCAGTAGATGCCCGAGCGCGCCGCCGCGAGGCGTTCGAGCGCTGCGTGCGTCTTGCCGGCGTTTGTGGGCCCGGCGTGGAAGATAATTTTGCGGCGAAGGGCGCGGGCCTTGGGGTAAAAGCCCCACGGCTCGGTGAGCGAGACGAAGGCGGGCGCCTGCATCGCGATGAACCACGCGCGGAAGCGCTCCTCGAAGCACGCGAGGCGGTCGGTGAGGGAGGCGTTTTCTAGCCTGCGCGTATCCTCTGCTTTCCACTCGTAGAGCGCGGCGAAGTCGCGGACCTGGCGCAGGAGGCTCTCAACGGAGGTCGCGCAGATGCTCTCGGTGAGCTTTTCGCGGATGGTGGAGCTCTTGGAGGTGAGGTTGTAGAAGTATGCGCCCCAGTCGGTTGGTGCAGGGGCCGATGCAGTGCAGTAAGGCCGAAGGCAAAAATTTTGTATGCGTTGCTTACTAAGAGATAGGCATCTGTACATGCGCTGGCATTCTTTATCAATAAAAAATTAGGAAAAGTTTTTATTAGGTAGTGAACTGGCCGTCCATCGCACAGATTACTAAATTCTCGTACCTATGGCGCAAAATAACTAACTGACTGAGTGTACTGGATCAATCTACTGCTCGTTGAAGAACTTCTGGGACTTCTCGGGGTCCGGAACGATCGTCTTCGCGCCCGGGGTCCAGTTGGCGGGGCAGACTTCGCCGTGGGCCTCGAAGAACTGGAAGGCCTTGATGAGGCGGAGCGCCTCGTCGACGTTGCGGCCGACGGGGAGGTCGTTGACGGTGACCTGGCGGACCTTGCCCTGCGGGTCGATGATGAAGAGGCCGCGGAGCGAGACGCCCTTCGGGCCGCAGTCGTCCTCGATGAGGACGCCGTAGTCGCGGGCGATGGAGTGCGAGAGGTCGCTGACGAGGGGGATGTTCAGCTTGCCGACGCCGCCCTTGCTGCGCTCGACCTTGGTGAACGCAAGGTGCGCGAAGACAGAGTCGACGCTGATGCCGAGGACCTCGGTGTTGAGGTCGGTGAACTCCTTGGCGCGGTCGGAGAACGCGATAATCTCGGTCGGGCAGACGAAGGTGAAGTCGAGCGGGTAGAAGAAGAGGATGGTGTACTTGCCCTTGTAGTCGCTGAGCTTGATGTTCTTGATCTCGCCGTTGGGCATGAGCGTCTGGGCGTCGAAGTCGGGGGCTGGCTTGCCAATGAGTGCGGACATTTTATGTGCTGAATACAATCTAGAAAATGTAGATAAGGCTGAGTTGTGGACTGGGGCCTAGTTTAGTAACTTGAAGATGGAAAAGCACTAGATTGCGATACGAATATACCTGCGAGGTCTAGCAATTACTAAAATTATACTTAGTGTACGAACAAAAATTCTCCTCGTGACTAATTGGATAAGTTGCATATGACCCGTTGTTCAGGGCTGAGCACTTTGCTCGGGCCCGTCACCGGCAAAGCGTAATTTGTGCGGTGACAAATTTTCAGAGGCCTCTCTGAAGAGATCCTGAAGGCAGGTATGAGACTGTGCTTTCTGAATTCTAGGAGGGTTTACTTGCCGGTGATATTTCCTTTTCAAATTTCAGTTTTACCGGCATTTCGGTGATTCACCGGCATGTGCGCAGCCCTGCGTTGTTGTGGAAATTATCCTCTTGGAGATAAATGTTTGGCATTAATTATAGACATAAGCCGTCCATGAAATCGGAATCGAGAGCATTTCATGGCCAAATCGAATATAAAGCGTTCTCATTCTCAGAATTGATGAATAAGCGTCCTTCATTTGGGCTAATACCTGCGTGACGACACCATTCAATCTAAAAAGTATCAAACTTATTTATACTCCTGCACCAAAGCCGATGTACTATCTAAAATCTATGCTATCATCATGAAACCTGTGATTTCCTCTGATCTACGCACTCCTTGTAAAGAGCTTTGTCTGTGCTTCCTTCGCGGGGGACTCGGTATATTCTAAGGGGCGCTTATGTACAGATCGAGGTGTCGTCGCCGCCGCCGGGGCGATCGATTTCTCTGGCGTCACCGAGGGTGAGCGCGCGGTGCCGGCGGCTGGCTCGGGCCTGACCTCCCACGGCTTGCACACGAGCCGCAGCAAGGCGACGCACTTGTTCAGCTGCGTCCGCGTCTCGAGGTGCGCCGTGCGCTCGCGGCGAATGAAGGCAATAGCCTCCTGCGCGACCTTCGTCGTGGACGGCGTCGTCTCGAGCAGCTCGAGGCTCTTTTTGGCCCCCTCGAGCTCCGTGGAAATTTCTTCCTTTTGCGCCCGCATTGTCTTGAAGTCGCTCTTGAGGCGCTCGTACTTGGCGCGCGGCACGGCGTCCGGCTCCGGCTGAATGGCCTTGCTCTGCTCGATGAGCACGGTCAGCTCCTGCTGCAGGGTGTCGTTCCGCCGCTCGGACTTGGACAGGTCGTCGCGCAGCCCGTGGATCGCCGTGCGGTGCTTGCTCTCGATCTCGTCGAACGCCGTCGCCTGCTCCTCCATCTGCTCGCGCATGTCCGACAGCTGCGTCTGCAGCATATTCGCCTTCCGTAGCTCAAATTTCTGCGTTTGCGCCTCCTCCTGCTGCTTTGCTACGTCCGCCGCGCTCTTCTGGTCTAGGGCAAACTCGAGCTCACGCTTGGTACGCTCTGCCTCGCCAAGCCGGCGCTCGAGGGACTCGCGCATGCGCCGCTCGTCCTCCAGCGTGGTCTGCGCCGCGTGCAGCGCCGACTGGCTGCGCACGGCGTCGTCCTGGGTTGAGTCGAGCTTGTCCTCGAGTGCCTTGCGCTGCACCTCGGCGACGCTCAGGTCCGCTCGGAGGCCCTCGACCTCGGCGAAGTGGCGCTCGGCGGTGCGCGACTGCCCGTTCTGCGCCTCGCTGAGCTCGTCCTCGAGGTTCAAGATGCGGTGCTTGAGCTCGTTGGCGTTCGTCATCGCGACGTTTGTCTCCTCGCGCGCGCTGTTGAGGTCAGCAATCAAATCCTTTTGATAATTTTCGTGGCGCATCTCCATCTCCTGCATGCGGTAGCGGAGCGTCTCGATCTCACGCTCCTTGCGCTCTGTCTCCTCCTGCTGGTGCAGCAGCTGCTGCCGGAGGCGCTCGCTCGCGTCGCTCTCGGCCGAGACTTTGGCCTTGAGGCCCTCGATGTGCGTCGTGTGCGACGATATCGCTGCGCTCAGTTTATTGTTCTCGAGGCGCGCCTCGTGCAGGTCCGTCGTGAAGTTCTTGATCTGCAGCGCCTGCCGCGTGCGCTCTTCCTTGAGCGAGCGGATCTCCTCGTCGCGGTCGTGGACGTCGCTCGAATGCTCCGACTTGAGGCTGTCGTGCTCGATGGTGAGGCGGTTGAGCTTCGAGCGGAGGTCAAAAATCTGCGAATTCAGCTCCTCGCGCGCCCGGCGGGACTCGTCCTTCATGCTCGTCAGGTCGACCTCGCGCCGGCGCAGCCGATCGTTCAAATCGTTCGCGCTCTGGAGGTACTCAGCGGCCTTTTCGCGCGCCGCGGCGAGCTCGCCCTCGAGAAAGCTGACCTTGCTCTCAGCCTCATCCGCGCGCTTTCTCGTCATTTCGAGGTCGGCGAGCGTCGTCGCGTGCGTGTCGCGGAGGCCCTCGAGCTCAGATTTGAGGCTTGCGCTCTTGTCGCGCAGCGAGTGGAGCTCGTGCTTGTTCGCAAAGGCCTCGCCCTGGACTTCTTGGAGGATTCGGCTCTGTCGCTGCGCTTCTTCCGTGATTGACTGCAGCTTCGCGTTGAGCTCGGCCTCTGTCTCCATCTGGGCGTCGCTGGCAGCCGACCGCGCAGCGCGCTCGCTGTCGAGGAGGCCCTGGGTCTCCGTGAGCTCCGCCGCCTTCGTGTGCAGCTGCGCTTGCGTGTCTTCCAGAATCCGCCGCGTCGCCTCGTGCTCGCTCTGCGCGCGCCGGTGCGCCGCCGCGCGGTCATCGTAATCGTGCTGGAGTTCGCCCACCTGCGTCGCGTAGTCTTCGATCTGGCGCTGGAGGGACTCGAGCTGGGTCTGGGCGATCTGGCGGCTCTCCGACGCCTCGCGCTGGAGGTCCTCGTTCCGGGCGCGCAGCGAGGCGTTTTCGCTGTGGTACTCACAGAGCTTCTCGTACTGGGACTGGTAGCCGAGCTTGAATTTGGAGAGCTCGTCCTCCGCGGTACGGCGCTGCGCACGCTGCTCATCGTTGTCATCACGAAAGGTGTTGACTTTCTCCTGGAGCTCTGCAACGGCGGCTGCCTTCTCGCTCACTTCACCCTCGGCGCTTTTGAGGCGCGCGGCTAGGCGGTCCCGCTCCTGTCGGATGACCTGCATGTTGCCCTCGAGGTTCTCTACGTCAGTGTCACGGTTCGCGAGGCGGCGCGTTTCGAGTTGTAGGGCCTGTTCAAGGTTGCGGCGCTCGCTGTGCTCGCGCTCCAGCTCGGTCTGGAGCCGAGCGCACTCCTGGCGCTCATTCGCGAGCTGCGAGCTCGAGGCGCCCGACTGCTGCGACAGCTTTGTGATTTCACTCTTAAGCTCGGCCTTCTCGTTGCTTAAATCATTTGCAATGGCCGCCGAGCGGCGTTTTTCTTCTTCGATGAGGCCCTGGAGCGACTGGATGTACTTTTTGCCTTCGATAACGCGGCTGCGCTCTGCCTCGAGGGCGTCCTTCCACTTGCTTATGGCGTTCACAGCGTTGGACTTCTCGAGCTTCATGCGCTCCATGAGGCTATCGCACTCACGCTCTTTGGCCTCGCGCAGCTTCTGCTCTTTCTCCAGCTGGCGATGAATGCCGCGTTCCTCGATCTTTGTGCGCTTCTCGCGCTCCATCTGGAGCCGGTTCTCAACGGCGCGGAGCGATTTAATCTCCTGCGCGTTCTTGACTTGGTCTTCCCGCAGGTCCTGGACAGTCATCGAGAGCTTCTTGTTGTCCTGTTTGAGGCGCGCGTTCTCCTTCTCAAGCATGAGCATCTCTTTGTGCGCCCCGTCAGCTGAGCGCTGTGACAGGTCTTCACGAGGGGTTACGAGCCGCTGGGTGGGCTTTTCCACAGCAGCTGCTGCCTTTTGCTCTTCGACATGCTTCAGGTCGAGAACTGGGATGTCAGGAAGCATTCGATGGGTCTCGTCACTGTCAGCGGTGGGCTCAGGCACATCACTTGCACTGGGCGCATCGTAGACCATATCGTCGATTGGTGTGAGCGACGGCTTCTCCCGTTTTGGCATTGGTGTCGGAACGTAGTCATCGGGGATTTCAATGTCCAGCGGCTGGAGCGTCTTCGTACCCTCGGGGCCTTCGAAAAACGTGTCTTCGTGAATGGTGTATTCCTGTTCGTGAAAAGTGACCGTGTTCTTTTTCATTGAATAAAAATAAAGGGGATTCTTATAGTTTTTGATGAGAAAAAGAGTAAAGTTGACACCCAGTTAGGATACCTGTAAAAATGATATCCTACTCCCCGCCCATAAACAATGTCCTGACCTCCGGATTGCCTGACCCATGAGCGTAAATCTCATTCTCATCTGATTTTTTACATCAGATGCATAGCATTCATCCATGACGCTTTGGACTTCTGTTTAACAATGTATCCGAGAAGTGATCGGTAAGTAATAGCCTCTGGCCGTACATGGATAGTTCGCAGGGCACCGAACATGCACATCGCATCTTTGCTTTCGAGAATTTCCTGAAGCTTTTCCGGCATTCCTATGTCAAGAAACGCCTTGATGTACGGGGCGCTCACTTGCGTTTGCTCCAGGTTTCTGCCCTTGAATAGAAGCGATGAGACATATGGAACTTGACAAGCCTTCTGCGTGGGCTCCCAGCCCATCATCTCACGCGTGTGTTTCAGCTGCCAGTGGCCTTCAACAGTGTACACAGAGTTCTTGAACGAATCACGGGTGATGACCCTCGCCTGCGGGGTAAACCACGAGTTCATGATGTGGTTCATATCTCGGTTCGGGATATCACGCAGGCCATTGAGCGTGACGGTATGGCCCTTCGGAATGAAATCGAGAAGCTTCTTCTCGACATCTGTCGGCTCTCTCTTCGCAGCAGAATCACCCTGCGCAAGCTCTTTCGGAGATGAATGGTATGACGGGTCGAGCGGCTTTGTCAGGAACTGCCATATATCCCTATAGTGACTGATGTTTATTTCTTCATCGCTCATTTCAATAACAGGTAAGTGAGCATAGAAACAATTATAAGATATCAAAGGGCTTGCACGCAATTTTTGTAAAACAAGGGAATTAATAAATTATAGAATAAAATCTTCCGGCGGAGCAAAACTGTCATCGTGCAAAGGGTTGCCGCGCATCTCAACAGTGTCGGCCACTTGCTCATGCTCGCTGTGGAGAATGCAGAACCCATGTGGTTTCGATTTAATCAGCTGATATCCACATGCCTCATCGAGCGCAACAAAGCTTACCTGCGTGTCTGTTACTCTGCAAGGGTTTTGCAGAATATTGGCGCTATCATCAGCATGAGAGTTCGATTTGTCCTCTGGCGCTTTTGCTGCAGTGCTTTTACTATTTTCACTCTCCTCTGCTCCAGGCATATTCGTCTCACGTGTCTTTGCGATCTCTTTTTCTCGCTTTGTGGTCGAGAGTTCGACGGGTGTGTTCGACTTTCGTGTTTCTGTTGCGCTGGTAAGCTCTGGCTTGAACGGCTTGAACTGATCGAGAGGGCTGCTCGTTCGCAGCTGGCACTTCGGCATCTCCAAATTCTTGTTCAATCCGATAAAGCACCGCACCGAGAAGCACTGCGATAGGAAAAGTGTGTATGGGAACCAAAACCAGTACTGTGAGAATACAAACATGCATGCAATGGAGAGCTCATGTGGTCGACCGTTTCGGACGAGGCTGATCGTACAGTTCTGACCCCCAGCGTCGATTATTCCTTGTGCAATTATGCAACCGAACTTTGTGCAGACATCGACATGGCGATCAGCGATTTTCTTCGTCAGAGAAGTACGGAATTTTTGAACGGTCTCGTTTTCTTTGGGAGACTTTTGAATGAGGACCATCGCGAGCGCGATCATGGCACCCTGGCGAACGAAGTCGCTTGCGTCTTCCGTCATTTTCCATAGCAATTTCGAAATCTCCTCATCACCAGATCCGGAACCCGCAATGCCAAGTGCCATCGCAACACCGTACCGGATGTGCAGGTTGTAGCTTCCACTGAAGTCCTGGAGAACATCGAGGGCAATTTTTGGATCCCTAAAAGTAATGAAACCGACACAGAGCATTGCTGTGCGCCTGACATCTTCCACTGTGTCTTGCACAGCCTGGACTAGGAGCGTTTCCAGTGCCTGCATGTTGCCGCTTCCGGCGAACGCCAGGGCGATCGTCATGCAGCCACCCATTCTGATCCACTGATCCTTGTCTGCAAGCATTTCGTTCGCCGTTGCAAGAGCAGCTGAGCCTTTTCCGTAGTTTGTCAGAGCAATGCACATGGATGCACCACGGATGATCTTCTCTTTTTGATCTTTGTCATGCACAAGGCTGAGCATAGTGGCGATCAGCTCTTCGTCTGCTTTGCCAAACTTCAGCATCCCAAGCGCCACTGCACAGGCTTCTCCTGATTGCGCTTCAGAGAGAAGGAGATTCGAAAGAATGAGATTGTGTGCATCTTCATCCGCTGTTTCGAAAAGAAGCAGGCCTAGCGCGAGTGCCCCGCCGTGGAATGCCTGTGGTTTACTCTCTGCTGCTTGAGATGTAGTCATTATGAAATCTTTGACGAGGGAAACTGAGCCATTGATGGCAGCGGATGCTTTTCGTCCGATAGAAGCAGATGATAACCCGAGCGCCAAAAGTGATCCGCCTTCTTGATATGGGCATGTGCTGCCTTTCTTCGGTAAGTAAGCCTTGAGAACCTCTACGAGAGAGTCAATGCTTCCTTTGTAAATGGAACCGAGGGATGCAACAGCAATAAACTTGGCCCAATGTGAGGCCTTTCCAAGCCATGGAATGTTTTTCCGTAGAAATTCGTCTATTGTGGTTCCACTGTAGATGAATGCATTCGTTGTTACAAGGGCATTGTGTAAAACAATGTTTTTTCCTTCGATATGCTTCTTTGTTCCGTTGAGAAGAGGCAAGTCAAAGGTGTTCGCTCTAAAAAGAAAATTTCCATACGTTTCCAAGTAAAACTTCCCTTCAAGGATCTTTTTCACGTTTTTTAAGCAATGAATGCCCGAATCTAAGTTCTCCAGTCTATTATTGATGATCTCAAGAGCTTCCAGAGAAAAGTCAATGGGCATTACCTCTCGAATTTCTACTGCTATCTGCAAAGCAATACATTCATCGTAGCTTTTGCCGCTCGATGCAGCATCAATCATCAAGCTGGCGGCCACTTGCGGCCGCGCGAGTGACAAAGCACACCGCAGAGCTTCAGGCCAGCACTCTAAAGATGCGCGCGGCAAGCAATCAATAATTGCCTGAATAACCTTCTCGCGGAACTCTACGTCGGGTACGTAATTAAGTGCATGATTATGACAGGCAGTGATCATTTGGGCGTCCATTTTGCTTTGGCTGAGGACATTCTCGAAAAGATCAAGCCTGCGAGCTTGTAGAGCTAGTCCTGCCATATCACGTGGGGTCCGCGTCACGCATGAAACACACCAGCTTTCGAAAAGATGGTTGAAAAAGATTTCGAGGGATTCATTAGTCTTCAGATGCCTTTGAGAAATATAAGCGTCCACGATTTTGGATACAATGGAGACAGTGTATGTATCCTTGGATGCAAAATTGAATGCAGGTATAGCTTGAAGTGCATACTCCACACTCAAGTCATGTTTCTCTGTGCAGTAGTATAATTTTGATAGAGCTAAAGCCGCTAGAGACCGAGTCTGCTTGTGAAAGTCCTGTGATTCAACGATGCTTTGCAATGCTTTGATCTTATCGACCAGGAGATACCATTGTACATCCACATTTTGAGCAATCTGCTCAAGTGCGAAGTTCTGGCAGCTTTCTGGGTACCTTGTATCAATCATTTTAAATAGTGCTTGAATCGGCTGCTTCATTGTAAGATTCTGGAAAATCCTTATTATCTCTAAAACAGAAGGAGCTTAATCATTGAAAAGTCCCAGTACATCAAGATGCATGTACGGAACATTAAACATGCTTTCACACTTACTTTTAAATCTGAAAGCCTCCTTTGCGAGTCTTCAATGTGTGAGCAAGTAGAATTTTTAGAAGATTTTGCACTGCTAATAAATCATGTGTTATGGTGGACATTGCAGGATTAGTCATAAATCTTCCATCGCTGCTGGTGACGAGAAAGTATTTCTAATCGAGATTGAAATATTATAAATGATCTTATTAACCTCCGTAAATTCTTTTTCGAACATTGTCCGTAAATGTACATTAAGAGGGACTAATCGCTGTATTCGCGTTTATCGCTATGTGATGCGCTTCAACGTGACGTGCGCATTTTTAGTCTTCCATATTAAAAGCCGTTCGCATAAATGCGAGCGGTGAATTGCACTCCTATGTTTGTCCCGTTCTCCCTTTCGAAAAATTTTGATCAACTTTACCATGTGCCTCAACATTTTTCATATTTGCTGCATCAATGTTTCTCTTAAGCCTAGTTCTTGTAAATTGCGAGGTTCTCTCTAATTACAAGCACCTCCGATGCAGCGTGTGCGAGCTTCTTAGTGAGCAAATAGATAAGCGAGTGGCTGAAGTAAACAAGAAAACTTTTCAAACATCGCACAGACTAACAAAGGAAAACAAAATTCATAGAAATTCCATGAAGGGATCTGAGTTAGCTGCTGTAGAAGTGCTTGATGGAATCTGTCCATCACTGGGAAATTGTACCTTGAAGTACTCCAGTGTGCATGGACATAGAATCTTTTCCAATAATCAAGACCTCCCAAAAGGCCAATTTTACACTACTAAAGATAGGCAATCAATCGGATCTCTCTGGGAAACAGGCTGCAAAACTATTTGCGAAGAGCTTGTTGAGTACTATGAAGACGAACTTGTAGACTACATTAAGGGTGAGGACCTTAGCGGCCAAGGTATCTGCTATACCACGATTAACATGTGTAACACGGATGATATTTCGGATCACATCAAAGTTGAGCAAACAAGACAAAAGAACCAGTTTAACAAAGCATATAAAGATGAATTCTAGAAAACTTAGTGGAAACCCGGTGAAAGATCACGAAGAACATGGAAAATCCATTCTGCACTTATTGCTACTATTTCACTGCATAATTTCTATTGAGCTATGTATGTTTGATGTCTGATGAGGTTTCTCCAAAGAAAAGTCAATATTACACACCAAGTAAGTAAATTTTCTCACCAGTCCAAGATTATACGTTCCTTTCTGTCCTCTAGCAACGATGTCGGTAACCATTTTACGGTCACGAATGCCTGCGTCAATCGCATTCGACAAATTGTCTTGAAAGGCATGCCAGATGTAGAACAAACGAGCACAAACTCATATCCTGCGAGAGCTCTGCGTGTGATTGTGACACCTGGGGGATGCCAGGGCTTCAATTACTCATTTTCTTTCGAAACAACTGATAAGATCGACCGCGAAAAAGATCTATGGATCAAGGTTGACAACGATGTTTTGATAGTTTTGCGGAAAAAAGTGTTTTCAATAATCAAAGGCTCAACCCTAGATTTCCGATCCGAGCTTCGTGGATCATATTTCACTCTACGAGATAACCCAAACAGCAACCACGCATGCTCATGTGGGAGCAGCTTTTCCGTGAAGAAAAGCTACTTTTTTCATCTACCTTTATCTTTGCGAACCATATACCTCACTTCGTTTTGTCCTTTGAACTTTATATGCATCAGAGCTTTGGATTATGCCACAGAACGAGTACATAGAATTAGCGCAGAAAAGACATGGTCGGCGACCTGATGCAGCAGACAGGCTGCGCAAAAAAGCAGTTCGTGACAGACATAAGGACGCATACACATTGAAGAATGTTCGTGGTCTCAAGGCGAAACTTTCTTCGGCGAAGAGGTATCGCGAGAAGGCTGAAATGAAGAAGAAGATCCGCATGCACGAAGAAAAGCAAGCGAAGAGCAGTGTTCCGAAGGATATACACAAGAATGCACTTCCGGCTTTCCTCATGGATAGATCAGAAGTTGACAGAGGAAAGATTTTAAGCAACAGCATCAAGCAAAAGCGCAAGGAAAAGGCCGGAAAGTGGTCTGTTCCCATCGCTCAGGTAAAGTCACTAACCGAAGATGAAATGTTTCAGGTCGTAAAAAGTGGGAAGAGAGGTAAGAAGTCGTGGAAAAGGGTGATCAACAAAGTTTCATTCGTCGGGGATACATTCACGCGCAAGAACCCAAAGTTTGAGCGCTTTATTCGACCGATGGGACTGCGGTTCAAAAAAGCCCAAGTAACCCACCCAGAGCTCAAGACGACCTTCTCTTTGCCTATCATTGGTGTTAAGCAAAACCCACAAAGCAAGATCTACACAACGCTCGGTGTTATGACACGTGGTGCAATCATTGAAGTCAACGTAAGCGAACTCGGACTTGTCACGCCCAGTGGAAAAGTTGTATGGGGAAAATATGCGCAAGTTACGAATAATCCAGAGCTTGATGGGGTGATTAACGCTGTTTTGCTCGTGTAATGCTGTGTGGCTTGAAAGATTGGTAGCAATCTCTATAATTTGGTCCCTTTTTTTGCGCTTTTTAACAGCCCAAAATGCTCGCGAAAATAATCTTTCCGGTTCTTCTCTGCGCTGCCTTTCTTCTCCTGTATTGCGACATGGATACGCTCCGGATAGCAATAGGTCTTGCATCTTTTTACACACTTCTGAGCCGCTTATTCGCCAGAGTCTTCTCCAAGGAGCTGGTTTTGGGCTACCCGAAATGGTCATACTATCTTTCCATGCTACAGCAAGCCGTCATCCTCCCACCAATCGCAATGCTGCTAGTTTATGAGCACAAGGACTGTTTCAGGGAGTGGCTTTTTGCGGTTTTTGAATACCAAGGGAGATATGAGGCGAAGAGTGACATCATAAAGACGCTGAGCCTGATCTCAACTGGAAGCGCAATGCTGAAAGACTTTTGGATTTACGGCAACAGAAACGAGTTGGGGTTTATCATTCACCACATCACCACAGTCTTTGCGTGTGGACATTGCCTCGCCATGCCGATATACCCAGGCGCAGTGTGCTTGTCTGGGATTTTTGCTGAAAGCACATCCTTTTTCTACAACTTGAACATTCTGTATCCATCAGAACTTTGCAAATACTTGCAAACCCTGTTCATCGGCTCCTCGAATATCATAGCTATGGGCGTGTGCTGGTGCATGTGGACGCAAGTTACGGAGCCCCAGTATCTCTTTTGGAAGATCGGGTTTTCGCTGGTCGTTGCTGTGTTAGTCACCCTTCGATTTTCGAGCATTGCCGCTCTGCATGCCAAGAACAGTAAGTTTTCGCTGCTTTAAGTCAAAAGAAAGAAAAACATTCCATTTCCATTTAACCCACGTATGCTTTTTCTGAGATCCTATAATTATGCTATGGCAGAAGGTTAGACGGTACGTTAAGAAGTCGATTCGCTTATTGAAACGAGTGGTGAGAAAAGCCGTTTCGTATAAGAATCGCTGTATTTCTTGGGCGCAGCGCCAAATGACGCTGAACATCACCGATCGAGAACCGAAGCCCCATACATGTGCCATAATGATTCACAATACGTCTATGAAGCGCAACGTCGGGGGCATAATCCGCACTGCAGCAGCGTTCGGCGTGAATCAAATCATATTCGTCGGCAAGAAGAAGTCAATGCAAACATTTGGGGCCCATGGCTGCCAAAGGCGAATGCACACACTGTACTTCGACCGCCTGAATGACGCCGTTTCGTACGTGCATGATTCGCTTCGTTGCTCTATCGTTGGAATTGAGATTCGGCCTGAGGCTCTCAGTCTTCGAGAGAACTCACCGCCATTCCACGGGAATACGTGCTTCCTGCTAGGAAATGAAGGGTTTGGGCTCAGTGAGCAAGATGCGAGCATTTGTGACTACTTTGTGTACATACCCCACGCTGGGTCAGGAACTGGGTCTCTCAATGTGTCTGTGGCGTGCAGTCTTGTGCTGTACCAGTTCAAAATGGTGTACTGCAATGCTCCTGAGGCGGCCCGTGAAGATAGCAAATATCTTGTTCAAAATAATGCGGCATGTGAGGCTCAAGATGTGTACGCAGACTAGACATTCAGTGTATCTTTTTCTAGTGACTTTCAAACGCACCTTAAATTCTATCTTCTCTAATCCTTTTCAATGGCTACAGGAGCTTTAGGTCTTGGGTCGTACCAAAGCGTGATTGCGCAAACGCACGCCAAGCCTATTGCGGCAACCTACTTCCCGCTGTCAAACTACTTCATCTACGTGATGGAAACAAACCGACGGGTGCGTGAGCGGCTTCTCGTTCGTGATAGAATCTTTGACAATCGAATGCCCGACGGTGCACTCGTGAACGGGCACTTCCGTTTAATCCCTACCAAGCGTCTCTCATGGCACTATGATCGAGTGATGACCTCTATTCGGCGCCGTACTATCATGCAAAAGCGACTGGAGAGGCAGAAAGCCATAAATGAGCGTCTGATTCAGGAGGCTGCGACAAAGAATTTGCCAGACCCTCGGATAAAATTCACCACACCCGACGCCGATGCGTACTTTCGGCCATTGCAGTTCTCAGGAAACCACTGGCCAAACTTCTGGCAGCACCCGACGATGCGCCATGTGATTCCAAACCCCGAGTGGCGACGATATCCGAACCTTGGAAACATCACAAGGGTCATTGAGCCGCACAAGGCCCAAACTTTACATTATTTGTGATCGTATGAATTGCCACCGCTCGTGCTTCATGCAATGTTTGTACCGCGTTGTCAATGATTTACATTCTTTCTCTAATGAGTACTTTTATCGTAATATTATGGCTATTACTACGAATGGGTAATATCGAAGGAAATAATGAAATAGCTGATAATCCTTCTGAAGCTAATGACATAACTTTGGTTCCTTGCCCTTCGTGTGGTCGATCGTTCCGCGAGGAAAGGGTGGAAAAGCACCACCAAATTTGTGCCAAAATCCGTGAGAAGCAAAGGATTCGAGGCATTTATGACTCAAAATTGCCCCGAAAGATCTAAGCAGTGTCAATAGCTCCCCTGATGTACATATTCGCCTTTCAGTGCTTGAATGCGATTCACAAGCTTTGTTTTCTATTATCTTTTCGCAATTCTCTGCAACTAAGTATACAAAATGTTCGCAATATCACGAGTAGCGCGTATTATCACAGCTGCCAAAGAACCAAAGTACCCGCACCAGATTGAATTTCATCGCCTGCCATGGAAGTGCCTTCCGCCAACCTCGGCACTCACCCACAAGCACACAGCGAGCAAGTATTTCCAGCTACTTCACCTTGCAAGCCGATCAGACGTGCCGCTTCTTCTCAATGACTTTCATCCGGATATCGATGAGACGCGAATAGAGTCTATTCTACCCGGAATGGTGTACATTGTGCCTGAGCTGCGAACACTCTTCGGCGCAGACCCTCTCGAATGGGGCCCCTACCAGTGGCACGGCACGAAGCTAAGCGAGGCTGACTTCATGATGCACTATGGTGCTATCAGCAGCAAGATCGCAGTAGTCGACGAGGTTTGGGAGTTCGTATCGCAAGAGCGTACAATGTTATGTACCGCGCTGTGTATGCGAGTCCCACATGGGCACTGCTGTCCTGGCTCAACACTGCACGAGGTCAGCAAGGATCAAAAAGACTTTGTTCTCTTTCACTTTTACAACCCCAATAGGCCTGCGTCGGAGCTTGTGAAGCCACTTATGCGATACTACCAGCATAAGCCGTGTATGTGCAAAGTCTCTGACTTCATCGGTATTTCTTCGAAGAAAGAGTGGGTACCAAAGGCTGTTCCACAGCGGCCAAAGGGAACAAAAGCTTCACCACAGCCAGACGGCAAAGCCCCGCCGGATACATACTGGAACGGTATTCAGGAGCGAAACGCTGCATACCCTGGATTCTGCTTTGGAACCCGAAAGAACTGCTGGGGAATGGGTACGTAGTGGAAAAAGGTGGTGTCTTAAGTACTCGTTTTTTATGGTCACTGCGGGAAGCATTTATCAGTGTGAACTGCCAAAAGCTATCAGGCTCATTTGCTAGCCATCTTCGATTCCCTAGTTCCTGCTGTTGTTAAGATTTTCATGAATACCGTGTACATATAGATTGAGTGTGTTACTTAAGCTTTTCCTTTACATTGAAATGTCCCAGCCAACCCAATCGCAAAAGCTTCTTGCATCCTACATTGTCTCAAAGCTCGAATCAGTTTCAGGTGATTATGCCGTTTCTTCAGCTCTGGCTACGATCAAGCATGCGTTCCAGCCAGCTGCGTCATCAGAGATCCCTGCTGCGCTCATCGGAGAGATGGATAACTTCTGGAACACCAAGGACGAAGTCAAAGCTGAGGCTGCACCGTCTCCGGTAAAGAGCCGGGCTTCTGAGCATGTGCCAGAGAAGGATGCCGTACCACAAGATGAAAAGCTTCAAGAATTCCTCGATCTGCTGAAGGTCAGGGGCTATTTCAACGGCGTCGAGCCAGACAGTGAGGAGTACACACTCCGCCTCAACAAGGCCATCAAAAAGTTTCACCTCAAGCAGAACCCATACCTCAACATGACACCGGAGGAGATCAAGGCAAAGGGAAATGCGCATATGATCGCCGGCAACTACAACGATGCCTTTGAGTGCTACACCAAGGCCATCGAGGTCGCCATGCAGGACGCTGACGGCTCGTCGAATGACGAGTCATCGAACATCCACGTCTACTACGCAAACCGCGCGGCGTCGCTCATCGAGCTCAAAAAGTACACCGAGGCCACTGAAGACTGCGAGAAGTCTATCAGCTACAAGGCAGACTATCCCAAGGCTTTCACACGGCTCGGCGTCGCCTTCTACTACCTCAACGACTTTGACAAGAGTGCAAGCGCCTACGAGCGTGCTCTCGAGCTTGACCCGACCAACGAAAAGTACCGCAGCGACGCAAACGACGCCCGCGCGAAGGCCAAGGAGGCTGAGGCAAAAGCAGCGACCCCGAACTTTATGCAGAACCTCATGGGCAGCGAAGGCGGTGCTGGCGGCGCCAACCCGTTCGCTATGCTCAACAATCCGCACATGAAGGAAATGATGGAGTCCATGGGCAATGGCGGTGGCATGCCAGACCTATCGAGCGCGATGGCGGGAATGGCCGGCAACCCGAAGTTCATGGAGATGGCCCAGTCGATGATGCAGAACCCGCAGTTCTCGAACATGGTGCAAGGCTTCGCGCAGGAGTTCATGAAGGGTGGCGGCGCCCCCGGTATGCCCGATTTCTCTGCAATGGACCAAATGCTCAACCCCACGAACGCCGGCGTCAACCCAGACGCCCTGCGTGAGCTCCAGGAGAAGGAAGTCATGAACAACCCGAAGATGCGCGCCATCTCAGAGGACGTCAAGGCCAACGGCCCGGCTGTCTTTGCGAAGTATATGAATGACCCCGACGTCGCTGAAGTCTTGAAAAAATTTGGTAATCTTTTCCAAAAGGGCGGAAAGCCCGAGTAATATTGCGTGAATGCTTAGTCATTGCTCGTTGAATAATTTAAACGAAGACGTGCGTATTGACTTACTTGATCGTTATGCTATTTGTACCAATGAGCAGTCTTTCTTCAGGGCTACCACAGAGTATCACAGCCGCCGTCAATAGCGCTGGTTCTGTCGCACGAACTGCGCTTGCCGAGCTCAAGTCAAACGAGCAGCTCCGAGACTTCCAGCTTCGGGGCATGGAGAAAGTCAAGGAAATTTCACAGACCGGCGCCCAGTCCATTCAGCGGGCGTGGAACTACCTGTCAGGCCCAAATTCCGCCACGCACCGAGTAAACCTTGACCGCTTTGTGCGGCCAGAGGCGTTCGTCCAAAGGTTTCAAGAAATGCAGCGAAATCTCAAGTGCCAAAATGGGGGATGCACACGCCGCGGCAGGGGCTTCTCGTTTTTTGGTGGTAGTTTCTTCGGCGGCGGCATGCCTGGGTTCTCGCGCTTTCCTGGCAGCGGCTCATCGTCGAGCCCTGGTGGGGCGGGGCCTTCCTTCCCGGGCGCGGGCATCGGCGGTGACATGCTGAACAAAATGCTCGAGTGGTGCTCGGTGAGCCATGCGCACAAAATCGCGGACAACATGGGCATCAAAATGAATGACATCAAGTTTGACGTCCAGGGAAGAAAGGTCACTGTGACGATCGACGCGCCGGAGGCCACACCTTTGCAAATTGAGGCGCTGGGGAAGAAAGTCGAAGAGGAGTGCCCGATGGCCCGCTTCTACGGAAAGAAGCACAAGGAGATGGTCTGGCAGAAGGCATTGGCCGAGTGACAGCGATAGGTAGCTCGTTGGGCATCTTTCAGAGGTTATCCTAGTATGAGGCTGAAAGGCACCAACGGAATCTACGACAATGTTCCCCTGTGTATACATTTGCATTCATAAAGAGATTGCAAATACTCTCGTGCGGCTTCGCTACTGTTTTCTTTACTGTGACTGCGATCTGTAGTTTATCATCAAAATGTCTGCGAAAGAATCCACCGACTTCGTCATCCAGAGCGAAGACAGCGGAAAAGTCGTGACAGACAGCTCGCACTGGCCGCTGCTCCTCAAAAATTACACCAAGATGAACGTCAAGCGCACAAAATTCACTCCCATCCCTGACGCTGGGTACTGCCCGCTCAACCGCCCAATCAAGGAGCACATCAACTACGGCATGCTCAACATCGACAAGCCGTCGAACCCGTCCAGTCACGAGGTCGTCAGCTGGCTGAAGCGCATCGTCGGCGCCGACAAAACAGGCCACAGTGGAACGCTCGACCCCAAGGTCACTGGAAATCTTATTGTGTGCATCAACCGAGCGACACGCCTCGTGAAATCGCAGCAGAACATGCCCAAGGAGTACATCGCGGTCCTGAAGCTCCACGCGACGGTCGACGGCGGCGAAAAGGTCGTCAACGACGCCCTGCAGACGCTGACCGGTCCCATCTTCCAGCGCCCACCGATTCAGTCCGCCGTCAAGCGACAGCTCCGCATACGCACCATCTACGAGAGCAAGCTCCTCGAGTACGACGAAGGCCGCGGCCTCGTCGTGTTCTCCTGCAAGTGCGAGGCCGGCACATATGTGCGAACGCTCTGCGTCCACCTCGGCCTTCTCCTCGGGGTGGGCGCGCACATGGAAGAGCTGCGCCGCGTCGCGACGGGCAACATCACTGAGGCGGACAACATCGTCACGCTGCACGACGTGCTCGACGCCTGCTGGCTGCACAAGAACAAGGGCCAGGAGTGGTACATCCGGCAGGTCATCTCCCCGTGCGAGGCACTGCTCGCCGCGGGCATCGACACGGCCATGGGCATCGGCAAGGGCATGAAGGGCGGCGGTTACAAGCGAATCGTCGTCAAAGACACCGCCGTCAACGCGCTCTGCTACGGCGCGAAGCTCATGGTGCAGGGCGTCCTGCGCTACGACGACAACATTGGCGACGACCCGAAGGAGGTCATTGTCCTCATCACGACGAAGGGCGAGGCCATCGCGCTGGCGTACGCCTCCATGACCATGGGCCAGCTCGACCACGCCGATTTCGGCATCGCGGCTGTGCTCAAGCGCGTCATCATGGACCGCAACGTGTACCCGCGCCGGTGGGGCCTCGGCCCGCAGGCGCTGCTGATCCGCAAGATGATTGAGGCCGGTGAGCTCGACAAGTACGGGCGCGTCACAGACACGACGCCGAACACGTTCAAGTACGTGAACTATGCTGGCGTCAGCAGCAACGAGCAGGGGACCTACGCGGAGGGAACGGCGCAGCCGCGGAACGTCATGAACGCCCGTCCCGCCAAGCGCGATAGAGACGAGAGCGACTCGGACTAGTGTGTGTTCAAAATAGGTGATAGATTAGTTTCATTCATGAATCCGAAATTGAAATTTATTCGAAGAATCTTTCATGCATATTCTTGTAATTGCATCGAATGTGATGTCGCACTCCATTTTTTCAGCTGCCCAGGCTGGGAGGGAAGTGCCCGCTGAGGATGACTCACCGGGCCATCGCCGGCCGTATCGGCCCAAGTGGCACTCGTGGCGCCCGACGAGCATCGAGCAGGCCATTCAGGCGGAAAAGGATGTCCTCCAGTGCATTGACGGAAAGTACCAGCAGCGCACTCTCGCCGGGCTGAACACGATTTTCTACGATCCTTCGAGTTCACTGTGGGCGGAGCCAAAAGACCCGGGGAGCCAGGAGCGGACCCCAATTATCCTGCTTCACGGCTTTGGGGGTGGCTGCGCCCTGTGGGTGGGCATCTGGCACGAGCTTATCGACGCGGGGTACGCCCCGTATAGCATCGATGTCCCGGGCTTCGGGCGAAGCCGCGCAGTGCCCTTCAACAAGACCTTTGCGGACGATGTCGTTCACTACTTTGTCTCACAGCTTGAGGCGTGGGTGTGTGCCGCAGATTTTCGAAAGCCGTTCGTACTCGTCGGTCACTCGCTGGGGGCCTACATCGCGACGCACCTGGCAGCCGCCAACAAAGACAAAATTCGGAATCTGATCCTCGCTGACCCTTGGGGCATCCCTGAAGTGCCACGCAAGCACCAGATGCAAGTCATGAAGTCAGCGCCCGCCCTCTTCCGCGGCGTTTTCTCGATGTTCACGACCTTTCCACCGCTCGCGATGCTGCGGTCGATGGGCCCGCTGGGCCCTCGCCTTCTCCCAAAGTGGCGCCCGACGTTTGCCGATGGCTACCGCGACATCATCGACGACCCACACATCCTCTACGACTACATATTTCACATGAACAGCCACCCGCCACACGGCGAGATCGCCTTCGTGAAGCTCATGGAGGGCCCAGCCTGCGCGAAGCGCCCGATCGAGCGCGAATTCGACGATCTCTTCGGTGCTGCCGACCATACGCTACCGATCGCCTTCATCTACGGCCAGAACACGTGGATGGACGTCGCGAGTGCTCTACGGCTCCAGAAGCGCTACAGCGGGCCATCAAAGGTTTTCTCGGTGCCCGACGCTGGCCATCAGGTCTTTCAAGACCAGCCGAAACGATTTGTGAATATTCTCCTCCAGTACTTGGCGGATTCACGTATTTCGACGCCCATTAGAGAAGAATGATACAGTACCACAGTAAGAAATGTTTTAGGTGCAATGTCAAGAGTAAATTCAGTAATTTAGTTTCGGTGTATCTTAAACAGTCATATGAACTGCCTGCCGACTGTGCACGCTG
This sequence comes from Perkinsela sp. pyNocScin1, assembly GCA_964019655.1. Lineage (NCBI taxonomy): Eukaryota > Euglenozoa > Kinetoplastea > Prokinetoplastida > Perkinselidae > Perkinsela > Perkinsela sp. pyNocScin1. The sequence continues at coordinate 881,475 of CAXHTR010000008.1, forward strand.
GAGCGAACCAGTTGTACATCTACGGATTTGACCCCAAGAGCACTGACAGCGCCCAGCGCGCGTTCGAGAAGCTGACTGGGTGCGCTATCAAGCGCGTGCAGTACCCACCGAAGCCTTATAGCGGCTTTATGACCGTTGAGATGGAGAACGAAGAAGACATGAAGCACGCGCTGACCTTCCACCTCCGCGAGATCATGCCCCAGCAATACGTCGGCATCAGGAAGAAAATACCCATTCCACACCGCGACCAGCTCCTCTCCGATGAAGCCCGGCTGATCGAGCAAGACATGCGGCGGGAAAATCACAGGGAAAGGGAAGATACGAATAATATGTCATTTCGGGATGCATTGACAGAGAGCCCATACGGAAGACCCAATGTCCGAGCGCAAGGGCCCCAGCGGAAGCTGACGTCCACTGAGAAAGTCCGCGCCTTCATTGACCATTGGATCGTTGTGGCTGACCAGTTGTTTCCTGAGTTACGGCACACCATTCGAGTCCTCATGAATTACGCTGGCAGGAACATATTTGGGGCCCTTGTCACCGTCATGTTCATCTTCATGACTTGGCGAATCGCATGCCTGCTTTGGAGAACGCTCTCCGTCCTCAGAAGACTCTGTTTTTAGCTGTTCTCTCATTATACTTTTCTAGGTGCAATTTTTATCAGAATACCTTTTGCTCTCGATTTAGGGTAAACCTTGCATGCATGATCATTCCTGTTCGCTGCTTCACGTGTGGTAAGGTCATAGGCGACAAGTGGGACGATTACATCAACCTGCAGAAGCAAGGCGTGAAGTGCGGTGATGCCCTCACAGCGCTGGGGCTGCACCGCATCTGCTGCCGGCGCATGCTCATATCGCACTCCGAGCAGACCCATATCCTTCTCTTGTACAATCCGACGAATCACTACGAGAACGCTGAGGTGCCGGGAGCCCCCGTCGAAGAAGCGGTGTAGACACAGTTTTGATGGTTTGGCCTTTTCGAAGTAATTTTTTTCTCTATGCGGCCAGATTTTGTAATGCTAGTGTAAATGGGTGGTAAAGTGTGCTGTTCAACTGAGTGGCCAACTTGGCAGATGCTTCTTCAGTACTGCCGAAGTAACACCGATGGCATCGAGCACTGTATGACGCCCCTTGACTTTGTACTCGCAGTCGACCCAGTGCAGGCAAGCATTTCTTCATCTGCTGCGAATGGGAACAACGATAGCAAAGATGGAAAAATACCACTCGCCGGTGGTATTATATTGGATGTCCTCTTGGGAATCAATCCATCAGTATTTCACATTATTCTTGGAGAGCCAGCAAGCAGTGCTGTAGAAAAGCATAGAACTATGCTCGCATGCATTGACATGGCTTGCATCGACACGCACCCAGCGCTCGCTCGCGCTGGTACATCTGTGCTTTTCAAAGACGTTTCAATACTTTGGCTACCATACGCACAGAACCCTGCCCTCCACTACACGGATGACAATGTGTTCGTCACGAGACGGTTGAGTCACACGATGACCCCACAAACCGGGCCAGAGCACCTCTGCGGGGCTTCCATTCCTTCCAATATCCCTGCGCTTTTACCACTTTTCGCTGTGACGCCGGAAAATATAGGAAAAGTTTTTGAAAGCGAAGCGACAGAGGACTTGACAGGGAAATCATCCAGGGATACGATGGATCAGAAAGTTGTCCAGCCTACTGAGCAGCAGCGTGAGAGGGTTTCGACAGAAGAAAGTGCTCCAGGTCGCTCCACCTCCGCAAGAAAAGATTCTCTCAACGAAGTTGACACCTGGCTCCAGTACACACAGTCACAGAATGACACACGCCATGACGAGTGCATAGCCATTACTAGTAAATCTGCTATCGACGTAGACACATTGGCAGAGGAAACGAGTCATCTAGATAAGCCTGACGAGAGAGCAGTCTCGGCTTCAGTTGAAAGCGCTACACCACCGCCGATAACGAGAGATGATGATGACGGTGAGGTAGAACAACCTACTCATATGAGCTCGTCAGATACAGAGGCTGACCCCTGGAGTGCTTATCTGTAAACAATGCCAAGTAGCTTTTAATACACTTCTTTACTAATAAAATCCCCTTTTTTGCTTTCCATTTACAAGTAAAGCATGATAACCAGAGCGAACAATGGTACACAAACTATCTGTATCTCTTAGGGACCGCTGGATTCCATATGTGAAAGGGTTTGAATACGGTAGTGTTGTTGCCGTCGAGAAGCTCGAAGCATTGAACATTAGCGATTCTATGAGCGCGGATAGCAGCCAGCTTCCGTTGAATGTAGCAGACATGTATGCCATTCGACTCCGTATCAAGGACATACGCGCATCATCACAGGAAATATGTCCGGAAAAGAGGCAGAAGGTAGAGGCTTCCATGCTTCATACGCTCGCCGATACTTGCCTTAGAGTCATGCGCACAAAGGACGAAGCGAACGAAGTGCCGAGCCAAGACTGCACGGACTTCATCGCTCTGGAGTCTCTATCGAATTTTCGAAAAGGCGACACGTACCTTTTCCGCGCTGAGGGATCGCTTGCCTGTGGCTTGGTACGATACGCAGAAAAACAGCGCTCGCTTACTGATCATAAAGCAACGCTCCTCAAGATCTTGTGCACAAACGCAGGCAAAGATCAAGCCATGCAGATTTCTGACCAGTTGTCACCCGAATGGGCAGCGCTCATGAGATTCATCCACGGATATCTTGAGAATAGGAACACGGATATAAACGAAGACGAAGAAGGGCGCGCTGAAGATATGGACACCATCACACATCTTCTAGGCCAGATTATCGAAATTTTACTCGCTACTGCGCACTATAGCACTGCATCAATAATCCTCGAGCAAATTCAAAAAATTCTCATCAAATCAAAGCGATCGCACGGCCCCGCAATGCGCACTCGTATTGCCTTGGAGCGTACGGTCGCGAGGTACATACCGACCTGCGCGCACAATGAGTTTCCGTATCAAAAGGCACTTGCAGCGAAAGCGCTAGGGTCGCAGACAGAGAATGCACTTCTGGAAAAACTTTTGCTGCAGCAGGCAAGCGATGACCTTCCATTCGATATAGTCGGCGTGGATACTGATGGCATGCTACTCATCGAGCATCTGCACAAATCGCCGAAATCGGTGTTTGTCGTCGCAGTCACGCAGACAGCCGTTGGCAACTACACTGTCTTTTACTTTCTCTCCGTCGATTGTGAAAGGAACCTGATGGCCCTGCAGTCATCGAATTTCACTGATTTTATCGTGCTACTGCAGGCTGTGACTATTTCGCGGATGCTTCAAAACGCTGAGAAGGACAAGAGTGCTGCGAGTGAGTATGACGTGCGGTGCCTCGACATTGACACCGAGCGCTTGATTTCATACTGTGTGAAAAATGAAAGTGACATCGCGAATCAGTCGGGTCTTATCAAGAGCCTGACTGGGGTAAGCTGCACCGATGAAGAAGAACAGACACTTACTGTCAAAATGGTAAGTACTGATGCACAGTCATGTTCAAAGCCGCACTCTATAGAGAAATTGAAGGATTCTATCGGATCACTTTCAAAGCGTTCCTGTGGGCTGCACTGCGTCGATGGCGCGCACAATGGTTCTCTTGCTTTCCGGAAGGAACTGGTCCATACGCTGTACCACGAGCGCAAGAAGGGCACCGCAGCGAATTTAGCCCCCGTCGTCAAGATTCTCCAAGAAGCCAAAAAGGAGCACCGTCAGATCTTGGAATCACTCGCAGCAGATTCATCCAATAGTAATGTCGAATTATGCTGTGATGCGCTCATGACTTCCTATCCGGCATTTGTTCAAGCGATGAGCACCATCCGCCAGCGGCGCGCCGATCTTGCCTTTTGTATTGTCAGTGACCGCGAGAGCACCCTTGAGCAGTTTCCCGCCCAGTCCACGGGTAAAACACTCGGCACCAATCGTCTATCAACAGTGTGCGCAGACTCTACGAATTTGGCATCGGAATCCGTTCAAAAATGCTCCGATAGACTCCAGCAGCGCAGGGAAGCCGCCCATAGACTGCTCGAGTCCATCGAGCACGAAATCTGGAACAATGCATCAGCACTCCAAATGCTCGAAGCAGCGCATAGCGACCCTTCCATTCCTGCGTCCTTTCCAATAGACTGCCTCCTCGCGTGCCACTCGACTTCAGAATCCGCACTGCAACATGACGCAACGCAGGAGAAAGTAAATTTGTGGGTCTATGGCGCACCTACTGAAGTCGATGCAGAATACGACGATGGCGCAGCGGTTCCTGCGCTTTTTCGCGTCCCTCTACAAGCAACGGACGCTGTTGCCTTCCCGAGCGACGTGCCCTCGGAGAACAGCAGCGTCCAAGAGCGACTCCTTTTCGCCATTCAGTGCACAAAGTACCACTCGTTCAGGCTGCAGGGGCTTTACTTTGAAACTGTGTCGGAGCTGCAGCATCTGCACCGTGCGCAGGCAGAGATCGCATTTCGGTGGTCAGAGCTCGACAAGATCACAAAGCAAACTGTCTTTTCTGTGCACGTACGCGAGTTATTGGACCCGAAGATCCGTGCGATTTTCCGCAAATTGGACCCATCGGCAGTGCTCATCGACGCTGCATCCTCCAAGGCGCTCCCGCCGCTGCTCTACGTACTCACGAAAGCAGATGCCCCGCAGAAATCGTACGCCCTGCGCATAACATCGGCGATGGACGATACCTTTGCACCGCCCTGTGATGTGCACGTTCGCTTCCCAGAAAAGCATTCGGTGTCAGCTGGCCTGCGAGCGTTTCAGCTGGCGCTACAAAATGAATTTTCAACTGTGCCGAGTGAGAGTACAGCGAAGCCCTCGACTACGACCGGAATTCAGTACGACGCGTTCATCTGGACACTGCCGATCTGGGACACCACGCTCTTCTGCAAGATGGCCCTCGAGCTCTTCCGGTACATCCACAACGCGCAGTGGGACTGGGAGATTCTTGTCCTTGCCCCCGACGACCTCATGGCGCACAGCGGCGTTCAAGGCGCCGCGAGGCTCATCGACCACTGGGGTGGCGGCAGCCACCGCCTTGTCTCCATGGCAGAGGGTGCTTCCATCACTGCTGATGTGCAGATAGCCCTATTGAGCGAAGGCCACCCGCTCGATGCGAGCGACTTAGTACAAATGTCGAAAAACTCCCGGCATGCGTTCTACGCCATCGCGGCAGAATGCTGGCTGCAGGACACCTGTAAGTCGCTCTCCGACGATGCAAAGGCCATCATCGGCGGGCCTTCGCTGAAGCTCAGCTGTACCAAGGGCCACGCGTTTGCCACGACGGATGTGTACGTCGACTTTCAGAAAAAGACCTCACAAGCAGAGCAATACGCTGCAAGCCTGCACTTTCCGCCGTTCGGGACGTGGTGCGAGCTCCCATGCCTCCAGCGGTTCCGCAACTGCTCCAATCAGGCCGCGCACGTGTGCCAGCAGAACTGCGTTAACTGCGGTGGAAACCACGAGGTGTGCCCGTACCCCTGCCCTATCGTTCTCGCCTGTGGTCATACGTGCGCGCACAGGTGCGGTGAGCCATGTGGCGAGTGCCGGGAGCAAATTGTTCGGGAAACACAGTGCGATGGCTCTCGGTGCATTTCTGGCTATGACACCACATCGAAAACAATTCAATATGCGACTGTTCCACATTTTCGTGAGGCCATTTGCTGCGATGCGACTGCCGTAGGCACGCAATGCACCAGCGCCGACTTCAAGCCTTGCCTTCGGTGCGGGGCAGACGTTGATGTACAATGCGGCGGCGAAGCGCCTCGCAAGTGCACGCAGTGCAGTAAAATTCCCACTGCACACAGAGAATTACTACAGAAGCGAAATACCCTTCAAAATCAAAAGATTGCGCTGCAGATCGAGCTAGAGAAGCACACTGCAGAAAAAAATTCGGCAAATTGCCCAAACGGCCGTATCGCCAGGAGATGGCGAGAGCTTGACGCCGAGCTCACCGCCAAGCGCTCAGAAAAGGAGAAGGAAATGGGTGAGCGAATGCTCGCGGACCAGAAGGCCATTGTGGAGCGGCTGCGTGAGAAGAAAGCCTCTATCCAGCGATCGACGCAGCTCGCGCAGTCATACCTGAAGGTGAGCTATCCGATCAAGTGTCAGGACGTCATAATGCATGGGCTGGATGCGCACTAATTTCGACTTTACTCTTTAGTGGCATTCAGTCAAATTTAACTTGAAAAGGCGATATTCAATGTATTCGCCACTATTAAGCTTCATTTCTACTATATTCATGAGTGTCTCAGCGTAGCATGGTCGGAATTATCGTCGGCAGCTACATGAAAATCACTGTCAAGGACAGAACCGCCCCAAACGGTGTCTCACAGAAAAACCTCGACCAGCGCGCCTTCGAGGGCTTTCGCTTCCTCGGCCAGGCGCTGACGCACGAGAACCGCTTCTTTCTCGACTCCCTGGACGAGCTGCGGCAGTACCACAAGCCCGGCAACGTGTACGAAATGCCGCAGCGGCAGGTCTTCAACCCGCGGACCTACGAGGTCGCGCTGGCCATCTGCAACGCGTACCCGCACGAGCCCTTCCAGCTCACAGACCTCGACCGCGGGCTCACCTTCACGAAGCACCAGGCCATCAAGGTGAGCCAGTCAGAGCTCCCGCTTCTGAGCGACTACAACGCGAAAAACGGCTCCAAAGTGCGGCAGAACCTCGTCATCGACGGTATCCTGCAGAACTCGACGCACGCGTGCTTCATGACTTCTATGGACGCGTTCAACGAGCGCGACATTCGCAACTGGCACAGCGAGGTGTCGTTCAGCCACCACTTTATGAGCAAGACGCTCGATGAGAAGCAGGCGAAGTTCTGGCGCGAAATCTATAAGAAGAAGGTGCACCTCTACATCGGCTTTAAGTGCCCGATGATCAGCGAAATTCACGCGAACTTTGTCCGTTCGCTGCGTATTCGTCCGCTCATTCGAAAAGGGTTTCAGTCCTTTGTTTGTTAGCATGTGCATAGCTGTGGCTTTGGATGGGTAGATACTACTAGCAACTATTGTTTGAACTTTTTGCTTTGTATTTTTCTCTCAAGTCCAAATGTCAAGCATAGAAATCGGTGAGCTGCTCGGTACACTCTCTCGCGATACCCAGCGCGCGCAGATGCCGCTCAACCAGTACTACGCCGAGCAGCAGCGGAACATTATTGCGGAGAAGACCGAGAAGCCCCTCGAAGACTACGAAAATGCAACAAAAGAAGATTTCAAGCGGGAGCTACAGCGCGTCACCAAGCGCATCCGGCAAGACATTGAAAAAATACAGAACGAGCTCATCAACGTCGATGAGCTCAAGCAGATCAACGACTCCATCAACGCGCTGCTGCAGGTCAAGTACGAGGTGTCGAAGCGCCTCGGCGAGCCGTGCCAGCGGCTCAAGTACAAGTACTTTGGCGCGTACAGGGACTATCTGCTCAAAACTGGTAAGAAGAAGGTCGTCCGCGAGATTCTAGAAAATTCAGAAGATGATGTGGAGGAAGAGGACAGGCCAGTCTCGTTCGAGCGCAAGCGGTGGAAGGGGAAAGCTCCGAGTGACTTTACCGAGAAAATTAGTGAAAAGGTCCCAGAAAAAAAGCTGAGTGCGCTCGAGAGCAAGATATACGCTGCCTTTCAGCTCCAGAACGGGTGCACGACTGTGTATACCCCGCTCGAGCCCTATAGCAACCCGCCAAAGGAGATTTACAGCCCGATAGAGTTCAGCGAGGAGCACCTCTGCGCGATCGAGGCCAAAGTCCAGGAGGAACTACAAAAAGAGCGAGACGAGAAACGCCGAGCGGTGGAAGCAGCGCAAGCTGCCATTGAGGCCCGAAAGCAGAGCCTTTTGCAAAAGTATGCGTAAAGGGTGAGGTTGGATTGTGCCATAGGGATATTTATGTGTACCAGAGGCTTTTGAGGGCACCTAGCGTCGTTTTTCCACAATGCCATAAACGATGGACTGTGTATACCTTTTTCTACTGGCTTACTCGTCGAATAGAGCAGTTCACTTTATTCAAAAATCTTTTCCTTACACCTCTACTTAATGCTGAACCGAAACGCCGCGCTGCTCGCAGCATCGGGCAAAAACGCCACGTGGGGAGAGGCCATCAAGCACGGGGCTGTCTTCTACTGGAACGGCACCAAGCAGTTCGGCCGCAACTTTGTCCACGCGCAGCGGCTCGTCCGGTACCGCATGGCCGGCTACACGCTGTCGTGGAGCGACAAGAAGCATCTCGAGATCATGTCGGGCGACATGAAGCGCATGGTGCCCTTCTCCTTCTTCATCATCGTGCCGTTCATGGAGTTCCTCCTGCCCTTCGCGCTCTACTTCTTCCCCTCGCTTCTGCCGAGCACGTATGAGACGGAGAAGCAGCGGGCGCAGCGCACGACAGCCCTGCGGGCGACGCAGGTCTCGGCCGCGGATGCGCTTGGCCAGATGTGCCCGAACCTCAAGTCCGAGGTGCAGAGCGTCGGGAAGCCAAAGTTCGACTTCCACGAGCCCGCCATGGACCTCCTGACGCAGGAGCACGCGTATGCACTGACCCGGTCATTCCAGAAGCGCGCCCCGCTGGGCAAGTACTGGGGCCTCGCCGCGCTGAAAGTTACCATCCGCCGGTACGTTCGCAAAATTCACGAGGAGGACTGCGCGCTGCTCGCCTACGGCATCGTCAACGTGCCCAAGGTCCAAGTCGACGAGGCGTGCCTGGCCCGGTGTATCGTGCTGAGCCGCGACGCCCTCGCGGACTGGGTCCAGAAGTCAGCTGCCGATGCGACGGCCACGGCAACCGCAAAGCTCTTGTTCGAAGCTGCCGCAAGTGTCTCGAAGGCCTAGTCAGAAAGTGCTCCAGCACCCGAGGCGCCTCGAAAATTGAAAAGTAACTGTGTACAATCAAATCCACATCTCTCAGCACTACGCTGCCACCTGGGCTTCTTATGAATAATTTTGCGTTTTCTGAAGAACTTTGCGCACTTGTTCGCATGAATACTCGTAAATTCACTTTTCTGTGTAAACTCGTAATGGAACCCCACGTGTCGATATGCCAACCAAATCAGCAAAAGCCTCGACGACACCTTCAAAATCGGCGCGAAAAGTGCGGTCCGTGCACCTGACCCCCCTCGACCCTTCAGAAACGCCCCGCAGCACATCGCGGAGGGGCACCAGCAGCAAGCGCTACCGCAAGGCAGACCTCTCGCCAGCCGTCATCTTCCCGGACGAGGGTATGCAGAGCGCCTCCATCGACGACATCTTGGAGTGGGAGTCTTCGAAGAAAAAGTCCCGAGCTGGCACGCCGTCGAGCACTGTGCAGCGCACCCGCGGACGGCTGCAGCGGGGCGACGACGCGCTCGACGACGCCCACTGGAAGAACGCAGACTGCATGGACATGACGCTCGACCGCAGCGTCCGGAAGGAGATATTCGCCGGCGAGCCCCTTCCCTCCACAGATGACATTGATTTTCCGTATAGGGCCCAGGCGACACAGCTAAAGCCAAATTTTAGCCAAAAACCGTTCCAGAGCCTCCCACGGTCGCCCTTTGCGACGGATATGATCCAGCAGTGCATGTCCGCGGCTGATGGCGCAACGGTCCGCTGGACTGCGCTCGGCTGCACTTTCGCACATTCGCCCCAGCTGCCGCAGAACGCCGCGCTGCTCGCCAAGATGTCCCCGCTCGTCGCACTGGCAAATGAGCTGCGAGGCTTTCTCGAGTGCGCACATAAAGTCCAGTCGAACTGTGGCAAAGCCGTCCACGGCGTCGTCCAAAGGCACTTGGACGCATTCACAGCGGCCATGGCGGCCATACACGTCGAAAGCGTATCGATGTCAGCGCTTCTTCGAATCTTCGCTTCCCACACGCCGCGGCTGCACTTTCTCGTTCACGTTCTGCGGCTGACGAGCGGCCTCTCGGGTGGAAAGCTCCTATCTGCCATCACTGCCCTCCACGCGACAACAAGCGAGCCGAAAATTCTTCTGGAGATCACACGCGCAGCTGTCGAGCCACTTTTTAATATGCTGGAGTCGTGGGTGATGTACGGTCGCCTTGAGGACGCCTTCGGGGAATTTTTCATTCAGCGCGAGGGGACGACCAGTGAAACACTCCAGTGGGAGGGTACGTACTCGATAGCCCTCGAAAAGCTCCTGCCTGCCGTTGTCCCTGGCGTGGGCGCAGTTTTTACGACAGAAACAGTCGACTGTATCCTCCGCATCGGCAAGACCGTCGACTTTCTGCGTCTTCTTGGGCGCTCGAGTGAGACGTACGAGCAGGCGCCGACGCCCCAGTTTGAAGTCGCTGTCGACCTGCGGCCGTTTTTTGCGGAGCGTGCTGCCCACCTGGGTGCACAGCTCCGTGGTGTCTTTCTGGAAGAAAAGTTTGCGTCGACGCACATAAAAGTTTTGACCGACTATGTTTTATTACAAAGCGGTGACTTTGCCGCCACGCTGAGCGAGGCGTTGGCAGCGAGTGGCTCGGCGGATTTATGTGGAAATATGCAGGACGTACTCGATGCTGCCATCGACAGCGATGCGCACCCGACCGCCCTGAAAAGTGCCCTGGAGGCCATCGCAGTGCTCCCCAAGACCGCATCGAAAAGAACTGTGCAGCCAATCTGGACGAACTCCCTGCCGCAGATGCACTTCAGGCCCCGAGGCCTCGCGGGCATCGTCCTCACGCCAGCAATTGTGGAACAGTTGGCCCCAGTGCATGCGCTCGTGACTCAGTTGCGCGTCACCGACCGGTACCTCACCACTGTTGGCCAAAGTATCCGGAGCCAAGCGCGCTCGCACGCCATTGTGCACCTGTGTGCAAAAAGCCAAAAACTCATTCGAGCCATTCTACACTTTGTCGCAGATGGCATACTCACGCCCCACATCGATGCCCTGCACGCTGCGCTTGATGATCCAGCGCTTCTCTCGACCCACGGGTGCATCGAGGGCATGCAGTGGGTTTTGGCTGCCTTTTGTGAAAACGTCCGGGCAGACCTCTTCATGGATCGAGGCCCCACAGATGTGCCAGCGCCCATCCGCAAGCGGCTGGCAGTGGTCAACACAGTCGAATCAAGTGCCCTCGCCCAGCGGAATTTACTGCACAAGGTGCGCACCCTGCTTCAGGCCGCGGCTGACTTCCCAGTGCAGTGTGATGCGCTCTTTGCGGCCTACGCGAGCGGTAGGGCGCAGACCGCGTCGATGCGGCGGTGCCACGACGAGCTGTCGGGATCGCTCCAGAAGCTCGTCACAGAGGTCTTTTCCGCCCTCCAGTGGCCAAGCGTGGCGGAGCTTCGTAGCGCACAGCTGCTGCGCAGTGCGTTGACTTCAACTGGCTTTGTGCGATTTCGGTGATGTTGGCCATGAGTTTTTTCGCTTCGAGTCGAGTAGACTTGTTAAATTTGGTATTTATTTTCTCTGAAGAATTCGCATCATTATCACATTTCTTTTTCTTATTTCTCACACATGTCAATACTTCCCTAAAGGCGCTACCATGCTCGCTGGACTTTTCCTCATAGCGCTCAGCACACACCTGCAATCGCTCGAAGAGTACGGCCCGCCAGAGGATGACCACGCTGAGCGCGCACTGACGCTCCACAAGATCAACCCGCTGCAAACGCCAGCGTTCGAGGGGACTATGTCGAGTGGCAGCACTGCGTTCTTCCAGTTCACATCTGCAAAAATGGCAGACAGCTTTATTGATGTCGTCGTCAAGCTCCACACCGCGTTTGTGCTCGGCGAGCCGCAGACCGGGTTTGAGATCGGCTTCACGAGCGACCCGGAGTTCGCCGAGCGGCTGCAGCGGGACCCGCAGGGCACTGTGGAGGCGGCCCCGCACGCCATCACCGGCGGTGACATTTTTGGCGCAGTGATCATGGCGTCGCAGCAGAGCGCGCTGTGCCAGCACTGCCGGCGCGTCCAGGTCTCTGCAAAGCACACCTCGAGCACGAATAGTACGCACTGGATAGTCCTTCGTTCTGATAAGACGGCTGTGGCAGAGAACGTCGCGTTCACACTGTACGTGAACATTCGGCCCCGGTTCAGCTTCATCGTCCTGCACTGCATGATCTTTCTGTTTTTCGGCATTCTCTTCGCGTGGCAGCTCATCCCAATGCTCATGGCGATCGCGCGGGCGCAGCCAGCAGCACACGCGGCGTGGCCGCACTTTTACTTTGATCAGCTTTTGTCACTGCCGTTCGTTTTTGTGTGGAAAGGCTATGACGCTGTGCAGCGCATCGCCTTCCTCTGGCGGAGATGGACACAGGAGCGCATGAAGGGCACACCGCACGAGAAGCTCATTGGGAGTCTGGAGTCTATTAGCACGACAGAGCAGGACTTCAACGCGCCCTCGTGCCGCATCTGCCGGGACACAGCTGGCCAGCTCATCACCCCATGCCAGTGCTCAGGATCGATGGCCTACGTGCACCGCGAGTGCCTTGACCGGTGGCGGACAGAGTGTTTTAAGAATGACCCACGGAGCAAAAAGGTCGCGAGCTGTGACGTCTGTCTGCAGCCCTTCGAGGACTCTGTTCAGTTCAAGCCGGGGGACCTGCTCCAGCGGTTCATGCACGCGCAGGCGGAGTCCGTCGGGATTCTGATCGTACAGATTTTTTCCTTCTGGCTCTTTCTCTTTGTCTGGAGTCTCGTGATACGCTTCGTTTTTGCAAGAGCCCAGTGCTCTGCGCCATGGGACTTGATGAGCGATGCATCGCTCTACGATCTCGATGCGCTGCTCCAGAGCTTCTTCATCTATGCGGCTTTTTATTGGATGTATTACATCGCAGCCTTTGCGCGGTTCCTCGCGAACGGTGGTGAAGGCAGATTATACACAGTGCAAAATGCTTTGCTTGCGGCCATGGCCCTCGGATCATTCTGCTACACGAGCGCGCTTCTCAAATTCTTAGCCTACTTGCGGTCCGAAATGTTTGTGTGGGACTATGAACTAAAGCTCATGCCAGGGCTACCAATAGGACTCTTATCAACGTGTCTTTTCATCATGTGTGCTCGCGCTATGATGGGTCGGAGCGTACGAAACTCTTCAGCTGACGGGCGTTCCTCAATATGAATCCTATGAATGTGCAATGAGTAATTTATTTTTCGATGTCTGCATGATAGGACGCTAAAAGGTTGAATTTATCGAGTTTATTCATTCAATGCAGAAAACAGTCCCGGCTGAACAGCCCATGCATGTTCAAAAAATGCTCCCGGCAGGGATCGAACCTGCGACCTTGGGCTTATTAGACCCACGCTCTAACCAGCTGAGCTACGAGAGCTACGTATGGGTGCAAATTTACATTTCATATATAATGATTACTTTTTGCGTACATGTGTGTGTAAACCAAGATTTTGGTGCGTCCATACCCAAGTGGTTAAGGGGCTTGACTTGAAATCAAGTATGCGTAGCATGCGCAGGTTCGAACCCTGCTGGGCGCGTTTCGCGATTCTCAAAATCGGTCAAATTACGAAAACTCCTCCGGTTGGGTTTGAACCAACGACCTGTAGATTAACAGTCTAACGCGCTACCTACTGCGCCACGGAGGACAGAGAAAGAGAAATCCTTAATGTCTAGACACACAAACACAATGGGGGCTACCGGCAGACAGGTGATTTCGAATCATGTTGTATCTCAGTGCTATGGAATTCGTCTACCTGATTTTATAATCTCCAGCTCGGTCTAAATCAGTTTGAAAATTGCCATCTCTTATACTTTTCCTCCTGCATTTTCCAATAGCGAGCCGCATTTGAAGAAAGTGACATTGCTGCATGCTTCCTACTTCGCGTTTCGAAACGTTGTGGCGTGCTATGCGGCCTTTGATAGAACACCTCGTCTCTGATGATCGATAGGTCCGAAGTGCGCATGGAATTATCTCAATCTGCGCAAGGTTGAAGGCACAGAGTTTCACACAGGAGCGAGTTGACCTAAATCTCCTACATAGTACTACCTTTAGCAGGTACCGACATGTTTGTGCTATCGTTTTAGATGAGGGAACGCTCATAAGTAGTGTGATAAAATGAAGAAACTTGAGAATTACAAGAAACGGCAGGATTTATTCATATTCGCTGCTGCATAACACACGAAAACTAACGGAGGAAGCATGAAATATGACCACCGGCCACACTAGGCTAGGAGCTAGTCTGGAAGGGATTTATTTTGCTTGGGGTCGCACCGTCCGGCGATCCTGACGAAGAAAATGCTTGGGAAGAGGGCTGAGAAAAGACTGTTTCAAAGGGGTTGTTAACATTTTTTACGTCTCCCGGGGTCTTTACAAAGCTTGCTGCAAATGGATTACCCTGAAGACCGAATGGATTTGAATCTTTCGTGCTTTTCACTTGCTCATTCATCGGGGCAAATGGGTTTGATGCTGCACCCTTGCTTCCAGAGTCTAGCATTGAGAATGCGAAGGGGTTATTCTGCACAGCACTTGTACTTCCACTCGTAAACGGGGAGCTCACGTTGCCTGAGCCAGCTGACAGGCCTTGTGTGCTACCTAGCGAGAAGGGATTTGACTTTTTGGATTCCTCCTCCGTGGCTGCCTGAGACAACGCCGGTTTACTTGATGAAGGTAAAGCAAATGCAGCCTTTCCGTCTTCATTTGTTTTAAAGCTTTGCGTATTTGGCATCGAAAAGGGGTTGTTTTCAGCACTGCTTGCGGCCTTAGATAAGGGTGGATTAACTATTTTTGATTCTGGATTTGCTATTGATCCTGTTATAATACTAAAGGGTGATTGTGGCTTTTCTTCTATTCCCTGGGGCTTGGCTTCGGCGTTCGCATCTGGCTTGGTCGTATTTAAACCGAAGCCGAAAATGTTGTTTGAGCTCTCGTTTGATGTCGCTGGCTTGCTCAGCATGAAGGCATTGGAGTTAGCTGATGGGACTTTGCTTTCTGACGGAAGTGTAAAGCTTGGAGCCGGCTTCGCAGCACTCGTCAGCAAACTACTGCCAGGATTATCGGATGCTTGCCCGAAAGTCGGGCCCTGTGTGCAAGATATGTTATTCGTGGATATATCTGTGCCGCTTGAAGGCAGTGTATTTATAACGAATGGGTTTGATCCTTTTACTGAAAATGGATTATTCCCTATATTTACGGTTTCCGAGTCTTTTTTATCTGAAAGTGCATGTGTGGATTGAACAAATGGATTCTTCGAATCAGCAGTAACGGCGGTCCTTGCAGTATCAATTGAGCTATTAAGGCCGAAAGAAAATGCTTTATCGCCGATGTTTGCTCGCTCGGTGTCATTTTTAACCTCTGTCAGCAGGCTTCCCGAGGCAGCAAACACATTGCTTGCGCTCCCATCTTTCGATGGTGCAAGGATTGAGACATTTTCAGCAGAATCTTTTTTCTCCGTTGTGGATACAAATGAATTCAGCACCGATTTCGGGGTGGATTGGGCAGGAACTATGCTGCTCGTGGTATCTTTAGAGGCTTGGATATTAAGAACAGGTTGTATGCCCCCGGTAACTCCAGTTGATAAGCCTTTTGAGAATGAAAAGGGGGAAGAGCCTGCCTCTTTTACCGCATTGGGCTTCAAGAAGCCGGAATCTGGTGCATTTCTTGACTGAAAAGCAGACGTGAACGGATTCTTGTCTTGGAATTGATTTTTCGAAGCTTCGTTTGGAGCTGCGAAGAAAGATGACGCTTGCGGCATTGTCGAGCTAGTATCTTTTGGTGCCACTTCGCTTTTCGTGGATGCAAACACTGTGCTGCTGTCAGAGGGCTTTGCGAAGGGATTGGGCTGAAAGGTGCTTGTGGAACTCTTATAGAGATTTCCTGGAGCAAAAGGAAAAGTGTTGCTTGCAGGTTTATCAACAAATTCTTCGTTGGTATCGTCGGACTTCGTGAGAATTGGCTTTTCGGTCGACGCAAGGTCGAACGGGTTGCCGTCTCCGCGCTTTACATTTAAAGCATTTGTTTCTCGTGATGGAGCCTCTTGAGTGGCAAAGCCCAGGTTAGATGTGTCGAAAGAAAACGGTTTCGAAGCAAATGCAGAGCTGTCAGTGGTATTCTTTACTGAAGATACTTGCTCGTTTGACGTCACAGTATTCGAAGTCTTGCCTCCGTGGTCACCGGAAATTGTGGACGGCGGAACATCAACTTTTTTCGTTTCATCACCTTCTGAAGATTCTATGATCTGTGGAGGGGTTACTTTGATGCCATGCTTTTCCAGAATAGATACGATACCGTCATATTCTTCCTTCAGATCCTCATCTCCGTAAGCTTGCTCGAGAACAAACCTGAGCATTTCAACAATATCACGGTTTTTGAAAGATTCTACGACATCTTGCATTTCTTCGAGCTCTGAGCGCAACCTTTTTTTAGCTTTTTGCGCTTCATTCCTCTCCGCTTTCAGACCTTTGATCTGATTTGCAGTCTGATTTTTGCGTTGCTCCTCTAACCGCTCGATATAAATTTGGATATCCTTCAGAAATGCTGAAAACATGAGGCTCATCTCTCTGAATTCAGGATTTGTTTCCTGCAAGTTTTGTATTTCCTCAGCAGAAAATACTGGGTCAACCAGCTTGCCAAGCGCGGTGTTTTCAATTTCATCCGCGTTTCCTCTCGAGCGTTTCATAGTGCTGATAGTAATGATACACGAAAAAGTCAATGTACAGTGGAAAAAGTTTGAAGTTAATAATAATGTGAACTCATCAATAAATTACGCTACAATTGCGTACTAAAATACTTACTCAAATTTAATTAGAAATTTTTCGCAAGCAAAATTATCAAGTATTGCTGACGAAGTGCAGAGATGGATGAGTTTTTCTAATTGAGGGCTGCTCACTTCCTATAATCTTACAAACGAATAAGTTTCGGTATTATAATTAAAAAATGTTGTACAACTTCTTCTTGAGGCTGGTTACTGTGCAGATAATCAGCTGTATGAACTTCAATGCTAATGACGGAATTATTACACCTAGCTCCCTCGAAACACTTCAGTCAGAGCTCAAAAACTCTGACTTACCAGTCATTTTATTACTCTATGCTCCTTGGTGTGGCCATTGTGTCAGGTCAAAGCCAGAATTTTCTCTCCTGGCACGTGAAGCATCAGGACTTATTAGAGTGTTCGCTGTTGATGCACATGAGTGCGCGGAAGTTGCCAAATTTTACAAAGTTAAAGGCTTTCCAACAATTATTCGATACGACTCGGGAAGTAAAGCTAGTTGGACTTACTATCAAGGTAAAAGAGAAGCGCATGCTATGATTCAGTCTGTGATGCGCAAGATCCAGTGGAACGTGAGAAGTTTGCGGAATAATTCGGACATTCATGAGTTTTTCTTGAGTGATAGAAATGTTACTCAAGGGCTTTTACTCTTTACCGAAAAAATTGAATGTCCATCTATTTTTAAACTTGTCTCAGCAAAGCTTCACCCATCGATTCGATGCTTTACAATAAATAAAGTCTGGCGTCAAAAATTAGATATTATTGAGAAAAGTGTTCCAGAAAAATATCCATCGATATATTTGATGCGGAAGAACGGACCAAATGAAGCCTCGTTGATACATTTCAGTCAGATGTATTCCGGAAAGTTTACAGTCCAAAATATAATAAAGTTTGCATCAGAAGTACCAGGCTCTAAGAATATGACTGTATCTACGAAAGAGCAGTTTCCTATTTTTAATGAAGAGTCCCTGGGGAAGTTGTGCGTTGAGCACTACTGCGTTCTTCCTATCGCTAAAAATGAAGATAATTCATCTATGAATCTCATTTTAGAACGAGTTTCGTCGAATTTTGCATCTGATAGGCTAATATTCTTCCATCAGACTTCCCACGAAGCTTTTCTGCGCTATCTACCCATGATTGACCTCGATGGCGAGTCTGTGTCAGTGATTATTTTCAAAAAAACGGCCAGTGGTATAAAGTATCATGTAGAGGTGCTCGAAGGTCTCACTGAAAATTCTGAGAACAGAATGAACAAATTGTTCGAAAATTTTCTGACAGGAAACATTCATTTGGCTCGAGCTTAGAAGTAGGCTTATCGTGCTATGCAGCATTCTTATGAGTATACAATGTGTATTTCACATCATGTAGAAACAAGATAACAATTTCTTTTAAAACGGAAATAACGTATCAATGAAAGATATTACTGAGCAGAGTAGCCTTCTACAAACAATAAAGCACTACCCCCATATTGCTCTTTACATCCTCGCTTATGTTATTCTGGGCTACTACATCTTCATGTACTACATGGAAAAATTTCTCTGTTTTCTCAAAGGTTAAACTACAGCTAATAGTCGTGACCTTGTGTGGGTGCTTTGGCGCAAGAACTTGCTTTACTTTCATTGCAGTATGTATCGCAGTGCAGAGCTTGTTTCTCGTATCTACGGTAATTTTTGGGAAGCATAGAAGCTTCGGTAAATGCGAGCGACTCGTAGTCGTCGTGGGTGGTGATTTGTCGAAAGCAACAAGAATGCAATATCATATTGCCAGTGCAATGAGATATCGAAGTATACAAGCAGGCCAAAAGTTGGTCATAAATGTCTTGGCATACGAAAATACGAACGCATGTATGCATAGCATTCGCGATTGCATCAAAAATAGTCAAATTGAAATTTCGCTTTTTAGCGAGTGGAGCTTTTCGCTTTCTCTGTCAGAAAGCATCATAGCTGCGAAGATTTCGAGAATACGTCCCGTAGTTGCCTGGCTTCGTCGCCCCATAAGATTTATTCAAAAGTGTCTTCAGAAAATCATGATCAGACCGCAACGCTTAATTCTTCAGACATATCTGAGAGCCTATCGCTTCATTCTTCTGCCTATTCTTCGATTCGTATGGCTCTGCGACACCCTTCTACTTTCGGAGAACCTGCTGCGAGAAAGCACTAGCATTTTAGTCCAAAACCCGCCAAGCGTTCCTGCGCTCTTAATCTTACAGCCCTTGGCAAAGCTATTTGGATGCAAGCTGATTGTCGATTGGCACAACGTCGGCACTACAATTTTGAAATACGAGAGTTTCAAAAACGATAGGCTCTACAAATCGCTTGAGAAGTACCTTCTACGAAAGCCAGGGAATATCTTCACTTCAATATGCACGATGAAGAACTTTGATGTGGTCTTATTTGTGCACTTCTGCTTTGAGATCTTTTTTGGGAAAGGAGACATTAATATCGTGGTCTCAGCGCGAATGCAGGAGTTCCTCACCAAGCTCTATTCCCTATCTATTTTTGATCGCCTTCGGTACGCGATATACGTTGCATGCTCCTCTGATCTACACACTGATTCAGTTTCGCAAGTTCCAGCAGCTGGATCGATTGTTGGAAACTTCATCATTTTCAGAGACCTACCTCTCAAAACCATGAAGCACCTCAACAAATCTTCATTTTCTATAAGCAAGCACGAAGAGCTAGTGCAGAAATATTGGGATATCTTATCGAAAAGCATTCGCGAGAGTTTCATCCTCATTATGAGCTGCAGCTGGTCATGTGATGACGACCTTGAGTTTTTCTACGCAATGCTTGAGATAATCTTCCGAAAAAGCAATCACGAGGAGAGCGATCCTTCAGCGAATATCCATTTCATTGTTACTGGAACTGGTCCATCCCATCATAGATTTCTTCAAAAATTGAGAAATTCAAGAATAACAGAATTGGAGGCAATCCAAGAAGAGAGCAACAGCCCATCCGAGGACAGCTCATCATGTACGGTGCACTACAGATCGCAAGCACTGACATCAATTTACTTTCATTCCTATGATGGATATTTAGAAGCGCTGAGCCGATCCCATATTGGAATTTCACTTCACCGCTCCTCCTCGATGCTCGACTTGCCAATGAAGGTGGTGGAATACTCTTCATGCGGTGTTCCCAGCATCGCTCTGGACTATCCGGGCATGGAAGAAGGCATGCAGTACTTGAATGAGGAAGATAATCAACGTTACAAGATTGGATGGACATCACATACCCCTCAGGAGATGGCGGGGCAAATACAGCAATGTGCTGCATCGCATGCGTCAAAATATGATGTGTTTTATAGTGATATAGCGGAAAACGTTCGGCGAATGCACGTCACACCATCAAATTCGTGGGAGGAGAAATGGGATGCCCTGATTGCACCCATACTTGATTTAGTGTAAGTTTTGATCACGACGAGTGCTTTCCGCTCTTAAATGAGCGTTTTCATAGTAAATCACCTTTTAGGACTATTCTTAGAAATAGATAGAGTCTCATAGAGTAGAGGCCGCAGATAATTGGAGAAGATAGATTTTAGATATGCAGCGACTAGAGCATACACAGACCTCATTGGCTGGCCTATTTTGTCTTTCGATAGCCTGCATGCGAATTTATGCATGTGTTGAGCTTGAGGAACCCACGCTCGAAGAGATAAGCGCCGTTTTTGATGATAGCTTTCTGAGCGAACTTGACGAAAGCTATTTTGAAGCAATTCCAGAGCCCGAGGCCGACCTCGCGACTGAAGTTCAAACACTCAAGAGAAAGTGGGATTCAAGCTTCAGCGACTTAGACGAAATGTCAACGAGCTCAGCAGATCTGAGCTCTGACGACTTCCACCTAGAGGAGATTGAGCCGATAAGCCCGGCTTACGATATCGAGAATGCTAGCCTCTCTCCAGTTAAAAAGCGCAGGAGGCTAATAAACGACTGCGCTGAACACGATGCAAAGCCAACCTTTTCGAGCTGGGAC
Source organism: Perkinsela sp. pyNocScin1 (assembly GCA_964019655.1). NCBI lineage: Eukaryota > Euglenozoa > Kinetoplastea > Prokinetoplastida > Perkinselidae > Perkinsela > Perkinsela sp. pyNocScin1. The sequence goes on from CAXHTR010000008.1 coordinate 902,063, forward strand.
GTCCATTCTGATGATTCATGGGACGCCCTTCCAGCGTTCGAAGAAGTCAAAACCGCATCAGCTCCTGATAGCTGGGATATGAGCCCTATAAAGAGCTCTGTTTCTATGCCATACACACTCTCCTCCCCGCAGTCTGCGCGCAACCCGATCGGAAACATTCTGAGCAACGGTATTCATACGACTGAGGGAGGGAGCGCGGCGCCTAAGTACGCGTGCCGCGCCTGTGGCAAGGATCTGAAAGGACACCAGCACACACCAACGATGCACTTCATGCTGCCCAAGCATGAGAAATGCTGGCACCGCATCGCAGCTGATGCGGACATGTCCTTGGAGACCTCAAAGAAACTGTATCCTCCACAATTCATGGAAAAGACAGCGAAAAAGAATGAATTTGCATGCAAAAAATGTGGACAACGTGGCTCAAAGCGGAAGATTCTGGCCCATGTCATGGGCGCGAAGTGCAGCAAGCTACGCGACGAGTACTCACGCGCTATGGCGTGGAACGGTATTGAGGAAGCGCACAGCGCTTAGTCCCATTGGTGCCACCCACGATGTGCATGAGCGACCATTGTCCCACTCGATTAGATTAGATGTTGAATTCCCGTTATCTATAAACGTATACTAAATTAATTTACGCTACGCGAGCACAAGTACTTCAAAAATTTAGGCAGGTGCTTCAAATTTTGTTGAGCAATTCATTTTTCCACAAATTAACATGGACGTTCAGCAGATTCTTGATTCGCTCCAGCAGATCATTGCGAGCTATTCTCCTTCAGACAACAGCAGTGCGCTCTTTGCCCAGCTTCAGAAAGATGCGCTCGCGCTCATTTGCCATGAATCTGTGCTTCCAGAGGATAAGTTGACGATTGCAGGCCTTTTACCGCCAGCCCTTCTCTCAGCCAAGATAATTCAGACTTTGATCGAAGAGACATCCCCCACTGCAGAAACGCTTGGTGCGCTCATCAAGGGTATGTGCAATGTGCCATGCGAGGAAGCCTCTGCCATGGAGGAGCGCAAGCAGTGGCTCAGCGGCTTTTGGCAGTCGAAATCCGTCAGTTTCACACCAGATGATCAGTATGCACTCGCAATTCACTACCTATCCTGCTTCAGTTCTGACGAAACCCTCGCCTCAGGCGATGTAGACACCCTCATTCAACAGCTGCGCTTTTGCTTCCAATGTGCAATTGAGCACTACGCCGCGGAAAAGTTCAAATTTGTCCCAGAAAGCATTCAAAAGCTCTTGCATTCATCGGCCGTTGCGCTTTTCCTCAAAGCGACCGCGACACACAGCTCCTCTGAAGCAAAGAGTATGCTTGCATTACTTGACTTTTTGCACAACACAGTGTTCAGCGGCAAATTAGACGACTTTGAAGCCTTTTCCGAGTCGTGGGGCATTCCGCGCCAAGCGATGGAGCTGCTCGCCCGAGAAATGGCCCTGTACTTCTGCATCACACAAAGCACAGAGAACACCATTCCATTTGCGAAGGTTCACGCGATTCTCACTGGAACAACAGGAATCAGCGATGCAGATGCCTTCAAACAGCTCCACGACAACAAAGTCATTCGCCACTCGATGTTTGTTGACAACGCCTGCAAGCTTGATGAGGTTGCTCACAGCATTGTTCTCAGCGCATGTGCGGTGCGCACTGTGCCGAAGCAAACGGCGAGTAGCCTTGTTGACACGCTGACGCACTGGAAGTCACTCATTCGAGGCGCTATGGCCGTGTCGGGACAGAAGGAGAGTGCGTAACTTTTCCAGTGCACACTTCTGCGCACACTATTAGCAAGAATCTGTATAATCCCCTTACTTTTTTAATAATTTACGCAGTTGTAATGCAATAGCCACGCATGCCGTACAAGCCTCGAGGACAATTCAAGTTTTATGTGGTAAACACATCAAGACACACGTTTGCGAGGCCTCGGAGTCCGTACATGGAGGGCAATGGCCTGTGCAACAAGGACCCGCACGAGTACAAGGACAGTCACGAGTACGGCCGTAACAAGAACGGCATCAAATGGTACTTTCGGCTAAAAAAGCGGGGGAACCAGAGGGAATGGCCCTTTACGCAGTGGACCGAGGACCCCTTCGGCCACCTGACGCAGCCGCCGCCGCGGTGCTTCTCGGCCAAAGAGCAGCAGCGCCTCGACACGCGGAAGATCCCCCGTTGGAACGTCTATGCGCTCGATCAGCTCGAGTTCAAGATCAATCCAGACCGCGCGCCCTTTGTGCACCTGATGCCGATCCTCCGCACATACGTTGGCTCAGTCTTTTCGTCAGAGACTATCACTGACTACCTCAAACAGTTTCAGGCGGTCTTTCCGACGCTCCATGCGCTGCTGGCGTACGAAAACGTTCCGCTCGATGCGAAGCACATCGACGAGCGGCTCTACCAGGCAAAGATTCCCAGGAATTCAACAGGGCGCCACCCGTGCCAGGATATCAACATCGGGAGCAAGAGCAGGGAGGCCCTCGGGCTCAGCGCGCTCGGCAACGGCCCTGGCAGCGACCACATCACCGGGTACCACCGCGTACTCGCAGATAAAGTGTACAAAAGGCTGAATACCCCGAGCGACGAGGCTCTCGATATACCGCGGGTTTTTATTCTGCACGTCGTCATGCTGTGTGACGCCATCGTCGAGCAGCACGTCGCGACGCGCTATCGGCAGCACCTGCACAAGAACCACGCTATTCTGCGGACGAACGACGGCGAGCGCTACTATGCCCTGCCGTACATGCAGACTGGGCCCGCGTGGCCGACCAAAACAGCACAGGCGGGCGACGCCCCGACGCAGTACGCCGATGCAGTTGGTGTGCCGAATGTGCCAACGAAGGACTATGCCAAGTTCTATGACGCCAAGGTGGCCGCAAAAGTGCAGACACCGGAGTTCAAAGAGGACAGCGAGGCGCTGCGAGATTCTAGCCTAGCGAATGTTCACCCCATCCTGAAGCGATCCGTTGTGTAGTTTTGAGTTGTGATTGTTTTGTCAGTCTGCCTGTCTTAAGCACATCGGCCAGGCCCACTATTTCCTATGTTTTTGTGCCGTATGCCCACATTCAAGAATGAAAAGCGATAAGCCCTCATTTAACGACCGCCGCCGCGGCAAAATGGAGGACGTTCGAAAGATCCAGCGGGACCTGAGTATTCTTTACAACAAGGCATCTGCCATAGACAGGAAGAATTGGACAATGAAGCAAAAGCGGGACCACAGCTGGAAGGTCTTCGCAGACATCGGCGGTGGGCAGCGCCCGCCACAGACGCAGAGTTTTAAGGAGCATCTCCGCCGGACACACAAGCGAAAGAAGCTCGACAAGGAAGATGCGCAGTGTGAGCGAAAGACCGGCGAGTTCGACCTCCTTCGCGGCAGTGCGCTCAAGAAGCAGCGCAAGGGCCGCATGGACAGGCGCCACGAGACGGAGAAACGCCTGCGCGCAAACTCGCAGCGCATTGGAAACCCGCATGCGCTGTACTCCACGGGCAAGATGGACTTTAAGACACAAGAGCTCCAAGTGTCCTCGAAGATTCCGCGCCACATTAAGCGCATGGAGGCACACAAGCAGCGCATGGTCAAGGAGGCCGCTGCGGTGGCGAAGAGCGGGAAACTCTTCCGGTGAGCACTTGCGTGTGAGTAGACTGTCGAAGGCTTTGCTTTTTATTAAAAACTAGTTATATCTTTTAATCTGCGAGTTGATTTCATTCTTCATGTGCACAAACTAGGATGAAGCACACGCAAGTATGTCGCAAGATGCTCCATAACGGCTCGAGACATAGCGGCTCCAAGCACATGTCTCTGCTGCCCGTCGTCTACGAGTACCGCAAGCCGCACATTGAGGGGAGGCCCGGGTACTACACCATGAAGTACTTTCACACGCTCGGGTGCTTCCCAAGCGGCCTGGAGGCGCCGTATAGGCTCGACGACTTCCATAAGGTCTACCTGCAAGCCTACCTCCCAGAGGAGCTCGAGGACTGGCTCGACGAGGTGCGCCCGCTGCCAATCGAGCAGGCAGCAAAGTCGCTGAAAGCGCTCCGTAAGGAGCTCAACCGCTTTGTGCTTGTCACACCGACCAAATGGAGGCCGAAGCCACTGCTCACGAGCCTTGACAATGTGCGCGAGCCCCTGGAGGACATTCTGAGCACCTTTATTACAGACAGCATCCACCAGCCCGAGTCGCGCATGCACGTTTTTGTCGCGAAGCCACCCACCAAGCAGAAGCGCATAAGCGTTCCGAACAGCGTGACGCGGCACCTGCTGAACAACCATTTCAATGAGCTCTGCGAAGTTGCAGATGTCCTCGATGAGACATGGGATTTTATTGGCAGCACGCCCCATCGGCGGGCCCTACTTGCAACCGACGAACCTACAGCCCTCGATAGTGGACTGTCACAAATACCACAGAGCACAGGTGAACCGCATCGTTACATAGCGAACGCACAAGGCGAGATGTACCCTGGCTGGCAAGCCCCACTTCCCGCGACTGCTATTAAGACGATTGCAGAGACGAAAGGGGGGATAGCTGATCTACCCAGTGCCTCGAATCAACAGGCGCTGTGTATCCCTTCGCCTGATGTTACCTACGAGGACGAGATCTGTTTGATACACCTCCACAATCTCGTCTCGAGGGCAGCGTGCGAGGCCAAAGAGTATGACGTTGGCATCGCCTTGTCACAGATATCCCTCCACTCACTTGCGCACGACGACACGCGAGCGGCGGCGGTCCATGGAAACTTGGCATCGCTCTGGTTTGAGAAGGGAGACTACGATACCGCCATCATTCACGCCCAGCGCTGCGTGCTCCTCAGTGAGTACGGTGACAGGGAGCCGATTCCCTTAAAGGAAGCGCAACAAGCACCCAAACAGGGCCGCAAGCTCGCCTTCTTCGGAGAAGAGCCGGACCCGCGCACGCAGGAGAGTGTTGCCACGACCGGGTACACAATGTGGTCGAATGCACTCGCGCAGCAGGATCACGTCGACGACGCGCTGCACATTGCTGCCAAGGCCGCTGAAGCCTACCCGACGAGCACCAAGGCCCTGCACAATTTACGAAGGCTGCAGCGCTTTGTCTGTGGGCGCGTCGCCTCGCCACTGTCGAAGCGGCAGGTTCGGTGCTACAACGAGGACCGCATTCGCCGTGCAGTCGCGCGAATGCCGTTCAGGCTTGTACATCGCAGCACCGTGAGCAGGTCAGAAGGGTACCAGTGGCAGTTCTGGAACCACCCAGCAGGCCTCAAGTACAAGTATGACCCCCGGGGATTTTAAGCTGTCTGTACAGGTATGAATGTTAAGTCAAATCATTCAAAATTTAGGTTCACGTCTTACAATAGTAAATATTAGTGAGAAATGCACCGAACCTGCGTTTGCCGTGCGACTATTGTTGAGTCATTGGTAGCTGTACGGGACTACTTGAACCACCGGCGATGGGAGGCGGATGTCCGGCGCCGCGTCGCACCTCGGGCGCACAATTACCAGTCGAAGTTACTCAGCGAGCGAATCTGGCACCCGCTCACCAAGGGGAAGCCCCGCGTCATCAGCGACACCGAGTACCGAAAATCTTTCTTCACCGAAATTCCTGTGCCTTACGCAATGTTCATCTTTGCTCTTGTTGCATACCTTGTCCTGTGCGTCATCCTGAACATACTCAATGCGTTCTTCACCCCCATTGAGAAGAAGGTCCAAGACATCGACAAGAAGAGGCAATTCGCTGAGAGTGCGATGGGCCGCCGGACCGCAGCGGCCAAAGTAAGGCAGTGAAGCCTTTTAGTCGATTGACAGTCGGCAGCGCTGTACTATGAAGGGGTCGAGATTGAGATTCGTGTTTCTCAGCATGTGTAGCCGTCGGGTATAAAAAGTCTATTTGCAAATAATTTTCGAGTAAATTTCCTCTTCATGTAGTAAAAATGAAGTAATTTCCGAACCAAGCATACTAGGAACACATGTCTGAAGAGAAAAGTGAGTCATCTATTAAGTGCTCGCCCATCGCTCTCGACGTTGCCGTGCTCTTTAAATCTGCCTGCGATTACAAAGAAGCGCACAGCTGCACTATTCGTACGGCCTTCCAGCACGCGTTCGATTCTCTCGCATTCCAGGATATCCACTTTTGCATGTACAGGCCATTTTCCATAGATCCAAACAACAAGGAACGGCAGCACTTTGTGGACATGTGCTCTGATGCATGCGAGGAGCACAACGACTGGGTACGCGTGTTGTACGGGCATATCATTGCTTACTTCAACGTCACAAGCTGGCTAACGCACCCATTGTACTGGGCACTGACGCTAGAGCTCCTTTTTGCGATGCACTCGACTATTCTGCTGCCCCACGGGTGCTCGAAGGGCGATGAGAAGTACCTTGGCCACGCAAAATTTAGAATACCCCTATCACCCCACATCGTTCGCCAGCTTCGGCTCTTTGCAACGTTTTGCGCAGATGATAGCATCGCTCAGGCAGGCACTAGCGGCACATCCACTGACGACGCTTTGTCAATCCCGACCATCGGCGAAATGGACCGCGTGTCGGTAGTACAGGCAGTCATTGCGCTCGACAATGCGGGCATGATTCGCATCACCCCTGCGGTGGACTGCTGGTATGGCGAAGACATACTGCGGGCGCACTCGAGAATCGGTGCACCGATTGAGCTTCCCCACGCGTGAACGCCTGCTTCTTTGACTTTAGCACACCAGCGCGTTCCCTCCTTACATGTACACTCTTAAACCATTTTTAGCTTCCAATGCTGAAAAACTTGCAGAAGCACCTCACGCCGTGTGCGCTTCGCAAAGCTGCCACATTTGACAATTTTCGCAGATGTCTTGCTTTCGCGGCTGCAGGCTCAACTTCAGCCTACTGCGTTCCGACAATCGTAATGGAGCTCACGTACCCGATGGGGAAACAAAAGGAGCGAGGCTATCCCGAGGACTCCTTCTGGGGAGGATCCCGGCTGTACAAGATATATTTCATGATTGTGTCCGTTCCCTTTTATGGGTGGTCGCTCCTTTTCTATGGCACGCTGGTCGGCCAGCGACAATTCTTCGTCAACTTTGTGCTACGTATGTGGTCAAGGGTGATAGCCTAACTGGACTGTTGCTTTGCAACTTTTCCGTCAATCAATCAGTATCTCACCCGAAATGCCGTACGATTTTTAGGACTTTTTAGCTTCACCAATGCCTGCAAGCAACCAGCCAGTGAATGTCGACGTGACATGGGAAGACCAAAAGAAGATATGCCTGTTCGGTCGACTGAACCAGCGCGTGCAGGACCTCAAACGGCAGATCGAGGCGAAGAAAGAGCTCGTCGAGGCCCTCGGTGATGCGGCAGATGAGCTCTACATTGCAGATGACGCGAAGTTCGTGATTGGAGAGTCTTTTTGCTCTCTGTCAAGTGCGAGCACCGACGCAATGCTTGAGGAGTCAAAGGCTAAGACCACTGACAGCCTTGCGTCACATCAAGCAGAACTCTCGACTATCGAAAGCCGAATGGGTCTACTAAAGGCCGAGCTAAAGGCGAAGTTCAAAGATAGTATACACCTCGAGAATGAGTAAATGGTGTTACTTTGAGCCCCTCTTGAGAATGAGAGCTTGGTCTTCTGCGTTGTACTGTCCTGTGTGCAAAAAATATTCTCGTTTTTGATAACAAAGCTTCAAAGCTATTTCTTTTTAGTAATTGCACTCGATTTCTAATGAGCAATCTGAATAATATGTCGCCTAAAAAATGAGGAAAAACATGGTAAATTTATTAGTAGTAGCCTTTCGTAAGCTTGGCATTTAGTGGAGAGTATTCTATCGTCGAAACTCCCTAGAAAACAAAATTACGCAAGAATTGAAATAAGTATTATCACTGTAGCTCCGCATGTTCTATAAAATTCTCGAAATTGGAATTCTAAAGATTCTTCTAGAGAAAATTAAAGACCCTCTTCTGTCAATAATTTTACTAATACTATGAACGACCCGCAAACGAGCTCGCTCACACGTGCAGATGATGAATCCAAGGCCGTCATCACACAGTTCGAGGAACAAATGGCTGTAGCCGTCAACAAATGCCGCCTCGAAGAGTCTCGAATGAATCAGCTCTTGCAAGACAACAGAAATCTCCTGGCCCAAGTGCGTGAAAAAACAGCACAGCGCGACGCGCTGAAGGCACAAACGGAGTCACTAGCCGAGGATATCGCACAGCTATGCGAAAAGCAAAAGGATATCGATCAGGGGCTCGCTGCACTTAAAGCAAATGAGGAGGAGAATAAAGCGCGTCTTGCAGAAGAGAATGAAGCAGAAGAAGCTGAAAAGAAGGCGTACGAGGCTGCCTGCCACGAGTACATTGAAAAAGGAACAAAAGCCATCGATGAAATGTATGAAATCCTCACTACATACAAGCCTGATAAAATGGAGGCGGAAAAGCAGCGCCTCGTCGATGAACTCAGCACGCTGAAGCAAGAAATTGCCGCAGTCCAGGCAAAAACCGAGCAGGCAAAGCGAGAGAACGCACGCCGCGAGGAAGAGCAAAAGCTCAACGCTGAAAACGCGTCAGACATTCAATCCTGTACCATGCAGGACCTGGAAGACGCCTACAACAACAGAAAAGAGCTTGTAGAGACCCTGGAGCGTGACCGCGCGCAACGCTTGCAAGAAAAGGAAGAAATTCTAGCAAAACGAGAACAAAAGCGCGAGGAAATCGCTGCACTTCAAGCGGAAGCAGAGGCGCTGCAGCGAGAGTATGAAGACACACATTTTGAAGTCGTCAGCCTTCGGTCGAGCCTTGCGACGTCGTACTGCAAGCAATGCTCTGGCCCATTACTCGATCCGAACTCGTAATCACTTGCACACAAATCAACGTCAAAATAATACTAATTTTCAAGCATATGATCTATCGCATGACCACAATTTATTTGAGATTACTTTGGTTGCGTCAGCTTTTCCCTAGCGAAGTGCTTCCCTACTACTTTGCGTATTGTCTATTTTATAGAAAATCGTAATGAGAGCTGCGATCACGCCATTCCTTGTCATCGCCATTGCCCATGCGAGTCTTTTCGCATCAGTCGACTCCGACGACTCAAGCACAGCGTCTCACATCGATCAGCATGTCGGCGAGTCCTCATCGCAATCCGTCAGCGTATCAACAGCAAAGGCTGTCGAGGACGAATCTTCCATAAAGTCACCAACAACTGTTGATTCTAGCTTTCAGAGTGACAAGGAAGAAGCCCCTGTCGAGCCATCAGTCCTCGATTCGTTGACTGAGAATCCTTCAAGCCCTCTGAGCATCGCTAAGCTGTCCCCGATTCAGCCTACGGGGCTCGAAGATACTGAAACGGAGGCCACTTCAGAGGTGAAAGAGTCACCCCCTCCCCCAATGCCACCTCGGCCCACGCCTCAGGGCGAGGCTTCGCCTTTCTTTCCACGAAGTGGATGGAAGGACGATTCTTATTCCTTTCAGGGAGCCCAAAGCCAGCTTTCAAGCGCAGGCCCAGTGCAAGACGAGTCGGGCCTCAAGGAGGAAGAGCAGTCGATCGAGTCTGAAGATGACGAAACTGCGCCAATTCGTAGCTTTACGATCAAGGCAGACCCCGAGATCACGGGAATACATGATGAGAGCACCAACCCAAGCGCTATTTACGCCTACAAGGCACAGGCCCGCCATCTCAATGAGCAAGCCTACTTGGATGCTAGCCGCAACAGACGCGGCACTCGCGTGTGGAACTTCCGCTACCTTGATGAGGCCGCAGTGTTCAAAGATACGCCGAGCTTCTACAGCTTCGGCTGGTTCTGGCAGCGCTGGGTGCGGCGGTTCATGCACCTCTTCCAGCCCCGGCATGACCTCTTAGACGAGGCGCTCTCGCTTGAGGCCGCCCTGCGCACATCAAAGATCCTCCCGCTCCCGATCCTCCGTGAGGCCGCAAAGTTCATCTCGTTCATCACGCCAGACGGGCACATCGCGAACCACAAGAACATCAAGTTGCACATGCACGGCGAAAACTGTGTCTTGCCAAAGGTCAAAGTCGTCGTCCACCTCTACTCGAACGCGACAGCGCAGGGCGCAGCACGCAGCGAAGCGTTCCAGTTCTTCCGCACAACTTTGGACAAAAAGGTCCCAATGACCCCGCAAAATCCGTTCCAGAACGTGAAGTGGACAGTGCCCAGCCCCGGCCAGGCAAGCCCCGACAAGTGGATGCGCCTCGTCGTCAAAGCGGCGCGGCAGCTGTACGCGATGCTGGTACTCGACTCCCTCATGTACAGCGAGTACCAGCACGACCTCTACAAGCACCTCTGGGAGAGCATCGCCGACGACGGAAAGACCGAAATTCCTTTGCTGCGTGACTGCTCGTGCTCGATGCTCTACATCACGCCGTTTGAGTCTCTGCAGGAGAACCTCAGCTTTGTCATGGACGACAGCGTCCCAGTCACTTTTGAAGATAATGCAAACGTTCTCCCTTCAGAGCACGGACCAAAGCGCAGCGCACAGGTCGCGGCGCTGTCGAAAGAGTATTATTCCATAACTATTCAGCTCATCGACATCATGGCGCGCATCCAGGGAAACATCGATGCGAACTTTATGAAGCACATCGAGGACCGCAGCGCGCCAGCAGTCGCATACCTGCGGAGCGGCATTGGCCGGCTCGTGCCGGGCCTGGGCGAGACATTCTCGAAAAAAATACACGCCGACGGCGAGGAGTTCCAGCGCGAGAGGGACGCGTTCATCCGTGCGACCGGTGTCACCATGGATAGGCGAGCGATGCTCCCACCGCGGCACCGCAACGGCTTCCCGATGATGCACTTTGTCTTTGACGACCAAGCGCTCGCAGCTGTCGCAGCCGATGTGGAGGGCGAAGGCCCCTGCCAGCGCACCTTTGGGCCGATGCGCTTTTGCGGCCGTAGCCTCTTCCAGCACCGGGTCATTCGCGCCAAGGGAGACCAATACGCGGTGAACAGCGAAAACTCGTACAAATTTCAAGAAAAAGTGACAACGGCCTCAGCGATCAAGCTTGCAGCCCCGCTCGGGCCCTCGCAGTCGTTCATCCACCTCGACATTTTCTGCCCGTGCGTTCCATGCGGGAAGAGCACGCCGCCGCCCCAGGACGCGATTCTCGGACAAAGTGCGAAAGCGGCGAGCCCCATGGACGCGACGATCGACAGCGATGTCCAGTGGGCGCACAGCGTCGGTCAGTCCGCCGGGACGAACGAGCACGCGGTCTTCAGCACAAACTGCTACGCCATATGGGACCCTGTGACTGCGGGCAACGGCAGGGCGGCCTCGAGCGCGGCCGGCAAGAACAAATTCTGGGCGCTGTCAATGAACGACCGCACGATGATTCTCCCGGCCATCGAGAAGCAGGTCAAGCTCGACGGCTGGCGCTGGGCCGGCGAGAACCGCACGAGCGCTGACACTGACGCCGACAGGGCGTACGAGATCATCGTTGACCTCTTCCATGCCATCTCAGCCGAGCGTGAAGAGGATTGTAAAGAAAATGAAAGAAACAACAGCCTCATCCCCGACAGCACGCATGCGCAGGAAACAATTCCGTTTGCTGTCGACTCCCCATTCGGCAGCAGCCACAAGCGCGAGGCCTTTGTGAATGCAACCCGGCACGGCAAGCGCGTGCTGAACCTCGGGCAGGTGCTGCCGTGCGTGAGCCAGTGCGCCTCCCGCCTGTCCCGCGCCGGTGAGAAGCACTTTGTCGCCGAGGGGCCGATGTGCAGAGTGGGGCTCTTCACTGAGCTGCAGAAGCGCTTCCATGCCGGTGCCTCTGCCGCCAAGCCAGACCGCGTGCTGCACACAGCTTTTTACCCTGTCGAAGATGGTCCTGAGACAAACAGACCAGGAGCAGCGGCGTTCGCCCTACACGACGCCCACGACAAGAACAAGGCGCCGTTCGAGGACCCGCTGGACGCCATCAAGCTGCTCGACGGCGAAACGCTCGAGCCCCTCGACATGCCCGCGGAGTTCTCAGAGATCCTCGGCGAGCAGCTCGCACACGTCTTCGGCGAGCTCTCGGGCGACGAATCAAAGATGAGTACAGCCGAGAGCTCTTCGTACAGGGCAAAGCTCCTCGAGTGGCTCCGTTCACTCCGGGAGCTGAACAAGGCGACGCTTCCAGGCTACATCAAGAAAATTCTGCCGTCTGCAGAGGTGATCCCAGACCCAAACTCCCCGTTCAAGCGAAACGTCATGTGCGTCGCCCCGAGCCTCGACTTCCACTGGAACCTCCAGGGCAGCGAGAGCGTCGTCCAGCGCGACACTGTCTACGCCAAGAGCATGGCGCAATTCTACAAGAGCCTCCAGGGCTCGAAGGCGCCGCACAAGGACTCGAAGGCAGCCGCCATCCACCGCCACTTCCGCAGCGAAGCCTTCCGGAACCATTTTCTGTTCTCTCACCACTACCCGTGGAACGTTTTCGCCGAGAAGCAGCGTAACCAGTCGAGCACCCGGCGAACGCGCGACTGGGCGCTCCCGATAGTCCCCAAGGACCCCTTCGCGCAGTCTGTCCTCCCCTTCCCGGACACTATCAGCGGCAAGCACGACCTCAGCGGTGACTTCCACCCCTTCCGCTTCCCGCGGGGCGCGCAGGCCGCCGCCTATGATTTTTTCCTGCGCGAGGACACCGGCGTAGAGACCGCCGCGCCACCGACGCTGATGGAATCTGTCACCTCGACGATGCTGCTGCTCTCTTTTCTCAAGCACATCTCGACGGTGTCCCTCGGCGCGTACCTGCACAATTTTCTGCACCCGGACATGCCATGCTCGAGCATCGTCTTCAGCGACAGCCGCGACGCGCACGCTTCGCACGCACGGGAGGCGAGTGGCTTCGAGCAGCCGAGCTTCCTCGGGGCGCTGCCCACCAAGAGCGACGTCTTCGTCACGCTCGACGGCAAGGCCCCGGCGTCGATGCTCGTGCCGCCGCACGCCCGTGACCCAGTGCAGATCACCGAATCTATCCAAAACAGCTACGCGTCGCTCTTCAAGCGGCAAATGGACTTTCTCTATGAAAAGTGGAACGCCATCGTGCACGACTGGGAGGAGACGGAGCGCAGCGACTCGGTAGAGCCGGCGGGCGCCTTCTCGCCCCCAGAGTTCCTCAGCTTCCCATGGCAGAGCGCAGCACAGGACCACAGCGCGTCGGCAAAGATTATGCCACTGCTGCAAGAAGTTGCCCGCCCCCGGCGGCCACACAGCGCGCACGCGGACCCGCAGGGCATGGTCCTCGTCAACGTGTACTGTCCATGTGAGCCCATCCGCAACGCCGCGTGGACTGTCATGAGCCCGTCGTGCGTGCGAATCTACCGCTCGGCGGACTCAACGTGCGTCTACGCGCAGGACCCAGCCACCAAGGAATTTTTTGTGATTGACGCGGAAGACGGCAGCTCTGTCGAAGTCCCACAAGGGTCACACCCAGTGGGCGATCGCTACTTTGGGTACATGCCCCAGGCGTTCAGCGCCAAGTTCGCGTTCAACGGGAGAAACCAGACGAGCGGTGCCGAGGCTGGGCAGTACAGCTTCCACGACAGAAAAGTCATGTCAGTGTCCGCCGACGAGGTCCGCGAGCACACGCCGCTCTCGTGCGCATCTGCGTGCCAGCCACTCCACGTTGGGGGGCCGAGTATGCGGCGTGACCGCTGGTACAGTGCGCTGTTCACGCACAATTACTGCCAGGCGGGCGTGGCGGTGAAGATGAAGGCCTAAGGCGGATGTATAAATTGGTATTGTAGAAATTGATTGGTAACTATCGAGATCACGATGAGTATACAGATGCAGATTTAGTAAAGAGTGAACTGCAGCAATTTTTTCAACACTAGAAATCTCGTACATTTAAATGGATGCTCTGAGCGTGGCGCAGTTCGAGTTTCCTGACGACTACGAGAACCCCCGCAAGATCCCCCGGGTGACTTTTATTCAGGACGTGGAAAAGTACCTCAAGGAGCTCGCCGTGCCCCTCGAGGACGTATTCAAGCGCCTGCAGGAGGACTTTCAGAAGTGTAAGCTCATCGAGGCGAAGCTGCAGCAGGGCCACGCCTCGTTTCTCACCAAGGTCCCAGAGATCGAGCGAAACCTGCAGGTCATTGAGTTTCTCGAGAAGCAGCGAGAAGAGATGGAGGGCGAGTCCAAAGTGGTGCCGACCACCTTCTCCATTGCCGAGACGCTGTACGTGGACGGTGAGATACCGATCGAAAAGGCACAGCCGCTCAAGATTGGGCTCTGGCTCGGCGCAAACGTTATGGCTGAGTACACCCTGGATGAAGCGAAGGAGCTGCTGAATAGGAACCTGACTAGACTGCGTCGAAACATTGAGAGCACGGGCGAGGACCTGGCTTTCATCCGAGAGCAGATCATTGTCCTCGAGGTCAACATGGCGCGCGTGTACAACTACGATGTCTCAAAGAATCGCAGCAAGAGCTCGTGATGGCTTTTTGGTCTGGCCATTTAAGCTCTCAGCGTATTGATTAAATTCTAGAAGATTTTAGCTGTCTATCATTCATTTTACTGAAACGATGAGTGAGCCATACGAAGACACTGCGCTTCGGCTTGCACTGGAGTCAGCGCTCACAGAGGTCTCAGAGACCCACCAGGTTAGTGAAGAGATGAAGCGGCGCATTCGCGGGTGCTTTGTGAAGGCCATGAACGAGTCGCTCTTGAGCATCAGCTCCAAGCAGAGCGTGTATATCCGGAGCAGCGTAGACCCGACCGGGGAGTACCCGGTGTACAGGGTCGAGGATGGACGCGCAGATATTTATCTCAAGGACGTCGAGGTCACGACGACATCGGAGTTTGGCGACAGTAAGGATGTCATCAAGGCCGATTTTCTGAAGCTGAATGTTTTTCCAGGAACACAGGTGGAAAGTGGTACGAATTCGTAATCGAGGCTTAACTCATATTTGAGAGAGCAATAGGTATGCGTAGTAATGGTAGGTGTAGTCAGCCTGTGTTATGCAAGTTAGCAGTACTTTGATCACTGCATTTGTTCACTGCGCAGATCCTTGTACACGTAATCAATTGAATTATTAGAAATTTGCACTTTTTAACAGAAACAATGGACAAGAACTGCTGCCTTCTCTTCGACATTGATGGCACGCTGACCACACCACGCAATGCGATCACCAATGAGATGCGCGAGCTTCTCCAAGAGCTGCGCAAAAAGTACACTATTGGCATTGTCGGCGGCTCGAACGAGGCAAAGATCGCAGAGCAGCTCGGCCATGGCTTTGTGCATGACTTTGACTACGCCTTCCTCGAAAATGGCCTCGTGGCGTACCACAAGGGGACACTCATTGCCAGTGGCAGCATTCAAGAGTATCTGGGCGATGAGAAACTGAATTTCTTAGCAAAGGCCACGCTCCACGCCCTCGCAGATGCAGATATTCCGAAGAGACGGGGAACATTCTTCGAGCTCCGCCGCGGGCTCATTAATATCAGCCCCATCGGGAGAGACTGCACGCAGGAAGAGCGAGACGAGTTCGAGGTGTACGACAAAAAGCACAGTCTTCGTCAAAATATCATCGACCGCCTGGTGGATGCATGTGGCGAGGACTTCGACCTCAAGTTCAGCATCGGTGGACAGATCTCCTTTGACGTATTCCCCCGGGGTTGGGATAAGACGTACTGCCTGCGCTTCCTTCCCGAGGATATCGCAGCGGTCCACTTTTTTGGCGACAAAACTGCGCCAGGAGGCAACGACTTTGAAATCTTTAACCATGCGCGCACAATCGGTCACTCAGTGGCGAGCTTCGCAGACACTATGCGCATTCTTCGATCCGAATTTTTGCAATGAGCCGGCATTCTCTTTCCTTGCGCTGCTACTACAGCTAAACTGTACTAAATTTTCTTATCCCTTTACTTGAAGAATGAAGACAGCAAAGAATAGCGCCTATCGGCAGCCCTTTCCTCGATTCCCGCGCCACGGGGCTCAGAAAGACGCAGCTGAGAACGGCTATCGCAAGCCAGTGGATACATTCGCGAAAAGAGACTTTGAAACCAAGACACCGAAGGAGCACAAGGAGTCGAATGCTTCGCCAAAGTTCAAAGGGCGTGGCCGTGGCAGACAGCCCATGAAACCGGAGAAAAGCGGCGACACCTTCGACGACAGCGACAACTTCTTTGCGAGCCACTCCTTTGATGAGAATGCCGCGAGACCGCGAAGCGACCGCGCGACGACCGCGTTTCAGCCCCCTGCGTACCCGCAAGAGACGCGCAGCTTTCGATCAGTCAACGAGTACCCGATGAAGGACATCCCGCACCCGCGGAAGCACGCGGAGGACCCCAAGTCGGACAGCGCAGCGAAAGCGCAGCCAGCGACGCCACCCGCCGACCAGGCACAGCCATTCGAGGACTACTTGGATAATTATTGCATGAAAGATATTGAGAAAACAGTCTTGCGCTCGAACACAGCGTGCCTCGACAGCACTGTGATCGGCATCGACGCGCGCTACTGGCTGCGGCGGCTCGAGCCCAACCGCAAGGCGCTCTTCACCTTTTCGCAGCGCCCGGAGCTCAAGGACGCCAAGCTGCTCACGAAGCATATGATGCTGCAGGAGCTGCTGCGCTTCCGCGACCTCAGTATGACTGTTCTCCTCGTCCTTCATGGCATGGATTATTCTGTAGGCAAAGACGCAGCACAGTCAACAGCTACAAAAGGCCAGCTGGCGGACGGGCGGCAGCGCATCGCGCAGCACACAAACGCTCCGACCGACTACTTTAGTTCCGAGTTCGCGCTGAACGAGCTTCTGGAGATCTGCTGGGAGTACCGCTCATCGATTTTGTCGCACGTGCGCTGCGTGCGCGCCCCCAGCGACGCGCTGGCGCAGCTGAGCTACTACGCGCAAGCAGCTGTCGTTGACCACGTTTTTGGGCCGCCGTGGCTCTTCTGGGTGGACACGCCCGTCCCCGAGCGCATCATCATTGACATTGTCGACCAGACGATCTTTTACACAGAGAAAACGTCGCAGATCGCCGCCATCACTGACGCGTCTACGGCCGAGGCTATGCTCCTGCAGAGCGACGGGCACGTGCGGGGGCTCGCAAAGGCGCAGGCTATACCGACCGAATCAATGTTCCTGCACCTCACGCTCGGCCTGCTGAGCCCCTCACTCCTCGACGCGGCGGTCACGCTCCGCGTCGTCGACGTCAAGCCGGCGTACGACTCCCGCGAGATCCGCCAGGTCTTTGAGAGCATCTTGCCCCTGCGCACCCAGATGATCCGCATGCTTTTGAAGAACCAGCGCAAGCACACGCACGTCCAGTGGGTGCGCGGGCACGGCGAGGGCAAGCCGACAGTCATCGCGCTGCCGCCGGCGATCGAGCTCGACGAGTGGGAGCTCGAGGGCGTCGACTGCTCGCAGCCGCCCAGCTTCGTCGGCGCCGTCGATTTCATCTCGCACAAGGCGTACACACGGAACCCTTACACGGCCATGACGCAGTACAGCTACGCGCTGCACCTCAAGTACCTCGACTTCCTCGGCTATTTTGTGCACCGCGACATCCGCAAGGGCCGCCAGATGTTCCCGCGCTGCGAGCGCGGCGTCTTCGGCGAGGCGCTCGCCCACACGCACCCCATCTTCGCGCAGGGCATGGTCCTCCTCATCGAGCTCGTCCGCACCAAGTCTCTCAGCTGGGGCCAGCTGCAGAACGCCAAGAGCTTCTCCTTCTTCCAGAACCCCTTCTTTACGGAAGCGCACCGCGGCGAGGAAATGGAAGCGACGCTGCTCGCGCGCCTTTTTTCGTTCGTGCCGGTGGACTTTGAGGACGACAGCCTGACGCACGCGGACGTCGCGAGCGACGATCTCAAGGCGTTCTGGGAGGTCCTGCAGGCGTTCCGCAGCACGCTGCTCCAGGTGTCTGAGGTGATTTCCGTCGTTGAGCTGCCGCTCGTCGAGTTCCGCGAGGGCCTTATTCACGAGGCCTTTGGGTACCTTCCGTTCAAGCGTGTTGTCTCGCCGGCGCTCGGCGCGGTGATGGAGCACCTCGTCGTGGTGGCGCAGAGCGCGCCGTTCCAGAAGCAGTCGAAGGAGGCGAAGCTCCAGTACCTCAAGTCCAAGTTCCCCCAGATCAAAAACTTGCCGTACTCGCTGACGGTCGGCTTCCAGTGGGTGGACGAGGTGCTCCGCGCGATGCAGCACCTCTTCGACTACATGGAGGACGAGGAGCCGCAGAGCACGAAGGAGTACATCTGCCGGCTCGTCTTCGTGCTGCGGCGGACCAAGTTCCTCGCGGAGAAGGTCAAGCTCCTGATCTTTGACTGACGCGGCGGGCGCGCATCAACATAATAGAAATAGAGCTCAGCGTATACTTTAGAATCGAATAAGCCTATGCATTCGTCCAAAAGACGAGAAACCGCTTCAGCATAGGTGGTTACACAGTGTCATATATCCACAAGGATGTTGCTTTAATGTGAAAAAAAAAAGTGGTAAGAATGTGTCATAGGGCGGATTATCTTCTCTTATCTAGTAATAATTTTCTAAGAAATTGTATGCAATGAAGCGATGCATCGTCGTGACAGGTAACGAAAATAAGTGGCGGGAGATCGAGAGCATCCTCGCACCGTTCATGCCCGTCGAGCGCCGCGCCATCGACCTCATCGAGCGGCAGGGCACATTGACGGAGATCGTCACGGCGAAAGCGGTGGCGGCTTTCATGCAGACGAACCAGCCCTGCCTCGTCGAAGACGTCAGCCTCGAGATAGACGCCCTGAGTGGCTTTCCAGGGCCATATGTGAAAGACTTTTTGAAGAAAGTACCACTCAAGCACATTAATTACCTGAGCGACTCTTTCGGGCAGCACCGCATCTGTGCGCACTGCGCCTTCGCGTTTGCGCCGTCTGCGGACCCCGCGGAGTGCAAAGTGTTCATCGGAACAACAGAAGGTCAAGTCGTGCCGGCGCGGGGTTCGAACGGCTTCGGCTTCGACCCGATTTTCGAGGTCGAGGTCGACGGGAAGCACCAGACGTTCGCTGAGATGCCAACGGAGTGCAAGAACACGCTCTCGCACCGAGGCAGGGCGCTGGAAAAGGTCAAGGCATACTTTGCAGCACAGGCACAAAGTAGCGGAAGTGCGTAGAGATGTGGATAGTTTGATGCTCGTCCGTGTGGCTGTAACTCTGCAAAACAGAAGGTTTTTATTTTTTTTTACTTTAATCATTTTTGCTACGATGCACTTTCCATGGGTGTCCCGCGACTCTACCAGTACATCGCGAAGTGCTATCCGGAAATTCTCGCGGACACGGGCGCTGTAAGTGGAGACTTCAATCTTGCAAAGTTACCGCAAGCTGCGACGTATCTCATCGACGTGAACAATTTTCGCAGCACACGTGTGGGTCCAAAGTCCAATCTTCTGGAAAAAGTCATTCCAGTCCTTCAGTCTGCTGTTTTAGCACAGAGTACTATCATTTTATTCTATGACCAGTCAGACAGCGGCGAAGAGACATGCAAGGCTATCCAGCGCTCTCTGCGTAAGGCATGCAAGGCGCAAAAGTCGGCCTGCAATGTGTACATCTGCCAAAATACGCACGAGTCAGCCGACAAAAAGATATTTTTGACAGTGCAGGCGCTCAAACGGCGGGATTCTTCCAAGCCAATAGTCATTGTCTCGAGCGACTCTGATATGCTCGTCCACGGGCTCTTGAACTCCGATTCTTGTAACATCTTCACTCTGAGCGCCATGCCGGAGCAGCGATCGCTCTTTTCTCGCCGAGCGACCGCACAGAGCAGTGCCAGTGGTGAGAACCTTCGATGGCAGCTCATCCAATTGCAAAAGCTGCGTGATACCCTCGGGCCTGCGCATGTTCCAATCTTCGTGCTCCACTGCCTGCTTTTACTCGGCACAGCAGCGCAGCAGGCCGTAGCAACTGACAGGAAGCGCTCTCGGGAAGACCGGCGCCCAAGGTGGTCCTTTGCCGGCCTTCTGACGCACCACAAGGACGATATCACAATTTACTCCGCGCTAGACGCATCGTGGAAAGGCGTGGAACGAAGGCTTGCCAAGCAAACAACTAGGAAAGAACTTGTATCGAGCACAAAAGAGCAAATCATCGTCAGCGGTGAGTTTCTTGCGGATCTGCTCTTAGATTTGGGCCCAAGCGTGACAAAGGGGCAAGACGCCGTCGCGAACGCTGAGGCCTACTTGCGAAACGCTGCGCTCACGCTCGGATACTTTCAGATTGGGACCCGCGAATATCTCAAGCTGGACGCACCGCTCGTTGTTCCTTCGCTAAGCGCACTCTGCAGTGTGCTCGAAAAGACGAGCAGCTTTACTATTCCAGTCAAGAGTGGATCCCAGAGCAAGTACCTCTGCTTTATAGACTCGAAGGGTGAGCAAAGCAATTTCCCAACAAGTCTTTCGTAGCACAAACGGTCTGTTCATATTTTTACTAAGCTCTCCAAATTGACACATTTCTTAGTAAAATTCTAGAGAATCACCCATGCAGCGCCTCTCACTCGTCAGCAAAATAGCCCGTGCCCCAGCAGCCCCACTGCTTTCGCAGGCGCAGGGCATGTCCACGCAGCCCAACGTCGCCAATAAACCACCAATGCTCGATATGATCAACATTCATGATGAAGCGGAGCAGGGCTTCATGGCCCGTGTTGTGTATAAGAGCGGCCGCCTCGAATTCTCGCACTTCCCGCAGCTCGGCCCCCGAAAGACCGACCCGATGGACCCCATGCCACAGTTCGACATGAACTCAAAGATCTTTTACCGCCCAAACCGCTCCGAGTTCGCCGAGATGCTCGCGGTCACACATGGCAAGGCGAAGAAGGCCAAAATCACGACAGCGTACGGCGCCAAGATCGACCTCAGCAAGTCCTCGGAGGGGTACACGCTCTCCATGGACAGCCCGAGCAAACAGGGCGCCGAAGAGGTCAACCGCAAGTGCGAGCTCCACTTCAACAACCAGTACGCCGCGGCGCTCCGCAATTTCTTCGACTTTGCGTGCGACAAGCAGTTCGGCTTTGATAAGCCGGTCGAGGGAACCGACGCGCCACAGAACGCAGTGCGAGACCGCCCACCGTTCCGAGGCAACGACCGCAACCAGCGGGAGCAGCCGAAGAAGGAGGAGAAGGGTGAGGTCAAGCTCGACGACCTTGATGACTGGTAGTCTCCACGCAATGTAACTAATAATTTTGATATCATGACGCTCACTAGGCTTAACCTTCTGGTGGTGACGTGCTGTAGAAAAGATAGACGGGTTTTGAAAAAATAGACCGTCCATTTGTCAGTGTTTTAGTATTTCATTCAATTAGAGATGATTTCGGAGCTATAGCTAGCATCAGAAGCCATCATTGATGATTTAAGCTGCTGTTACATTGAAAATTTCATAATTTCGTTTTAAACACTAAGGATTTTGTCCTGTTGACGCTTTCCTATGATCTTTCTTCTTTAGCTCTTAGCTTGTTTCAACCATGTCTGAAACCTTCGCATTCCAGGCTGAAATCAATCAGCTGATGTCACTCATCATCAACACGTTCTACAGCAACAAGGAGATCTTCCTCCGCGAGCTGATCAGCAACTCGTCCGATGCCCTCGACAAGATCCGCCACCAGTCCCTGACTGACGCGAACGCGCTCGCCGCGGACCCCGCGCTGCACATCCAGATCATCCCGGACAAGACCGAGAAGACCCTCTCCATCATCGACTCCGGTCTCGGCATGACAAAGGCTGACTTGGTGAACAACCTCGGAACCATCGCCCGCTCCGGAACGAAGAACTTCATGGAGGCCCTCGAGTCCGGCGCTGACCTCAGCATGATCGGCCAGTTCGGTGTCGGCTTCTACTCCGCCTACCTCGTCGCCGACCGCGTCCGCGTCACGTCCAAGCACAACGACGACGTCGCCCACGTCTGGGAGTCCGCCGCCGGCGGCACCTTCACCGTCACGGCCCTGCCGGACGCCCCGATCAAGCGCGGAACGATCATCACGCTCTTCCTCAAGGAGGACCAGCAGGAGTACCTCGAGGAGCGCCGCATCAAGGACCTCATCAAGAAGCACTCCGAGTTCATCGCCTACGACATCGAGCTCCAGGTCGAGCGCACCACCGAGCGCGAGGTGACCGACGACGAGGCGGAGGCTGAGGAAGAGAAGCCCGCTGAGGACAAGCCCGCCGACGAGGAGGAGGCGAAGGTCGAGGAGGTCACTGAGGAGACCGAGAAGAAGAAGAAGACGAAGAAGGTCAAGGACGTCAGCCTCGAGTTCGACGTGCTCAACAAGAGCAAGCCCATCTGGACCCGTGACCCCAAGGAGGTCACGCCCGAGGAGTACGCCTCCTTCTACAAGGCGATCAGCAACGACTGGGAGGACCACCTCGCCGTCAAGCACTTCAGCGTCGAGGGCCAGCTCGAGTTCCGCGCCGTCCTCTTCGCGCCGAAGCGCGCGCCCTTCGACATGTTCGAGCCCAACAAGAAGCGCAACAACATCAAGCTCTACGTCCGCCGCGTCTTCATCATGGACAACTGCGAGGACATCTGCCCCGAGTGGCTGTCCTTCCTCCGCGGCGTCGTCGACAGCGAGGACCTCCCGCTCAACATCTCCCGCGAGTCGCTCCAGCAGAACAAGATCCTCAAGGTCATCAAGAAGAACATCGTGAAGAAGGCCCTCGAGCTCTTCGAGGAGATCGCCGGCAACAAGGACGACTACAAGAAGTTCTACGAGCAGTTCGGCAAGAACATCAAGCTCGGCATCCACGAGGACTCCGCCAACCGCTCCAAGATGGCCGAGCTCCTGCGCTACCACAGCACCAAGTCCAAGGACGAGCCGACGAGCCTCAAGGACTACGTCACCCGCATGCAGGAGGGCCAGCAGAGCATCTACTACATCACGGGCGAGAACATCAAGAAGCTCGAGGGCTCCCCCTTCCTCGAGGAGGCCAAGCGCCGCGGCATGGAGGTCCTCTTCATGTGCGACCCCATCGACGAGTACGTCATGCAGCAGCTCAAGGAGTTTGAGGACAAGAAGTTCGTCTGCCTCACCAAGGAGGGCCTCAAGTTCGAGGAGACCGAGGAGGAGAAGAAGAAGCGCGAGGAGGAGACCGCCTCCTTCGAGAAGCTCACGAAGACCATTAAGGAGATCCTCGGCGACAAGGTCGAGAAGGTCGTCCTCACGAGCCGCCTCGCCACGTCCCCGTGCATCCTCGTCACGAGCGAGCACGGCTGGAGCGCGCACATGGAGCAGATCATGAAGCACCAGGCGCTCCGCGACTCGTCCATGTCCTCGTACATGGTCTCCAAGAAGACCATGGAGATCAACCCGCAGCACGCCATCGTCAAGGAGCTCCGCGCCAAGGCCGAGGTCGACCAGAACGACAAGACGGTCAAGGACCTCGTCATGCTCCTCTTCGACACCGCGCTCCTCACCTCGGGCTTCTCCCTCGAGGACCCGTCCGGCTACGCTAACCGCATCCACCGCATGATCAAGCTCGGCCTCTCCCTCGACGACGAGGAGGAGACCCCAGTCGCCGACACAGTCGAGGAGATCAAGGCCGACGACGAGGGCGAGAGCGAGATGCAGGAGGTCGATTAAGTGCACCGACTGAATTATGCCACTATATGAAGCCAAATTATTGCGGGTTGCGGAACTTATATGATATGTAATAGTAATAGTTCGTGGAGGGTGGTGTTTGCAATGCAGGTAAGTTGTATCCTATGAACTTTCAATTATTAGTAAAAAATGTATCTATCAGAGACTTGACACATGGAACTGACTGGCGGACGCCGTTTCTGTCCAACATTCGATGCCTTTGCCTCATCTTCTTGTAATTTTGCACTTCCATCATCCCCGCAGAAGTGATGCCAATCCTATCCCATCCTTGCCTTGCACTTGTATTTATTTTGCCATTGCGACGACTTTCAATTTCAATCGCTTACAATGCAGCCCAACGGTGACTTCGAATCCCACCAATCTTCCTTCCTGGCAGCCCATAGCGCCTTCGAGGGCCGGCTCCCGCTCAACGCAGACGGCATGAGCCTCGACGCGGGCCAGGACAACCTCTCGACCATGCGCTCCTCCCTCCACGCGATGGAAAGCATCGCCGCCCACTCAGACGACACAGCCGAGCTCAGCCGCCGGCAGCGCGTCATCGCCGAGGCCCGCGAGAAGCTCCAGGCAAGCGCACAGTCCATCCAGTCCGCCATGCACCCCGTCAACCCCCTCCACAGCAACTCGGAGGGCGACTTTGCTTCGTACGAGCGCCGCCTGCTCGACGCTGCGGCGTCCACAGAGCGCCAGACGGCCGGGTGGGCCGCCGCGAAGGAGCAGATCCACCAGACAGAGTCCATCGGCGAGGAAATTCTCGGCAACCTTTCGCGCCAGCGCGAGACCGTCTACCTCGCGAGCGGCGTCACGGACGAGGCCCACGGCGCCCTCGGGCAGGCCAACCGCATCATCGCGCAGATGCGCCGCAAGATCCGGCAGAATAAGTTTTTGGTTTACGTCATCATGGGCGCGCTCGGCCTCCTCATTCTCATCACGCTGTACCTCCGTGCGAAGCAGGGCCGCAGGTACGAGCGGTACACGGAGCCCCCGCGCGGCGTGCCGGCCAAAGACCTCGACCCGGTGCTGCCCGAAGAAGTCTCTGGGGCGCCCGTTGAGATGCTCGACGCTGAGTAATTCGGAATTTCGGAAATATCCAAGGCTCAATACTGTCCATACGCACACATAGAGAGAGATTAGACCTTCCAGAGCCATGCAGCCAAATTTTTCAAGAATTTTGTCATCACAAATATTTTCAGTTTCAAAAATCACCTTCTTCACTCATTTTCTCCTCTGATTACATGTCATTCGTCCAAGCCCTCGCCAAGGCCGAGACGCCCGTCGAGGACGCCGCGTCCCTCGCGCCGTCGCACGTCAAGGTCATCGACCTCTACATCGCCTGCCTCGAGATCATCCCGCGGAACACTGTTCTGACGTTTCTCAACCGCCTCCTCGACGTCCTGCGCGCACCGAACTGCCAGACGCGCTCCGTCGACTTCTCGTTCATGGACATGCGCGGCGAGGACATCCGCATTATCGAGAAGTATATCACGCTGCCAACCGTCCAGTTCGTTGACCTTCGCCGCGGCAACTTTCGCCTGCACACCGAGCAGAACTTCCGCGCTATCAAAGACATCACCTCGCGCCCTGGCGACACGACAGTCAACGTTGTCATTTACCCCTCGAAGCTCCCGGAGGACCTCGAGAACTACCGCAAGCTCCTGTGCGCGGAGGACACTATCGACTTCCAGCGCCTGATGATGCAGCAGCTGCAGAAGCGCGAGGCCGAGCCGCCGACGCCCACGCTGGGCTCGCCGACAGTCCCGCAGCCGCAGGTCGAGGCGCCCGAGGAGCGCCGCGCGCCGACGACGCTCGAGGACGCGAAACGCATCTTTGGCCGCCACCGATTCACGGCCGTGCAGATGTTCGAGGACCCGCAGACGCTCGACAACCTCATGAACGAGCTCCGGGCGAGCGGCCGGCGCGACGAGTGGAAGGACTTTCTGGACGCTGCCAAGATCATCCACCGGCGCCTGCCCATGAGCGTCGTCGACTGGGCGCGCAAGCAGCTGCAGCGCGTCAAGCTCGACTTTTCGATTTACGACCAAGAGAAGATTGATGCCTTCAACGCGACGCTCGCCGCTGACGACGCGAAGACAGAAGGTTTAATAAAGCGCTGCCTCGAGACAATGCGGCGGCACGTCGGCATGGTCCTCAAGGACCAGAAGATGAACGAGAAGGAGGCACAGGCCAAGATGGACAGCCTGCGCAAGCGCGCGGAGAGCTACAAGAACAACCAGAAGTTCATGCTCGCCGAGGACCTCGAGGAGGCGATGGCGCTCGTCATCGACTGGAGGCCCGAGTACGGCTTCGGCGCCGAGGAGGACAAGGTCCAGCCGCCCAAGGTCCAGTACCAGGTCGTCAAGCGCCCGCGCTGAGTTACCTGTGCGTACAGAGCGGTCACTCCGCAATGGCTGTGGCTTGAGCAGCCATAGCCCTTGTTTGCAATTTTATAGTACTTTGTAGAAAATTCGGAGCGATTTCGTGCAAACACCCTTAAATTTTTGTCCTGAAAATCAAAAATTTCAAATAATTCCAAAAAAATGATCCCAGGTATGACCCAACAGTTTTCTGTCAAAAGCGAACGCATCAAGGCCATCGACGTGCACCCGTCGCTGCCGCTCACCGCGTGCGGGCTCTACAACGGCACTGTTTCAATCTACGACACCGACAAGCAGTCCCTCGTCCAGACGCTGAGCGTTGGCACCGCCGTGCCAGTCAGAGCCGTGCACTTCGTCGAGGCAATCAACGCACTTTTGTGCGGGGCCGACGACAGCGCCGTCCACGTGTTCTGCCTCCGGTCCTTCGAGCGCATCAAAGTCTTCCAAGCGCACATGGACTTTATCCGTTGCATCGCCGTCAGCGCGGCGGCCCAGCTTGTGATGTCTGGCGGCGACGACTCGCGCCTCAACGTGTGGAGCTGGTCAAACGACTGGGCGCAGCGCGCGTCGCTCACGGCACACAGCAACTACGTTATGGACATCGCCGTGAGCCCCGCCGACCCCTTCCTCTTTTGCTCGGCGTCCCTCGACAAAACGGTGCGCATCTGGGGCGTCCAGCCGACAAAGGCTGGCTTCACCGTCCCGGCCGACGCCCGCGTGGTGCTCCGACACCCTTCCGGCGTCAACTGTGCGACGTTCCACCCCGAGGCCGGCGCAACACTACCTTACATCATCACTGGCGCAGACGACCGCACCGTCCGCGTCTGGGACTACCATAACCGCGCAGTCGTCTTTTCCCTCGTCGAGCACACCGACTGTGTCACGAGCCTCGCGTTTGTCTACGCTACTTCGAAGAAAGCCTGGAAGCTCGTGTCGGGCGCCGAGGACGGCTTTGTGAATACGTACGACACACAGACGTATCAGCTGGAAACGCGCCGCCAGCACAGTGGTGGCCGCGTCTGGGCGCTAAAGGCGGCCCGGGCTGGTGGAGCGGCAGCTGCCACTGTGCAGACTGCGCACGCCACTTTGCTCATCGGCAGCGACACGGACTTCACACTGGAAGCCCCGCAGCAGTGCGCGACAGCGGCAAAGGCCGAGGACAGGGCGAACGGGCGCTACGCGTTCTCTAACGGCTGCGACGTCTTTGTCTGCGATCTCAAAGACGCGAAGGAAATTTCGGGAAAATTTGCAGGAACTCAGGAACATTCTGAAAGATCGCAGGCACATCGACTGGCCGCGTTCGAGTCCCCAGTCACGGCGATGGATTACGACCCTGCCGGGCAGTACCTCGCCGTCGCGTGCCTCGACAATTGGTCAGTCCTCTCGACGCGCACCGGTCAACTCTGCGGCAGCGACCGCTGCGCCGGCGACGCGCGCAAGAGCTTCGCGTGGGGGTCCTCGGCTGGGCAGTTCGCAGTGCTCACGAGCCGCCGGTCTGTGCAGTTTTATGAAAATTTCAAAAAGGCGAAGGAAATTCGGCTCGATGCGGATGCGGACTCCCTCTACATTGGCGCGAAGGATAAAGTCCTGTGCGCAGTCCACACAAATACTGTCGAGCGCAAGGGCACTGTGTCGTTCTACGACGCGCAGTCCGGCAAGAAGGCGAAGGCGGTGTGCTTTGGTGGACCGATCGGCGAGATCTCATGGAACCCGAGTGGCACGCGCATGGCCATTCGCATGGCGGACAGGGTGTACTTTGTCGAGTGGAACCAAGCGAATGCCGCGAAGGGGGCTGACCCTTTTAGCAGTGTCCGGGAGGTCGATGTCCAGATGAGCGGCGCGCCGCAGTGGGTCGATGACACGACTATTTTCTATCTGAATGCCTTTACGAGGCGCGTCGAGTACATTTTGGACGGCGAGACGTACTGTGCGCTCAAGGGAAACGTCGTCAAGCAGATTGCAAAGGGTAAAGAGGGAAACGTCCAGTTCTTTGGGTACTTTCCGCGGGAAAACAAAATTTACTTTGTGTGCAGCCCGGCCGGTCAGCTCTCGTCGTCTTCGACGCACTGCGCTGCTTTCCCGTGCGCTGTCGTGGCGTTCCAAAAGAGTCTGATGGCCGATGCAACGAACATGGAGCGCCTGGCACGCATAGCGTCACACGTCCCTGCGGATTTCTATGGTGAGCTCGCGGCATTTTGCACGGCCAAGGGCCATCCTGGTGTCGCGATGCAGTGCTTTCCGCAGCTATCGCCGAAGAGTCGGCTCGTCATAGCCCTGGAGCAGGAAGATTTACTGGAAGCGTGTCGCGCAGCGCGAGAGCTCGCTGATGCGCGCATGTGGGAGAAAGTCGGTGTCCTCGCGATGCAGACAGGCAATATCGACGTTGCGATCGAGGCGCTCACTGCCGCCGAGAGCTGGAAGAAGCTCATCGTTCTTCTCACTGCGCACCGTCGACTGGATGCTTTGGAGCGTGTGTATCAGAATTCATGTGAAAGTGCAGATGCAAGCATGAAATTTACAGCAGCGCACTTGGCGAAGAATGCTGATGCAGCGCATGCAGTGCTCGAAGGTGCTGGGGCACTGGGTGCGGCAGAGGCCTACAAGAAAAATTTTCAGAATGGTACTAAGCAGGCTGATCAAAACTTCACGCAAGAATTCACCCAGCCAGAGCCGACGAATTCTGTTGACTTTGCGCCAGTCAAGCAGGAGGTGGCAAGCTTCCCTGAGTTTCTTCCAGAAGGAAGGCAAGCGTCACCCGAGCCGATTTTTGAGATCCCTGGAAGCACACAGAACATCGATATTGCGCTTGGATTGGAACCGGTCAGCAGACCGGCAGAAAAAGAAACGAAAGAGCCAGAAATAAATGAATATCCATTTCAAGTTGAATCTTCTACGACTGAACAGGCGCAGCCATTTGAATTTGCATTAGAAGATGAAACAAAGGAGAACATCAGTGCTGTATCATCCATAGATGAAGATCACACTGCAGTTGCTGAAACTGCAAAGATCGATGACTTTATACAGAGCTCAAGGGACAGTTTTGGTGCTTCGCAAGAAGAAGAGTTACTTTCTTCACCAGAGTTGGAGCGAAGTGCAGTGGGTGAAACTGCGTTTGAAGTAAGCATAGAAGATGAGCCGAGTGAGGTCATTCCAACTCTGAACGAAAATATAACTTGTGAGTCATCGTCCGAAGCTGAAACGATCCAAAGTGTTGAAGTTTTGCGAACAGCGGAAGTTGCAGAGCCTGAAAATGTAGAGCTAGCTCTCGAGACAAGCTCTGCGGACCTTGAGGATCAGGACAAAGCTCTTCTAGTAACAGAAGAAGGACGTGCAGATGCAGTTGATGAATCTCGAGTGTCATCAAGCGACTCATCAAGCACAGTGAAAGAAGAAAATACTTTGCAAGAGGAATTCCCTGAAGAAAAAGATGAGGCGATAAGCCATAGAAGCGAAATCTCGCACGAGGGTTTGGAAAGCCTCTCTGTAGAGCAATCTAGCTCAGCTGATAATCACCAAACTCCACCCGAGGAGAATCAAAGCAGCCAGCGCATTGACGTGGAAATGAATGCGCTGCAGATCGAAGAGCCTGTGCAAGATGAGCCTCAAATACATCAGCCACAGAGCCCTGCCGTAGAAGCTCTCGAAGGTGGGTCCGAACAGGAGCCTTCGCCAACATTTGAAAACGCAAGATCGTCACCTGTCCAAGATCCTATCATACTTGGAGAAGATGAAAACGCCAATTCACCTGTGGAAGCTGGTGCCCAACAGCAAGATGTTGCTGAGCCAGTAATCCCACCGCAAGAACCGACAAACGCCCATGAAGAGATCGCTATTGGCATGCCTCTCTCCATTGATAGCGTCGGTGAGCCATCCTTCACACCAGTGAACGCAAGCGATGCCGCACAGATTTTGACTGAAGAAGTACTAGCGCCGATAGAGCCATCTGTAGAAAAGATACAAACGAAAGTGATCGCCGATGAGCCTTTCGACGCTGTGCCTGCAGCCCCTACACAGAGTGCTGCGATCGAGCCACTCCAAGGAATTTTTGTCGAAGAACCTCGTGTCGTCGTACCACCTGATGACCCATTTGCTGTAGAAAAGCAGACTCCTATCGATGATCAGCCAAAAGTTCAGTTTGAGATCTCAACGTCCGCTTCATCAACTGGATCACTAAATACCAGCACGAGCCAGATTAATGGCTCCTACGGACAAGTGTACCAGCAGCCATACGTCTTTAAGAACCCGAATCCGGCAAATCTTACTACCGACCAAGCAGCCGATGCCTTCACGTTCGGCGACGACCCAAATCAGACCCATACCATACAGAATACTGTTTATCCAAATCCAATAGCAGCTACAGACGCCACGCAGGTCAGCACTGAGAACGCATCTGTCTATGCAAGCAATGCGACCGGCGCTCCGTCAGCAGCTATAGCTCCCAAGCTCACTGATTATTTCTACTTCAGTGCTTCGAGTGACTCAGAAGACGAAGGTGGTCAAACACCAGCCAGTAGCAATTGAAGAGGTCGAGGCTTATGAAATAATCAGCGCAAAGCTTTTCTGTCAGAAAAGAATTTTCTACTAATAACTTTCATCCATGCCACTTTGCTTTCCCTTTTACTCGTAAATGCACCATTGCGCCCCATGATGGATATGCTTCAAAATTTGGATTCTTCGCTCCTCACGAACTGGCACGAGAGCAACATGGCCCGCGTGCTTTACATCGGCTACGCCTCCAGCGTCGTCACTGACGCGCTCGTGCACCCCTTCATTCAGTGGCAGTACCCCAAGCACCACGCCGAGCCCCTCAAAAAGCCCGAGGCCATGCCGACCCTGTCCAAAATGTACAAGCGGAAGGCCTATGCATTCACAACAGACCCATCACGCCTGCTGATCTTGCCACTCTCGCACATGTTCCTTTTTTCGTATGTGCGCACGGCCCGGGCCCTCCTGACGTACACCGTCGATGAGCCGAAGGTCAGGGCACACGTCAGAAAGCTGAGCCAATCGAAAAATCCGACGTGGAGCCAAGTGCTTCATATCGACACTCTTCTCACCAGCCAAAAGCAATTGCCTCGCCGCTGGACGACATCCGAAAAAACGCAGTTCTACGCCCAGCAGTACTCTCTGTACGCGCTCAGTGCGTGCTCGCTGCTCACCAGCAGCATTTACTACGCGTGCGCCCGCTCGATGTGCAATGTCCTCGAGTTCCGGCGCAACGAGCGCGACCACTGCGGTCGTGTGCTCTACCCGAGCTTTATTTTCGCCCTCCGAGAGACCAATCGCCGCCGCGGCATCTACTCGTGGTTCCCGACGTGCCTCATCGCTGGCTGCACCAGCGCGATGCTCTCCTACGCCTTGCCGCTCTTCTTGCTCATGAACGAGGCCGCGTTCAACCCTCGAAAGGAGCGCGAGCCCATCGCCCGGCGCCTTTTACGAGATTTTTCAAGATTGGCTGACGTTGACATCGAAAAATCACTCAGCCTCAAGCGCTTCTCCCTGCCAGCGGCCGACACCTTCCTCGCCAACATGGAGGCCGCGATGGCATTGTGTGCTGTTGGCGTGGCTGCCTCGATCCCGTTCCAGGCGGCGCTCTCCGCCTTCCGCGCCGACGTCTGGCTGCACAATCTCTACAACAAAGAGCTCCGGACCTTCCGGCAGTACGCGCGCAGCGAGCGCCAGCACCTTCGGCACATTTTACATTCTTCCCGCAAGTTCATCCGGCGTAACTCGCTCAAGCGTTTTTTGATTCACGCGAACCCCTACGCCATGGGCAAGACTGGGCTGCTGCGCTCGTGCGCACGCCACATCGTCGCAAAGTCGCTCCCGTTCAGCTTTTGCTGGGCTGTGTATCGCGCGCTCGACGGGCCAGTGGGTTAACTCGTAAATTTGCCGCCAAAATCGATCGTCCCGCAATTTTTCAAAATTTTTCGACTTCTCACAAATTTTACTTCTTCTCCTCGTCATAACTTTCTACTTTAGTCAAAAATGCCATTCCCAAACGAATTCGTTCCGGTCCACTGCGCCAAGGCGAACATCGCCAACGTCCGCTGCGCGCTCCGCGTGTCCCGGACAGTCCTCCTGTACGGGCCGCAGGGCGCTGGCAAGACGCACACGATATTCGCCTGCGCGACCGAGTGTGGCCACCCCAGCGCCCACGTGCTGCCCGCGCTCCTCGACGAGACGAGCGACAGCGCCGACCTCATCGGCGGCCTTGTGTGCACCGAGACGCCCGGCGAGCTCGCGTGGGAGGACGGCCCGATGCTCCGCGCGATGCGCGCGGGGCGCTGGCTTCTCCTCGAAGACGTCGACATGCTCAGCCAGGACGTCTTGACGACGCTCGCGCGCCTCCGCGACGGGTCACGCTCGTTCTATGTGAGTGGCCTCGGCGATATTCCCATTCACACAGACTTTCGCGTCATTGGCACAACCTCAACAAACGCTTCAGAGACAGCAGAAGAGCCCAAGACGCAGGGGCTCTTCGATTCTTTTAGTAAAGCGACGAAGTCGGGCATCGGTGTCGTGCAGTGGATGCGCGTGCCGCTGCACCCGCCGAGCATCGCGGACATGCACGAGATCGTCACAGCGCTCTACGGCGACGTCTTCGACAATTTCGTCATCCAAGATTTTCTGATAACGCCCTTCGTGCGCTTTGCGCCGGTCATTCGAAATATTGACAACCGGCACATCTCCATGCGCGACATGCTCAAGATCTGCCGCCGGCTCCGCGCGGCTGCTGAAATCCCCTCCAAGGCCCAGCAGGCCCGCCACGTGAGCGGGGCCATGCGCCAGAGCATTTTGTTTCACTTCACGGATGTGCTGCTGGCGTCGCTCGCCGACGAGCAGCGGCGGCTCGCCGTCGGGCGGGACCTCTGCGAGTTCTTTGGGTGCGGCGCCGCAGTCATCGAGGCGTACCTCGCGACCGAGCTGCCGGCGCTCGCCTTCTGCGCGGACGAGGGCGTCGTGCAGGTCGGCCGCGCGGCGCACAGCGCCTCCCAGAAGTTCATAGAGAAGCGCACAGTGCAGCGGGACACATCGCTGCCCTTCGCGCCAGTCCGCCACACGATGCGCATCCTCGAGCGCATTCTGAACTGCGTGCGCTTCCGCGAGCCCGTCGTGCTCACCGGCGACACGGGCATCGGCAAGACGCACGCGGTGAGCGTGCTGGCGGACATGTGCTGCCCGACGCGGCTCGTTGTCGTCAACCTGAGCCAGAACACTGAGTACGCCGACTTTATAGGCGGCTGGAAGCCCAGGAACCGCATGCACGCCTTCGCAGCGCTTTTTCAGCGTTTTAGTGAAAAATTCGAGCAGTCCTTTGATGTACAGAAGAACGCAGCGTTCCTCCAGGTTCTGCGGCAGAGCTACGCGCGCATCACGACGAGCGGCAGCCTCGACCGCGGCGACCAGCGCAAATTCCTCAAAGTCGTGTCGACAGGCTGCGCCACAGCCCTCCAGAATTTGAAGTCGATGTCGGCAGAATCTCGCACAGAGTGGGAAAAAATTGATGAAAAAGCCCAGCAGCTGCGGAGCAGTCTCGACGGAAGTGCGAACCCGCTCTCCTTCGAGTACCGCGAGGGCGTCCTGCGCGAGTGCCAGCGCAAGGGCTACTGGCTGCTCCTCGACGAGGTCAACCTCGCGCCCTCGGCGGTGCTCGACCGCATCAGCGCGGCGCTCGAGAGCGACGACGCGGACCCGCGGTTTCACTTATTTGCGTGCATGAACCCGACGGGCGCCGGGAAGAAGGGCCTGCCCGCCTCGCTGCAGACGCGCTTCACGACGGTTTTCGTCGACGAGCCGCGCGAGCGCGACGACTTGCAACTACTTGCCAAATTTTATCTGGACAGCGCCGTCGAGGCCCCGCCGTGCGCCGAGCTCGTCGATTTTTTCGAAAATGTCCGCGCGCAGGCGGCGGGCGGCGCCCTCACAAACATCACTGACGGCACGGCCGAGAACCCGCACTACTCTGTGCGATCTTTTTGCAGGGCGCTTTCGTTCTGTGCGCGCTATACACGAAAAATCGGCTTCGCGAGGGCCCTGAAGGACGGCCTGCTCATGACCTTTGCCACGCAGCTCGCCCCGGGCCACCAGGACTTACTTGAAAAAGACATCGAGCGAATCATTTTCAAAAAGAACGTGCCGCTGGCGAGTGTACCGGTAGACTACTCGAAGGAAATCGAAAAATTTCTTTCTGTCGACAATGACACGACGAGTGACCGCTTCAAGGTCGGCCACTTTGCCATTCCAGTGGGCAGCGCACCCCCAAAGCCGATGGCCGACTTTGTGGTGACGCCGAGCGTCTACCTGAACCTCCGCAACATCATGCGCTGCGTCATCGCGCGCAAGCCCATCCTTCTGCAGGGCCCGACGAGCGCTGGCAAGACCTCGATGGTCGAGTACCTCGCACGCCGCAGCGGCCACGAATTCATCCGCATCAACAACCACAAGTGCATTGAGATCGCTGACTACTTCGGGCAGTACGTGCAGGCGGCGGACGGGTCCATTACGTATGCCGACGGCCCGCTCGTCGTCGCCGCTCGCACAGGCGCCTGGGTTGTCCTCGACGAGCTCAATCTCGCGCCCTCAGACGTCCTTGAGGCGCTCAACCGCCTTTTGGACGACAACCGCGAGCTCTTCGTGCCCGAGACGCAGGAGCGCATCGTCCCGGCGCCGCAGTTTCACATCTTCGCGACGCAGAACCCGCCAAAGTGGGCGGGCAGCGCCACCTACGGCGGGCGCTTCACTTTGTCAAAAGCGTTCCTCAACCGCTTCATGCAGATCCGCGTCGGCGACATCCCGGCCGACGAGGTCTCGCAAATGCTCAGCAGCCCCGCCTTCGCGCTCCCCGCGTCCTTCGTCAGCCGAATCCTCAAAGTAAAAGCCGAGCTCGAGCTCATTCGGAGCCGCTCGAACATTTTAGATGGAAAAATGAGCTATATCACCCCGCGCGACCTCTTCCGCTGGGCGAAGCGCCGCCCCGCGTCGCTCCAGGCGCTCGCGGGCCATGGCCTTTTTCTCTTCGGCGAAAAGTGCCGCAACGAGGCCGACCGCGTGGCCGTCCAGCGCGCCCTGGCCAAGCACTGCGGCTTCAGCACGCGCGCCGCGAACGCGAGCGAGGCCGGCGGGTTCACGGCGCAGTCTGGCTTCGAGACTGTGTGCTACGACCTCAGTGCCTGGGAGGAGCTCCAACCGTATTTGGAAAAGCTCAGCGAGGTTCTCAAAAAATATGCCCTTGTGCTCACTGACCGCGTCAAGCGCCTTCTGGTGTTCGTCGGCCTCTGCCTCGTGCACAACGAGCCGGCGCTCCTCGTCGGCGAGACGGGCACGGGCAAGACGACAGTCTGCCAGATCTGGTCCGAGGTCCTCGGGCGGCCGCTCTTCGTCGTCAACTGCCACCAGCACACAGAGACGAGCGACCTCATCGGGTCTTTCTATCCAGTGCGAGAGAATTCTGACTCTATCGAAAATTCAGAGAAACTTTTCGAGTGGCGCGACGGGCCCGTCACCGCCGCGATGCGCAACGGCCACCTCGTTCTGCTCGACGAAGTCAATCTCGCCGAAGAAAACGTCGTCGAGCGCCTCAACTCCGTCCTCGACCACTCGCGCTCGCTGACGCTCACTGAGAAGGGCGGCGCCCTCGCCGACCGCGTCGTCAGCGCGCACCCGGACTTCCGCATCATGGCGACGATGAACCCCGGCGGCGACTTCGGCAAGAAGGAGCTCTCCGCGGCCCTCCGCAACCGCTTCAGCGAGTCCTACGTCGCGTGGCGCCCGACGCGGGACGAGCTTTATCAGGTCGTGTCCCTGCGGCTCGAGCGCAATTTTTGTACTGGTGAAGCAAGGCTTGCGAACATTCCAGAGATCACTGCGGCTGTCATTGATGTTTTTTGGCAGCAGTCGGCCAACGTGTCGATGCGTGACATTCTCGCCTTCGTTGACTTTTTCTGCAAGGCCTGCGCCCCGTTGCCCGGCGCCATTTCCACTGCAATGATCGCCGAAATTTTGAAGCAGGGGCAGATTCTCCTCAATTTACACGCCGACGGGTCAGACGGTCATCGTCTGCGCGAGCACGCCCGCCAGCACTACGTCTGGGACACGCTGCCGCAGATTCCCTCGCCGCTCGCCAAGTTTGACGAGTTTCTCAGTAAAACGAACGACCAGAGTCTCTCAAATTACTTCATACACGCGAACGCCACAAAGCGCAACCTTTCGAGCGTCCTCCGCGCGATGGTCCTCGACGAGAAGCCGATCCTCCTCGAAGGCACCGCCGGGATGGGCAAGACATCGCTCGTGAGCCTTCTTTCTGTCCTCTACACCGGCAAGCCGGTGGTCCGCATCAACCTGAGCGAGCAGAGCGACTGGATGGACCTCATTGGGACGTTTATTCCCTGGAACGAGCCGAGCGCTGACCCGGGCGCGGCCTCCCCGAAGACGACCTTCCGCTGGAACGACGGCATTCTGCTGTCCGCCGTCCGCGAGGGCCGCTGGGTGGTCCTCGACGAGCTCAACCTCGCGCCGCAGAGCGTCCTCGAGGGCCTCAACTCGCTCTTCGACCACCGCCGGAGCCTTTTCCTGCCAGAGTTTAATGAGTATGTCCACGCGGGCCCCGGCTTCCGAATATTCGCGTGCCAGAACCCGACGAGCGACGGCGGCGGGCGCAAGGGCTTGCCAAGGTCGCTCCTCAACCGGTTTCTGCTCATCGCAGTCGAGCCCTTCGATATGGAGGATCTCGAGAAAATTGTCTCGCACACTATCGAGAATGCAAGTTCTCAACAATCTAGTAGTGCTGCCCTCCCCGAGGCCTTTGTGCGCGGTGTACTGGCCGGTATCACAGCCTTCACGCAGAAGCGGGAATCTGGAAACGGCTACGCCCGGGGCAGCGCCTTCGAAATTAATTTGAGAGACACCGTGCGCTGGGTCCAGCTGACGCTCGCAGAGTGGGATGCGCTCACAGACCGGGGCCATACAACCAGTACACCCCACATGCTTCACATCGTGTATTGTACGATTGTACAGCGTCTTCGGGCCCGAGAAGAGCAGGTTGACCTCATGCAGACACTGGCAGCCTCGCTCGCAGACCAGATGGATGATACCAGAGATAGTGCGCAATCACTCATGGACACCTTTCTCGCTGCAGCGAGTCCAGGCAGGTGGCAGGCGCTCGACGAGCGCACGCTACTGGCCAATGGCATTCCCTTTACGCTGCCGGGTCTATCCGAAAATCTTTCAGAGATTTCTGAGGAAAGGATTCGCCTGCTGCCGTCCCAGAGCGCCGCACTCACAGCGATATGCCTCGCAGCCCACCACGGCGTCCAGCCAGTCATTCTCAGTGGGGCCTCCGGCGTCGGCAAGTCAACGCTCATTTATGCCGCCGGTGCGCTCTTCCGCAAGAAAGTCCTGTCGCTGCACCTCAGCGCTGGTGCCGATACAATAGATCTCCTCGGCGGCTTTCAGCAGTCGACCGCCGCCGACGGTGGCGACAAGCGCCTCTTCCAGTGGAAGGACAGCTTGTTGGTGCAGGCGATCGAGGCAGGCGACTGGCTCGTGCTCGAGGACGCCAATTTTATTCCGTGCTCGGTGCTCGACCGCCTCAACCCGCTGTGCGAGCCCGATGGCGTGCTGGTGCTCAACGAGCAGGGGCGCCTGCCCGACGGGTCCCTGCGTGTGGTCCACCCCCATCCCGAGTTCCGCCTCTTCTTTACGCTGAACAGCGCCTACGGGGAGCTCTCGAAAGCAATGCGGAACCGAGGTCTTGAGCTGCACATCTTTGGGTTTGATGATAGTGTGCACAGTCTTAGGAGTGTTGCACCTCGGCGCTCGCTCCCAGTGAATGATTGTAGCAGTGCCATCTCGTTGATAAGTATGCTAAACGCACTGAACCCCACGATGCCTGCGGCAAAAGTGGAAAAGCTCGTGCGATTCCACCTAGCCAAGTACGGCGATACGCAAAGTTTAGTTTCACTCTTCCGCGCCGCACGAAGCTGGGACGGAGCGAATGCCGACCAATTTGCCTGTGCGATGAAGCTCTTATACCCAAACAATGATTTGGATCAGTCTTTACTTGGAATGAACGAAAATTTACTAGAAGTACCACTCTGTTACTTCGGGAGCACTCCTATCGACGCGTCGCAGCTCTCTCACTTGGCGCAGTGGCCGCAAACGCCCGAAGCCTTAAACCAGCAGCGTATTCACTTTTCGATGCTGCGCCGCGACGCGAGCGGGCCGAGCTTCACCGACACTCTGCAGGCGATATTCGACCGAGGCGAGTCTCGGAACAGCCGTTTAAAGACGGCCGAAAAATGCTTTGGCGCAGAGTACAGACAACTGCAGGAGGTGGCGTGGGCCGAGTTTGACCGCTCTGGGTACCACGGCGTACTCAGTTATCTTCTCAGGAAGAGATTTACTATGCAGGCTGACGTCCTTCCAGAGCTCGAAGGCCTCCAGCATTTTTTCGAAAAGGCAGCACACAAAATTCAAAGTGAGACCTTCGACACCTTTGAGAACTGCGTCCGTTTTTTCAGTGCACTGGCCACAGCAGCCCAGACGGCAGCAGGCACGCGCGCCAGTGCCCTCGAGCGGGTCGCGCTCCTCGGCTACCTCCTGCGTACTGGCGTACAGGCCCGCGTCTTCGAGAGCGACTCGCAGCAGGCGCTTACAGCCTGCGCGCAGTACTTCTTGCGCGGCGCTGATCTCGAGCAGCTCACTGTCAAAGACATCGTCCAGCGCAAAACTGTGCAGGCAGTGCTCGGCCACGCCCTTCCAAAAAAGAGCGCGATTGACACAGTCTTTGCCGTTTCTGTCATCAGGAAATCTACACACATTGAGGGAGTCCAGCCAATACAAGAAATGGACACAGTCTCGACTGCGCTGCGTTCCATCGCATCTGATAACGAAGAAATTCCAACGGCGATAGCCAGGCTCATCCAAAGCCCAGCTTTTATAGATGCAACGAACACCAATGGGCTACGGTATGTACAGGAGGTGCTTGCCTCGTACAGCGCAGCTTTTGAGAGTAATGCCTTCCCCACAGGCGCCATTGGCGAGTGTGTCACCGCCATGGAGTTGAGCCAGCAGCCGAATATCGTCGACTTGGAGGTCACAGCGGCAAAGGTTCTCGCAACAAAGCTTTTCGGTGAAAATTTCATACTGATCGCTATGGAAACAGCGCCGAATAGTCCTGAGCAGCGACTCATCGACGCCGCTGGCCTCTGGGCGTTCCTCGGCGCGGCGCTCTGCCACGCCGCCGCCCCAGCGAGTCCTATCCACCCAGAGCTTGAGAAGCGCCTGCTCGCCGATATGTTCGCAGGTAAAA
Source organism: Perkinsela sp. pyNocScin1 (assembly GCA_964019655.1). Classification (NCBI taxonomy): domain Eukaryota; phylum Euglenozoa; class Kinetoplastea; order Prokinetoplastida; family Perkinselidae; genus Perkinsela; species Perkinsela sp. pyNocScin1. The sequence goes on from CAXHTR010000008.1 coordinate 941,239, forward strand.
GAGCCTTCTGGGCCACAGAACTTGAGGCGTTAGAGCAAGGAGCGCAATGCTTCTCGCCGGGATACGAGAGCCACACGCTCGAGAACATCGTCCTCGAGCGCCTCGACAAGTGCCCGGACATCCCATACAGTGCAGAAGAGATCGACGCCGTCACGTACAGCGACTTTTTTGTTCTCGTCCGCGCCTTCATTGCTTCGATAATATCTGAAAATTCCCTGCAGAGTCTTTTTCAGGCATTGCAGCACCCGCAGGCCAACGCTGACGAGACCATCGCCGCAATTGAGCGCGTGTGTGGCGCAGCAAGCGGCATGCAGCGCCAGCTGCTCTCCGAGAAGTGGAGCGCCTACCCTTCGGCGGCGCTTTTGTCGCTCGGCATTGCGCTGCTCACGCACGGCCTTATGCTCTGGAAGTTTACGGTATACAGCAGCGCGCTGCCACGCCCGTCGCGCATTTTCGTCAGTGCTTTGAGTGTGCCGAGTGGAAATTCACAGTTGTCTGCGAAGGACTTTTCTGCATTTATGCCCTACGTCGATGGGAAGATCAGTGCGATCGAGCATGGCGATGGGTATAGTTCACAAAATATCGAAATGCTCTATAAGACATTGCAATTTTCAATGGAAAAGGCCTCCATGCCCCGACACGAGCCCGAGGTGTTCCACGCCCTCCTCCAGCGGCTTTCTGTTTTGCACCGTGTGTGCTACCGCACCGACGCTGACTGCGGCACGCGGAAAGGCCTCACTGTCACGTTCTACGGCGAGGGCTCAGACCGCATCGAAGAAATATCCACGGAGGAGGACACCCAGAAGCACGCGGAGACCTACGCCGCGATGACGAACACGTGGGACATTGACACAGAGTCGAGCGAAGTTTTAACGAACCGCAGGCTCAGAGAGATGCAGGCGGCGCAGCTCATTGAGTCGCTGGACACATATGAAAATTATGCAGCGCAGCATATGAAAAGAATTTTATCAAAATTAATTAGTAGTGTCGGCGACGCAGCACTAACTCTAGAATCGAAACCAATTTTCGACTGCGACACCATTGCGCAGGCATTGCAGCTCAACCTCTTTGACTTTGCGCAGGCCAACGGCTTGGTCGAGGCGAGTGATATGCGGTCCATGCTCGCGAAGCTTTCCCAAGTCATGGGCGCGAAAAGGAAAGCGCTCGAGATGGCAAGCTCGCAAGTCGAAGTCGAGCAGATAGGCGAGCAGTGCGATGTCTATAGGGAAAGCTTTCTCACTGCCCTCCAGGGCATCGAGGAGTGTATCATTACGCCGCTTAGGACCATCGCGTCAGAACGTATCGAGACCGACCCCTCGAACGAATACTATCTCCTCCTGAGTAAACAGCTCACCGTCCTGCGTGAGAGCCATCCGCATACGACACCCTTCATCACCCTTGTGAGCCGCATGGAGGCCATTTTTAAGTCTGTGCATGAGATCTCAACTGCTTACAATAATACAGAGCTCTGCGCCCTCCTGCCGGAAGTCGCCGCGTGCTGCCTGCGCTGGCGGCAGGCTGAGCTTTCGTCCTATGTCGGAAAGCTCAGCGCGATGCGAGCCGAGATGGAGCGCTCGAGCGTCTACGAGCGCTGGCTGCCCTTCCGCTCGATGGTGCGCTCGCTCATCGACGAGAGTACATCATTGGATGAGGCGCACGCGGCGAAGCGCATGGCCTTCTTTGCTGCAGCAGACAAAGGCTTCCAGCACGCTGGCATCGTCGAGCTCGCCTCGATCGTCAAAATTCTTGAGGCGATCGGTACAGAGCTTTTGAGTGAGGGGCTATGCCAAATTAATCCAAATGAGACGGCAGCCCGCAGCGAGATCCGCAACTGGCTGCTCAACAAGGCCGCGCAGTACGCGATTTTCGTGCCAAAGGCCGAGGAGGCCATCCGCGCGAAGGCCAAGCAGATCGCCGCGATGGTGCGGGACTTCCGCACAACCATGAAATGGACAGACAAGTCGTTCCACCACACGATGGGGTGCATTGCCAAGTCGCAGGCGTTCCTTGGCCGCGTTTTCCACATGTACGCTGAGGCGCTCATGCAGCCTGTGTGTGGGTTACCCGTCGAGCACGAAGCTTTACTAGAAAATGACACTGTCATGCGCAAATCTGCCGACTTTGACATTCTGCATGAGCGATTACTCAAAATTCGGGAAAAAGTCACAGCGACAGCCCAGAAGCTCAGCGGCGAGGCACCGAACGCAGAAAAACGCCAGGCGCTCGACGAGCTCCGCGATGTATTGCTAAATGCCCGCCTGGGCGCGCAGTCGCTCCCGGACACCCTCCGAAGATGGCTGCCGGCTGCGACGACCAAGGACCTCAGCCTGCTCTACGCGGGGGCGCCGCACCCAATTCTCAGTGGAATTGTCCTCCAAGGCACTGCCACTGCGCTCAACCAGCGATACCACACGCAGCTGATGCTCCTCGGGCAGCTCCGGGCGATCCCAGGTGCGAGCCTCGAGGCTGGCTGCTGCGCCTCGCTCTACCAGAGCGCTGAGAAGCTCGCGCAGACAGCGACGCGGAACCGGCACGTGCTTGAGCTCTGCTGCATTCTCCGAAAAAAGCACGAGCTCCGCGCCTCGAATCCGAGGCTGTTGAGAGACTTTGCCGAGAGCGCGAGCATCATCATTGAGGCTATGACTGACCTCCAGCACTTTGCCGACTTTGAAGGTTGGGCAGTCCTTGGGACTCAGGCCCTGGTGGAGGCTTTCGGAGCAGAATTACAGGCACTCGCCACAGCTCACCCCATCAATGAAAGCCTCGCACGGCATGTTGCAGCGCTCCGCGCTATAGCGGCCCAGGCTGACGCACTCCAAGAAAAATTAGCACAAGAAGACAAAAAATCGCACTGCGCGCACTCGCTCGAGAGATATCTCATACATCTTCAGCAAATACTCCAAGCACGCACATTGGCCCTCGAGACTTCCGAACGCGATGGGTCCACCCCAGCAGATAGCTCAAGGCTTCTCAAAACTTTACTGGCAATCCAATCAGAAGGCCGAGAAACCCCACAGCAGCGCAAGCGGCTCCACGCCGACTCAGCCGACGCCCCGCACCAGCCGATGTACCTCCACGAGATGCCCAAGGCTATCTATACTTCTATCCTCAGCTTATGCCCGGCCACCGCCGCGATACGGAGCGAAATCTCTCTTGAGACAGTCGACAACCTATTGCATGACTTCGCGCACGTGCACGGCCTCGAGCTCGAAATCGCCACAGCCCTCTCGGCGCTCATCCGCTCGGCTGCACAGCAAAATCTCCAGCAGGACGAGGCCGCTGGCGAGGGGAGCCCCGATGAGATGCAGGAGGGCACCGGCATGGGCGAGGGCCAGGGCAAGCGCGACGTCACCGACAAGCTCACGAGCGAGGACCAGCTCATGGACGCGCGGGATACTGAGAACGGCCCAGACGGCGACGAGCGCGAAAACGAAAACGAGAGCGACGGCGAAGACAAAAAGGCCGACGTGACGGTCACGACTGATTTTCAGGGAAATGTCGAGGACCAGTCGGACGACGGCGCTGGGAACGAAGACGACGCCTCTGTCGTGTCCGACAACGAAGACGGCAAGGGCGGCGAGGACGAGCAGCTCCACGAGGCTGACCAGGAAGGCGGCGACGCCCCGATCGACGAGGAGGGCGACGGCGACCCCAGGGGCGATGCCCCAGACATTTCGACGAATGCCCAAATCGATGAAAAACCAGAAGGTGACCGTGAGGACGCTGACGCTAGCCAGCGAACATTTGAGGCCGACGAGGCCCAGGGCGAGCCCCAGGAGGGCGCAGACGAGGCCGAAGATGTCGAAATGAGTGGCGCAGAGACAGCGCAGGAGGAAGAGCAGGGGGGCTCGCCCGAGGACGCCATGTCAGTCGATGAGGAAGATGCTGCGGGCCAGCCCGAAGACGGTGAGGCGCCGCTGACTGATGGCAACGCTTCAGACGATGGTGATGGTGTCGCGCAGTCTGGCGACGAGTCCTCAGAAGCCTCCGAGGCTGAGGAAACTGATGCGACCCGAGAGGATCACACGAAAGCGAATGAAGCGGATGACACGCAGAAAGACGCCAACTCTGCTGGAAACGCCGGCGAGGCGACAGACGTTAACCAGAGTGAAGATAATACTGGCACCCAGCAGAACAAACAGCACCTGCCGGGCCCAGGCGACGCCTTTACCTCTTTCATGCCGGACACCAATCATGAGAGCGGCAATCAACAGCACACCGCCAGTGGCGAAGCCGCTGAAAACGCGCAGGCAGCAGAGTTCGCAGAATCGATAATGGACTTTGACCCAAGCTGCTCAGCCGAGCCCGCCGACGCCAGCGGCGCCCAGAGCTTTATGATGCAGCAGCAGAACTCTGGCGCCGGCGTCTTCCGCAGCGGCCTCTCGCGCAGCGCGCCACAGCCCGGCGCACAGCAGCCTGAAAACGCAGCTGGCGGCCCACAGGCCGACGGAAATGCGACTGCGAACGAAATGCTCGAAGACCAAAATTTTGTCGACAGCTCAGAGGTTTTCAGCGGAGAGGTGGACAACGCCACCGACGCCACATTACCGAAAAATGAGATTGAAAATTCTCTGAAAGAAATTTCTCCCATTGACGCGCAGTGGGCAGACGTCCAGGCGCGCACGGCGCCGCTGGCCCACGTCCTGTGCGAGAACCTGCGCACGATCCTCGAGCCGACGGTCTCGGACCGGCTCCGCGGCGACTACAAGACGGGCAAGCGCCTGAACATCAAGAAGCTCATCCCGTATATCGCGTCGAATTTCCAAAAAGACCGCATCTGGCTGCGGCGCACGATGCCGTCGAAGCGGTCCTACCAGGTGGCCCTCGCCGTCGACGACAGCTACTCGATGGCCGTGAACAGCGTGTCGATGGCGTGCGTCGAGTGCGTCTCGCTGCTTCTGACAGCGCTACACAACCTCGAGGCCGGCGAGCTCGCTGTGCTCGCGCTCGGGTCGACAATGCGCGTGTGCCACGGCTTCGACGACGCCTTCGACTGCCACGCCGTGGGAAGGAAGTGCCTCGAGGCGCTCACGTTCCAGCAGCGCCGGTCGAACTTCCAGGAATTTTTAGGGAAGTCCCTCAACTACCTCGACGAGCACCGTGCCCGCGCCGGCGCGCGCAGCTCTTCGCAAGACGTCATGCAGCTCATGTTCATCGTGTCCGACGGGCAGATCACGGAGGACTGGCGCGCCATCCAGGCGCTCACGACGCGGGCGAACGAAAACAACCAGCTCATTGTGTTCCTGCTGCTGGACGCTGCCGGGGCTTCAGCTGATACAAGTGGAAAGCGCTCGCAGAGCGTCGTGGACATGGAGCGCATCGAGATCAGCGACAAGGGCAAGGTCGTGCGCACGCCGTACCTCGCAGACTTCCCGTTCTCGTTCTACGTCGTCGTGCAGGACATCGCGAGCACGCCGGAGGTCGTGGCGGAGGTCGTGAAGCAGTGGATACACGCGAGTGTCTCGTCGGGGTAGGTGGATTCTGCCAGTCAAAAGCCAATCCCTGTCATTTGAAGACCAGGCTGAAAACGTTAGTTCCAACGCGTCTGATTACTCGATAGAGTCTTCTCGTACTTAAAATCTTTACTTTGTAATATCTCTCTAGCTGTCTCGAGCTTTCATTTATTTAGCATTTTTAAAGAATGAAGACCATACGCCTGAACCCCTGGATGCTCTTTGTGAAAACCAAGTTCAACGAGGCCACGTACGCCAAAAAGTCTGCTGGTCAGAAATTGAAGAGCATCGCAGCCGAGTGGCAGGCGCTGTCTCCCGATGAGCGGGCAGTATGGGCCGCTGACGCGGCTGCCACGCCCCCGAGAAAGGTCTCCCCAGAGCCCAAGGGCAGCAACATGGTGATTGTGCCATTCTTCCGCTACGCCATGGCCACGCGCCGCAAGCTCTTGGACGAGGGATACACCTTTGGCGCCGCGAGCAGGAAGCTCGCGGAGAACTGGCGGACGATGTCAGCGAGCGAGAAGACCGCGTGGACAGCGAAGGCGACTGACCTCACGAAGGAGCGCCGGGCAGCGGTCAAGGCCGGTGCGCGTGAGGTCAAGTCGAGCAAATACCACCCGAGGCGCCACATGATCGTCTACTCATTCGCACTGTTTATCAAAGAAAAGCGCATGGAGCTTGTACGCGAAGGCAAGAAGGCCACCGAGATCATCAAGGTGCTCAGTGAGCAGTGGCGCGCGATGGACGAAACGGAGAAGGCACGGTGGGCCGACCGGGCCGCAAAGATCACGCGTGAGCGCTACGACGCAAAGATAAAACCGAAGCGAACAGAGAAGAGTCTTCAGAAAAGGAGGCTTGCGCGTAGAACACAGAAAAGTCCTCGTAGAGCAGAGATTTGTGCAGAAGAGGATCCCCAGTACCAAAGCGAAGTGTGAGTGAAGTCCCTGAGCTACATTTGTATTTGGCAAATGGTCAAGGCCACAATCTTCTTTTAAGGAAAGATTGGCACCCGTTCTCATTGAATGTTTATCACGTGATGCACACAAGTTTTTCTATTTCTTTGTTTCTTTATCACTTGTTGAATATGCACTGAACCATAGCCAGCCTCCCATTGTAGGGCTATTGTGAGCATTCAGAAGGTCCTCGGAGACATTTGCCAATGCAACGCCTTTTCACTGCCATCACAGAACAAGTCGATCGTGATATCTGAGCAGGGTCTCTGTTTTGCTACTTACTCGTAACGGTGGAAGAGAAGTGAGATCACATGCCGCCTTCGGATAACCGGAAAAGAATCAGCGTCACGCATGCTCGTGCCGAAGGTGCTCACTTAAAAAAAATGATGGCCAAAAATCGGCTTGTGTCGGTTCGAACCACCGTCAACGGGTAGCATTACAGGCCTTTACCAACTACAGCATGAATGAGTTCTCAGATTTCAGTTACTATACAGAGTTAGTTTAATAGAACAACACTTAAATTTCATGATCCGGGTAGCTCATGATTCCATATGTCAATTTCTGCTACATTAGTTCAGTTTCTGTACTTAATTGGTATGAGAAGCTTGATCTTTTATGCCCTTTCGAAGAGCGGTCTGCGCACCTGCGGACAGGCCAGCCAGGCTTACTGCGTCTCGTCGTGTCAGCGAGCATGATAGCAGTAAAACTTATGATGAAACGCTAGGAAGAGTTCTGAGATCACATTTTCCTTTTATTGTCTTTATGCTCCATCCGTTACTCTGACAGCTTCAGGACACTCTTCAAGCTGTTTTTCAGATCTAGGCGAGCATTAGCGTGAATCTTCGCACCTTTCGCTTACCTATCCTATGTATACGTAGGCGAATCCATAATACCTTCTAAACTCTTTCGGTAGCCGCTACTAACAACACAAGCTCTACTCGAAATTTGACCTTCCCGCTCTCCCGCAAGCTCCCATCATTTTCATAATCAAAACAACTAAATTCACAAAAATCTAAACGTCCATATAGACATTCCGATCTACACCTTTCTCACATAATAACTCTAAAGACGCATCGCCTATATCTGATTCTGTATGCACATTCAGTTCAACATGCTCTTGCACTCCGTCTCCGCGAAGCACTGCCAGACACCGAGCTTGTTATTAAAAAACATGTTCTTCGACGTGCGCGGCTTGCCGTGGATCGCGCAGTTCACGATGACGTCCGCCGAGGACGTCGCCACGACGGGCCGCGGGTGCGTCGGGCACTGCGTCGCCTTGTGCCCCACGCCCCGGCACGCGAAGCACGTCAGCGGCATCATCGGCTTCGTCGGCGTGTGCGGCTTGGCCTCGTGGTACCCCGCGGGCGGCGCGTAGCCCTGCTGCCCGTCGCTCACCACAAAGTTCGCGGACGGCATTTGCTGGTACATCGGCGGGTGCTGGTGGCCCGGCTGCATCTGCGCGTACATTGGGTGACTCATCCCGCCGTAGCCGGGCATCATGCCTGGCTGCTGGTGCACGTAGCTCTCAGGCGACTTCGCCCGCTGCGACGACGGATAGGCTGTCGTGAAGTACGGCAGCGTCGCTGTGTTGGGCGAGCGCGGGCGCGCAGCTGCGAAGGTGCGATCGACGAGTGGGACTGTGGCACTGTGGACGCTGCGATCGTCCGGGGCGCCGACCGGCGTGCACTGTTCCTGCGTGTCCTGGAAAGTCGGCGCGTCATGCGCGATGTGCATATTTTCTAAAATTTGGTCCTCGTTGTCCACGGCGGTCTCCCACACGGAGGGCTTCTCGACTTGCGTGTGGGCGCGGCGCAGGTTGTCCGCCGTCGTGGCCGAGAGCGGCGAGGGTGGCGACTGGACGTCGAAGCTGACGCGCTTGTCGACCTTTTTGGCCGACTTGACGTCGGGCGTGCGGCTCTTCTGCTCGTGCATAGAGATCTTGTCAAAAATGCGATTGAGGTCGGCGTACTGCTCGTCGCGCTCCTTCTCTGTGACGAAGCCGAAGCCCGCGAGGCCGAGGAGCGGCGTTTCTGTGCCCGACGACGCGTAGCCGGGGCCGAGGGGCGTCGTGGACGTCGGCGTCGAGAACGCGTGCTCGATGAGGTCGACGTTGTTGAGCGCCGGGGGCGGGGCTACCGGCTCGGGGCGGTAGCTGTCGGGGTGGAAGTGGCGCGGGGGCGGCGGCGGCTGGTCGGGCTCCGGGAGCTCGAGCGTCGGGCGGTTGCGCATTATCCACTGCGGGTTGGCCTTCGGGCGCGGGGGCTGCCGCTCCGGCGAGCCCCGCGCGGGCGCCATCGCTGGGTGGTTGGAGAAGGTGAATGGACCGTTGTCAGCGGATTGTGTCATGGGTGGATTGGATTCACACGGCTCATTTGGATCACTAACTAATAGAAAATAATTTGGATTTGAAGACACAAAAAAAATTTCAATCGCACAGAATTTCAATTTTTGCTTTTGGATTTTGGTTTGGGTATTGACACAGTTGACAGTGTGTGTGCAGCGGCGGTCACCGCTTGTCGTCCTCGAGGCGCGTGTCGTGGTAGGCCTGCCCGCCGTAGCCGCGCCCACGCCCCTGGCGCGGGCCGCGCTCGCCGTCGGCCTTCTTCTCCTTCAAATGCTGCGCGAGCATCTTCTGCGCTGTGCGCACCGGCTTTGCCTTTCCTTCTTGGTCCTTCTTGGCCGGGCTCGGCTTCTTGCCTTTGGGAGGTGTTTCACCGTCGAGGCTCAGCGCCGCCGGCGCTTTCAAAATTTCGCCCTCGCCCGGGGTCGGCGGCGCGTGGCCATCACCCGGCGAAGCGCTCCCAGCGACAGTGTGCACGATCGCGCGGAGGTGCGACTTGCGCGGCTCGTCGAGCGTCCGCCGGCCCCAGATGTGCGGGTTCGGCAGCTGAATTTTATACGAAGCCGGTGGGTGCGCCCCGCTGATCGGCGAGAGCCGAGCGCTGTCGGGCGTGCCCCGCGCCTCGTCCGCGTCGAGCTGGTCGGCGCTCCGCCGGCCTTTCTTATCAGAAGGCTTGGGCGCGTGCTTCGCCTTCGGCTTGCTCACGGGCTTCCAGGGCGGGTCCATGTCCGCGTCCTGTGACCTGTCGGGGTGCTTGAGATCGCCACGCTTCGGTGAGGGCGTGTGCAGGTGTTTGCTCGAAGTTGGCCGCAGGCCCGGCGAATCGAGGCCGCTGATGCTCACGAGCTCCGACGGCGAGTCCTCGACCCCGGCCTTTTTCCGCTGCGCAATCGCCGCGTACGACATCGGGCGGGTGCCCGGCGCCCCCTCGCTGAGGGGCGTGGTCACAATCTCATCATTCTGGTACATGCTGTAGGTGTGCGTGGCCTCGTGAATGAGCTTGTCGGAGGAGGCGGTCGTCGCCCAGTAGTTGTCGCCGGCGATCGCGTTCTGCCCTTTGGCCACGATGTTCGCGTGGGACTGCGACTGCTCGCTCGGAATATACGCTGGCGCGTACCCCGACGAGCCCATGGCGCTGCGGCCGTAGGCGGTGTGGTCGGCCTGCGAGGCGTAGGAGCTCGCGGGGTTCTTCCGATAGGATGAGTCGACCTCGGAGGAGAGCTGGTTGCTCCAGCCCGAGGAGCTCGTGTACTGGGAGTAGTCGAGGCTGCCCGGGTAGCCGCCGTAGTAGTCCGTGGAGGACTGCGAGAGGGGGTTGAGCGTCGGGGAGTACCCGTCGGCGTACATCGGATCATCTGTGTAGGTCTGCTTGTGGAGGGCCGTGCCGGTGTTCTTCGCGTTGAGGTTGAACACGATGCCGGTGACGCCCGTGGCCGCGTCGTCGGCGATGGACGAGTCGTTCGGGAGCTCGTGGCGGAACTGGCACTGGTCGCCGCGCGAGCAGCCGCCCGCGAGGAAGAACTTGCAGATGGGCCGGTCGCGGGCGTCGGCGTCCATCGAGGGCGGGTAGAGGCTCACCTGCGCGGTCTGCTGCGTGAGCGAGCGGAGCACCGCGTGCGTCGGGGGGTCGTGCAGGGCGTCGTCGAGCTGGAAGCTGCTCGGGCCCGTCCACTCGGAGGCGTTGATGTTGAGACCGTTGTCGGGGTTGTAGGTCCCGTTGTGTAGCATTGTGTGGGTGTATGTATAGGCGCACAAAATGGGGAAAACAGTTTTGTTTGAGGGGAGCGCGTAGGTGGTATAAAAAGGAAGAAAAGATTACTCTCGAAGGAATCGAATCGATTGAATGAGCAAGTATTCATTGACGCATGCACTCGAATGCTGCGAACGCGAGGCACTGTATGTAAATTGTCTATCGTGAATCGGATGCAGTCTCTTTCCATCTCTGCAGACAAACTAAGTGCACATCGTCACTCGCAACAAGTACATATGTACTGATGATAGGGAGAAAATTCGTAACTCAAACTGTAAAAATGTACAAATCTTAAGGCTCGGACAGCTGTGACCCTCAGCAAAGTGCTTTCGCCATATGGAAGGTCCTATTATCCTCGTATATCTATCACCTGATAGGGCGAGGATATGCCTTTAGTCCTGCAAGGTTTTCGTAGTTTAATGCATCGAAATGGCAGCCATCACATCATTCTTGGCCGAAATCGAGCTTTCTTTGCGGAATAGCTCTTAGCTACTTGCCACAGCCTTTACCGTGATAGCTTTTTTACCACTCCTTGATACCCTTTGTAGCGTTCCCGAAGGGTGGCCCTCGTACTTTCAGCGTCAAACGAATGCCTTTCCTCGTGAGATTCTCCGATCACGACTGAAGGCTCCTACTTATATTGACACCCTGGGCGTGGCCTCTTGATCTTGGGAGCATCTGCTCTTCATTCAAGAAGCCAAAGCATCTCTGTCGAAATAACTAACGCAGTGGGCACGATGAACAGCCTTCACCACGACTCTCACTCGACATTGCCGCGCACTTCGCACACGCTGCAGCAGCCCGACCAGGCCTAAATCGCTCAGCATCATTGCCTAAAAGCTAAGAGACGAAGAAAAGCGCAAAATGAGACCACCTGGCAGCACCACCAGCTGCGCAAAACGTGTGCACATTTTCTGTATTAAAGTCAACAAACGACTGGCCACACCTCACGCGTGCTCGAGCCGCACGAGCGGCGGCAGCCGCTCGATGGCCGCGAGGAGCGCCTGCGCGGGGTCGCTGACCTCCCACGCGAGCGGCGTGGTGTCCTTGAGCTTCACGGAGCGCATCTCGTAAAAGTGCTTGAACTTCGCCATGAGCCCCTTCGGCATGTCGGTGTACCCCATCACCGGCTTCTTCCAAAAGAACTGCGCGTCGTGCGACGCCTGGACGAGGATGTACTCGCACCCGAGCTGGAAGGCGTGGCGCTGGAGCACGGCGTTCAAGAGCCGGCCGAGCCCGAGATACAGGTGGCTCGGGCGCGTCGCAAAGTACGAGATCTCCATAAAAAGCGGGCAGAACTGAAACGAGTGGATCCAGCCCGACGCCGCACAGAGTACCGCGCCCGTCTCAACATCCCGAATAAACCAGTGGAAGGGCCCAGTGAACGTTGTGCGCCGCCCCGAGCGGTGCTTCTGCGGCAGCGTCGGCGGCCGCACGTCTTCGTGGAAGATAGACCGGTTTATTTTGGGGAACCACTCGGCGAACAGGTCGACGATCGCCTTGCGGTCCGCTGCGTCTGACAGCCGCTCGACGCGAATAGCGAACGGCGCCGTCGGCCTATCAGCCGGCGCCTCCAGCGATGGTGGCTGCGTCGGGGGCGAGGGCTTCGCGAGCAGCGGCGGCCGCCCGCGGCCCCGCTTCTCCGGCTGCACCTCAGCAGTGATTTGCTTGCGGCCAGAGCCCGGCGGCCTGCCCCGGCCGCGCTTGGGCGGCTGCGGCAGCTCCTCAGTGAGCTGCTCGGGCTGCTTCCGCGGGCGCCCAGGCCCGCGCTTCTCGCCACTCTCGGCCGGGACGAGGATGCCGTTCCGCGCGACGTTCCGGGGCGCCTCGCGCGGGACCACAGGCTCGAGCTGGCGCGGTCGCTTCGGGTAGACGTACTTTGGCCGCATCGGCTTGCCGTCGGGCCCGAGCGGGTAGATGCGCGGCCGGCCACGGCCGCGCTTGACCGGGGCCTCGCCGGTGCTGGCTGGCTGGGTGACCACTGCTGGGGGCGCTGGAGGCAGTGGGTGGATCCGCGGCCGGCCTGGGCCTGGCCGGCGCTCCACTGGGCCCACAGGCGGCGGGATGAAGGTGACGATGGGGCTGTACATCTGCTTGTCGATCACGAAGGGCGGCATGTTCTGCCGGAGGCGGTCGGTGTAGTCTGGGGTACCTGGCGGGGTCGTGAGTGCTGCCTCGAGCGGTGATTTTGTACTCTGTTGCAAAGTATTTGGCATTACTTCGAAGCGTACTGCGACATGGAACAGATGAAAAGAATAAAAGCGGAATATTTTCGAATCTTAATTAAACTCATCAAAAATTATCAATCGCAATTCGTTATATACGCTTTGACGCCTCCCATCGCGTATGAACAGAGGCTTCGTCAGGGGTGGTCGATGGGGGGCGAAAGAGTATACTATCGATAAATGAAGCGCCCAGGCGCGCGCAGAACGTCAGTTCTGCTCGTCTGGCTTCGCCTGCTGCTTCGCAAGGGTCTCCTCCGCCGGGGCGACAATCTTGTCGATGGCCTCCTTCACAGTCACGATGGCCGAGCCCTCGACGCGGGCCTCGATCTTGCCCTTGTGCAGGACGACGAACGTCGGGACGGCGCGCACAGTAAAGTTCTTGGCGGCGGCCGCGTTGTCATCGACGTCGACGTCGTAGAAGCTGACGGTCGGGTACTGGTCGCTGAGGAGCGCGAACTGCGGCGCGATAGTCTTGCACGGGCCGCACCACTGGGCGGTGAACTTGACGACGACGACGCCGTTCTGGCTGAGGTCCATGGGGTCGCCCATGGACGGGTTGAGCGAGTTGACGACGGAGCGCGAAGCGAAGGCGAAGGGCGCTGGCCTGGCAGTCATGGTGCTGCGCCACAGGCGTGTGCGGAGAGCGTTTCCATAGGAGCTGTGCATTGGGTTCGATGTGTGAGAAAGTGACTTTAAAAGCGAAAGATATTTGAAAAAGGGACTGAAAACAGTCACATTTCATGAGAGAATCTTGGCGATTGCTCCAATGCTTGAAAAAGTGTCAATACATTCCGAATTCTACAAATAAAGTGCTACGCACTCCTCAGTAAGTTGGTCTGCACCTATTCCAAGTAAATCCCCTACTACTGTATCCGCATGCCCTTCTTGTACTCCATACTGACAGCTGTGAGCACCAGTCGGAGCTTCGCGATGCTCTGCTGCTCGGCCTCGCTGTAGCCGTACGACGTGAACACGGCGCTGGCGAGGCACTGCTCGGCAAACTGATACAGCGCCCGCCAGACAAAGGCAAAGTGCTCCTTCGCGCCGAGCTGGCAGCCGAGGAACACCGACCGGCCCACTGGGGCCTCGGCCGGGACGACGCTGCCGCTGTCGAGGACCGCGGCGTACTGCTTGAGGTGCCGCACTGTGAGTGTCGGATGGCACCGCAGGCTGTGGAGGACGACGCCCAGAATGTTCCACAGAATCTCGAGGGACAGCGACAGGGCGTACTCGCGGCCGGGGCAGTCGGCGTACTCGAGGTCGCCGCTCGTGTGGAGGTCCATGACGTCGAGGTGCCGCTGGGCCGCGCACACTATCGTAAAAAGGAACGAAAATTTTGTCGAGCTCTCCCCCGTGGCCACGTCAAAGGCTTTTTTCACAAAGCGAGTGGCGAGGCACAGGAGCGTCGAGTACTGCGGGAAGTGCGCCGCCGGCCAGTCGCGTGCATCCACAAAGGCCTCGAGCATCGGCTGGAGCCCGTGGACTGGGAAAATGTTTTCCAGTGTGTCGCTCGTCGCCGCTTCGCGGCCGCTGAGGTACTCGAGCACTTGGAGGAGGTCAAGGTGGATGCTTTTCTCTTCTGAATTTTGCGAATCCATAAAACTCGCCGTGCGCACGAGGGCCTGTGCCAGGGGGCTTATTCGCATCATTCCGACAGCTATGAGCGCTGGGATGGCCGCGTTCGGTGTTTGTTTCAGAGAGTCGCCAGCTCTATAGAAAATCCGGAGGAGGGGCTGAACGATCCCAATAAGTAATTTTCCCATTTCTGCGTCACTTTCCAAAATTTTCAGAAGTGCGTCGTGGCGCAGGAGCGCAAGCATCTTGGCGTCGGCGAGGCGGCGGATAAGGCCCGTGCCCTTGAGCTGCTGGGCCGCGACTTCGCTGTGCACTGTCAGAAGCGCGCAAATGCCATTCAAATGCCACAGGTGCTCGGCGGCGCGGCGCAGGGCGTCGCCCACGACAGCGCTCTGCTGGTTGCCGGCGACGACGTCTTGCAGGGCGCCCTGGACGCCGCTGTCGACGGCCTCGACATAAAAAGAAACAATCTCGCGGAGTGTGCGTTCTTGTGCGAATATGGCCCGCGCGAGGTCAGCGTCGGCCACCATGGCCTGCAGGCAGCGCAGCGCGTCGCTGGCATATGCTAAGGTGTTTGGGGCCGTCGACGTGACGACTGTGAACACGTTGCGGAGGAAAGGGGCGGCGTGTTCGTCAAAAATTTCGAGGAAAGGTGCGCAGTCGGCCTCGGCGATGGCCCGCAGGGCCTCGATGGCCGCGTTCTGGGCGAGGAGGTGCGACTGCCACGCGTCTGCCGCCCGGAGGAGGCGGCGCACCAGGTTCGCTCGTGTTTCCATTTCGACAGTGCTCCAAACATTTCTGGAAATGGCCTCGACGATGATAAAGCGGATGGTCTGCGCCAAGGTGTTGCGCGTCTCCTGGCCAAAGGGCAGGCGGTCGTGGGCACTTGTGAGATGGTCGACGGCCTGCCATAGCACTTCGAGCTGGCTAATCCACAGCGACGTCTCCATATACGAAAGCTTCAAAAGCATTTCAGTGAGGAGCATCGCCCAGCCGCGAAGAAGCGTGAGCAAGGTCTCGCTTTGCAGCAACGCAGTGTTCTCAGCCTCGAGCTCACTGATAAAATCTGCTGGCAAAAGCTCTCGCCTGTCAAAGAGCATCCCACCGTCGAGCGCGGCGATAGCATACGAGCACTTCGTGCCGAGCGAGGGCAGCCGGAGGTAGCGCATGTGCGCGCGATTCAGTACTGGGGCAGCCGCGATGAGCGCAGCGACGAAGGCGTGGAGGTCGGGGACAAAGTTGGGCCGGAGGGCGTCGATGCGCACGAGGAAGGCCGCGAGGTGGAGGTACCAGCCGGCCTCGGCGGCATGGAGCTGGCCCATGGCGTTGATCGCGTTGACTGTGTTCGTCACAACATTTTCCAAAAGTGGCCGGATCTCGCTGCGTTTCGCCTTCGGGTCGCACATGAGCGCGAAGAGCGCCTCGACGCACAGCGCGTGGTGCTCGCGGTAGTGCTGGTGGATGAACATGTCGCAGACACAGCGCGCGGCGTCTGTTATCGCCACTGTCGAGCGGTCGGTTCCCTTTTTGTAGCCGAGGACAGCAGCAGCTAATGCCCCGCCGCCCTGGCGGCACATATCCAGAAGATTTCTGAGAATTTCGATTTTTGTGTGGTTGGCGTCGTCGTGCGGCGTGTGCGGCCCGTCGGCAGTCGCGGAGAGCGCGTGGAAGGCGTCGCGGGGCAGCTCGAGGGCCGGCCTCGAAAAGACTTCGCGCCGGATGAGCCCAGTGAGTGTATTCAAAGTATTGGCGATGCGCCAGCGGTCTGTGACGAAAGATTCGTCGCGCGCGGCGTTGGTGAGCGCGAAGAAGCACTGCATGGCGTACCGGCGGAGCGCTGGGCTCGTCGAGCGAAGGCAGAGGACGAGACGTGCGCGGAGCTCGACGCGCTGGGCGGCGGCGGCGACGACCTCAACGCGCTGGGGGCTGCCGGACTCGAGCAGTGTTCGCAGGAACGCAAAGAGCGCGAAGAGGCCGCGGGCAGCAGCTGGGGACATTTCGGAAAATTGATCAATGACCAGTGTGAGCGGCAGACTGAGCTCGATGATTGTGGCGCAGGCGATGTGGACAGCGCCGCGGCGGTAGCACGCGTGCACGGCGGCGTAGGCGAAGGCGAGGACAGTCCACAGGCCGTCTGGCAGGGTGTTGTATGCCTCAAAATACGAATGGGCTGACCGGAAGACAAACATGCAGAAGTCGATGATCGGGGCCTGCACCGCGAGGAGGCCCTCCCATTGCTGCATGGAGAGGTCATTCTTTGCACAGAACTGCGCAAAGCTGAAGGTCTGCGTGGTGTTGCCGGCGATGACGAGCCACTGCATCAGCGCGAGGTAGCCGATAGTCCGCGGGAAGGCTTTTTGCTTACACTCTGCAGTAAAGTCGTCGTACACATTTTTGAGGGGAGCGCTCTGGTCGTCAGCGTAGGCGCTGCTTTCGATAGAGGTGGTGTCCCGCGTGAAAAGCTGAAGGTCGCTCACCTGCTCCAAAATCGTGCGCGCTGTCGGCGGGTGGCGCGCGAGGGCGGCGAGGAGCAGCTGTGCACTCTGAATGATGCTTGTGTCCGCCGCGAAGGCGAGGATCCGGACGGCGGTGTACTCGATCGAGTGGGACCGAATGAACTCGCCCTCGGGCGTGTCCGGGCAGAGGTTAACGCTGAAAACTTCGAGGAGCCGCAAAAAGCTCGCACTGAGGCGGGAGGCAGAATGAAAAACAGTGGACCGCTGGGCGCTGGCACAGCCGCAGAAATAGCACCGGGCGCGCGCCAAAAAGTTGCTATTGTCGTACGTATGCGAAATGCCGTTGTGCATCACGAGGCCCTCCTGCGCGACGACGCGTAGGACGCCGACGAGCGAGAGCACTTCGCCCTGGGACTCGAAGTTTCTGAGAAAATTGAGCGTCTCCTTGGCAGTGGCGTAGTCAGCAGCGCAATGCGAAAGGAACCCGTAGTAGGCCGAGAGGATGTCGACGCCGTAGACGGCGCAGGCCGCGTTCTCTGACACAAAACAGTCTTCAATGAAATATAAAATGTACTTTTGGAGGTACTCACGGATCTGCCGGTTGCGACTCGCAAAGTGCACGCCCTCGCGCTGGATCTCGTAGTGGTTGTGCAGTGCGCCGTGGACGGCGCGGCAGAGGTGCAGGAGGCCGAGCGTCGTGCCCCGCGAGGGGTCGAGCGGGGAATTTTCAACGAAAAGGAGGTCGGGGTCGCCGGCCGGGGGTTTTTGTGTCAAACTGAAAACTTCTTCCTGGGAGGAGCGCTCGTACAACGCCTTGTCAAGCTCGAAGGCTTTGTACAAAACTTGCGGGGCGCTGGCGAAGATGTCATAGAGAAAAGCGTGTAGGAACTGCGCGTGTGGCGTCCGCCGGGCGCTGTCGGGCTGGCAAACATAGAGAAGACCGGGGAGCGCTGCGAGGGCGCTGGCGCGAGTGCAGGCCGGGATGAGCGCGCTGGCCGGCGCGTCGACGGCGACAGCGGCGAGCAAGAGGTCGAGGGCACCGTCGCGGGCGCCGGGGCGCTTGGTCTCGAAGAGCGCCATCGCAGCGGAGAGGACATGTAAAAGCTGTTGGGCGAAGGCGGTGGCCTCTGTACTCATACGGGCGCAGTCAATTTCTTCGAAAAGGGACTGCACGACGTCGAGAACCGAAATGCTGCGGCTGCCGATGGGGATGGCGTGCTCCTGGAGGGAGAGGCTGCCGACGAGCGGGTTGTCGGCGAGCCCGCGCTGCGAGAGTTTCTGCGAATGCGTCAGCGCTGCGCACACGGCGAAGACAAAGGTGACATAAACGTCCTGGGCCGCCATGAGCTTTGCAAGATTTTCGTTGAAAAACGACCGGAACACTTTGATTAAGTTGATTAAATCCTTGGCGCTCGTCGCAAAGACTTCGGTGATGGCCAAAATCGCGAGCGTGAGCTCCCGGAGCTTGCTGAGGCACTCCTGGGCCTGCTCGTGCGTGGCCTCGACAATGAAATAGTGCGGCAGCGCCTTTGTGAGCTTATAGAGGAGTTGGCCCGCCTTGGGCGTGAGCGCCTGCGTCAGGGGGTCGTCGATGCCGGTCACAGTAATATCGCGCAGGATTTCGTTCAGCGCCTCGATATTGGCCTCGGGTGCGTCAATGGCGGCGCGCTGCGCATCGGTGATCGCGCTCAGCGGGGAAAGGGTCGGCTGGTCGTGCATAAATATATAAAAAATGGAATGAAAACTGAAAAATTTTATTGAGTGAATCGACTTCTCCAAATTTTCAAAAATGGACAGCTCTCGCTACTACAGGTCCTTCATCTCTTGCCTGTCCACGTGCATGCGGACAGACGACTCGAGTGCGTCGGGGCTGAGGCCGTCGAGCGAAATTGGCGGGAGGTCCCCGCTCTCCAGATTTTCGAACTGCTCGTCGTGCAGCCGCGGGACCTTGTCGTAGACGTCGCGCTTCGACCGCGTGCGGTAGCACCGCAGCATCGCCTTCCGGAAGCGGCCTGGGACCTCTTTTTGGACAACCTCAAAAAAAAGTGCTTTATTGCCAGCCTCGAGGGCCGCCTTCGCGCAGCCGAGACGTACCGCGCCGCTGTCGTAGCCCATCCACTTTCGGATCGTTTGGGAAATGTCCGGGTCGCCGAGGTGGGCCGCGTACTGCAGGTGCATGCCCAGGCGCTCCTTGTCCGAGTACAGCGGGCTCGGCAGCTCCGCCGTCCCGGGGTACGCGCCGAACTCGCGGCGCAGCGCCTGTTTACCAGAAAGAACCTTGGCCTCCCACTGCTGGAGCCGCTGGCGCATTTTTTGCACACCGAGAAGATCGTCCCGGCGGCCGGCCCACGCCGTCGCGTACACGAGCGCCATCGCGGCGTCGATCGGTATGTCCTGGGCGAACTCGGTGCCGAGACACTGATTGAAACGGCGAATGAGCCCACCGCCACCGCTCATCTTGACGTTGTCGGGCCAGACTGCTCGAATGAAAACAGGCGTGTACGTCGGCGGGTGCTCGTCCTTCTCGCTCCAGATTTTCTTGAAGAGCGCTGGGTCCGTCGGCGGGAGCTTGACCTCTGTGGAAAAGTGCACTTTGACCCAGATGACTGCTTTGGAGTAAATACAGCGGAAAACGCACATAGCGACGCCCGGGCCGTCCGCCTTGCCCCAGAACTCGGTGGTGTCCGTGCGGAGCTCCGGCACGGCGAAGAGGAAGGGGCACGCTTCGAGGTACGATAGAAACTTTTCTGTGTACTCATATTCCCCGCAGAAGAACTCCTGGCTGTTCGGGAACTCGCGCACGGGAGCCTCGTGGAAGGGCGCAGCGCGCGCCATCCAGCCGACGTAGCGCAGGACAGCCGACGTCACCTGGCTGCTCAAAGAATCAGTGTTCGCACTGTTCTCGTCGTAGGCGTCGATGGCAGCCGAAGGCAGTATTTTTTGCTTGACGAGGCAGTGCTTGGCCTCTTCCCAGCGCTTGACAAACTTTTGGTGATGGGACGCGTGGTGGGCGGACGCCAGGTGCGCAAACTCCGTGAGAACGCGGCGCAGCGCGCGGACTGAGGGCTTCAGGGGTATCCACGCGAGCGGCGGGAAGTACGCTGAGAGCTGGAGGTAGACGGTCGGGTGCGTATCTGTAGGGTCGATGAGCAGCCGCGCGGGCTCGGTGCCCCACGAGGTGGGCAGCTGCATGCGCTCTGGGAAGGCGTAGGCCTCGCCGATCCACAGGTATTTTGTGTGTGGCTGGTCGTTAGAGAGTTTGGATTGTAAATCCTCAGGCAGCGCAGTCGGCGCTGGGTACGCGTACGGCCCGTAGACGTAGTCCTCTTCGCGGAATATGCGGATGTTGATGCTGAGGTAGGGGTCTGGGCTGTGGTCAGCTTCCGTGTCCGCTGGCCGGACTTTTTCTGAAAGAGACCTCGACGCCTCGGCGAGCGGCGACCTGTGCGACGGTTTGCTCTGCTGGATAAAGGCCTCGATGGCCTGGAAGTCCATGTCGCCAGCCGCAGTGTCGCCTGCAGGTCCATCGGGCGACTGCTGCGCCTCGTGGCAGAACTCGACGAGCCAGGGTGGTGGGAGTGCCATGGACATTGGGTGCTCGTCTAGGCGACGCGTGGTTTGTGCAAAAAGCTTCCAGATGTGCTGGAACTGCGCGATGCGGGCGGATTCCATCGATATCTCTGGCTTTACAGTGGTTTGCCGACGGATGGGGGACTGCACTGTGTGGCGTCGAGCGAACTGTGAAAAGTGGTTGCGACAGAGGGACCACAGGCGTTGCATGTTAGAACGTCATTTCAGGGAGTGGCATTGTTAAAAAAGTGAAGAAAATCAAAATGAGATATTTTCTTCTGTTGAATTAGTAAATTCCAAGTGTAAGGCCTACAGATACGTACACGCATACAACCAGGTTGAACTCGACCTTCACTTCAATCGCTTTACTCCAACTCATCGACCGGCTCATCCGCATACACTCGCGCACACGCCTTTGAGACTTCACCAACGAGGATGCCTTGGAATTCATACGCATCGTCTCTCTCAGCAAACACGTCGTACGTGCCGTGGTTTGAAGCTGCTATGGTATTATCATCACCTTGCGCACTCGTACCAGCCGCGAAGAGGGAGAATCCTGGCTCGGGCGCTGCCGGAGGCGCTTCATAAGACTCCGGCTCGTCCTCTGCACGTGTCTCCAGCGCCTCTTGCAGGTCTGGCGGGAGGTTGCTCGCGAACGCTTCGCCGACGATGGTCTCAATGGAGTTGTCGTAGCGCCTGAGGAGGTCGGGAATGGCGCTCGCGTTCCACTGCGGGAAGAGCTCTTTGAGCTGGGCCACTGCGGGGTCTTCGGGCGTAGAGTCTTTTGGCGCCTGGAGGAGCGGATTCTCAGGCTGGTTGATTTCCTTCCTGTCTATCCAGTCGGCCATGATATCATAAAAAGTCTCTTTGCTTTGACTTTTTGTGGATTTCACAGCCGAAACCGCTGCACGAATACGCGAAAGGCAGGCAGCGCGCGCATCTGAAAAGTTTTTCGCTGTATTTTCACTACGAGGTTGAACCCCGCAGACAACCGCGAACCACTCTGAGAACGAAATGCCAAGGTACCGCATTGCCGCTGCGCAGACACTGTTGCATGTCGCCTCGATTCTGCCGCTCAGCGCCGCATCTGCTTCTCTCGAGATTTCTGGCCGCAGGGCCGGGTGCAGGAACACACAGAGGACAGCAGCAGCTTTCAGCGCTTCCCGGCGGATTTTCTGGAGCGATGCCACGAGCTGTGCGGCCTGCATGGCGTCAATGGTAAAGAGAAGCTGCGTCTCGCGAACGATGGCAGGTGTCATTTCCACTGCCCAGGCGAGGCCGCAAAAAACTGCATCCGGCGAGACATATTGAGAGACAAAGGGGCACGACCGCAGCAGTGCGCACAGGGCCTTGACATCACTCAGAATATTCTCAATGAGTGGCTGCACCATCGGCCGAGACTCCGTTCGATTCTCGCGGTCAGACACTGTCAAGTGCAACTTTCGAACATTTGTCTCCATTGCCTCCCCCCACGCGCATCCAAACCCTGGAAGATGCGAAGCGAGCGCAGCCGACGAGGCCAGGAGGCCGCCGATGGCGATGCCAGCCGTGCCCGGGTTCCGCGTCTTCTGGACGATCAGCGCGACCTCGGCGAGGGTGTGGATGGGGCGCTTCCCGAGAATGCGCCGCAAAAAGGTGTCGAAGGCGGCCTGTGGGGTCCGCTGGGCCACCTGCATGCGGTGCGAGTTTATGCGCATAAAAAAGTGGATGATATCGGCGTCTGCGACTGTGATATCTTTAGACCCGCCCTTTCGGGCACTCGCACACGCACCCGCAATCTCAAGGTGTATACGGCTGTGGTTTTTGAGCGCCAGCTCCCAGAAATCATCTGTTGGCATTTGGTTGAGGGCATGCAGTGTGATTTCAGAGGTTTTTGAACTTTTCTGCGTTGAGTTTCGGGTTCTTTCCACGACTTTCACTCCGCCAGTGTCTGTCATCGCTTTCTTGTTTCAAAATTCATTTCACTCTACAATGCGAAATCTTCGAACTTCAGTCGCTGTTGCTCAAAAACAAAAAATTCACTTTTTTTAAGAGCGCAACTTCCGCGTGGAACTTATGTATTCTGTTTCTGTTTCTCTAGTGCTTGCTGCCCGAGTACGACCACGCGAGCGCCTGCTTGCACTGCTCGAGGACGAAGAAGCAGCTGATCGTATAGAAGCCGCAGCGGCCGTAGTAGGGCACGTAGCCCTTCCAGAGGCTGGTCACGCCCTCGGTCTTGGCAATGCTCGTGAGCGCCTGCGACATGCTGCGGTAGCGTAGCGAGCCGTCGGCCAGGGGCTTCTGGTTCTGCATGCGGACCTTGATCGTCTCGATGGGCATAGTCACGAAGGAATAGAAGAGCCCGGTGATCAGCGAGGCGCTAATGAAGGTGCTCATTGAGTTGTTCGCGAAGTAGCCGCTCTGCACGAGCCACGACTTGCACTGGTCGTAGAACCCGACCTGCGTCACGCCGACAACAGCGGCGCGGAAGACGGTGGGGTTCGAGCCGCGCCAGTACGTGAGCGGGCCCTCCTCGCGGTAGATGCGCATGAGTGCGTCGGCGGCGTTCTTGTAGCCGCGGCGCTTGTCGACGGGTGCGCTCGCGTCGGCCTGCATGCGGACCATCGCGACGTCGACTGGGCAGCTGATGAAGGCAGCGAAGCCGCCGCTCACCGCGCCGGCGAGGACGCGGTCGAGGATGGTGACCTCCTTCTTGTCGCCCGGCTTGAGGCTGACGATGGCGTCGCGGAACATGTCGTAGCAGCCGAGGCGCGTCGTCGTGTAGACCATCTGGCGGGAGATGCCGGCGCTGAGGCCGTCGTAGACGCCAAGCATGCCGCGGTCGGCGATGATGCTCTTGAAGGACGCGGTGAGGCTCGCGTCGAGCTTGGACTCCATGCGCATCTGCATGCGGACCTTGACCATGTCCATCGGGTGGACGACGGTCCACGCGACCGCGCCGCCGAGCGTGGCGACGGGGAAGTTCCACCACTGCGGGTAGGCGGGGGCTTTTTTCTCAGCGGACATAGTAAATTGAGCGAAGGTAAAAGGTGGGGACAGTATAGAGCGGAAAAGGAGATTTTAGTGAAAAAAAATTGTAAACAAAGGGCTAATTAAGCCCATTGACAGACTTTCCATGATAATGCGACAGGAAAGCGACGAAATCACAGAAATTGCCATCTGCGGGAAGTTTTCTTCCGATTCATTCGTCAAAACTTTACTCCTCGAAATTCCTCTCATATGTCCGACACTGTCTCAGTGTCCAAGTCTCAGTCACTGTACATCTGCTAACTGTCACTGCCGTACCCGAACTCGTCCATACCGCCGAGGATGGCATCATTGAGGTGCAGGCGCTCGTGCTCCTCGACGTACGACGTCGCGTCGCCAAAGTGCGGGTCAAACGCCTCCTGCGCGAGCTCGCGGTCGACTTTCTCCTTCACGCGCATGATGTGCCGGTCCAGGTCGTCGTGCGCCTCCAAGTACCGCCCGCCCGTCGCCGCGTGGAGCATCGCGGGGCTCAGCGGGGAGATGCTGAGGTCCTGCATGCTGCTCGACGGGAACTCTGGCTCGATCTCTGGCGCGCCCGGGATGCGCAGCGGCTCCGGCTGCTTCCCGGGCATACGCGAGCGCTTCTCCAGCTTACTGGCGAGCTCTTGGATGGCGATGCTATCGTCAGCCATCGATACTTTGTGAATGAAAGGGTTAATGGGCTCCGGCTCGTCAGCTGGCGCCACGGCCTTGGGCGAGTGCTTTTCGACGATTGCGCTGATATGCTCTTTGAGTGTTGAAGGGATATGTGTTCTAGGACTAGGGAGCTTTGGAGCTGTGACAGGGGAGGATTTACTGACTGTAGTGTCTTGTACTGCGACTAGGGGTGAATCTGTTGTAGAAGTTACTCTCGTGCTGATAGTATTGTCAGTGCGCTGTGCGACTGGATTCCTGTCTAAAGCACTTCCATCATCGAGGCCAGTCCCATTACCACCTTTGCTTGACGAGAAATTCCGCATGCGCTCGTCGTGGACGGCAATCTGCACCGCGTCGCTCGTCTGCGCGATCTGGCTGCTGAGCTTCGCCTCGAGTTGCTTGATGTCGCCGTCCTGCCGCGCTTTATCTGTCAAAAGCTCCCGAAGGCGGGCGAGCAGGTCCTTGTTCTCAGCCTTCTGCTGCTCGAAGGCGCTCGCTTTCTCCTCAAAGTCCTTCTTGAGGCAGTCCACGGCGTGCAGCGTGTCGCGCACCTCCGCCTTGAGCATCCGGATGATGTGCGGCGCCTCGGCGTTCGCTGCCGCCCGCTTATTGATGTTGTCGGCCATCGCCGACCGGTTGGCCTCGACGTAGTGCAGCTTCGTCTGCGCGTCAGCGACCAAGAGGGCGAGCTCCTTGCACCCGGCGCAGTGCGCGTCGATGTCTGTCGGGAGCTCGATGTCGGGCATGACGCTCACAGTGTTCGTCGCGATGGAAATATTTTCGAGCATCTCTTCAGTCAGCACTTGGACCTGCGCGTTCAGCGCGCTCGCCTCGTCGCTTGATCGCGCGAGATCTGCCCGCAGGCCGTGGTTTTCTTCCTTTGCAGCTTCGAGCGCTTTTTCGAGCGCCGCCATCGCGTCGAGTTTTTTGGAAAGTTTGAGCTGCTCTTTCTCATAGACCTGTATCATCTCATCCTTGGCCCCGAGCTCTTCGCGGAGCGAGTGGACCTCTTCCTCGGCATTTGTGAGCAGCTTCATGGTCTCCTCCTTCGCCGCTTTGGCCCGCGTGAGGGTGTCGGCAGTGGACTGCAGGGCGGCTGTCAGCTCGCTCTCTCGCTGGGTTTTCATAGTGAGCTGCTGGTGTAATTCATTTTGTATATTTCCCGCTTGCCGCACCACATCAGTCATAGCCTGCTCCCGCAGCTTTGCTCTGTGCTCGAGGAGAACTTTGACGTAGTGCGCAACATAGGAGAAAAGTTCTTCGCCCTCATACAAAACCTTGCGCGCCCTATTCGAAGTAATGTCCCCAATAGACTTGCGCTGGGGCGACTCTGGCGTATCTGCACTGCCCACTGAAGACCGGCCGAAGAGTGCCTCCTGCTGTGGCCGCTCGTCGAGCAGAACGCACAGCGACTGCTTCGCCGCGTCGTACGCCAGGGCGTAAGTCAAAGAATCTTTCTCGAGGTGCATCTGCTGGGGCATGTCATGGCGCCTTCGCGCGCTCACGAGCCGCTTGGCCGAGCTGCCGGTGATGGGCGGCGAGACCCCGTCTGCGTGCCAGGGCCCAATATCCTCGAGAAGCGTTGGGTCCACATCGACGATGGACGGGAGGTCGCTCTCTGGCTGCACGCCAACAGCGTCGAAGAGCGCCTGGGTGGCCTCTTTGTATACGTGACTCATCCGCGTGCTCCGGGCAACCCGCGCGGGGGCGTCGACGGCAAAGCACTCGTCCTCCTGGGAATCACTTGGGGCTTCAGCCTTTTCTGCGTCACTTTTCTCGGTAATACTCGGGGTCGGCGAGGCCACTGGGGAGAGCAGTCCGACTGGCTGCGCGGTGCTGCTCGAGAGCCTGTTGTGCAGATTGCAGATGTGCCCGTGGTCCTCGGGCCCACCGATGAGAACGTACGGCGTCTCGAGCGCGACCTCAATTTCCTCGGAGATTCTCGGCTGCGTGAGCACAATGGTGTTCTGGTGGTAGACGGGCATCTTGGACGCGCCCTCGATCGTTTTCAAAAAGCCGCAGCACGGCGACCGCCGGCTCGCCTTCCAGCCCTCGGGGATCTGCAGAATGAGCAGCGAGTCGAGCCAGTTGAAGCAGGGCCATTTCAATGTTTCTGGAAAGTCTTCCGAAAAAGCGCCGCGGCTCGAGTCCTGTGCGCTTTCCGGGTCATCGTCGCCGCCGTCGCCTTCGAGGGGCGTCGCGAAGCCCCGGCGGAGGTATGTGCCGATCGGGATGCCCGGCGCGAGCAGCGCGATGCTCCGCATCAGCAGAGCGTCGCAGTCCTTGGGGCACGCGATCGCCATGCGCTCCCGCTGCAGCGAAATGTTCTCGAGCTGGACGCGCTTGAGCTCGAGCTGCATCGCGTGCATGTCGATCTGCGCGCGCGACTGGTTGACGTGCGGCTGGTTGCGAATGCTCTTGACGCGATCGGCGTAAAAAAGCGCGTGCAGCGTGTCGGTGTAGCTCAGGCTGCTCGGCGAGACTGTCGTGAGCATCGCCGTTCGGCTATTCCCGCCAAGCGCATTTTTTAGCAAACGGGTGAGCTGGCTGTCGCGGTAGGGCACGTGGAGCTGGTCGCCAAGTAGCGCCTTGATAACTTTGCCGAGGGCCAGCAGCGAGCACCCGATGAGGCCGGCCTCCTTGACGCGCTCGCTGTCGGCCTTTGTCTGGTGGATGCGCTCGCTGCCCGCGAGGTCGACGAGGTGCATCGTGCCGGTCGTCGTGTACTGCTCGTTCGAGGCGATCTTCATGCGCGTGACGGTGATGGTGAACGTGCAGATGGCGTGGCTGCGCGAGGAGACCTTGTTCTGGCTCGTCGGCGCGCAGGTGCGCCGGCGGAAGGCCTGGTTGAGCAGCTCCATCGCGTGCGCCGGGGACTCGACGCGGCACGTCGTCGCCCCGTGGACGAAGGGGCCCTTGATGGGGTGGTCGCGGATGACGCACTCAGACTGCTCGCTCACAAGGCACTTGACCACTTCTTTGTAGATCTCGACGCAGGACAGCTCGACGCCATACGAGCACACGCGGCGCTTCTCGGCGGTTTTCAGATTGTCGAGCGTTGCGAACAGCATCGCGCAGGCGCGAGGGATGATGCCGAGCATCGCATTTTCTTCAATTTTCTCGGCGACCTTGGATGCGGGCCGGAACGCGTCCTCCTTGCCGATCATCGAGTAGCTCTTGCCGCTGCCGGTCTGGCCGTACGCGAGAATGCACGTGTTGTAGCCCTCGATGGCGGACTGGACGACGGGGGCGCCGATCTCCGTGAAGACGTCGCCCTGCGTGGCGCTCTCCTCGAAAATGCTGTCGAAGCTAAAAATCTTCTCGTTTCGGTTGAGGGACTCCGTGTAGGGGTCGAGTGGGGCGGGGTCCGCTTCCTCAGAATCGCGCGGATGGGGTCTGGGGGCCTGCTGGGGGTCCTGAATCGCGACGCTCTGCGGCGGGTACACTGTGAGCACCTGCCGCGCGCCGCTGCCTGTTTCGGCGGGGCTAATGGGGCGGATTCTGAGGTAGACCTTGATGTTTTTGCCCTCCATGGTGGAGCTCTCGCTGGCGGTGTCGAACGGCCGGTCAAGGAGTCGCATTCAGTTTTTTTGAAACTTTTATAGGAAAGATAGAAAGTTGAAGATGGACAGTTTGTGTAAATATGGGCTCAGGCTAGACCCTGGGGAGGGTTTGAAATACTAGGAAAGAACTACGAAAGTGAACCACTACTCCTGTACACGCTGGCAACCACTTAGTTCTCTCTCGGTGTTCTAGCTGATGCGCTTCACCTTCAAAAGTACCCCATCGAGCATATAGTCGTGCAGGTTCTCAAGTGCGTAGCCCGCGTACCGCTCGCCTTCGTACCTTACGACGTAGAAAGGAACGCCGTCGATTTGCACAGTCTCCAGCGGAGCCTGTATCGGGCCAAAGTACGAGCATACCTCCATCAGCTTTTCTGTGTTGACCCTCGGTGCTGACTCGGACGAGTACTGGCACTGAATAGCGACGATGGATGACTGTCCCATTCGAGAAATTAAAACTGAATAATCTTAGTAATTTCACGAGAAACTCCCAGGAATTTACTTCCAACTCACCTAAAATATTGCTGCTATGATCGAAAAGGGTCTTGAACTCGAGTTACACGCCAGTGACGAAGAAAATCACTAGAGATATCAAACAGCGTGTTTCAGCGTATGCTATCGAAAAAGAAAGCGACACATAGCGTCAAGCCATAAAGACTACTCCTCCCGCACTGGCCTGCCCCTTCCCGCGGCGAACCCCGGCCCGCTCGGCCCCTTGCACAGCACCTGCGGCAGCACCGACTTGTTGTACTGCACGCCGTTCGTCAGCCCCTTCATGCGCTGCCTGCGCTCCTCGGCCTTCCGCCGCCAGGTCTCCTGCGTGTGCTCGCGCAGCTTCGCTGTCAGGTACGCGCTGTCCACCTCCGTCACGTCGTCGAGGGTCATGGGCTTCAAAAGAACCTCGACGCCCTTCTTGTGCACGCGCTCGAGGTGCGCGGCCATATGCTGCCGCTGGCTCGCTTCGCTCACTGCCCGCGCCATGGCCTCCAGCATTCGGGGCGAGATTTCCGTATCTCCCGCTTTTTGCATAAGTGCGTACATAAGGGATCGCTCGGCCCGCATTGCGGGGTCCCGCCCGAACAGCTCATGGCGCGGCCGCCGCTTATCCTTTCCCGTGCGCTTCGCCTGTGCCACCTGGCCCCTAAGTAAACTGCCCTGCTGGCCCGCTCCTTGGTCGCTCATCATCACTAGCTGTGCAATAGCAGCTAAAATTCATATAGATGACGTCATCGCGCCCAAGAATGTCACTAAAATTACACTCTTTCCGTAATATCCTTTTCATATTAACAATTTTCATTACGACTGCACCTTGCGGCCTGAGAGCATCACCGGGCAGCGACCGTACGGGTTCGCTGTCACGTACGAGTGATGCAGCGGCAGGCCGAGCTCGCGCCAAACATTCAGAATAGCGCGGAGCAGCGAGTCGCACATTTGCTTCGTGTGCTTCGCCCCCGGCGTGATGCGCAGGCGCTCGCGGCCCTGCGGCACGGTCGGGTAGTTGATGGGCTGCACGTAGTGCCCGTACTTTGACAAGAGCCGGTCGCTCGCCTTCTTGCACAGCGCGCTGTCCATCACGAGCAGCGGGATGATGTGCGACTCGCCGGGGTGGATCGGCAGGCCGTGCGCGATCAGTATTTTCTTCATGTACTCGTAGGCGTTCGTGAACTTTGCCCGAAGAACCCGGCCGCGATCACTTTTGATGACCTCAATGCTCTTGCGGGCGGCGTCGGCGATCATTGGCGGCAGTGCTGTCGTGAAAATGAACCCCGGGGCCCGGCAGCGCAGCGCGTCGACAAGCAAGCTGTCGGCCGCGACGTACCCGCCGAAGACGCCGACGGCCTTGCCGAGGGTCCCCATGATAATGTCGACGGCGTTCGTGAGCCCGAGGGCCTCGCACATCCCGCAGCCGCGGTGCCCGTAGAGGCCGATGGCGTGAACCTCATCGACGTAGGTGAGCGCGTTGAACTGCTTGGCGAGGGCGACGATCTCGCCGATGGGCGCGACTGTGCCCGACATCGAGTACACGGACTCGAAGGCGATGACGATCGAGGCGTTCGGGTGGTTCAGGCGCGTTTGGATGAGTAGCTCTTTTAAATGCTCGACGTTGTTGTGCTTCCAGATTTTCCGAGAGGCCCCGCGAGCGTGGACCATTCCCGCGATCATGCTCGCGTGGTTCTCCTCGTCGCTCAGAAAGACAGTCTCTGGCAATATAGACCCGAGCGCCGACAGCGCGGCCTCGTTGGCGACAAACCCAGAAGAAAAGATAAGCCCGCTCGCCTTTCCGTGCCACGCTGCCACAGCTTTTTCGAGGGACGCGATGGAGTGCGAGTTGCCCGAGATGTTGCGCGTGCCGCCGGCGCCGACGCCGTGCACGGCGAGGCTCTCGCGCGCCGCGCGGACCACCGCGGGGTGCTGGCTCATGCAGATGTAGTCGTTCGAGCACCAGACAGTCACGCTCTTGCGCTGGCCGGCGGCTGGGTGCCACGTGATCGTCGGGTGGCGGCGCTCGCGGCGGGAGACCTCTGTGAAAACGCGGTAGCGGCCCTCAGCCTTGATCTGGCGGACGTAATTGTCGAAAAACTGCGCGTACTTGGGGGAGGCAACGGGCTTTGCCTTGGCTACGGGTGCGGCAATCTGTGCAGGTGCGCCGAGGCGGTGGTACGGGCAGACAGCGCTGTCGCGTGGCTTTTCCTTCGTAATATCGACCTTCTTGGCCCGGCGATGGGCGTTTTTCGGCTTGCCAAGAGCTTTTTGGGAAAATTGGCGGCAAAATGAGAAAATAAGGGCTGCGGTTTTATGAGTGAAGTGCTGCATTCGGTTGTTGAGATGGGATTACTGTGCCATTTGAAAAATTTAGAAATTTCTATTAAGTTTAGGCCTTGAAGTGATAAAAACGAAGAGAATTACTTCCACTTGGTTCACTCCGCCGCCTTTGCGACAGTTCGAGCCAAAAAGTTCCCAAAGAGTCCGACAATGGCGTTTCGGGTGGCAATTGCCTGCGGCCCCCGCAGGATACTGTTCGCTTCGTCATCGCTGATGTTTACTGCAGGGTTCCTCGTGAAATGCGAGCGCAAGCGCTCGTAGGCCGTGGCGACGCCGGCTGTGTCCACTGCTAGCGAGGGGATAAAAATGCCGTCCACTGTGCAGCAGCTCGGCACAAAGGAAAAGTCAGTCTTTGGTACAGTGTTCTCCTCTGCAGTGCTCGTAGGCTCTTCCACGAGTTCTGGAAGCACTGCGATATCACTCCTAAGAGCTTTTGGGCTACAAAAGGCGAAAGCCTTGGCCGGGGCCGGCATCGGCACGAGCTGGAACAAATCATCATTTTCACAACTATCAGTATTATCATGATTGCCCTCAGCCAAATCTTTTGAAAATGCTTCAAAATTATTTTCTTCTCGCACAGAAAAGTGCAGCGGCGCGAGAACGCCCGCGTCGGCCCCATACACCACTTGTAGCAGCCGCATCTTCCGCTCGTCGCGGTTGTTCATGTGCCGCAGCCGGCGGACCCCGCGCGTGAGCCCGGTGCGCTGGTGCAGCCGCCGCTCGACAAAGCTCACTGTGCGCGGCACGGCCTGCAGCTGCATTGTCAGAGAAACGTAGTCCACGACGCCCGCCGCGTGCGCGTCGAGCAGCACCTTGTCCTCAAAGGGGAGAAAGGGCACAAACTCTGTGCCCGAATTGAAGTACTGGTTCTCCGCCCCACCATACGTGGCCCGTGAGCGCTTCTCCTGCATCTTGAGGCGGGTGATGCACGTCTGGAACGCCGCGAAGCACTCCCACGCTGACCTCGAACGCATTTTTGCAGATATTGCAGCCCAGACCTCGTCGAAGGACCGCGTCGGGGCCGGGAGCGTCCCGTCGGGGCGGAACCCCTGCTCGCGGGCAAAATACAGCAAAACTTCGTGCTCTTTGACTGTCATCGGTCGGTCCTCGTTGTTGTGCCGGTGCTTGTAGTGCTGGTAGCAGGCGAAGCCGCAGCGTTGGACGCCCTTGCCGAGGGCCTCCCACTCGAAGGGTGTGATCGTTTCCAGGACTCGCTGCCTCGGCAGGTTGGGCGAGACGTTGTGAACGTTCTGCAGCATGTCCTGGACCTCGCCACAGAGGGCCCGCGAGAGCGAAGGGGACCAGCGCGTCTTCTCGAGGTCAAAGTCAGGGTTCGGGAAGTACCGCGAGAACATATACTGGAGTTCAGGGGCTGAGAAGTGCGTCTCAGGGTCGACTTCGGTGATTTGGACAGATTCTTTCGAAAAATTGGTTTCTGTTGAATTTCGTTGCCGATAGGCTCTACGCATCCCGTCGCAGTGCGCGTGTGCCTTTGACCCAAAAAAGAACGACTCGGCCACGAGGTACTCGATAGGGCTCAGGCGGTCCGCCGTGTCGTCGGGGTCGTACACGTAGCCCTTGGCGGTCAGGAAGCGCTCGCGGAGCTTCGCGGCGTGCTGCGCGTGGAACGCTGCGTTCTGGCCGACGTGTGTGCTGACCATCATGCGCCGGCGGATGCTGATGTAGCCACGGACGAGTTTTTCGATAAAGACGGCGCACGACGCGTCCGCGACGGCCCGCGCAGCGCTGCGGATGCGCTCTTCGGTCGCACAGGCCTCCCAGAAACGTTTGTGTTCACATTCAGGCTCAATCTCTGTACTTTGTGCACTGTTTGTTCGCTGTCGCATAGGAATTTATACACAAATTAGTCGATCAGGAGATAAAACTAAGGGCTGGGCGACTTTCGCTCTAAAACTTTCTCAAAATTAAGCAAATGGGTGACTCATATCATATTTTACACTGGCAATGCGGTTAGTGCGCCCCCTCCTGGGCGACGCGGATGGCCTCCTGCTGCAGCAGCGCGCGCCCCTCGTCCATCGAGATCTCCTGGATGCGGCTCACGCGGTTCCTGTTGAAAATGCCGTAGACTCTGTTCGCGGACGCGAGCATCTCCTCCTTGAACGTGGCGGTGATGAACTGTGTCTTGGCGCTCTGGCGGCGGATCATGTCGGCGACCGCCGTGCGGTACGAAGCGTCGAGCGCCGCGTCGATCTCGTCAAACAAATAAAACGGCGCCGGGTCGCAGCGCTGGATGGCGAAGATGAGCGCCAGCGCGACGAGCGAGCGCTGGCCGCCCGAGAGCTGTGCGAGCTCGATGGTCGGCTGGCCCAGGCCGAAGCACACCTGAATGTGGATGCCGGCGTACGCGTCCACGCCCGTCGACCCGCTGCCGGGCGTTTCTCGCAATAAAAGCGCAGCGGATGCCCCCTGGGCGGTCACGAGCTCTAAAAAGACTTGCTCGAAGTGGTGCTGCACCTGCTTGACCGTGCGCTCGATGGCCTCGTCCTTTTGCGCGTCGAGCTTCTGGAGCATGTCGTGGATGGCCGCCAGCTCCTGGTCGCTGCCTGCACGCTTTTCGCCCAAATCTCGGAGGCGGTCCTGGATGGTTGTGAGCTGCTCGACGGCGCGGCGGTTGACGTGGCCGAGCGCGTCGACTGCGCTCGAGCACTGCTTGGCCTCCTCGACGAGGCGCTTCGGGCCCATCGCGCGGAAGGCGCTGACCTCGGCCTCGGCCATGCCCGTCTGCCGCATCTTGATATGGAGCTCCTCGAGCTGGTTGTCGAGCAAAAACTTGCTGGATTGCGCCTGGGTTCGCGCCTCGAGGGCCTTGTCGTACGCGCGGCCGGCCTCCGCCTCCTCCTGGCGCTTCTCGTGGAGCGCGAGCGTGCGCTTCTGCTTGCTTTTGTAATTTTTCGTGAGCTCTGCGTCGATTTCCGTTATCTTTGCGTTAATGCGCTGGATCTGCGCGTCGAGCGCTTTTTGCTCAATCGTGCAGCGCTCGGAGCTCACCTCGAGGCCGGCGCCGACAAACGTCGAGAGCTGCGCCGCGATGAGGTCGAGCCGGGCAGTGCACTGCGCGATCGTGTCCTGGAGCACTGCCATCTCCGTCGTGCGCTTCGCGACATCGGCCGCCTGGAACGCGATGCCCGCGCGGCTTTCATTCAGGGAGTTTGTAGCCTCTTCGAGCTCGGCCTCTTCCTTTGCTGAAAACTCTGCGCGGAAGTCCGCCGATTTTTCGACTGTGAGCGCTTTGGCTGTCTCTTTCGCCTTCTCGAGCGACGCCTTTGTCGAAGTGATCGACTCCTCGGCCCGTGCCAATGCCCGCTGGAGCTGCGCCGTCTTCTCGTGGGCCTGCTGGAGGCTGCGGCGGGCGGCTTGGGTCTCTTGGAGCAGCGCCGCGTTCGCCGCCTCTTTGTTTTCAATGAAAGCGCTCGCGGCGTGGATGCCCTGCTCGGCCTCGGCGAGCGCCTGCTTGCGCTCACGGTAGTCCGCGAGGCACGCATCGACGGCCGCTGTGCGCTTCTTGACGTCGTTGTTGAGGGCTATGCGCGGCGTGCGATTGAGAAAACCGCCCCGCATGCCGCCCTTCGTGTTGATCTGGTCACCGTCGAGCGTCACGGCTGCGCAGTTCTGCGTGCTCGAGACGACCGCTGCCACCTCCATCGAGGCGGCCACGACTGTTTTTCCGAAGATAGACTGAAAGACTTTTTCGTATTTTGGATTGTAGGTGAGATGCTTGATGAGCGGCGTGGCCTCCGGTGTCTCGCTGATGTTCACCTGTGCCGCCTTGCAGCTCTCGAGCGCGAGCACAGTGAGGCGTCCAGGCATCTTGCGGTCGTTCATGTACTTGAGGAGGGCTGTGCAGTGCTGTGCCTTCTCGACCACTATGTTAAAGAGCGCGTTGCCGGCGGTGACCTCGACGGCCGTGTAAAACGCCTCGTCGCAGCTAAAGAGATCGATCACTGGGCCGTGGACCGCGTTAAAAAGCGCCCGGTCGGTCACCTGGAGCTCCTTGAGCATGGCCTGAAGCGTCTGCAGCCCATCGCGGATGTCGCGGCTGCCCAACGCCCGGTCGAGGACTGTTTTCGTCGCGTTGAGCGTGTCACGCTCAGCCTTCAGCGTGTTCTGGCACTCGTCGAGCTTTTGCATTAAGCCACGGCGGTCAGTGTACAGGGAATCCCGCTCGCGTATTTTGGCAATGCGCTCGGCGTCGTTCGCCTTGATGGTTGCCTCAGCATCTCCCAAAGTTTTCTGCGCTGCGTTGACCCGCTCTTGCTCCTCCTGCAGGCCACGCTTGGCTGCCTCAGCGTCGTCCCTAAGATCGTCGAGGGCGCGCTCGCTCGACTTCGCGGCCTCGTTGCTCCGGCGGATTTCCTCGGTGAGCCACTTGTTGCGGTCAGCAGCGTTCTTAAAAAGCTGCGCGTTGCCGCGGCGCGTCTGCATGCGCATGACGTTGGCCTCGAGCGCGCTCTGCGCCGTGTTCGCCGCGTCCAGCGCCTGCTGGACTTTTCCAAGTTCCTGCGTTTTACTTTCCACGTCTTTTCGAAGCTTTTGCATTTCGGCTGTGAGATCGTCCCGCTCCTTCGCGAGCGTCGCGTGCTGCGCCTCCGCGGCGCTCATGCGCTCGCTCGTCGTGCGCCGGACCATGTCGTTGCGCGTCTGCTTCCCTGCCAGAATGCTGCGGTCCTCGTCGAGCCGCTTGCGCTCACTACCCAAAAGCTCGAGGCGCTGTGTCTGCGCCCGGAGCTCCGAGTCGAGCGCCTGCGTCTCCGCCTCGAGCGCTGTTTTCTTTGCGTAGAGCGCGTCGACGGCGCCGGTGGGCGCCTGGGCGTCCCCGCGGGCCTCGATCTCCTTCTGGACCTTTTTGGCCTCGTGCGTGTAGAGGCAGTACTCGATCTTGCGCATGGTCCGCTCGAGGTCGCGGAGCTTGGCGACGTCGCCCGACTCTTTCTCAGCCTCGACACGCTGCGCCTCGAGCTTTTCAAAGGCCTCGTCGATGCGCGTGCGTTTTGCCTGTGTGTCCTCCAAAATGTCCATGCACTCCCTGCGGCGGTGCTCGTAGACCTTGGTGCCCGCGACCTCTTTGACGACGCTGAGGCGCTCCGCCTCGGACATGCCCGCGATGTGGACGATGCGACCCTGCTCGACGACGTAGTACGGGTTCGCCGTGGAGAAGCCGGCGCCCTCGAGGAGCTGCCGGACGTCCTTGGTGCTCATCGCGCGGTCGTTGACGCGGAACTCGTCCTTCTGGATGCCGATGGTGCGGCGGATGCTCACCTCGCCCTCCTCGTGGTGCCCGGGGATGACGAGGCGCCCGTCCGCGTTGTCGAAGGTGATCTCGACGTACGCGCTGAGGACGGGCGCGCCGGCGGCGGCGTGGAGGAGCTCGCGGCGCTCGGCGGGGTGGAGCTGCGTGTACTTTTCGGAGAGAACGAAGAGAATGGCATTGAAGAAGTTGGACTTGCCGCTCCCGTTGCGCCCGACGACGACGTTGTGCTGCGCGCTCAGGGGCTCCTCAAAAATCTGATCGCTGTACGACTTGAAGCCAACGATGGCGATTCGTTTGATGTGCATTGAATTTGTATTTTTTTCTAGAGAATTGGATGAGTAGCTCGAGGAAGAAGGCGAAAATCTGAATTCTGATACACATACTTACATTTTGCTCTTGAGGTCGTCTAGCTGCTGCCTGAGGTCCTCATCAGCCTCGAGTGTGACTGCAGAAGCTTTTTCACTCGTGAACAGCCGCAAAAAGGCATTCTTAAAGCGGGCCCAACTGCTTGTGCCGAGCCTGCGGTCAAGCTGCGAAATGTACTTGCAGCACTTTTTCATGTGGTGCGCATTGGCTTTGTCTGATTTTTCTCTTGAAACCAAAAGCGACGCTTTCTTCTGCTCGGCCCTAGAAGTCAGTTCCGCGACTTCCACTTCGAGTGCCTTGAGGCATTCGTTCTCCGCTTGACACGCCACTACTTTCTCTTCTAAGTGTGCCCTATCTGCAGCTCGCTGTATTTTATTAAGCTGCAGGCGCTCCATTTTTTTACGGAGGACCTTCTCGTTCATCTCGACACTCCGCTGCAGCTCTACGGGCACCTCGCGCCTCGCCGCTTGTAAAAAAGCCGGTGTCCGCACCTTCGCCATGGCTGCCAAATTCTGTTTTTGCACAGCCGCAAGCACCTCGGGCTGTGGGCTCATGCTCCGCCGCTGCACTTTCTGCAAGTTTTTATTTTGAATCATAAAGTCCTTCACCGCTGCGAACTTCTGCATAATTTTCGCCTCTTCGCGCTTTCTGGCCCGCTGACGCGCCGTCTTGACCTCGTGGGCGCGCGCGTAGCTCGCGTCGAGCCGCTGCGACTCGGCTGCTAGAGACGCGATCTCGTCGTGGTAGCGGTCGAGCAGCGCCGTTCTGTCCAGCGCGTGCACGACGCGGGGAAACGTCAGGATCTTCTGCGCTTGGAGGGCAAAGCGCAGCGTCGCGAGGGACTCGCGCTGCTCGTTGGGGTTCATCGTACACACAATGGCCGTCTCCGTTGACCCGCCGAGCGTGTCGCACAGCAGCCGCGTGAGCCTGCTGTCGCGGAAGGGCACGTGCTGCTGCGGGTGGTGCGCGTCCTGCTGGTTGCGCTGCACGATATCGGCGCATCTGACAACGGCCAACAGGCTCTTGCGGATGTTCGCGCCCTCATAGCGGCGGCTGGCGGCCGCCTGGCGCTGGGCCTCGGTCCTCGCCCGGTGGGCCATGTCGAGCGACGCCGCGCGGTTCGACTGCTGCTCGGCCGCGTCAACTGTCGGGAGATTGACAGGCGTCTCACTCCCAGCCATGTCGACGACCCGGAGCGTAGAGACACGCGTGTGTTTTGTTGCGATGTCCTGTGCCTCAAAGGTGAACTGGAAGAGCAGGTGCGAGCGGCTCGCGTGGGCATGGGCGTCGTTCTGCGCGACGGAGCGGCGGTGCTCGGCGATCGCAATGAGGCGCAGAACGTCGCCGACGTCCCGCACGATGACCTCGCGCGCGTTTGCAAGTAAAGGGCCGCGTGCGGGGTCATCAACGATAGAGAGCGTCGCCTGGGGCCCGTCGGGGGTCTCGTCTTCGTACCGCTCAGTCGCCTGGAACGAGAAGCTTGGGATATTATATAAAAGGTCGCGGAATGTCTCGTTGTAGAGCTCAATGAGCGAGACGCGGAGGAGGCCGACGGTGCCGGCGTCGATGTGCGCCAGTCGCTCGAAGACGTCAATCGCCGAGCGCGGGATGATGCCGGGGTCCTCGCGCGTGCCGCACATCGTGAAAGTCTTGCCAGAGTTTGTTTGGCCGAAGGCGTAGATGCACGCGTTGTACCCCGCGAGCATCGCCTGGGTGAAGCGGTACGCGAAGGCGTCGTAGACCATCGCGTTCGAGCATGCCGGGGGGAAGACCTGGTCAAAAGTCCCCTGGGGAGCGTCGCCGAGGTAGAGCGCGCTGTCAGTCCAGCGCCAGTGTTCGGTGAGCCGGTGTTTTGGCCGCAAGTCATGTAATAAGTGGGTCGACACGAGGGGTTCGCAGCTCGGCCGCACGCGAACGGCGACGGCGATCTTTGAAACTTTCTGTTCTACATTTTTCGGATGGGTCTGGCGCATTGGGGCTCGTGGGTCTGTTGCGCTGGCATATTTACTAGTAAAAAGAATTATAAAGCTGTAGCGTACCTCCAGAGAGAGAAATACGGGCACACAATCACTCTTGGTTCATTTATGGGCGCTTGATGACCCAGTCAAAAAAGGAGAACCCCACGCCGAGGCCGACGGCGAGGGAGAAGCCGAAGCAGAAGGGGCGCAGCGTCAGGTCCAGCAGGCGGCCATGCGAGGCGCGGTGGACGTCGTAGACGTCGTCGTTCGTGGCGGTGCTGTACGTGCTGCTCGTGTCAGAGATGTAGCCGTTGTCGCTCTTGAGGTCCTCCGCGTGGCGGCTCTGCGGCTGCGTCTGGTTGCCGAAGGCGCCGACGTGGTACTGCGGGCGGGGGTACGATGGGGTTCGCGGCAGGGCGTCGGGCTGGGCCTTGTGGTCGGCCTCGCCGCTGTGCGCCTTCTCGAGCCGGGACATGCGCTCCATCATCGAGAGCGGCTTGCCCTCGCCGAGGGAGGGGCGCTTCGGCTCGTCCAGCGAGAACTCGGAGTTCGAAGCGCTGTCCATTGCGTATGAAAGTAAAGGTTCTATGAAAAAATTATTGTAGAAGGAGCAAAATCAGTTATCTGCAGCTCAAACTTCGTAATACTATTGATTATGCTTTAAAATCATACGACGCAAAGTTCGAGTGATTACCACGTGGTCGGTCGGTTGCGCGCGAACTTAGTGCCCTTGGCGATCTTTGGTGTGATGTGCTTCAGCGGGAACTTGACGCCTGGCTGGACGAACTGCTGCATGTTCTTGTTGCGGATCGCATCGCCGCGGACGCACTTGGTGTCGATGACGCTGATATCGAAGAACTTGCCGCGGTTGCGGGAGGCGCAGTCGATGTACGCCTGCGAGACGGCGGCGGCGCGGGACGTGTCGCGGAACTCCTTGCGGACGTTGATGAAGCCGACGCGGCGGTTGTAGACCTTGAGGGAGACCTCGTAGTTCTTGACCTTGCCCGGGGCCTTTGTTGGGACCTCCTTGCAGCCCAGGAGCTGGCCGGCGGTCGACTTGAGGCTCTTCAGCTGGCGCATGTGGTACCAGAAGCGGGACTTGGCGACGACGTAGTTCGGGGCGAAGATGCGCATCTGGTAGATCTCGGGGTCCTGCTCGGCCGGGCTCGGGATGCGGCGGCCGGTGATTTCGAACTCACGGAGGTACTGACCCATAGCGTCGAATAAAAATATACAAAAAGGGAAATAGTACACTTGTCCTCAGAAAATTTAATAGAAATTACGAGAAACAGGTTTAGTGCTTGCTGACTGCCCAAGCGGGGTCCACAGTGCATGGGTGCGCATCCTGGCAGACATACCCCTCCCCGTTCTCGGCAGTTCGCATAAACGCCGCGAAGCGCAGGCGGTTGTGTGCTGCGCACAGGAGCGGAAACTCGAGGTGCTCCGCGTACGCGAGGTCGTAGACGTCGCCGTGCGAGAGGCAGCGCTCGCTGTTCGTGCACGCGTACACGCCGGCGACGCCGCACTCGACGACATCCGCGAAAGCGCAGATTTGGGCGTGCCGTGCGCACAGAACCTCTGTGGGCTGTGGCTTTTCGACTGGCTCTGGAAAGAGGTCTATAGGCGCCTGCCCAGAAGTACTTTGCGAAGTGGCCATCGATGATCAACTAGTTCATTATTTTGAGTCAACAAAGTTGAAAATATAGAAGTAGTGCTGATGCGTAGCAAATCCTTCAATTGCACAAAAACAGGCAAATTACTAACAATAAGGGAATTAAGGCAGATATGGAACTCAAGACACCGCATACACCTTCTGCGCCCGCAAAAAGCTCTCGAGGGTATTCTCCATCAACACAGCCACTGTCATCGGGCCGACCCCGCCAGGGACTGGGGTCACGTGTGATGCACGACCCCGAACAGACTCGAGGTCAACGTCCCCACGAATCCCATCAGGTGTCTTCGTAATTCCAACGTCAATGACGACTGCACCTTCTTTTACCCACGAGCCATCGACAATGTGTGGCCGGCCTGTCGCTGCGAGTAGAATATCCGCGTTTCGGCACACATCTTTGATATTTCGCGTTTTCTCGTTGCAGACAGTCACTGTCAAGTGCCTTCGGAGGAGGCAGCGGGCAATAGGGCAGCCAGTGATTGGGCCGGCGCCGACGACCACAGCGTGCTGACCTTCCTGAAAATGCTCTGTAGTATCAAGGAGCCGCTCGACAGCGACGGCCGTGCACGGCTGGTAGAGAGGTGGCTGTGGGCCCATCCAGAGGGCTCCGACATGGGACGGATGGAGCGCATCGACGTCTTTTTCCAACTGAATTTGCGAAAGGATGGATGCGGGTGGGAGGTGCCCGGGCATCGGCAGCTGGACGACAATGCCATTGACCGCTGGGTTATTGTTCAGCGCGTCAATAGTGCGTGCGAGCGCTTTCTGCGATACATCGCGTGGACACTGGTGCATCTCGTAGTGAAATTGGCACTTTCGGGCTGCAATCTCTTTCTGACTGGTGAAGGAGACAGCGTCTGCGCGAGCACCGATCTGGACGATCGCAAGCCCTGGTCGGGGCAGCGTACTACTCGTATGCAGGTCTTTTGGCTCTTGGCGGCTATTCTGGAACACCGTGAGTCGCTGAATAACTCGGCTCAGACAGGCCCTTGCCATCGCCCTACCATTGATGATTTTCGTCCGCATTCCAATCGAAATTCTGCATCATTTTCTGAAATACAGAAAATAGGAAAAGACCAAATTACTAAAAAAGTCTTCATTTTCATATAGTTCAAAAAATTTTTCCAAAACTCTACACATCAGCAGGCGCAGGTGTCTCCTCCGGGGTGCTAATTCGCTCTATGACTCCAGCTCGAACGAGCAGCTCGGCGTTTGCGGCGGACATGAACCGCTCCTTCTCAATGTTATCCAAGTAAAACCGCGGCTCGATGATTCGGAGAAGCCGGCCAAAGATGCGAATGGTCGGCGGGCTCAGACTGAGCATCCGCTCAGCCGACTCAGAGTCATTGAAGTCCACAAAGCAGAACCCCCGAGAGACACCATGCGGGTGGGCCGAACTCGTCTCGCTCGTGCGGGCCATCGCAATGTTCACAACTGTGCCGAAGGGCGCGAGCGATGTGCGGAGGTCCTCGGGCGTGATGTCAGGACCCATGTTGCCGATGTAGATGCGGTTCTTCATGCGGACAGCGTAGTCAAAGAGCGTGTTCCCCGCGAGGACTGGGGCCTTCGCTGGGCTGATGAATGGGAACATCTGTAGACGATTCGGCACCGGCTCCTGCTTGCGGCTTGACCGGTGTCGCTTCTCCCGTGGTTCCTCGCGATCGCGATCGCGTTCTCGGTCCCGCACGCGGTGCCTCCTTTCGCTTTTCTCTTCGGACAGCTTGTCTTTCTCTACTTCATCGTCTGGCCGCTCTTTCCTGTGGCGGCGGCTGCTCTCCTGGGTTTCCTCGGTGCTACGCGCATCGCGCGACTCATGCCTCTCCGATTTTTCGCCACGTGGTTCCTCCCGCCGGCTCTCGCGGTCACTGCGATGGCGGCTTTCCCGCGGCTCTCGCTCGTCTCTGTGCCGATCACTTCTGTCACGCCGGCTTCTGCGCTCTTCCCTGTATCGCTCCTCCCGGTCGGCGTCCCTGCGCCGGCTCCTGTCGGGGTCCTCTCTGCGCCGACTCTCACGCTCATCGCGGCGCTTCTCTCTGCGGCTGTCCACGTGGGGTTCATCGCGGGAGCTGCGATAGAGGTCTGATCGGCTGTGTCTGTCACGTTCACCCATTTTGCTGCGAAGCGATCATAGACGAGTAAAATGACCGAAAAAAGGAATAATTGTACTAAAATCGGCAGAAA
Organism: Perkinsela sp. pyNocScin1; assembly: GCA_964019655.1. Lineage (NCBI taxonomy): Eukaryota > Euglenozoa > Kinetoplastea > Prokinetoplastida > Perkinselidae > Perkinsela > Perkinsela sp. pyNocScin1. The sequence goes on from CAXHTR010000008.1 coordinate 983,057, forward strand.
ATAGATATATGAAAAGCGTACGAGGCGTACAAACAGGTGATCAGCTAAAGATCAGGTCATGCAGCTCTGAAAAAGAGTCTTGTTTGGTGGGATCGGCTCTTCCTGAAACTGTGTCTTTCTGTGATTCTTCGCCCGCAGGCGCTACGCGCATTGTACGGAAGATATCGTCAATGTCGAGCGGCTTGACCTTGGACTGGGCGGCCTGCTGCTGCTTTGGCGCAGTCGGTGTGGCTCGCGGCTGCGTTGTTGTCGCTGCCCTCGTCACGGGGCGCGAGTCTTGTGTGGCGTGCGAGGATTTACTAACCAGGGCTTCCTTCAATTGAAAATCTCCTGCTGGAAGGGCTTTAACCTCTTCCTCTTCCTCAGCAGGGGCCTCTGGGAGCAAACTGAATATTTTGCTGACCCGCTGGACCATCGCACCTGCGCCTTTCCGCTGGACCTCTTTCAGCTTGGACCTGCTTGCATGGAAATAATCACTGACGTCCCTCACCCCTTTTTTCAACAAAAATTCTATGATTCGCAGTGCATTGCGCTTTGTCTCGAAACCTCGAAGCTTTCCAAGTGTCAGATTGAGCTCTTCGCAAATTTCAGTCCAAAGTGTTTCAGCTTCAGCTTCTACTGCCAATCGCGTGCATTTGTCGTAAAATCGACCGAGTGCACCGTTTTCGAGCTCGTGCTGCTGCTTGATCAGCTCGCGGAGCAAAATTATATGCTCTGGCGTTTCTGGTTTCGCGACAGTCACCTCCACGGTTGGCTCCACCAGCTGCAGTTCCTCAACCTCAACCGATGGCTCCTCGACTGGCATCGGCACCATAGGCGCAACATACCCCTGCTTTCGATGCTGCCGGGCGTACATTTTATTTATATCTGCGTGGACTTGCTCCTTTGTCTCACCCTCCACCCGACGAACTTGCGGGGACGCACCAGTGCCCATCTGCTGGCGGATCGGCGGGTTCTTCCGAACGACGAAAGTCGCATCGATAGCCGCGCGGGCCGCCGCTTTCACCTGCTGCCGCACGGCGTTGCCGTTGGTGACCGAGTAGCCACCTGTGTACATCGTCGCCCCCTTAAGCACCTCGACGCGGTGCTGCATGGCCACCTGGAACTCGACGTGGCCGATCTGACACATCTGCTGAATGAGCTTCATCGTCTTAATAATAGTGTAGGACTGTTCGTTTGCGATGGCATCGCTGATCTTCGCAACGAGAAAGTCGACGAGCTCTGTGACTGCGCTGATATCGAGGAACGTCATGTCGATAATCTCTTTGAACATGTACCCGGGCGTCGGGTCCTCTGTGTTCACAGTAGCGGTGTTGATAGTCTTCTTGTTCATTGTTTCATCATGTAGCTCTAAAATTAGTAAAAAATTAATTAAGTCAGCTAAAACCGCAAAGTTTTCACTCTCGTACCCTAGACACAGGTCACATGCATCAGTTCTCCTGCGCCTTGGCAAGCGCATTCACCTCGGCCATCGCCTCGTCCAGCTCCTGTGTGGGGAGCATCGAAGCGCTCACCTTGCCACCCTCGTGCCGCAGAATGCCGACCTCGACCTTCTTGTCAGTGAGCGTCGCGTCCAAAACTTTTGCGACGGCCCGCAGGGCGAGCCGGACGCCCTCCTGAAGCGTGAGCCCTTCCTTCCACTCGTTTTTTAGGAAAAGCGTCGCCGTTGGGCTGCCGTTGCCGATGGCGTGGGCCTTCCAGCAGCAGAAGTTGCCGCTGGGGTCTGTGTGGTAGAGCTGGAGCCCGTTCTGGGCGTCGTAGCCCGCGATGAGCAGCGCGGCGCCGAAGGGCCGGAGCCCGCCGTACTGGGTGTAGCTCTGCTTGAGGTTGGCGATGCGCTCAGCGATGTCCTCGATCGGCATGGGCTCGCGGAAGGTAAAGCGGTGCTTTTGCGCGACCTCACGCGCGTAATTTATTAAGATATGCGAGTCGCTCGTCATCCCCGCCACGATGCTCGCGGCATGCTCGTCGATGAGCGCCATTTTCTCGCTCGAGAAAAAGTCTGTCTTGCGGTGCTTGTCGAGGAGCTCCGAGGGGATGCGCCGCTCGGCCGCGAGCACGATGCCGTCGGCGGTTACAATGCCGATGGCGGCGCCGGCGTGCTCGATGGACTGGAGCGCGTACTCGACCTGGTAGATCCGGCCCTCAGGCGAGAACATCGTCGTACGCTGATCGTACCGGGACATCAGGCCAAAAGTAAAAATAAATATATAAAAATCTTGAAAGGTTAGGCCAAATTGACGTTTCACGACGCAAATGCCATTCACACACGCAAAAAACTACTTTTTGTCGCCCTTTTGCTTGAGCTTATACATCGGGAAGCTAACCCTGATGCGGCGGCTGTCTCGCGGGAACGAATGCTCGCCCGTCAGCATCTCGACCGTCCACTTCGAGGCCTCGCCGGAGACAGCGCTCAGGAGGCGGAGGCTGACGCAGTTGACGCCGGCAATCGCCGTGAGGTTGTGGCAGCGATGCACGCGGCAAGCGGGCGAGCGAGCGGCCATGGCGCGTAGCCGGAGCATCGCGTGCTCGTACTTTTTGAGCGCAGCGTTGATGGCCACAGGGATGTCTTCTCGCATGATTTTCTCCACCTCACCGGCGGCGCTCGCGTAGTCCAAGTACTGCGGCTGCGTGAGCGCGCTGAGCGCCTTGTAGCGCATGTCATGCACATTCTGCGGGTTGGCGCAGTTGTGCCTGGACGGGGCCGCCAGGATCCCGAGCTTGGCGAGGACGCCGTGCAGCAGGAGGCCGGCGTACGAGAGGTCCTTGAGCACTTCGACGTAGAACATGTGGCTCTCGTTCGGCAGCGCGATGCTTCGGGTCCGCATGAGCAGCGGGTACAGCGACGCCGACTTTTTGGTGCGCGGGGCGAACGGCTGCTGCTGCAGGAGCGTGACGTCGTTGTTCAGCATGCAGCGGGTGATGTACAGGTTATAAAAGTACGCCGCAGGCATCTCTGCACGGTCGTAGAGGTCGACCTCGAAGCCGCTAAGATTGAACTCGATGATCAGTCGGCACACAATGTCAATCAAATACGTCGAGAGCACCGCCGAGCGGCTCACAGCGACGCACTGGAGGCACGGCACGGCCGGGTTGGCCTGAGCCGGCGGGAGCGAGTGCTCGGAGCAGTAGTTGCCAGCCCCGAAAATGTTTGTGTCGATGTCCCAGGCGTTCTGCTGGATGTACTTGACCTCGTTGAAGAAGTTCGCGAGGCGGCGGCGGCAGCGCGGGCGGTTGTGCAGCGTGATGTACGCAATGACGAGGTGCAGCCGCGCGAGATGCCCAAAAAACTCAGTGGAGCGCTCGCGGAGGTTCTCCGGCGTGTACACAGACAGGTCAAAGTCCTTTTTGAGATACTTGGCGATGCCCTTCACGCGCTTGATCTGCGCCACGTTGAGCTCGCGGATAGCGTCCGCGTCGCCGTCGTACACGTGCGTGTAGAGCGGGCAGCCGTAGGTCTCGTCGAGCGTCCTGAGGACCATCCGGCGCATGCGGTCGCCGTCAATGATGTTCTCGTCGAGGGAATGGATGAGCAGTAGCAGCCGGGACCGGGCGAGGAGCGGGTGTGCCCCAGCGCTGAAGTCAAGCAAAAACGTCAAAAAGTGCTCGCCACTGGCGGTCGCTGGGGGCAAATCGCTGCAAACCTCGCAAAAGCTCTGCAAAAGGTGGAAAAAGAAGTCCCGGCCCTTCGAAAAGTCGATATCTGACAGCCAGCGGATTGGGGTGAGCGCCGGTACCCACTGCAGCGTCATCGGGTGAAAGAGCTTTGAAAGTATTGCCTGGTCTGCTTCGACCGGCTCGATGGCCTCAAGCGCCTCACGCGCTTCCTCTAAAAGCGCAACCGCGGCTGGGATCTCGCCGTAGCCCTTCATCAGCGCGTAATTCGCGCGTAAAAATTTCGAGTGAAAGCGGAAGCATTGTGCGACTGCTGTCCAGCCTAGCTCCAAAGCCTGCTGCTCGGCTTCGTCGAGGAGCCGCAGAACGTCGTCGGCCGCTACGTCTTGAAGCAGTTCGAGCCCAAAGTTGTACACCAGGAACTCCTCGTTGTCCTTTATGTCAGCGTCGCCAATGGTCTCAAACGTGGCGAGAATGACTTTGAGAACGCCGAGGCAGAAAATGTGGAGGATCGGGCAGTGCTTTTCAACTAATGCAAGATGGTGCATGATTGGCGCTGTAAAGATCGTCTGAGGGAGGTTTCCGTTGCCCTGCAGCCATATGGCTTCTAGGGCTATCATGTGCTGCATAAACATGAGCATTTTATGTTCGTCGAGCGCACCGAGCTCCTCGGGACCGTACGTCTCTTCCGCGGCTATCAGATCCGAAAAATACTTTATGTCTTGGTAGCCGCACATCGCGTCTGTGCGCGGGTCCATGATCTCCACCGCTGATATGACTTCGCTGTATTTGTGGTCTGGCGCAATTCGAACCTCCTTGCTGGGGATTTTCTTACATTCCTCGAGGAACTCGCTGAGGCAGTCCGCCTGGGTCACATGGTATTCGTCTGACATAGTTGCCGAAAGAGCGCAAATATTGGATGACTAAGCTAAAATTACTTAGAATTCTGCAAAAATTAAGCATTCGTACAAATTGACATACGCTGTGCAATTTGGATGTGCGTCTTCAGCAAAAAACACACAGGTCTCAGGGCCTATCCGTCGCCCGCTTCCTTCGATAACAGACACTTAACATGGACAATATAGTGTTCCACGTCATCGAGGACAGGTCCCCCATGAGCGCGACGAGCGCCTGGAGGAACGCCTGCGAATTCTCTGCATTGCTCATGCATTCAATGTTATTGGACGACTTTTGCACTGCGCCGATCGCGAGAAGTGGGGAGGCGCTGAGGAGGCAGCCCTTTGGGCTGACGAAGACACTCGAGTGCGGCTGGCTCAGGAGGGCCGAGTTCAGCTGGCGGGGAGAGATCCCGAACGCGCGTCGCTGGGCCTGGGTGAACGCCTGGAAGCAGAACTTGGGGGAGGTTCCGACGAAGCGACGGGTGTGGAACATGGTAATTTTGTTACCTTTGGAATGTTTTAAGTAATTTTGATTTCCAAAAGACCAATTTTCTCCTAATGAGAAGTGATTGTTACGCTCGATGATCGCTAGTTACTAGTAACAGAGCAGATACACATGTGGAAAACCAAGGATTTGGGGCGATTTTTTATCAAATACAGTCATACACTAAATTCGAGTGGCTCGAAGAGTATTACCTTTGTCTTGGCTAATCAATGATAAGTAAGCGTATTGGCTCCAAAAGCACAACATACCTACTGATAATCCCTTTTATCCTGCGAGCTCATCATGCACAACAGGGAAATTCGCGTCATTATCGATAAAGTCACCCGCTTTTGCCTCACCAAGTAAATTCTTCGAGACCCACGTGGTATGATGGCCATTGAAGACTGACCCATCTGGTATTAAGTGGTACTGAAGCGCCTTCCACGAGCGGTGCGTAGGGTTGGCAGCGATACCGTGGACTGTCATATGATTGAGAATCACAATGTCTCCGCGCTTGAGCTCGGGGCAGACTACCTCTGGGCTTCCACCGTGCTTCGCGTAGTATGGCTTGATATACTGTCGATACCACAGGTCAAACTCATATGACAATGGCAAGCCGCACGTTTCCATCACCTGCTGGATCGTTTTGAGCCGTTCGCCGATGATCGCGTGCGAGCCCTTAAAAAAGCACATGCCACCGGTTTCCTTCGGGACATCGTCGAGGATGACGTACATGGAAACCCCGCGTGGCTCTGCCTCCCCACGGCTGTTCGCAATACTGACTGAAGGAGTGATGCAGTGCAGCGGCATCGAGTTACTAAATTTCTCCCTGGTATAAAAATTCTCACACCACAGGCGTAGCTTGAGGCACCCTGTGCACTGCGTGACCATCGAAAACGGCAGTATCGGCGGTTTGGCTAGAATAACATTCTGGCGGATGTCCTCAAAGCTCTGAAAGACATTCAGCTTATTCGTCGCCATGTGGTTGATGTATTCGCGATTTTCGTGGTGGTAATACTTTTCATTGATGTACTCGATAAACTTTGGGTTGTTCATCGGGTCTGGGCTCTTAAAGATCTCCGCAAATCTCTCGTGACTCATAAAGTTCGATCCATAGTGCTCCTGGAGCTTTTTGATGACACGTTCTCGGTGCTTTTCGTTTTGAAGCTTGATATTGAAGCGCTTCACCTCCTGCGATGGCGGTGCTGCACTTTGGGCATGGGGGTCTGCCAGCTTTCCACCCTGCTGCTGTACTTGGGTAAACGTATTGGTGCCAGTCCCTTCACCGCTTAGAGCCTTTGGGACCTGTTCAGACTGCTGTGGCGTAGCCAGCACATTCGAGGGCTTTTGCTGAAGATTATTCGGTGCCATGCCGAAGAGTTGCGTCATAGGCCCTTTGAGCTGCATGTCAGGGTACGAAGACCCGTCACGGATTCCAACACCCCGCTCGTACAAGGCCTTGAGCATGTGCGTGACTTGCTCGGGTATCGCATTCTTCCAGTGCACAAACCCATCGCGGCGATAGGCTCGAACGAGCGACTCCACAGGTGCGGGCCCCATCACCAGTGCATTTTGGACAGTTCAAGTAAAATAATGCAAAAATCATCTGCCCAGATTACAATACAATGACCTTATCTTGAACACTTGACAGGATGCGCATTCACACTACTTCATGTCCCCCTTGGCGCGCTGCATCGCCTCGGCCTGGCGCATCTTGGCCATCGCCTCCCGTGCCATGCGCTCGTATCCCTTCGCAAACTGGTCAAACGCCCGCTGTGTGTACTTGGTAAAGAGCATCGTGTACCCCTCGAGGCACTCGCGCTCATCGCTCGTGAGCTCATGGCGCCCATCCGTCTTCGCCTCGGGTCTGTCCCCACCAAAGGGCCGCATGGAGCTGCCGCGGATGCTCTGGGGCTCAATGCACTTTTCGAACGCGAGACTGACGATGTCCATCTGCGAGTCGAACGTCTGGAGGACGCCGTTCTCGGCGATTGCGTCTCGAGCGACCGAAAACGTGTCTTTGGATCGCCAGAACATTTTTCTCAAATGAAATTAGAAATTTATTTCGCGTAGATAAAATTCGAGCAGCACAGCACAAAAACTTGACGATGGTAAGTATTATGCGTTATCATTCATTGCCCGAGCTCTCTATTTGCGGCCGGCGTCGTCCTTGAAGCTGACAACTGCCTCCTTGCCCATGGCGGCGATGACGGCGACGGTGACCTCGCCGTTCTCGTCGTGCGCGCTGCGGATTTTCTCGGCGAGCTCGACGTCCTTCGGGAGGTCGAGGTCCTCCTTCATGGAGCCGTCGTCGAGCATGAGGCAGAGCTGGTCGCCGTCGATGTCCATGACCTTGTACTCAGAGCGCTTCATGACGACGCCCTGCATGTTGTGCGAGGTGGGGCAGACTTCTTCGTGCTTCTTGCCGTCGAAGATGTCGAGGCCAGTGATGTTGGCCTTCGCGTGGCCGTGCTTGCCGGTCTTGCTGGTGGACATATCGACAACTTTGCACGGGAAGCCGTCGAGGATGACGACGTCACCCTTCTTGACGCTACCGGCCTGGAGTGGGTAGGTGAGGGATGCGCCTGCGTCTGTGCTCTCAAAGGTCTCAACGTCACTCATTGCACGTATAAAAAATATTTTTTACAAAATGTCGTACGATGCTAAGTAAAATCTATACCAAACTGACGTGGACTATTCCTCATCCTCGCTGTTCGCCTCCGCATCACTGTGGAAGTCATTTGGGTTGGCATCGTCATCAACAGTGTGGGCTGCCTCGCGGACCGAGCACTCACCACCCTTTGCGGCGATGCCCTGGGCGATGATCGTGATGGCGTTCTCGACGAGCGTTATGCCGAGCGCCTTGTCGAGGGACTGTGTGCGGACGGTGTAGTGCGGCGCTGCGACGATGTGGACCTTGACCGGGTGCTCGGCCGTGCCGCTCTCCTCTGCCATGCGCAGAACCTCCTTAATGCCCTCAATGCCCTCTGAGGTGTACAACGTGAGCTCGATCTCGGCGCGGATGCGGAACACGGAGGCCTTGAGCCGTGCGCTCACCTCGAGCATGAGCGCGTCGAACATGGGGCGGTTCGCCTCGCTGAGGTCGATGGCTGCGATGACCTTGTCTGGGTTCGCGATCGCGAGCTTAAGCCCGTCGTACGCGCTCTCGAAGCGCCGGTACAGCGGCCAGCCGATGACCTCATAGAGGCTCTCGATGGCGAACTGCCTGTTCTTCTGGATCGTCGACTGCATGATGCCGTGGACAGTCTTGGCTCGCCCAAACTTCTCTTCGCACTCTGCGTGGTCGCTCTGCGAGACGCGCTTCTTTGAGAGGTCGACGTAGCCCCTGTCCTTGTCGACGCGGATGACCGCCATGATCTCTGTGGAGCCGACCTTGATGTACTTGGAGATTGACCGAATGCGCCGGCGCGAGAGCTCGGTGAAGGGGACCATGCCCTCAATGTTGTTGTACTCGATGAGGGAGACGTACGCAGAGGAGTCGCCGACGGACTTGACTTTGACCATCACGAGGTCATCAACGTCTGGAAGGCGCTTCTCGTAGAATCGGCACGTGCTCACATACCGCTTGGCGTGGTGTTCTTCCATGATGAATCGAGAAGGAAAATAAACTCGGAAAATTTTGGAGAAGTGCGTGAAAGGGCATTTTCGGTGAGTTCACACAGCTACCTGCTCACCCACTTGGATACGCTGTAGCCACCGGGGGCGTCGTTCGAGTCAAAGCGGGCCTGGTACAGGGCTACGACCTCACCTGACTCACAGGAAGCGAAAAGAGCACCATCGCTGTAGCCAAAGGTTTGAATCTGGCGAATGCTGGAGTCGGCAAGCTTGAGCATGCACTGCTTGTGCGCAGTTGTGAAAAATGCAAGGCCTCCCTTCATGCCGGGTGTTTCGTGGCTCGCCGCGCGGTCACCTGTTGCCACCAGAACGGAAATAGGCGCTGTTAGGTCATCGCTGGAGACAAAGCGAACAGCACAAGTTCCCCGCCGAGATGACGGAATGCCCTTGTGTTCAGCGATTGGCTTGGCGATATCCTTTGCGCTGTAAATAGCGAATGTGTCATTGCGGCACAGGACAGCTATCAGCGTGTCGTCAACAGTGTCTCTCTCGAAAACATCGAGGCCGCATATGCCAGCCTCCACCTTGAGATGCAGTGCCGGCTTTTTTGCGTAAATTTTGCTCAGATCCCACATCTGGATAACACCGTCCTCGCCTGCAGAAAAGATGTATTCCTTGCTGCCTATTCGCACGTATTTGGCTGTGTTCACTGGTGCAACGGGGGAAAACGGGCTTTGCTGCCCATGCTTGATCACAGCATTCGTTCCCTTGGCGTCGTTATTGTGCACTCGAACTGTCCCGTCGAGAGACGCAGAAAAGAAGCGATTTGGGTGATTGTGGGTAGCATCGATGATCCACCCGACCTTTGTGATGGGCGCTACGTGGCCCTTATTGGCGTAGGGGTTTCGCATGCCTTCGATACCAAAGGTTGTCGCTCGAACAAGGTCTGGCTTCATCGATTTGGAAAACTTGTAAATGCGGCAGTTGAAGCCAGATGTGCCGACCAGAAGCTGCCTTGTGCCATCTGTCGGGTCAATCGACCAGGCTAGATCTGTGATCCCTAGATTGGGCCCGTTCATGATCATGGGCAACGGATCAATAGTAGCTATTGCCCCCTGGTGTGCGCTCTTGTTCATCAGATCGTAAATGTAGATTGTGCCGTCAGCAAAGCCAGTGGCGAGAAGCCGTGTTGAACTGTCGATGAGCACATCAAGCGCGCTTGCTGCAGATGTAGATGCCTGAAACGACAGCTTGTGGGTGAAGTGAATGCCCTCCTGAGCCAGAAAGGAGCTTGCAGTGACTGTGTCGCGCTCATCTTCTGCCACGAGGGTAGCATTGACTGCTATTTGCAGACGTCCCAATTCTATCTGCGTGACTCTACCCAGCGCTTGGTCGGCTGCATTCATTTTATTCACAAATTATACGGCCATTGCTAAAAAAAGACTGTAAAGTACATCCACCAGCACAAGCAAAGGATGCAAAAAAATGTTCTTCAGCATACAAAGATAGCTTCTCATCACTACCAAAACACAGATTGAAGGCTGATTATCTTATTTCATCATGTAGGAAGGTGGATAGGTGAAAGTAGCCGACTGGCTTTCTGCTCGACCTTTCATTTCTTGAACGATAGGGGAAATTGAGCTACTTGGAACACTATTTGTGCCAATATTCACTGAAAAAAAATATAAATGATTGTACATAAATATTTACTATATCTTGATCCCTTTTCAACGTACGCACAACCGAAGCCTCTCGAATGCAAGTAGATTGATGCTATTTACAACAATATGAGGTAAGCTCATTCTGCCAGGATTGGCAGTGGCTTCAATGAGACTTCGGAGAACTTCGATGTGCTATATTTTTTCTTGATCGCCACGAATCGCGATGACATAAGGGACTCAGAGAATTCTAATATGCGCTTGGCTATGAGATAGACGTCTACTGCTGAGTAATGGGAATAGTATTGTAAGGCTTGGTTCCACGTCGCGTTCGGGTCTTGCATCCGGCTTGCGAGGAAGACGCACGCCGCTGCAAGCTGACTGGGAGGATAGGGGTAGAGGGAGTAATTGAGAAGCGCCACTTCGGCAAAGAAAAGTGCCATGTGTCGTAGCTCAGTACTCGCCTCCAGAATTTCCACCAAGCGGGAGAGGAAATGTATGACATTCGGCTTGGTGAAGCGGAACTGGAGGGTTCCGCAAATAGAGCGTTCCATTCGCAGTACTTCCTCACGTGAGTATGTGTTTGCGCTAATGTAAACGCAATCCTTCACCTCCGGTGGATATATCTCCTCATATTTTGCTGCAAGGAGGAGTGCCGTCACACCGACGAGTTGCAGCGTTGAACGTGCTGTTTGCACCTCTGCAAGATATCGATCAACGATGTCAACTGCTAGAAAGAGAGTCTCTGAACGGCATTTGAACTTCATGTGAACCTCGATCAGCCAATCTACCAGAATAGTTCGCATTTTCTCGGTGAGTTCAGGCTGTGACTCGATGTACGCCCGTCGAATGACGCGCTTTTCAGCGTTGTACAAATTTTCCATAATGTCTTTCATGTATTCCGACATGTAGCGAGGGTTGTCACTGCGCTTTCTATCAAACTCTGGTGATGCGGCATATGGTGGGGACAGGGGTCCTGTTTGACTAAATTGGGGCTTGAAATCTAATTGTGGGCCTGGTGGGTTGCGCCGAACGTTCACATCACGAGCAGCGAGGGCTTGCTCAGATACTGTAGCCTGCGAGTAACTCAGACCGAAAGAAGAGAAACTCTGGTTGTTGGGATAAATTTCATAGCTATCCTCTTGCATTGCTACAATCTAGAAAGCGGCACAGTAATTGGGGAAATTCGAATAGAAAAGACTCAATCCATTTACAGTGTATGGATCAAAGCAATCCGATTTATTCGCTAAATCTTGAACCAAGTGCCCAGTATGCCGAAAAAGGCTAGATCTTCAGAACCTATCCTTAAGCGGGCTTTTGAGCATATCCCAAAAGTTTTCGCACTGGTACCGTACGGAAAAAAGCGAATAGAGCTAACTTTGTAAGGAACGTCCCCCGAAGAATACTTTTTCTCGCTTATAAGCTTGTCTAAGCGTATGCTTCCACTTTCTATACGCCCGTGCAAATGTCTCTCGTCGGGAACTGTGCGATGCAGGACGTAAAGGAAAGTTGATATACTAACTATACGCCGAAGCTTCGCCTTGGTCCATTGCATCTTGACTTAGCTTGAATTCTGAATCACGTCTAAAAAATCATTTACGGAGAAAAACAAATAAAATCTTTGAAGAATAAGATAGGTAGGATTTCTTGAGCTTTTTCGATCTTAGTAATTTTTCATACCAGCTCATCTTCGAGCATCCTAAGCCATATGAATTGCCTTTTTATTGCAGCAGAGCATACATGCTTCCTTTACTGCCTCCATCAAAGTCGGGTGAGAGTGGCACGTTCTTGCAACGTCCTCAGAGCTCGCTCCATACTCCATGGCGAGGGTTCCTTCTGCGATCATTTCCCCTGCCTGGTTTCCAACAATGTGAATGCCGAGGATCTTATCAGTTGCTTTACATGCTAAAACTTTGACAAATCCGTCGACCTCATCGACGCATTTAGCTCTACTGTTCGCCGCAAATGGGAATTTTCCAACGTTGTACACGACGCCATTCTTCTTGAGATCTTGCTCTGTTTTGCCTACCCACGCGACTTCTGGGTGGGTGTAAATTACATTTGGAATTGTTTCATAGTTGAGATGCTGTGGTTTACCTGCCAAAGATTCCGCAACAATGACTCCTTCATCCTCTGCCTTGTGGGCAAGCATAGGTCCTTTGTTGATAACATCACCGATCGCATAAATATTGGGTACATTTGTTTGGAATTTATCATCGACGCTTATGAAGCCACGGCGATCTTGGGCTACGCCTGCATTGTGAAGTCCAAGGGAGCCAGTAAATGGCCTGCGGCCAATAGAAACAAGAACTTTGTCGCATTCGATAGTTTCCACCTTACTAGAATCTTTGGTCGATTCCAAAGTCAACGAGACTCCATTTTTTGTTGACTTAAGTCCGACCGCTTTAGACGAAACCTTAAATTCCACTCCTTCTTTCTTCTTTAAGCATTGAACAAGGGTGTTTCCGACATCAGGATCAGTAAATGGTAAAATGCGATCGGCGAATTCGACTACGGTGACTTTGCTTCCTGCTCTGGCCCATACACTACCAAGTTCTAGCCCTATAACTCCACCACCTATGATAACTAAGTGCTTTGGAGGGGCTTTAAGATCAAGAGCGCCTGTTGAGCTTAAAATATTTTTTTCGTCGAAAGCCGCAAACGGAAGAGGAATAGGCTCAGATCCAGTAGCGAGAATAATGTTCTTGGCGCTTATAGCTGAGGTCTTACCATCGGCAGACTTTACCGACAGACTATTGTTAGAGTTAAGTTCACCCAGGCCCTTGTAGTACGTGACTTTGTTTTTCTTGAACAAAAATTCAATTCCACCAGTGAGAGACTCGACAACCTTCTCCTTCTTATTCATCATTGCAGGAACATCAAGATTGCACTTTTCTCCGCCATTGATGCCAATTTTCTTAAATTCATGCTTGGCACTATGATACATGTGCGTGGTATGCAGGATATTCTTAGATGGTATGCATCCTACATTCAGACACGTGCCTCCGAGAGTACCTCTTTTTTCGACACATGCTGTGTTGAAACCGAGCTGAGCAGCACGAATAGCTGCAACGTAACCTCCTGGGCCTCCACCAACTACGACAACATCGTGTGCAGGCTGGCGGAAAATTTTAGATATATGCATTCTAAAGCTGTGTAGAATTGCTTGAAGAAATATATTACTTGTGGCGAAATGAAAGAGGGTATCGGTCCCTGTTGAAAATACAATTAGGTTTTTTAACTTGCCATATTAGTGCTATATGCTTCCCACATTCTCAGGCTAGCTTCTATCGAAAAGCCGGAACGCTCTTTTTAAATTAAAATAGCATGCTCCTGAAATAGACGTAAATTAATTTTTGCATCGCTTTTAAGAAATATATTAGCAACTGACGCTGATTAATGGGAGCTCATTAATTTTATTAGGTAACAGATCTGAGAAATCTGAGGTGACACTCATACACCGCACTCAAAATTAGGGAACCCCTACTATCAGGACCGAACTTCTTTTTTGCTCACCTTCAGGCCAATTAGCACACCGAATTTCAAAGAAAAATACTCCAGATTTACAAACATAGCAGCACTGAATGAAATGAAGGCAGCGGTATTTCTGCATGAAAATTGAAGCTGTTGAAACCGCAACATGATTTTTATTTTACCTCCAATGCACTAGCAAATATCACAGCTGACAGCGAATACCCTTGGCCATTCTTGGAAATAACCAGTTCTCTCTCGTTCACTCATTATTTCCAAAAGATGCCCGAGAAATCAGATGGCTTTCTGGAAGCAATCTCTAAATATTCCCAGCAAAAAGTTGTTTTTTATTAAAGAAAACTTATCTAAAGGCTAGATCACAGACCTTTCACTTATAAGCCCACACACGTATGCTAGCTGACTTCACAAGATTCTGCGCCCACAGTAGCATGGTAGGTGGCACTGGATGTTTTCCTTCTCTTATAACATTATCATACTATACTTACGATAAAATGCCAGCTATGGTCACTAAGCCTGTATGGGAAAACAACCTTCCAGTTATGGATAACCTCATCGGAGCTGGAGGCAAAAAGAAGAAGAAGAAGCAGCTCGGAGGTGGCAAGAAGAAGAAGCACGTGCACAAGAATGTTCGCATGGCCGTTCTGAAATACTTCCGCATCGATGGCGAAGGTGATGAGGCAACCGTTACTCGCACTCGCACGGAGTGTCCCGAATGTGGCGCTGGTGTCTTCCTCGCTAAGCACTTTGACCGTGAGTCTTGTGGCAAATGCGGTCTCTCAATCAGACGCAAGTAAAGGGCTCTAAAACAGGAGCATCTCCGCAATACACATAAATTCTAATACCAGTGTAAAATATCTGAGATAAAATAGAAATCAGATAACCTTCCATTTCAGATAATTTTTCTTTAGCAAATGAGCGACACTGAGAAGGGAATCATCATTCCAAGTTTCGATATTCTCCTAGCCGAAGCGAAAACACCCAATCTCCAGAGCTCTTGTCAACCTCATGTTTGGGTAATTCTACAGACGTTCGCGGATCAAAAAACAACCCCGATGTCTCAATTCGCCTTTCCTTTCGCTCTCCATAAGCCAAATGCTATCACTTCTGAAAATATTACTTTGATTCAGCGAACGCTGAAAGACAAGCTTCATCAGATCTCAGGCACGCCTAATCTTATTGTTCTGTATGTAGTCTTTGCTGCGCAGAGTGGAATGGAAAATATCGCCCATTTGCAGCTCAAATCACATAAACCTTGGCTAAAGTCTGCAAAAAAAGTTTCTTATTGCTCGGATCTGAGTGCTTTCGAGGACTGTATCAACAGAGTCCTTGAAAACAGCATAGCCAAGCTCAATGATACTAAAGCTTTATCTCCCACGAAGGCCGCTATATCTTCCCTTGCCTTACTCAACGGAAAAAGCATCATCGAACTCGATGCATGGAAAGGCTCGAAAATCATAACCGAGAAGTGCCACAGTCTTGACACATGGAATCATGCCCCACACGATCGCCCAGCATGCGGCAACCTCCTCATGTCTGTGAGTATCGATGCTCCTCTGAGACTCAGAATCCATGCACACCAGGGCGCTCAGACCATGCGAAAGTTTTCCAAGGTTCCACCGGTGTACGCTTGGCTCGAGGATCCTTTCGGTAGGAATGTACAAGACATTGCGCGATTTCCATCGGTTGAAGTTATTAGCGCACGACCGCATGGCAACGGCATTCATGGAACAAAGCGTCTCCATTTCCGAAAAGGAAGCTCATGCGTCGTATTCGAAGACTTGTCCGTCTCAAGCACTGGTGAGTACTTGCTTTTCTTCTTTTGCAAACCCGCATTAGATACCCTTGCACCCCGTTTATCCCTGATGATCGATTCCCCAATCCTGAGCGCCAATATGCCCCCGTTTCATGTTATTAGCTAGCTATCACGGGGATCGATCATCTCCTTGCTCTTCACGATGTAGTTTATTAAAGAATTCTGATACTCATGTTGAAAGGTTACATGTGGAATTTTGCTTTTTGGTACCCCGAATTATTGATTCAAAGGCTTTAAATTTTTCAATTTAGAAATTCCATGAGCTTACTCTGAGATTTTCCCTGAGGCCAACCCAGGGAGTAGTCACTAAATACTGACAAAGACGCTGCAATTAATCCCTGCGCACTTCTTCTTCATGGGTGCGCAGTTTCATAGTACGCGGAGATTGCGCCACCGGTGCGCCAGCCCTCTGCGTGCCGACCGACCCCAGTGGTTTGCACGCGCTGGCCACCGCAGATTGAGCTGGCAACGTCGAGCTCGCTCGACCGCGCCCGCGTCCACACATTCCTAATCCGCTTGAGCCATTTTTTGGCCGTGATAAGCCGACGAAAAACCGTGTGGTACATAGCTTCCATTTTTCAGATCTTCCTTCATGATGATCAAATTCAGGCAATCCCTCTTCCGAAGAAGAATGAGGATAATGCCGCATCGAACCTAATAAGCACCTGATCTTTTCTTTTTGGGTTGCAAATCTTTTTTGCATGCAGCTCATTTCTATATACGAGAGAAATATTGAATCGCAGCTGCTACGCACTCTCAACTTTTCTTCTGCGCATGACTTCAGACTAACTTTTATCTTAATTTTTGTACTAGAGGCGATATCAACTGTTTAAGTTGACAAAAAAAGCTTTTATCGCCAACGGGGTACCCGAGGCAAATGTAACCACACAATTTTTATCTAAGTCCCTCGGGACACTTCCGTTCTAAACCACACTCTTCATGATGATCAAATTCAGGCAATCCCTCTTCCGAGATCTATGAGGATAATGCCGCATCGAACCTAATAAGCACCTGATCCTTTTTTTTTTGCACAAATAAATAGTATTGAGCAGACTATCGTCATCCATGTGTCGCAGCAGAACATCGCTGTCTCATGAACCATGCTATCGTCGTTTCACCAAGCAGTGACTTCTTTCGCCTTACTTTAGTTTCACTCAATATACTTCGCACATTACAAATGCACATGCAAATCTGCTATCTCCTCGCAGCTGATGACGCCGACCTCGACAAGCTCGACTACGCTGCCATGAGCCCGCAGGAGATGCTCGAGATCGCCATCGAGGCCATCGGCGCCCGCACCATCTTCCAGGACAAGAACGAAAACTACAAGAAGCTCAAGAACTGGAAGGGCGTCAAGCTCAACAAGGAGGGCAAGGTCGAGAAGATCGAGTGGTCCAAGGACAAGGAGCCGTTTTTCAAGGGCGGTGGCAGCATCGCCATGGACTGGATCCCTGACACAACGCGCGAGGTTAACATCGGCAGCAACGGCCTGAAGGGCCAGGTCGACTTCCGCAAGCTCCCGACGCAGCTCAAGCACCTCAACGTGCGCCGGAACAAATTTACGGGCAACGCCGAGCTCGACGACCTCCCGCACCACCTCAAGTCCCTCGACATGTCGAACAACGATTTCAGCGGAAGCGTTGACTTGGCGCACCTGCCCGAGACGCTCCAGAAGCTCGACCTGAGCTCGAACATTTTCGAGGACGGCGTCGTACTCATCCTCCTCCCCAAGAACCTCAAGGAGCTCGACCTCAGCTGCAACCGTTTTGACGGCAGCGTCGACCTGTGCAAGCTCCCGCCGGCGCTCAAGGAGCTCGACCTGCGCAGCAACCAGTTTAGCGGCAAGCTGGACATCCGCTCCCTCCCGGCCTCCCTCGAGAAGGTCAACCTCAAGGGGAACCAATTCGAGCGCGCGCTCGACGCGACGGAGCTCGACGTCGACGTCACCATGCGCCTCGAGGCCCGCGCCGGCAAGTTCGACTGTATCATAAAGATGTGAGTATACCGTGCCCAGCCACCCGTACAGCGATAATTTAGCGAATTGAATGATAGTGAGTGTAGGTGATGGTGTGTTGGGCAGTTCGCCTCAATAGTTGATTTGGTTTGAAATCTTAGTGATAGGAAATGTCGCGGGGTGGCTGGAATTGAATGCGAACAGTGTGTGAGCACGGGTAAATTTGGGTACGTGGTGGGAAACACTGATAACATACACCGCACATCCAAAGTGTGCCCTATGTTTTTGTTCAAAGGGTACGAGAAGCAGATGTGCTGCAAGAAAATTTTACTTACCATTACGCAAGAGTCGAGGGCCCATGGTCTCTTCCAATACTTCCAACCACAGAATTTCACTTCCTCGTTGAGTGGATTCGTTGAACGCACCGCTCCTATTCGCTTTCGAGGCTTTTGCGAGGACAATTCTGCAAAGCTGAATGTGCACACGAAGGAAAGACTGTTCAAGTTTCATTCCTTTGAGCGCCACCAAATAGAGATCTATCTCGTAGTTCTGGAGAGAAATGTAAAGGCTCAAGCTTCTCATATCTCTCAGTAATAAGCATTCATAGCTCAATGTACGAACGGAAAAGCATAGAAAGTTGAATAAATGGTATCAGAAAACTGACGTTGTATCCGAGGTAGCAGCGTACTTACACCCAAAATCAAAAAACGCTCTGCCTGCCTCTGCTCCGTCCCATGCACATCTAAGCCTCGTTCGAGGCCGACCGGTGCGCGCGTATCAGAATGTCGTGGATGTTGTCGATGTGCTTCATCGACTGGTTCATGGACCCCTGGAAGCCCCGGATCGCTGTGTCCCGTGCGCTCATCTCCTGCATGAACTTTTGTATGTTCTGGTCGGTCTCCTCCGGCAGGGACTCGCGCGTGTGCACCGGGAAGTCGAGCTCTGCCTCCTCGGCGTCGAAGGACTCCTGCAGCGTTGCGTGCATGTGCTCGCTCCGCTTGTGCTGCAGGTCCATCGCCGCGCTGAGCTCGCGGAACAGCGCCTCGTCGTCTGCCCGGCCCAGCTTGCCCTCGCGGCCGTACGGCGCGCTCGAAAACTCCTCGTCGATGAGCTGCAGCTCTCGTTCGATGTTCAGCAAGGATGTTTCGGGGTCTCTGTGCATGGAATTTTCAAATAAAAATGAGTGAAATGCTATGTTGAGCGCTATGCGTTGGTTAGAAAGTTACGCTGCGTCAGGGCACCAGGCCAACCCTGTAGATTTGGCCTCAAGTACTACTGAACTGTTCACGTCTACCCTTTTCCGCTGGGTCCTTGCCCGCATTCTAAAGATGTAGCCTTACCCCTTGCGATCATACAAATGCTTCCAGGGGTCCTCCATCGCCCGGTTGATCTGCGCCTCCGAGAGCTCAAACCAAAGCCTGTTGCGGTCCCCCGGGTAGTCCTCGTTCACTCTGCGGTATCCCTCCGGGACGCCGTCGTCCGCAGCGGGCTTCTGCTTTTTCGCCGGGGGTTCGGCCTCGCTCGGCTTCGGGTCTCCTGCGTAGCAGCAGGGCACTTCAATTTCCCCCTCGAAGACATCTGCCACGGCGGCTGGAATGTACTCGTCGCTCATTTGGGTTCAATTCTCGTAAATAAACGAGCAATGCGATATAATCCGTAAAGATTGGGTTAATTTATCAAAAATTCTTACTTTGTGGATCAGACAAGCATTCTGCAGTGGCAAACCAGCTCTAATGAGCCGCAGGGGCATCTGAACGCAGTTTTCTACTTGTTTCGCTCAGTCCAACTGAAACTCACCAGCATCCGCCGCCTTGCCCTTTTTCCTGCCAGGGTTTCGAGGTGCGCGCTTCGCAAAATGCGCACTAATAGGCCCCAGCACAGCCTTCGCCTTCCCCAGCGCCTGCCCCCTGTACGCGGCGAAATCGTCTGTCAAAAATAGGAGCCGAAAGAGCATGAAGCTCGCCCCAGCTGTCGGGCCGACGCTCATCAGTCGCTGGACGCACAGTATCGGCGCTCGGAGCATGAGCATCAGCAGGAAACCCACGAAGAACCCAACGGAGAAGCCCTGGATGTGATGCAGGAGGTACTGCTGCAGGGATGCGTACCCGAGTGCCGCCAGAATGAAATTGAGGCTGATCTTGGGAAATTGAGTCATCTGACTGGCTGAAAGGGCAATTGAATGAAAAATTATTTTAGAAAAAAGGCGAATTTACAAAAAAAGAGGCACATCACGCTGTTCTTTAGCGAAACACCCATTTTAGCCACTGTCAGTGCCAGCTGCCCATTCCCATTCATCACATGTCTCTCCTAGATCAAAAGCCACGATCGAGACTGTCACTCGCCTTGTGGACGACCTGGCGCATGTACTGATAGAAAAAGTCGACGTACAGCGCGGTCTGCACGGAGCCAGCGACCCAGCTCACGACGGAGACGTACCCCTGGGCGAAGTAGCGGTAGATCCAGTTGAGCACGTAGAACACGCGGTACGCACCGAGGGCGAAGATGTAGTGGGACGTCAGCGCCTCGTAGCGCTCCGTGTTCTCGAGCAGGAAGATCTGCGGGAGGATCGCGACGGCCTCGAGGTACTCGCTAAAAGTCCACAGAATCTCCTGCCACTCGTTGCGGACGTGGCGGTGGAACATGAGCGCGAGCACGAAGCTTCCGCCAATGAGGTACCGGATGCCAAAGGTGTCGCTGGCGCGGTCGTAGGTCTCCGTCCAGGGGAAGCGGAAGCGCATGAGAAAGCAGATGTGGTACGACGTCGCGAGGTAGATGACCTTCATGATGCTGTTGTAGTAGCTCACGAAGCTCGTGAAGAGGTCCGTGTAGCGCGTGGTGAACACGAGGGCGTACAGAAACTGCGTCTTGAGCGAGATGCCGGCAGCGGTGCGGAAGCGGATCATCTTCGTGAGGAGAAGCAGGATCGCCAGGAGGTGAAGCATGTCACCGACGAGGCGGAAGGGGTTCATTTTGTAGTAGAGGAATGAAGAAGTAGCACTACTCAGTAAATCCGCTAAAGGATAGGTGTGTTTGAGCTTAACAGTTCTAATTCAATTCATTTACTTATTAAGCTTACGCAATTTTCCCTTGAAACTAGATGATTTTCTTAGTCGGTGATGATCTATGCGTAACCTGTGAAATTCTAGCTTGATGACAGATTATGGGCGGAGGGTATAAAAGTAATTACTAAAATTACTTTACTTAACAGGTGCATCTGCTGCATCAAAAATTGACAAATGCCATCCTCACTAAAAATCTCGCCTATCTTCGACTAACTTTCTTACTCAAAATTTTAGATTACGATGCACCCTACCAAGAAAAAAACTAGAAAATTCCACTCAGCCGCCTCTTACTCTAGATTTCCATTTTCGATTTATAAAAACGCCAAGAAAGTACAAGTATAACATAATTTACTCATAAAACTCCGAATTCCTACTTGATTGCTCGCAAGCTGTGCATAATTCATGGTCGGGTGCTGCGCGTCACAGTCAATGTTCGCTCACGCTGCTATGTATGTGCTATTGTATAGTATGGCGCTTCGATTCCGCGCGCTGCTACGCGGGAAGCTTGCCCTTGCCCCGGAACTTGCCCTCCCCGCTCTTCGGCGCGTCCTGCGCGGCGTCGTCGTCCTTGGCGGGGCCGCGCGGGCCCTTCGGGCGCCGCTTGCCTTCGACAAACTCTCCCCTGCCATTTCCTTTGAGGCCCTCGCCGTCGTCAAACTTGGAAGGGTACCGTCCGAAGCGGCCAGGCTTGCCCACGTCGGCGCGGGGCACCGTCGGTGAGCCGTTCGGCCCTTTCTTATCGAATGGTTTGCGGGGCTTGCCCGGCTTTGGGCCGCGTGGCACGTTGGGCCGTGAAAAGTCTTTGAGATCTTCCTTCACATTTTCCTTGCCGAGCGATCTCTCGTCTTTCGGGGTACTAATTGGCGCTGTCTCGCCTTGCATCGCAATATTCTCTGTGACGATATAATTTTCTTCATACGCAATATTTTCTGGCATTGGTGGTATGTAGGTCTGCGGTGCGATTTCGCCAGTCAACCAGCTCATGCTGACCTCCACCTCGACGTTCGACTCCGACGGCGCGCTCGACACAACCATGCTGTTCGTCTCCGGGTCAAACACGATTTTGGGCTTCTCCGGCTTGATGGGCGCTGTTGGCGTTCGCTGTGGGCCCGTGTAGCCCACTGACGCGGCCCCTGCGCGCATCAGGTGCGGTAGCGGCACGCCCTGGGGGGCGAAGCCCAAAGTGTGCACGGGGTGCTCAGTGCGCTGGTAGGCGTGGCCGCGGAGCTCCGGGTGGCGCTGCTCGAGCCGAATCGGCGAGTCGCCCTCGAGCGGAGCGTCCGGCACGTACTGCATCGTCGGGCGGGGCTCAGGCGAGTACGGCGACTGCGCGAGCGCTTGTTGTGGTACTGGGCGGGCATTGGTCGTCACATGATCATCTTCTGGGACCTCTCGCTGGTAGTTCGGACTTGCGTCAGCGTATACTGGCGGGGTGCGACTGCCACGGGCTGGCACAGCGACGTCAGCGGCGCGTACGACGATCGGCTGCGGTGCCATCGACTGGAAGGGCGGGATGTGCACCGCCGCGGCTGGGACGCTCATGGGCTGCGCTGCCTCCTCGCCGCTGGACAGGCGCATGTGCACGGGCTTCTCGAGGCTCGGGCGCGCCCGCGGGGATATCGAGACCATCTGGACGCTACCGCGCGGCGAATAGCCCGGCAGGCCCATCGAGGGCCGCCGGTCCTGGACGTGGAGCTCCTCGGGCGTCTTGCGCCCGTTGAGGGGCGCACTGTGGGGCGACTTCGGGTTCGCGGCGACCTTCGGGCGCAGGCGCATGGGGTGGGCCAGGTCAGGCTGCGGCGCCTCGAGCGGCCGCTCGACGGGCGTCGGCTTGTTGAGTTTTTCGCTGTGGAGCTCGGCGCTCTTGGACTGCCTGGCGCGCTGGTAGAGGTTGACGGTTATGGCGCTGACGAGCGCTTCGCTCCGGCGCACGCCCTCGAGCGGTGGGGTCGGTGTTTCAGTGGTAGCGCTGCCACCAGACAGGCGCATCGCACCCACAGACTTAGTCACTGCCTCAACTTTCTCTGGCTCGTCTGAAGCGGCCGGCGGCGCGCCGGCGGGGCAGAATGCGACTGCGTTGGGGTTGAGCTTTGTGAGCTTTTCAGTCTTGTCGTCAGCGAGCATCTCCTTCGAAACCTCCTTGGCCTTGGAGATGTCCAGGCTCGGGACTTTGACATTTTCCCGCGGCTTCTGGTTACTCGCAGTCTTGAGATTTGCATCGCTGGCCGGCGGCTGGCGCACTGGCTTGGCCGGCGGAAAGTCCGGCTTGGCGTCCGGCGCGCGTTTGCTCGGTGGGACGTAGACGTTGGGGCGCGTGGGATTACTAGTACTTTGACTTTTGACAGAAGTGACGCTCGAATACAAAACTTCCTCGTCCTCGCCGCCGCCGGGCGTAAAGTCGACGCGCTCGGCGCGGTGGTGCACGCTGATCGTCTCAGACATGTTGATTTCCTGCTCCTTGCGGCGGGCCCAGTCGCGCTGCTCTTTGGTCAGTCCCGTGGGGATCGGCGTCGTGTACAGGTCCTCGCTGAACTCGCACATGCGCTCCGGGTCCCAGACGCCGAGGCGCTTGTTCTCCTTGAACTGGTCGAACTTTTGCGGCTTGCCCTGCGACTCGAGCTCGTAGTAGCTGCTGGTTCCCGAGAAACTCATCTTCTGGAGCGTTTTGGGCTGCGGCGCGGGGGGCGGCCGCTCGGGCTGCTTCGTGGCGAAGGACGAGTCGTCGTCAAAGTCCTCGTCGTCGGCCCAGTTCTCGACTGCGAGTTTGGACTTGATGGCCTCGATGTTGGAGTCGTTCTGCTTCTGGTAGGTCGCGTACGACTCGCTCACGGTGGGGGACCCGCGGAGGACCTTGGCGGCGTAGTTGTTCGCCGATGGCGGCACGCACCATTTGGGTTTTTGTGTGGTATCCATTGAATTCAGCGTGTTTGGTGCATTGTCAATGTTACTATCCATATTCAAAGCGGGGGAAAGTTGTAGAAATGAATTTTTGTAGTAAATGAGACAGTGTTGATGGGGTCAGATTCACTTCGATTACTTTCAGTCTTCTACTCTTAAATGGAACGCAAGCGAATTCTTCTGGGGATAACTGGCAGCGTGGCTGTCGTCAAGCTCCTCGACGTACTGATCGCTCTTGAGCACAAGGCCAAGGACTCTGGGTTTCTACTCGAAGTCAAAATTGTAGCGACAACGAATGCGCTGACGTTCATCACAAATGACGTCAAAGAGGCCCTTCGGGAGCGATTTGTCAGGTCTATGCAGAATACTTATAAATCCGATTTGACTGCAGATGAATCGTCCATGGCAACGTTTTTCGGTGAGCACATCAGAGACATCTCGCGCGAAGGATCAGATACACCACCGACACCCCACATCTTACTCACAGGATTTTATACAGACCCTGACGAGTTCGCTCTGTGGAAGAACGAAGGAAAAGTGCTGCACATCATGCTCAAGAGCTGGGCGGATGTGTTCCTCATCGCCCCGCTCGACGCGAACTCCCTCGCCAAGATCGCCAACGGCCTCGCGGATAATCTTCTGAGCTGCGTCGCACGCGCGTGGCCGGTCAACCGCAAGATCCTCATCATCGCCCCTGCCATGAACACCGACATGTGGGAGCACCCACTCACGGCGAAGCACATAGATGTCGTGTACGATACGCTGAAAGCGTTCCTGATTGATCCGATTCGTAAAGTCTTGGTCTGCGGTGATGAGGGTATCGGCGCGATGGCCCATCCAGACGTTATCGCCAATGATACGATAGACATAATTAGGGACTCTAAATGGTTCTAGCGTACGTCGCTTGGTCGTCACTTTGAATAAATGGCTTCATTTTTTTAAATTTGTTCCTTTTTAACGCAGATTTGATGTACGAACCCAAAAAATGTTATTGACTGATGGAAGAATCCTCAACTGCAGTATCTCTCACCAATCAAAACTGACTACTAGTTAACGTTCCACTCTCCTTCACATTTGAAATTCTCTAAAAATTCTCCCAAGACTTATAGTACTATCACTACTACCTTCCCCATCACCCGCCTTAGAAGCCCATGGTGTCACTAGCGATGCATACAGTCAAGATTAAAGCCCAAGTTGAACAATCAGTTTAGTTTATTTCGCGTTTATGCCGTTCCGGAGCGGTGCGAGTCGAATGGACCCCGTCCAGTTAAAGCCGTTTCCCTCCGCGTCGAGGGCCTCCTGGATGCGGTTGCCCTGGAGGTCGATAGTGCAAGATTCGATGGCCGTGCGGGCGATGCGCACGGTCTGCTGGCGCAGGTTGTTGTTCTCGAGCGCGAGCGAGCGCAGACGCTCGGGCAGCTGCGCCAGGTCGATGGTCCCCTCAAAGTAGTTGTCGTGCAGCCACAGCGCGATCATCGTCGCCGGCAGGCTCGTCAGGTCAAGCGTCCCCGTAAACTGGTTCTCCCCGACGTTGAGGACGCCCATGCCGCTCGGCAGCGCCGCGAGGTTGAGCGGGCCGCTGAGCTCGTTCTTCAGAATGTAAACCTCCTTGATGTCCGCCGGGAGGCGCGCAACCTCGAAAACCCCGTGAAAGCGGTTGTGGCTGAGGTTGAGCGAGACGAGCTTGCGCGGTAGCGCGGCAGTGTCGATGGTGCCGCGCAGGTCGTTGCCCTTCACGACGAAGGTGATGACGGTCGCCGGCATCCACCCGAGGTCCATCGAGCCGCCCGGGCCGAAGAAGGGCACCTCGATGAGCGACCAGCAGATGCGGTCGACGTCCTTCTTGGAGTTTATGCGCACGCCGTGCCACTCGGCGATGTCGAGGTAGTTCCCGCTGCTGTCCTTGAACTTGGCCGTGCCCGTGCAGTGCGCCACGAGGAGCTCGAGGAGGGCCTGGTCGTTCATCATCGTGTGCTCGATCCGACCAAAGTTCTCGGGGCCAGGGTCCGCGGCGAGGGCACAGAGGAACGCAGGGGTCATGCCAAGGGGTACAACAAAAAAACAGAAAAAATAGTCGAATGAGCGCACATCTCGAAAAATTATTTGAAATTGCGCAAGAACGGGGCCTGGGGCGAATCATCGTACAGCAGTATACAGGGCACGGCAGTGGGAAGTCGTACTATAGCAGTCATAAAGGGCAGAGAATCTCATCGCAGACAGTCAAACGCCGCGTTTTGAATTTCGGCACGCGCTGCGTATCGCTCCTGCTCGTCTGCCGAGAGCGCGTGCCACTGCGACGCGATCGTGCGAAAAATGACAGATTTCGCCTGTGCCGTGTCATCTGCGCGCAGCGCCTCGTACCGCTCGCGTGTAAACAGAAGGTACCCAGTCGTGCGAAGTGCCGGCGGCTGCTTTCGCGATGGGCGCACCGCGCCGCTCTTGATGTCCGCTGCGCGATCGGCGCTCATTGCGCGGGCCATCGCCTCGAACGGGGCCCTGTCCGCGGCGTCGAGGGACTTCCACGCGCGGGCGATCGCGGCGAGCGCCTCGCGGGGCTTCGGGTACGCCCGCACCGCGGCGGGCCACTTGTCGCGCGTGAAGGCGTGGAACGCGGTGTAGCTCGCGCGGACGACGGTTCGTGGCCGATGCAGACACCTTAGGGACGGGAGGAGCATGGTTGAGTCATGGTTTTAGTACTTCGTGCGTATTATGGTGGGAAGCGCTGGGCTGGGCATCTACAAGAGCGTAGGAACTACAGGTAATGGAAAAAGTATAGCGATACTAGTAGACATGAAAATCGACAATGATTGGTGCTGTTTTTTCGAGGAACAGGGACATGAACTTTCGTTCTCCGTACTGCGTCATCGATAGAGATAGACGCCATTCATAAAATGAAGCTACGACATTTTAATTGTGAGGTCATCTCCTTTGATTTACTCTTCGAGCTCCATGTTATGTGGATTATCCTCCGCAAACGCGCTTTCATCCAACCCAACAACACTGATGAGCAGACCATCGTCTTCCCATAGTGCCTCGAACGACAGGAAGTTCGCAGTGCAGAAATCATGATTCGGCGAATCATCCCCTTGTGAGGCTGAATCCTCAGACACTGATGCCTCGCTTAAAGGCGAATCTTTCGCAGTCAAAGGCACTTCCTCAGCCACATCTTCTGGCACTTCATCAATATCCAAGTGTAATTTCCTGTAGAGATCATCTGCCAGCATACTGATGTAGTCGTCCAGGGGCGCATGTGCCCGAAAGAGTGGCTTGCAGTGATTCTCCGCTGCCTCAAGCACCCGCTGGCTCTGGCTTGGGCATGCGATGGGTGACTGTGGCGTCGGAGAATGTGGGCTGTACATTGCGCTGTGTATATCGTACAAGCCAAAGTCCAGGGGGTGTATCGGCTCGTTCGCGCTTGTATCTGCTCTGCGAGTGACGCTGAGATCCATAGCGAGGTCAAACTGGGGCTCTCCTGGGTCGAATTCCCTCCACAGTACTTTCTCCGCGGGCACCTGTGGGGATAGCTGGATATCAAAGGCAGCGATGTCAATATCCTCCCACATAAACTCGCAAAAGCGCTTGTACTCTTCTGACTGCTTCTCTTTGAGCTTCAGGCCCTTCCCAGTTTCTCTCGATGCCGACACATTTGTGCTATTTGTCACACCTTCGGGTGTCCGCAGTGAGACAATGCCGACTGTCGCATTAAGCCGCTGAAATACTTTGGCCACAGTCACAATATACACAGCCATCGACGTCTCCGCGGCGCACTGCGATAGCCCAACCTCGTCCAGGTCACCATCACCATAGGTGAGCCTCGGCTGGCTACCGTCAGCGTCTTTGGACTCCTGCGAGGTCCCGCCGCTCAAGCGTATCGGGTCTGCGGCTGTGCCCGCGCCCTGGCGCAGTGCTTTGGGCACCGGGCAGACCTCAGTGATAAACGCAATGTTCGCACGGTCGAACGGAAAGGTAAGCTCGAGGGAAAGGAATGTGAGCGGGGCGACGCGAATGCGGAGCCGCTGCAGCACAGCTGAATGAGAATGTTTTTCATGAAAGTCGAGCGTGCGCTGGCAGCACGCCTTGTGCCTTCTGCGCACTGGCCCTTCGGTTTCTGGCAGGGGTACACGCTCAACAGTTGCCTCGTCTATCTCGTCGTCTATCTTGATTTCAGACCCATGCAGAAAATACGCAGCGATCGAGCGCTGGATATGGTCACCGACGTGTGGTATTGTGCATCGGTGTGCTTTTTTCTGTAGAGAATCACCAGCGCATTCCATTTGACCCATGCTGTTCACTTTGCCCCCGAGATCAGATTCCACATCTTGCCAACTGTCCTCGTCATAGTCTTGTGGGGTCCCAAGGAACACCTCAGCATCTTCTTCGATGTCAGACTGCGGTGTGCTTTCTAAATTTCGCATCGGCGTGGGACACCGCCGCCTGCAGCACGCGCTCAGCTCAACCTCAGAAAATTTCTCTGCAGGATAGCACCGAAACGCATACAGTGCCTCGTGCACAAAGGCTTCGAGGAATGCAGCGAGGCACAGGCAGCTTTCGCCATTCTCGGGTTCTCCCATAACTTATCAATTTTAGACACTTTTGCACATGAAAGCCTCAAGCTGGACTAGAGTGGCCCTGTACATTGAAATTTTTACTAACAAATATGTAAACCCTCATACAATGAATCTCATCCTTCATGAAATCACTCCCCACTCTTACACATTCGCAATATTGTGTATGTCCCAAAGCCAGCCTCCCCTCATCTCAATATATCTCTCTCTCTTTCCGACTAAAGCTCGTTGACGCTCTGCAGGATAAAGTCCCACACCTCTGGGGCGTTCACGACGATATCGACGTGGTTGATTCCGCCGAGCTGAACGGTCCGACGGATCGGGCGCCTTGGGTCGTGCGGGCGCGGCCTGTGCGCGCTCACAAGCGCCTCGTAGAGGTCGACGGGCTCGTCGCCGGCCATGTCCACGTCGATGTCGGCGTCCGTGCCCCACGAGCGTGGGAGCCCGAGGGAGTCGAGCCGAACGGTGCCGTCCCCCTCCTCGTCCACTTCCATCTCCGGCGTGAAGATGTCTTCAGTGTCCAGCGTCTTGAAAATAAGCTTTTTGGTCGTCGGTATGCCCGTGCTGTAGATGCAATCGATGTCGACGCCGGCCGGTGGCTGCCGGAAGTTGTCAAAGAGCGGCCGCAGTCGCTCGAGGTGCGCCGCGTAGATGTTCGGGATGTTGGGGTGCATCCGCAGCAGGTGCGCGAGCTCGTCGGCGTTGAACGTCGCGCCCTTCTGCGGCGCTTTTTCTGTGGTTTCCTTCGCGTGCTGCTGCTCCGCGTTCGACGTGTTCGCAATAAAGACGTCGCGAATGGCGCCGATGGCCGTCTCATACCACGCGGGCGTCTCGCTCTGCTCGTGGAGCGCGGCGTGGACGTCGGCGTTGATCTCGACGAGCGTCTCGGGTTTCTCAGTGGTTATTTCACCCTTCGCTGGGGTCGTCGGGAAGACCATGTAGATGCCCGGCCACGACGACAGCAGGCTCTGCGTGCTCCACGTCGGAATCAGGTAGCTCTCGGTCTCGCCGAGGAGCGAGGCCTGCAGGGCCTTGATCGCGCCGGCGAACGGGGCCGCGATCGTAATGACCTTCTTGACGTACTTCTCGCGCCACTCAGCGCTCACGTAGGTATTGAGGAAGGCGAGGGTCAGCGGCCCGCCAAGGCTGTGCGAGACCATCGCCACGCGTTCGTTCCCATTGCTCGCATAAAGCTTCTCGACGTGGGCCTTAACTTTCTCGAAGAACCCGCCGTACTTGCCGTCCGCCGAGCCCGCGTTGGGGTACATGGCGTGGTAGAGCTCGTAGCCGCCGAGGCGGAAGTCGAACGGGCACACGTCGATGTTCTCGCGCAGGACGTACTGCGGGCATTTTTCGAAAGTGTCCGGGGAGCGCACCGGGCCGCTCTCGCCAGCCTCGAGCTCGCTCTCAAACATCTGCTGGACGGGGACGACAGTCCTCGTGAGGTGACCGAGAAGGTTCTGGAAGTAGCTCGTCGTCTGGCACGTCCACGCGTTGCTGCTGTCGAGGCAGCTTGTGGCGTCGATGCCGTCGCCGAGGGGCCGCACCTGGATACCAGGGGGAAACTTGGATTTGAGCAAGCTGTGCGAGAAGTCTGGGTGCGCGCCGTGGTTCGTGCACGCGCAGTCAGACTCCTCGACGCCCATCGAGGCGATGTTTTCACTTTTCAGCGTCTCAGTGCTCATACTCGGCGCAAAGAGGTCACGTACTGAGGCAAAGATACTCGAAAAAGCATGTTTGACGGACTCAAAAAAGCGCCGCTTGTGCAGAACATCCTTGGTGCGAGCCGCTGTGCTCGGGGCGTGCCACGAGGGCTCGTCCACGATCGAAAGCTTGAGCACTTCGTTCCAGCAGCGGAAGCCGAGGAAGGAGGCGACGGACACCCAGCTGCGCGCCCACTCGTTCTCGCTGCCGCTCGAGGTGTAGCACTCGGCCGGGAGGCTCGTGGCGTTCATGCGGCGCTCCTCGAGGGCCGAGCCGAGGAGGCCGGGAATAAAGAGAATGGGGGTGAGGCGCTCCTTCGCGCAGAGCTTGGCGCTCAGGGCGGGCCCGAAGGTGGCCTGCTCTGGTTCGAAGAGGCGCGCCGTGTGGTTGCCGATCGTTTCGCTGATGAACGAAGAAACGCCGGAGAAGTCCCCGAAAAAGTCCTTGAGGTCGGCGTACTTTTCCTTCGCGCTGTTCACAAAAGAATTCTTGCTTGGGTCGATCTCGCCACGGAGGCCCTTGTGCACAGTGTCGCGGATAGACACAGGGAGATACTCCAGAAATTGCGGGTTGCGCTTGAGCATGTCGACCATCTTTGCGTGGAAGTTGGGCATGGCAAAGTTGAAAAAGTCACTCGAGCCGAGCATGCTGGAGGGCTGCTCGCCCGCGCCCGCCGCGCGCTCGCGGAGGCGCTTGCGGTGCGGGCATGTGCATCCCTCGCAAGTGCAGTGGTGGCATGACTTGCCTGAGCACTTTTTGCTACCCTCTTTAGTATTTGTTTGGCAGCTGTGGCCATCACTGGCTGCTTTGGGCTTTTCGGCATTCTTCGAATTGCAGGATGCGCAGCTGCCGTCGACTAAGACCTCATCACAAGTATTGCAAAGCGCTGGTTCTGACGCTTTGGCCTTTGTGTCACACGATTGACAGGTCCCGTTGACAAGTTTTTCGTCGCAGACATTGCAGTTCGTTGCTGGTGTCTCCTTGGCTTTTTTGGCACAGCTCTTGCAGTTTCCATCGACAAGCTTTTCATCACAGACATTGCAGTTCGTTGCCGGCGTCTGCTTCGTTTTCGTGGCGCAGCTCTTGCAGTTTCCATCGACAAGCTTTTCATCACAGACATTGCAGTTTGTTGCTGGTGTCTTCTTGGCTTTTTTGGCACAGCTCTTGCAGTTTCCATCAACGAGTTTTTCTTCGCAGACATTGCAGTTTGTTGCCGGTGCGTTCTCTTTCGTCGTAATGGCTGGTCCCGGGGTGCTGTCCCCGATGGACACACCTGAAGAGTCCTCGGAAACCCCGAGGACGGCCATGCACACGCACAAAACTGCACAGCGCAGATTCAGCATTGTATGACACGGTACAACTCAACTTATTGAATACAATACTATAACTGCAATGACTTTATTGATCTACTTGGAAATACAACACAAGTACCTGAAAACCTCACTCCGGCTTCCGCTTGCGCCAGATGCCGCCCTGCGGCCGCCGGAACCCTTTTTTCGCCTGCGCCTCATCGGCGCCGCTCTGCCGCTTGTGCTGCTCGTACTCCGCGAGCGACATGCCGGCCGCGCGGGCCGCGCTCGTGGCCTCAAGGAGCTGCTGGTGCCGCCCGTGCTGTTTCATCGTCATGCGGCCTTTGTTCTGTGAATAGAGCGTCGCGTTGGCCTGCGCGGCCTCCTGCATGCGAATGTCCTTCCAGAGCTCGAACGCGCGCTCGGTGTCCGCCGTGCTGTCCTTGCCGTAGAGCTGGCGGTTGAGGCGCATGTCCTCGCGGTGCGCGCGCATCTCGTCCATGAGCTTCTGCCTGTTCAAATAGTTCTGCGTGCGCCGCACCTCCTTGTCGGCGATCTCTTTCTCGAGCCGGTTGATGCGCCGAATGACGTGCTTCTTCATCGTGTAGCCCTTCTCACCATCGGGGGCGAAGTTACTCGTGTCGATGCGCGCCGCGAGCACGACCTTGCTGGCGACTGCCTTCACGACCTTGTGCACAGTGTAGGCGTCGAGCCCAAGTTTATTCTTTGAATAGCGGACAAGGTCGCAGTTCCCGACGTAGCCCACGGGCATGCCCGCGAAGTCCTCGAGCGAGTGCCGCGCGTCTTGGTAGGGCACGCCGAGCAGCATGACGTCCTCGCGCGTCATCGTCGTGAGGCGCTCGACGCGGCCGTTCACTATCCCAAAGAGCTGCGCGGCGATGCCGGAGCCCACGACTTGGCACATATTCGGCAGGAAGAGGTGGATGCGCTGCATAAGGTGGTCAAGGAAGATCTGCTTGATCTCTTCGAGGAGCTTCATCTCTGCGGCCGCTGACACGAGAAAGTCGTTCGTGTCGGCGAGCGCCTCGGCCGAGCGGCCGTCGAGGCCCTTGGTGACGGAGGCGAGGGCGACGACGACCGCGACCTGCTGCGATGGGAGCATCTCGCTGAGACGCGTCAGGACTGCAGCGTGGGCGTCAAAGTCGGCGTCTGTCGCCGGATCACTGAGAAAGTGCGTGCTGCAGATGCCCGCCGCGGCGACGTAGTCGCCTTTGTCGAGCACAACGTCGGCGAGCTCGGGGAAGAGGGCGCCGTACACCTGGAGGACAATGCCAAAAATGCGGTCGCGCTCTTTTTCGATGTAAATGGCGAGGCGGGCAGAGTTCAGGAGGAGGCCGTGCTCGGGGCTGTCCTTGATGATGGGGTGCACTTCTGTGATGGACATGCCCTGAATCTCGTTGAGGTGGGTGACGATGTCCGGGTCGGCGCTCACAGAGGAGACCTCGGCGATGGAGGGTGGCGGGTGCAGCACCGTGTAGCCCTCAGGGAGGAGGTCGTTGACAATCTGTATGGGGTCAATGGTTTCGGAATCGAGTGCCATGTCATCGAGCCCCTCTGTTGGTGCGCTCGTGCTGGTATGCATCGGTGATTCTCTCGCTTGGCCGTCTGTCGTAGGCACTTCGGCCTGGGCTGCGGGCTGCAGCTGGGGGAAGACTTCCTCGTTGTCGCTCGAGAAGGAGTCTGAGTCGTCGAAGTACGAGTCGTCGGACGAGTAGCCCGCTTTCTTTGGATCTTGGTCTTCAATCATTTCATTCAGATTCAGAATACGGTACAAAATATGAGTAGTAATAGAAGAAGGGGTAGGAATAAAGTTTCCACGCCTAGCTAAATAATAGATTATAAAGAAGCTGTGATGCTGAAGCTGAAAATCGCCTGCCCCACGCCACTTATTTCAAAAAAATCAGATTGAATGATTGGTTTCATGCTGACTCAAGGTATATTAATGTTGCATTGGTTTCATTCATCATCAAGGATTTAGTTGAATTTGAGCACGAAATTGTTGTATGATGAAGCTACTTCAGCAGTCACTAGATGGCTAGTCTTCGTCGTAATAATGCGTATTATTTGTAGTGCACTGCCAATAAGCACACCAAAATTGTGCTTTGTACCTTCTGACACGCGAAGAACGGACACATTACGAGTTTGGATTGTTCTTTCCGATGACTCTATCCAAAATGAATGAACCGTCTCACAATTTTATATTATCTTCAACTGAACACACAGCCACCCACACTCTGCCCATTTCCATGCCCACTCATGGTAAAGTACAATCAATCCAAAGACGAATAGTTTTACTACCTACCATCAATTTCACTAGCTCCAACTTACTAGCGCGAATTGATTCATTCATAAAAAACATTCCATTCGTATTCTATGGGCCTACGCCCCTGTTCCGCTCGCATGGTCGCCGAAGAAGTCGTCGCTGACCGCTGCCGCGGCCTCGTGGATCTCCACGGGGACGCGCATGCTCGCCGCGTCGTTGTCGAACACGGAGATGTCAAAGTCGTACTTGTTGCCCTGGTCCCGCTGCGTGTTGTCAAAGTAGTCGACGGGGTGCACGTCAGTTGTCCCGCCGGCGGTGTACACCGACCGGCCCGCCGTGTTATACGCGTAGCTGCTCTGCGCTGCAGCCACGAGCGGGTCGACGGCGTTCATGTAGTGCGTGTAGTGGCGGGGCGCCGTGGCCCCCGTGCGGTCGACGTACGTCTCGTCGAGCACGGACTTGGCGTGATAAATGTCCTGGACGCCGTGGGCCTTGATGGCGTCCTCCTGCGAAATCGCCCGCTGTATGAGCGTCTCATCCAAATTTAAATCAAAGAGCTTACCAGTGCCCCCAATAATATTCTGGCCGAGCATGACGTTCGCGCTGACGCCGCGCATCGCCTCCTTCTCGCCGTACGCGGCGCCCTCCATCAGGACCTCGAGCTGCTGCTCGTACGTCGCGCGCATGAGCGGCCCGTTCGCGTCCGCGTTGTTGCCGAGGCCGTGCCGCGTCAGCGGCGTGAGGTTCCCGCGGTTCGTCATGATCTCCGACAAAATCGAAAAGTGGCGGTAGCTCACGTCGATGCCGTACTTTTCGTAGACCAGGCGCATCTCACGTATGAGCACATTTCGCGCGGCCTCAATCCCTAAAACTTCGAGCACCTCCATCACATTGTTTGTAATTGTCCGCGTGCAGTCGACGAAGGGCAGCCCAAGCACGCTCTGCAGGTTTGTGCCCTCGGTCTCAATAAAATACTCGCTGCGCTCCTGCGCGTCTGCGTCGGGGTCTTCGACCAAAAAGTACTTTTTGGTCTCCTGCGTGATAAACGACTTGGTGATGTCTGGCACACCTGTCAAAATAACGCTCTCGAGGAGCAGGGGGTACTGCGTGCGGTAGAGGCGCGCGGTGTCCTGGATGTCAAAGTCGATGCCGCTCTCGGCGGCCTCTCGGGCCGCCTTGTGGAGGTCGCTCTCGTCGGCGAGCCGCAGGCGCAGGACGCACTCGTCCGCGTTCATCTCGCTCGCCTCGTACCACCAGCGCGGCTCGCGCGCGGTAATCTTCGCGCCGATGGTGTCGGGGTCGATGTTCATGAAGAAGAGCGCTTTTTTGTCAAAGACGAGGCGGATGATGTAGCGCGACGCGTTCTCGCGGATGATGCGCATCTCGAGCTGCTTCTCGGGTGGATGGTAGTCGAGGTCCCACATGTTCGACACGAACTCGCGGTCCGCCTCGATCAACGTCTCCGCGGGGTCCGGGTCGTAGTGGATCTCGACGCTCTGCACGACGTCGGCGACCGTCTTGAATTCGATTCTATTCAACGCATCGTGTGCAGTCGCTCGGCTCTCTGAGAATTCTGGCGAGAGGTAGATGACCATGTTGCTCATCGTCGGGTTCGGCGTGGCGTTGATGAGCTCGCGGAGCCGCGGCACGCCGAGCGTGACGTTCTTGCTCGCGACACCGGCAAAGTGAAAGGTGTTCAGCGTCATCTGCGTCGCGGGCTCACCGCAGCTCTGCGCCGCGATGGCGCCGACCATCTCGCCTGGGTGGATGAGCGCGCGCTGGAAGCGGTGCGTGACCTCCGCGAGCAGCCAGTCGAGCGCCTGGCGCGTCAGCCGCAGCGTCCGGATGACCCGGCGCGAGTGCAGGAGGCCGCGCACTGCAGCGTTGAACACCAGGAGGCTCGTGCGGATGCGGTCGTCGGCGAATGCGTTGGACTTGTTGCGCTCACGCGTCAGGAGGAACGACTGGCACGTCGCGAGCATCGCGTTCGTCGACTCAATGACGTAGAGGGGGTGCAGGTCGCTCGTCGACCACCGGGTGCCAATCCCGAAACGCTCCTGCGCGAGCTGGACCAACCTGTTAAAATTGACGCCTAATGTAAAAGTCTCCTGGACAGCGCCGCGGAAGCAGCGCCGGAGGTGGGCTCGCGCATCGCGTAGCGCGCGGTACTCGCCGACGAGGGCAGCGACCTGGCCGGGGTCTTCCTGGAAGGATTGTATAACCTGCGGCTGGAGGTACGACTGGCCAAAGTGGGGGAGCACGGCGCTGGCAGTGACATTCGCAAAGTCGTAGGCGTCGATCTCGTAGCGGTACTCGGCGTCGAAGGCCTCGTTGCGCCAGTTGACGAAGGGCAGGGGCTGCTTGAGCTCGACCTTGGTGCCGTCGAGGCCGTCCTCGCCGTAGACGAACTGGACGACCTGCTTGCCCGCGTTGCGCACAGTCCCGTCGTACGCGACGTGGAGGTCCTCGCAGATCTTCATGATGCGGCGCTGGATGTACCCCGTGTCCGCGGTCTTACAGGCAGTGTCAATGAGACCCTCGCGGCCCGCCATCGAGTGGAAGAAGAACTCCGGCGGGGTCAGGCCCTTCAAATAATTGTTCCGGATGTACCCCTTGCTCTCCGCGCCGTAGTCGTCGCGCACGAAGCACGGCAGCGTGCGCCGGCGGAAGCCGAACTGGATGCGCTTGCCCTCGCAGTTCTGCTGGCCGACGATCCCGCCGATCTGCGAGATGTTCATGTCGTTCCCCTTCGCGCCCGCCTTGATCATGCACTTGAAGCCGTTGTCGTTCGCGTACCCCTCAATGATCTTGAGGCCAGCCTCGCTGCGGCACTGACTCAAGACCTTGTTGACCTCCTGCTCAAATTTCTCTTTGAGCGTGCGCCCACGCCTATCACTAAAGTGGTCCTCGACGGCGGCAAAGCAGAGCTGGCCGACCTCGCCGTCAGTCTTTGTGAGAATGCGCTCGACCTCGGCCTTGCTGTGCGCCTTGGGCACGGCGTCGCCAATACCGACGGAAAAGCCGTGGTGGATCAGGTAGTACGTCGTGAGCGACTGCACGCAGTTCATAAACGTCTGGCACGCGTCGCCGCCGTGCATGTTCGTTATTATGTGGATAAGCGAGTTCGGGACATTACCAACAATACTCTTGACGACAGCGCCGTGGACGAGCTGGCCTTTTCTTATAAGGACGCCGACGTCGCGGGGCGCCATGCGCGCGCCCTGTGCGGTGGCCGAGGGCCGGTCGCCCTCGTTCTCCTCGGCGGCGTCTTTATGGGACATCGACACAGGGAGCCCGTTGAGCGCCATCGAGAAGACCTGCTTGCCCGTCCAGAGGCGCACAGGCTTGAGGATCGCGGGGTTTTGGAGTAAGTCTGTCGTCGAGATGTGCGTCGCGTTGCCCTGGAGGCTCGCCATGCGGAAGACGTAGTCCTGCATCTCGCCCCAGTCAATGAACGTGTCGCGGCGCGTCAGCAGGTAAACGCCCGTGAGCGCGTCCTGGTTGATGCCCATGACGGGGTGGCCGCGGCCCGGATTAATAAAGTTCTTTTGAACCATCATGAACTCCATGAGCTCGGCCTTGGTGAGCATGCTCTGGGGAACGTGCAGATTCATCTCATCGCCGTCAAAGTCGGCGTTGTACGGCGTCGTCGTCGAGAGGTTCATGCGGAACGTATTGAAAGGCAAAATGC
This sequence comes from Perkinsela sp. pyNocScin1, assembly GCA_964019655.1. Taxonomy (NCBI): domain Eukaryota; phylum Euglenozoa; class Kinetoplastea; order Prokinetoplastida; family Perkinselidae; genus Perkinsela; species Perkinsela sp. pyNocScin1. Next base: position 1,020,041 of record CAXHTR010000008.1, read on the forward strand.
GCACGCGGTGCCCCATCATGGACATGCGGTGGAGCGTCGGCTGCCTATTGAAGAGAACGACATCGCCATTCAGGAGGTGGCGCTCGACGACGGCGCCCTGCACGAGGTGGATCTTGTCGCGCGTGCGCACGTCGCGGAGGCTGAGGCGGTCGCCGTTGGGCTGAATGACAAAATTCGCGCCCGGGTGCACGTCGGGGCCGCGCCGCACGAGGCCCGTGAGCTTGTCGTGGTTGAAGGGCGTGACGCGCTCGGGGAAGGTGAGGGTCATCGCGACGCTGCGCGGGATGCCGACCTGATCGACCTCCATGTGGGAGTCCCCCGTGATGACCGAGCGCGCGCAGAACTCGACGCGCTTGCCCATGAGGTGCTGCCGCACGCGCCCGAACTTGCCCTTGAGGCGTTCGCTAATGCTCTTCATCTGGCGCCCCTGGCGCGACGTCGCCTTCTTGCGGAAGAGCGTCGTCGTGTTGTTCACGATCGCGGCGATGTAGAGCTGAAGCTGCATGCGCGCCGCCGTGATCTCGTGCGTGAGCCCGCCCTGCTTCTTGCTCGCGAGGTCGCGATTATATTGAATAATCGACGCGTAGATGTGTGTGAGGTCGTCCTCGCTCGACGCGACGCCCCCAAATATTATGGAGGGCCGCACGTGCAGCGGGGGCACGGGCACAGACTGCAGAATGAAGTCGGTCGGGTGGTTCCCCAAAAATGCCTCGCGCGTGTCACGGTAGCGCTCCGCGGAGAACCCGAGGAACTCCCAGTGCGCGGGGTCCACTTTCTCGAAGAGGCGGAGCACGTCGGCGGCGACCCACTTGACGACCTCGGTGCCGCCCTTGCCCGTCACGCCGTCGTAGACAATGTCAAAGCCGAGCGTGTTGTCCGTGCGGCGCACCTTGGGCTGCTTGCGGCTGCAACCCGCCGACTCTGTCGCGACAGCTGCCTCGCCGGCCACGTCGACCTCGACAGCGCTCTCGGGGCCGCCCTCGCGGTGGTACCCGAAGCAGCGCGTGCGGCAGATCTTGGCCATCGTCTTGAGGCGGAAGCGCGGGTTCTTGACGCGCTCCGCCTGCGGGAAGAGCGGGTGCGAGCGGTCGATGAGCGAGCGCCCGCAGTTCTTGCAGATCGTGCGGAGGAGGAGCGTGATGACCTTGAAGTAGGCGAGGTTGAACATGGGCTCTGTGAGCTCGATGTGCCCGAAGTGGCCCGGGCAGCTCGGGTAGCGCTGCGTGCACGTCTCGCAGATGACGTGCGGCGAGAAGCTCCCGAGGCGGGGGTCGCTGAGCCCGTGCGGCATCGGCACGCCGGCCTTCATCTTGACGAGCTCGCAGATCCCGCGCTGCGAGGGGTCCTTGGACTGGATAACACTCATCGCCTGCACAGTCGTCTGGTCCATCGCGCAGAAGTCGATGCTCGTCACAACGCGCTGCTCGCAGTTGTGCATCGGGGTGATGTATCCGCTGACTGACATTCGTGGTGATTTGTCAAAGTTACTAGAAAAATAATTATTCGCTGATGTTTTCGATGAAAGAAGGATTTCAAAGTGATAGCTACAGTAAATTTCGGATACGCGGGATGCTAACGCGTGGCCAGCTTGTTGACGAGCGCGACGAGCTGGTCGACCTGGTCAACGATACCGCACATATTCGCTTCGGCCTCCTGCACAGCTCCGACGTGCTTCGCAAAAAGCTTGTCCATCTGCTCTTGCTGGAGCTCATACCGGAGGTGCAATTTCTGCAGTTTTTTCTCCATTGCGCGCATTTTTGTCTCCATGGAGTGCATTTTGTCCTCACGCGCTTTCTTTTCATCCTCGAGAGTTTTGACTTTTGCTGCCAGGGCGAGGTTCTCTTGTGGAGCCACTCGCGGTATCTCCTGCACAGCAGCGCGCTCGACGCGGGGTGCTTCTTGCACGGACTTTGCCAGCTCGGTGCTGATGAAGTGTGGGTTGCCGATGGCATGCTTCTCGCCCTTGCCAGTGGCGAACGGGTCAAAGTCAGGCGGCAGCGTAAAAGTGGTCTCGATGGGCTCGAGGTGACAGTTCAGGGTTGGGCTAGCCTGTCGCCAGGGCTCACTGCTGTCGGCGTGGTTCGGGCGAGGAGCCTCCGCCTTTTCTGTTGACTCAACTGTTTGTAGTTTGGGCTCCACCTTCTCCTCCACAGGTTTTTTCGACTGCTCCTGTGTCTTTGCGAGCGTGGCAGAGCTCGCGGGCTCGGCCTTGAGGCTAAAAGGATTCGGCTTCGCCTCCTGTGCCTGCAAGGCCTTTGTGAAAGGATTCTCTGGCGTCTGCGTCGATGTGCTCGAGCCAAGGCTGAACGGGTTTGCTTTGGGCTTTTCGCCCTGTTCTTCGATAAGCTTGGAAAAGGGATTAGCTTTCAGCTTCGCTTCTTCATCTTGGGCCAGCTTCGAGAAGGGATTCGGTTTCTCTGTCGGCTTCGCATCGTCCTTCTGGACGAGCTTCGTAAATGGATTTTCGGTGCTTGCGCCGAAGACTGGCTTTGCCTCTGTGGCCGCCGGAGTACTCGAGCTGAGTGGGGCTTGCACCGGCTTCGAAGCCTCGGGGTTGGGCGTGCTGCCTAAAGCTTGCACTGGCGCTTCAGTCTGGCCCCTCGTCAGAAGCCGGAACTCGCGCTTCGTTGCGCATGGCCAGCAGTCTGAGCGAACGCTTGTTTTGCCCTTCAAGTGGTCGCCGGACAGGTCTTTAACTTTGTTGCACTTCGCGCACCGCCACTCGAGTTGGCTTGGGTCTGCGGCTGTGATGGAGATGCTTGGCTTTGAAGCCACTGGGGCAACATCTGTCTTCTCAGCAGGCTTTGTGTCACTGCTATCTGCTTTCCCGAGGAGTTTCTGGAACTGATTCGGGTCATTGTCGCGAGGAGAGTTGCTGAATTTAAAGCCGGTCGGCGCACTCGGCTTTGGCATAGTTTCAGCTTTTTTGATTTCGAGCGTAGGAACTTTCGGTTCTTTAGGCGTCTCCTTCTCTAGCTCGGTCCGCAGTGCTTCACTGGACTCCGCGAGCCTGAATCGGCGTTTCGTCGCGCAAGGCCAGCAGTCTGACCGCACCTCTGTCTTCCCGTCGAGGTGGGGACCATTCAGGTCCTTTATCTTGAAACATTTGCAGCACACCCAGACTGGCATTGTAATTCAAAATGTGCTAAATTGGAATATATTGATATTCTGATAGATTTCAGCTCAAAATTTCCTTTAAGTTTTCATTTTTCCTGCCCTAACTAATCATTTCAAAGTAAAACGTTACTTTTTTACTAAAAAATTGGCGGCATAGAGAAATACAAGCGATATTTCACTACAAAAATTATCTTACAGCGTACATAGTCGGCGCAGAGCACTTGGGAGCTAGTTTCCACTGCTCGGTGCGGTGGGAAGGTTCTTGATGCCGACAGCATGCTTGTACTCAGTCTCCTCCTCTTCGTCGTAGATGTCCCTATTCCAGTCGCCGCTGATACCGCGCTGGTCGTTGCTGACGAAGAGCGCAGCTTCTTTGTAGCTCGCGAAAATACGCTTGAGCGGGACCTCAAAGTTTGCTGTGCCAAAGATGAGATCTGGGTCGATGGGCCGCTGGTTGCGCAGGCGGAGAAGCGTCGCGGCGGCTTTTTCATGCTTCTTTCCGACGAGTTCAGCGTTCGATGGCAATCCTTGTGACGCCGATGCACTTTCCTGAGGATGCACTGATTCCTGTGGCTTTCGGTCGTACTCTGTCTTTCCAAAATTCGGGAAGAGCGAGCGCGCAGTGGATTCACTCGGTGTCTGGTGTGGCTTTGACTGATATGGGTCTGTTAGGCTGCTCTGGGGAATGCTCGCTTGGTGCCCAGTGGGCTTGGATACGGGCGCGAGTGGTCGCTGTCGGCTTGGGTCCTCACGCGCCCGTGACAGGGGCTGTCGGTTCAGCGCATTGGGCAAATTCGGCGTGAGCCCGGGGCGGAGACGCTCACTTGTGTTCAGGCGACTCGGCGACGGTGGGGCTGCGCCGTACACCGGCCGGCGGGGCGAAAATGCTGTGCTGCCGGGCTTGGGGCCCTTTCCGCCCGTCGCTCCGGAAACATGGAGCGAGCTGATGTTTGGCGGCCCCTGGTGGCCTGTGCCGGGGGTCAGGCCAGCGCGTGGCGTTTGCGCTGGGGCACCGCTCGGGGATGGGCGCCGGGTGACCTGCTCCATTTGCGCGAGGGCCTGCGGATAGCTCCAATCTGGGCTCATGTTGCACCCTGGCCGGGGCGGGACATGCACTTTTTCGCCCATGAGCACACGGTAGTGCAGATCTTCGATGTTTGCGTGGTCACTCCAAAAGTTGACAGAGGCATCCTGCTGGGCGGGGGTAAAGTTTGGATCCATTGCACAATTCAAAGAAAAATTACTTGAACAGAGTGAGGTGTCACTTTCCACGGCTTTTGACACAATTTTTAGTTTAATTAGATGCTGTAGCGCTCATATATAAAAGTTGTATTGTAGCCGCTTAACGGTAGCGCCAGAATCGTACGGTCTTGTGCTTCTTCCAGACAGCTCGCTTGCTGGGGCGGAGCTTGTTGGCCTTGGAGCCGCGGTTGCGGAGGCCGCGGTGCTTGCGTCCAGCGGAGGTGAGGCCGCGGGCTTCGCGGTGCTTGTGCGCCGGGTTGCAGATCCAGTTAATTTCAGCGTCGTCACGGATGGCCTTGTGCTGTGGGTCGACGGCGATGACCTCGTACCACTTGAAGACACTGTCTTGGTTCACCCAGTAGCTGTTGAGCACGCGGATGTTGCCGAACTTCTTGCCGATGCGCTGCTCAGCGACGACGCGGCCATTCTTGACGAGCTTGCGGCCGAGGACACCAGCGGTCTTTGGCTTACCGTACGTGATGCCACGGTGCACTGGGCGCTTGTGGCCACCGCGGCGTATGCGGACGCGGAAAACACAGAATCCAGACTTGCGCTTGTAGCCGAGGCGGCGGGCTTTCTCGGGGCGGGTCGGGCGTGTGAGTGAGATGATGCGCTTCTGGTGGCGGTACTCCCAGGCGCGGAGACGCTGAAGGTAGGTCATAACTTCGCTGCCCTTCTTTCTCCAGAGCTCATTCATGTAAGCGTACGCTCCCATTGTGAATTCGTTGAGAAAAAGTATAGAGAGACAAGTAATTCGGAAAATTTCATGGTATTCAAACACTTCTGATTAGTACAATCCGCTTTCAAGGTCATATTTCGCGATCATGAGCCTGCCGGTGGGTGTTGATCGGAGCTCTCTGAGGCCAGCGTGCGACCGAAGCTCGGCAGACACCCAAGAGAGCTCTGGTATTTCACCCTCGAGCTTCATGATCGATTCGACAAAGTGACTCCCATACGTGTTCGATGCTATGGCCGCGAAGTGGCCGTTGAAGCGGCGAAGAAATCGAGTGAGATTCGGGAAGAGTGTCTTCGCCTTTTGGCTTACCTTTTGCTTTTTTGAAGATTTAGTCTGCCGATTTTCTGTGCTGTTCGACGCAGGCAATGAATCCGAATGCTCGGCGTCTTGTTTGCGTAAAACGGTGATCAGCGCCTGAAGAATGCGTGACCCTTCCGGTAAAAAGGCTATTTTACGAATAGCATCACTCGGTGTGGCAATGAAATCTCTGTGCAGGAGAAACGAGGACTTCGTGGCTTCTGAATCATCGCCATGAAAGTATCGCTTTCTATTTTCAAAATTCACTTTGAGGTCGCCGTGCACATCCGCAGGGACCTCCCTGCCCGCAGAAACTCGCTCAAAGTTTAATAAAAGCGATATGAGGTGCAGGTTGATATTGTGGCGCTCCTCGCCTGAAAGCAAGTAGTGTGTCAGACTGTGAAATTGGGCCCCATTCTCGCCCTTTTCATTAGCCTTTCGCCACGCTTTCTGCAGCAAATCAGAAACTTCCTGGTACGCACGATAGAAGAGCTTGTGGTTTGCAATATCCTCTTCATCTGCCGCATCATCATCGAAAGAGCTTATTGCACGCTCAAAGAGGCTAAAAAATATGCCATACAGCCCTGATTTGACCATTTGCTCGCCATACATCTCCATCGTGAGGCCCCACATGGACGAAGTGGAGAAGGCACCTTCTGCAGGGGAAAGTCTTACAATGCGGCTAAATATGTGCATGATAGGCTTTTCCAGGGGATAATCACGTAGCATTTGTCGTATGTTCTGCATGTCGTCGACAGAGCCCTTGGCCGAGAACATCCTTTTCATAGTCAAGTCAAAATCGGCATCAAGAAGCGATTCAGCAAAGCGGCAGCTGGCCGTATTGGAGATAATCTGCTCGAGCATAATCCGCTGGTTCCTTACGGACCTATTGCCAAAAAAGCACTCAAGAAGAAGGTTCAAAATCCCAGGAAAGCTTCGGCTGATTTTGCTCATGGCCATGAGCACGAAAATAGGAGAGCTCTTGCGCAAGGCCCGTGCCTCTTTTCCTTCGATACCTGCACAAATAGTTTTGCACCATCCATGAACAGCGTTAGCGACTTTTTCTTTCTCATGAAGATCAGCGATCTGAATATATAGCTGTTCCATATGTTCTAACAGCGATTTAAGTACGTGAGTACCGGATTTCGACCACATTAAGCGCAGCTTGATGCTGTCCTCAGAGATAAGCTCACCACCGAGCGCAATGAGACAGTCGAAATCATTGCACTTTGTCAGCAATGCTTGGAGAATGAAGGAGCTTGCTCGACCTTCCCCAAGACCCAAGAATTTACCATTCAGCGAAGCCCAGATCTTCCTCACGTGATTCTGCGCAAAGTTTTGGACTATCTTCTCGACATTTTTTGAAAGATCATCATCGCTGAATACTGCGTGAGAGCTACGGAGGCAGCGAAGCAGCTCTTCGACGACGGGATCCAATAGTGCGGATTTCTGAGATTCATCTGCACTGAACCCCGCAAGGCAGTTTGCTATATTAGAGAAGTAGGTTAAGAGATCTTCGTAGTTCGGGATATGCTTCCGCACAACACTCACCGTCTTGGCGCTCTCTTCGTCATTCATACACAATAAAATAGAGAAAGCGGTAAGAAAAGCTCTGCAGTTGAGAAAATATGCATAAGTCGCCTATTTTACGCCAGTTCTTTGGATGCGAAACGCTTCTTCTCTTCTCGAGAAATCTTCCGCTCACTCTTTTCCTGCACGGCATCAACCTTCATGTCTTGCCTGCGCTCTTGGGCTTTAGTTTCTTTCTCCCGTTTACTCGCAGCAACTACTTCCTCTGCGTGCTTGTGCAGTTCTGCATTGTCCTTGAGTAAAGTCATATTTCTCTCAAGATTTCTTATATCCTGCCTATCGATAGTTTCGCGTTTTTCGTCCATTCGGTTGCGCCAGTGAGCAGCCATACGTTGCTCCTTAATATCAGCAATACGTTTCATAGCTTCAACGGTTGCAGCAGTTGTGTTTCTGTTGTATCTCACAGGCACATTTCGCTTAGCCTCGAAATCCAATGTTTTGTCTACTGTGAGCTCTTTGTTGCGAGCCATTCTGTATGTCTTTGTCCATTTCACTCTCAGTGGGTTTCTCTTAAGCCCGAAATTCTTCTTGCATTTCGAGCGGCAGAATCGAAAAGTTTTGCAGTCATTTCGTACGAACATCTGGCCATGACCAGGATAGACTGGACATGAGCAGAAGCTACACTTTTCAATCCTCATTATATTGACTGTACTTCTCTAATGAATGAAGGTACAAAATTAAATATTTGAAGAAAAAGCTTTAAGTTATTAGCATACTTCGTGGCGCTAATTTTTGAGAAACGCAAGAGTACTTTGGTACGACTCACTGCCAGCAATCTTTGCTTTAGTCAACCATAAAATCCTTTGAGGTGAGTAACGCCATTCATGGCGGCATTTCCTTACTTCTGTTAAGGAGCATGTTTTAAAAGAAAATTCATGCTGCCTTGAATTTAACTGAGTGCTTTCTGTGGCAAGTAGTGGACTTTCTTCTGTGCCAGAGATATGAACGAATGTTGACCCAGCTTCAATTAATGAATGGATATTTAGAAGAAAACATGCTTCAGCTGAAATGTTACTCCGCTTTTCTCGCAGCATGCGTGGGTATTTAAAAACTTCATCTATATCTGCTAATATGACGAGCGTAAATTCTGGCGCATGATGCCTAGTCTTCTCGAACATGACACATTTCCATTTTTCATCAGATGAATACCATCGCATTTTGTCTTTCGCGAAAATGTTTTGAGGTTCAACCTTCTTACTTAAATGAGAAGCGCGTCTACCATGCTGATTGAATGCGGATTCGAGGGAAAAAATATTCATAATATCAGTCTCTGAGCTAATCTTTAAATCTTTTTCCTCTGATTTTAAAATGGTACATGTGTACCTACCCGGGTTGTGCGACTGTACGCCGAGACTAATTTCCACAACCCTACACTTATATGTAGCATCTAGGGAATCCATCTTGCCCCGTTTTGTTTGCCCTTTCTTTTGCAAATGGTCAGTCTTTGGTGCCAGTAAATCATGATGTGAGAAATTATTTCCCCGAGATACATCGCGGCTATAGACATGAAGCTTGATGGAATAAGTTATTCGTGATTCGATATTCAGCGTGGTAATCCGCCGATTTACACGCTGACATAGACTTTCAAGCTCTTCCCCTAAATGCTCTGCTATGAACGTGTTACTTTCGAGTATGCAAATATTCTGCGATGAAGAGCGGAAATTCTCAGGCGTAGTTTCCGACCTGGCTAAATTCAGTGATGATAATAAAAGGTTTTCAATTTTCAGCAAGAGCAATAAAATAGTAGTCTGGAAGCGATTGAAGCGATTACCTCCGCATACTTCGTTCAGTGCATATTTAAGAAACATATATAGAAGTTATGCAATGCACATAGATGCACCGAAATCATCTTAAATTCTTTCATTCATTCCATGAGCATCACAATCGACATGGATTCAGTGTGATTAATTGTACCATTTCGATAAAAAGAATAAGCACGGTTCAAAAAATAGTTATCACTCCGCTTATGATTCATGCGTGACACGCACGCTACGATCTTCGGGAAACATCTGAATTAAATGGCTCCATGAATTAGGACAACACTGTAGCCTTTCGATAAAAAAGTTTAAATTTTATTTCATTGCCAATCATGTCTCAGCAGCATTAATAAAACATCTATGACTTCTGAATGCGTTGTGCACCCGCTTCTGAAAAATGGCTTCAAATGAGACATCTGTTTCCAGCATAGCAGTTCTTCGAGATTGTGCAAATCGGCTAGATAATTTATTAAAAAGTGATGACGTCAATGCACCTGAAACAAATGTGATTATCGACTCAGCTGATAATTTTTTTCAAGTTGCTTCACGTCTGTCAGCTCACTGCAAGCAAATAAAATCCAAGTGCGAATCTATCACCAAAGATCTAGATCACCTTGATTTTGAGGCTGATCGAGTCATTAAGAAAAACGAAATCCGCCAAATGATCGAAGAGGGCGAGAAAATTCTTCGCAACCTACGCTCACTTCTTGATGATAAGTCCCAAGGAATCACTTCAATTATAAGAGGAATAAAGCCAACTTCGGCGAGAGAATTACGTGAGAGAACGCGTGAATACAAGGATTCAGAATCTGTCTTTCAAGAGGCAAAGAATATAGCTATGAAAACCATAGAACCACGGCCAGTTCCAGAAGAGTCACTATCTTTGAAACGCTCAACTTTGAAGAAGGTCGTAAAAGGTGGACCAGCCGCTGGTTACTTAGAATCAGGCGTGGTTGTTCCTGAGAAAAATGAAAAATACGATGCCCTGTTAGAAGAGATTGATGAAAAGGAGGCGCTTATAAACAAGCACATTGATACTTTGATCCTTGAAGCACGCGGTCTATCAGATTTGGGCAAAAATATACAGGAAGAAATTTCAGGCTCTACAGAAACTGTGAAACATGTTACCAAGAAAATAGGCCGATCAGGATTCAAAATGAGTACTCTCAACGCGCGTGTTAAGCGAATAATAAACGACAGGTCAATGCAGAGCACGTTTGTGACTTTTCTGTGTGCTATATTATTTCTAGCCCTAGTAGGGTATTTGATCTACGAAATACTGACGTTTCGTAAATCATGATGCCCCTGTCTGGTTTTCGATTCTTTAGAAAATGCGTCTGCGCAGCTCATCATAAATTTCAACAAGGATATTATTACTCAAACACAATGAATGTGCCCATCGGCTTCGCATATAAACTAGAGGGAGAAGATATTGACGATGGAATCGAGAATTATGAGGTCGAAGAGAAAGCACTTGCGGAGGAGGCACTTGAGTTATTGGAAGCTGACCTCCAAGACGAAGATTTTAATGTAAACTTGGTCAAAGAAGCAGCTGTTAGCAATAAAGTGCCAGAAACATCAAATAATGTGCAGAACACTGTGAAAGATGAGCTCGTTCGTGATTTAGAGGCTCTAATCAAATTGCATTCCGAGAGCCTGTCAGTTCCTATCACAGATCAATCACGCAGGCTCGCATGTCTCAAAGTGAAGCTGTGTATGTTTTCGACGGTTGCGCTAGGCTTGATCAATGAAGGGGCTGACATGGATGACCACCCTGTGATGGAGAGCATCAATGAAGTGCTTGGTGAAATAAACGAGCAGCAGCAGAAAGTTGACAGCCCCGAGCTTCCTCAGGATCATCATGAGGTATTGACTGATGTAAGTGCAGAGGATGAAAGTCAGGCGGAGGATTCGGATAACGAAACTCGTAGACTTGCAACTCGGGAAATTGTCTCGAATAGAGGTCTTACACGGCTGAGGCCAAAAGACCGTAAAAACCCTCGTGTAAACCAAAAAAGACGCTACAAGATTGGGCTAAAAAAGGTGCGCAGCATGAAGCAGTCGTTCAAGAGTGAAGCTAAAGGAGGGTTTACTGGCGTAAGAACAATGCGACCACACATCGTTCGTAGTCAAGGACTATCCTGATACGATTCATTTCGCACTTTCCGTCTTCAAGATATGCTTCTTCTGCAGTGGCTCAAGGGTAGCTTGCCATGCACAAACTCGTCGCTGAAAATATAGGTACATAAAATAATACGAAATTGTGTTTTTCTTAACTTTCAAGAATGAAGCCAAGAAAGTCAGGAAAGACGATGTTCGCTGCAAAGCGAGCAAAGATCTTCCCGGTCCATCCTAACCCAACGTACCCCCAGAGTATCATTCGAGTAACGCACACAACAGATCCCCTTAAGATAAGAGGGCAAAATAAGTATGTCCAGGGAGGAAACCAGTCCGCAACAACTTCGGCATTGTATCAGCGCATGGATAATTCGTTCTCGAAGAGGAACATCGAAAAGGCAAAAGATCCAGAATTTGCCGCTTTTGCTGATTTCCTTGAAGGGCGGCGCTTCGGCGATATTCTCTCTGGAAGAAAATATCAAAAGTTTTATGATCTGTGCGCTGACCAAGACGATGTCATTGTCTGGCTATGCATGACCGCTATGTCAGTCCTTAACCCTGGGGATATGCGGAGTCGCTTGCTGTACCAGCATCTGAAAGCACTTTTGAAAGCCGTAGCGAATCGCGAAATGCACCCTCGAACTGCATTTACATTTTACGAAAACGTCGTGCGCGGCCCTGCATTCCGTGAGTTGGCTCAAACCCAGCTCAATCACAGCCAGCCACACAGGCTACTGGGTATCTGTGCGGGAGCTCAACTACTGAAAGAGTCCAATCTTTGTACAAGGCCCATGCAGGGATATTTTGAGCTCTACAAACGCATCAGTGAACGCAGTGAATTCTTTACCCCATGGGGATTCCCACCGCTGTATCAGTTTGAAGAGCGCTTGCAGCTGCTGCAGCGCCTCCGCCCATTCAACCGTGCTGCTCGACAGAAAGCAGAAATGGCAAAGCGGTCAAAGCGAGTTTCTGCCAAGTTCAGGCGATATTATGGTGGATCGATTATGTGGATTCCGCCCTTGTGGAAACACACAAGAACATGGATGGGCCCGCAGTATAGATTTTTCCGAAGCATCATTCCGGACTAAAATTTGTGAGTAATGAAGTGTTGTTCGTGATCAGCCCCCAACAACTAGAATTCACGCACATTTCTTTATAGTTTTACTTTTTCGATGAGCTTAGCCTCAGCAATACGGCGCAACCGCACGCGGCTGCTCCGCATGCTTTTCTTCGGCATTATCGCTATATGCTCAACAGCAGTCATTCGCTACGCTATTTACCGGACGCCAAAAATTGCATCATACAAAGAGGAGAGCTCCTTCGACTATGAGGCTTTTGCTGCACAATCAAACTCGACATCACAGAAGTGTGACTTGAAACCCTGTGCGGTACGGTACGGCATTGTGTTTGACGCTGGTAGCACTGGCTCTCGCGTGCATGTATACAAATATAGCAAGAACACGAAACGGAGAAAAATCACTCTTCATTCTGAGGAGAGCATGCATATTACGCCTGGACTGTCAAGCTACCGCGACCCAGAGGAAGCTGCCCTGTCGCTCAAGCCGCTTCTCGACTTTACTATGGAAAAAGTACCAAAAAACAGACAAAACAAGTGTACACCCATTTGGCTCAGGGCCACCGCAGGGCTGCGTCTCGTAGGGGTCGAGAACTCTGTGGCAATTCTACACGCTGTGCACTCCATGTTCTCGATGTACCCATTCGAGCTCCCCGACGACGCTGTTGAAATGATGGACGGAAAAGACGAGGGCCCGCTTGCGTGGCTCACTGTCAATTTTTTACTCGGAAATTTGCATAAAAAGCCTAACAAGAGCTGTATGAAAGCCAAAAAGCGTGTACGCGCCAACGCAACAGCCGTTCCAGCAACAGTAGGCGTCGTCGACATGGGTGGTGGGAGCACGCAGGTAGTTTTCGCCCCGGATGAGCCCGTGGACACGCTCCACTACGCGCCAGACGTCAATACACATGTCATTCACTACTTCGACCGCCAGTTCTCGCTCTATCAGCATAGCTACCTCGGCTTCGGGCTCGTCGAGGCACGCGAGGCAATAATAAAGCTTCTTGCGAGTCGAAGCGGTCCCACGAACAGCGACGGTCTGCGGCACGTGCCCTGCCTCCCTCCGGGCTACCTTGAAGAAGTGAGAGTTGTTCATAACGCGACGCGATCGCACATTGGCACTGGTACACAAATCGACCACAGCCACGAGACAGTAGAAAAGGTTGCTGTTCAGGGGACCTCGCAGCTCTATGGCTTCGAGCAGTGCCTTCCTTACGTCCATGATGCCCTCAACAAGTCACACCCGTGTCCGACGAATTCTTGTAGCTTCAATGGGGTGCATCAGCCAACGCTTGAGCACGCTTTCAAGGGCGACTGGTACCTCATGTCAAAGTTTTACGATCTGGCTGCAAAATATATGGAAGAAGCGAAGAAAGACCATCTCGAGCTCGAAGACTACAGACAAATAGCAGTTGCGGCGTGCAAGCGAGGCATCTTCGAGGATGCAGAAGAGCCATACCTCTGCATCGACACGACCTTCCTCTACGTGCTCCTCGCGCAGGGCTACGAGCTGCCAGAAACGCAGCCACTCTATCCAAGGAACCGGATCAACGGCATTGAGCTGTCGTGGACGCTCGGCATGATGATCGAGGAGATCGCTTGAAATTAAAAAATCTGTTAGTAGAGGGAAATGATACTCGTAAGATGACGTCGTATGCATGAAAGCTGACATATTCGTCGTGGCAAACACATTGTTACTAAAATTTTGGTTCCCGGCAGTGTATTTTAGTAAAAATTCTCGTTTTCTTCATTCCGCATGCTGTGATTCTGGAATGGGCGCATTCACTCCCTATGCTCCAGTCGAAGATGTCCTCATAGCGCAATACAAGGACGCCGAGCAGGTAAACGAGGTACTAGACATTGTCCTTGAGCTATTCTCGCGCATATTCGGCGTTCGCAAGGCCAACGACTGGGCCGTCGAGATCGAGCACCTCATACCATCGGCCCTCTATCTCTTTCCTATGTGGCTTTTAAATAAACAAACTGTTGGCGAGGAGGACAGAAGTGTCTGGGAGTACCCTTTCGACAAGACGAGCCGCTTCTTTTCGATGCTGCTTCGAATTTTCGTGCCGTATTTTATCAGCAAGCGGTGCAGACACCTTCGCGCACCCCTCAGGCTTGTGCAGCGCTTTCAAACAGGATTCTTCATGGCCACTGGCTCGAACATTGATGCTCGAGGCCTGCTGGCAGGCACATCGTACTTGACATCAAGCGCACGAGGAATTATTCAGGCTGGCACTCGAAAAAGGTACCAGATGGACCTCATGCGCATCATTGGCTGCCTGACCCTCCTCGAGCTGTTCATTCGCTTTGTTCGTCGAGTACTAGCTGTCCTGAAGCGAATACGGCAGCAAGGCACGCTCGAAAACACTCGCCAATTTATTGCGAATGCCGCGTCGCTGTACACAGAGATCGAAGCGATCATTACTGGACACCACAAGAGCCCACCCCAGCTCGTTCCGCAGAAAATTACGCGAGCGACTGATGTGGTATCGACGACAAAAGACTGTACGCTCTGCTTAGACAAGCTGACGAATCCAGCTGCCACAGGCTGCGGGCACGTGTTCTGCTGGGACTGTATCATCAACTACTGTGGCGAAACAACGTTCCCGCAGGTGCCGGCGTGCCCACTGTGCCGGCGCGAGGTCAAGCCGCAGCACATTGTCCCATGCCCTCGCATCCTTGACTACTACTAGCGAGAGTCTCTCTAGATTTTCTCTCGAATTTTTCTTAGATTTACTTGTACGCTCATCTTTTGTTGTATAATGAAGCCCTGGGTCGAAAAGTACCGCCCTCGCACGCTGGATGACGTGTGTTTCCAGGAAGAAGTGACTGTAGCCCTCCGTGCAGCTGTCAGCAGCTACGAAAAGGCTTGTGCAATGCCACACCTCCTCCTGCATGGGCCCGCCGGCACTGGCAAGACGACATCCGCCCTCGCTCTCGCGCGGCAGCTCTTCGGCGACGACCCGGAGGTCCTCGCCTTCCGCGTACGCGAGCTCAACGCCTCTGACGACCGTGGCATCCACGTTGTGCGCGAAAAAATTAAGAAATTTTCGCAAAACGCCATCCACGAAGGCGCGCTGCGCCCCGGCACGCAGGAGCGCATGCCGCCGTTCAAGGTCATCATCCTCGACGAGGCCGACGCGCTCCTGCCAGACGCGCAGTCCGCGCTGCGCCGCGTTATCGAGGACAGCTCAATCTCCACCCGCTTTATTCTGATTTGTAATTACCTCTCGAAGATCATCGATCCCATCTCGTCGCGCTGCGTCAAGTACCGCTTCAACCCGATCCCGAAGTCCATTGTCATAGACAGGCTATCTTCCATCTTGCGCATGGAGAGCGACTCCATGGTCGGTGACGAGGGGCCATCGCCACTGCAAAAGTTTGTGATGGAGGCTATTTACGACGCCTCTGCCGGTGACTTGCGCAATGCCATCACACAGCTGCAGAGCATCGCACAGTACTGCTTTCCGAATCTTACCAAAGCAGGCCAAGTCCTCACAGACGACGATGAGAACGCGATTTGCAGTGCGCTCGGCATCATTCCGGAAAAAACTATTCTAATGTACGTCAGCGCGTGGAAGACCATGAGCTTTTCGGAGCTCCACATGCGCACGGCCGCGATTCTCCGCCAGGGGTACTCCGCCGTGCACATCATGCGGTACATTCTCAAGTACATTATACAGGTCGAGTGCAGCGACGAAGTCCTGGGCAAGCTCTCGACGATCCAGCGCTCGCTGATTGCCTTGAAGGCGGCGAAGGTGGAGAAGGCGATCATGGACGGTGGGGACGACACGCTGCAGCTGCTCGACCTCGGGCGCAAGGCACAGGAAATTATCCAGCAGCAGGCGTGAACTTTTGGGTAGCCCACCGATCTATCAAATTTTTTTACTAGATATTACTAGTAATTCTCCTTTTCATTCTTGCTTTATCCAAGCACATGCCATGAGCCATCGGCAACGGAGCCATTCGGATATTCCCATCGACACGTCGTCGATGGTTCTGCATAAGGCGCTCAAAGGCCTTGCCGAGCGATACAAGAGCTGCGTTGAGCAGCAGGTGCCGCAGCCACGGGGCACGGCGTCCAAAAAATCGCCTGCATTGAAGCAACACTACGTCGACCCGTCGCTTCCAGCGCTCGTGACGCTCCTTGACGACCTCATTTTTCAGGGCGAGTGCACCCATGCCATGCAGCTGGCAAACACGCAGATAGTTGGGCTGTGCGATGACGACCCCAACGCCGTTGAACCCTTTGAGATAACACGGGCACACCTCAAGTACCCCAACGCCTCGCCGTTGCACCCGATGGTGATGAATGATGCGAAAGAGCGTGATGAAACTTCTGACGTGGCATATGATCACTTTTCTGCGTACAATGAAGAGCTTGCTGATCACCCAAAGCGCGCAGCACGAGAAAAAGTCATTGTTGGCGCCAGTCCGTTCGCAAGAGACTTCACGAGAGCGCTTTTCGACCCAAGTATGTGAATCTAGTAATTACTAGTAATTAGTACTACTGATAGTAATGAGTGCTAGTACTACTAGTAATTAGTAGCAAAAATTTTGTCCGAAGCTCAATGACTTTCCAATTTCCCATTTTGAGTTAATTTCCATGCATCGCTTTGTTCAGAAGGCTATCCAGCAGGCCTCCCGCCCGAGCGTGCGCTTCTGCAGCACAGCGAAGGTCGCCGAGCACAAGGGCCGCGTCGGGTACGTCTCCCAGGTCATCGGCGCCGTCGTCGACGTCTACTTCGCCCAGGGCGTGCCCCCAGTGCTCACCGCGCTCTCCGTCGCCGACATCGGCACCGACGAGCCCCTCACGCTCGAGATCGTCCAGCACATCGACACGAACACCTGCCGCTGCATCGCCATGCAGACGACCGACCTACTCAAGCTCAAGACGCCCGTCACCTCCACTGGCGACCAGATCTCCGTGCCCGTCGGCCGCGAGACCCTCGGCCGCATCTTCAACGTCATGGGCACGGCCATCGACCAGCGCGGCCCCGTCAAGACCGACAAGAAGCTCCCGATCCACGCGATCGCGCCCAAGCTCGCGGACCAGAGCGGCACCGACGCCGTCCTGACCACCGGCATCAAGGTCATCGACCTCATCCTGCCGTACTGCAAGGGAGGCAAGATCGGGCTCTTCGGTGGCGCCGGCGTCGGCAAGACTGTTATTATCATGGAGCTCATCAACAACATCGCCAAGGGCCACGGAGGCTTCTCCGTGTTCGCCGGCGTCGGCGAGCGCACGCGCGAGGGCACCGACCTCTACCTCGAGATGATGACGTCCAAGGTCATCGACCTCAAGGGCGACTCCAAGTGCGTCCTCGTGTACGGCCAGATGAACGAGCCGCCCGGCGCCCGCGCGCGCGTCGCCCAGAGCGCGCTGACCATGGCCGAGTACTTCCGTGACGTCGAGAACCAGGACGTGCTCCTCTTCATTGACAACATCTTCCGCTTCACCCAGGCCAACTCCGAGGTGTCCGCGCTGCTCGGCCGCATCCCTGCCGCCGTCGGGTACCAGCCGACGCTCGCCGAGGATCTCGGCATGCTCCAGGAGCGCATCACGTCGACCAAGAAGGGCTCGATCACGTCTGTGCAGGCCGTATACGTGCCGGCAGACGATATCACCGACCCGGCCCCCGCCACGACCTTCTCGCACCTCGATGCGACGACCGTGCTCGACCGCTCCGTCGCCGAGAGCGGCATCTACCCCGCCGTGAACCCGCTCGAGTGCGCCTCGCGTATCATGGACCCCGACGTCATCTCCGTCGACCACTACAACGTCGCCCAGGACGTCGTGCAGATGCTGACCAAGTACAAGGAGCTCCAGGACATCATCGCCGTGCTCGGCATCGACGAGCTCAGCGAGGATGACAAGATCGTCGTCGACCGCGCGCGCAAGGTGTCCAAGTTCTTGTCGCAGCCGTTCACCGTCGCTGAGGTCTTCACGGGCATGAAGGGCCACTACGTCAAGCTCCCAGATATTATCGAGAGCTTCGGCGGCCTGCTCATGGGCAACTACGACCAGATCCCAGAGATGGCGTTCTACATGGTTGGCGGAATCGACACTGTGCTCGAGAAGGCGAAGAAGATGGCCGAGGAGGCCGCTGAGATGGACAAGCTCCGCCGGTCGAAGGCCGCAGCGAGCGAGAGCGCCTAGATATTTGTTCCGCATACAACCATACAGCAGCTGAAATGTTGAAAATATAGCTTTTCACAGCATACATCAGTTTATGTAGGGGGAATATGATCTCTTCTTAGTAATTTTTCAAGTATTCGGAATTTTAATTCTAGTAAAAAATGAAAGCATAGATCGTGCAGAAAATGAGAGGCCGACGATCCAAAGAACCCCCGCCTGAGACAATGGAGGCAGCCAATGACACAGACTCCTCCGATGAGTCCTACGTGATGTCGAGCGACAACGACGAGAGCTTCATGCCGCAGAAGCGCAAGCGCGCCGCGAACACCTCGATCGCGAGCCTCAGCGAGGTCCCGTGCTTCCTGAGCCTCATGAGCCTGCGCGAGGTGAACGGCAAGGCCGTCGGCCGCCTCAAGCGCACGCTGCAGGACTGCCACCCGTTTCTCAAGCGCCCTGAGGTAGAGTTTCAGACCGAGTGGTGTGATATCATGAAGCGCTTCTACCTCACAGACGAGTTTCACGACACGCTGTACGGCGAGGACGCAGAGAAGAAGCCCGAGGATGTGAGAGAAGAAGAGCCACCGCAGTACACAGTAACGCACCATGTTGATTTTTCGAGATTTGGTGGGAAACCCAAGTATATTCGCGCTGATGAGGCCCAGGCAGAGACTGAACAAGTCATAGCCTCTAATGAGAATGTATCCGAAAGTCAGCTGACGACGACTGCGGCGGCGCTCAAGACGTGGAAGTCCCACAAGGCAGCGAACCCGGAGATGGTCGACGAGCTCGCCGAGCACCACAAGGGCAAGAACGTGTACCTCGAACAGCAGAGCTTCCTCGGCGCCGTCGACAGCAAGCACTACGCGCTCCGGAAGCAGATGGAAAGGGGTGGGTAGCGTTTGGTTCCTGTGGGTGTGCACAGCTTCAACTTTAGGGCCCTACACACTGTTGCTTTCCTTTCATTCACTCGTGACAATGCCTGGGCGCGTGTGCGGGTACTGCGAGGCCAGGCCGCCGTCGCTGAAGCGCACGAGAGACGGGACCTTTGTGTGCAAGCCGTGCTTTCTCGCAAAGTTTGAGGCCGAGGCCCACGCGACCATTTCCGAGTTCGGCCTCTTCGAGCGCGGCGAGACCATCGCCATCGGGGCGAGCGGGGGCAAGGACAGCACAGTGCTCATCGAGCTGCTCGTCACGCTCAACGAGCGCCACGACTACGGCATCAACCTCGTGCTGCTCTCGATCGACGAGGGCATCAAGGGCTACCGCGAGCCGTCCATCGAGGCCGTGCGGCGCAACCAGAAAAAGTACGGCCTGCCCCTCAAGGTCGTCTCGTACACAGAGCTCTATGGGTGGACGATGGACCAGGTCGTCGCCAAGATCGGCACCAAGTCGAACTGCACGTACTGCGGCGTCTTCCGGCGCCAGGCGCTCGACCGCGGCGCCGCGATGCTTGGGGTCGACAAGATCGTGACTGGCCACAACGCGGACGACATCGCGGAGACAGTCCTCATGAACCTTTTTCGGGGCGATGCGCGGCGGCTGCCGCTGTGTGCGGAGATTGTGACGCACGACGACACTGGGGGCGAGGCCGACCTCCGCTGGAGCATCCCGCGCGTGAAGCCGCTCAAGTACGCCTACCAGAAGGAGATCGTGCTCTACGCGCACTATAAGAACTTGGACTACTTCAGCACCGAGTGCACGCACAGCACAGAAGCCTTCCGCGGCCACGTGCGCAATCTTATCAAGGATATTGAGCGCGTCAACCCGAGTGGGATCATCAGCGTTATTCAAAACTTGGACGACTTCGTTGCCAAGCGAAAAGCTTTGGCCCGGGGCACCGATAGCCAAGAATTGAGAAAAGATGGCGAGGCGAAGCGCCTATGCAGCCGCTGCGGGTACATGTCGAGCCAGGAAATATGCAGGGCGTGTCAGTTTGTGCAGCAGCTGAACGCCATGCGGGTCGACGATGGGCCGAAGCTAGTGAAAAGGGTGCCATAATGAGGAAGTTTGAGGTGAGGTGGTGATGAATGGACTGGAACTTTCGGATGTGTGGCAGATGGTCATAGTGGGCACTAGTGCTTGTGTTCTCAAGTCTAAAACTTTTTTATTGCTGACACCTATCATTTCTCTCAATTATTTTTTAGTTATTTTCCGAGTTTGAGTTATACCCTTTCTGTGTATGCAAAACTCACAGCTGAGCACCATAGACCTTTCTGTGAACATTGTGGATGCGCCCGCGTACACGGAGGAGTCCACCGGCAGCGTCGAGCGGGGCTCTGTGTGGGCCAGGTCCGGCCCGAGCGGCCGCGACCTCCACCTCAATACTGGCGAGGGCGAGAAGCACCGGTTCACCGCTGTTACACATGATGCGTCCTCCGGGATATTCTACCAGCAGGCGGGGCTCGAGAGCATCGTGCAGAAGGCCGTCGAGGGCATCAACGTCTCGATGCTCTTTTTCGGCGTCCCGCACGACGGCGCCAGCACAGACCGCATTGAGTTCAGCGAGCGCACACGTGCCCTCGCGCTCACCCAAAAAGTTCTGCGGACGCTGATGAACTGCCCCGAGCGCCGGGAGCGGTACTGCGCAGCTGCCTTTGTGCAGATCGACGCCGACGGGGCAGTGCACCCATTCGATGCGTATCTCGAGGAGTCAGCGGCTGCCAAAATCGATGGAACCACCTCCGAGACACTCCCCTTTTCGCTGTGGCACGGGGACCATGGGCTCGTGCTCCCGCCCGAGATTTTTCAAGAAATGAGCTGCCAGCAGGACATCGACCACTTTTTCACAATGCATCGCGTCGAGGGCCCCGTCGAGCCATCGGGCCCTAAAACAGAGGTCGTCTCGCTCGAAGACGCTGGCAAAGACGAATCACTGCTCCAGTCACAGCGCCTCACGTTCCCCCACACCGCGCGTTCGACACCGAGAGAATCAGCGCTCCTCTTCGTCGCAGAGGTCTTCCAGGGCGTCTCGAGCGGCCACGACAAGCGCTCCACAGTCATGCTGCTCTACCTGCCGCAGCGCCCCGACGGGACAATATCGCAGCACCTCTGGTCCGGCTTTAGCAGCCTCCTCGAGCGCGGCAAGCTCGCACAGACTACCAAATCGCACGATGTGCGGGCGACCGAATCTACTGTCCACCCAGTCTCCCGCATCTGCCAGCACATTGTGTACGGCGGCGGGCGATGCGCCGCCATGTTCAATCTGCCCAGCGACGAGGCGCAGCTCTCCGCGAGCGTCGCCCTCCTCGACGAAATGAAAATTCTGCGCGCGGCAAAGCTTTTACTGCCCATCAACTACTACCACATGCCCAAGTGCGCCACGGAGGCGGTCTCGCAGTTCAAGCAGTACCAGCGCATGATCAAGCGCGACCTGCGCGCCGCGTTCGCCGCGGGCATGCACGACGGCTGGCAGATGGGCCTCAAGTCCGTCCAGGCAGCTGTGCGCGACCGCAAGGAGGCGATGCACCGGCTCACGCACCGCTACGCGAGCATGATCCGCAAAGCAGCATTCCCGCGCTTTCAGGCGCTCATCAAGGGTTCTCTGGAGGATTTAGCGTTCCGAAAGCGGCTAGAGGCGGAGCACGACGAGGCCCAGGCGCAGAGCAAAGCCGCCCTCGAGGAGGTCAGCCAGCTGAAGGCAAAGCTCGACGCTATCGTTGGTGAGATCGAGCTCAAGGCCAGGGCCGTCGCCGAGGCCGACCGGCAGGAGGCGCTCGCCGTCCAGGAGATCGACAGGCGGCTCGAGAGCGGGCGCAGCGAGGTGGAGGCGATGCATACAGAAATCGCGAGCGTTGACGAAGAGATAAAGGAGATCCGGGCTGAGATCGAGCGCATGAAGGCAGAGAAGGCGCGGCTCGAGGACGCCGAGGTGCGGGCTGTCGCTGTGCACAGCGCCATATTCGACGTCGACTTCACGGCGCAAGTTGAGCGCGAGCGGAAGAAGCGCGAGGAGGCGATCGAGCAGCTCCGGGCGCTCAAGGCTGAGCACCAGGCGATGCAGGCGGCGCGCCTCCACGCGGAAGACAACGACCCCATCCACGCGGAGATTCACGAGAACGCGCTGCTCATTCAACGACTGGAAGACGAAGTCGATGTCCTCGAGGCACAGATCGCCATTCACAGGCGCTCGCAGGTGCCAGAAGAAATACCGGAGACACCAGCGAAGGGCGATGTGTCGCCAAGCACAGTCGGCGACCTCAGCCGCATTCTCGCGCCACCAACGCCGTCGCCACAGCAGAGCGCAGTGAAGGATGCGCAGACCAACGACTTCTTTGACGATGAGATGGCCATGCACAACATCAGCTTGCTCATTGAGCAGTCGCCGTTCGACCCGACTCGGCTCAAAAAGTCCGACTTTGAGGGCCCGCGGCCCAAGGCGCTCTTCCAGGACGCGCCTGCAAGGGGATTTCAGGCGCAGGTGCAGCGCACCATGTCGGCCGCCAATCGGCAGGCGCAGCAGAGCCACCCGCAGCTGAACACGAGGCCGAAGCCTGTGCGAAAGGCCCCAGTCCGCATCCCCAAGGCGCTGCAGGCGGCTGCAGCTGAGATTGATGGGAAGCAGAGCACAGAGGACAAGCAGAGCCCAGTGACGAGCCGACTGCG
This sequence comes from Perkinsela sp. pyNocScin1, assembly GCA_964019655.1. Lineage (NCBI taxonomy): Eukaryota > Euglenozoa > Kinetoplastea > Prokinetoplastida > Perkinselidae > Perkinsela > Perkinsela sp. pyNocScin1. Next base: position 1,042,717 of record CAXHTR010000008.1, read on the forward strand.
GTCTTCGGTAAAGGGCGCTTCGACGTTTGTGCTTCCAAAGCAGAAGCCTCTGCCTCGAATTGTGCGCACAAGCCAAAGTAAGACGAAGCGAAAGTCCCTGAAAGAGGTCTCGACGTCGAGCAGTGCGCCACGCAAGAGCAAGAGTCGGCCCTCCAAGCGACCACGAGAACCTCCTGCAGCAAAGCCGAAAACAGCGGCACCTGCCCCCACTCGACCCGCTGTGAACCCCTCGGTCTCTAAAACAAAACCACCTACCCCAAAGCCCGCCAGTGCCGCTCCATTCAAAGCGGCACAGAAAGTACCAGTAAAGAAACCAGTGAGCGCTTCTTCCTCTGCCACACACTCCAGCATTCGGTCCACAGCGTCTAAGAGCCTCACGATCCAGCCGAGCCAAAAATTGCCGCCGCGGGCTGTCAAGTCCACCTCGATAGTGCCAGACAGCACACGCACTGTGAATAAACGAAAGGCGGCAGAGGTGAGACCAAAGCCTGAAGTAAAAAAGCCCCCAGCGAAGGCTACGACGCAGGAGAAGCGGGAAACGAAGCCTCCGGCTCCTCAGGCAAAGCCAAAGCCAGTTGTCAAAAAGCCTGCAGCGAAGGAGTCATCACCGGTACGGGATGATACAGAACAACAGGGCGATGATTCGAATTCCCCAGGAGCTGTCATCCTTCGTAAGTCAGCAAAGAAGGTAGAGGCCACGGTGTCAGAGTCTATGTTGCTTGATGTGAGCGCTGCTTCTCCAGCTAAGCCGGCCCAGCAGTCACCGCTCGAGGGCCACACCAGCCGAAAGCTTGTACAGCCGGCGGACACGGAGGAATCGCCTGGGAGAATGGGTGGAAACATCGGGGCAATCATTCGAAATTTCATTCAAGGGAGTGCGAGCGCGCTCAAGAACACTGTCTCGCCCCGTGCGCTTGACTTCGCCGAGAAGTCGACTGACATGTTCTCTTTCTTGCACGAGGCGTCAGACTCCTCCCCGACGGAGGTCTCCCCGGTGGCAGAGCCAGCGCCCACCGCAAAGCGAGCATCGGCGACGAGCTCGAGGAAGTCGAAGAAAGGCAAGTGAATACAGGCTGTAGAAAAGAGTGGAGTGTGTGATCCTGTTTAGAACGAGATAAGAATATGAACTAGGCTTTGCTGTAATTTTAAAGCCCTTATTGATTTTAACCAATGTTACAATGAATCTTTTATCACTTTCCGAGCTGATGGATACTATTGACGCAGTTGTTTGATCGACAGCGAAGTGATAGTGCACTCAATACGACTGAGATTCTTTAGCGCAGCGTTCATCCACCATCATGATTACAATGTATAACCAACCCCTGAAAATCGGTGATTACAACTTTTCATATGAGGGATTTTTTAATAATTACCTAGCATTGCTAGTAGATTACTTGTATTCTCTACTAGTACTTCTAGTAAATTAGCTTTAATAAGTAGTCTTGTGCAATTAGTATTAGTACAAGTTACTATTCTCGAGCAGATATTTACTAAACAGCAATGCTTTGCTTCAATTCTACTTAGAATTGGAACGTAGAACAATGGGAGAACATCACTTCTAGCATAGAGCCATGTACTGTCTTATTTTACTCACTTTGTACCGTTGATGGAATGGACCAGATTCTCTTTCACCTTGAAACTATAGCGGATGAAGACCTGAAGGAGATCGTTTCTTCCCTCAACCTCTGCACAAACCGGTCGCGCGACGAGCTCATAACTGACATCGTGCAATACTATCAGTACCTCGAGGGTCGCCCAACCGACACAGAGTCTGAAGGTGCTGTAGCCAGCGCGACGCCACAGCGACGCGCAAGCGTGTCTACAGCCGCGAGCCTCAGCTCGAATATCGACCCGAGCGTTGTCACCCGGGCAATGCTCCGGCTCGACCATCCAAGCTGCCCGCGACAGTCGCGCCGAAGCACTGCCCCTGCCGACCGGGCAGCCGAGGCAAGCCCGCCTGACCCCAGAATCAACCTGCGCTCAGTGCTGCGCCGCTGGGAGGCCATCGGGCAGCTCGAAGAGCGCCGGCGGCTCTCTGGCAGCACAGACTCCTCCGAGGACCCAATCATTATCGGCAGATCGTCCCGAGGCCTTTCGCCTCGGTCCGCCGACCTCGTGCCCGAAGCGGAACCGTCGCGCCCTTCCACGCGCGGTCGCCCTTCGGGAACCCTCATGGACTTTGAGTTTCGACTCCGCCAGAGCCGCCCGTCAACGGGCAGAAACTCAACAGCAGCTGCAGCCTCACCAGGGCACGCGATGACCCGGCGATCGCACGAAAATCCGCCGCAGCCTACCACACCACAGGCAAGAACACACAGCATGACCCTTCGCCAGCGTGAGCTCCCAGTTGTCGAGCTGGAAGCGTCGGACGAGAGCCCACAGCGGCGGTCCACGCGCCGGTCTCGCCAAGAGATCGAAGTCGATGTACTGCCCCACCCGCCGCGCGCTACGCAGCGGACCGGCAGACAGAGCACAGCCCGTCGCAGCACTCGCCCCGACCCAAGCTCATCGCTGACAGCCCGCCGCTACGAGATCGTCGGCCGCATGCCGGGGGAGGACACAGAGATCTGGCTGGACGTCGACGACAGCGAAGACAGCATCCCATCTCTTCTTGCAGACCTTTTCGGTGCTGAGGAGGAAGAAGAGGAGATCGCCGATGACGGTGACTATGGCCTCAGCGTCGAAGACATCCGGAACAACACTGTGGAAGGCCGCTTTCAGCCACAGAAGAAGGGAGCAGCACAGTCGCCAAAGCCCGCGTCAAACAGCCAAAGTGCCCCGGACACGTGCCCCATCTGCATCGAAGAGTTTGTGGAAAAGGAGCGCATTCGAACGCTGCCGTGCTTCCACATCTACCACGTGCGCTGCATCGACCGCTGGCTCAAGCGGAACGCAAAGTGCCCCATTTGTAAGCATATCGTCGCCTAGCTCAAGTATGAGCAGGTGTTACTTATTCGTAATCTCGCAGTAATCCATTAACAAAGAATTTTTCATTGGTAGTGCTCGCCTCAATAGTAGCCTCGAATTTCTTACTAAATTTTGTTCCAATGGTAATCGAAGCGCAGCACTTTGACCAGCGACCGCTCGAGCTTCAGCACCAATCGCTCTGCACTTTTCCGTACGCACCAACCCACTCGCATATTCGTAACCGCACTTTATCCTTTATTTTTAACTTGATACTCCTTGCTTTTCTCTGCATATTTTCCATCGCCATCGCGTCGCTTGCCGCCGCGCTCGCTCTTGCTGACAATGTATTCGCCACCACAGCGTGGCAGACGTACGCTGAAGCGCTGACTCAAAAGATACTCACTTGGGTCCTTGCTGAATGTCTCAAGCTTTTACGCTTTGAACCGAGACTGAAGACCAGCTGCCTTCCACGTATAGAAGGACCGATGCCTTTGAAACTAATCCAAACGCGGAAAGAGCCCAAACTTATTGCGCGTATACCTACTGAAGAAGACCTCAACCTCGACTCATTGAGCGTTGCAGTGCCTACCGAAATCACTACGAGCAACGAACTCTCCATCCACCAAACAGCACCTGATCAAACATCATCTATCTTGCAAAATTCGGACCTTGAGACAACATCCGAAAAAATTATCGAAGCTCCTCTTACTGTCAAAGCCCAAAGTCTAAATTTAGATGGCCCCGCATCCTCCACTCAAAAATTTACGAGTAGCGCGTCAAAAGCGACAAAGTCCAGTGTTACCACAGACTTTCGCTCACCTGTCGAAAGCTCAACTGCGCCGCGGCGTAAATGCGCGCACGGCTTAAACGCCCAACAGATCGATGCATACACAGTCATTCGCAAGCCAAGGCGCACAGAATCAAAGTTAAAGCGCAGAGCTGGCGCACTCATCAGCCGCCTGCACGGCGAAACGGAGAGCACCTGCACTGTGTGCGAAAAGGCCATCGGCACAGACCGAAAGATTCGCTGGATGCCTTGCTTGTGCTTCTTTCACGCGACCTGCCTCGAACAGAGCCTCGCGAACTCTGTGTTCTGCCCGCAGTGCTTGCAGCCTGTCATGTGATATAAGTAGCGCTATCATTTTCATCTTAACCTGGGCTTTTAATTCGAAAATTATCATGAATTACTCGTAATATCCCAAAAACCCGAAAAAGTACCCATGCACCTCACATCTTACTAATTTTTTTTTCGAATCTGAATCAAACGCAATGTCAAACACAGAATTCTTGCGCTTGTACAGGCAAACACTGAAAGCCGCAGAGCGGTTCGTTGACTACAACTTCCGGAGCTACTTCCTGCGCACAACCAAGCTGCGATTCCGCGAAGCCCGGGCCCTCACAGACGAAGCAGAGATCACAAAGTTCGGCCATGAGGCAGAGGCAAACCTCAAGATGATCCAGCGGCAGGCGATCATCGGCAGGATGTACGCCGAGAATAAGGTCTTTCTCGACGCTGCGAAGGCCACGTAGAACTGTGTATTTCCCGCCACTCGCGAAATCGCCTTCTTTTTGATCATCTCTCACTTGAACTCTTACTTCACTACAGTTTGAGTACAAATGAACGCTAATGTGCATTGATGGGCCTCGCTGGAGATCAAGATGAGCAGGTTGGGTTGTGCCTGGTGAGCTCACTGCTCACCAAATCACTCCTCCACCCGCTCGACACGCTCAAAACCCGCGTGCAGGTAAGCAACACGCGAGCCTTCCACGCCTTTATCCAAAACTGGGCTGGCCAGTGGCATGTGCTGGCCCTTTTCCGCGGCCTCGGGACAAAGCTTATTCTCTATGCGCCGTACCAGCTGACGTACCTTGCCGCCTTCGTCTCAGTGAATAATTTTCTGCAGGCGAGCACAGACGCGCTACCCGCTTGCCTGAGTGAGTCTCAAAAAATTGTGCTGACGACCTTTTTAGCGACTGGGGTCGCAGAGATCGCCTCATCGCCGATTCGGATCCTTCTCGAGGTGAGCAAGTCGCGGCTGCAAGTCGGGATGGACGGGGTGCTGCGCACTGCGCTTGCAGGCGCAGCTCAACAACTGCCGAATTCACAGCAGTTGAACTTTAGACAAAGGCTTTCGATGGCTATTCGAGCAATGCTTCAGTATCTGCGCTCAAATAGAAAAAGTATCATTAAATCATTTCCCACCTACTTTACTGCGCAGATTCTCCTGCATGACTTTCCGTTCAGCTGCATCCAGTGGAGCACGTACAAGCTCTTGAAAGCAGGCGCTGATAATCGAACGGAATACCAGCCCGAGACCTCCCAGCTGTGGAAGAGCATGCAGACAGGGTTGTTGAGTGGAGCACTCGCGACTGTTGCCACGCAGCCAAGTGACGTCATTCGGTGCTGTGCGTTCACCCAGAGGGGTGGCGCGAGTGTGCGAGTTCGGGACACTGTGAAGCGGCTGTGGCTCGAGGGCGGCGTGCTGCGCTTCTTCTTTGGCCTTCCGGTGCGCTCTGTGTGGATAATATCGAACAGTGTGCTCTTCTTCACAGTGCTCGACCAGATGAAGCTCATGCGTCGGTCGTATGCTGTGAACTAGGTCAGAAAAACTAAGAAAAATTTTCGTACAAATGATTTCCATACATCCTAAAATTTCATCGTATGAACGTACAGAATGAAGCTGCAGTCCATCATCGAGAGTCTTCAGCGCAAAGTCAGCTCGGCGCGCGTGCCGATCCGCGCGAAGCGTTCGTACGCACTAACACCGTTGGAGGAGCCAGAGCCCGTAGCCAGCGAAGCGCTCCAGCGCTCTCTCAAAGCCGGCCCGAGTGACGCAGAAGGCAGCCAGGCAAGCGTGAGCGACGCAGCTTCCAGTGTTTCCATCGCGGATAGTAATAGCTCACTTTCGATCGCCTCTTCAAACTCTGACAGTGAGAGCGATAGCGCTGACTGGGGCACTGTGAAGGACTTTATTTGCGCTGACGACGATGCGCCGGTGCCAGACCGAAAAACACGCAGCAAGTACGTGCGAGATATGGTCAAGGGTAAAAAGGCCAAAGTTTCAGCGAACAAGGCGACCCCCGCCTTGCCGTGCGTCGACTCTGACTCCCTTTCAGAGACAGACTTTGACGTGTTGCGCCGGCACCAGCACTGGGAGCGCGAGTACAGCCAGGCGCACAGCACGCAGAGTGACCCGCTCAAGTCACAGAGGTCGCAGCAGAGCCAGTCGCGGGCCAAGCCGGCAAAAGAGAAGGTACAGCGACAGGTTCTCGTTGACGCGGAAATTGAGAGCATGGACAGCCCAACATCGCTCACAGTGCAGACTTGCCTGACGAAAGAGGAGAAAATAAAGGCATCCCAGTCTGGGGCGCAGGAGTACCTCGAGAGACGCAAGCGCACGTGGGAGATCCGCTCGCTGAACCCAGCGCACAGCCAGCTCTCCAAGACTTCTGAGCTAGTGTACGAAGAACTCGAGAAGAGCATTGGGTTCTCGCAGTCCACCGCCGTTTTCAGCCAGCAGGGATTTCACTGTGGGAGCATGTTCGCCGCGCCCGCGACGGCTTGCGCCGCCCCACAGCAGAAGTCGGTGGCCATCGACGACCGGAGCATGCAGCGCTTCACTGAGGCAATGTGCCCGCCGGTGCGAGCAAAAAACCATAAAAGTCCGCGAAAGAGCGGGGCTGTGCCGCACAGGCAGAGCATTGTGGAGCCGATCGATGGGTCACCGGGAAAGCTCAAGTTTCCGAAGAACTTCGAAGATTGATTTTCTGATAACTCTCGCTGTTTGAAATGTGAGTATGTGTGTACTATGGCGTAAGCTGTCTTATAATCTTTTCATCTGTGTGAAAATCGCTCTAATCTTTACGCTCTGTGCATTTTGCTCCTTAAGATGGCCTCAAACTGGAGTTTCCTCGAGCTGAGCTCGAGCACGATCTTCTTTTTTATATTTGTGCTCAAGCTCATTTTGCTTTGGTACAGCAGCCACAAGCGGTACTTTGTCACTGAGGTCGTGCAGTCATGGTACAAGGACTACCAGGAGTCGCGAGCGAGCGCCGCGGACGACTCGGCGTTCTCGTCGCTCGAAGAGGAAACGGAGTACCTCCTCGTCAAGCACCACCCAGATGCCAAGCGTATCTTTATGGTTGTCCCGTCAAGCTTTGGCACGGCGAGCGGGGCGTTCGTCCCGACGTTTCCAGCGAGTTTTAGCTCAGATGCAATGGGGTCGCTGTACACAGAAGGGTGCGCGCACGTCATTTGTATCAAACCCATCATGCCCAAGGAAACTATCGCAAAGTATCAAGAGCGGATTCGCAAGGGTTTTGACAGAGCACAGGAACTGTCAATGGAGAATGGTGATTTGCCCATCACGCTCATAGGCGAGGAGATTGGCGCGAATATTCTGCTCGACACTGTCACGAAGCTCCCGGCCTACTTTCTCGAAAATTCCTTTGACTCCGTTATTTTTTACAATCCAGTGATTCGAGAGCTCAAGCTCGATAGGTACAAAAAGGCACCACTTTCCCCAAGGCAGCAGACTGTTGTGAATACTTTTAAGGCGCGCTTTGGAAAGCTGACTGACTTGACCACATTCGCCACTGTAAAAAATTTCAAGCTGCCTGTCCTCCTCTTGACAAATAATGTATACGAAGAAGTCCACGGCATCGCCTTCAGGGACGCAGGGCGGTACTTTTTCGATGATGCACAGAAGGACAATCTCCATCGGATACATATCAACACAGACAGCATCTCGACGCTCCTGTCGACGAAGACCGGGGACGTTGATCTCGAGTTTGGGATCGTTGTGAATACATGGAACGAAATCGTCGTCAATAAAATTGTGCTCTTTGTCAACTTTGTCGAAGAGACGTATGTGAATCTCTCGTGAAGGCCTGTGTGAGGGGTTTGATATGATGCAAGTAACTTTTGACGTCGCAATTTTTAGTAATTTCGTATTTGTACTTCAATTTATGAAATTTGAGTGCAAGTCGTCATCTTCAGGAGCACCCACACCCAACATGATGATTATCTATCCGTGTTTCACTTGAAAACGATGAAAATCGATATCAATCTGAAAATTTCTTTATTTACGAAAGCAGCTTTTTGACTTCTACGAAGAAGTAGATTATGTCGAATGATAGTGCTTAGTAGCTAGTTATACTTATTGGTACATAAGCTGTTTAAAGCTCATGTACCTCGCGCAATGCCGTTTTTAGAAAACTCTAGATCTGTACCATTTGAATCTGGTGAATATGCTCTGCTTTTTCAGCATTTTATAGAAATTCGTACTAATGTCTACCGATCAGCACGAAAAAGCAGCAAGAAGTGCACAAGGAGCACTTTCAGAAGGATTCAATCTGATTCGTAGTGGCCTCGAAGCGCTCGCTACGCATGGTAAAGATCAGGCGCCACCTCTACCCGATCCACAGCTACTAGCAGAAATGAGCTGTAAGCTCACCGCATGTGTGCTCGACATCTCACCAGTACTCGAAGTCGAAGGCCCGCTCCTCGAAATTCTTATCACGAAGTACCACGAGCTGCAGAAGACAGCGCACACGCTGTGGCTCGTGCGCTACCTCGTGTACATGAGAAACCCCGCTCCAGGCTGTCTACGGTCGCTCACAACATTTGTGGAAAAGCAGGTTAAGGACTCGTCCTGTACTTTGTTACAAGAGAACGACTTACTACCTTCTCGTTTTAGCCGTTATACACATAGCCGTCTCGCTGCTGCGATTACAGCTGAACTTCTCCAAAAGCCAGAGCGCCTAGACTTTCTCGTCAATGAAGTTTTCACCCCTTTTGTACGAATTTGCACATTCATTCGCGACCACCGGCTGCTCTCTACCGATCAGAGTGCGCTCATTAGCATTCGCACCCGAATAGAGCAGCTCTTGAGAGGAATAACCCACTGCCGTATTGCTCTTTCAGAGTATATGCGCGCTGCTGTGGATACGCTAATGGATGCGAACTGCGAGAACTCGTCGATGGCAACAAAAGAACTGCAGTCAAGTGAACTTATTACGCAGCTCGAAACCTTTTTCGAGGCGTATGCTAAGGATTCGAAATGCCCGGTCGAGACACACCAGGTTTCAGAAGAGCGCAAGAATGCGCCGACTGCCTCGGAGCCACAGGAAGACCAATTCGAGTCGATGCTCCTCGACGATTTCATCACACTCTTTACGCATCTTCCAGTTGTAAATGGCATAATCAAGCGCCACACAGATGCGAGTGCAGCTCCCCAGTGGGTCAATCATGCGATTGTATGCTTTCTGGTGCATATAGCACAAAAGCCTTTCCTGTCGATGCTTCTCACTCTCGTTGGCGACCGCCTGCATCATATTCAGCTCTTTATGACCGAGGGCAAAAGCTTGGTGAGGGGAGTACAGAGCGCTTCAGCCAGTAGCTCTGAGAGTGATGAACAGAGCGCAAGTATGGAAGATCTGTATGAGCGCTTGATTGCGCATTGTAAGCCAGCGACCGGCATACAACACCATAACATCACGACGACCCTAAAACAACTACTCGACTTTGTTGCAGAGTGCACCCAAGGCTCTCTGAATACAGATATTGACGAGGGCCATTTCGATAAGCCCCTCGATTTCGTTCCTTCGTGGTCACTGCTGCCAACGCTCAGCATTGCGCATGCCCCATGGTACACGCATCTCCAGAGCTTTGAAGCACAGGCTGGGGAAGAGGCACCTGCTGAGCCGCAGGACGCCGATATGGACACTGGTGCCCCCATCACCGTGGACCAGCTCGCGGAGGCGCTCCAGCAGCAGCCCATGTTCGAGTACAGCGACGCCACGGGCTACGACGAGTCGCAGGCAGCGAGCGGTGAGCCCCGGCAGATCATCCAGTGGCCCATGTCCTTCTACGAGTCGCTCGAGGCAAAGGTCGATACAATTTATGCAGCCATCATAGCGGAGAATCCAAACGTAAAGTAGTGAATGGGGCTTGATAGCTCGAATGGCACAGGGATGTAGTAGCAGTCGGTGGATGGTGGTCGGCGCGCACCTAATGAAAGTAAATGTTCAGTCTCATCAGCATTTACCTAAATAATTTTGCGTCATTCATATTCAAATGAAGTAAATGTGGTCAGCTCCAAAGCGCACGCTGATAAGGGCAGGGGCCGTGGCAGCTGTCGCTACCGGTACACTGTTTTTCGGACAGCGAGCAATACGCTCATTCACACAGATGCAGGAACACACACACATCCCTGCAAAGCCACAGGAAACCCCTATTGCGAGCAGCCCCGTTATCAAAACTGAAGAGCAAGGGCACTTCAATCTTGCAAAACTCTACAGCGGTATCCTGAGCGAGGGTTACAAGGCTCGCGGCGAGCTCGACCTCGGCGAGGAGTACCTGACCGTTCAGGATGACATATTCGCACAGATTGGTGTCATCGATGACGATGGAATGCGAGAGCTCTTCGTCCAGCAACAAGCCGATATAAAGAACCCTGCTGGCGATACACACATCGTGCCCGAGGACCACTTTGTCGACCTCGGCAGCGGCGTCGGCAACGTGTGCCTCTGGGTCTATGCCAACACTCCGGCCAAAGCGGCGACCGGCGTTGAGTTCATACCGTCGCGGCACCTCCGAGCCATTCAGGCAAAAGAAGCAGCAGAGGCCATCTACCCGGCGACTTTTGGTCTATCAGACCCAAAGCGCTCGCTCGCCTTTGTCAACGCAAATCTCGCTGCGAAAGGCTCTGCGGGGACCTACGCACTGGCCAAGCGCGTGTACGCGAACGCATCAGTGTACTTTACTCACTCGTGGATGTTCGACGACGATCTGCTGAATAAGGTCGGCGATATCGTACAAAACCACAGCCCCAATGTCCGAATGCTTATCACTTCCAAGCGCATACCGCTGATCGACGCTGCCATAGAGGCCGCCGCAAAAGCTGGTGAGCAGCCAAAGCTGGAGTACAGCGGCCTCGTGCGTTGCAACGCGGACTGGAACCCAGAGGCCCCGTTTCATGTCTACAAGCGTGTAAAGGCGAGCGAGTAAAGCGCATAGGCTTTTGATGTCAATTACGTATATTTTCATTGTCTACGACGCATTCATTCTGTACCTTTTTTCCTTATCTCGTAGATTTGAGCGTATGCGATTCCAGCTTGCGATCTAATGGCCGAACCAACCACAGAGAGCCTTCGAGCAGAGTTTGAGAAAAAGATCGAGGATTTCCGCACGTGCCTTGCCTTTGACCCGAAAGGCGAGCGTGCGGCCGATCGCAGAAACGCAATCCGCTCCATCTTTCAAGCTTTTGCGGGAAGCGCAGAGGGCGAGGCGGACGCTACAACAACATTTCCGTGTATTTCCATCTTCCTGGAAGACCCATCCTTCCTGCGAAGCACGTTAACAACAATATTCGATGCGCTCGCTGACAAGAGTGTTCTCGATGAATTGTTGTGCATAAAAGATTTTGATGCACGAGCGCTCCCACATTTTGTCAACTTTTGGCGGTTTCTGCTCGTGGCGCTGCGCTGCCCGCCGCTGCCGCTCCCGATGAAGGGCCACATCATTCGCCTCAGCACGCAAGCAGTGGCTCGCTCCCTTGAAAACGCAGCGTACGAGAAGCGCGCTGGTCTCCCCGACATTTTCGTGGACTTTGTCATCGAAGTCCTTCGACACTGCGAAGCGCTCGAAACTGTTCACACGCTGTGTGTCCAGGGCCTGGTGGACATCTGCCAGGCGAAAAACAGCTACATAGTCTTCGCGAGGCTTGAAACCCACTTGCTCCGCTTCAATGGAATGAGCCAAGCAAAGTTCACATATACGTTCGAGCAGGCGGGTGAAGCATCGCTCGTTTCCGACGAGAGCATGCACTCCATATTGGACAAGGTACTGCGTAGTGCTCTCGAGGCTCTTTCGACTGAAAACACTGAATCAGCACTCGCACATTTAAGCGCTTACTTCACGACGTTGCAGCCCTTGGAATTCAATGGCCTTATGGAAATTGTTGCGAGAAAAGCCAAAGGCGCAGCGCCCCGTGGAGGGCCAGAGCTCATAGAGCTTATGTCGTATTTAGCAGGTCGACCGAGTGCGATTGCCGAAGAGGGCGCAGCTGCTGTCGTTGCCGCCGTGAAGCAAAAACTGCGCGTTCTCTCGAAAAAGGACTTTGAAAACATGATATGTGCTCTCAGCAGTCAATCGAACTCTACAGGAAGGCTTCTGAAGCTCTTGACGAAATCGTTGGCAGAAGTATACACTTCCCGTGACAAAGGCGTTGCCCAGGGAGACAGAAAGCTCGAAGCTGAAATGATGCAGATCATTCAGTACATTGTCATCAGTATCGGACAAGCAGATGAAGCGAAGGTACTTTCGGAGCTTCGGACTGCCTATGCTGCGTCGAGAGGGCTGCTGCTCACCGCGCTCGCGTCGCCTGTCGACGAGGACGGCGATATCTGCCCCTACGGCGAGCTCTCTGACACGATGAAAAAGTGCGTGGTGGAGACGCTCTTTATCATGGACCTACCGCGGCTCTTCTTCGGGCTTGAGCTCGCTGCAGTTTTTCTTGACAAATTGCTTTGTCCCTCAACGGTAGATGCCGAACCTGCGGACATACGCTTGGTTCAGCTCGCGAACAGACGAGTCCGTGAGGTTCAGTGCGCGTCCATTTTGCTGAAATCTTCCAAGGAACGAAGAGACAGCGTACAAAGTAGCACCTTGGAGATGATGGATGCGCTCGTTGCCATGCTTCTCAGCCCGAAGATCGCGCCAGTCAAAGAGCATAAAGAGCATTCGCTAAAGGAGCATAAAGAGGAAAGACCACCGAGGCGGGAAGATTCGCCGCCGCATTCTCGGAGACACAGCGAGAAGCGCGATAGGCATGCAAAGCGGAGCGCAGAGCGATCCGACGAGCGCGAGTCCGCGCATCGGCGCGAGCGAGACGAGGCCAGGCCATCGCGCCGGGAGCGGCGCCGCTCCGAGAGCCCACGGCCCCACCGGTCGGAGCGGCGCAGCGAGCGGGAGCGGGACCGCGAGCGGCACCATCGGGATAGCACCAGGGACCGGGATCGAGACCGCCGCTCACCCTCGAGGGAAAGGCGTCGCCGAAGAAGATAGATACCACTTTTCTGCTTGTATAGACTCCATTATTGTCTATCGTTTGTCTCATTGAGTGCTTACCCCAACTTACATAATTTTGAATTCAAATGGCAAGTGCACCCACACTTGAGCCCTTCACCCTGCCCATGGAGGCCGTCCCATACGCCTTTGTCGGCTGCGTCGACGAGGACCGCTGGGAGATTTTTCACATGAATGCCTTCGCCCGGGCCCACCTCACAGAGTCTAAGAAGAGTGTCACCTCACTGTACGCTGTCTTCGGGCCCGGCCCCCTCGCCGCCCTCCGCCGGTCCCCGGATAACGTCGTTGTGCTCGGCCGCAGCAAGCTAGATGGGCTTGTCTACTCTCTCCAGGCCCAGCGCGCGACCGACGCCAAGAGCGCAACGCGGCCGAACATCCGCTGGGTCGCCATCCGCCGCCCAGAGAATGTTCAAGGTGGGGCCATGCCAGACCTGTACAGCTCCTTCTTCTGCCCGAAGGACGTGCTGCTGCCAAAGCTCACAATTGACGACATTAACTTCAAGGGCCGTCGCGTCATCATGCGCGTCGACTACAACGTCCCGATGAACCGCGAGCACACACAAATTAAAAATGACTTCCGCATGCAGTCGACGATGGCCTCCGTGCGCAAAATCCTCGCGGATGGCCCGCGCTACATCGTCATCCTCTCCCACTGGGGCCAGCCGAAGGCCCCGGGCTACGACGCTGCGTTCTCGCTCAAGCCCGTCGCCAAGCACCTCCAGTCCCTCGTCGGGGCCGCGACGCCAGTGCTTTTCGGGCCGGACTGCATGGACGCCACTGACCTGCTCGAGAAAGCGCCGCAGCGGTCGATTGTTTTACTTGAAAACGTGCGCTTCGCCCCTGGCGAGAACTCGAAAGCGCTCAAAACGAACGGCAAGGCGCACAAGCAGCAGCTCACTAACAAGCTCGCGAGCTACGGCGACATTTATGTCAACGACGCCTTCGGCGCCGCCCACCGCGGCGCTGTGTCGATCGTCGACCTCCCGAAGCGCATCCGCATCAGCGTCGCGGGCAAGCTCCTGGCGCGGGAGCTCCAGTACCTCACGGCCTTCATGCAGAAGCCGCGCCCGCCGGTCGTCGCCGTCATCGGCGGCGCCAAGGTCACTGACAAGATCAAGCTGCTCGAGAAGCTCGTGCAGTCCGTCGACACGATCGCCATCGGCGGCGCCATGGCCATCCCCTTCCTCAAGGCCAACGGCGTGGCAGTTGGCAAGAGCTTTATTGAAAAGGACGCGAGCGGCCGAGAAATCGCCGTCGAGATCGCCACCGACTTATTGCGTAAAGTCTCGAAACACAATCGCGAGAGCAAGCGCCCCGTCACGATTCTGCTGCCAGTCGACCATGCGGTCAGCCCGGCCTTCCGCGACGCCCCGCCAGTTTTAACAGAAGGCGAGGAAATCCCAGCTGACAAGATGGCGCTCGACATCGGCCCCAAGACGGTGGCCCTGTGGCGGTCCCGGCTGATGGCGACGAAGACGATCCTGTGGATGGGCCCAGTGGGCGTTTTTGAGTTTGCCAACTACAAGGATGGCAGCATAAACATCGCCCGCGCCATCGGCGCAGCGACGGAGACGGCCCACGCTGTGTCGGTCATCGGCGGCGGGGAGACAGTGACAGTCGTCGACCTCGCGGGCGTGCGGCACAAGATGAGCCACGTGAGCACCGGCGGCGGCGCGACGCTCGCGCTGCTCGAGGGCCAGGCGCTGCCGGGGGTCGTGCACCTCACGACGAAGGCGACGGCGAAGCTTTGAGACACTCGGAAAACCAAAAGTGAATACATTTGCGTTTGCTGTGCTTTTTCTGAGAAATGCTTCAAAATATTTTTTTGTACGCAGTGATCCTTTTTCCCATTTCTCTGCATGTCGAGCGAGAACGATGACGCGGTCAATATGCTCCTCACGCAGATCCTCAAGGACCGCTTCTGCTTCCAGCAGAACAGCGACTTCGAGGCGTGCGTCGCGAACTACGTGCCGCAGCACGGCGACGGGAGCTACGTCGAGCAGTCGCTGCAGCGCAAGGGCATGAAGATCTGCGAGCCCTACAGCGACGTCCTGACAAAGTGCATGCACGACGACAAGAAGCACAGCACGATCATGCGGCTCGCCTCGCAGCAGCCCGAGTGCAAGGGCGAGCGCCAGAAGTACTTCCAGTGCCAGCGCGTCAACGCTGGCATGGGCGGCGACGCCGCGTGCGAGCGCGAGGCGCGCGAGATGCTCATGTGCGGGCTCGCCTTCATGATCAAGAAGAACAACCGCAAGAACGAGCAGAAGGAGCGGGAGAAGGGCGCCAAGAAGGGGGCGCAGTAGGCCCGATGAGCTGTCCAGTGTGCAATGCCTTTCAAATTTTCATTTTGATGAAAAAGCGAAAGAATTACTAATATTCACTTTATTTCAAACTATATGCCTTTCGGCGATCGCCTTACCCTCCCGTGACTCGATCTCTGTGGCTTTACCGTCTCTGCACCTTCCTCAAACGCTGTGCAGCCAAGTTCCCGTGCTTCTCCAAGAGTAAAACGCAATCCAAGCGCAAGATGCTTCACAAAGGCTTTCTCCGAGCAACGCGCCAGCTCCTCAATCGTGACGCCGTGAAAATGGTCATCCTCACCCGCTCGGACCTCGAGCTCAGCAAGGGCAAGCTCTGCGCCCAGTGCGCGCACGGCGCCGTCGAGGCAGTTATCCGCAGCAGCGGCCTCAGTAGTAATAAAAACTTTGACCAGCGCCACCTCGAGAACCTCCAGCAGTGGCTCGCGCAGGGCCAGACGAAGATCGTCTTAAAGGTCGAGACGCAGGACGAGATGCTCGAGGTGTACCGCCGGGCCAAGGAGGCGAGCCACAACTGCGCGATCGTGCGCGACGCCGGGCGGACAGAGGTCGAGAGTGGGACGATCACCGTCGCGTGCATCGGGCCGTCGCCGATATCGGAAATCGACAAGATCACTGGCCATTTAAGGCTCTTACGGTAGTTTACGAGTGATCTGCCCGATCTCGGCGAAAAGTAATTTTTTCAAAATTAATCTTTAAGTTCTCATTTTCTCGTCATTTCACTCTAAAAAATGCTCAAGACACTGTCTTCCGCTCTGCCGCAGTCCCTCGTGGAGTCGGCCATCGCCGACGAGGGCTTCCACTACGAGACGGTCCACATCGACCAGATGGAGTACGACGCCGATATGAACCTCTTTCGCTTCCCGTGCCCGTGCGGCGACCTGTTTGAGATCAGCGTGGACGACCTTCTATCCGGCGAGCGCGTCGCGCTCTGCCCCTCGTGCTCGCTCACCATTTTGATCGACGACGACGTACCAGTGGACGAGTACGTCGCGGGACGCATCGCTGCGGAAGCTTGCTAGAGGAACTTGTGTACTATTCTGTTGCTGTCTGTCATATTTTCATGAAAAGTATTTGAGCAGCCATTTTACTAAATTCGCACACATTTTCATACTTTTCCGACTAATGCAGCATGCCCGCTGAACGCTTTGACGAGCTCCTCATCACTGACGAGACCCTCGCGGGCCTCGCGTCCGCTGGCTTTACAACAATGACGCGCATCCAGCGCGAGACGCTCCCAGTCACCCTCGAGGGCCAGGACGTCATCGCGTGCGCCAAGACGGGCAGTGGCAAGACGCTCGCCTTCCTCATCCCCATGCTCGACACGCTCGTCAACGAGTCCTGGCACACGAGCGACGGCCTCGGCGCCGTCATTCTGACGCCGACGCGCGAGCTCGCCACGCAGATCTTTGACATGCTCCGCGCCGTCGGCACCGAGCACGGGACAATCACCGCTGGCATCATCACTGGCGGCCTCAGCGTCGCCGACGAGCGCAAAATGATCGCGCAGGTGTCGATCATCGTCGCGACGCCCGGGCGTTTGAGACAGCACCTCGACGAGAGCGCGACGCTCTCGGTCGACAACCTCCGCGTCCTCGTGCTCGACGAGGCCGACCGCCTCCTCGACGCGGGCTTCGCCAAGGAGATGGCAGCGATCCTCGACCACCTCGCGGCGAGCCCCGACCGCCAGACGCTCCTGTTCAGCGCGACGATGGGGAAAGACCTCAAAATTCCAGAGGCCCTCGGCATGCGCGACCCCAAGTACATCTCTGCGCACGAGGCCTCGGCGCTCGCGACGCCCTTCACGCTCTGCCAGAATTTTATTCTGAGCAAGCTCGAGGACAAGCTCAGCCTCCTCTACAGCTTTCTGCTCGCGCACGACCGCCAAAAGACAATTGTGTTCGCGAGCACGTGCAACCAGGTCAAGTTCTACTACCTCGCGCTCAGCCGGGTCCTCCAACGCAAGGGCGTGCCCTGCGCGTGCCTCACCGGCAAGATGAAGCAGCACCAGCGCCAGGAGGTCTATAAAACGTTTGCGCAGCGCTCGGCGATGGTTTTGTTTGCGACGGACGTGGCCTGCCGTGGCCTCGACTTCCCCAAGGTCCGCTGGGTCGTCCAGTTCGACGTGCCCGACTCGATCGAGACGTACATCCACCGCGTCGGGCGCACCGCGCGCTGCGGCGGCAAGGGCTGCAGCCTCCTGGTGCTCACGCCAGAGGAGACCGACCTGCTGTACCACCTCGACCAGGCCAAAGTGAAGCTGCGCGAGGTCCGCGTGCGCGACGGCGAGTGGCGCGACGTCCACCCGCACCTCGTCGCCGAGGTCACGCAGGGCCTCAAGGTCGAGGCCCAAAAGGCGTTTATCAGTTACCTGCGGAGCATCCACCTCAACGAGAACAAAAAGCTCCTGACGCTCGACCAGATCGACTACGCGTCCTTTGCGAGGTCGCTGGGGCTGTTCTCTGTGCCAAATTTGAGTAAATTGCGGCTCGGCCACCGACCTTTGAAAAATGTGCCTTGGGAAATTAAAAATAAAGAGATTCGCGAGGCAGCGGCTGCGCAACAGACTGAAAATCAAACTGCGGGTAAGGCAGAGGCAATGCCCCTGGCCGGCGGCGAGCGGCTCGTTTCCAGAACAAACATCTCGCGGTCGGCGCGGCAGCGCTCGGCGAAGCACCTGAGCGGGCAGATGGAGCGCATGCGGGAGTTGAATGCAGAAGAAGATGACGACGCCGGGGACGTGCTCGAGAGCCTCGGGTCTGTGTCGAGCGAGGCAGTGGCCCGGCCGGACCTCGAGCGCATCTCGAAGAAGGCGAAGCGCAAGTTTGACGCGGCGAGTGGCGTCGACATCTCCGTCGCCAAGTACGGCCTGGCGAAGCACCAGGTCTTCGAGGATGACTGATCTTTCGATGCAATTTCGTTAATTTCTTCAGATTTTGTTTTTTATACGTGAAATCGTCTTAGTTTGTTCTAGCTATCTGCAATGCGCATCCCCGACGAGCAAAAAATCTGCATCCGCAACTTCCCAGCCGGCGTCACCGAAGACGAGGTCAAGGACTTCTTCTCGAGCTGCGGCCCCGTCATCGACATCTACCTCAAGGACAACGGCGCCGACACCTTCGGCTTCGTCGGCTTCGAGAGCCGCGAGAGCCAGCAGCAGGCGATGGGCTTCGACGGCCGCGAGATGAACGGCAACACTATCAAGGTCGAGGCCAAGCGCATCCAGGGCGAGCGCGGCCCCCGCGACTCCCGCGACCAGTTCAAGGTCTTCGTCGGCGGCCTCAACGAGGACGTCACCGACGAGGAGATCCGCTCCTACTTTGAGAAGAACGTCGGCCCAGTCAACGACTTTTACCGCAGCGCCCGCTCCGGCGTCTTCGCCTTCCTTGGCTTCACCTGTGAGGCCGACAAGGTCGCCGCCATCGGCAAGACCGGCGAGAACCTCGGTGGCTGCATCCTCCGCATCGAGGCCAAGGGCGGCCGCGCGCCCCCGCGCGGCGGCTACGGCGACATGCCCCCGGCCCGCCGCTACGACTCCCGCAGCCCGCCCCGCCGCCGCTACCGCGACGAGGAGGATGAGCCACGCTACCGCCGCCGCGTCTCGCGCTCGCCGTCACCCCGCCGACGCCCAGCCTACCGCTCCCGCTCGCGCTCACCACCGCGCAGACGCTACGACTCTCCATCGCGCTCACCGCCGCGCCGCCGTGACTCCCGCAGCCCACCCCGCCGCCGCTATCGCAGCCGCTCCTAAGGCAGTCAGCGCCGGCCAGCGCCGGCACGGCTAGAACACTATACTATATTTTATCAATGAGTCATTGCTCAATTACAGTAATTTAGAATACGTAGGGGAGAAGTTTGTGGTATGGGGCAAAGCGTTATGCGTAAAGTCATTTCTTTGTATGTGTACAATGCTTGGGTGCTGACGCCCTTTTTATCGAAAATTCCCACGTGATGAAATCTTTGTAGTGCGCGTCTGAAGCAGATGATGCACGAACAACAAATTTATCTAAAGACTGAACAATTTTTTCGTTTAAGAAAGACATTGTGCTGTGGTGCAATGTTCTATTTCCTTTGGGATGGTAACGCTCCAGAGTTATCCATTCGAGTTAGAATTTCGGGAACTATTGACTTTCATAAAGCTTTTTACAGAAAAGTACAGTAGGGCACAAAGTGACTGCGTGTAGCATCGCTCCTTTCGCATTCAGCGATGAAATTCTTGCCAAATTTCGGTGATCAGTGCACAAAGCATATACAAAGGAGTTCTGCTCGCTCAATGTGACTGCAAAGAAAATTATGCTGAGATAATGCACAGCACATTCCTTTGATATTCTTCCGTGGTACGCATAGCAAAAGCGTTGAAATGACGCATTGACCTCTCCCAGGCTTAACGTGCGCAAGCTGTATCAATGCCTTTCTCTTCTATGTCTATTTTCTCTTTATTCTTCAATAGCGACGGCACAATGTATCTCCCTTTGGCTACAGCCGATGTTCTAGGTGCCGGAAGGTTCAATCTTGACTGTATCACCCAGCAAATGGCCATGGAGATGCTCTGTGCTGAGGTTCATAACTTGGCAGCCATTCAGGATGCAGAAGGTGCGTTTATCGAGGTTGAGCACTGGAACGGCCTCAAGTTCGACGGCGAGGGAAACATCACAGAAATTGACTTTGCAGTGAAAATGGGCTTTGATCTCTTTGACGACGACGTTTATGACCAGGCAGATGACCAGCCGAAAATCGGTGATGGCGGGTCGATGGACCTCCAGTGGATCCCGCAGTCAGTAACTTCCTTCAACGTTTTCGATGTTGAACTTGAGGGGTCTATTGACACTCTCAAGCTTCCACGAGGGCTCGAGAAATTTGACATATCTTTCAATGATTTTCGCGGAGAATTTGTCATTGCTGGGCTGCCTGATAGCCTTCAAAACCTCAGCATTGAGTATAACGCACTCTCGGGATCTTTTGTAATTGCAGACCTTCCACGAGGGCTTATCAAGATGAACGCCTTTAGGAACATTTTCGAGGGGGAAATCATCCTTGAAGACTTGCCACCACGCATAGTAGAGTTCAGTGTCGGTATGAATCTCCTCTGTGGTGAAATAAGCTTGCGGTGGCTGCCAGCGAGCCTCAAGGAGCTCAATATTAGAGGTAACAACTTTGGCCAGGATGTCCTCGTGGCGAACGTCGCTGGCAGCTGTGCCTACATGCAGATCGAAAAAGAGCGCTTTGGCAAAATCGTCGATGAGGACGGCAAGGACATGTCGATTAACTTTGCTTCGTGAGAGTTTGTATGAAGCAGTCAGTGATATACACCTCCTTTCATGGATAACCGAGCACATCGAATTTTTTCATTCCACTATCGTACAATGATATGAAGCACACGAATACGCATCGACGGAGCACGCGCTACAACGCTATCGCGTTTGTTGTGCAAATCAAAAGTTAAATTGATCCCAAACGCAACATTACGTTTTCGAGGGTGCCCATCCCCACGTAGACAATATAGAGAGAGGTCAACATTGGATATCCTCTCCTTCGGCCACGATGCACGCTTCGACTCGGTCCCAGAAACTGTCTACGAGTTTGATGATGGTGCTATCAAGAGCTTCCAGCTCGAAGATGCGCTCAGCATTCGTCTTGGTAGAATCCTAGTCTGCGCAAAGCTCGTCGTGGGGACCGCGCTAAGCGATTCCCCAGCAGTTCTCGATAGGGTTGAGACCAGGGCTGTAAGCAGGTCATTTTTCACACAGCTTCTACCCAAGGCTCTTGCGATCGGCTGAGGCATCTTTAACAAGTTGCCCAATCACTTTTGGGGAAGGAACAGGAGTCCCATCCCGAACAATCGTGGGTTTAATTTTTTCGGCTTCGTGCTTCTCACGGTGACTAATATCGTAGAACTTTTTCATAGCAGGTAGAAGCTCTTTCATGACTTCGGCGTAGTCCGGGCCTTTGAATTTCTTCGTGGGCGTCTTGAAACCTTCAAGATTGCGGATAAAGCGAAACCCACATGGCCCGATCGCACCAAAAATATGGCACGTAGCAGGATACTGAATGTTCCGCATTGCCTCTGGAAAGAGACTGGGGATGCACCACTGAAACCTTTTCATATCTCGGGTGGTCATGAGAACCTCGTCGACAAACACGTAGTGTTCGTTAAGCTCTTTCTGCTTTATGCAGAACGTGAGGCGCTTTTGTGCCCATACCATAGGATCCTTTCCTCTGCAAGGACGTGTCGGCCGAGCTTTATGTCTGCTACAGTGCACATTTGGGCGATTTTTTAGGCTTCTAGCACTTTGTCAAGTTCTGCTTTGATTTTGTTAATCTCTTTGCGGTGCTGCTCCTCCATCCACTCGTTATGAATTTGGTGATTTTTTTCAAAATCCGAAAACATTCGAAACGTTATCTCCATGAATTCAGGATCAATGTCATCCACGTTTTGTCTTGAGCGTTTCATTGTTTTGTTAGTTTTCATTCACGGAATAGTCA
This sequence comes from Perkinsela sp. pyNocScin1, assembly GCA_964019655.1. Lineage (NCBI taxonomy): Eukaryota > Euglenozoa > Kinetoplastea > Prokinetoplastida > Perkinselidae > Perkinsela > Perkinsela sp. pyNocScin1. Next base: position 1,064,518 of record CAXHTR010000008.1, read on the forward strand.
CTGTACAGTGGAAAAGCTCGAAGTTGATATTAATGTGCAATCATTAATTAATTACGCTACGATAGCTTCGAGAGCTAGTCCCGTGTTCCTTCCATGCCCGCGGACAAAACAAGGCCCGTGCGCCAAAATGAGCGCATAGCATGCCATTGAATCGAGCAACCGTCTGCATCGCTGTGGGTACAGCGAGCGTGGACGCTCGATACTGACAGCATAAGACTGTCAGCGCTTGATCAGACGTATCTTCCAGCAAAAACCAGTTTCGGCCTTGGGCAGATATTGTCCTCATCGGACATACAGGATGGGTTCAACTCGGTCTTCAGGGCGTCTGCCAGCGTTGATGCGTATGTTATGCTCTCGAATGGGAGCAGTGATGTGCGCATCAAGGACTTTTTGATAGTCCACCGCCTGAAAGCCGTACTTGAAGTTATCATTTTCGGCCTCTGCCGCACCGCCATTTTGCTGCTCGCGCCTTCTCTTCAGGGCCTCCAATCTTCTCTTTTCAGAGCGAGGAGCTCTGTCACATTGACAAAAACTCGAAATCCCCCATGACCCATGACCCCGAGCACGTGAGATTGAGCAGTGTACCGCGTTTGCTCATAAGGGGTAGTAGCTTGCCCCTTCTTACAAAGTTGCCTCTTTTTGCGGTGAGTGTATCTGACAATGCTCTCGTCGATAAAGTAGATCCCCTCGGGATTATCATCTTTGTGGTCTCCGGCGTACGAAAGCCGCCTCTCTTTGAAAACCTCAATGCCTATGGCCCATACCAATGCTGGGCGGGGCGATTTCTGATCTTGACGCCCTAATCCATGCGTGCTCGGCGACTTTGGCGTAGCTCTGCTCGAAACCAGCGTCCAGGGCTTTTTGATGCAAATCTAGGAAGTCATCGTATGGGTTATCCTCCAACGCTTGCATGAGAAATCTCTGAAGTTCCTCGTAATCGGAGGTGCGCCTGTTGGCTGCGCATTTGGCTTTCCTCTTTGGTCAATCTCGGTTGCCTGTCCCAATGGCATTTTCCTGTACCGCTCATAGGCATCGCTGTTCAAGTTAAACCAACTCATGAACTCGTTCTTCGACATGAAGAAACCCATGAGGTTAAATGCACATTCAACGAAGCCTACTCCTTCGAGCGTGAGTGCGCCTTTTCCTGCAAATCCAGGGTGTATCTTCGGGTATTTCCCGAACTTCATTTTTCCTCTTATCCATGGTCGACCCCCATTCTCGGACTGAATGGGCACAGGGGGGCCTATCGGTCCAAATTTGGTCAATTATTGAGCACGTAAAATTTTCGAATTCGAGGCTTGTTTTCGGCTCTCCTGGCATGCGGAAGTATTTTAGAAAAAAAATAAGTCAAAAATCTTTTGATACAAGAGATCGCCATCTTGCACGACTGCTTTGAAAACGAGTGTATTAGCGCGTATCACTTTACTGTGAATGATTTAGTACGAAAAGCGCGCAATGCTTGTACACAAGTGCTTAGTGGAGTGGATAGTTAAGTGACGACTCAGGCCATTAATTATGAATTATTAGCATTCTGCGAGCATCATCATTCCGCTTAAACAGGTTTGACTCCAAAATGAGAGCTTCAAAATTTCACCCCAATGTCGGATAAAAATGAAAAACTTCACCAGATAAACTTTTCATAAAGTGATAGAAGGAGACTCAGGCGCATAGTTACGCGCAACGATATCTACCTCCTGGCTACTTCTTCATACTTCTACCCACCGTTTCTACTCAAAAAAATGCATCCGATTCTCTTCTTCACTACAGCCGACAACGCAGCGCTCGCCCGCATCGACCCCGCCATGCTCTCCGACCAGACCAGGCTCGAGCTCCTCGCCGAAGGCATCGACATCCTGGACTCCAGGGACGTGCACGGGGACTTCCAGGACATCCAGCTCTGGGAGGGCGTGCTCTTTGACGCAGATAACGCTGTTATCATCATCGACTGGTCCTACGATGTGCGTCGAACAGACCCGATGCCGATGGAGTTGGTCCCGCCCACGCTGCAAGCGCTGAAGATGGCCGACATGGACCTGACCGGCACGATCGACACAGCGGCACTGCCGCGCGAGCTCTCCTACCTCAACCTGTCGAGCTGCGCCTTTCACGGGCCATTCGACACAGCGACCCTGCCAGCCAGTATTGCGAATATTCTGATTTTTTCCAACCAGTTTTCCGGGAGTCTCAACATCGCGGCGTTCCCCGCGCACCTCGAGCTTTTCAACGCCCGTGACAATCAGTTTACAGGGGGTCTCGACTTCTCGAGCCTGCCAGAGGGTATGCGGGAGCTCTGGCTCGCAGAGAACAAGTTTACGGGCAGTATCGATCTGAGCGCACTGCCGGCGAGCCTCCAGTACCTCGTCATCAGCGACAACGCGCTCAAGCAGGATTTGCTCGTCGTTGGTACCCAGGTGCACTTGACGTACGAGGGCGGCAACGAGTTTGGGACAGTGGTCGACACCGATGGACAGGTGCTGTAATATGGAGTGATGGGCATATTCCAATGGGCTTCAAAGTGGGCGGTTTAGGGTCATGGACAATATTGCTATGATAGGGGTGTATAAGAGAAAAAAGTTTAATGGTCGAAGGTCTTTCAGTACTGATAGAATGCTTTCGAATTCCATTGCAGTACCGCAATATCACTATCATTTCGTCTTCAGCACTTCAGCTTGTGCGCACACCAGTGCTTGAAAGAGGTATTGAAAGATTTTCCAGATCCCATTGCATTCCACCACTTTTGTTCTGGATTCAAATTTGCTCATCCGCTTTTCAGCATATCCATCAATGCCACTGCGTTAGAAAGACAGCCAGATATGCTAACGAGTGAATTGTTGTCATTTATGCCATTTCTACTCATTTTTCAGCTATTTTCCCCATTCCATTGATTTTTACTCTGAAATCTCCAACCACACCAAGCCCATGACCTCTGTTGACCCAGCTGAGCGCGCCAAGTTCGCCCGCGACCACGCCTACTGGTGGGACCCCGACGGCCCACTCTGGTCGCTCCACCGCTTCAACCCGGCGCGCGTCTCCTTCCTGTCGCACCACCTCGGCGGCAGCCTCGCGGGCCTCCGCGTGCTCGACGTCGGCTGCGGCGGCGGTATTCTGAGTCTGAGCGTCGCGAGGCTCGGCGCACGCGTCACGGGCATCGACATCTCTGCCGAGGCAGTGCTCGCGGCCACCACCGAGGAGGCGCGGCAGCGCTTCGGCAGCGGCGGGGCCGAGTTCCACTGCTCGACGCTCGAGGACTGGGCGGCGCAGTGCGTCACACAGCGCGACCGCTACGACATTGTGATGCTCTCAGAGGTTATTGAGCACGTGACGGACTACAGCGCTTTTCTTTCCAGCGCCGCGAAGTGCGTCAAGCGGCCGGAGGGCAATAGCGAGGGAGGCGCACTGCTCGTCACGACAATTAATAGAAATTCGCTCTCAAAATTTGCGATGATCACTGCGGGCGAAAATTTTCTGAAAATTCTGCCGAAGGGTACGCACTCGTACGAGCGCTTTGTGAAGCCGCAGGAGGTGACGCGGGCGCTCGGGCAGGCGCAGATGGGCGTCGTCGCCTCCTGCGGGTTCGTGCCGGTCCCCCACGTGCTCCCGCGGCCGCGGCTCAGCTTTTCGTGGGTGAGCGGCCTAACAGCGGTGAACTACGGGATGCTCGCGAGGTTTGGAAAATTGTGATTCGAGGGGTAGCACACTGAGTTTCTAAATTTTGGTGCGTAGACTCAATTTGAGAAAATTTGGTGCCAGTCAGAAGAATAGTGAGATGAACAGTCAAAAATATTTGAAATATAACCCGATGCGGAAAAAGCTTCAATTCTTTTACAATTGCGTGATCGTGAGGTATGTGAATTTTTCATCAGTTACAGCCCAGCGGACAAAGCTTATCTAGAAGCACCGCATATAGCCTTAAACAAGGGATCTGAGACAAGCTCCTAAAAGCCGAGATCTCAAGCCTATGCCCAATGCGACTGTGTCAGTGTACTTTTCTCCTTCGGGTGCATGAACTCTTGTGATCGATCTGTACCCAGTTGGCCTCTCTTCTCTTCTTAATCTCATCAATGGTCACTGCTCGCGAAGATGCGCAGAACACTGTCCATACCACCGTGCCCAAGTATACACAAGCCGCGATTGTCCCCAAAGGCGAAAGAAGCTAGCTGGAAGGACCGACCACGATTCCCACCGTACAATCTCATCACGTGTCAACAGTTCGAAAAGCAGGACGCGCTGCACGACCTACAGGCGCTCAGCGTGCGCTACAGCCAAAAGTGGATCACTGTCAAGCACTTACACAAGCTACGGCGCTTCGCCACGGGGCAGCAGAGTAAGGCAACAGAGCTCGCGAGCACAGCGTCGGTCCATAGCAATATTCCCAAAGCAAGTGGGACTCGTAGGCGCCAGGCGCTTCTCAACACTGAAGTGTTCGCCTTTCCCTTCGCCTTTGAGGCGCTCGTTCGGCAGATAGTGCCCCCGCCCCAAAGGGATGAGCAGACTGTACCGCTCACATTTCATGAGGGCCTAATATTTGCAGCGCCCCAAGAGAACCAGAATGAAAGTGAGGTAGAAAATGTGGAAAAGGAACCTGAGATTGAAGCCCCAATAGATGCGCTCAGCGAAATGCTCGGAAATGACTACCAAGAAATAAAATATGTTATTGATTGAAAGTGTTTTACCTGTGATATGCTTGCAGCAAAATATTGAGACAATATGAAAGATTATTAGTAATTTGAGCCAATATTCAGTAATTTTGATAGGACCACGTACTGGATCTTCGTAATTTTTCAATCGCATCAATTCTACGACAGTTTTTCAGTAAATTTCCCTAATTTCAACGATGCACCACTCCATAGCCTGTTTGCCGCCAGTAAAAGTACTCTCGAAAATGGCCAGACTCGAAAGGCTCGCCCCATATGACATTGGCGAGCGTCGACGGATCATCCCTTCAGCAGGCCTCATAGCACGGCAGAAGAGCCAGCCGCTCTACAGCCAGAAGTGGGTCAGTGCGAGAACACTCAAGGCGTTGCTTCCTCACGTGCCGGAGGATAGTATGCGAGCCGCCATTCTGAATGCAAATAGCATAAAACATTCCACGGCCTTCCATCCTCATTCGCAAACAGTCCATTACATAAACACTGAAGACTTTACGTTCCCCTTCGCTTTCGAAACGCTGATGCGTTCGTTTGCAATGAAAAGTGAGGAGCTCAAGCTGGATCGTAGCCGAAAAGAATTTCTTAGAAGCAGAGCAGCGCAGAAGAATACTTTGGAGCAGGCGGAGTACAGGCCGGCGGTCACGGATTACTTTTCAGGGGATAACGATGTTCAAAATAAAGATAATATTGATCATACGAAAAGTGATACTAATCATAGAAAAATTTCAAATAGTATAGATATGCTTGATAGAATATTAACAGATACAGAAGATTGGTAAAAAGAAGTTTTGAACTTTGAGGCCATCAGTGAGCTTTGAAGCTCCTTATGTTTGTATGTCCTTATCGCTTCTGTTACCTGATGCTAGATTAGATGTCCTCGTATTAGCATTTATTACACATAGTCATGAAGTAGCCCCTGCAGTCTTTTGACTTGCACGATCAGAAGGTATAGCGACGAGTAAACTACAACTTTTACATTGTCACTTTTGAAGAGAGTCTTGTCCCATGCTGACTACTTGTGTATTGCAGATCTCTCGTCAATAGCGCTTACACTGCTTGGAAATTTCTTTTTCCACAAAATGTTCTTCACGCTCATACGCACCTCAGATTGTCACGCAGCCCGCGCCGATATGCACTCGCTCAATGACCAAATACGCATGGAGCTTTTGGTAGAAAATCTTTGCGATACAGACATGCGCCGCTATCAGGACAGCACCGGTGATTTTCATGACGTTTGCTCGTGGCTTGGCGTCAAGTGCGACAAGGCCAGCAACGTCCAAAGCTTTGAGATGTACTTCTCCGACCCGAGGTCGATGCACACCGGCAGCACCATCGACATGTGCTTCATTCCCCCAAATGCGGTCGAATTCCGTGCCAATCGCTTGTGGCTCAATGGGACACTCGAGACAGCGTCACTACCAGCGACGCTCACTATTTTGGACATCCCCGGGAACCATTTTTCGGGGACGCTCGACTTCACGAGCCTTCCAGCAGCAATGGTTGAGCTATTCATCAGTCAAAATCAATTCGAAGGGAGCTGCGCGCTCCATAGCCTGCCAGCGACCCTTGAGGTCATGCACTGCGACGAAAACAGACTTTCGGGGAGCTTAGATCTCACACAGTTGCCCGTAAAGCTGGAAGAGCTCTATCTCGCGCATAACCGTTTTACAGGAGAAATTAACTTGGAGTACCTTCCGTCTTCCCTTTTCCACCTGATTCTGCAGAACAATCAGCTCAGTGGGAGTGTTGCACTCAACAAACTCCCCGAAGGGATAGAGAAGATTCGTCTTGACTGCAATAAATTTTCCGGCGAACTTTGCTTTGACAGCTACCCGAGTAGCCTGCAGGAGCTGTGGATCGACCACAATGAATTCTCAGGGAAATTCGTCTTTCTCGGGATTCTCCAAGAAAACCAAAGCATCAACGCCACAAACAACAAATTTAGCGGGACTGCAGTCATCAACAGCGCGCACTGGGCAGTCTTCATTGCGGATTCGGACGTGACAGCTGTGGTCGATGAGAGTGGCAATGATGTCACGAATTTTTTTATTTAGAGATCATACGTTTTCAGTCGAAGGTCAAGTTCGGGTTCGATTTTCAGTGGCCTTTCAAGAAAAAACAATTTTTATCTCGTTGCATTTCAATCGAATGGCACTCGAAACCGCCATGCAAAGTACATCAGGAACAAACGTTTCGAGAACCTCTGCATCACTATCATTTTGAGGCACAAAATCAGTTGTATGATGCGCATGACGAAGCTTTTGAGGGTCTTTGACTGCCAAGAAAGCAGCGAGTTACCCTTGAAGTTCTTTTTCAGTACGCATCAGATCGCTGGCCTGTGACCTACGCAGGATGGCGATCCCTACTACTACTTTCCTTGGGTACAATATGCCTGATAATTCAGTCAGGCGTTCGCCATCTGCTGCGATGTTTCCCATTCTCTCGAAGCAGGCTTTCTATGAAGGGTTCTTCAACTTCCTATGATCTACCTGAGATCTGCTCTCTCCAGGGAATTATTTTTAAAATAAAGTCGCCATAAATGACCTCTAGTGACTAAAAGTCTACTAAAACCACTCGAGGGAATCCTTCTACGAACACACTGTACTTTTCTTCTTCTATCTTTTCATTTTTCTTCCTATTCCCATTTCTTCCCATGCCCGAGAAGATCGTCCTCGAAGTCGGCGAGCCGCTCGACATCGCCTCGATGTGCCCGCACTGCCAGGGCGAGGGGAGCACGCGCCTGCTCATGCTGAGCGTCCCGCACTTCAAAGAAATTCTCATCTCCTCGTTCGAGTGCGCCACCGAGGGCTGCCGCGTCACCAACCGCGAGGTCGCCTTCATCGGCAGCTACGCCGCGGAGGCCGTCGAGATGGCGCTCAAGGTGCAGCGCCGGGAGGACCTCAACATGCAGGTCGTCCTCTCGAGCCACTCGGCGATCCGCATCCCCGAGCTCGACTTTGAGATCCCGCCACGGGAGATGAAGCAGTCCGTCCTGAACGAGCGCATCGCCGTCGAGGCGCACGGCATGGGCGGCCTGACGACGGTGGAGGGAATTTTGGCCCAGGCGAGCGTAGATTTGACTGGGAAGCTCGAGTCGCTCACTGCCGAAGAGCGCGCGGCGTACGGGGAGGCCCTCGGGGCGTTCCTCGAGCGCTTTGACGCCATGCGGCGCGGCGAGGAGCCCTTCACGTTCGTTCTCGGGGACATCAGCGGCAACGCGTACATCAGCCCGCTGGAGATCGGCACGCAGCAGACCCCGGAGGAGGCCCTGCGCAGCGGGAAGCTGACTGTCACGAAGCGGCCGCGAACAGCGGAGGAGGACGTGCGGCTGGGCATTGCAGCGGCCCAGGAGTAGGTGTGGATGTAGGGGAGTTGCGGATGAAGTGTTCGTAGGGTGGGTTGGTGCTTCATTTGTTAATGTCATCGTGTGATATTTATCAATAGTTAATGGAGGTGGTCTTTCTAGATGTTGTCGGGTGGTGTCCCTGTCCAAGAAAGGGCCTCGGGTACATCGCACGGGTACAGTTGATCTTACAGAGCTTCCGATTGTATCATTAGCAATTTTTCTACGTGAGGCCCTGCATTTTTCCTGATGATTTTTGCATAGAGCGGAGCTGAAAGACAGTGAACTGGGGGTCCCCGGACTGCGTGTCGTAGGGGAGAAGGAGAATGGGACACAGGAGCATTTTGACGGCAGAAAGGTGAAGTCAGCGGTGTGAAGGTGGGGACCGATGGGTTTTGGATTATATTATGGGAATGAATCTTTGAATTTCTTTGAAATATACAGAATTTTTCTCTCACCCTCAAAGTAAAAGATCAGTTGCTTAGTAGGTTCGATGCGGCATTATCCGCATCACCATCATCAACAGAATAGTTTGGAACGAAAATACCCAAAGGGTCCACAATGTAAGCTTGCATGGTGCACTTGCGAAGGTCTTCGCAGGCACAGGCACGTGCGTCTTCAAGCGAGGTCGCATTGAGAATATTCGTGTGATCAACTAAACCACTTTTGTACGACCTTGAAATAGACCCGTCTTTCTGGAAGATTTTCATCTCATGTATCGCATGAATATCAAAAAGAATAGTACACCCAACGAAGTTTATGAGAAAATTCCATTTACCCGTGAATTGCAATGTATTATCCTTTTTATCTCTACTTCTCTTCGCAATACCAATACCAATCTACCAATACCACTTGAGTCCGTGACAATCAGCATACGCATTTCCGTCAGAATCGTAAAGCACCTCTTCGGAAGAATCACAATACTCCTCATAATACTCACCTCCTGAACCATCAGAAGACTCATCTTCCGAATCATCAGAAGGCTCATCTTCAGAAGAATCATCTTCTTCCCGCAATGTGACCTCCAACCGCTTGTTCTGCATCGCTTTTGCCTTGCGGTGCTCGGGGATATTCCCCTGCAGACAGACGTGGAGGTTATCGCGGCACTCCTGCTCGTTTAGCTTTCCCGAAAAGTCGTTGTTGTAAATGCGGATGCTTATCATTTTCTCGGGAAGATTTCGCAGAATTTCATCGCTCAGCTCCCCGGTGAGCCGGTTGTCTCCCAGGTCAAGAGCTATCATGTTCGCCGGCAACTTGTCAAAGCAAACACTACCGTCAAAGGAGTTGCTGGAGACATTGACCTTTTCGAGTGCAGCCGGCAGGTGGCACAGGTCAACAGAGCCCGAAAAATCATTTTGGCTGATGTTGAAATTGCGCAAAGTAGCGGGAAGTACCGCAAAGTTTACAGATCCGCTGAATTTACACCCCTCGAGCGTACAATACTTAAGATTCTTCGGCAATGCCGTAAAATCGATGCTTCCACAGTGCTGAGTCTTGCTTATGTCGAGATTGCTAAGTTCAGATGGCAGAGTTTGGACGTCGATAGAGCCTTCAAAGGGCGTGTCGTGGATGATGAGATCTTCCAGAAGTTCTGGGAGGCGTGCAAAGTCGAGTGCCCCTTTGAATAAACTTTCGTCAATGACGAGAGTTTCAAGCTTTCGCGGGATGAAATCCACCTGAAGCGTACCGCCCATTGGCCCGCTCTGGGTGTAGAGATTCGGACAAAGATTAAGATACAAGACGTGCTCGCCGTCGTGTGCCTCAACGATGTCCCACTCGCGAAAGTCGATGAATTCCCCATTTTTCTTGTAGCTCTCCAGTGAATTTTTGTCAAAGCCTTGGGCCAGGAGCTCGAGCATCGCCTGTTCAGAAAGCATAAATGGGTCGACGCGGCCGACGGGTAGATCAGCAGTGATGCACAGGTTGAATAAGAGGGTGGCCATGAAGTAAGATTGAAACATTGAAATTAAGGTAGATTTATAGATCCTTTCGTAGCTTCGTCATTTTCGTCGAATTTTTTACCGAATGTCCACTGCTTGTAATCATCAATGCAGTAGAAATAAGCTATCGATCGAGCATATTACACCGTGAATCTTACCGTAAGAAAATTTAAGTTGCATTTAAAGTATACGCATCCACTTGATCGCCGCAGGTCAATACAGCTGCTGTACTTCCCTAGTAAAAAGAACGGAGCGGAAAGGGAAAATTATTACACCCCCAAAAGTAAAAGATCAGGTGCTTATTAGGTTCGATGCGGCATTATCCGCATTCTTATTCGGAAGAGGGATTGCCTGAATTTGATCATCATGAAGGGAATTTCTATAAGAATGGAAGCTATGTACCACACGGTTTTTCGTCGGCTTATCACGGCCAAGAAATGGCTCAAGCGGATTAGGAATGTGTGGACGCGGGCGCGGTCGAGCGAGCTCGACGTTGCCAGCTCAATCTGCGGTGGCCAGCGCGTGCAAACCACTGGGGTCGGTCGGCACGCAGAGGGCTGGCGCACCGGTGGCGCAATCTCCGCGTACTATGAAACTGCGCACTTATGAAGTAGAAGTGCGCAGGGATTAATTGCAGCGTCAGGGCTTGATGGATAAATCCGTATTAGCTGAGATTCTCTTCACATTGAAGCAAAAATTGAAAGTTACAATAAGTCAAAAAAAAATTACGTCCCATCCCGAAAATTCCATCAAATTGACTGTAGGTACCACTGAAGTCAGTAAAGCGCCAAAGCTCGCAAAGTGGCTATTGTATTCGCTCGGACGATGGAACCACATGCTCTTCCCTATACCTCCACAGCGGCGCGTTTCTTGCCCTTCGTCGCGAGAATGTCCTTGGCTTCCTCCTCCAACAAGCTGCCGTCGTCGGCCGCCTCGAGCCCCTTGTCGTCGCCCGCGCTGGCCAGCAGCACGCCGTCCATGTCGTCGTAGCCGAAGCGGCAGTACTTGGCAAGCAGAGACTTCGATTTCTTCGCAGATTTGTCTTTCAGAACTTTTTTCTTCGTTTCAACCGTTTTCGTCGAACGTTCTTCTTCTGCTTCAAATTCTTCTCTATTCTCCACTGCATTGTCTTCTTGTTCAGCCTCGACCGCATTCTTCCGCGCAGCTTCGCTCACGAGTCTTTTCCTGACCCGTCGCTTCTGCGTGTCGTATCGAGCGACAAAGGCATTCGCCTCTGTGACCGCGTCCCCTCCCTCCGGCGCCGGCTGCCGCTGGTGCACCGAGGCGCTCGACTTCCGCACCTTCTTCGGCTTCTTATGCATAAAGAGCTCACAGAAGTGCAGCAGCGAGAAGTCGTCGAGGGGGTTGCCCGCGTGGTCGATGGGCTGGCCGGCGGCGACACGCTCGGCGAACTTGACGACGGTCGGGTGGTAGTGGCGCATGAGCTGCGTGAGCTCCCACGCAGGCTCGGTCGCCGCGTGGGCGTACTGCGGGTCCCGCGCGAGGGGGTCGTACTGCGCCTTCCGCGGGGTTTTATCAGAATTATCTTTCGACAGTATGTCTGCAAAGTATTTGGCGTTGATCGCTGGGCGCTTGGGTCCGAGGACGACGCTGACGCTCGGGTTGCACTTGTAGAGGTCGCTGAGCGTCATGAGCGTCGCGCAGGCGTAGGCCGCGCTGTTCACGAGGGCCGCCTGCAGCAGGCGGTGCACGAAGGCCGCGACGACGCGCGGGTCGTGCGCCTTCGACAGGCTCTTGTGCATGAGCGCGAAAAAGAGGCTGAGGTGCGCGTTCTGTGGCATGTGCGTCGGGTCGAACGGCACGAGGTGGTAGAGCGAGCGGTAGAAGCGCTCGTGGAAGCCGCCGGCCTCGCGGTCGAGGCAGAACAGCAGGAGGCTGAGCGCGCTGACGCGATTGTGAAAAAGCTGCGAGGCCGAGGCCATCACGAAGACGGCGTCGATCTCCTTTTTGATCTGCGTGGACGTCCCGGCGTAGGGCAGCGCGCGCTTCATGCCCGTGAGGATGCCGTTCATGATGCGCTGCTCGATCTCGCCGGCGGCGAGGCGTTTTCGGAAGAGGTCGACGTAGACGCTGATGCACGCGGCGGGGAGGCGCTGGTTGCGGTACCCGAAGACAATTTGGTTGAAAATGTGAATGACAGAGCGGAGCGTCTTCTCAGTCGTGGCAGAATCCTCGATGAGGCGCTGGAGGTGCTGGACGACGCAGAGCTGCTCGTTCGAGTGCTTTTTCATGAACTCAATGAGAATGAGCGAGCAGCGCGCGGCGACGACGGCGTTCGGGTCGCCGAGCTTGTTCACGATGGTCGCAGCGATGCGGTTGGTCTGCTCGGGCACGCGGTGCAAAAGTTCACTTAAGAATCGGAGTGTGTTGAGCTTGCGGCCGTCGGAGGTCGTCCACTTTATGCGGAGCTCTTCTTCCATTAGTGTGAGGATGCCGCGGAACTTAGTTTTGAGCGAGTCCTCAAAGCACCAGAGCACGAGGGTGCGCTCGCGGGCGGCGGCGTCGTGCGGGAGCTGGAACACGGGCTGCTGGACGAAGGCGCGCAGGGGCCGCGCCAGCGGGACAACTTTGTTGGAAATGATGAGCTCCTTGAGTGTGTCGCACAAGAAGCCGTGGAACTGCGTGTTCTTCGTCTGGAGCATGCCGGCGATTTCCTCGAGGGCCTCGCCCGCGGCGAGGAAGTCGGCGGGGGACTGCGCGAGCTCGCAGAGGAGCGCGAGCTTGTCCTTCTGCGTGAGCTTCTGGCTCGCCGGGACTTTTTGCAAGCCCACCGGGACGTAGGCGCGCGGGGCTGCCTTCTTCCAGGCGGCCTGGGCCTTCGCGAAGAGCGTTTTGGCCTCCTCGTGGACCTTCTCGGCGCGCTGCGGGTCAGCGGTCTCGTGGTACTGCGCGGCCTCGCGGAGGGAGAGCTCGCGCAGGCCCGGGTTGACGGAGAACCAGAGCGTCTTGTCAGTGCTATCGGTGAAGGGAGGCATTGGGTGATAAAAGAAGAAAGAAATAGAGAGAAAGTTAGGAAGGACTGGGGCTAGGTGATAGACGGAATTTATGCAGGAACGGTGCAAGTTTTCGTTCGCATCTATGCAAAGAACAATCGAGAAATTTCATCTACTCCATTCGAAATGAAAAGCATAAGAGTTCTGCCCACAGCCCAAGCATCCGTTTCACTGATAAATCGCGGAAGCAACTAATAGAATGATGACCCGTTGCTTCTTATTTTTAGTAAGGCCATTTTTCTTCAAGGCCATTTTATTATGTTTCGGTAGTCTTCACTGGGCTTGCACGACTGCTTTGAAGATAAGCCATTGGTTCTCAAACGCAATGAATAGTGCCTGTGTGACCCACAGCTCGATACGCGGCTTCCCCCTCACTGCCCATGAATGCCACTAGTTTGCTATCATTTTCTCAGCTTACTTGACTCAAATTACTAAAAAACACATAGAATTTCGTGACCCCAAAATTCTCTAATTCTTACTGCGACATCAGCTTCTACTCTGGGTCACACTCTACTGTATGGACACACGACAACTCACACAGCGTCGACGCGCTGGCACTCGCGATGGAGCTGGGCGAGGATGCCGACAAGCTGGAGCTTCGTCGTGAGGCCGTCGGCGGTGCGCATCTGCCCCTCGGCGAGCACGCGCAGGAGCTCGAGGATGCAGCCCTCCTTGCCGGCCTCGGGGATGTTCGGGTGGCACCGCGCAGCGATGTCGTCACCGCGCGTCTGAATGACCTTGCTCATTGTCATCAGAATGTCTGTCACCGCGTAGCCCTTCGAGAGCAGCTCGCGCTCCATCGTCGCGACGGCGGCGGTGAGGCTGCCGTTCACCGTGTCAATCAAAATCGACTCGATCGTCGAGGGCGACGGTTGGTCGCACACCTTGAAAACATTTGCGGCGTTGACGATGCCAAAGCCCGCGGCGGTGGACTGGAGGCCGTTGATGGCGATGCGGAGGTCGCCCTCAGCGATAAAAACAAGGGCCGCGATACCGGGCTCAGTATATGTCAGAGTGCCCTCTGTCGCCTCGCCGTCGTCGTTCTTTTCGAGGGCGATGTTCTCCTGAACACAGATATACAAAAGCTTTTCCTGGACCTCGCGGTTCGTCAGGCGCGAGAAGCGCACGACAGCGCACCGGGACTGAATCGGCTCAATGATTTTGTGCGAGACGTTGCACGAGAGCACGAATCTCGTGCTCGACGAGTAAATCTCCATCGTGCGACGCAGCGCCTGCTGCGCGGCGGGCGTCATGCTGTCTGCCTCGTCGAGCAAGACTATTTTGTGCCGGAGCGGGGGCAGGGTCACCTTTTTTTGCGCGAAGAGTTTGATTTTGGAGCGGATGACGTCGATACCGCGCTCATCGCTGGCGTTGAGCTCGAGGAAGGCCGATTCCATGAGCTTCGGCCCGAGGAGCTCGTTCGCGAGGCAGACGAGGCTGGACGTCTTGCCGGTCCCCGGCGGGCCGCAGAGGAGCAGGTTTGGGAGGTTGCCCTGCTTGGAAATGGCGCGGAGACGGCTCATGATTTCGGTGTTGCCGACGACCTCGTCTATGGTTTTCGGGCGGTACTTCTCGACCCATGGGAGGCTCTCTGGGACATTTTTTGGCTTCACACCGAACATTTTACTATGGGAAGGGGAAACGGAATGCTTTAAAGATGAGCCGTGCGAATTAGAAAAAGAATAGGAGAAACGCAAACATGACTGTGTATTCACAATTTTATGTCAATGACACGCAAAAGATACGGCTTCATAATATCGATGAGCTCCTTCGCCGTAGGGCTCTGGGACTCCTTGAGCCACTTCGCGAAGGACGCGACGTGCTTCTTGGCGTCTTTATTACTGATGACCCCACGCAAGGTGCTTCGCCGAGCGATCAAGAGTAAAAGAAAGTATTTTTGTAGCTCAAGCGATTCTTTCGCCGAGGCTGGTAGGCTAGCGAGAAACTTGATGATTTCAAGGGTGTCGATGCTTTTCGGATCTATTTCAAGTAATTGACTGCACAAATCTTCGACCAGCGCCTTCGATGGTGCTTCCGACGAATAGAGAATGGGCACGATGAGAAGTAGAGTGTCTTTCGTAAAAGTACGCTTTAAAGATGAAAGTTTGGCGAAGATTTTCTCGAATTCTTGCTTTTCGATGAAGTGTAGGCGCTGATTTTGAAGAAGAAAGTGAACGAGTGCCTCTGCATCGAATCTGTCAAACTCTGCCCATATTGCCTTGATATATGCGTCCCTCACTTTATCATCGTTCACCCAGGACGTTTTGAGCATGTGCGTGAGACCCAAGAGATTATAGGCAGGCATATGTGCAATAGCTAGAAGAATAGCAGGTTGGGCAAGTGCAGCACCGATCTGCAGGAAAGAGAGCGTTCTGTGCTGCGACGCACACATCAACGATCTGAAAAGTAATGGCCATACGATGAGATTTTGGACACGAGTGATCTCGGGAAGGCCTTTCTCCGGCATAAAGTTTTCGATAACTTGGATTATTGGGTAAATGCTGCCCTGGTTGTCCTTGATCGTATACATTTTGTTTTTCTGGAAGCGAAACGTGCGCGCGTACACAAGGACGGCAGATGCAATATAAAAGCGTTGTGTGGAGGATAGTGTCTGCAATCCACAGACTTTTCTCACCAGGACGTCGAATATGCGCGACGAAGGCCCCACGTGACTCAGTGCAATGTGATTCGAGCTGCATAAAAAGATGAGCAACTTAGCGAGCGCTGTCGCGTGTCGGGCTCTCTCTTCTTCAGTTTCTGTCGCAGCAGGGAGGAGTGACTCGAATAGCTCGGACTCAAAAATGTCATAGGTGTCACTTTTCGGCTTCTTATCTATGCGCAGAGTAGCAAACAAACGCACGATTGCTTTCTCAATGAATCTTTCCACGTCGCGGGCATCTAGACTGGATGGGCGGAGGATAAGAAAAACAGCAACGTCACTTATGAGATCTGGTGTAAGAAGCTGGATAATCGCGCCAAAGCATTTCATTAGTGAGGGTAACAGCGTGCTATATAGCTGATGTCTTTTTTGTACGGATGGCTCTCTTGCATCATCCTTGTAAAGTGTAAGTGTCATGTCGTGCACGAGAAGTGAGCTCAGCGAACGTGCCATTCTTTTGAATGACCTTGGGTAAGATTTTGGCATGTGACGAATTTGAGCGATGATATCTTCGCGATCCGAAGTCCGAAGCACTGAAAGTACACTTGTAAGAAATATTTTCCGCTTTTCATATTTTCGAAACGCATTCGGCTTCGAAAATGTCTGGAAACTATCCAAAAGTGGTACGATGGATGGAGTGCATCGCTGATTAACTGAAAACCGCATAGCTCGTAAAAATTTTAGTGAAACATTCATATAAAAAGTGTATGTATTTCAAAAATGTGAAAGCACCGTCAAACGAAGTACTACGAAAAACGAAAGATCTCCTTCTCATCACCGTACGAGAGTGGGATACATGGTTCTAACATGATTCAAACAGAAGCTCAACAGACCCGAACTGAAGCCTGTCTCCTGTTTCTATTTCTGCTGGAGCTGCCCGGATTTGAATGTTTTCATCTCCCCGGTGTATCTGCAACTCCTCGTTGCTGTATGAAGACAAATAAAATTTTTCTGTAGCTTCAACGTACACTATCGATGCAATGAATTCGTTAGGCATTAATTTATGAGCTCTATCGAATGCGCTGAGGTTCAAGTAAGCATTCGATTGAATTTCACTCGATGTGTTATCATCCAGGGTAATGTACCCTATATAGAATACACGAATGTACTGGACGAAGATCACTTCGTCATTAAGGCGAATACGCGATAGCGGTTTCAAAAGTGATATTGGATCGACACGAGGGCGCTTACTACCGCCAGTGGAGGAAACTACTGGTTCTTTAAATAAAAGACTTGATTCGGCCAAGATACTATCTATGTCAAGATCGAGATCTGTTATTTTGGGCCAGGTAAGATTGATCATGGGTGCTTGCTTCTTTGATTCAAGATTCGGAAGCTGCTTAGTTTGAGTGAAAGTGGACTTTTTTGTAGATGCATCGTCGGTATTCAGAAAAAGATTCGTGTATTTTTCTAGAAATGAAGCAGCGTTCTCTTGTGCATTGCTATGGTCATCGTTTAGCTTCTTCAAATTCATCATGAGATAATTTTTCAAGCGTGTCTTCTCTGAATCACTCTCACGCTCGAGTTTCAGGAGCTTTTCGTGATCAATTTGTGCTTCATCGCTCGGTTCTGCTTCAAGATTGGTAGTAACTCTTGCTTCACCACTCATGGCCGAAAAGGCCTGATAAGCTTCAGTGAGAGCTTTTCGATACTCCCTTCTTAATCTTATCTCTTGGCTATATTCAGAAAGTGCAGCCTTTGCGTTTTCTCGCATCTCATGCTTATCAAGCGTGAAATGAAAAGATTTTTCTGACATTGATATCAATCTAGTATTGGTATGAAGGGGGCAAAGCATATTCTAGCACTGATAAAAATTCCTTCCGAATGAAAATTTATTGAAACATTAATCACGCTGGATAGACTGCGCATTAAATTTATGCTACAACTTTCATGATAATCATGGTGTCCGTGGAATGGCTATGTTATCTTTCCCGCAAACTGCTTCGAAAATATGCCTGACCAATTAATTGTGAAATAGGGGGTGCTGAATTTCGATCAATGATAATTGATGTACAGAAGTAAAATCTTTTTACTGAGTGTTACATCGAAATCGTAGATGGAAGTAATTATGAATTTGTTCCGATTGGTTAAGATTATTTTTCACTCTGTATTATGTTACTTAAATTCAGAATGTCATGATCTGGTCAAAACAAAGTCTCAAGTTAATCACACCATACGTGAGATCGTTCTCGAAGACAGCATTTCGACTAGGGACAAAACCTGAAAAGTCTTTACCTTCACCATATGGTGAGAATACTGAAGTGCTACGGCGCCTGTACGACATTGAAATGATTCAGTGGTCCGTGAATATGATGAAGCATTCACGAAGGGCAGAGAAATATGCGAGATCTGTTGGAAGACTGAGTCCTCACAATGCTTTAAAGAAAACACTCACTTTATTTTATGGAGACATTGCCAATTTCTTTCAAAATTACAAGGATATATTCAAGGTCACATTCAACAATCTTGTACAGCCTGCCTACATTACAGATAGCAGCAAAAGGAACATTGAAACCATGATGGAAATTTTAGTCCCGCCCTGGGGCGGTATGGATCTAAATACTATTGCATTCCTTTCAGGCGATCTCGAACCGACGGATGCGTACTCTCGATTTCTGGAAAGTGATCTTCTGCAAAGCAAATTTATCCAGTCTAGGGATGAGCATAAAGCCTTCTATTTTTACCGCAAGTGTGACGAGTCAGTTGCTTTTGGCTATTTTGCTGGAAAGAACTTCCGGACTGCAGAAGCGCTTGAGAAAGCACTTCCCTTCGTACCATGCATTCCGAACTATTGGGTCCCCTCAAATCTATGCTTAACCAATATCGCCCCAACACAGGCAACTAAGGTCAAATCACTTGGCCCACGTCTACTCCAGGGCGTGATGAAGAACGCCATTCAGGTTTCATACTACAGAAATGACATTTTTGTGCGTCGAGATAGAAGTAATCCATTTTGGACAGATTATCCACCATGTGCAATTAAGTACGAGGAATTTAAACTGACAATACCGCGAGTTCTGAAAATTGCATTCTGCCTACCAGTGGAGCCATCCGACGTAGATAAGTGCGCCCAAAATATGTTTCCAGGGGTTTTGGAGTGGGCGAAGACATGCGCGTATTCTCTATGGGATATTATTATGATGTACCCGAGCCTAATGCACATTAATGCCAATAGAAAAGTGCAGAGCTTGGTTCGGTCAAAATTCCCGAATATCGCTCCGGAAGAGGGCAAAGAATGCCTGGAAACAGAAGAGAGAGCGTTTGAAGTTGCTCTAAAAGAAAACAAAGATCAGCTCCAGAGTATCATCGCTCAGGCCAGTGAGCCAAGCTCGATCGTATTTCAGCCTCAGCACGTTTATCGCCCTACATGGGTTCGTGGCAGCCCACACCAGGCAGGCACCCCTGTTGAAACTGTTCAGGCCTTTTCTGATGCAGAAACAGTTTCCTTCATCGCGAAGAGCATGAGCGAGCACGAGGTGCTGCCTTGGGTCCAAATCAGGGATAGAATATCCCAGCAATCCTCAGCTATCCCAGAGAGCGATAGGTTCTGGAAAGCAAATCAGAGGATCAATTTACATCCAACGAGTCTCCAGAATTTAATCAGAAGCCATCCAAATGCAGGCCTGCACTACCGGGAAGAGCGGGTGCAAGGGTCGAATCACTTCGAGACGTATTTCTTTCGCGACACACGTGAGTTTAAGAGGCTTGGCAATAAGTACCTTGACAAAATTAAGCTTCTCGCGGAGGTAGTATTCCAGGTTAAGTTCCTCCTAGAAAAGCAGAAAGTTCATGAAATTCGCCTTGCCGAGCTCACCAATGGGATGCCGCGTGATGCACAGGAAGCAATACGGCACTACGGCGGTCTCATCGGGTTTTTAAGACAGCATCCACTACGCTTCGATCTCAGCAACTTCGGTTACGTTCGTCTGAAAGATGTACGAAAGCAATAGCCATTGATGTGGCCTACCATTACATATCTTGCTCATCCACAGCGCCACGGGTGCAGTTTTCTCGTAGCTGTGGTATTCTCCGAAACGTTCTGGTTTCTCTTTACTCCTATCTCTTTGTTTCATCAACGCCAATCATGAACGACGGCCTCAACAGCGATGCTTTGCGCTCCTTCATTCAAAAGCAGGGGTTCAAGTACCAGACAGCCCCACGCGAGATTCTGGACGCTGCCAATAAGGAAGAAGATGTAAGCACTATCACGCCTGAGATTCAGAAAGCGATGGACGCATTCTATGCAGAGATTCACCCGTTCTACCAGAAGAGTAGTATCACTGGGTGGAATCTACCGTCGATAGATGAGAATATGGACTAGCTTCAGCTTTGAAGGTGCTGCAAAGCGTGATATCCCCGAAGGACGTTGTGATTTTCTGTTTCATTTTTAAGTCAAGTATCATCGACCACATACTCAGGTGAAATGTTAACTCTGTAAATCATAATGCAATGATACTTCGAAAGGCCTGTGCGCTGTGCTATGGTGCTCGTTCAAAAGTGCCCATTCTCTACAACTACCCGCTTCGAAACGTATCCTCTGACGAAGTGAAGCAAAAAACCGAATCTCAAGAAAATAAATCTGACGCAATGCTAATGCTCGCGAAAAATTTCCACTACGTCGATGTGCATGAAACGCAAGAGAACCTCAGTGACTGCGAGACATGGGAGAAAATATTTGAAAAAATCCACGTCATTATCGAGACCAAGGAGGTAGACACCATGTTTGCCTTCCTCACGCAAAAGTTAGCGCGCGAGGCTTCCAGCGGGTCATCGCCGCTCACTGACGAGCAGTGGACGACGCTCATCGACGCTTCGCTCTACGCAGACATTGAAATTGACCGAATCTCCCAGATGATCCCCGCCACCGACCGCTTGCCATGCAGCACGGACGCCCGCGTCACGCTGTTTCTACTCGAAAGGTACTTTGCCTTGCGCACATTTGGCAGCGCAGATGAAATTCCGTTTGCAATTCTTGAAAGTGCGCTCAAGGTGTTCGCCGCCCTGCAGCTGACAGCTCCGGTACAAAGCGCTTTTGATATGTACATATGCTACTGTGAAAAGACATTTGGCGCAATTCCACTCGCTGGTGCGTGGCACTTCCTTTCGCTGTTCGTCAAGCACACATCAACTGATAAAACCCCACGGGCGCACATACAGTCAGTCATCCAAGTGATCCTCTCCTGCGCCGCGGCAATTACGAAAAAAACGAACGACCAAACAGCCAATAGTACAGAGGAGTGCATGGAGGACATGACATTCATTCTCGAGACCCTTGCGCAGTGGTGCACGCGCTTCGCCGAAAAGGTGTACGTCTCGCCCCAAGACCACTTCGCGCAGACAATGCACGAGACGTTCGCATTCACGCAGTGGATGCTCCACGAGGATATCGCGCAAAAGGCGCTCGATGCGATACACCAGCCCCTCGAGCGCCTCGAAGCTGACCCGAGCGGCACAGCACAAGAATCTGACTCCAATGCGTCTGAGCCGAGTAGAACTGCTACCCGAAGAGCGTCTCGAATTTCTAGCATCCTGCGCATCTGCGCCTGCGGGCGGCACAACCGCACGCCGGAGCTTTACCACGCCCATGCAGAGGAGCGGTCCATCGCGCACTACGAGAGCTTTATTCTGTACAACCTGAACAGCCAGCTCCAGCCTGACCTCGAAACAAGCGCAGCGCAGAGCTACCGGACGGCTGCGGTCGAGCTCGTCCGCGAGGCGACGATCGCGTACTGCGGCAAAGACCTCAGCGCCGCGGACGAGGAAACGTTCCAGCGCATCCAAAAAATCGTCATCTGCGCGCTGTGCCAGCCATTTGTGAACAAAGAAATTAGCAAAAATATTTCCAAGAAAGACATCCCGAAAGAAATGTTCGATCTCGCTGAGTGGAAGGTCGATGAGGAGAACGTCGACACAGCGCACCAAATTTTTCTGGTGCACCCGCACTACACCTACTACCCCGAGCGCATCGCGATGAACGCGCTCATCAAGGCTATGGCGGAGCTCGGGCACGCCGCGGCCTTCGCCGTCGTCGACCTGACCGTCATGGGCATCCGGAAGCCGGTGACCTACCTCGAGAACGCGCCGCGCCGGCCGACGCACAAGCCGCTCGACCAGTACACGATCGAGCACCTCATGCGCACGTGCCACGTCGTCAACGACGTCGAGCGCGCGCGGAACATGTACTGGATCATGTGCGAGCAGCAGCCGGGGGTGCAGCACAGGCTCACGGAGAAGACGAAGGTGTACCTATCGGAGATGAAAATCGCAAATTTCTTTCCAAAGCACATTTTTAGCGCAGATGTGGAGACTGACCCGCCGTGGCACACGGCGCAAGCGGCAGAAGCAAGAGATGGTGGGTGATACGTGTTTTGTGTCAGTGTTTGTAGGCTTTTGGTTTGACGTAAGGTTGATTGAGCTCGATTGCGCTATCTTTTTCCAAGATTTTAGAGGAAAAGTTCAAAATGCATGCATGCCAAGGATGAGAAGCACGGCCTTTCGCCGTACGAGGCGCCTGCATTCGCAATAAAGCAGCGATCCGCTCGCAGTTCAGAATTCGGGAGAAAATCCTCACTCTCCCCGTGGATAGAAGAAGTGCTCCTACCATCGACGCTGAGCGATCATGATGACCACCTGCTGCTCGATTTACTTACAAAGCTCCGAATCGATGCAGCTCGTAGCCAATATCAGCATCAGCGTGTGGACATCCGCCACCACCTGAAAGCATGGCTTGAAGACGGCAAAGGCGCAAAAGCCTTGCCAGTCGACGAGTACCAGCGCGTGAAAATGTGCGTGAAAAATCAGAAAGGCATGGTCTCACTCTTCGAGCTCAGCGACTTCGATGTCCAGCGGCAGATCAGCCAGTATGCAGTCCACGTGGCCTCGCTCGACCCCGCTGGCCTAAAAATTGGCGCAAACGTCCTCAAGAGCCACGACTTGCAGACACTGTACCCAAGAACATGGCTCAACGACCTAGTCATAAATTCCTTTTGCCAGGCCTGCGCTGCAGCAACAGCGGGCAGGTGCGTGTTCATGCATTCGATCCTCGTGCCAAAGCTCAGGCAGGGGGAGGCCGGCGTGCGCGCCGCTAAAAAGTGGATGCGCAAGGCCGCTGGTTACGACGCGTCCAAGGTCATCTTCCCGATCCACGTGAACGGGAACCACTGGGCGGTCGGCGTCTTCGCTGTTTCCGAAAAAGTCGTCGAGTACTACGACTCGATGCAGCAAAGCCCGCGGGCAGATTCCGAGCTCGTCGCACTGCTTCTGGGCGCAACAGCTCAAATTTTCGACGACAGCGGCCCATGGACGTTCGCGAACAGCATACCAAAGGTCCCGCAGCAGAAAAATTTCTATGACTGTGGGGTGTTCGCTTGCCGGTTTTTCCACTCGCTCTGCGCAGGCTGTACAGATTTTGACTTTGGGCAAGCGGAAATGGACGCGAGCCGCGTACGAATAGGGCTCGCCCTGCTTGCGCTGGCAGGAGTCAGTGCCTTGTGATGACTTCAGTCATGTGGACTTTGACTCAGTTTCAATCAAGCTTTGCTGAAATTCCTTTCTGAGACTAGCGCTTTGTACTCCACTAATGTCCATGCGACGGCACCCGTGCGAGGTGCAGTTCGGCAAGTGCAAGTACGGGTCGAGCTGCAAGTACGCCGACCTGCCCGGCGATACATGCCTGCGGTACCTGCACGGCGGGTGCGCCTACGGCGCTGAGTGTTACCTTGCGCACGATTTTCACGGCGTTGATTTACTGGAAATATTCCCCGAGAACCTCGAGGAGATCCGCGTTGACATCGAGGGCACAAAGTATCGCATCCCAAAGAAAAATGCGCCAGACTCACCAGAAGAAGATGAGTTCGAGGAGGTGCGACCGCCTGTTTTTACTGCGCTGCCCAAGCCACCGCTGACCTCGAGGTACGCATCGACAGTCCGCGCTGCCCCTATGCAGAAGAATTCTGCGAACAGGCCCATCGAGGTGAAGCCCGAGGTGCGTACAGTGCCCAAGCATCCGTGCATCGTGCAGCTCGGCGCGTGCAAGTACGGCGCCCGCTGTGCGCATAAGAACATCGACGGCGATGTGTGCGTCTTTTGGCTCAACCAGAATTGCAGGAACAAGAAGTGTGGGTACAGGCATTCGAAGGACAGGGGATAGTACGTGGGGAGATAGATATGAAAAACAGGCTGAGTCGGTCTTAAGAAGTTCATGGAGCAGCTCCTCTCTTGCTTTTCGAGACTCAGTTGCGAGCAGGGGTTCGCACGTTTGGAAGGCTAGGGCACCTTTACTAGAAAAAAGGTCCTAGGCCACCTGGGCAGTTCTCTGAGTTGATATACCAATAGATTCTTATCGTTTCTTCAAAAAGATGAGCAAAGGTAAGTAAGTGGGAAATTTCAGGCGCACCTGTCAAGTCACCAGGGACACCTTCTTCTGAACCCTACTTTAAAGAAGGCGCTTCTGCATTTGGCTTAGCGGTAGAAAGATAGATCTGCTGAGATCCCACATAGCATATGAAATACCCTTCTCTCTATCATTCAATATATTCTTCCTTTCCATCATCCGCTTATATCTACTCAAATGCCTACCCGCTTCCCCGCTACCAAGTTCTGCACTCCTTCCCGCAACAACGCCAACATTTTCATTCGCGCCATCTCGCAAGTCGACAAGCACTTCCGCAAGGCGCCCAAGCGCGAGGCCCACCTCGAAATTCCCGCGCACGTCACGGAGCTCAAGCCGCTTAGCAGCGGCATGCGGGCGCTGACTCCAACGCCAAAAAACCCCGCGATGCCGCTCAAGAACTTGGTGATCAAGCACAGGCTATTCACAACCAAAGCAGAAAAATTATGGAAGAAAATCGCACATGTCCAGGTGCTGTCGACGGAGCGCGTCGTCGTGCCCCGGCGGGAGCCGCAGCTGCCGAAGCCCAAGCTCATCTCGTCCAAGGTCGCGCGCCTGTGGAAGCGCATCCGCGCGCGCGAGCACTCGCTCTAGGCCGTTCGCCGACAGCTGCCCCAACCTCCATGTGCATTTCTATACCGATGGGCTTGTATCTTCATCATATCGGAATCCGTAGACTAGATAGACAGATTAACTCTCAGTATTATCTCACTTTACAAGTTTTCGTATAAAATTAGGCCATTTCTAGTAATTTTCATTCTTTACCATGTCTGGGCAGCGCAGCGCGCGCGACTCTACCCCTATCCCGTCCTGCGCCGAGATCTGCCGCATCCAGCTCTTCCGCACGACCCTCGTCCGCCTCCTCGACCAGGACGAGCGCGTCGTCAACGACTACTGCAGCGGCTGCTTTGTACGCGTTCTCATCGAGCTCACCGACAGCAGCGCGAGCGACGCCACGCCGAACCCGCGCTCGACCAACGACTACCACTGCGCTGTGCTCCGCGGCGTGCGCCGCCTCGAGCCGTACGACGGCTTCACGTGGGACAACACCACGACGGACCTACACTTTGACATTGAGCTCCCGTCCCGCCCCTCGTCGCAGCCCAACTACGTCCAGCTCAACTCGATTTCAAACTCGCCGATCCAGGAGGCCGAGTACGCCCAGTGGATCCGCGAGATGCGCCAGAACGGCGTTCCGATATGCACCCCGTCGCAGATCGACCTGCGCCTCTCTGTGCTCACGCAGCAGAGCCGCGCGTGCCTCCGCGCGCACGAGGCGAAGGCCAAGCGCCAGAAGAACAAAGAGGAGAAGGCGAGCGCGTCGCGCATTTCGAACGCCAAGGCCGAAATTCTCGAAAAGCTGCGCGAGCGCCACCGCGAGTACCCGCTGAGCAGCGCTATTGGGTCCATGCCGCGGGAGGCGCTCTGCTCGCTCGAGGGCGAGCTGCAGCGCGAGCTCGAGCGCGTCCGGCGCGTCATCACCGACAAGGAAAAGTGCGTCGTGTGCCGCTCGAAGCCGTGTGAGGTGATCTGCTACCCGTGCCGGCACCAGGTCGTGTGCGTGCTGTGCTCGAAGGGCATGACGGTGTGCCCAGTCGCGCAGTGCGGGATGCAGGTGCTCGACATCATCGAGCCGTTCGGTGGGTGAGCTGCTGACTGTGATTTGTGTACAATTGTCTTCTTGCTCCATGGGTGTCCCTTTCTCGATGCCGCATGTTCATTCTGGTGAACGGAGAAAAGCTGGGGCATGCAAAGTTTTGTCTTAACTTCTTACTTTTTAGTAGTAAATGAGTGAGATATGAAGCGTAAGAGCATAGGAGGGGAAGGAAGGTACAACACAGCTTACCTCTGAGGTTTTTGAGGGTTTCTTCTCACTGGGCTTTTGTTTTTAAAGGGCAGGGCCCTCGTACATTTTGTCTCTGAATGAAGGTGCTTGTCTGGGCTATGACCTGCAGCTTCTCAGGCAGATTACACTGGGTGTGCAAGACTGACAATTTTCTATTGCAAGGCTCTGGCTTTTCGAGCTGCGAAAAATTCATTCTAAAATCTGCAAAATGAATGACAGAATGCGCATTTCTTGGTAATCGGCATCTAGATTAGATAAATGCATGTTGTCGTATCGCAAGCAGACCATTTAATCAAAGTCAAAAACAGGGTTTGAAAAGGTAGTCCCAGTGACTTTACAGGTGGCCCTGATGAGATCGCATTAGAATACAGCCTAGGTAAGGACTGCGAGGTGGCCCTGCGCCCCAGACCGAGAGAACCCCTGGAATATAAATTTCCATCACATTTTTATCAATGTGATCTATTTTCGCTCCTATTCTACGAAATTCTTAAAATGCTCAGCCTCCTCTCTATCGATGCAGCACTCGGCCGCTTCGATCGCCAATCCCTCTCTGACCAGGCCCTTATGGAGATTCTCATGGGAAATGCTGGTCATGATTACTCCCTAGATGAAAGTGGAAACTTGACAGATGTGTGCAACTGGGATTACGTCGACTGTGAAAATGGCCGCGTTACGCACTTATATTTTGAGAGATGCTACCTTTGGTCTGATCAATTCGAGTTCGGCTTTATCCCTCCACTTGTTAGAACCTTTAGCGCTTTGTCGTGCGACATGCATGGGACGCTCGATACTTCGCTCCTACCTTGCAATCTCGAATCATTCGATGTTGGCCTCCAAAAGCTGTCTGGCACCCTCGATTGGATAAATTTCCCGCGCAAGCTCACATCGATAGACATCATGTACAATATGTTTACAGGCAGTGTTGTATTATCTGATTTACCAAATTCGCTGGAAATGTTCGAGGCCACAGGCAATAGTTTTCATGGGGAGCTAGTACTGCGAAAACTACCTCATGCTATGCAAACCCTGAATCTCTCAGGGAATCAGCTGATAGGATCAATCACGATCGACAAAATGCACAATGCGATAACGGAGATCAATCTCGGCTGCAATGCGTTCTCGGGCGATTTTCGCCTCTTGGTGGTCTCGCCAAAGCTCACAAAAATCTCAGTCATCGAAAACGATAAAATGAGTGGAACTGCAGTGCTCCCAGAGTCCCTCAACACCAAGTATTTTAAGCTCTGGTATGATGGCATCAAGGCGGTGCACAACGAAGATGGGCGCAAGCACGCGTGGGAAGGGAAGATTTTAGACGCGAATGATCCTTCGAAAAATGAAGCGAGTGGGTACAGACTACTGTGAAAAGGTTTATTGCGCATCAGTCGAGCTCAGAATATGGAAAAAAATACTATTAATTGCAAATTAATATGATTCAAAGCGCGAGTAAATAATTATTTGACAATGCTTGCAAAATATTCGAAAATCAGTCGGTGTAAGTGAAAATTCAAGGATTACATGATATCACAGTGACTGACTACTTTTTACGAGAACTGTACTGTATTTTCTCCATTACTGCACTTTCTACAGTACCATGTTCACCGCTACGGCCACTCGCTTCCTGAGCAAAACCTGGCGCACGATCGCCCGCTGCCCCACCAAGGGCGGCGAGAAGCTCGTCTCCCGCGCTGTCTCCATCTTCGTCCGGAAGAACTACGTCGCCCCCGCGACCACTCCCCAGAACCGCATGACGCCGATCCTCAGGCTCCGCAACAGGTACATGCGCCTCACCCGCGCGGAGCGCGCGCCGTACGAGAAGCAGGCCGCCGCCAACGCCGCGCGCATCGCCGAGCGCGAAAAGGTCTTCAAAGACGCCTCTGCCTCCGCTTTCCGCGTCTTCTCCACCGAGAACTTCAAGCGGTACTACAGGGCCGCCGAGGGCAGTCCCAGCACGCGCATGACTTCGGCCGTGAAGGCGATGGGCGAGAAGTGGAAGACCATGCGCAATGCGACCAAAGAGCCCTACTTCACTGCGGCCAGGAAGATCCGCTTGGACGCCATCCCCAAGCGCGACAAGATGATCGAGGTCTACTACAAGAACTGCCCCAAGCCTCATAAATGATTTTTTTAGAGTTTAATGTGCCCAGTCATTTAGGAGTATTTGTCAATTGAGAAAATCATTAATTTCTACGAATTTTCAGTTTCTCTCATTCAGTTCCAATGCTTGCCTGTAGTCGCTTGTGCCTTCTGCAGCCCTCGTTCCGCGCGATCGCCCGCTGCCCTGTCAAAGGCGGCGCCAAGATTCAGACGAATCCCGTGAACATCTTCGTGCACAAGAACCGCCCCAAGGGCGCGAGCGTCAGCTCGGCGCACTTTACAAAACTGTACAAGCGCTGGAACGCCATGTCCAAGCAGAAGCGCGCGCCGTACGTCAACATCGCCGCCCTCAACGCCGAGCGCGTCCAGCGCCGCCAGGCCGCCTTCAAGAACAGAATGCTGAGCGGCTACGCGCTCTTCGCGAAGAAATTTTTGCGGCAGCTCGCCAAGGGCCCCGGCGGCAGCCAGCGCGAGCGCACGGCGCGCGCCGCGGAGGCGCTCGCTGCCCGGTGGGCCAGGCTCCGGCCCACCTACAAGGCGGTGTACCAAAAAAAGGCCGCCAAGATCCGTGCGGAGGCGGTGGCCACTGTGAAGAAAATGGTCCAGGTGTACCACGCCAAGTGATAAAGTGAAGAGCCAAAAGGGCGAAGATCAGAGAAAGTCCCAAAGTGATTTTTAGTAATTTTGAGACGAATTCTTAAAAAAGATTTCCGAAATCATCCAATTTCACAACTTTAAATGCGTCCCACGAACACAAACGGCTCAGCGCTCTCGTCCGAACGGCTCCACGAGCTCCGGGCCGCCGCCGAGGGCTTATTCAAGTCCAAGCAGCGCGACCTCACTAACCTGGCTGCCAAGCGCGCGAACCTCGCGCACGTCAATGAAAAGCAGGCCGAGCTCGACGCCCTGATACAAACGGTCAGCTGCGAGCTCACGGCCTACGAGGCCCGCTGGGAGCACACGCGCGAGGTGCGCATCCCCGAGGTCCAGGAGGCCATCGCGCTCGAGACCGCGGCCATCGAGCAGCTCGACGCAGCCACGAAAATCCTGCGCGCAAGCGTCGCGAAGACCGCGCTGCCCCTGGCCCTCCACGAGAACAGCATCATCCCAGAGATTCTCCAAAAAATGGAAAATGCGCCGGAGGCGAAGGGCACAGCCGAAATCGCAGAGCTCGAGGCCAAGGCTGCGGCGCACGAGGCCGTGATCGAGGCAAAGCAGGCGGTGATGGCTGAGATCCTGACAGAAGCGCCCGACGGACCCAACGGAATAGCGACGGCGAAGCTCATGGACTTTGTCGCTTCAGCGCAAGAAAAGCTGGAGGCTGTGGACTGCACTCTGGGGGGTGAAACGTCAATGGAGGGGGATCGCACCAATTTGAGTAAAAATGCAAACAAAACAGAACTCGAAGCCATTGAAGCAGAGCTGCGTGGACTCTTGGAAGAAGAAAACCGCTGTGGGGGCCTGCAAAAGCGTCTCGAAGCTATCGAGAGATCGCTATGGCCAGTGGTCCAAAAGGCCTTTGAAATTCATGAGGTCACCGCTGTGCTGGAAAATAAACGCACCGACCAGGCCATGGCGATCAGTCAGCTGCGGGTTATGACAGAGGACCAGGAGGCTGCAGCCAGCAAAGCGCGCACAGATGTCGAGGCCCTCCGCGAGAAGCTGAGCGCGGTCCAGCAGCAGGCGACCGAGATGGAAGCAGCCCGCGACGCCAGCGCGGCGAACACTGCCATCATGGAGTCCGACATCGCAGCGATAGACGAGAAAATCGCAGCGGTTGGCGCTGCGCACGAGGAACAGCGCAAAATTGTTCAGGACTTTGAAGATGATGCGCTACCGGAAAAGTGCGCGGACCTGGAAGCGGCGAAGGCAGCGGCTGAGTTGCAGGCAATGGCTTTGAATGAAGAAAACAGCGAAATTGAAGCGCAGATCGCATTAGCCAAGGAAGAACTGGCAGCAGAGGCCGAGCGACTGGAAAAGCTCGACAACATTACAAATGCGCTGCATGCGATACTCACAGAGATCGAAGTCTTTTTTGACAGCTCAGAGATGCAGCACAAGGTCGCTGCCCTCGGCGACGAGCTCTTCGAGGTGTGGGACACTGGCGCTCGGCGACAGGCGAAGAAGCGCATCGAAAAGTGCCGCAGTGGCGAAGATTCTGAGTCAATGAGCAGCGAAGTGACGGCCGATGAAATCGACAGCGAGCCGATCTACGCGGCGCGCAAGGCTCTATTATTAAACGCTGTGCAGTGCAGCCACGACTTTGCGGATGGGCTGCGCTGTGCGCTGACAAAGCTCGAGGGGCCTTTGACGATGACCCCGCGCGGGGCGAAGATCATGCAGCGCGCGAGAGAGCTGCTGGACTGCGTCGCGAACGACGCGGTGGCCGCGGAGGTAACGACGGCGCAGAGCGTTGAACGGTGCGCGCATTTACGCAAGGAGCTCACGGAGGAGTACGGGGAGTAAGGGATGGGAAATATTTATTGAGTGAAGTGAAAATCTATGATACATATGACTTGCAATTGAAAAGATGAATTGGGCTGAAAATACATGTGATTGGTGAAAAAAATAAGAAATGTGCGAGAATGTAATGTCCGATCGCTTCCTGGCTTCATCAGCTGTATATCATCCAAATTTATCAATTTTCGTATTTTTCACAATGTTCGCAGGCTGAATAGGACTGGAGGTGAAAAAAGCAAAGCCCGACGCAGACGTGCTCCGCTAGAGATCATTCATCATATCTCATAGCGACGGAAAAGTCTGCAAGATAAACGTGTTCTGGCAGTGGTAGAGCCGTGTCTGCCAGAGCTGATGACACCGCCTTCGATATCGAAGGAACAAAATGGGGTTAACTTTGGGCTGTACTGAATCGATAGTGCGTGTCAAGCTCTACTTTCTGAGACCTGGCACTGAAGGTAGGATATGATCAAGGGCTTTACGATGCACCTTCGTTTCCTGTTGTGCCTTCCAATGACGGTCGACAGTGCATCGCGACAGCCCACTGATAAGCTTAGCGAAAAATTTGCCCTTATCATCTTTATGTAAATAACGCACGCAGGTCATCACTTGTGCACGCTTTCCGACGCCGGTTGTCTCATCGACTTGCATGCCTTAAGGAAGATCAGAGGCGTTTATTTCTTCGATGACGTGCGCTTTAACGTCCGCTGACATCTCTTCAATGCACTGCGGGATAATGTTACGATGCAAAACAAGTTTCTTCACTATTTTTCGAGAGCCAGTGTACCCACCGTTTCGCTCTTCGCTATTGAGCATTCTTGTGGTGAAAGAGAATTTGACGGTCGATCTCGTCTTTTTTAATCTCTTTGAAGTGCTCTTCTGCAAGTCCCCGGATGAGTTTTCTGTTTGCCACAGTGTTACTGTGGAGGAGAACAGGATCTGGGTTCAAACGTCTCTTGCACAGGCCCAAAAAGTTTTCAATGCAATTGAAGTCCAGGCTACACTCCGGCCATTGGCACAGGCCCAAGAAGTTTTCAATGCAATTGAAGTCCAGGCTACACTCCGGCCATTGGCACAGGCCCCAGAAGTTTTCAACGCAATTGAAGTCCGGGCTGCACCCCGGCCATTGGCACATCACTTTGTAGCCCGCAAGCCGATCATTGCACTTTCGCATTCTTTGATAAAGAGTTTTCAGATGTACTGTTACTGAGATTTTCGAGTGAAGGGTACCTTCTTAATGATGGAATCATTAGGGGCGGCTCGCCTTGGGTGGAACTACAGTTCGACCGTTAGTTCGCTGATCCATTGGTTGGGCCTCCGCGCGGTTGTCACATGATCTCACTAATCTTCCAGTGTACACCTCAAATGCATGTAAAAGTGAGGGTGTCCTACATGTGCGCATGTATGTGCACAGAATATATCAGCTTTTCCAGCAAGTTTGTCATTGGTTACTGAGTGCTGCGACATAATGTGGAAGATATCAAGCAAATAGCAGGATGCAATGTATGCGTTCACTAGGAAAGCAAGGAATGCTCTACTTTGCATGAGAGAGACAGTCCCCTGAGGCGCATATCTCAGTCTCACGAGGCATAAAAGATCAAGCTTCTCATACCAATTAAGTACAGAAACTGAACTAATGTAGCAGAAATTAGTTGATAGGATCATGAGCTACCCGGATCATGATTTTTAAGTGTTGTTCTATTTAACTAGCTGTGTATTGTAATTGAAATCTGGTAACTCACTCACGCCGTACTTGGTAAAGGCCTGTAATCCTACCCGTTGACGGTGGTTCGAACCGACATAGGCCGATTTTTGGCCATCATTTTTTTGAGTGAGCACCTTCGGCACGAGCATGCGTGACGCTTCTGATTCTTTACCGGTTATCCGAATGCTGCATGTGATCTCACTTCTCTTCCATCGTAACCAATAAAATGCGGGGCAGAGGCTGTGTCCTGCGAAGAGCAGCAACTTCTTTGACCACGAAGGCAGCTGAACTTCGCATAGGCTGATTCCCGTGAGAAGCTGCAACAGATTTATTTCAGCGCACATTCAACAAATGTTAAAGAAACAAGAAGAAATAAAAAATATTGCGCGCACAAGATCATGAAAATTCAGTTATTAAAAATGGGACGAATCTACCCTCAAAAGAAGACTAAGGAGCATTCTTCGTTGCTAGCGCACACTTCTTCCGGCGGCGAATCTTCCGCGCTTACTCTGGAATGCATGCCTCACGGCGCTCCCGCGTGAGCTGTGCGGCGCGCTCAGCCCACTGTGCCTTCTCCGATGCGTCCATCGCTCGCCACTGCTGGCCGAGGACGCTGCAGATCTGCGGGTTCTTCATGCCTTCTTTAAAAAGTGCCATGCGCTTTTCTTTCAAAAACATTGCGAATGGGTTTATGATATAGCCCCGCTGGCGTTTGACCACATGCGTACCAGCCTTGATCGCTGCCCAGCGCTTCTCCGTGAGCTCCTTCGCTTTTACGTTCCACTCGGCCTTCTCGCTTTCCGGCATCGCCCGCCAGCTTTCCGCGATCTTTTTGGCAACGGCGCCGATAGTTGCACGGCCAGCAATCCTATACCCTTCGGCCGCAAGTTTGGGGCGCATGGCCATTGAGTAGCCGAAGAACGGTGTGATCTTCTTTTGGATTCTCCTCTGCTCACGGCTGCATGTCACCTTCTGAGGCTTTACGACCGGGGCCGTTGCAGCCGCCAGAGCGACCCACTCCGCCCGCTTCTCGGGGGACAGCGCCCGCCACTCAGGTGCGATGCGCTTTAACGCCTGATGCCCTGGCGTATTGGCGTACGTGGGCTCCTTGAATTTCGATTTCACGAAGAGATGCCAGGCGCACTGACGCACGGGTCTCATTCTGAATGCGCAAAAGTGAAAAGATTGGAAAATGTAACAGCGTAAATCCTTCTTCGATGCACAGCATAAACTGTGTGGCATTTCGTCTTCCACTTTTTCAGTGGGCTTTTACTCAGGATACGAAGGCCTACGAATTCGGATAACACTGGGGCTGACAAGTTCCCTCTGGAGCTTCATCATGGGACGAGCAGGACTTCACTTTACTTGACCTACGCCAGCCTATCTCACCCCAGTCTTTCCCTCACACTTTTCTCCTATTCATAGAAAATCTCTTCGCCTACACCGGCGAGACATACGACTCCCCCAGCACTTCTCGAACACAAAACTTCACTGCGCGCTCAAAGTTGACCTCACCGCCTACCTCGTACCACACCGGCGCCCGCACGCGCATGTCCTCACCCGCGCCCGCCGTGCCCTCGCGCTTCAGGCTGTTGCCAACGAGCGCCTGCGCGACAGCCGCGCGCTCGAGCGGCAGCGCCCCGGGCACCTCGCCCGCGTCCTTCTGCCGCACGAAGCGCTGCTCAGGCAGCGCCACGTGGTTGAACAGCACGCGCTCGAGGACCTCCCAGCGCCGGTCCGCCGGCGGGTCCGCCCGCACGAGCGTACGGAGCGCTGGGTCGTTTGTGAGCTTGCTCCTGGCTGTGTCCCAGTTCAAAAATACAATCGATTTGACTGGGCACGGCTGCATGCCCCACACGCGGCCCTTGCCGTAGCACGCTGTGACATTCACTGGGACCTCACGCGCGATCTCCCAGAGCGCGTGCTCTGAGTTTGTTTCGAGATAGGACTGGGCGAGCTGCGGCGTGATAGTCTGCTCAATACAATTATTTGGGAAGAGCGAGCCGATGGCCGTGCCGACGCGCACAGAGTGGAACAGCGGGTTGCCGGTGACCTCCACGACCGTTTCATGAGACTTTTGCGCAAGTGCGAGCACGCCGATCTCACTCGTCACGAGCTGCGCGCTGGGGCAGCACGCGAGGATGTGGTGGGCGAGCGTTCGGCGCCCGCTGCCGCGCGGGCCGATGATCAGTACAGCTTCACCCTTTGGCGTGCACACTGCTGTGCAGTACACGCTGAAGGCGTCGGGGTCGAGAGGCCCAGCCGCCTCGTCGGACGGCGGCCGCAGGAGGCGGACAGGCCCGAGCCACGGGCTCGCGGCGCGCAGCGCCTGGGTGACGACTGCGAGTCGGAAAAACGTCGCCATGGACGACCAGAGCGCCCAGTAGGCCTCGCTGAGGTGGTGGCGGGGGTCGGCCCAGTCGATTCGTATATTTGCGGCGATAAGCGCGCTCTCGGTGCCCTCGGGCGGGAAGTTGAGGTACACCCAGGCGCGGCCGTCGCTCGATGCGACGAAGGACGGGGCGCGCAGGGCGGCGCGGTGGTCGAGGAAGAAGCGGTTGGCGAGGGCCTTGGTGTGCTTGATGGCACAGTACTCGCCGCGGCGCTGGCGCCCGTACTTGGACTCGAGGACCCACTGGTGGGCGCTGCCGCCGGGGAAGCTGAGGCAGCGGAAGTCCCCGCAGCTGTTGACAGGGACGTACGCGTCGGGCTGGATGCCGCGGATTTCGAGTCGGCGGGGCACAGAGTCGTTCGCGAGTGCGCGCTTGAGCTTGAGGAGTGGGTGGGTCACCTGAAGGACCCCTTGCGGGTACGTGCAGACCTCAGCCCCGCACAGCGTGAGGGACACTGCGGCGGGCGCAGCGTCCCGGCCTGTCTCAGTGACAGTGCCGCACCAGTCGCTCAGAACGGCTGACCGCCAGAGCGCAGCGAATGTGTCGTTGGACGTGGCCACTGTGAAGGTGAACGGGCTCGTGGTGCCCGCGGAGTCGCTGGGGGCCTCGAGGCGGAACGTCGTGGTGGGCTTGGAGACCTGGCTGCGGATGGCGTCGAAGCAGAGCGGCCGATCGGGTGTCGGGCGGGGTCTGTGGGTGCTGGGGTAGTAATTTTTGAGTTGGGGCAAGCAGCGGCGCAGCGCGTGGCGCGGAGCGGATGGTCGCATGCTTGAAGTTGGGGTGGTACTACTTTCAGCAGTTTTGCTTCATGAATTTGATATGATAATGGAGATAGGAATTAAGTTTGGGAGATGCGGTACAGAGCGTTTAGCGTCAACAAGGCAAACAAAGCAAAGGAGGCCCTCAGGAAGTTGGAGATCTCAAGGCGCGTCTGGTCGGATAGGGAAGAGGCTGACACTCGGGCGACGGGGATTTCAGCAGCGATGGAAAGTGCGAGCATTCGAAAAGAAAAATGAAAGGTTACACTTTGATGAATGATACAAGACAGATTTGTTCCTATTCAATAAGACAATAAATCGATGCGAAGTACAAAACAGAGTTGATAAAGCTAGGCAACTTTCTTGCCAAAGCAATTACATTTTGGGCTTACTCAGGCTGAAAAAGCTGGATGCTGACTTTGCTCTTCGCTGCATGTTGATGTGGACTTTTACCTGTGAAACTCACCACAGCCACTCGTAGAGGCCCCTAATATAGATTAGAATGCTTCAAAATTCCATTCACTTGCTGCAAGCATCATTTTCAAGTATCGAGTAACACTAAAATTATCGTACAATTCAACACTGTCATTCCATGTTCGCAAACTTTTTTCGATCTTCTCCTCTTATTGTATAACTCTAACTCCTCACTTGAGACCTTACCTCTCACATTCTATTCTGTTCATTGTCCCGTTTTCCATTTTCTTCAAAAGTCACCCACTTGGGCATAGTGGTCACCCCGCTTATCTCGATAGGGTTGCCGCGTATATCAAAGGATGCCGCACCGTTCCACTTTGCTTGTGCCAGCGCTGTCCCATTCCCAGTGAACGAGTTGAATGCCAACGAGAGTTTCTCGAGTGTCTCTGGCAGATCGTCGAACAGCTCAGAAAACTCGATTTCACCCGCAAAGCCGTTGCGGCCGAGGTAAAGTGCTTCCAGTCCCTCTGGTAGCCTGCTGAGGTCAATAGTCCCCATAAAATTGTTCTCGCTCAGATCGGCAAGCTCGAGGGCCTCTGGCAGATTGGTCAGGTCGGCACTGCCACTGAAATTGTTCCTCCGGATCCAAAGCTCAAACAATTCTAGTGGCAGCGCACTGAAATCCACAGTCCCCGAAAAATTGTTGTCGATCAATTTCAGATACTGCAGTGACCGCGGCAAGTCACCAAAGTCTATTTCTCCATGAAACCGGTTGCCGCAGATGTCAAAGAGAGCCAGTTCTTTCGGGAGCAGAGCTGCATTGACTGTGCCGTGAATTCGACGACTTTCTGCGACTTTGAGCTGACCGATGTCGAACATGCGGAGCTTTGGCGGTAGAAAATCGAGCGATACCGTTCCGCAGAGCCACTGCTCGTGTCCAAATTGAATCTCTAGGACGTCACCGTTGCAGTTACACTCGACACATACCCAGTGGCATGCGTCTGTAAAATTCCCGTGCTTGTCGCGCTTCTCATCGCTATGGATGCTGCGGTCCTCGCGCAGCATGGGCTCGACGAAGAGTTCCATGCGCATCTGGTCGGTGAGTGCGTCCATGTGGAAGCGGCCGATGGGTGTGTCGGCGGTGCAGAGGAAAGGGAAAGGCATTGTTTACTTGGAATGAAGAAACAAAAATAACACCATGTTTCTGTGCTAGGCGATTTGGTTTGATGCAGGAAATATATATTTTACCTGTCTTGTCAGATATAACAAGATATTGTTTGCCTCAATTTTGAGGCAGACACATTACACTGGCTGCAAACTTTCCCAAACCTTTTTTTCATTTTCCGACAATTCCTAGGAAGTCCTGAAGAGGTGAGAAACTCGGCTGGCAGGCCCCGTGCCTTCTTCTATGCCACAGAAATGACGCATTCAAAATTTTAAGAATAAACAAAAATATCCTCTCTATCTTTCACCCCTACGAAGCATTGCACTCTTCAATTGACGCAACGGGCCACTACACTTTCTCTCCGCCTACAGCTTCGCCTCCCGCACAAGCTTCTCCTGCGCGGCCGTCAGCTTCTTCGGGAACCGGACGCCAACCTCGACGACCAGGTCGCCGCGCTTGCCCGTCTTACTGCTCACCATGCCGTTGCCCGCCGAGGTGACGCGGCCACCCGGCTGCACGATCCCCGGGACCGCGACGGCCACCGACTCGCCGCTCAGGTCCTTGACGCGGATGGTCGTGCCCAGCAGCGCCTCTCCTAGCGAAACTTCAGTCTTGATGTGCAGCTCGTCACCACGTCGCACGAACGTCGAGTGCGGCTTCTCCTTAATTATAAAGACGATGTCGCACGGGTGCGTGTAACCGTCAACGTACCCACCGTCCTGCTCGTACCGGATCTTGGTCCCGTCCTTCCAGCCGGGTTTCACAGCAATTTCGAACTGTTTTTTCTCCTTGGACTTGGTCTGCGGGTTCATCACGCGCTCGACAGCGAACTTTTTGACACATCCTGTGTACAGCTCCTCGAGGGTGCAGCGCACGGGCTGCTCGAAGTCCGGCGGAGTGCGCTTCTGCGGCCGGGCCCGGGGCTGGGATCGCGCCGAGCGGCCCCCAAAGCCGCCCATGCCGGGGTCCATTCCACCGAAAAGGCCGGCGAAAGGGTCGTCGCTGCCGAACATGGACTGGAAGAACATGCGCGGGTCGACGTTGGGGCCGCCCGAGCTCGAGAAGGTGAAGGTCGTGCCGCCTGCGCCCGGGAAGCCCTGCGGGCCCGCGCCGGCCTCGCCCATGCCAGACTTGAGGCCGTCCTCGCCGTAGGCGTCGTAGAC
Source organism: Perkinsela sp. pyNocScin1 (assembly GCA_964019655.1). Classification (NCBI taxonomy): domain Eukaryota; phylum Euglenozoa; class Kinetoplastea; order Prokinetoplastida; family Perkinselidae; genus Perkinsela; species Perkinsela sp. pyNocScin1. The sequence goes on from CAXHTR010000008.1 coordinate 1,102,507, forward strand.
CTGGCGCTTCTTGTCGTCGGTGAGCACGTCGCAGGCCTCGGCGATTTCCTTGAACTTTTGCTCGGCGGTCTTGTCGCCGGGGTTCTTGTCGGGGTGGTACTTGAGCGCGAGCTTCTTGTACGCTTTTTTGATGGCGTCTGCGTCGGCGTTCTTAGAGACGCCGAGGATTCCATAGAAGTCGCGGCCCATCGTGGATTGAGTAAAGAAAGATAAGAAGGAAGAGGGATACAAAGGGAAGTGGTGAAATGATTGAGTGCGCAGTGCCAGGTGGTCGACAAGTGATTCTATGCTGTAAGTGGGGTTTGAAGCCCCAGAGTTGGCATTCATACTGATAAGTCTCTGCTAAATGACTACGCGTGAGGCATTAGGGAGCTGCTGTTGACGGCTCAATGGCGATACAGGCACAATTTATTAAGACAGGGTGATGCTGACCTCTTGGCCTCGGGAACATGCGCCTTCGTATGCCTTTTTTTCTCCAAAGTCAGTCAGTCAGTCGACCATTCTTCTTCGAATGCGCTTCGCAAGCTTAAGTCGCTTAAGATTGCAAATTCAGCCGAATTCTCGCTATTTCTTCATGCGATGATAACGCGAACGAGTGTTATAGCGATAACTTCGTTAAAAATAGAACAGAGGCTCTAACTGACTTCACTACATACGGGATTATATCAAAATCTTATCTCTATCGCACCTTCCCCAGCGGTATCTTCCCGCCTATCACCTGGCCCATCCGCGCTTCTCGCACAGCGTCAATCAGCCTGTCCCGCTTCTCCTTGCGCAGCGCGATGCTTCGCCGCCGCAGGTATGAGCCCAGGAGAATGGCTGCTGTAACTACCCAGCCTGCCGCGCCGAAAGCCTTAAACCACGGAATTTCTGAGACGATGCGGACAAAGAAGTGCCTCCACTGCAGTAGAATTGGCGCAAAACGCATGAGAATACTGAAGAGAGACACGTAACGAAAAATTCTACTAGAACCGACAGAAACCATCAAACCCGACGCCCGAACATAATATACAGCTCTCAAGACTCAAGATTTCGCATGTACTGCAGCCTTTTGCATGACTTTCTTCGTCCACAGACACGAGTCACAGACCTCTTGCTTCGTGACCTGCGTCTGACCGCTGCACACAACGCCCGTGATGCACCGCACAGAGCGCTGGAAGGTGGCGCCACACGATGTGCACACCAAGTCGCTCAGCACGCGCCGGGACGCAGCGTCGATCTTTTGGAGAAACGCACCGTTCGGCGCTGATGCGAAGGGGTTGGGCTTTTTTTCATAGAGCTCGGCGACCTTCTCGGACATGAGTGAGTGGTCTGTGACCGACGGGATGTCCGCGAAGCAGTGCTTGCAGCCGCAGCCGTTCTTCGTCCGGTCGGAGACGACGTTGAACCACGAAAAGCCGCAGCGCGCACAGTTCCACTTGATGCGGCGTTCGTCGAGCCAGCGGATGTCCTCGAGGGTCATGCCCTTCTCGGCGAGGAACTCAGTGTCGATCTCCTTGACGATGTGGGCGAAGCAGGGCATGTTCAGGAGGCGGTTGCAGTCGGCCGTCCGGTGCGGCGAGCCGCGCGCCCAGCGGTTCTTGGGGATGACCTGCGAGCCGTAGACTGGCTGCTTGATTTTCTTTTTGCCCATCTCGCCGAACTCGATGGCGAGGGCGAACGTTCTGCGGATCATTTCAAGATGATTCGTTGTTCATTCAGTAGTAAAGGAAATGGGATAAAAGGGATGGAATTTGAGAAAAATGAACGCAAGGGATGCAGAAGGGAAAAAATTGAAAAGTTGAAAAATGAACGCAAAATGCAACTGGCATGGCCAGTGTACTCTGATTTACAGGTGGTGATGGTGGCATATGAAATTTACTCGGGAAGAGTGGTAGAGGTGCTTTCTTTTACTCGCGATCACTCGACTTGACAATGATGAAGGCCTCGAGATCTACGACTAGTCTTCGAAGAGAATTGCAGAAAACAGAAGGTACACCACTGGCAGATGGATCTGATTTCACTAGAGAACTCTCGACTTCAAGATGCTGAAAAGAGTAGTGTAAGTAAGAGTTAGAGTACCAGTGTTTCCCGACCTAATAAAAAATTTGGCTGACTGGTTCTATTTATCCCATCAAATATTAGCTCACCCCAGGTTTGAGATGGTTTATCAGTATCATCGAATCTGAGACTGAACTCGAAGAAATTTGACGTGACCCCCAAAATGCCTATTTTCAGAGGTTGAGAAACACTGGTGTGAACAGTAGCGTTAATCTGAAATTTCACTACAGCAAAGTCTTTTTTGACTACATACACCCCTCAGGCATCTTCCTACCCCATCTTCGCAAAAAACGTGTCCCACATCTCCTTCACATCCACACGCGCGTTCATGCGCCCACACAGCAGAAAGACCCCGCTGAGCCGCCGGTGCAGGCTGTACACCTCGAGCGGCGGCGGGCAGATCCGGTTCTTGACCATCGTCTTCATGTGCGGCAGCAGCGTCTTGGAGAACCGCGCCGCCGCGAAGTCGAACTTACCCGCTGACTGGAACGGCTGGGCCAGAATGCGCACCGACTGGTAGTGCGCCTCGCGCATCGCCTCGTTCTCGAGGCCCGTGAGCAGCCCGATCTCCTTGCTTTTCGCTAAAACGCCTGCGCGGTCGTTCGCTATTCCAGCAGAAACGATACCGTGGTAGCGCTCGACAAATTTCTTTTCAAAAAAACGCGCGGCACCAAAGTCGATGAGGTGCAGCGTGTTGCTCGGGGCGTCATATAAATAATTCGAAAAGTTCGGGTCGGTCTGCATGAGTCTCCACTGAAAAAGCTCGCTGAGCGTCAAAAAGAGCAGCGCGTGGCCGAGGGCGTCGCGCTGGGCCTGCGACAGCGATTCAGTGACTGCGTCGATGGGCTTGCCGGGACAGAAAGTCGTCGTCAGAACGTTCCCGCAGCTCAGCGAGCGGATGACCATGGGGACACTCAGCTTGACAGGGAGATTTGCGCTCTTTGGGATGTGGAGCACTTTCTCTCGAAAGTCATTGAGCATCTTGGCCTCGTTGGCGTAGTCGCACTCGACGTGGAGCTCGGCGCGGAGCGTGTCGACGATGCGCTCGACGAAGAGGCCCGGGGGGATGAGCTTGATCGATGAGAGCCGCCGGAGGTTCCGCATGTCGGTGTCGATGGAGGCTTTGACCCCCGGGAACTGGACCTTCATCGCGCACGGCGTGCCGTCGACGAGGCGGAGGAAGTGGACCTGCCCGATGCTCGCAGCGGCAAATGGCTTCTCTCGGAACACATTCACTTGAAGAGTTTTCTGCCAGTCGGCGCCGAGGGCGCTGTTCACAACGTCGTGCATCTGCGCAATGTCCATGAAAACGGCAGCGTCGCGGGCCTTGGCAAAGATCTGTAAGACGTGGGGTGGGATGAGGTCCTCCTCTTGAATCGATAGCATTTGGGCGAGCTTGAGGACGCTTCCGCGCATGCGGCACAGGGTATTCACGATATCCTCGTGCGCTTTAATCGAAAAGGCCTTGGCGGTGCCGGTCGGGTCGAGGGCGGCGGCGCCCGTCACAGCGCTCGCGATCGATTTTCCCTTCTGCGAGAGCTTGAAGGAGACGTATTTTTTGGCGAGGCGGAGGGCGAGGCCGCCGACCGCGGCGGCGCGCTGGGTGCTGCTCACAGGGATTTTCGCGCTTGGCGTCTGCATTTCAGTGGGTTCGGAGGTTGAAGTGCTCTGAAGTCGTTGGGACTGGGAGTGAATGGTTGGAACGAGTGCTGAGGCGTAGTGTGGCCGATTAGAAAGCGACAAGAGTGGCCTTAGCATTAGATTTGAGTTTTTAAGGGAAAACTTTTCAAAGTTAAATATTTCTCATCGCCAATGAAATTTTCATCAAAATGGTACACATGCACTCCAACAACACACCCCTCCCACACTCTCACCGAATATCGTTGTAGTACTGCAGTTTCTTCCGCTCTGGGCATTTTCTGGAGATGTGGCCAAACTCCCCGCAGATGTAGCAGGGGTGCGCGCTGACAGCCGTCTTCTTTGGCCGCCCGTCGTCAATAATCGGCTCGGGCGCGGGCGGCTCCTCGCCATTCAAAATGGCGATGCGCTCTTTTTCGCGCTGGCGCTCCATGCACGACGCCTTGTAGAGCGCGCTGGTCTTCAGCAGTTTGCGCTGGAGCTTCTGGCTGACCGCCGCGACGTGGACGAGCGAGCACGTGTGGCGCTCCATGTGCGCGCACTTGCCCTCCTCGTTCGGCAGGCAGATCGCCTCGTTGAAGTCAAGCGCGATGCAGTACTCGGGCAGAACGATGCGGCCCTCAAACGTCTTGCCCTGGAGGGCCTCGAACGCCTTCTTGGCCTGCCGCAGCGTCGCGAAGCGCACGTAGACGTTGCCGACGAGGTGCTCGCACGAGTTGCGGGCGATGAGCAGGTCCTCGACGTCGCCGAAGGTGATCATCTCGGTCCAGACATCCTCGTAAAAGTCTTCGAGGCGCTTTTGTAGGAACTTGTCGGTGTAGCGGTACAGGTTGCCCTCGCTGTCGCTGAGCGTTTCCGGCGAGATGGCCTCGAGGTTGACGAACATGTGTGGGAAGAGGATCGTCCTCGAAATGGGCGGGCGCAGGTGGAACTTGGAGCACTTGTCGCCGCTCACGCAGCAGCCTGTTTGGCTGAAGTCGGGGCAGAGCACGGAGGGGTCGTACACGCCGAACATGAGCTGCTGCTCCTGGAATATGTCCATGGGGAACTGCGCCATGTAGAGCCAGTACTCCTGCGACTTCGGGTCGAGCTTGTCGGCGAGCATGCTGCCGATGGGCTTTGGGGCTTCAGGGCGTCTGCTGTCCATCATAGACAAATAATAATTGAAAATGAAAAAAATCATTTTTCTCAAATTGAAGATTTTTTAAGAATTGAACGCCAAAGTTTATGCGGAGCTCTCAATCAGATTCGGGTGCGACGCCTGGCCGGTGAGGTAGCGGCCCTCCTCGCTGAGCGGCAGGTTGGCGCGGTCGGCGGCGATCTTGGTCGCGCTCTCGTTCATCAGCTCGACGGACTTGCCCTCGGACTTGAGGCTGACCTCGCCGAGCTCGGGGACCTCGACGAACGCAAAAAGCATCTCAGAGTCCTCGCTCGGCTCGTCGTTGAAGCAGATTTTCTTCATGAGGAGCTTCGTGGCCTCGTCGTACGGGACGCCGAAGGCGCTCATGTCGTCGAGCAGCTGCACGGCGTAGCGGTGGGCGTGCTGGTCTTTCTGGCCGCACAGGCGGAAGAGGTTGATGAGGGCGTTGTAGATCTCCGTCGTGAAGGACGCGGCCACGTAGTCTGCGCGCTCTTTCTTGCGCTCCGCGAGGTCCTGAGTGATCTGGCCGAGCTGGATCTTCTTTTTCTCGAGCGCTGTGATCGGGAGCTTCTTCAGCCGGAGGATATCTTTGAGCCCAAAGCTCTCGAGCTCGAGGTCCTTGATCTCCTTGGTGATTTTCACGGCCGGCGCGACAGTGCGCTCGTAGAACAAGGCAACAGACTCGATGTTCGTAAAAGTCTGGAGGCTCCACGCCGCGATGCCGTCCTGTGGGACCTTGTACGGGTTCCACGTCGACCGGATGCTCACGAGAGGGATGTTCGGAGTCGTCGCAATCAGATTTGCGAAGTGCGCCTGCGCGAGATTGAGCCCGGTCCAGATGCGGGCAGCGCTCTTGAGGGGGTACTTTTGCATGTGCGAGACGCTGATGTTGAGCTTGGCGGCGATGTCGGCCTCGGTCGGGGCGTACATGACGCTGAAGCTTTTGAAAAAGGGAGCAGAGCGGTGCATCGTAATTTTGAAGAGTGACAAGGGAAAAGAAATTAAGGAGAAATATCCGAAATGGATTTCTTAGTAGATTGGCTCAAAAGTACCTCGCATGGCCTTTACTGTACAGACTAGCACTAGACGCGGCGCTCTATGCCCCAAGAGCCCTTCTCCTTCCTATCATCGAATTTTACTTCAAATCACTTAAGTTCATTCCTCCTCGTCGAAGAGCGAGAGCAACTGCTGGTCCACCTGGGGACGCACGGGCGTCGCTTCTGGGGCTGCACAAGCCTCAGCTCCAGCCGAAACTGCACTTGGACGCTTCTGTCCCTTCAGTGATTCCAATATCTTTGCCACATCCTGCGCGAGTCGCTCTATCCTCGTCTTGCCAATAACTTTGCCATCGCCCTCGGCCTCAGCAAAGTAGCCAGCGTGGTGAGCGCTGTGAAAAACGAACGCGGCGGTGATGCCGTCTGCGCCTGTTGCGCTGAAGCGGCCCTGCACAAGCTTTTCCAGCCTCTTGTACTTGCCCATTGAAGTTTTATTTTAGTTTTTAGAAATTAATTATGCATAGAGATGGAATTTATCTACAATTCTCCCGAATTTCATGTTCTGGTGAATAGAATCAGCGGTGAAACAGGAGCAATAGCTAAACAAATGCACGCTTACGCCGCCACTGGCAGCGGGACGACGCGGTACTCGTCCATGCGGTTCGCGAAGAGGATCTGCTGCTTTTTGGCGAGCGCTTGCACGTAGCGCATGAAGGACTCACCCTTGCCGGCGATCTCGACGCTGTGGTCCACGAGATCGATCGACTCGACGGCCTCCCAGAAAATGCCGGCGGACATGGCCATGATGTCACCGTAGTGCTCATGGAACGCGGTGCACTGCCCGTGGCAAGAGATGAAGGGAAACTCCTCAAACACGAAGCGCTCGACCGCGCCCCTCGCCCCCGGCGTCAGCGCTGTCTGCAGCAGGCTCTGGTACAGCAGGCGGATGCCCATCGCCGCCGCCTCGGCGGAGAGGTCCTGGCCGTTTTCGGGGATGTCGATGTCAATGTAGATGCGGCGCTTCAGGCGACAGAAACCGTTCTCAGCGCTATCGCACACAATGAGCTTTTCTTGCTCGACGATCGGCGCGCCCTCGAGCAGCGAGTGGATGCTCGCTGACTCCTCGGCATCTTCCTTCGTCTGCCGCTTGAGGTCGATCCTGACGTTCTTCATCAGCATATGCACAGGGGCCGTCATCCCGCGCTGGCTGAGGGGGCGCATGGAGACAGTCGGGTGCTGCGGGCGCGACCGGCGGAATCGGAAAATGTACCCACAGATTCGAATGATCCAGTCCAGCGCCTTCCAGTGCATCTTGATGAAGTGGCGGATGGCCCGCCACAGAATGTTCGGGCGCTGCGGGGGATCTGCTCGCGGGGCTGAGGGCTCGCTGTCGCTGAAACCTGGCGCCTGCATGTCTTCAGGGGCTTCCATCTTGTCGGCGAGGCCGCTGACGCCGCTCCCCTCGGCCTTGTTCTGGTCGTAGAAGAACGAAGCGAGAAAGAAGATGAGAAAGAGGATCATAGGGTAAGTGAAATGAAGAAAGGTGTGAGTATGGACGCGGAGTGAAGGAGATGAACGAAAAAAATTCCCTTATACACTGCAAGCTCACGCTTTTTTTCACATTCAATCAATTCTTCACTGCAAGATTACCTAAAAACTCCATTCACACATAGAAAAATTGGAGCGCAGTCACCAGCCGCTTCTCAATGACATTTCGCCGCTCCAGCATCGTTTCAATCGCTTCTGCGCTGTCGTGCCGTGCTCGAATGCACCCAATGATTTTGGCAAAGCGCTCGAGGATGCGCCGCATGGGTCCGATGAGTTGCGCTTCAATCAGCCCGATAATCGCTGCCGCTGTCTTATCGAAATTTATTTGCGATGTATCACATTTGTTCAAGGTCTGTACGAATGCGTCGCGAATATCGCCAAGGAACCACATAGAGGCAACCTCTTTCGACTTTTGCGTTACAGAATGTGCTGCTGCATGATTCTTCATAGTAAAAACCTTACTCTTGCTGCTCGACTCGATGAGCGCATCGTAGTGCTCGCCAATTTTTTCCAGCATGGCTCGGGTCTGTTTCATACCTTCCAGCTCAGCCTCCAGCTTTGTATTTTCAGTGACGATGCTATCGTACTCGTCTCCAAGCGACGAAATCTTCGCAATTACGGCTGGGATGTTCTCCATTGATTATTACTGGAAAGTGAAGTAAATTGTCCGAAAATACTATTCCTTACGCACAGCACTGTTCAATTTGACGAATACATGGTTACGCAACGCAAACGGCACTGAACTTATTTCTTCCACTCATTCTTGAGGAACTCCTTGTCCTCTTCGGAGAGGTCAAAGTCGATGTCGTCGCCGAACTCCTGGAGTTCGTCGAGGAGCCCAAAGTCGTCGGGGCCGGCGCTCTCCCAGTACGGGTGGTTCAGGGCGCCGCCGTCGACGTTGTCCTTGTCGAAGCCGACACCCTTGTCCTTGCCATCGGAGTTGAAGCGCTTGTTCAGGGCGAAGAGCGAGGCGCCGGTTGGGACGGACAGCACCGTGGCTTTGACGTGGCGGCGGAGTGCAATAGAGCGGTAGAGGCTAAGAACCATTTTTTCGTTGAAATATTTAGGAAAAGAAAGTACAGGGAGTAAACTCAGAAACTGCTTTTTGCCTCGCTGGACGCAGCAGAAAATACAAATGCAAAAGGGTCGACAGCAGATCGCACAAAGCTCAGGGCGACATGACACGGAGGGGAAGCACAGCGCCGAGACGCGTCATCGGCTGGAACGCTGGGCCCATCGCGTGAAGGAAGTCACGCCACATCGTGATCGGGAACGGGACAGCCGACGGGGTGCGTTGGACTGTTTGCGCTGTTTCAGGGGCCGAAGGCGCAGCCTCGGTGCTCTTAGCCCTGAGAACTTTTTTGCCTTTCAATTTCAAATCCTTCACACTTTTCTGCGTACGCTTCTTCCCAAAAACTGCGAGCGGCTCCACTGCGTCGTTTTTCTGATAAGAAAGCATGAGCGACCGCACGTTGGCTGCCCCTGCGAGCGACGCGGGGAACCACGTGCCCTGCAGGACCTCGCCGTCGAGCTGCGAGCGGCCCCAGCCGCTGTACCCCAGTATGACGAGAATTTCGGATTTCTTGACCTTGCCAGCGCGCATCAGTGCCTGCAGGTGCTTGGGGTCGCAGATGGAGTGCACGCCGGGGGCGACCCCGATGACTTTTGGAGATGCCGAGCCATTTGTCGTGGCTTCTGTGCCTGGCTCAGCCTTGATATTCTGGAGCGCGCTGAGCGACAGCGGGCCGCAATATAAAAGGAACAGCGCGTGCTGAGAGCGGCTCGACACAGTCGTCGGGGACCCGATGGGCCCACCAGTGTACACGATGTTGCTCTGGAGGCACGTGTTGAACGTGTCGTCGTGGTCGTGCAGCTTAAGGTCGCTGACCCGAAGCGGCTCGCCGCTCTTGGCGCGGATGGGCATGTTGATGACCCAGCCCATGGAGGCGTCGGGGTCGTAGGTAGAGCTGCTGGACCGGCGGGGCGTGCGCAGGCGGAGCTTTGCAGCGCTGGGCAGGGAAGCTCCGGCATCCTTGCTCTCTGCAGCGCTCTCCTGCACATTTTTCACGGAAACGTGCGCGGCAGCCCCCGGCTTGTGGGACGAGATGAGAATTATGGCGTGGCGGAAGCACTGGTCGAGCATCGGGTGGGCCACGAGGAAGTGTGCGGACTCTTTTTGAACTTCTTTGCCTTTCTGCGAAGTCTTCGCAGCCTTGACTGTCTTTTTCCTGCGTTTGTCGCATTTTTTAGTAATTATTTCAGTCTTTTGCTCTAGTTTACCTGTCAAAGGTGCATCTTCCGATGTGTCTGAGATGATCGGAAGGTCTTTTAATGCTTTCAGCGCACTTAGATAGAGTGGTACGTCCAAGGACCCCTTCTTACCCTTCGCCGATTTTCTCAGAGATTTTGGCTCGACAACGGGCAGCACATCAAAGAGCGCTTGCGTGCACTTAATAGCAAAAAACGCTGCAGCGATGGCCTTCGTCTCTGCGCTGTTCGCATCTCCAACCTCCCCCTGCGACTTCTTCCACAGCTCGTTCAGCGCCCGCGCCTTCTCCATGACGCGCGGGAAGATGCGCGCGTGGGCCGACTCGTCGTGCGGGCTGTAAAAAGACTTGCCCCCGTTCATCTCTTGGAGGAAGGCGAAGAAGGCGTGGCTCACGGGCATCGGCGGCGGCGGCGCGCCGGGGCTCGCGGCCGGCCGGTCGTGCACCTGGAGCAGCGGGCCCTCCCAGCGCTCGCCGTAGTGGTTGTACATGTTGGTGTACTCGGCCGGGGTTGTGATGATCGCGCGGAGCGCCGGGTCGGCGTCGATGCGCTTGGCAGCCTTGAGCAATGTGCGCAAAAGAGACATTTGCATCTTTCGTTGGCGCTGCATGGGATTCATTTTCGTTTTTTAAGTAAAAATAAAAGTTAAGACAAAATTATGAGACAGAACGAAGATATTCACTTTTTATCGCATAAAAGGCTCACTTCCACAGCTTCCGCAGTGACATATTCTTATCACCGTCGCGCTTCATGACCTTGTCAACGGCGAAGTCAAAGTCGTCCATCGTGATGTGCACGCGGCGCTCGCGGAGCGCGAACATGCCCGCCTCTGTGCATATCGCCTTGAGCTCCGCGCCGCTTGTGTTCGCCGTCTTCGCGGCAATTTTTTCCAAAGAGATACCGCGCATGAGGTTCATCTTGCGGCTGTGGATGCGGAGAATGTCGAGCCGCGCGGCCTCGTCGGGCGAAGGAAATTCTATTTTTCTGTCGATACGGCCCGGGCGCAGGAGCGCATCATCCAAAATGTCGATCCGGTTCGTCGCCATGATGACTTTGATCTTCTGCGAGCTCTCAAAGCCGTCGAGCTGATTCAGAAGCTCAAGCATCGTGCGCTGGACCTCGCTGTCGCCGCTGCCGGAGCTCCCGTCGATGCGCGCACCGCCGATGGAGTCGATCTCGTCCATAAAGAGAAGGGATGGGGCGTGCTCGCGCGCCATCACGAAGAGCTCGCGGACCATCCGCGAGCCCTCGCCGATGTACTTTTGGACGAGCTCGGCGCCGGAGACGCGGATAAAGGTGCAGTCGGTGTGGTGCGCGACCGCGCGGGCCAGGAGGGTCTTGCCGGTGCCCGGCGGGCCGTAGAGCATGACGCCCTTGGGCTGCGCGATGCCGAGCGACTCGAAGAGCTCCGGGTGCTTGATGGGGAGCTCGATGACCTCCTTGATCTCCTTGATCTGGCGGTCGAGCCCGCCGATCTCGTCGTAGGTGTTCCCGGGCTGCTTCTCGACGCGCATGAGCGACACAAGGGGGTCGACCTTCGTCGGCAGCGCGTAGTGAAGCTCGTGGCTGTCGGCCTTGAGCGCGACGCGCGAGTTCACGGCGAGCTTCGAGGCGTCGATGTCCGCGCTGATGGGCACGATGAGCTTGCCCTGGCCGCCGCTGAGCTTCGCGAGGGCCTTGTCCTTGCCCATGACCTTGGCGACCTCCGCGATGGTCGACGGGGGCTCGAGCAGGAGGTGGAGCTCGTCCTTGAGGCGGCGCACGCGCGTGTTGAGGTCGTCGCGCTTGCTCTTGACGCGGGCGTAGTTGGTCTCCTTCTCCTCGAGGATCGCCTTGAGCTCGATGATCTTCATCGCGTAGTATTGTTGCACGGCGTTGGCGTCTTCGGGGACTGGGAGCGCAGATTTCATTCTTTTTTAGTGTAAGACTCAAAATATTACCAGAATTTAGCGCCTACAGCCAGTCAGCCCTTTAACCTTCAAATAATATTCAGTAAATCATATCAAAAAGCGCAATGTCGAGTCGGGGCAGTCTGCCAAGGTGACTGCACGATTATGAGTGGAAGAGTGCTGGTAGCGCACCGTGCGGTGCTGTGGCGACAGCGGGCACGTCGGTGAGGGACTCGCAAGTCGTCCGCGGGGGCCAGCGCGTGGGCCCGGCGGCGCAGGTATCTTTCTGAAGGGAGTGTGTTATCGGAATATCAGTATTTGTCAATGAATTATAGTGTAGAAGCAATGGAAGGGGCATCGCCCTCGTGACTACTCGTCGAGCGCGGCCTCGGGCGCCGATTCGATCGTGTTCATCGTCGTCGTGAACGTGCGCGTCTTCGATGTGTCGTTGGGCGTGAACACCGGCGGCTTGGGGCTTACGACCGCTGGGACAGAGCGCTGCGCCGCGACCTCGTGCTGCGGGTGGGCGTGGTGGCCCATCGGGCCCATGCCGTAGGGCATCTGCTGCATCGAGCCGTTCGAGTGCATCGGCGGCATGCCATTCATGTGGCCCTGCTGGAAGTGCCCGTGGTGGCCCGGGTAGCCCATGAGGCCGTGGTTGGGCGCGAACTGCTGCTGATGGCTCGAGTAGCCGTGCATCCCGCCGTTGTACTGCTGGTGGAACTGCGCCTGGTGCTGCTGGGGCACGTGGCCGTAGGGGTGCATGCCGTGCTCGGGGGCCGGCGGGTGCGCGTACTCGTTCCAGCGCGGCGGCCGCGGCGCGTGGCGCTGGGCCTCGGGCGCGAAGGGCGGGGGGTGGCCCCCGCGCGCGCCGCCGTTGCGGCGCTCGACGACCATGCACTGCTTGGGCAGCGGGAGCACCGGGAACATTTTCTCGCGCTCGATGCGCACAAATTTTCGTAGATTTTGCTCCTCGCGGTCGTTCTGCGCGAACCAGACGCCGTGAAGGTCAAACAAAATGCGCTTGTGGAGCATGTCGATGCACTTGGTCATCTCGGCCTCGTTGCGGAGGTACACGTAGAAAAAAGCGCAGGGCTGCTTGCGCATGACCTCGACCTCGATGATGTCGATCTTGCAGATAATCTTGAAAATGTAGTTGAGCACAGAAGGCGTCGTGCGGTAGGTCGTCTGGCCGATAAACAGCGAGTTCGCCGCGTGCTTGACGGGCATGTGCGAGGCGTTGATCTTGATGTTGCTGTTGAGGACATTGTTCAAGTTGTAGTAGTCGTTGAACGTCTTGCCGTCGTCGGCTGGGCCCGCTGCCTCGAACGTCGTGCTCTGAATGTCAAAAAGGTACTCGGGCACTGGGATGTACGTCACTTGCGAGATGAGGGGCCGGAACTGGATGACGTGGTACGGCGTGGGCGCAGTATACGGCGAGTTCTCCTTGTGGCCGCCCTGCGGGACGTCGTAGGGGCTGTCGATGCCGCCGACGCCCTGGAGCGCCGGGTTGATTATGAAAGTGCAGTGGAGCGTCGCGATCTGGAGCTCGTTGAACGGCGGCTTGTCGGTGTTGCTCGAGGAGATGAGGTTCAGCGTGTACTTCGTCGTGTGGTCGAGCGTGTTGAGAAAAGCGCCAACGCGCTGCGGGCACTGCGCGTCGGGCTGCTGCGGCGCCGGCTGGAGGTCGTAGAGCGTCGCTGGGCTCACCTCGGTCATCCGCAGCGCGGGGAACGTAAAGTTGGACTGCGAGCCGTCGCGGCCCACGCCGCCCTGGGCGGGGAGGTTGAAGGTGAACGACGAGAGGACAGTGCTCGTGTCAGAGCCGACGCCCGGGGCGTTCTTTGGGCCACAAGAGACGGTGGCGAGCGCAGGCGGGATGGGGTGTGGCATTTGCCCTGCGGCCACTGCCTGGCTGGCGTAGGCGAAGGCGCTGGGGGCGGTGTTCCTCGAGCTCATCGTTGGGACCGTCGGCATCATCTGCTGCGTGCTCATGGCAGGGCGGGCTGCGTCAGCATACTGTTGGGCACTCACAGTAGGGCGGGCGACGTCAGCGTACGGCTGGGCGTGGCTCGCGCCACTGTGATGGTTTTGCTGCGCCATCGCGGGCTTCATCTGCTGCGGATGCGCGAAGGTCGGCGACATGGCCGGCATGGGCGGGATCGGCTGGCCGTTGAAGTGTGTGTTCGCCCGGGAGGCACTCGAGTACTCCGAAAACGTGTGCGTCGCCGCTGGGCGCTGCTGATTGTACTGTGTGCCCATGTAGGACATTGGCTGCGCGCTCGGCTGGCCCTGCGGCCTTTGGGCGGAGGCGCCGATGTTCTGGACGATGTTGAGCATTGAGGTGTCCTGGTCCGTGAAGGTGCGCGATTTCTTTTCAGAGACGGCGTTGGGCTCCTGGAAGTACTTGAAGAGGTGGTCGGCCGAGCTCGCGGCGTGCGCGGGCTTCTGCTCCTCGCGGAAGCTGTTCGAGAACTTTTGGAAGTTCGCCTGGGCGTCGTTGCGCGGCTCGTCGATGATGAGGTCCTCGCTCTGCATCATGTCTTTTACGAGAAAGTCGTAGATGGACGATGGGTTGCTCGAGGGCGTCGAGCGCGGTGCGCTCTCTGCGGTGCGCGGGGACGGCTGTGGCGCTGGTGGCTTCACCTCTTCCTTGGGAAGCTCCGGCGATGGGACGGTGTCGTCGCTCTCGCTGGAGAGTGGCACGGTGAATGAAATCGGCGAGTCCGGCTGTTTCTGCGGCTCCATGAGTGTAGTAGCAATGAAAGATTCAGAGAGGAGGTAAGTATGATGGATGTGATAGTGTTTGATAGTAAGAAGAAGGAGCACTATGTTCTCAGGTTTTCTGAGATGAGTCAAGTTAATCTAAACGCTGTTGTACGAATTAACTACAGATATTGGTAAAGTAGGCATATCATGAGATGTTCTTGCTGAATTTTTTATCCCTAGAGCAGGGATGCGCATTCAGTGATCGAATCCATCGATCAGCCGTGGTGGATAGAAAAGTTACTCTGAAAATTCTCTTAATTAGTAAACTGACTGAATATGAAAGTGTCCCATCTCAAAGTCTTTTTCGGGAAAAAGTCCCCATAGGCTCGATCGGGCGCTCAGGATACATTTTCACAGATTGTGGTTAAATTGCAAATTTGCTTGAGGTACGCGGTCTTCCATCAGCCTCAAAATTTTTGTCATGAAATCACTCTTCTCTGCTATACAATCCTGCCTGTGAGATAAAAGCATATGTACCTCCGCACCATGCATCGCGCTTTCACCCATTTGTACTAACCACTCAATGGCATTCTAATTTAGACAAAAACCCTTATATAGTAAAACAAAGCTTGAATACACCACTCAAGCTCTTCAAAATCATCTCCCATTGCACTCGGAGTATATTCAATATTCATTATATAAGCAGAACACCCGCGCGTACGTCTACTCATCGTCATCCGGGATCGGGAGGTTGGCAGCCATGGCAAGCTCGTCCTCCATGCCGCGGATCTGCTGCTGGTCGATCGTGAGCATCGGTGGCTTGACGGCGACCGCCTCGACGAACATGAGGTTGGGGTCGTTCGCAAGCTTCTTCGCGAGCCAGAGGAATGGCTTCTCGTAGTTGTAGTTGGACTTGGCGCTGACGTCGTAGTACTGGATGTTCTTCTTGCGGTGGAACGTGATCTGCTTCGCCTTCACCTGGCGGTCGATGGAGTCGACCTTGTTGCCGAGGAGGACCATCGGGATGTTGTCGCAGACGCGGACGATGTCGCGGTGCCAGTTGGCGACGTTCTTGTACGTCGTGCGCGAGGTGACGTCGAACATGATGATGGCGCAGTCCGCGCCGATGTAGTAGCCGTCGCGGAGGCCGCCGAACTTCTCCTGGCCGGCGGTGTCCCAGACGTTGAAGCAGATCTGCCCGCGGTTCGTGTGAAACGTGAGTGGGTGGACGTCGACGCCGATGGTCGCGATGTAGCGCTTCTCGTACTCGCCCGTCTTGTGGCGCTTGACGAAGGTGGTCTTTCCGGTTGAGCCGTCGCCGCAGAGAACGACCTTGAAGCTGGCGACAATCTCTGGGTTGTGCGGGTTAAGGATCTGGGTGTTGGACATCTGAGCTCAAGAAAAGTGACAAAAAATTGGATACTCATCCTCTCAGAAGATCAATCTCAGCTGAATTACACTATTTCGACTGACTAAGACGCAATTTTAGTAAACGCGCTTCATTGGTGGAACACTGTCGACCTCGTTGCTCAAGGTCTCTTGATGGACCCGTCGGTAGTCAATGGCCACATCATCGTTCGCAGGGGTCAGGTAGCTCAGGGTGTGCTTCATCCAGTTCGTGTCGTCGCGCTCAGTAAAATCGTCGCGCGCGTGGGCGCCGCGGCTCTCCTTCCGGGTGACAGCGCTCTTGATCGTCAGCAGGGCGTTCGCGATAAGGTTGCGGAGCTCGAGCGTCTCTATGAGATTGGAGTTCCACACCGGGGACTTGTCGTGGCAGTACACGTGGTTGAAGTCTCTGGCGCACTCCTGGATGATTTTGAGACCCTTGCGCATCGTCTCCTCCGTGCGGAACACAGCGGCGTACATCGACATGGCAGTCTTGAGGCGCTCGCGCAGGCGGGCGGTCGGGATGTCGCCCTTATTGTGCAAAATGCTGTCGAGATCGTTGATTGACTGCTCGCCGGCGTTTTCAGACAATATGGCCTGCTTGCGGCCCTCTTTCGCGAGGTTGAAGATGACAGTGTTCGCGCAGCTCTTGCCGAAGACGAGAATATCCAGAAGACTGTTGGCCCCGAGGCGGTTCGCGCCGTGGACGCTCGCGCACGCGGCCTCGCCAGCGCTCAGGAGGCCCGGCACGATCGTGTCATCGTCCTGAAACTTTTTGCCAGAATCACCTGCCGCGGTGTATCGGCTCGGGTTGACGACCTCGCCCGTCCAGAGCGTCGGGATGCCGCCCATCGTGTAGTGCACTGTGGGGACGACGGGGATGGGGTCAACGCTGACATCGACGCCCGAGAACGTTTTAGCGGTCTCGGTGATGCCCGGGAGGCGCTCGTTCAGGATGGCCTTGTCGAGGTGCGACAGCTGGAGGTAGACGTGGTCCTTCTTCGGGCCGCATCCCCTGCCCGCGAGGATTTCCATTGTCATCGCGCGAGAGACGACGTCGCGGCTGGCGAGGTCCTGGGCCTTTGGGGCGTATCGTGTCATAAAGCGCTCGCCCTCGCCATTAACCAGGTAGCCACCTTCGCCGCGGCAGCCTTCGGTGATGAGAACACCTGGCCCGTAGACGCCGGTGGGGTGGAACTGGACAAATTCCATGTCTTGATTCGGTAAACCAGCGCGGGCGACCATCGCGTTGCCGTCCCCGGTGCAGCTCTTGGCCGATGTGCACGTGAAGTAGGCGCGGCCGTAGCCACCGGTCGCGAGAATGGTGTACTTGCTGCGGAACCGGTGGATTGTGCCGTCGTCGATGCAGTACGCCATCACACCACGGCACACGAGGCCGTTGCTCGAGGAAGAAATCATTGACTGATCGCTCGTAGCGCCAGAGGCGTCGCGGTCCATGAGAAGATCAAGCGCGAAGTACTCGTTGAAGAAGCTGACGCCGTGCTGGTGCGACTGGCCGTACAGCGTGTGCAACATGGCATGCCCTGTTCGGTCAGAGGCCGCGCACGTGCGCCTCGCCTGTTTGCCCATGCCGAAGTGCGTCGACTGGCCACCGAAGGGCCTCTGGTAGACGTACCCATCCTTCGTTCGGAGGAAGGGAAGTCCCATCGACTCGAGCTCAGAGATCATGGTCGGGGCCTCTTGGCACATGTACTGAATGGCGTCTTGGTCTCCGAGCCAGTCGCTTCCCTTAATCGTATCAAACATGTGCCATCTCCAGTCGTCCTCTTCCATGTTTCCGAGCGCGGCATTGAAGCCACCCTGCGCAGCGATTGTGTGCGAGCGGGTCGGGAAGAGCTTAGAAATCACACCAACGTCATACCCGGCGGCAGCGATGCCCATGGCGGCGCGAAGTCCAGCACCGCCAGCACCGACGACGACGGCGTCGAAGGTGTGGTCGATGACGGGATAGCTCTGTCTTCCTGTAATGCCACCAGTGAGCTTTTGCGATGCAAAGACCAGATTTCTGCGTAGCATTCGTAACTCGTAAATTTATTTGACTATTACTAAATTATAGAGTGTGACAGCAGCTGTCAATCAATCTTACAGTGGGATCTATTCTGCATCCGTGAACTGCTAGACCTTGATTCGTTGGAGGGTCTCAGTGGCTCAGCTCTTTCACGTATTTTGATCGCTCAGCTTGCTTTTTCTCGAGTGCTTTGTGAACATGGCTCTTGTATCGACGATTCTTGGCTTCTGAGCTACGCGGCTCCTCGGGGTTCATTTTTTTCTTTGGAAGCTGTGGTGTGCGTCGACTTTGCGAAACGTGAAGATTCTCGGGCGTTCTGCGAGGAATTTCCGGTGTGCGATGCTTAGCTCGGGGGCTGCGAGCGTTGAGCGAAGCTATCGTAGGCTCAGCGTAGTGGGGAATTGATGCCTTTGCATCCGATTTTCGGTCACGCGACTGCCCATTCTTTCCAGTACGAGAATGTTGAGCTCCAAGTCCGTCGTATTTTCTTCGTGGACTGGCCTTCGGGGATGAAGTAGAGCCTCCCAAGCACGTCGCTGATTTCCGCCGCTTTCTCCTCATTAAATTTCCACTCGCTTTGCCTTCTTCAAAGCCGAGTAGGTCAGAAGATCCCAGCATACTAGAATTTCCGGAGTTATTGTGGATTTCGGAGTCGGACATATATTGATGCTCTTCTGCACCTTCTTCGATAACATCGGTGTCTAGTTGGTCTTCATAAGAAGCATGAAACGAATCGAATGAGTCAACTTTGATAGGAATGGTCTGGGCCTCTCGAGGTGAAGCTTCTTCGCTTGTAAAACTCAGACATTGGTTCGGTAGAAACGCAGATACATACTTTGGGCTCAATGAATCAAAGCTTTTCTTAGATGATTCATTCATTTCTGAAGTTGGAGTGTCGATCAGCGATCTTGGCTCAAGTAAACCAAGAAGGAAGCGCAAAAATCTGATCAAGCTCTTTCTACCGAATTCAACGAAATTGGAAATGTATCGCCCAATGCAAGAAAATGTATTATCTGTTGATGGTTCTGTGTGAATAATTTGGTTTTCGCGTGGTTCACTGTTTTCGAGAGCCATTTCAGGTGAATTTCGAACTTCAACAGATGCTGCAGAGTAAAAGTCGTCTGATGAAGAATCACATGCCATTGTCTTTTTAGCTTCTGCGGCATTCATGAGGACGAGAAATACGCATGTCAGCATGCTTGCGCGCATTCTTCGTGTAATAAAGAAAGCTAAATTACAGAAATTGCACGAAAAATACCAATACTAGAATATGGTGATTACTTTCTCGAAATAATCTAAGGGGCGTTTGTAAATCGATACAATTCAAAACCGAACTGGTGTGTTCTTTCATAATAGTTCACTGGAGGTCTAGAAAATGAAAGAGGAGAGAAAATCTTTCGTTAAGTTACTACCTGGTTATTCGATCGAATTTAAAAGAAGACCATGCTGCGTGTTCTCGGATAAGAACCTTGTTAATTTCATAGAGTAGAATTTTTCGTTCATCGACAACCAACTTTTTCTGCATTAGGTGTGTATGTCTCACGAATTCATTAATTAAGCGAAATGAGATCTCAAACTATTACTTCCCTCCACTTGCAAGAGAATCATTTGACATGTCTCGATTTAATCTATGCGAAAGAATTCGAGAGTGCGAAGAAGGAAGTTTTCATGCTCTCTGGATCACAAAACGGTAAAATACGAGTCGGAAATGCAATGTTTAATGAAACCCTTATGTTGATAGAAAAAAACAGCCCGATATTGCAAGTATATTGGATTGCACCATTATCTTATACACAACAAGACTGTGCAAAGCTTACTGATTTCATTCTCGAAGATTATAAAATAGCTTCACACACGAAAGATGGAACACTTACCATATATTCACTGTCCAGCGAGGATGACGGAACTTATGTATTTGCTGAAGACGAGATACTGGAAACCGAGTTTTATGGATTCTGTCAGATGAAAAGGTTAGCCTGTATGGAATCAGTGTTTGAAATTAGAGGTGTAGGATTGCGAGACACAATGATAGCTCCTTTCCGACAATTTGCAGTGCAATGGCTATTCTATGATTACTTGGAAAGTGGAAATGACCAAGCCAAAAAGAGCTTATCGAATATAAAAATACAATTCGATGAAAGCATTGCAAAAGAATATGGATCGATAATGACTTTCATACCTTTTCTAACTTGCGATCCAGTTAGAGCCGAAAAATATACGCTGTGTCTTATGTGTGGCTATGAAGGAGGACAGATCGCACTGTGGGGATTCAATCTCGATGAGCTACCGCACGATCGTAAATCTAGAAGGAAAATATTAGAGCGTAAAGCATCAGTAGATAATTATTCATTTAAACTTCTGCACCTTCTCAGGATATCAGATCAGCCTATATCATGCATAGGGGTGAGCCATATGAGCGCTCCTATGCAGAATAAGGCTAAATTATTTGCGGTTTGCGCATTCGATGGTGTGATGAAATTACTGAGTCTGGAAGAAAGCCTGAGACTGAATGTCATGGCTAAGAAGAAGCTTTTTTCAGCCGCATCCTCCGATCCACGATACAGAAGTGAAGTTTCAATCAACTCCGTTGCGTTTTCGCTCTCGAACAGCTTTCTCGTCGTATCATCAAGTGATGCATTTGTACGGCTCATTGACATCGACAGTATGGCGGTTCTGCATACGGATGTTCTTCCACGATCCATCGGCATCGACTCTGGGTGCATGATAAAAGGTACGTCGAGCTTTATCCTTAATTTTCCATCATCTTCTCAAATACAAGAATCGGAAAATCCAAATTCAGCAGATTCAAAAGTTCTGATACGTTCGGGAAGCGAAGGTAACAGCCTTATCACGACTTGTGATAGTATGAACCTTCTCGTCGAAGGAGACCAGTGGCGAGACGTATTCGTGGTCGATAGCTGCAATGGTGACATCAGTGTCATTGCTTTTTACTAAGAAGCATGGCTTTTGTTATTACGCATCCCCATATTTCACTAATAATTCAGCAGCATCATCATGATTCAAGTTATTCAATAGTCATTCAAAATGATGTGACATAATCAAATTAGAAAAGTGGAAGTTAAAAATGGTGCCCATATTTATTTTAATGCTCGCAGAACCCCCTAAAAAAGGATGCATTCAGGAATATCCCATCACATTCAATGCATCGCGATCTGCGCAGAGTCAAGAGCTTATGGAAGTCAAGCCATATCATGGCGAATATCGGCGGATAACGTGGCTGCAGTGGCTATTTAGCTATGCGTGGGACTCCATTTTCCGTTCGAACTTTTGCATCAAGCTGATCTTACCCCGTATCGATGAAAATTCGCCATCAAAAGACACTGTTGAACATTATCTTAGTCCAGCATCATATGACAGACACCTGCATCATGAGAGTATCCGGTTCTCAAAGCTCAGTTTCTGTAAAGTTAAAGATATTCGCAAAGGCCTGCACTACCACAACGCAACGCGGGGTATAATAGACATTCCCCACGAAGATGTGGAGGCGTACGTCCCATTTGAGACTCGAAAGTACGGCATGCGTGGCTATGCGCTAATGTATCGCATACATGACTCCGCGCCTCGATCAGCAATGAAGCGACGGCTTGTGATTGCTTTCCATGCGTCGCGGAATAAGCCATCAGCTCGTGCGACGTGCATGATAGGTGCACACGAATGGGAGTTTGTACGCGGGCACCATGACGTCAACCAGCCAAAAAGCTATGTCTATCTCGGCTGGTATGCGACTTTCGCAGCACTGCTACCAAACCTGCGTGATATTTTGACAGACATGGTCGACTCGGCGCGAGACCCGAGCTTCCTCGACTTTGATGAAGATTACAGTATACTTGAGAGCATCGACTCAATTCTCGTCACTGGGCCCTGTATGGGAGGCGCCATCGCCTCACTGACCTCGGCATATATCTATTACTGGCTGCACAACGACGCGCTCCGGCATGTCGAGACATTCGCGTACGACGCAGAAGACCTTCGCATGTACCAAAAGCAACTTGAACGCATCGCCAAGCGAATATTCACGTATACATTTGGCAGCCCACGCGTGGGTGACATGCGCTTCACTGCGTATTACAATGCGATCCTCGGCAACAACACGTACCGAATCGTGAACGAGGGTGACGGAAAGGTCAGACTGCCTCCGCGGTCAATGGGTTTTACGCACTGTGGGCAAGAGGCCTTCATTCCGTGGCGACATGCCATCGATACGAACAACCCGACTTTCTCCAGTGTGATGGAAGACCCAAGCTTTGGCGCTGCGGCATGGCTCTGGCGGGCGTTCATTCCCGTTCGACCGCATATTTACTTCTCGGATATGAACATTATGCGATGTGATGCAGAAACTGCCGTCTAGGCTAACCATAAAGTCTAAAAGCCTTTTCAGTATGTCTTTTTACGCCCATTTTATTCAAATATTCTGGTCATTTCTCGAAATATTCCAATGGGCCTTCTCGAACGAAAGAAAGCGATCGAAGACGAAATCGCACGGACCCAGAAGAACAAGAAAACCGAGTACCACCTCGGCAAGCTCAAGGGAAAGCTCGCCCAGATCAAGATGCAGATCCTCGACGCGTCTACAAACAAGGATAATTCCGCAAAAGGCCCCAGCTTTGAGGTCAAGAAGAAGGGCAACGTCCGCGTCGCGCTCGTCGGTCTCCCGTCCGTCGGCAAGAGCAGTTTTCTCAACAAAGTCACCGCGACACACAGCGAGGCCGCCAGCTACGACTTCACGACCCTCACGTGCATCCCCGGCATGTACCACCACAAGGGCACAGAAATACAAATTCTCGACCTTCCCGGTATTGTCGATGGCGCCGTCACCGAGGGCAAGGGCCGCGGCCGCCAGGTCGTCGCCACCGCCCGCACCGCCGACCTCATCCTGATGATGATCGATGCGACGCAGGCCGAGACGCAGCGCGCCGTCATCACCAAGGAGCTCTACGCGGTCGGCCTGCGCCTCAACCGCCCGCTGCCGCGCGTCTACTACCGAAAATTTCCCAACAAGGGGTCTCTTAACATCATTCGCTTCAGCTGCACGTGCCCCACGCCGCTGCAGAACGGCCTGAGCGAGGAGCTCGTGAAAGAGCTCTTGAAGCAGATGGATGTTTACAACGCTGAGGTCATTCTCCACGAGGACTGCACCGTCGACGACTTTTTGGATGTCATCGTCGGGACCGCGCGGGACATCCCGTGCATCTACGCCTACAACAAGATCGACTGCCTCATGATGGACGAGGTCGACCGCCTCGCGCGGCTCCCGTACAGCGTGGTGCTCTCACTGCAGCTCGACCTCAACATCGAGGCCGTGAAGGACGCCGTGTGGCGCCACATGAACATCGTCCGCGTCTACGGCAAGCGCAAGAACGAGCGCCCCGAGTTCTCGCAGCCGCACATCCTGCGCCGCGGCAGGTGCTCCGTTGAGGACCTGTGCAACAGCATCCACAAGGACATGGTCAACAAGTTCCGGTACGCGCTCGTGTGGGGCCGGAGCGCGAAGCAGCAGCCCCAGCAGGTCGGGCTGCACCATTTCCTCGCTGACGAGGACGTCGCGCAGATATTTACGACGGGCATCTCTGCGTAGGGTGACAGAAGCGCTTTGGCGTAAGGCTCTTGACGTCAAGGCTGTGGGATTGAGTGCCTAGGGCAGAATGGCACAGAAAAGGAAATATTGGCAGGTCGAGTGAAATTCAAAAATCAGCGATCAACTCGAAAGTCTCTCTTCATGACAAGAGCCACGGAGAGCCACTAGAGGCAATGTTTCACTAGTATTCATAAAAATGAATACGTGCAATCAAATATCTTGAAGTGGTCAGGATTTCATCACATCTCTGCTTATTGCCCCCAAGCTACCACACTTCCTCGAATAGGTATTTAAAATAAGTACTTCTCAGAGCAACTGAGGCCCCCCAGGGAATCATGATCGACTTAGCTTAAATTCGGTTGATGTGTAATTCAGACCTTCGGACAGGTCAAGTTTTCAGCCTTTCAGAGCGAATCCATGAAGATAACGGTCAATGGATCTAACTCGACTTTACACACAATTTCACTAGGCAGGCAGTGCAATTTTCTTTTTTTTTTTCATTTTTATTCCAATGTTATCGTCAGCTCCAATCCGCTAGCCATTCATTATGCAAAAGCTCTGCACCCTTCACCACCGGCCCCTTTCATCAACCTTCGACCATTCCCTGCGCCGCGCATCTTCCACCCCCAGCCGTCCGGTCCACGCGCTCACCGACTGGTTCCCGTACGAAAAACACTTTCTGGAGAAACTCGAGCGACGGCACGCCTTCCAGCGCCCCCTCTGGCTCGCCGAGGCAGACGTGGGCTTTGCCTTCCCGACCGCGTCCGGCTGGGACACCGTCCGCCCCAAGCCCGGCGCGCGCAGTTTTCGTTCAGAGCGGTTACCTGATACCACCGTCGAAGACCCCCACGGCGCGCTCTTCAAGCGCTACTTCACCGCTGCGGCGTACTACAACGTCGCGCAGCTCGAGAACGCCGAAGAAGTCATCGCGTACCACCGCGACCGCATCCCCAAGTGCATCTCCCGCCGCCTCGGGTTCGACCCCGCCGTCCAGGCCAAGCTCCATGCGCACGCCCGCGAACACGGCCTGCACTCCCAATTTTGGTTCACGAGGCGAACGCTCGAAAAGCTTTACGGGGAGACGCTGTACATCCGTTCAGGCGCCGCCGGGGTCGACCTCGACATTTGCGGCTACGATGGTAAGCCGATCACGCTGTTCAACGCGGGGCAGACAACCGACCAAAAATGTATCGAGCGCCGCGCCCGCCGCGGCCACATGACAAATTTTTATACGTGTGCCAAATTTCACGCAGGGGATCAGTGCGCGCTGCACAGCCACGCAGAGGCCCACGGGCTCGAAAGCAATCTGTGGATCGACGAAGGCTCTTTGCGAAAATTTGAAGGTTGCGCGTACCCGTCCGATGGGGCCAGAGGCGTTGAACTCGAGCTCCACCGCTCGGAAGTGGGTGTTTTCCTCAAGTTTTTCAATTTGGATGAAATTATTCATAAAGACATTGTTGACGCAGCCTTCCGGGAGAGCAGCGCTGTGGCCCGCCCGCGGAGCTTCCGCACCGGCGCGGCGTTCACCTTCCGCGTCCAAAAAGCGCTGCAGGCGGCAGCGCGGGAGCGAAAGTTCAGGTCGCCGCTGTGGGTCGACGCGCAGGAGATGCGGGCATTCGACCCGCCGCTCGAGCTCACCGAGCACGACGACGGCGTGCGCGTGGACGACGGCCGGGGCGGCCGGGCCATGTACAACATGGACCAGATCAAGAACGGGAAGCAGGTCGTCGCAGCGTATAACAGGCGGACGACAGCGAAGTAGAGCGATGACAGAGAGTTTGAAGGGAATGCACACAGCGAACGAAGGAATGCGCAGCTTTATTGGCTTAGCGTAAAGTTGCGCTTTGGCTGCAGTGTCTTCTATGGAAATACCATTCCTTTCTTTTCAGAGCAGTTAGTGGGTCAGTGATCGCTCGAATTGACGGAGAGCGAGGCTTATGTAATGGAAACGGTTAAGACTCCTCACTTTTGCGTTGGGCGATATTAAAAATAGTAACCAAAGATGTTCTGCTCCTTTTGAGTAATAGTTGTCGCCGCCGCATATTCATGCGCACCCAGGCTTGGAAATTTTCAAAAAAATCAAATCTTTCTTTTTCGTTGATTCCTCTGCTCGCATTCGAGGGGGGAGCCGGAAATTCTGAGAAAGCTAGCAAGCTTGGCTCGTAAGCATAATGCTTCCCTCGAACTGCCTGTAGGGTCAAATTTGTCAATCGCAAAAGTTCGAACTCTTGAGTGTCGGTAGAATCTTTCGCAACATTTTCATCCAATCTCCTCTAAACACACCGTTTTCACTCTTTCCTTTCCGTTCCACTCTTCTTTTCACACATGCACTGCCCATTTCCCGCAGTTGAGGCACAGAACCGCGTCCCGCTCGCCCGCTACCTTGCGACCAAGCGCGCCGACCCCGCGGCCGCCGCCGCCCTCACGCCCATCACGCACATCGACATCTTTGACTTTGACGGCACGCTCTTCCACTCGCCGAACCCCAACCTCGACCTCTGGAAGCGCGTCGAGGACGCGCTCCGCGACCCCGGCGCCCCCGAGAGCGCCAAGCACAAGCTCCTCGTCGAGAAAGTCGCCGACGGCGGGCTCGGCTGGTACCAGTCCATCGAGACCCTCCTGCCGCCCCTCGTCACGAGCGCTGGCGAATTTTCCGATAAATCTGCGAAATTCGCTGCGAAAGCCCCTGCAGCGCCCCCGCGCCTCGTCTGCAAGCGGCAAAACTATTTTATCACTGCTGACACAGATATTTTACTTCGAGACACCAACAGCGCCGATTTTATCTTTTCCGACCGCACTGTCCTCGAAGATTCTACGAAAGACACCCCGGCCTACGCCCAGCACCCGCGGGCCCTCTTCGAAAAAGCGCAGCTGTCTGATTTTATTAATGCAAAGGTTCTCGAGGCCCTCCAGGCCTCAGCCACCGACCCGACGCACCTCACCATCGTCCTCACTGGCCGGAACATTCTGTTCACGCGCATCGTCCAAGAAATTCTGCATGCGTGCGGCGTCGAGGCCGACGACGTCAAGATGAAGCCGCTGGTCATCCCCGTGGGGGCCGCGCACCACCTCGAGGGTGTCGTGCGCGAGGGCGCGTTCAACCCAATCACGACGCTCGGCATCAAGGAGGAGTACATCACGCAGATGCTGACGTACTACGCCTCGGGTATTTCAGTAGAAGGGACAACTGAAACTGAAGACTTTTCGGAAGTTCCCCACGTGCGCATGTTCGAGGACCGGGTGCACCACATCGGCAGGTTCGAGAAGCTGCTGGGGGCCCTGCGCGACCGGCCGCTGGCGGTGTGCACTGGGGGACTGCCAGAGGGGACAGTGCTCGACCGCAGCGCATTTCCGATCGGGGCGACTATCCAGAAGCCACACGAAAAGTTCCTCGTGGAGTCTTTTGCCCTTGTTCCGCTGATCAGTGCGGCGAGGGCTTCAGCTGAATGTGAAGAAAAAATTCCAGACTTGCCATTGTCGCGGCGGGACGTCCGCCGTAGGTTCACTTTTGAAGTTATCCACGTGACAGACCGCGGGCAGCGGCTGCCGACGCACATTGAGCTCGCGGTGATCGCCCACCTCCAGGGCGTGCACAACACGGTGCTCTTCGACCTGTGCGCGCTGTGCTGCAGGCCGCGGGGCGGCGAGCGGGCAGTGGGTGAGCGGGACGAGGCGCTGCAGTGCTCGTGCGCAGCGGGCGAGGCGCGCCCGAACGAGTTCGTCGAGCGGATCGCGTCGAGCCGTGAGGCGTTCATTCGGGATCTCAGCTAGAGGTCAGTGGGACTCTTTTCAGACAAAGCGGCGTGACGGGAACAGTTCATCTCAGCGTGCAGGTGGGTTGTTCAGCGTCTGGTAGAGAAAATTGCCCTTCTGATAGAGAAGGAAGATTTGCAGCGTAACTGTAGTTGAATAATGAATCTTTGAGTTTTGATCAGATTTTGTTCGTTTTTGTGTAATTTCATCGAAAGTAAATGCGTCGAGGAATACAAATGTAAGATTCACGCAGCTTTAGTCCTGGTATGCTAACTGTGCGAAGTCCTTGCGAAGCACCGACACGGCGCATGCCGAATCGGACGCTGAAAACGGCGAGTGTCCTACAGTGTCTAAATCTTCTGCATATGCCCACTATCCTGTCTGCTGAAATCAACTCTTCCACTGTACAGTACGTTCCTCTCGAAGGCTGAGCCTCAACGAGCGCAAAATATAAAATTACTTCCTCTTTGTTCGTCGCTTCCTGCAGAATGAAAACACTGCTCTGCTTTCCCATCCGTCAAATGAGCCAGCATGAGAATCTGCACACGCGCGATAGTCTTCCAATAGCAAAAGCATGTGCGTGCTGAACTACCTATGACACAAATAGTCTCCCAGCATGTTTTGCTGCACTCGAATTTGAGATATAATAAATTCTTCATGAATTTTTCTACTGCGAGCTCGCACCACCCCTTGTTCTCAAAATTGACTCGCTCTATTCCCCAACGATCACATTCGAAATACATCAACAAATTGTAGAAGATAAAAAAATTCTATACTAGCTCACAAAACCCTTGCCTTGCACCACCCTAGAACATTAACTTCCACTCTTACCCTTTCACTCCCATAGCACCCACACGATCCTTTTACGCAGCTCAGAACCGCACCTGCTCGAACTCGATGCGGTCATCTTTGCGCTCGCTACCGCTCTCATCGACGAGGCGCCCGATGCGGTTGTTCGACAGGCTGATCCACTGGAGCGAGGCCGGGAACGCGCCGACGACCACCTCGTCCTGCTCGATCTCGTTGCACGCGAGCCCGAGCTTCTCGAGCCCGGGCGGCAGGTAGCTCAGGTCGAGCGGCCCCGTGATGTTGTTGTAGCTGAGGTAAATAGTCTGCAGCGTTCGCGGGATCGCCCGGAGGTCGACGGTCCCCGTCAGGCAGTTGTAGCTCACAAAGAGCGTCTTGAGGGCTGGCGGCAGCGCGGCCATATCGAGTGTACCCTCGAGCATCTGGTTGCGGATGCGAATGCTCTGGAGGCGCATTGGGAGCCACGCGAGGCTGATGGACCCGCCCGCGAAGTCGATCTCGTCAAAGTCGCGCTCCCACTTGATCTCGCTGACGCGGCGGTCGGGGTCGAGGACGACGCCGGGCCACTTCTTGAGCTTGCGGAAGTCGCCCCTGGGGGTCCGGAACATACTCGAGTTCGCGAAGCCCTGGACGAGGACGTGCATGAGGTGCTCGTCGTCCATCGTGAGCGGGCTGACCTTCGCGCTGCGGCTCTTCTGCGCGTCCGCGGCTAGGAAGGCCGCGAGGAGGGGAATAGGCATTGAGTGGTGAGCGAAGGAGAAGAAATGTGAAAAGTTAGGTGAAAGTACAGTGAAGTGTGCTGCAAGCGGTGGTATTGGGATGAAAATTAAGGGAAAAATGATAAAAGGAGATCTTGGGCAAAACTGGTGACTGCGGTGCCATGGAGGAGGCAACCAGCCTGAAAATTGCCCCTGCATTTATGGTGTGTTTTTTCAAGTAGTCGTACTTGCAGTAGTCGTATTCGAGGTGCTCCATGCGCGTCTGGTCAGCCTGCGATGCAAAGTCGAAGCGTGCGAGCGGTGCGTCGGCCGTGAAGAAAGCGTGCAGGATTGGCATTGAACTTGAAAAAAAAGATATTGATAGATCTTCGATCTTCTATTGATATGAGATACACTCTGCTGTTTCATTGAATAATATTGTTTTATCATGAACTGAGTGAGGGTGAGTGAACGTATTGAACACTGAATGGTGCTCAATACGACTAAATATCGATTCGAGTCCGATCCTCGTCCCTTTCACAAGAAAAATCAGTGAAACCACAGCCGATAAATTTCGGTTGCAAACCGTTTGCTGGCAGGGCCCCGACATGAATGGTCTTCGATTCAATGCTCGGCTCCTCGACGAACAGTTGCTCTAAGCTGAATGGCAAGTTACAGACATTCTGAACGGCAGTGATGCGGTTATTGTACACTCCAAATACTTGCATTCCTTGTGGCAAGTGGCCGAGATCGATTGTTCCGCTGAATGCACATTCTTGCAGGGCAAAAACGGTAAGGCTCTCTGGGAATCCAGTCGCATCCACCGTACCGGTCAGTGCCTGCTCATACAAGTTGAGAAACTCTGTGTGTCGCGGTATGCGCCGAAAATCGATAGACCCTGTCAGAGTAACATTCCACGAGCACCACTGTATCCGCGTGATATTCGCTTCGTTCTCGCAATTGACCCCTTCCCACGTGCACCCGTCGTCAGCTTCCCCCTTCAGTTCCGATCGGGCATCGTTCTCATCTTCTGGAATGAAAAAGAGCTCAAGCATTTGCTGATCAGTCAGCATCGATGGATCAAAGCGGCCCATCATGCAGCCTTCGGCACAGAGAAAAGCGAGTTGCATTTGTATGATTTGATTTCACTTTGTGCGAAAATACAACAAGTTTATGAAAAAGAAATTCGAAAGCAGCATGCTAAATTGAATGCATTCACGAAAATGATTATAGCATCTTTCTTTGAATTTCCAACTCTGCACGACTCGTGTACAGAAAGTCATATTCATGCAACTTTCATTTACTCTGTGTAAATCTGCATGTCCACTCTTCAAAGCGCAGGAACCAGCTTATTCCATCATGCCTATCCGGAAAGCCTTCGTGCACATAAAGCAGGGAAATAGGGCATCTCAATTTTCAAAATCCCTGAAGCGCTGGATACCTGCTGTAGCTCAAAAAATAGCGTTGCGTAGCGGTGGAAGTGAATAAGAGAAAGGGAAAGCGGACACATTTACGTATCTTTCGACTGCTACTTCATTACTTACTTTGTACACAATACTGAGTATGCGAATATTCATTGAAAACGCCCCAGGCCGCTTCGTGCGGCAGCGAATCTGCAATCTCTATGGGCTGCTGTGGACGATAGTCTTGAACTTGAAACGCAGCACATTCATTCTCAACAAAGCTTTCCATATGTCGATATGTACTTCGAGGCTCGCATAATCTTATCCGTATCGCCGCTCGTCTGCACGCAGTTTCCTTTCAGCTTTCCATTATAACACTTGAAAGTTATCGTCGTGTACTTGTGTGCTGGTAAAATCCAGAGCATCTGCATATCTGCGGGGAGACTTCGAATATCAAGCTCTGCGTCAATGTTCACTGCGCTTTTGATGTACAAGATGCGCATCGTCGCTGGAAGGTCGAAAATGGAAATCGTGCCGTCTGGCCAGCAGTTGGCGTACATAAATTCCTCCATCTTTGATGGGAGCTGATGTAGCGCGATATTCTCCGTTTTACTCACTGATTTGCACCACGTTGCACAAAAGTAGCGCATCGGTCGCGGCAGCCGGCGCGTGATGACCCCGCCGAGGAAGGCGACAGCGTTGGCGTGGAAGGCCTCGACGGTTGGTGGGAGCCACTCGAGTGCGACGACTGTGTCATTCGCATTGTGGGTGAGTGCCACCACTGTGATTCTTTCGTTTGTGCAGCTGACACCGTTCCACGTGCATGGGTCGCTCCTTTCGAGCTGCGCTGGGTTAGTCGCGTGGAAGTAGTCAGTGATGGGACGATACCGCCGGGCATTGGCATTGCGACTCTCAGGGTCATCCCATGGTGTACGCAGGAAGCGATTCATAGCTTGCAGCTGAAGGTCGCTTGTTGTGATTGCTTTGTTGTCTGCGCTGAAGATACTGAGGATAATTGGTATCATTGGAGAAGTCAAATAGGTAATGGAAGTATCAGAAAGGAGATACGATTGGAGTTCGATTTCACAGTCTATTCGCGAAAATCATTTTCTTAAACTTTTTCCAGCAGCATGAAACCCGAAAAATGTCCTTGGCCTGAATTGCACAGGACCACATCACCGTTGGTGTAGCATCAGGATTCTCGAGATAGCCATCGATTCATCACATGCCTGGCTCGTAACAAAAATCATTTGAATGTCAAAAAGTAAAAAGAGGAACAATATTCAACCAAGAGTTGAACAGAGTACCTACGACACGTATCGCATATAATAAAAAGTAATATTTTGCTCAATTGTTGGGCCATTGCTGGTCCCTGGGTTTGCCAACATCTTTCATGCGGCACAGTGAATCGTCAAATTATCCGTCTTCTTCACAATGCGCACAACATTGCCCTCGAGGTTGATAGCGATGCTGTCCAGTTTGAGGGCGTCGAGATCAAGCAGCACGCTGAGTCGATTTTTGGAGATGTCCAACACCTTGAGCTCCGTCGGTAGATGGCCCAAGTCGGCCTCCCCCGAGAAATCGTTTTCCGAAGCGTTGAGGTCTTCAAGGTTAGCCGGCAGCCTGGTCAAGTCCAACGAGCCTGAGAGAGCGTTGTGCTCGAAAGTGAGACTCGTGAGTTGGTCGGGTAAGGCCGTGAGATCCACTGTCCCTTCAAATTTGTTATGGCCAATGGTAAGCATCGAGAGGCCCACTGGGAGATTGCCGAGGGCGGCACTTCCGTGGAATCCGTTGTGCTCGAGGCTGACACCGGCAATGGTATCACTTTCAGGCATATGGATGAGCCCGTCAAAGTCGAAAGTACCCGAAAATTCATTATGGCTGAAGTCAAAGGTGTCAGAGTCCCCAAGAATGTCATACAGGTAAATTTCGCCTGAAAATTTATTATTTTCAATGCTGAGCAACGATAGATTCGGAAAAAACTTTCGAAAGACGCAGAATGATCCCGTCAGCTGATTTCCATCGACATGAAACTCGATGCTGTTATCAATCTCACGAGCAAAATGAATAGATCCTGCAAAACGATTCTTTGAGAGCGCTATTTGATACAGTTTTTCAGGAATGCTGTCGAAAATGAGACTCCCAGAGAGCTTGTTTTCTTGAAGAGAGAGGTGCACGAGTGCCTTCGGCAGCGACAAGAGGCTAATTTCCCCCGTAAATTCATTTTTTGATAGATTAAGAACCATGAGCGTTTCTGGGAGGTTTGATAGGGATATACTCCCGCAGAATTTGTTTGCACTCGCACGGAGTTCTAAAATGGTCGGGGGCATAGACGCCCAGTCAATCTCGCCATGCAGGGCGTTTGAGCCCACAGCGATTATTTTCATCCCGCGAGGAAAATCTTGTAATTTAAGCTCCCCAGTGAGCGAGTTATTCTCAAGGTAGAGCCTCCCCAGATTTTCTGGCATCGTGCTGGCCTCTAATGCGCCTTGGATTTCTTGTCCTTCTATGCGAAGTGAGTGCACTGTAGATGGCAGAAAGCGCATGTTCATTTGCCCTCCGAGGCGTGGGTCCTCAGGGTCAAAATAATCAGAGAAATGTGCTTGGATGACTTCTCCTGCTTCATTGCACCTTACCCCTCGCCACTCAGCGATATCCTTGTAATTGTCGTTGTGCATGAAACTGTCCTTTTGGTGCATGCCATCGACAAACATCTCCATTCGCGCCTGTTGGGGCAAGAGTGTTGGGTCCACGCGGCTAAGGCGCGAGTCATCAGATGCTATCATCAAGATGATAGAGAGTACAGTCATTTGGGAAAGTATTATAATCGAAAGCATACAATGCGTAGATAGCGCACAGAATGAGTGTAATTTGAGAACTCGCATGGGTAGGTGTTGTGCATTTCCATGGTCTCATGTGAAAGTCGAGCAAACGTTCTTATATTTTGATTTGAATTTCAAACTCACAGAATAACACAAAATTCACACCTGAAATTCTCACTCCGAGGGCTGTCTTCAAAAACAACAAGTTTTTGATAAAGATATCTCCATACCATCTACGCTAAACGAATTCCACAAGGATAAGATTCCCACATCGAAGGAGAGGCCGGGGTCTGTACAAAAATTATACTGACGGCTATTCTTAAAAATGACTAGAGCCACTTGCGGGGGACCGCTCTTACGGTCGTAGAAAGTGACGTTTGCTCTACCTTTTTTCTCAAGCGATCGCACTTTGTTTCCTTGAGCAAGCCGCATCGTCCCCTATCCATTCAAGACATGCCTAGAAAGCTAACTTCGACAACTCTGCAGTCCAGCGCACAGCACGATCACATCCACCCACTCCCTCACTTCGCCTCTCCAAACATTTCATCTTTTTCAAAGTTCCATCACAAAACACCACATACGCTGACCCAAGACACATCCTTTCAAGTAAATCGACACTCTATTCGACATATTGGGCTCTCATCACTCTTTTACACACATTCCGTCCCATCCCATCAGTACATCTCACTGATCGACATCTCCATGTTCACCCGGATGATCGCCTCTGCTATCAGGCTCGCGAGCGGGAGCACCTTGAGCTTGCGGCACTGCCGCCGGTGCTCGTCCTGTGGGATCGAGTCCGTCACGACGACCTCGAGCAGCGCCTCGCACGCGTTGAGACGCTCGATGCACGGGTGCGTCAGAATCCCGTGCGTCGCAAACGCGATGACGCGCTCTGCGCCCATTTCCTTCAAAAGGTTGACCGCCCCGACGAGCGTGTTGCCCGTGTCAATGATGTCGTCGATGAGATAGCACGTGAACCCCTTGACATCGCCAACAGTCTGCATCGAGTCGATCTTGCCCGCCTCGCTGCGGCGCTTTAAGATGGTGACGACGTGGTGGGCCATCAGCAGGTTCGCGACGTTTTTGGCGCGCTCGACACCACCGGCGTCTGGCGAGACGATGACAGTGCGCTCGGGGTCGCAGCCCTTGCGCCGGATGTACTTGACGAGCTCGGGGTAGACCATGAGGTTGTCGAGCGGTGTATTATGAAAAAAGCCCTGGATCTGGCCGCAGTGGAGGTCGACGGTGTAAACGCGGTCGGCGCCCATCTCCTGGATGAGGCGGGCGATGGCGGCGGCGGAGATGGGCACGCGCGGGCGCATCTTGCGGTCCTGGCGGGAGTAGGCGTAGTAGGGCACGACGGCGGTGATGCGGCGCGCGGAGGCGAGCTTTGCTGTGTGGATGAGCAGGAGGAGCTCCATGACGGAGGTGTTGATCTCCTGTGTGGCGCCGGCGCACATGCTCTGCACGATGAAAACGTCGTCGCCGCGGACTTTCTCGTTGATCTTGATGTCGATCTCGCCGTTGGCGAACTTGGCGACGTGGCAGGGGTGGAGGTCGAGCTGGAGGTGGCCGCAGATCTCGCGCGCGAGGCGCGGGTTCGCGTTGCCGGTGATGATGCGGATGGGGAACTTGTTGTCTCTGTCCGTGGACTTCTTGGAGATGAGCTCCTTGAAGAGCGGGCTCGTGACGACGGAGGGGTACGGCGACGGGCACTCGAGGCGCTGCTTGAATGGGCTGTCCATTGGGATACAAGTTGTGGTTAGAAAGAAAATGAGGGAAATGGAAGAGCTGTGAGTGTAAGTCAAGAAAAAGCAAATGGAAGGAAAGTTTACGAGTAAAAGGTACTGGAATGCGTGCAAAAGCCGTGAGCAGCGGGTTTTCACACGAGTGCAATGTCAAGTATCGTACACGAGGCGCACTTACTTCATCCAGAATTTCCACATGGTCTGGCTTGCGCTTCTCAGTAGTTTCAATGGCTTTCGAAGCACAAACACCTGCTTGAATCACCTATTTTCTTCACTTGCAGGAAGAGTCTCCAATTTTGGGACTACTACTTTAAGTTGCAATGCCATACCGAGAAAAGAGAGCATAAAAGTATACCAAACTTCTCTCTTCTCCGCCATTTTCAAACATTTTATACGACTGATGTTTCCGGTTCCATTTTTTCATAACGTTTACTCTCTTTTCCCTTCTATTCCCTCTCAAGCACTATAGCACCTTAACCACGCGAAGTCTATTTCTCACCCCTTTCAGAAGCCCCGTATCACAGTCAGCCTACTTTGACTATGTGCACCCATCAGCCTTCCCCACCCGCTTTTGGCAGATAATCGCCCAGTTCTCCCTGTCGTAGTACGAGTACACGACATCAAGCATGTCACTGCAGTGCTCTCGGATCAGCGCGCTGATTTCATCTTTTGCATATAAGTGGCAAAACCTGCGCTCGTCACCAATAAAGGCCCCGACCACTGCGCCGTCGCTGCCATCTTCCGTGTGCCGCGTCTTCCTGCGCTTCCAGGGCACAAGGACATCCTTTTCTGCGCTCTTGACTTTCTCCTGCTCGTGCGCCCATGCATACAGCAAAAGATGTGAGCCGACTGACAGAATGCGCGCACACTCGCGGATGAGCCGCACGCGGCGCTCGACTGTCGTGATGTGATGCAGCACGGCGATACAGATGCCGCCTTCAAAAACGTTCGAGCGGAACGGAATGTGCAGCGCGTCGGCGACAAGGAGCTGGGCGCTCGACCCCGCGTGCTTCGCTGCCAGGTCGACGAGGCTTCGACACGTGTCGAAGCCAAAGGCCATCGGCGTAGCCCCGTCGGCGTGAATGGGCAGATTTTTGCCGTTGCCACAGCCGGCGTCCACCCAGATGAGCTTTTCTGAAGACTTTGTTGGCTGTTCTGGCGTTTCTGGGACCAGCCCGCGGTCCACGAAGGCCTTGACCTTGGGCCAGGCTTTGTAGCGCGTGTCGCTGAAGTGGAACGCGATGCGGTCATAGACGTCACGGACGAAGGCTTTTTCGTACTCCTCGGGCCCAACAGCGGTGATCTCTTCTGTGATGGACCGGCTCATTGCATTGGGAAGGTCTGAATGGTAAAAGAGCGGTAATTAAAGGAAAAGACACATAAATTAATAAAAATCACACTTTGACCACCTGTGCGCACTTCTTTCACTGAATAGCCGGTCGCTCGCGCCAGCGCCGTTGTCTGGCCCGCAGCGCGTTCTATGTGGGTGAGACTCTCGCAGAATGTCATCGCTTCCCTCCCTGGTGACGGTCCTTCCGGTCACCCGCCCAGCGGCCGTTGTGCTGCCGCTTGCGGCCAAACTGCTTCGGGCCAGCCTGTGGCAGGGGAACCCCAATGTCGACGATATTGTCCCCACTGGCGTTGATCGCGTCGAACATGAGCTTGTCACGCTGTGTCTGCAAGTACTGCCCGCGCTTGTGGCACTCGTCGAACCAGTGCCCGGCGTTGCCGCACCCGATGCAGTACGAGTTTCGCGGGCGCTTCGGCCGCGAGCAGTCGGCGTGGCCGTACTCGCCGCAGCACACGCAGCGGAGCTCTGCAGTGGGCCCCTGTTGCTGGAGCCACTCGGGGACGCCCTCGAGGAAGCGGTCGAGGCACATGCCGCGCATCCCGGTGTGCTTCTCGAGTGAGTCGAAGCAGCGTAGGCAGCGCGCGAGCTTGCACTCGGTGGCCTCGTGGTTCTTGGCCCCGCAGGCGTAGCATATGATCACTCGCTCTTCCTGCTGGGGCACGTAATATCTCCCTTTGGCAGCCTTGTCTCCGTTCTGCTTGGGCATGAGGAAGCACTCGTCGGACTGCTTGCACTCCCAGTATGGCTCGCCGTCCTCGCCGATGGACCGCACGCACGCGAACATCGCCCGCACCTTGTTGTGCTTGCGGCAGACGGCCATTGTGTCGGCTTTGCCCTCGGGGACTGTGGCAGGCTCTTTTGCAGGTTTATCGCTCCCGTTGCACCATGGCTTCCAGTCAGTGTCGACAGAGAATTCAAAGTCTTCCATAGTACAGTCTGGGATAGAAAGATGAGAAAATGCGTAAGGCTCAATGGGATGAGTTTACTTGAATTAGGAGTAGTGTATTGAAAGAATGAAATTCATCTCGCAGCATTCCAACACAGAACGAGTGATAGAGACAACAGGTCCTGCTATAATAATGTGCTTTTTGCTTTTTTAGTAATGTTTTGGACACCACCGACATTCTTGGGGATAAGACTTGGTTTCACACGATGATTTGAAAATGCCTAGAATTATGGCTATGCATGATTGCAGTAGTTGAAGTAGAAATCGAATGCTTTCTACAACATTTTTAGCTCGATGCGAATTTCATAGCTCCTTCTTATGACAAGGAGGAACTCCTTATTGTTTGAGACAATCTACCCTGGATATAGTCCGTCTCCTGCGATGCCAAAGATGAACACATTCCTAATGTTATGATACTTTACTAAAATTCACAAACATTTACGGCCCAAGTGCACAAACCGCCACCTTACTATGCCGAACATTGCAGCAGTACTGTAAAACATTGGAATTACCTCTTAATGCGTGTGAAAGGCGCACAGGGCGTGTATCCATCATGCCCTAAGCATCCGCGACCGCCCCGCGAGGACGGCGAGCGACGTGGCGCTGGCGACTGTGCCCACCGCCGCGAAAGCCTTGATAATGTTGGCGCGATCGCTAAAAAAGCGCCGCGGGCAGGGAATACCGCTGTTATGCAGGACGTGCTTGACTTTTCCTTTGAGCGTCGTAAGCGCACTGGAAACACACGCTTTCGTCGCACAAATGCCATCCTCAAGCGCGAGCGCCGGGCAGCGGAACTTTGTGCAGTTCTTGTGGCGCTCATATGCTGCCTTGAGGCACGCGGGAACGGCGCAACACACTGTATACGGGCACACTCGAGGAACTCCCATACGCTGAAGGAACGCACAGACTTTGTCCATAGCGGCACATCTGGGGGCATCGAAGGCCGTGGTCGCCTCAGCCTTGGGCATAACAGGCGAAATTGGCGGTGGCAGCGCGCTGGTGCCCTCGAGCGGCGCCTCGATGACTGACACCGGCACATCGGGGAGCTTCTTCCAGTGCTCCGTCGAGTGTGCGACGCGGCAGTCGATGCCGGGCACGTGCGGGTCGACTATGACTGTGTTCTTACGCTTGCAGATGTACCGCTTGCTCGTGCGGATGCAGATCTGCACTGGGCCCTCGCGGATGTTCCGGAACTCAATCTCAAAGTTGACAAAGTCGGCGCGGAAGCAGTCATAAATCAAAAAGTAGAGGAGCGTCAGGTCGATGCGATCCTTCATCGCCTGGAGGAGCGACGTGTGCTTCAAGTAGTTGAGCTGCCCCTTGCAGATACTCTGGAGGCACGCGGTGATGTCCTTGCACTCGGTCTCGGGCTCGTACTCGAGCTTGACGTACGGGCGCTTCTTGATGCCGAGGCGCTTGCTCTCGGCGGCGAAGTCCTGGCACTGCACGAGGCAGTACGGCGAGGGGTGCTCTTTCCGTAAGAACCCGAAGGGCACGACGATCGTCGCGGCCGAGGGGATGGCCTCGAGGATGAGCGCCATGCTGTGGTTGAACTCGCCGAGCTCCATCGGGTCGAGGTCGTGGAAGTGGCGGCCGCCGAACATCGAGCCGAGGGCCACGAACGTGAGCTCCTGCCGCGTGTGCGCGACGCCGTTGATCTCGCGGTGCCGGCTGCCCGCGTACACAGTCGGGAGCTTCGCGTCGGTGAGCGCGCGGAATTTCTCGGAGAGGTCGTCGTGGTCGCGCGGGGCGAACTTGCGCTTCTTGGGCTGCTCTGGGGGCAGTGCGGGGTAGCCGTAGCCGCCCATATAGCTCCCGGCTATGGGGTAGTACGGCACGTAGGAGTACTGGTGCTGCATCTGGTGCGCGTTGGCATATGCGCCGGCGTCA
The DNA here is from genome assembly GCA_964019655.1 of Perkinsela sp. pyNocScin1. NCBI lineage: Eukaryota > Euglenozoa > Kinetoplastea > Prokinetoplastida > Perkinselidae > Perkinsela > Perkinsela sp. pyNocScin1. The sequence goes on from CAXHTR010000008.1 coordinate 1,141,167, forward strand.
GTGGACTCAGCAGTGCTCTGTCCCTCGACAGCTTCAGCTTCAGGCAGCGTGCTGCGGGCGATCTGGGCGTACGAGGGCGTTTTTTCAGCAGCTGTTGAGACCTCGGTCTCCTCTGTGATAATCAGGGGAAAGCTGAACGACTCGCGCGACAGCGGAATGTTCACGCCGAGCTGGGCGCTCGCTGGCTGCTGGGCGCTACCGGGGACGCCGTGCATCGGGTTGTACTCCCAGGGGTTCGCGACGTCCGCTGCGAAGTGGCTGGTGGCGTAGGGGTACGGCTGGTAGCAGTCCGCGGAGAACGAGTTGTGCACAGAGCTCGGGTATGACCACGGGGTCTTTGTGCTCGCGTCGGTCATCGCGGAGGGTGTGCTCGGATTCATGAGGTCGCTCGGGAGGGCGGGGGCGTTGAAACTCGGCTCCAGGGTGAGCTCAAAGCGGTTGAACTCGGAGCCTTTGGTGGTATTCTGTGTTTCTTGCGTTGAATTATTCATTGCACTCTATATCGAATTAAAAAGATTATTGACTGGAAAGCGCTACAGTGCGTTAAGAGGCATATGACCAGCGAATACACACAGAATAACTCAATCACATTTTCACCTTAAATTTCCACTGATTGACGTCAAAAGACAACCAATCGTACACGGGCCGCACATTCTCATCGTAATCTTCAAAAGGCGTGTCCTTTGCCTCATCATCATCTTCCTGCCCCTCAGTACCTTCGTGCTGCCGCTTGCGAAAGTTTGTGTCAAGCTTTGGAATGAACTGATTCGTCTTCTTGGCCTCCCAAAACTTCCGGGCGTTCGCCCCACCGCGGGCCATGTCGATGCCCTGGCGGTACTCATCACGCACCTGGCCCCCTGAGAAGCCCCGGCCCCAGTACCTCCCTTCTGCGCGTATGGCACCGCCGCGGTCGAAGTCGGCGCGCACGACCCGATCGTCGATGATGAACGGGACGTGGCAGATGATCTCGAGGTCGTCCTGTGTGTAGTTCCCCTTTTGTAAGCTAGCCTGGCAGAAGGGTAGAAACTGGTTCACTCTGGAGAGTGACCGGTCGGTCTGCTCTTCGCTGTACGAGGATAGAAGCGCATGGGCTATGCTCGCATTTGCGGGGGTATCGAACACGAGAAAGCAGAAGCCGGCGGACATCTTATCTGTCCGATTCACGCCCATGACGATGTCGACAAGGCCTTCGAGGTGGGCGGAGAAGAGCTGCCAGAGCTGCTCCTCACGGGTCCATATGGATAGGTTCCCCACGTAGAGCGCATTGGACTGCCGGATCATTGCGCTTTGTTTCTTCCGAAACTGTGCCTCTGATAGCTTCGAGCGGCTGAGGGCGCGCCTGTCGATGTACCCCTGGTTGGGGGAAGACTCTTGCTGTAGAGCTGCCTCATAGTCGCTGAGCGCTGCTGTGAGCAGTGACATGGGATTACTAGAAGATGAAAGATTTTCGAAACAAGTATGCGTGTTCAGGCCTACGACTCTCAATAAGCACTAAGCCCAGATTTCATTGTTTATTAGAGAATTTACGTTTGTGCGCTGTTCCGAAGCGTACGGAGCAGAGTCACGGTGTGAGGTGAGCTGTTCGCTCGCAATGATTAGGATTTAAAGTAGAAGTCGATGTACGGCGCCGCAAATATGAGGAGAAGTGCGAGCCCACCGAAGAGGCCACCGCCGGCAGTCAGCACTCCAGCAAAGACGATTATCATCACCCAGGTTGATAGCACCTTCTTCGAAACGGCGCGTTTATCCCAGTAGGGTGCGAGGTCGTTCGGTTGGCCATCCTTATCGTCGACAGTGAGTGTCAGCCGCCGCCTGCCACGGAGTGCTATGCTGAGCCATGACTCATCATCGCGAATGTAGTCGAGAGAGGTGGATTTAAACTTGGGCGGTCTGTGCGCATCGAGCTTCGGCTTCTGTCGAGTCGTAGAACCTTTCTTCGGGCGAGGACCAGCGAGATGCCAGTTCATCATGCTTTTGACACCACCGCTGAACTGGCCACCTTCGTAGAAACCCTGCAAGCACTCGTTTCTCCATTTGTACAAAATGTTGAGTGAGTATGCGCGTCCCTTGATGTGCATTGTGTGGTTTCTATCCATATCAAAGAGTGGAACGTGCAGCCTGTCGCACAGGTTCCGCTTTGACGCATGGATGAAGGTGTCCATGATTTTCTCTATAGCTACATCACAGAAGTCTCGAGTGTCTTGTTGTGACTCTTCTTCGTATCTGTGCATGAGTGACTCATCCGCCGTCACTTCAAAGTTTGCCTCCGGTAAGAAGGAAGTTTGATGAAACGGCAGGGCAAGAAAGGCACTTTTCAGATTCACAGTACATCCATCTCTGTCAACTTTGAGTATGTGTTCGAGAGGCTCGTACGCATCATCTCTATCAGCAGCGGCGATGAGACGAATGGGTGCGTTCGCGAAAAGAGTGTCTGCATTCAGGAGAATCCATAGGTTTAGTGACTTTTGTAGCCCTGAGCCGATGCTGAGCACTAATTCGTAAACCGTACCTGAGAATTCCATGAAAGTGAAATCTTTCCTACTCTATGAAGAGTCTTAGAAGAGAAGATAGTAAAATGTCTCGCGATAAAAAGTTTTTAGATTCTAGGACAAACTATTCATCACGCGCTTAATAGTCACTCTGAAAGTCGGTTGCGAGATTTCCGTGGCTAATTGGACCATAAAGATACTGTGCCAGCATGACTGCAGCGCTGTACCATGCGAGGAAGCTTAAAGAGCTTGCTGATATTCCTGTTGTGAGCGCAACATTGAGTGCTCCAACAAGAATTGCAGCTCCCCACATGAAAATGTCCTTTGAGTAAAGCTCACGCCTATCCCAGTACGGTGATACTTCAAACGTTCGAGGTGAGCCTTGTACTTTCATCCCTAGTTTGCGACGTCCAAAAAGTATAACTCGATAGAAAGGCTCGTCATCACGAACGAAATCAAGCGACTGTCCATTGTACATTGGTGGCCGATAAAAATCTTCTAGACCATTTTTCTCATGTCGCTTGAGGTTCTTGTAGATTGTGCCGAAAAGGCTCGACTTCCGTAAGACCTTATTTCGTGCTTCCATGTACCCCTTTCGCTCGGGTAGAGCGCGAGACACATTGTACAGTGGTACTTCTAGAATATCACAGCGCTTACGGCGAGCAAAGTACAGAAAGGCTTGCATGATACCGTCGGCGATTTTATCTTGTGTTCGCATGCGATGAGCTTTGTTGTGCGACACAAGTGGGACACTTTCCGAATCCTTAAAAAGATTATGAAAAGATCTCGAATTTATATTGATTTTGCACTTCTTTGCACTCTGAACTTCTACGAAATCAAACTCTGGTGGTACTTTCTCGGGAGCAGCTGCTATATAGGAAACGAAGAGGAAGAGACAAGGAATTAATCGATGCATTGTAATTTTATTAATCCCACTGCAATTACACACGCTTTTCTGTAACAATAGTATGAAAGACCTCATGGAGAGGCACTTACGGTTGAGGAAAGCATCTGTTACTTCCACATAGTTGAAAATCATTAACTGAGGCATGAAGGATATTTTTAGGACAATTTCCTTGCGGCGGCAAAACCTAATTATAACTATCATTCGATGAGCGATAGCGAAATTTATTGAGCTAATATAAATTCTGAAATACTTTTTCCAATGACTTCTTGATTTCTTTTCACATACACAAGTGCAGATCACCAGATATTGAATATAGGTGAATTTCGACTGATGTGGAAAGTTCAAGAAGGAAATTCGCTCTAAATTAATCGTCAATTAAACAATTTGCTGAATGAAATGCTGCACAGTATACCATGATAGACTCTGTCGCACGATCGGTCCTAGATATAGTATCTTTTTTTGGCATTTGTATCTCTTCATGCTGAAATGGAATGGTGGCAGCAGAGCTGTCCAAAAAGAGCAACAGACTAAGATGAGGCAAAAGACATTTTCACCTATGGACAAGAGCTACAGGAAAGAAGCCTTGTGTTACTCTCGAGATTCTGCTAAGGATACATCAAGCAATGGTGAACTCGATGTCGAAAATCACAGTGGAAAGTCGCAAAGCTCCAACGAAAGTGGGAAATCCCTTGATATCGAACGACTCACAATGAATCGTCAGTATCCAGTGATTGTGCATGAGACTAATGAATTTGAAAAGCCCCATGGGTCCTGTAATAAGCATAGCTTTTCTTCGAACCAAGAGTCACTCCATGAAGCCCCTGCATTGCCCTTCGAGCGACAGCCCCCTGTTCATATCCCTCAATATGCCGACAGTACAAAAAAAGACACTTATCTACAAACTTCGAAAATCATATACTCTAATCTCTCCCTATTAGAAAGCATGAAATATAATAATGATAAGTCTTGAGATATTAATAAATTTACCATCTAACACATGGTACGGTAGCAGACACGTTCTTTAAGCTCTTTTTTCATTAAGCATGATTCTTGGGGTAGCTGCGATTACTTGCTTTGCCTTCATAGCTCCTCACGTTGGCCTAGCGACTGATGTAAACTCACCGCTAGCAAACGGCTCTGCTTCATCATTCGTCGAAGAAGATGTCATGGATTTTTGCAGAGACGAGCCTGAAGTACCTGTACACCGTGGTATCTTCGCAAGCTTTTTGCTCTACGCACAAGATCTATTCTCGAGTGTGTACGCAAGCATTAGTAATTTTTTCCGAAGTCTATTCTTTTGCTCATGGGCAGATGAAGGAGAAAAGCTTTCCGGCATAGCATTTCATGCATACTGGCAAAAGACAGTAGAAGCAGGCAAAAGCGAAAATTTTGAATGCCCTTTGTCCCATTCAAGCAAAGAAACGATACCCCTACGGCTATATCCCTTGCCCAATGAGAAAAATCGAAAATATGCAGTCCCACCAGAGAATATGGGTATAGTCATCAGGCTAGAAGATGCTGAGAAATCCCAAACACTTGCGCTGAATGATTTTGTTGAAAATGCCTTGATTCGTGTCACATATTCTATCATCATGTCTTATGTCGCGCAACCGAAAGAAGAAGAGTTTACCGACCTCCTCGTTGCACTACCAAAGCGAGTCGTTATTTCAGGGACGGAATACCACACGATTGTATCCGACTCAGTCGCACATGATCAAGGTGATGCTCATCGGAAGGCATCAAATATCCTTTCCCCTCGAATGAACGAACGAAAGGCCCTGAGTCACAAATCGGCTAACGTTCAACTCCGCTTGCAGGACATCGCAGCTCATGCTTTTCGAGAGCTCGAAAAAACACTGCCATACTCCAAGCTTGAAACTCTGAACAAGCTCAGAGAACGCATTCACTTTCATGAAATTGTTTCTGATGGCCTCCGAACGGTGGCTCAGCTTGACAGTCGCTGCGGGCTTTTGTACGATGCATTCGAAGAGGTCAGCTCGAGGTACAGCCGCTTTGTGGCTGATGAAACGACAAAGAATACATTTCTTGCGTTCTTCTCCGATGAGCAGCCGCCGCTCGAGCTCCAGAAAGTGCTGCCTGTGAATATGTGGAAAATATTTCGCAAAGATGCTGTGAGTGAGCTGAAGAAAACCTTCGGCAAGTTTGTTCCATGCAGAGCCCACTCTGCTTTTTCGACAGCAGAGTCCAGTTTTCGTGGACTCTGCACTTCTGCCAGGTCCATGACTGGCTACAATGTGACGCACTCCCCCCTCGAGCGCCGCGGCTACCACCATAATCCTGTGCCTGAGCACATGCGCTCTATTTGGCCGAGCGCGGCCCAAAACGCAGGAGTTGGCCTCGAGGGAATATGTTTTGTTGCGACCGATCGACTCGTTCTCGAGGGACTGTACGACACGAATAGGGAGCTTGCGCTCCATAAGGTCTGGGAAAACGCGGGCCTCAAGCACACTGGGGGCAAGCTCACGCACAATGGGCGGGACCTCATTCGAAGACTCGCACAGGCAAAGCTCTTCTGTCCTTGCCAGAGCTCCGTTCTTTCCAATCAGATCGTCTTCCACGGATTGGATTATAAAACGGAGGTTCTTGTACAAATGCATGAAGGTGCAGTGTAGTTAACATCACCTTTGTTCCACATCATGTCAATACTTTTAGGTTAACCTTTAGGGTACCTACTCTTAAAAGTTTTCTCTGTATGATACAATGCGTCAAACTTGCACACATTTCGCTCGAGAGCAGATCTTCGCCACTTCAAACCGCCCTTTTGCCTGCGCCTTGGCTGCTGAGCTCGAGAGAAAGGACTTCACATCAAACCTGTGGATAAGCCAGGCCCTGTGCGACAATTTGCAAATTTTGCCAAAGCCAGAGGAGCGGATGAAGTCCGTCCCATTCACTCAGGGGCGTGAGGGCCTGTACAACGCCGATCAAATTTCCAACCCGGAGAAAGTAGAACAGCTCTGCGCAAAGAACATCCCACGCATGGCCATTAGTGGTCGCCCGATACTCCACGAGTATTCGCCGCATTTCACAGCGAGAACAGACGTCGAGGAGAATGCTTGGGTCCGGCAGGGGGTCATCGAGGAGCTTGGCTTACATGTCTCGCCAGGCGCGCAGAGTGTCACTGTTGGGGTCCCTGGGCCAGAGAGCTCCACTGTGAACGTCGTGCTTTACAATATCGGTGACATTGTGGAAAAAGAGGCACTGATGCGGGCGGCCCGCATGCCATTGATTTTAGCGCCGTTCGCGGAAGAGATGACCTTGAATCGAAGGCTGTTCCCGCTCCTTCGGGCTACCATCGAGATGGGCTACACGTCTGGTGTGTGGGTGCCGGTTGATTATCTTCCGCAGGTCGGTGTGGATCTCGCGTCAGACCAAGAACCGCTTGGGGTCCAAATAAAATCGCCCCTCAAGTACAGCAATGAGCCGGAGGTGCAGATGTACCACGCAGAGCAATGCGAGAATCCCACAAAGGTACTCGAGCACGCTGAATTGATGCAGACAGTGCCCTTATGCGCGTCTACGGGCCAGCGATACCCTCCAGATATTGAAACGATTCTCCTCGAAGCATCGAGCAGCACCCAAAACCTGTCGCAGTTCTGGCTCGATGAGCGGCAGGCATGTGCGATATACGTGGGTATTGCTGCTGACCGCGGTGTCCCGGTAAAGCTCAGGGGGAAAGACACAATATTGTATAATACGTCGCAAACTGATAACACGATGAAAGCGTATCTAGCTGGGAAGAATTATCGCAAGCTCTACCTCAAGTCGAGCAGAGAAGAGATATTTCATCAGCCAGGGGATCGCTGGTAAGGGCCAGTGCCACGCTCGTTAAATGTTGTGAATTGGCTCAAAGTGGACCAAATCCGCATTTTTGATGACTGAAAGTATATCATCGCTTGTAAAGTCATGGACTGCTGATTTTCTCGAACTTCGAAGCTTCACATGAATGTGCATGCATTCTCGCATGGAACCCCCTATGAGCGTCCAGATGGACTTCTACTTTCTTCGAGAAGTGATTTCCTCTTTTCGCCAAGATAACTACCAATCCACCCCACTTCTCTTTTACTTCAGTTTATACCCATCAAGCGTATGTCCGACGAAATAGTGTGCAAAAACAACCTGTCCCCCTTCGGCAAGCAGTCGAACCCGGCTTCACAGACCTCTGACGGCCGGCTCTCGGGCATCCCAGACGACGGCCTGCACCACCTCTGGGCCAAGGTAGAGAAAATCCGCGACAAGGTCTTCAAAGTCGGCCAGGAGGTTCTCGACGAGCTCCTCATCCGCCGCAACACCATCGCGCAGCTCGGTCGAGCGATCCAGACGACAGACACCCTCGAGGAGCCTTACATCAAGGTCGAGAAGTCGGATGACGAGACAGAAACCCCGAAAAAGGAGTCCTATCGGACACCCAAGCGCTCCAGCTACAAGCGGGACACCAAAAGCGTCGACGCGCGCCGCAGCGAAATTATTTCGAACATCAACACGCTCGCTGAGGTGCAGGCCATCGCCCACCAGTTCGACAACAATATGATCCCACCCGCGAACCTCGACATGCGGACCCACGTCGAGAGCGTTCTCGCCGGCTTTGAAGCAACGCTCTTCGAGATCGAAAAGCAGATCGAGTTCTCCCGGCAGAACATTTTGGAGAACACGACGCAGCGTGCGGTCACCCTCCACGCCAGCGTCGAGCAGCAGATGGAGGCGTATCTGCCGATCTACGAGCAGCGCGTCGAAACGTCCGAGGCCCGGCTCGAAGAGATTTGTGACAAAAAGCAAGAGCTCCTTGAAAAGCTCGAGCTGTGCATCCACGGCTCCCCGACTATCAACGTCATCGAGCGGAAGCTGCGCTCGCTCAGCGACGAGGAGGCGGCCATCCGCGGCTTCCTCGAGGAGGACGGCGAGCACCACCGCAACGTTCTCCATTATGCCAACTGGATGCACAAATTTACAAAGCCGGACCATATACCAAAGTGCCTGTCGAACGCCTTTGCGCGCACTGGGCGGCACTTTGGGGCTGAGAGTGAGTAGAGTGCCCTAAAAATCTTGATTTACTACTGGCTATGAAGCAAAATCAAGTAAATTTACTTTCTCTCATGTACTTTTACTTTTGAATACAGTTAAATGCTCTGATGCCACATGCTGCATGCTAGTCTCACCCGCTTCGCTCGTCAAACACTCAAACTTTTGCGCTCGCAGCAGCACCCACTGGTCCTGCAGTACCCCAGTGCGAGTTTATTGCAGTCCACAGCCAACACTACTTTTTCTGATGAAAAAGCCAAAAAAGCAGTCATAGAGCGCATGCTCGACACGCGCGCACACTACGAGTTCCCGGGGCTTTCCGCTGTCCAAATCGGAGTGAACGTGGCCGCCTTCGTCGTGAGCTTTCCAGACGGCGGCGAAAACTTTGAAGTTCGGAGCTCGGTGGAAAAGCTACAGAAACTGAGTGGGATGCAGCTACCTGATAAAACAATTTTGGAAAAAGTCCGCAAAGTGCGGGGCCTGCCGGTCAGTGATCTCTTTGTGTGTGAAAACCCAAAGATCCTGTGGCAGAGCGAGCGACGGTGCTGGGCGTGGGAGGCGTGTGCGAGCTGCTGCTACCTCATGCACTACATTGAGCGGCCCTCGAACATCATCGCGACGTGGAAAAGTCCCGTTGGCGACACAGTGCTTGCGCTGCTGACCGGCATGGCCAGTCGCCTCTTTCAGCACGAGATGGACCACATCGACGGCAAGGCCTTCTACGAGCGCATCCCAGACCAGAGGCACGCTGTGCCCCTAAGCGGTTTCCGCACGATGAGCAGCTGGGAGGACGACTACCCGTCGATCGAGGCCCGCAGCACGAACATTTACTCGATCTTTACGCCGCCGTACACCTTTCGGAGCGAGGTACCGCTGAAAAGCGCATTTATCGATCGGATTATGGATGAGGAGGTGTACCCAGGGGTGGACTTTGACATTGAAATGACAAGCCAGTTGGCCGATAATGACGGGACAAGGCCTGTGAAGCTGCAGTGATGCGTGCGTACTTGCGCCTCGGTAGGTTAATGAAATTTTAGTTAGCGAGTAGTAGTAGATTTTTTCAGTTCATTATGATTCGTAGATCCGAAATGAAGTGGGAAGTGTGACAACGCGGCATCTGCTCTGCTAAGCCCTGAAACTGAACATCATTTTGAATCGATCGCTCTCAGAAGCGATCATAACTCGGTAAAGACGCCAAATCGATGAATGCGTAGTTGCTGTGATATGCAATTTACGCGATGGTAAGTAAGCAAAGCTACGTGTACCCGAGAGGCTTCAAGAAAGAATGCGTGCGAAAAGCATGGCTCTACGCTGCTTCTATGTAAAATCATTTGAAGAGCACATCCCGGTTATAAAGATAGTAAAATGCTATCGAACAGAATCTCATGTGCATCCCAAGCACCTCAAGACGCAGTATGGCAGCTTTCTATAGACCGCACATCAGATATCCACATACTTCACTTGAAATATGACGAGTCTTACTTTATTAGTCCTAATATGTAGATCATCAGCGTGCCTTCCCGTGACTCATGTGTGTTTAATAAACTAACGTCTTTGCCCTCTTATTAAAATGCACACATGCTGAATGCCCTTTGTGTGCTTCTCGCAGATACTGCACGGCAGCCACGCCCAGCAAAGTTCGACTACGGCACGCTGACCGACCAGATGCGCATGGAGCTGCTTATCCAAAACGTCGAAATCGCAGACGTGCGCGCAATTAAAGAGCGGAAGGCCAAAATGGTGTTTCTCAAGGAAAAAGAGTGGTCTGTCAAAGACGTGTGCCAGTGGCGCTCTGTGCGATGCGACAGGGACGGCAATGTGACCGCAATCGACTGGTATCGGCACTACGTGAATATCGCGTTCCGCCAGCCAGGCACGATCGAGCTCTCGTGGCTACCGCCGCTCTGCCGCATCGTCAGCTTTGAGTCTCAGCGAGTCTTTGGACTCTTTGATGCCTCGACGCTCCCGCGTAAACTGGATACGCTCAACCTCCGCAACAACCAGCTCACGGGCTCAGTCGACGTCACAGCGCTGTCGGATAGTATGGTGACGCTTGAGCTCGCGCAGAACTGCCTGACAGGTCCGCTCTGCCTGCAAGAGCTCCCAGAGCGCCTGGAAGTGCTCGACCTGCGCGCGAATGCGATTGAACAAGATGTTGTGTATGTGCAGCGCATTGACAAGGACCTCCGCATCCAAAAAATCAACATTCGGGAGAATAAGATCTTTGCTGTCAAGTACCCAGATGGATCGCCCTGCACAGACCGGCGAGTTCTCTTGTGAATATTAGTCCGAGTAAAGACCGAGTTAGTACGTCACTCAGATATATTCAACTTACTAGTAAAAGTGTGATACCTGAGTGACTTAGGCTAAATGGAATCCCCCGTCATACTTGAATCTTCTCAAAAAAGGATAGTTCTACTACCATTGAAGACCCGTGAGCGCTCACGACAGTGTCTTTACTAAGTACTCATGATAGCTGACACATTGATGGCATTCTTTCATTCACTCCATTGGGTATGACTATTCTCTTAGTCCCCCTCCTGTAGGTAATAATAATCTTTCATAAATCAACCGCAAATTCTCTTCCGTCTTCATCGCATCGATTCCTTCCCCTTACCCGTAAATTCATATGACTCCACATTGATCCCCAACCATATGATTCGATACCGGCACTCTGGACTCTCCATCGCGAACGACTTCAAGCTCCTCAAGGACATCACTTCCCAGAAGTTCTGGGCCCGCCGCTGGCAGCGCAAGCCGGTGACCGACAGCGTCAAAAAGGTCAAGTATATCATCGGCATCGACGAGGTCTCGAACGGCGCGCTGGCGGGCCCATTTATCGTCACCGGCTGCTGCTTCACCAAACCCTTCGAGCCCACCGGCCCCCTCGTCGCTGTCAACGACTGCAAGAAAGTGAGCCCCAAGGCCCTGCCGCACGTCAGCGCGGCCCTCGAGAGCTGTCCCTCGATCGTCTACGAGCACATCGTCATGCACGCCGCCGAGATCGACCGCGTGCGGAACATCAAGGCCAGCAAGTTCAACGGCTGGGTCCGGTGCATCGCGAACCTCACCTACAAAGTGTACGCCGAGCAGCTCTCGAGGCTCACCAAGGACGACATGGGCGATTTACACAAAATTGCGGAAAAGGGCGTCATCATCGACTTTCCGAGCTTCTGCGAGCAGTGCGCTGTCATCATCGACGGCGAGGAGGAACCGCGCTCGCTGTCTCGGGCGAAGCACCCGACGTTCATGTACTCGACGCCGCGGGCCGACCATAAGTTTTTCTGCGTGGCGGCCGCCTCTGTCCTTGCGAAACAGAAGGTGAATGCGCTCATGGAGGGCCAGTACCACAAGCGCTTCGTCGAGTACAATTTTAAGAAGAACAAGGGCTACGCCACGCGGGAGCACTGTGACATTCTCCGGCAGATCGGTCCCTGCGAGATACACCGGCGGACGTTTATTCAGCGCATCTGGAACGATGTCATGCTGAAGCCGGCCGTCACTTCGTCATAAGTACAAAAGAGGATAATCTAAGCTAAAGCTCCAATCAATACGAGGGGCGGTCATATCATAAGCTTGCGAATATACGAGTACCAGTGGAAGGAACAGAGCAAAAGGTTTTCTCTAGAATTTTTCGGCCCTAGCCTTGGGCACAGACGAATCCTGGGAGACCTTGTGGAAAAGCACCCTAAATCGCACTGGTACCATCTCTTATACTAACACGCAGCCTGGTTTCGATAGCAGTCTGACCGATGGCTTCCACCAGGGCGCATTTCAGTGTTCCTGACAGTCTGAAACAGTGAAAGCGAATTTGTTACAAAAACCTCTCCTCGTTCCCGCAGGGAGTGCTACTTAATCCGCTCCGACCTGAGGGGCAGGATGAATTCCGGCGACCTACCGCCTAATCTTTTCACGCTTGGCACTCAACGCAAGCGCTTTCTCAAAATGTATGATTTTTATCTTCAGTTTCAATACTATGCATTTCTACACTATCATTAGCGCAGCCGACTTCTCACTTGGCCGCTTCGACAAAAGCCTTCTCACCGACCAGCAGCGCATGGAACTTCTTGTCAGTGACTTCACGCACGAATCACAGGCGTCGTTCAAAGACTCGCAAGGAGCTTTCAAAGACCACAAGCACTGGAGATACAACGGTTTCGACGAGGAAGGCAAAATTTACTTTCTCAACTTCAATCACCAGGGCCTGCACGGAACACTGCACATCGAATATCTCCCACGGCAAATGGATCAATTTTATGCTGAAGTGAACTCGCTGCAGGGCACTGTAGAGACAGCGGGCCTCCCTGACACGCTTGAGTCCCTGGGCCTCGCAAAGAACAATTTTTCTGGGGGTGTGGACTTAACGCAGCTCCCAAAAGTCATGCAGCATCTTGATATTTCCTACAATGATTTTTCAGGAATTGCCGACTTGCGCAGCCTTCCGCCCAGCATGAAGGCTCTTTTCCTCCAAAACAACGATTTTTCAGGAAGTGCCGACTTGCGCAGCCTTCCACCCAACATGAAGACACTCTGCCTCCAAAAGAACGATTTTTCAGGGTCTGTTCACCTTGAAAAGCTCCCGAGCACTTTGGAAAAGCTATTTATACACGCAAACGCATTTTCGGGCGAAATTACGCTCGACCATTTGCCGGGAGCGATGCTGCAGCTCTGGATGCAGGACAACGAGCTATCGGGAAGCTTTCGCCTCCTGCAGTTTCCAGCGGGGCTCGAGACTATCGACGCGCGAGCCAACGCTTTCACGGGCAAGGCAGTCATACACAGCGCAGTGCACGAGAGGGTTGACATCACCACGAATGATATCCCTGAGATACTTGATGAGAATGGGAAAGTGATAGAGTGAGTCGATCAATATGGGCAGAAAGATGGAAAATGCAGCTTTTCAATTTCAATACATAGTCAGCGAGATAAAGCTCTTTGGGATGCAGCATGCGCTTTGAAGGCTTTATCATACTTATTTTGTGATTTTTCTCTGAAAAAGTACAATTCGAGCGACTGGGCCAGTACCGTGCGACATCTGAATCGGACGGGGTCCCCTATCTTCAGAGGCGAAGACCACCTCTTCTCTATGAGAAAATTTAAGGGCCACCTCGGTCAGAAAAGCGAAGCCATTCATGACATGCTCAGTCATAAGGAAGGCAAATGGTTGAGCCAGGATATCAACCAAATTTCAGTGGAAAATGTATGATTGAGAGAGGTTCACGCATTCACGAGTAAACCATCTTACTTCCTTGCACAACGTAACTAACCAATCCTTTGATCATTATCCACAGAACAGTGCGAGCGACGCAATTTTCTGTTTTTCACGCCCTTCCATTCTTTTACTTTTCCTCCCCCATATCTATACATATAGAAGACATGGCATCATTCGGCGAGGCACAGCTGCGCGCGATGGGCTGGTCGGAGGAGCACGAGGAGACGGAGCGCACCAAGCGCGTCCCGCACGCGGCGCTCAACTACGCCACCGGCCTGCAGTCGAAGACGGAGAAGCACAGTAAGTACGCGACGGAGACGTGGGAGAGCCACCTCGACAAGACGCTCTCCGCGATCAACAAGGCGGACCCCGCCGCCGACGAGCGGCTCATTTTTACGGACTCGCTCCACGCCACGGGCAAGAAGTACACGCGGGGCTCCGTCTTTAAGCAAAAGTTTGCCGCAATGAACGAGTGAGTGGTGACGTGTCTGGCTGAGATTTTTTTTTACTTTTCAGAAAATTTGATCTCTCAAAATTTCTCTTGGAAAATCCATACACTCAATCAATCAAAAAATGCTCCACATCACCCGACTACGCTTCAATACACTCGAACACTACGCCGCGTGGGGGACCGCGATGATGTCGCACGTCGACAGCCGCATCAACCCGGGCGCCGAAAACTTCGCGAAGGGCAAGATCGTCCGCGACCAGCTCCAAAAGATAGCGACGCGCTGGAACCCCGAGGCCAAGATTTACCTCTGTGGCAGCTGCGTGACGCTCGGCGTCCTCGAAAAAAACTCCGACTTTGACATGTGCGCGCTCGTCCAGGACCTCGTGGGCGAGCAGCGCGCGCAGGGCAAGATGACGGAAAAGTTCTGGAAGGCTGGCCGCATGCACATCCCGCACCACCTCCGCGACCACCTGCTCGGCCTCGCCGAGTGCCGCACGCCTGTGCTCACGCTCCACGTCCCAAACGAGGCGCGCGTCAAGCCGACGCGCTTCGGCGCGCTCACGCCCGAGCAGGACGCGCTCACGCGCACGCCCGTTTTACGGTTTAAAACCAAAAAGCTCACAGACGCCGAGATCGCCGATATTCTCAATAAAGTCCCAGGCAAGGTCATTCGCCACGCTGTCGCCCCGTTCGACGCGGCCACAGGGTCCGGCACGTCCCTCGAGATCGAGGTCGGCGACACGATGGCTGCCCTCGAGACGCTCGCGCTGCTGCCAGACGGCAAAATTTTGCAGAAGGCGCAGCGCGAGGACCTCGTGCGCGACTTCAAGAGCCACGACTTCGTGCCTGAACTTTTGCGATTCAACTGGGACTGCAGCTTCATGGGATACTCTGTCAAGAACTCGTACCTCATTCGCAAATATTTACTTGAGGAGGGCCCTGACTACGCGCGGTACTGCTCGATGGCCATCAAGAACTGGGGCAAGGCCAACCACATCGGCTACGGCGCGGGCGGGTACATGACGACGTACGCCGTGACTGTGATGTTCCTGTACTTTCTGCTCGTGACGCACAACATGAAGTGGATCGACCCCTTCAGCCTGCCGCACCCCGTGTACATGCCGCGGTACCCCGACTACGCGCCGCTCGTCGAGGCGCCCAAGCCGAGCGCGGCAGAGGTCGGGTACATTGTCGCTGAGTTCTTTCGGTTCTATAGCACGTTCGACTGGGACAAGGAGGTCGTGAGCCTCAACCGACCGCGCCGGAGCACGCGGCAGGACGTCGGGTGGACATTCTCCGAAAAGGACAAGTTCTCGTACTACATGTGCATCGAGGACCCCTACGAGCAGGTGAACACCGGCGGGCTCAACCTCGGCCGCTGGCTGCACCCTGAGAAGTTCCACATCGTGAAGAAAGAGTTCCAGATCGCGGCGGACCAGATGACGCACCTGCACCCCGACAAGGCCGATGGGTGCTTCTTCGGGAAGAAGCGCGCGCCGATCGGGCAGAAGGACTGGTCGCCGTTAATGAAGCACAGCGGTGTGCATCGTCGCAAGGGATGAGAGATGAGGGATTACCTTTTGGTATTTAAGAGGCGATATACGCAAGTGGGAGAACCGAGACGTCTATGCGTGATTTTTTTGTAGATTAGGCTGAAAGCACCGTTGGCAGCGGATGTGCAGCATTTTTATGCTGAGATTTTCCTATTTTCGAATGTGAAGCGGGATATAAAAAGGTTTTAAGTCAAAACTTTACGTAATTTCCTTTTTCGTCGTGCTTTTTAGTAATTCAGTTGTACATGATGACGCTATAATCCTTCAGATAAGGCTTGATGGCCCGAAGTTCGAACTGAAAGTGGGCGGAGAACTTCAAGTCACTGGTATTTTTCTTTTGATACGCTTTAGGAGGGTACTGACGCAGGTTTACTTTGCGAGGAAAAATACTTGTTAGCTCGTTCTTAACACGCACTGAATACATCTTTACCCTGTTTTATCAGATGCCCCCCTCCTTGACAATAGCGCACTTTTGACTTAAGATTTTTTCGTCTCAGCCTTCTAACACTCTTCTCTCCCCATTGTTTTCCTTTTTATAGGATGAACTTGCGCCTCTTCGGCGTCTTTCTCTGCGCTGATGATTCTGATACATTAGACGAGGCCTTCAGCCCCGCCATGCAGCTCGCCGCTATGCGCAATATCGTCCGCCAGCCCAACGGGAGGCCATCCAGCGCGCTCCACGAATCTGTGAAAGGCAGCGCCGGCTGGGTCTGCAGCTGGGTCGGTGTCGCGTGCACCGACGGCGTTGTGACGCAGTTTGTATGCAACATGAGCTCCTCGGGCCCAGTCTTTGTCGACCTGCGGTGGCTCCCGGGCACCACCCGCTACGTCCACGCAGTCGATCTCACGCTGTACATGCCGTGGCACACCCAAGAGCTCTCACGCGACCTCCGGTACCTCTACATGGCCAACTGCCGGACGATCCCAATGATATTTTCTGTGAACAGTAAGCGAGCAAAGGCCTTTCAGCGCAACCCGGCCAATTTCATTGATCTGCGCCAGCTCCCACGGAAAATGGAGGAAATGTATTTTAAGGACAGCCTCTGGGCCGGGCCCATCCACATCATCGACCTGCCGCCGACAATGCGGCTGCTGCACATCTCAGACGTTCTGCTCTATTCGACGCTCGTCCAGATGGCGACGCTCCCGAAAGGCCTGCGGAGCGTCCGCGTGCACTACCAGTTCGGCAGCAAGTCAATGGCGCTGAAGGAGATCGACGGGCAGGCAATCGACGAGCGCGTGCAGATAGCGACCGTCGGCGGGGCCTTCGAGCGCGAATCGGCCTACTCGGAGGGCCTTTGCAGGGAATGCGTGAAGATTCCCAAGCGGATGCGGGCTGTGCAGGTGCAGAGGTGAGATTCTGCTGATGTTCGGAATTGTCATTCTGTGTAATCTGAGAGATGACAAGGTCTCCTTTGGGTTCAGTGCTTGTGCTTACGCATAGCTTAGTAGAGAATGGAGGCTTGTCCAATTTTCAGGAATGATGTAAAGCGACGCTGGTACTGGCCTGAGGCTTGATAGGGCAATGGCTCAGTATTAAAGCCATTTTCTGCATCATATCTCCGTATGCCAATTTCATTCTCGGGGCCTATCATATTTCGAGTCATTGCGACTGCTACTTGATTTCATCTGCAGCTCAAAAAATACTTGCGCTCCTGCCGGCACTCTGCCCCAAACGTCTGCATCTTTGACTTTCCGGCTGTTTTCACACTGCTGATTGCCCATGCCTGAATTTCTAACTCATCCATGTAGGTATCCCACGCAAAGTCAATTCTGTAGTGATCCACACTTTCTAATCCCTTTGGCCTGTCTACCAAGCGCTCTTATCCTCCATTACTCTTTTACCCCTTTAATTACTTAGAAGAATGCAGCCCCTCCCGTGGGAGTCCCAGCCCACCACCGAGCACCGCAGCATCCTCTTCTTTCGCACCAAGGGCTCGCCGAATCCCTTCACCATGCTCACCTTCGGCGGGACGCACATCACCGCCCACGCCGCGGCGGACCGCATCCGCGAGGCCGCGAACATCTCGCCGGACATCAAGCTCGAGCTCACCAACGCCCGAACGGACAAGCCGCTCGACGGCAGTGAGGCAAAGCTGCCCACCTACACGTACCTGCACTACACCGTGTCGCGGGCACCTGTCGAGATGACCATCGAGAAGGAAAAGTCGTACGTGCAGAATTTTTTAGATAAAAATGGTCCAATTTTGCACACAAACCCAAAAATCCGCCGCGCGGCCCGCCTGTACCCAGTGGTTTGCAACGGCGTCGTGGCCGAGGCGGTGGTCGAGCGTATAAAAGCGCAAAGCGGCACGGAGCTCCACACCCGCACTGCCTGTGGGTGCTGTGGCTATCACATTCTTGAGCCAATGCAGACACAGTGCTGCGCGGCAGTCATGTGCGCCGTGTGCCTGCAGTACATCTCACTGAACACCGACAGCTGCCCGTTCTGCGAGGCGCAGGCGAGCGACTGGGGCGAGCGGGCGACAGCGATACCGCAGGGCGACGTCCCGAACGAGCACGGGCTGACTGCGGGGCTGATCGCGGCCTTTCAGGAGGCGGAGCGGAAGAAATTAGAGAAGGCGGGGAATGAGTGATTTTGGGATGGACTATTCTGAGAAGGTAGGGGCGAGGAAAGAAGCATTTTTGTATATGTGAGAGGGGATTCTTCTAGTTCTTGTGACATTAGCCTTTATAGCGTACACTTTCTAAAATCTTGGTCGGAAAAATTGCTGATCACGCAAAGTAAAGTGGAAGAACAAAAGCTGAATGTGAATGCGCATGTGAGCACATTGCTTCATAAGATCTTTGAAAGGAAGCAGAATTGATGTAGAAACCGGAAAGCCTGCAGAGATCTGGTACATTTAGCAAAATTATGAATCTTCGTAGTACCCATCAATTGTCACGATACTTTTCACTAATGCTTCGATCAGATTGCAAAGCGCAAGGCGCTCAGCGTGCAAACTTTCATCGCTTGGCAGACGAATTCGTTTTTTCGATTGAACGATCAGAAAAATCCGCTAGATGCCACTCAAGAATCCCGCCTTTGCGTTTTTCTAAGTAAACTTCCTCACTCCAATCAACATTTACTTGTAGTGTACGAATTTTTGAATGTCCAAGCGCTTCGAATTAATTTTCCGCACACGAAAGTCCAACACCACAATTTTACCACATTCTTTCATATATTTTCTTCAAAACAAACAATGGGCAGACGCTATGAGGCCCTCGTGCGCCGCTCTGGGACTGGCCGCTTCGCACACGTTGTGAACTGGAACACCGCTGCCGCACCGCGAAAGGAGGTCGTCATTCCAGCTTCAGTCGTCCACGCCGACCCCAAAAAGTTCTGGAACGAGCGCCTCACGTGGGGCCACACACGATGCCGTGCCACGCGCATCCCCTTGTGGGACCGCATGGCGCACGTCGCGCTGATGGTGTCGCGCCCGACGGAGGCCCCGGACACCCCTGCGGACGCGTTCCGGCGCCTCTTTGACTCGTGGAAGGCGTTCTTCATCACGAAGATCGCGCTGACGAAGACGCTGCTGCTGCCGCAGGTGACGACGAGCGTCGTCGATACACTCGCGAGGGAGCGCGAAGAAGCGAAGAAAGAGAAAGATAACGAAGAAAAGACTTCAGGGAGCAGCGATACGAAGAAATAGTCATCGCAAGGACGGAAGCATCGGGTTGAAATGGGGAAAAGGGTATGAAAAACTCCCTTCGAGCAGTGCTTCTTAACTTCTGAAAATAGGCAATCTTTTGGATTTTCGTATCAGGTCCTATGATCCTGGGGAAACCAAGCGCTACAGAGGATATCTCTGCCAATCATCTGTGTAAAGGAAATGACGCAATACTGATTATTTTCGCCTTATACGAGGACTTCGACTTCAAAATTTGCATATGATTAGAATTTGTTATTCTCCAAAAATTCAATGCTTCACGTCATCCTCAACGCCGACCCATTCCTGGGCAAGTTTGACCAGCTCAGCCTCTCTGACCAGGCTTCGATGGAGCTCCTCGTCCAGTGCTTCGACGAAAAAACGCAAAAACGCTACAAAAACCAAGATGGTCACTTCATCGATATCAGCGAATGGCCAATTGTCAGGTGCAACGACGAAGGCATCGTCACCTACCTCGATCTTCCCGGCCCTGAATATGAATCGGGTGGATATTATACCGATGACGATTACTATTACGATAGCGAAGACGACTATTCTGAATACGCCAGCCTTGCAGGATCACTGGAGACGAAGTACATTCCACGCCAGCTCGCAACCTTGGAAATTCAGCAGTGCTCGTTGACTGGAACATTCGACGTCAGTGCCCTCCCAGCAACCGTGGAATATCTCACAATTGAGGATGTTGAGCGCATGGATGGCACAATCGACTTTGGGAATCTCCCGGAGTGCTCAAAGCGCGTATTTATTTGCAATACCGGATTTTCGGGGAGTGCTGACCTGACTTGCCTACCACAGCCGCTCACTTTTCTCCACATCACCAATAATCGCTTTTCGGGGGAAGTGGACTTGACAAAGCTACCGCCGAATCTCAAGAAGCTCAACCTCCGCGAAAACGCCTTTGTGGGATCTGTTGACCTGCGCGCACTGCCTGAGACAATCATCTTCCTCAACATCGGTGCCAACCAGCTCTCGGGAACTCTCGACATCTCGATGCTGCCAAAGAGCATGCGAGAGCTTAGCATTTACGAAAACGACTTTTCCGGTGTTCTGGACCTGAATCAGGTGCCAGAGACGTTCTTTGTGCGGCTCGAGGCCACAAAGCTGCTCTATAAGCGGCGGGTGGCGCTTCTAAACAATGCAGACCTGCAGGTCATTGCGCGAAAGCAGTCGTAAGGCAGTGTGGGCAGGACAATGCGCATGAATATGCGATTTTTACGCTATAAATTTTATAATAGCAGTTTGGGGTCAGTTGCGATTTTATAGGGCTGATAATGGGGTCAGTCGCACGAAAAATTTCAAAAAGGTTGGAAAACAGTGCCTTAGAGTTCTTGATGGTATTTCAGCTCGCTACAGATTAACCATAGGCACAGATAAGGATGATATTTCTAAGAATCGGATACTTGGAATTGAGCTATAGGCGACTGGTAGAGTTCGTAAATTACCCAGTATGCGTTCAGCCCATTGACGTTGCCAAGAGCTGCAGTGATGACAGCATACATTTCTTAGCTTTTCAGATTCCCGAAAGTGCAGGAAGCACATGGGCAGATCGAATTACTCTATGATTTCGGAAGCATCTCGCGCATGAACCCTTGGTACAAGAATCAAAGAGCGATAGATCAATCTACAGGTGGTTTTTAGAATCGTATGAACTATTGACACTGCAATGGATAGCCCTAACTGAAAAACCCGCCCTTTTCTCACACACTATTGGCATCTATTCCCCTCAATATTTATGATCCATTCTGTATTTCCTCTTTCAATCAACTCCGATGCTATTTACTCTCACATTCTACCTCACAGACACCGCAGCACCCCTCGCACGCGTGGACAAGGCCACGCTCTCAGACCAGACGCTCCTTGAGCTCACCGTCAGTGAACTCTCACACGACAACTTCGTCGACGATGCCGGCGAGTTCCTCCCTTTCGCCGAGTGGAAGGACACAGAAACGGACGAGGCGGGCCACGCCACCGAGCTCCACTGGTACCACTTCCGCTCAACGTTCTTCGAGAGCCACGGCACCATTCACCTCGAGTGGCTGCCCCCGCATGTTCGCGAGGTCAACGTCATGCGGAATCAGCTCATTGGGACAGTGGATACAGCCGCACTGCCTGCGGCCCTCGAGCGGTGCCTCCTCAACCACAACGAATTCGCCGGGGGTCTCGACCTAACGGCTCTGCCCCCAAAGCTACAAGAACTTTCAGTGTTGTGCAACTCCTTTACGGGGGAAGCTAACCTCACAGCACTGCCAGAGCCGATGGGCTTCCTCAATCTTGCGGCGAACAAATTTTCGGGGAAATTGCGTCTGCACGCGCTGCCGCCGAACATGGAAATGCTCACGCTCAGCCAAAATCTGTTTGAAGGGGAAATCGTACTCACAAAACTCCCAGACTCCCTCAAATTCCTCTCTGCCAGCGAAAATAAGCTCAGTGGTGAAATTGACCTCACGGCGCTACCTTTGCGATTCGTTGAGCTTCGGCTGCACCAGAATGCGCTCAGCGGTCGGATTTCGTTAGACTTTTTGCCAGACAGCCTGCGCGTCCTCAAGCTCAGCGACAATCAGCTTTCGGGCGATCTGGTGATCTCGCGCCTCCCGGCAGAAATCCACGAGGTGCATGTGGACGGTAATGCCTTTGCGACCGTGCAGATAGCGGAAGCGCTGGACCGAAACCCAATCACTGTGTGATTCTGGGGTGGTGTACTTCAGGGAGGGAAGATTACATGTGGGCTCGTCTGATCAAGCTGTGTCTTATCTTTGAGAGGTACTATCGAATAAAATTCCGCGTGTGATTGACGTAAGCGCAGCTGTCCGCTCGTACTTAGCATTCTTTTGCCTTTACCCGTTTTTGAAATGATCGGTCGACTTGTCGGTGAAGCCAACGATGCAATAGCTGAAAAACAAAAGAGTAGAGAGATCACTGTGTGTTTCCCACACAACATAAGAACGGTGCATTATGAAAGTAGAATTTGGAAAAAAATTCATAGGGCATTGGATTCCGTAGTCGGTAGTAATCGAAGCGAATTGAAAAGCGCTGCAACTTGGAACATAGAGGTCCAAAGTGACTTTTGCAGTGTCTGTGTGGTAGCGACTGCGGCTGCCTAATCCCCAGGCGGCGCTATTCACTTTCTATCACTATGTCCTTTTCAAAGAACAATAACCACACAGCCCGTCGACCCCATCACTCTTCCGCCCTCTCACGCGCCGAGTCTGCCTCTGTCGCACTCCCCTTCTTCAGAAAGTAGTTGTGCACCATGTGTAGACACGACGCCCTCGCCGCGTCTTCAACAGTCCGCCCCTCGCCCTGGCCGAGCAGCGCGCCGCCGGCGCGCAGGTCGACGGCGACGACCGGCTCGTTCTGCTCGCGCCCCTTGGCCGCGGGCCCGGGCGGCCCCGGCGCCCGCCGCACCGACCGGCTCGTTTCCACAAAATCGATCGCCTGCCCGCGCAGCGCTTCGGGCACTTCTGGCGCGTATTTCAAAAGTAAATTGACCTCCCGCGTGGCCTCGGCGGGCTCCACTGACTGCTGGACGACTGAGGTGCGCGCGAGCTCGTTCTCGCCTGGTGTGACGGCGGCGGCCCAGCCGCCGGCCGCCTGCAGCGCCCGCTGCTGCTGCTCGCGCTTCGCCTCGAGCGGGTGGACCTCCCGGCTGTGGTCGACTGTCAGGCGGTCAATAAAGAGCCGGTCGAGCAGCACTCGCACTGCTGCGTCCCCGCGCGTCTGCGCAAAGTACGAGACCCACGCATAAAAGTGGTTCCGGACCCACTCCATCGTCGGCAGCAGGTCCTGCGTCGTCGCTGGCTGGCGCCGCTTCAGCTGCGTGTAGACATACTTGAGAAACTTCCTGTCGGTCTCGTTGTCCTGGGCCTCGAGCCGCTTGTGCGTCGCTGTGCGCTGCATCTGGAGAACGCTGAGCTCCTTCCAGAGCTGGACATCGGCCGAGAGGGAGGCCTGCGCCACAAAGCCGACGGTGGCGGCGACAGACCCGATGTGCTCGAGGCCGCAGAGCTGCGCCTGGACGTCGATGCGGTGGCGGCTGAGGAGTCGTGGGTACTCGTGAATGAGAAAGTCGGAGATGTGCGACTCGACGAGGCAGCGGCCGTGCGCTGATATAAAGCCGACGGGGCCTTCGCTCAATAGGCGCGACGACAAAAAGTGGTAGAAGTCGTGCAGGTCTGCGCTATCGGCTGCGCTCGGGTCCGCGGACAGGTGGAAGCGCTTCTCTGCGGCCTGGGCGCAGTACTCGTAGACAGCCGCCTGCGACTTCTTGGGCGAGGGCGTGTGCTTCTTGACCATCGCGTGGCGGGCGGCGTGCTTCTTCTGGTGGCGGAGGTCGCGCTCGATGGCCATCCACGGCGAGTTCTTGGGGCTGTGCGGGTTGGGCGTGAAGCTGCGCGTGGGCGGGAGCGTGGTGCGCTTGTGGCGGACCTCGGCGCGGTAGCGCGGCTTGATGTTCTGCGCCCACTCCTCGGAGCGGCACAGGAGGGCTCGGCAGCGCTGAAAAAAGGGCATGGCTGGGGGTTATGGGCGTGGGAGAGGTAGGCTGGAGGGAATGAAGTGCATGTAAGAGAAGTAGAGATAAATTGATGGTATTTTGAATAAACTTTGGGCATGAGTACAGGATGTGTTGCTGTGCAAGCACATTTAAGGGCGTATAGACATGATTGAGGAGTCTCAGTGCTTCATAGGAAAGCTCCTTATGGAAATTGAATCATGAGAAGCTATGTGGTGTGGATCTCGGAGATTTAGCGCGGTCCAAAAAGCGTAAAGGCAATTTTACTTCGTCTGATGAAACTAGACATTGTTTTTCGAAGTGCGAGTTAAATTGACGCAGTAGCTGTGAGTCATTGAGTACGTACACCTCGCGACAGCTGATAATTTTAAGCACTCTAACACACGAATAGCTCCCTATAAATAAGCTCTAGAAAAGACTAGACTAACAGCCCCACAGTTAGCTCGCTTGACCACACTTTTCTTCCAAATATGTGACATCATATCCTAGTTCGGGCCTTCCTTCTCTCTAGAAATCCGATCGACATGAACGCTGCAATGTTTTTTTACTCGTTACTGAAAAAAGGCCGATATGAACCCATTGCAGTCCCATCTGAGCCCACCACCTCACTGATTTACTCGCTTTCATCCCCTCGCAAAGTCCGCAAACAGTAAGTCATACGCTGACTTCCACCCCATTATTCACAGCCCCATTGCAAGAAATATTTCGCGCTACAACTCATCCAAGTACCTTCCAGGGTTCCGAAGCTTCTTGATCGACTTGGGCGCGAGCTTCACGGGGTCATGGTCGATCGGGATGCCGGCGGCGAGGTCCGCCGCGTCGATGGCCTCGCGCTCGAGCATGAAGGCGAAGAATTTGGGGTCCCACCAGCGCAGGATCCCCTCGAAGGCCGGCACGAGCAGCGTCCAGCCCGCCCAGCAGAGCGCGTACAAAAACGCTGCGTAGCCCACGAAGGCGAGCCAGCGGATCTGCCGCTTCGTGTCAAAGCGCTGGCCGATCGACCGCGCGAGCTCGTTGGAGTGGCCGTCGAGGTACCACATGCTCCTGGGGTCGATGAGCAGGCGGTAGGCCGCGCGGATGCGCTCGAGCTCCTGGCGGTCGCCGCCGTGGTCCGGGTGGTGCTCGATGGTGAGCGCCTTGTAGCGCTGCCGCACCTGCGCGATGTCGTCGGCGCTGTCGGGGAGGCCGAGGACGCGCAGCGGCGACTGGTTCAGCCGGAGCCACTCGGCCTCTCGCTCCATCTTGCGCACGCGCTCGGCGCTTCTGTGAAAGCGCCGTGCGAGGCGGTCTTTCAGAAATGAAGGGAGGATGGACTGCACGACCCTGCCGACGCGGCCAGTTTGAGGGTCTGTGGCGGAGCGGAGGGGCCCAGCGGCGTTTGTGTACCGGAACATGAGAAGTGGAAAAGGTGTGAAAAGTGGATAGTAAGGAAGTGACGCGTGGTCAATGGGCAATGGTTTGTTACAAGGAATACAAGGAATGGAGACTGCGGGAAGCGCAAAGTCTCTCTTTGCGATTTGAAGTGCATTGCCAATGCTGGAATGTCTGAATTGGGGAGATAGCATTCAATCGGCATGCCGGATGCATCTATGCTTGAAGGGGTTAAATTTTGCATTAGGCTGAGATAGGGAGAGAAGTTTTACTTCGTAGACGAACATGTTGTCTCGTTTGCGAACTTTTCTCGTAGATTTTTTCGGGATTTTTCTCGATCTTAATTTTTAGTCTTACTCCGAACCAGAAGTTGGTCGTAACCCTGGCTTCATTTGAGTCCCACAAGTTTCTGTCCACTTTCTTATTGAGAACTAAGTCAGAGAGAAGAATAGAATCCAATCTTAAGAGTTTTCGAGGCTATTCAGCAAAATTTCGCACAGACAAACAACACCTTTCGCTTGTGGCACTTCAGCGTCTTGAGACTGTCCGATTACTGAAATGCATGAAGTTCCGTGCGCCCGCGACTATGACACTCAATGAAGTGCTCGACTACAGTCACAGATCGCTCCTCTCTACTTATCCTCATCCTCTCGTGACCTGCGCGCACTGAAAACAAACTTTCATCGATTCCCATCCAATTACCCTCACAACCTCACTGCCCCTGCTCCGCAAAGTTCTCCCCGCACATGCCCTTCAGCGTCTGCCGCACTTTCTCTATCGCCACAGCGACCGCGTCCGACCGCAGCACCGCCGGGGTGCCCTCGCGCACATTTACGCGTGCAAAGTCGATCGCACACGCCGCGCGCTCCCCCGCCGCAGCCGCGGCGATCAGCTCGCCCGTCCGCTTGATGTACTTTGTCGAGAAGTGCGTCAGCAGGCAGTGCCGGGCCTGCATCTCGCGCTGCACACCGATGGCCTCGGCGACTGTCGAGTGCATTTTCGTGACAGCGTCGCTCGCCTCGCTCTCGAGGAACGTCGCCTCATGTAGCAGAAACGCCGCGCCCCTGCCGGCCTCAATAAGCGTCTGCGCCGGCCGCGTGTCCCCAGAGAAGACCAGGTCCATGCCACCGACAGTAAAAACGTAGCCAAAGGGGTCGGCAGAGTGCAGTACGCGGGCACAGCGAATGCCCGGGGCCACAGCCCCGCCGTCGGGTGGGAGCGTACCAATTATTTCCGAAATTTCATAGGAAAAGCCACTGAGCGCGAATTCGAGCATGAAATGCGCATATTCGAGTAAAAGCTCTGGAATATACAGCGCAAACCTTTTCGTACCAAAAATACTCGGACACGCCACCCCAACGGCCCGCACGAGGCTCCACGCCCCAAAGTGGTGGTCGGCGTGGCCGTGCGTGATAGCGACGCGGATGCGGTGGAACGATTGGAAGAAAACTTCGGGCTCGAAGAGGCGCGAGAGCTGGCCGAGGCTGCCCTCGCCGCAGTCGACGACGGTGAGGACATGATGAGGCCCAGTCCGGTCGACGATGAGCGCAGACGAGACGTTGCGGTAGATCGAAGGCATCGCGCAGCTGCTGCCGAGGATGTAGACCGCTGGGTCTGTGTCTTTGATGCTGGGGAGTGGCTGGCCAACTGCGCCGATTTCGTTCAGAACATCGTCGAAGGCCACGCAGCTGGCGGCTGAGGTGCCCATCTGTACCCGCTTGGCACTGAAGACAGTAAACGTGAGTTCAGGGTGAACAATGTGGGCCTCGATGCCGTTGCGCTGGCTAAGGTCAACACTTTCCACTGCTTTTGAAGCTCTGATGGGAAATGCGCGTGGATCTCTGGCGTGCAGCAGCCGCTGGATGCATGCAGCGCTGAGGAAGGCTGGCTCATTGCGGTTGACCCTGTCATACCAAGCAGTCAGATTTACGTTCGAAGGCCACTGGCGCTGAACAAAGTCGTGAGCCTGGAGAATCTCTGCATTACTCTGGGCGGTGTATATGAGCACGTCTGGGGCAAATCTCAGCAAGTGGGCACGGATGTGGTCTCCGTGAGTGCAAAAAAACACGCGCCTGGCGTCCTGCTGCGGCCCGAGGGCCTGTGCCGGCTCAATCACTGGAAAAGGGGCAATCTCGCTGCGCACTGGGGTCCCCGCCTTGAGGGTGGCGAAGCGCTGCTTGGGGACGCCGAGGCGGGTCGCCTCCTCCGGCAAGAACGGGCCGATTTTCGGGGCGAACGTCACCTCGAGGGACTTGTCTGCGTTAAGGCAAAATTTGACGTGTTCATCAGCCCACTCTGTGTGCTCGAAGCGCAGCTCAAGGCTCTCACTCTTAAATGCAACGCGGCACTGTCCCCACCAACGCTGCATAAACTCGACTTCGCCTGCGCTCTTTACTAAAACAACAAGCACGTGATCGTTCGGTGTCACAAGGTTGTCGGCGATCCCCATGTACAGGCTGGGGAGGCCCATGATGCACGCTGGCGTGAGCTGTGGCAGCACAATGGCTCGGAGACGCCCAGGCCGCGAGAAGTGGTGGCCCCGCTCTGCGCAGTACCGCTGGGTGCCCTCGGGCGCGCCGACCAAGTAAAAGTTTGTGTTTGCTGTCAGAAGGTAGGCACAAGGCGTTCCTGGCATGTCTGTTCCGAGGGCGGTGATGGACATAATGCTATCTCATGTGCTCTCTCTCCATAATCTAGGAAATATTCTACTAAGAGAAACAAAATTACTTCGCATCACACTGCTTACACTTCTGATTCGCTACTGATGAACAGCATTATCAAATATTATCAATTAAACGCATTGGTGTCAGGGCCCAGTGACTGCACATTTACTCGAGCATCGGCTCCTCGTCTGCGAGCATGTCCTCCTCGCCGTCGATGGTTGCGTCCTGGTACTGCTGGTACTCGGCGACGAGGTCGTTCATGTTGCTCTCGGCCTCCGTGAACTCCATCTCGTCCATGCCCTCGCCCGTGTACCAGTGCAAGAACGCCTTGCGCCGGAACATGGCAGTGAACTGCTCGCCGACGCGGCGGAACATGTCCTGGATGCACGTGTTGTTCCCGATGAACGTCACTGACATCTTCATACCCTTCGGCGGGATGTCGCACACGGAGCTCTTGATGTTGTTCGGGATCCACTCGATGAAGTACGAGCTGTTCTTGTTCTGCATGTTCAGCATCTGCTCGTCGACCTCTTTCGTTGACATGCGCCCGCGGAAGAGGGCGGAGGCGGTGAGGTAGCGCCCGTGGCGCGGGTCGCTCGCGCACATCATGTTCTTCGGGTCGAACATCTGGTGCGTGAGCTCGGGGACGTTCAAAGAGCGGTACTGCAGCGAGCCGCGGGACGTGAGCGGGGCGAAGCCGACCATGAAGAAGTGCAGGCGCGGGAAGGGCACCAGGTTCACTGCGAGCTTGCGGAGGTCCGAGTTGAGCTGCCCCGGGAAGCGCAGGCAGCACGTCACGCCCGACATCACGACGGACACGAGGTGGTTCAGGTCCCCGAACGATGGGTTCGAGAGCTTCAGCGTGCGGAAGCAGATGTCGTACAGCGCCTCGTTGTCGATGCACATAGATTCATCCGAGTTCTCGACGAGCTGGTGGATGGAGAGCGTCGTGTTGTACGGCTCCACGACAGTGTCAGAGACTTTCGGGGAGGGGATGACGCTGAACGTGAGCATCATGCGGTCCGGGTACTCCTCGCGGAGCTTCGAGATGAGGAGCGTGCCCATGCCAGAGCCAGTGCCGCCGCCGAGCGAGTGCGACACCTGGAACCCCTGGAGGCAGTCGCAGCTCTCCGCCTCCTTGCGGCACACGTCGAGCACGGAGTCGATGAGCTCGGCGCCCTCGGTGTAGTGGCCCTTCGCCCAGTTGTTGCCGGCGCCAGTCTGGCCGAACACGAAGTTGTCGGGGCGGTAGATCTGGCCGTACGGGCCAGCGCGCACAGAGTCCATGGTGCCCGGCTCGAGGTCCATGAGCACGGCGCGCGGGACGTAGCGCCCGCTCGTGCCCTCGTTGAAGTAGACGTTGACGTGGTCGAGCTGCATCTTGTTGTCGCCGGTGTACACGCCCTTCGCGTCGATGCCGTGCTCGTCGCTGATGACCTCCCAGAACTTGGCGCCGATCTGGTTGCCGCACTGGCCAGCCTGGATGGAAACAATTTCTCGCATTGAAGATAAAGAAGATATTGAAAGTTGGATAGGGAGTGAAAATGATCGGTGTCTTGATAGTACAAGCTTTAGAGAGCTTTGAACTGGGGCAATTACTTGATCTGGCTTTAATACATATCACCTTTTCATATCAATCTATATCTTTTTTATGATAACATTCTTATCATTTACGAATCTATCTTATCAGCTTTCCACCTTGACTTAGCTGCCTGGAACACAATGTTTGGTCGCTCTGCCGCGTAAAGATTGAAATACTTGTATGCCTTTCCATTAAAAAGATACGAATGGCACCTGGTATCATGCGTATTTACACGCGCCCCTAGTGTCCGATAGTCCCAATTCCTTCCCCAGAATACAGCACATGGCTTACACTCTTCCATGGTCCGAAGCAAGAGCTTGCTCGCTAGGGGCTCAGCGAAGTATCTGCCGGTGCTGAGGTCGATCGGCTGCACTCGGCGCCGGATAGCGGCTGCGGCGACACGAGTCCTGTCGATAGTCTGATCTGCGTTAAATACTGAGAAATGGCTGTTTTCCCTAGGAACAATGGTTGCCCTTTCACCTTCTCGAGATGGACAGCCCAAATATCGAGCCATTGCTGCAGTGAGCCAGTATGGAGAGGAATATCCCTTCTTTTTACTTATATCAAGTAGAAATCCCGCGATGGACGAGTGAAATACGTGGCTTGTATTCACAGAGACAGGGTACATATGAGCACCTAGCCGGACTTTCTCTGAATTCAAAATATCATCCACATTGTACAGAGTGAGCGTTTTATCATTCGTGAGGGTCATCGTGAGTACGTTGCAGCCCGGGCGAGGTCGAGCCCCCAAAGCCACGGCCTCCTCTTCCTTTATCCAAGTATTACTCTTCTCATTCGTGAGGTAGCGAAAGAGTGCCTGTGCAACAACAGGGCATATTTCTGCATCGCCTACAAGCCATTTCGGAAGTATTTTCCCCGAAAAGCGCTCGAGTTTCTCACACTCTTTCATCTGGGATGCATTGAAAATTTCTACGCCGTTTGGAGTAATGTACGGTGCATCCGCTGGGTTCTCTTTCACGAGTCCAAGGCGCTCTACCACTCGCTGGGATACCCACCAGCGCGACGGATAGCCCTTCTTCACTAGAATCTCAGCAACAGTCGGCGTGATAGGTCGGCCAGACACAACCATACATGGTGTGGACATGTCAGTAAAGGGATAGGAAAAGATTAGACTACAGACATGATGAATCCAGAAAGCATAGCTCTACCTAATCCTAAGCATAGAACACCATGCTGATGAGCGTCACAACGCTGAAAGCTACACCTGTCCCAACCATCAGCCTCGGAAGCACAAGTAAATCACCAGTATATAGAAGATACCCACCATGCGCTACTAATCCGAGTGCACATGCCATCGCAACTCCAAAGAGCCTCTGCTTTGTCAGCCTCGGACCCATATGCCTCAGACGCTGTTGTCGAAAGTCCTCATACACTGACATCCACCCTTATCGCCCTATTCTGTCATTCTAACAACTAAAATACTAAATCTCAAACACAACAATTACACTCAACCCCACCTCACAACACATACATCTGATAGCTTTCAAACATATTTGCATTCATATAGTATCGGAGGAGTCGCTAGTTATTCTGCTGTGGAGAACGCTGCTCAAAGGTCTAGTAGTCGCCCATGTCCTCGTCACCGTCGACGTCAGCGGAGTCTGCGCCGACCTCGTCGTAGTCCTTCTCGAGCGCTGCGAGGTCCTCGCGGGCCTCGCTGAACTCGCCCTCCTCCATGCCCTCGCCGACGTACCAGTGCACAAAAGCGCGCTTCGCGTACATGAGGTCGAACTTGTGGTTGATGCGCGCGAACACCTCAGCGATGGCAGTCGAGTTCGAGATCATGCACACGGCGCGCTGCGTCTGCGCCATGTCGCCCCCGGGCACCTGCGTCGGCGGCTGGTAGTTGATGCCGCACTTGAATCCGGTCGGGCACCAGTCGACGAACTGGACGGAGCGCTTCGTCTTGATCATGGCCACTGCGGCGTTCACATCTTTCGGGACGACGTCGCCGCGGTACATGAGGCACGCCGCCATGTACTTGCCGTGGCGCGGGTCGCACTTCGCCATCATCTGCGACGGCTCGAAGGCAGCGTTCGTGATCTCCTGGACTGAAAGTTGCTCGTGGTACGCCTTGTCGCTGCTCACGATCGGGGCGTAGCTCGACAGCACGAAGTGGATGCGGGGGTACGGCACGAGGTTCGTCTGGAACTCAGTGACATCGACGTTCAGGGCCCCGTCGAAGCGCAGGGAGGCCGTCAGCGAGGAGATCACCTGCGCGATCAGTCTATTGAGATTCGAATACGTCGGGCGCTCGATGTCGAGGTTGCGGCGGCAGATGTCGTAGATGGCCTCGTTGTCGAGCATGACGGCGACGTCGGTGTGCTCGAGGAGCGAGTGCGTCGAAAGGACGCTGTTGTACGGCTCAACAACGGCGGTGGAGACCTGGGGGGACGGGTACACGGTGAACCCCATCTTCGACTTCTTGCCGTAGTCCACGGAGAGGCGCTCGAGGAGGAGCGCGCCGAGGCCGGAGCCAGTGCCGCCACCGACGGCGTGGAACACGAGGAACCCCTGCAGGCCCGTGCAGTTGTCAGCGAGCTTGCGGATGCGGTCGAGGCAGAGGTCTACGATCTCCTTGCCGATCGTGTAGTGCCCGCGGGCGTAGTTGTTCGCGGCGTCCTCCTTGCCGGAGATGAGCTGCTCGGGGTGGAACAGCGACTTGTACGTGCCGGTGCGCACCTCGTCGACGACGGTGGGCTCGAGGTCGAGGAACACGGCGCGCGGGACGTTCTTGCCGGCGGACGTCTGCGAGAAGAAGGTGTTGAAGGCGTCGTCCTCCATCGAGTTGCGCTCGCCGCTCGCGAGCGTGCCGTCGGGGCGGATGCCGTGCTCGAGGCAGTAGAGCTCCCAGCACGCGTTGCCGATCTGCACGCCGGCCTGGCCAAGGTGGATCGAGATAACTTCACGCATAGGTAGATAGTAGGTAGGGAAAGCGGTTCAAAAAAGATTGAGAAGTACAGCGTGACATAATTTGAGAGATAGAGAAGGGTTTACTAGATAACTACGGTTAAAGTGTGTCTACGACCACACAGCGGGCGACAATCGTATGAGGAAATAAATTGTGCCTTTCAAGTGGTCGACGAATGTTTTAGTATTTTTTGAGATGGGGTCAGACAGGTGTTTTGTTTGCTTTCATCGGGTGACACTAAGCCCCCTGAAAAGTAGCGAATATGGGTTATCATCATGATAGGAACGGTAGTTGTTTCGTGTAAAGATAAGTACTATAAATGGTAGTGGATCAGCTACAGCTCATTCTCATGTGGGCTGGTAATACCCATAAAACTGGGGCGAGCAGTTATCATCACGTGGGAAAAAGGAAAGCGCCGCAGAGGTTGAAAATAAGAAAGACTCAGCCCCGAAAGGTGGAAAATGCAAATCATCATGCGTGATCGCAGAAAAGGACCTGCATGTGGAATCATCATGTGGAATTCGACTTTCGCATGAAATTACTAGAAAAGTACGAAGAAACAAAATTCTAAGCATGATCTACCCCGCACAGACCCCTATTCCTAGACTCTTGAAAAAGGTACTGCCTTTTCGACTTGAATTTGACGGTTAGTATTGCTGCTATTCTCGGTTATTTGGTTCTATTCCATCTCTTGTTTTCTTCTTTTTGCTTCAGGAGCGGTGCCAGGAGTACTCGCCCGTCGTCTTGAGCTTCGGGTCGTTCAAGTGAATCTGATAGCGGCAGTTGGGGGAGTTGCAGTTGCAGTCGAACACGCCCATCGCCTCGTCGTAAAAGGTCGCGTAGTCCATGGTGATCTCCTGGCCCTTGGGGATATCGCGGAGCGCACGGCAGTTGAGCGAATTGCCCTCGCAGAAGCCGCAGTTTGGGTCGCAGCTGTGGTTGATGGACCGCCACTTCTTGTGGTCGTTCGACCACGTCGCGTACACGTGGCTGTCGTCTGACACGGGCCAGGCGTAGGCCTCGAAGTCCTTGATCTCCTGCGGGTTCCAGTGCTCGACGACGTACGGGCGCGTCACGATGTTCATGGGCTGGCACTCGTCCTCGAAGATGACCTCCTCCTTCTTGATGTCCCGCGCCGCGATGCAGTGGTAGCCCTTCTTGTTCGTAAAGTTTATCTGAAAGAGTTTTTGGGCCTTCTCGTGGCGGATGAGCGCCGCGTCGATCATCGCCGTGCAGAACTCTCTGTGCCCAAAAGTTTCGTCGCACTTGAGGATCCAGTCCGCGCTGCTCTCGCTCCCCGGCGGGTAGAGCACGCCGCAGTTCGGGTTCATCTCGAGAAAGTAGACCTTGCCCGTGTCCCTCTGGACGCGCAGGTCGCAGCGGCCGTAGCCGATGCCGCCCATGATCGTCTCGAAGGTGACCTCGCCGACGCGCATCATCTCTTTGAAATTGGGGTCGGTCTCGGGCACCTGGAACCACTCGAGGCCCTCGTAGGATATCCACTTGAGGTCGAAGTGCTTAAAGTCTTCGCCTTCCGGGAAGTTCATCTGCGCCGGTCGGCACACTTTGGTGCCCGTCGGCGTCTGGAGCGCGAGGACCGTCACCTCGTCGCCGACGATGAACTCCTCGACCATCGCCTCCTTTGAGCGTTCGATGAAGAGTGTGACTTGCTCGTGGACCTCTTCGACAGTGGTACACTTGCTCTTCTTCGTCATGCCAGTGCTTGCGCAGCCGTGCGGGTGCTTGACGATGAGCGGGAACGCGAAGCCGCTGAGGCGCTCTTTGAGTTCTTCGATGGTTGGGACCTCGTACAGGACGGCGTGGAGCGGGACGTTGATCCCGGCAAAGTAGGCAATCATCTTCATGTCCGCTTTGCTTGGGTCGAAGTGGGCGGAGTCGGCGCCGGTGAAGGGCACGTTGAACTCCTCGAGGGCGCGAACGACGTCCTCGCCAGCGCGGTCCTCGTCCTTGCCGCCGTCACATAGATTAAAGAAGCAGTCGAACTTGCCGCTGTGCACGAGCGTGCGCACGTCGCGGTACGAGGTCGACTTGTTGAGCTCAGCAAAAGTGAACTCGTAACGCGGGTCGCTCGCGTCAAAGTAGTGCGCCGGCGTGCATACGTAGTCATCGACCTCGGCGGTGTCTGAGGTGCTCTCAGCGTACGAGCTGGAAAGCACACAGATTTTCTTCATCGAGATGGTAAAGAAAGTGAGAATAAGGTAGAGTGAGGGAACGTGATTTTACTAGAAATCCTTTGGATTACTAGAAATAATATCTATGACAAGTAGCAGAGCATCTATTCCATGATTTGACCGACTTCCGTAATGCATGGCATCAAAATCTTAGTAAAAATAGCAAAAAGTTGCATCAGTTACTTGCAGAACCACAAAACCTTCCCTCATCGATAAATCCAACTGTGAACATAACGGGAAGCGCTGGTATCCACACTGATAGCGTTATAGTATATTAATTAAATCGTGCTCTGATTGACACTCTATTCACTTCTTCGCGACCTTTGGGGCAGCCTGCTTGGTGGCCTTGACTGCGGGGCGCTTAGCCGGGGACTTCTTCGCGGCTGGCTTCTGCGCGGGCTTCGCGGCGGCCGGCTTGGCTGGGGCCTTTTTCGCAGCTGGCTTCTTGGCAGCCTTCTTCGGGCTGGCCTTGGCGGCAGCCTGCTTGACGACGACCTTCTTGGCGATTTTCACCTGGTTCTTGAGGAGGGTGATGGCCTTCTTGACGGCATCGGCCTTGGTCTTCTCCTTCGCGGCCTCCTTGGCGATCGCCTTCTGTGCGGCGGCGGCGCGGGCCTTGGCGTCGGCACGCTTCTTGGCGAGGACCTTCTGGGCCTTGGCGGCGCGAGCCTTCTCTTTCTGCTCGAGGACGGAGATGCGCTTCTCGTGGACGCTGATTTGCTTCATGGAAACTTTGACCATTGTATACTGTATGGATAGCAGGGACAAATACAAAATTATGGGAGCTTTTCTAGTAAAAATCAAGAGATTTGCCAAGTCGAACGAGTCAGTCGCATATAAATTCGGTTCCATTGTCTTTTTCAGACTTTTAGTTCTGCTAACATAAGTAATTCTATAAAACTGAAAAGCTCATGCTTGATTTACTAGTAAAATGCTTCATTTTACATTGAGAAATTACCCACTACGACCGATGCACAAGGTCCTTAGGCATTGGGATTACTTCACTGTATCAGTATAGCGTTCATCCCCTCATCTCTTGCCCCGTGACTGGCGCACCTTCTCCACCTGCTGTAATTTTCTTCGGAAAGCTAATTTTAAGTACCTCAGTGCCTCGGATAATCACAAGCCCACATTCCCGCACCATCTCCTGCTCCATCTTGACGCCGTCGACCTTCTGAATCACCCAGCGCTTCTCGACCGCGTTGTCAAGCACAATGTTCAAGTAATCGTCGAACACGAGCATTTTCCCGGTCATCGATCGCCGCCGACCGCTCGGCTTGATGTGTACACAGCACTCTTTGCCAATGTACTGGAGCTTTTTCGATCGTCCGTGCAGCATCGCAGTGAGAAAAAAACTTTAATGAAAGTGTTGATAGCTAAATTTTCTCTTAAAACCTTTGAAATGCCCACGAATCAAATAATAACAACCGTCAGTCACAGCTATCGCCTCACTTCTTCAGAAAAGTTAGCTGCTTGTTCACAAACGCTCGCTGGATCGTCTTCGGCGTGTCAATGTTCACCATGAGCCGGCCCTGGTGCCCCTCGTTCGGCGAAAACCGCCCCTCGCCACTCTTCGAGTACTTTGGGTACGCGTCCTGAAAGTCGAAGCGCTCGTACAGCCGCTTGCTCGCCGCCGACTGGCTCAGGATGACGCGGTTCGTTCCCTTGTCGAGGGCCTTTTCGAGCGCCATATTCAGGAAAGCCTGCGGCTTCCCCCGGTCGGCCCAGTACAGCAGGGCGTAGAGCATGAGCACCTTGGCGTAGCCGAGCCCACGGGACGCGGCGCTCGTCACGACAATTTTGATATGGACAAAGTTCTGAAAGTTCGGGATGAGCTCCAAGAGCGATCGCATGAACGGCGTGACGTTCTCCGGTTTCCGCCGGATCGAGCGGTGGATGGCGGCGAGCGTGCCACGAAAGTTGGCGATGCCGCCGTTGGCGTCTGTGAAAATCCACGCGAGGACCTTGTCGCCCTGGACGAGGGCGAGCCCGTGGCACTGCGGGGCCACCGAGTACGAGCCCTCGTTCGCGATGCGGTTGAGGCAGTGCCGCGGGTAGTCTATCGAAAAAGTCCCGCGGTCGATGGCGTCTGTGCAGGCGCACACGCACTGCTTGAAGACGTAGTCAGTCAGCGTCTCCTTCGTGATCGGCGTCGCGTGGACGCGGAGCGTTTTCTCGATGTAGTCCGAGATGCGTTTCGCAAGCGTGGCGTACTCGGGGCTCTGGAAACCGGCGGTGATGTCCGCCGCGGGGATGCGGTGGGGCTTCGCCATGCGGGCGTTGATGCTGTACTTGGGGGTGATGTACCGCTGCTTCTGCTCCTGCGTCCGCTCCTTTTTGGCTGTGTGACTCATCGCGAGCCTCGTCTCTGTCACGATCTTCGCCTTGCGCTGGGCGCGCTCTTTGCCCCCCTGTGGTGCTTCCACAGGCTTTTCTGTCTGAGCCACTTGCACTGGCTCAGCGAATTTGACTTTGGGCTTTCGACCGACCTTTTTCTTCACAATTTTCTTCGCCACCTTGGGCTTTCTCGATATGTACGCATGCTTGCGCTTCTGCGGGGCTGGGACTGGCACTGGCTCGACTCGGGCTGCCTCAATGTTCTCAGAAGCGCGGCAGAGGAGCGGTGCGAACTGCGTGCACGCCCGCCGGATGTGCCGTGGCCCCTCGTCCTGGGGACTTGTGTGCTGTTCTGCTGCCATTATACTCAGAAGAGAGGGTAAAGGCTGAGTACAATAAGAGTCAAGTAAAAAATTCAGGTTTTCATTGAGAGGGGGAAATGATTTATACTTTGTATCATGCCAGAACTTTTCGGAGCGCCTCCTTGTCGTCGTGCGTCAGGGTCTTGGGGAACACGACGATGACTTCCACACTGAGGTCACCGCGCTCGGAGGGGACGTTGTGCTTGGGCATGCCCTCGCCCCGCACAGTGATGATCGTGCCGTGCGGCGTGATGCTGCTGCTCTCGACGGTGAACGAGTGGTCGTCCATGTGCTTGATCTCCTTGCGGAACCCCGTGAGCGCCTCGAGGAGCGTCACTTTGAGCTTCATCGTCAGGTTATCACCATCGCGCGCAAAGGTCTCGTGCGGCGCCGACCGCAGCGCGAACACAAGGTCGCCCGGAATCTTATCGGGGAACTGGTCGCCCTCCATCTCAAAAGTCAGTGTGTGGTTCTCCGGGATGCCGCGCTCGATTTCTATTTCGAGCTCGTGCGCGCCCTGCGTCACGCGGGCCCCCTTGCACGCCGGGCACTTCTTTTTGATAATCTTCCCCTTGCCACTGCACGCGGGGCACTCCTGCTGGACCTGCTGGATGAACATGCCGCCGAGGTTCATCTGCTTGAGGACAAAGCCTTCGCCCTTGCACTTGGTGCACGTGTCGAGGTCGGCCTTGCTCGCCGCGCCGCTGCCCCGGCACGCCTTGCAGAGCTTTTGCTTCTGCAGCTTAACGGTGTGCGTCTTGCCGTTGTAGACGTCCTCGAGGGCGATGGACACGGCGATCTGCACTGTCTGGCCCTTCGTCGTGTCGTGCACGCTGCCGCCAAACATGGACTCAAACACGTCGAACATGTTATTGCCCTGGCCCTTCGCCTGCTCGCGCATCTCCATCTGCTTGACGCCCTCCTCGCCCTTGATATCGTAAATCTTGCGCTTGCGCTTGTCGCTGAGGACCTCGTTCGCCCGGAGAATTTTCTGGTACATCTCGCGCGCCTCCTCGGAGGGGTTGTGGTCGGGGTGGTACTTTTTTGAGAGCACGCGGTACGCCTTCGTGATCTCGCGCTCGCTGGACTCGTCGCCCTTCTCGAGCCCCAGGATGGCGTAGTAGTCCGGGTCTTCCGTCGGCACGGCGGACGCCTGCGAGAGATACACTGCACTAAAGAGAAACGACACGAAAAGGCTTCGAAGCATTTTTAAGGGAAGAAGTGCTCGAAAATTATTTTAAAGATATTCGGCCTTCAAAAGGAGAATTCGAAACGAAAAATTTACGCACAAAGACAGTATTTTTCAACATTTTGGAACTATTGGCTGACTGACCCCACTATATCCCTTCAGATTTTGACTGACTCCATTCTTCGGTTCTAAGATCTGAACTGCCCCGAAATCTGACTGATTCATGGGATTTTCATGTGTGAGAGAGCTCTTGAGAATGATTGGATCTCAGGCTGACCCCAAAAATTTCTTTCGCTCATCGCAAAGGCCATCACGGCTCATCACAGATGACCATCTCCCCTTCAAGGTACCAAAACCGACTGCGAAGACTCGTTCTCCCTAAAGATTATCCCCATATCTCTGTCGCGTCGATGACTGGCTTGTAGATGCCCCTGCTGCGGATCTGG
The DNA here is from genome assembly GCA_964019655.1 of Perkinsela sp. pyNocScin1. Taxonomy (NCBI): domain Eukaryota; phylum Euglenozoa; class Kinetoplastea; order Prokinetoplastida; family Perkinselidae; genus Perkinsela; species Perkinsela sp. pyNocScin1. The sequence continues at coordinate 1,180,074 of CAXHTR010000008.1, forward strand.
TTGTGCTTGCACCACTTGGCGCGCTCGCGCTGGACTGTCGTAAAGAACTTCCAGTACTCCTCCTGGCGCCGGACGACGCGCTCCCTGGCCTCGCGGACCTCCTGCCGCTGCTCGATGGCGCGCCGCTCGCTCTCGGCCTCCCACACAGTCCGCGCGAGCGACGGGCGGACGGGCAGCGCGCGCGTGTCCCGCTGCGGCAGCTCGTTGCGGAGCTCGCGGTGGTTCGCGCTCTGGTACGTCCCCGGCTGCGGGCTCATTGGCACGCGCCCCGTGTAGTCCTTGCCGGTGGTGATGAGGTAGCGGTGGTGGAAGTCGGACACCCAGAAGCTCGGCCGCCGGCCGTACGGGTTGAGCATCTCCCGCCAGGTGGTCTTACTCGTCTGTTTCTGGTCGGACTTTTTGTACGACTTGCCGTAGGACGACCGCCACGGGATGTTCGGCATCTTGCCGGAGTGCATATTGAGCATCATTTCGCAAGAAAAGTAAATTCGAACAAAAAGCAGAATTATCGTGCCTTATTTACTTGCATTCATTTCGCATTCACTTCAATCACACTTACGCTTCGATCGGGTCGTAGCCCCTGGGCTTGTAGATGTGGTGCGTCTCCTTGAAAATAGTGACAAAGTACTCAAAGGCGATGTACTGGCGCGCACGGATCTGGTCCTCCGGCGAGAGCTGCTCGCGCACCGACGCCGGGCTCCCACCCCAGCGCCGCGTCAGCGTGCGCTCGTACTCCTCCATGTGGAAGTTGTGGCACGTGATGCGTGCGTACGTGAGGCCGGCGAACAGGGTGTAAAAGACGATGCGGGGGTCTGTTGGGAGCCAGCCCCAGACGCCCGACGCCCAACTGCGCCCGTGAAAGTTGTCGGCGATGGCGCGAATCTTCATGACCTGGGGGTGGAAGAACATGCGGAGCGGGAAGCACAGCGTGCCCTTGTAGGGGTTGAAGAAGTTGGTGAGAAAGTTGGACATTCGTTTTGATTGAACAGAAAAAGAAAACTGAAAGTATTTAAAAAAAAATTTGAGAACCGATCCCAATTGACATAGACCCCTCAGCTTGCCATAGACTCAAGCGCGCTGGTCACATTCGCTGCGACGCTCCGCATCATCTCCTCCTCTTCAGATCGGGCGGCTGCCTGCGCCGGGTCCTGCGCTTGCTCGTCTGCACACACGGCAGTATACTTCGAAATATACTCCGTGGCTTTCAGCAAATGGCACCGCGCGGTGACGCGGATGCCGTCGCCGGCCTTCGCCCGCTGGGCGCGCACGAGGCCCTCGCGGGCGTAGTACGCACCTAATTTTTTGTAAATGGATCGCATGGACGGTGTCGTAGTGCTCGCCTGGCGGACCTCGAGGTGCTTTGTGTAGTAGCGTATGGCCCGGTGGACGTCGGCGAGCTTTCCTTCGTACAGCGTCGCTATCTTTGCGTAAATGTACGCATTCATCTCATTTTCACGCCCGACGGCCTGCTCGAGCGCGTGGACGCACTGCGAAAACCGTTCGTGCTTCTCGTAGTGCTCCGCGAGGTGGAACCAGAGGCGCCCGTCGCTCGGGCGGCACTTGGCGGCGCGCTCGAGAAATTTGCTCGCGAACTCCTCGAGGCACATGGCCTCGTAGGTGCACCCGAGGCCGTACCAGGGCCGGTGGTCCGCGGGGTCCACCTCGCCGCCCCGACTGAAGGCGAAAATCGCACCGTCGCTGTTCCCCACGTGGTTGTACTCGTGGCCGAGCAGGACCCAGACGTCGACGCTGGATGGATTTCTGTGTAGCGCGCGGTGGTAGTACTCGATGGCCTTGTCGTGCTGCTGCACTGTCGCGAAGAAGTTGCCGATGAGAATGTTCGTGGTAGGGCTGTGCGGGTCGGCGGCGTGCGCGCGGAGCACGAGTGCCCCGAGGGCGTCCTTATCCTTGCGCAGGGAGAGGACTTCTGCATAATCTACAAAATCATCAAGGCGAAAGGGGTCCATGGTGAGGGCCGACTCGTAGAGCGATGAGGCTTCCGAAATATTTCCAGAAAGTTTGGCGCATTTGGCGCGCAGTGATAGTATGGGGACCGCATCTGGGAAGATAGGTGCGAGGATTTTCAGGGTCGCCTGGGCTTTATCTGTATCGCCCACTTTAAGTGCGACGAGGCAGCGGGCGCAGTCCCATGGAAATGACCGCTTGAGGCCGAGCGTATCGAATTCTTCCATACTCGGAATAATTGCGGCGAGTAGCTTCCACGCACACCAGATGTACGGATTTTGTGTGAGTGCATCAGAGAGTAACTGAACGACTTCCCGGCTGGGCCGGCTGAGCTCATGCGCGACCACAGCTTCCAAATACAAAACATATGAATTCTTACTAGGAATCGACTTGAGCGATTCCATGAGCTCTCCCCACGGCGCTGCCGATCCACTGGCTTGAATGCTCGAGCGGGGCATTCGATATTTTTCGCTTGATTCCCCTGCGAACCGGTGCTGCTCGATCTCTTCGTTTGTCCTGCGCGTGAGGTCTTCCCGGAGCGCGTGGTAGAGGGCATAGCAGCACAGGAACATTTCCTTTGTGGTGGTCTCTGTGGGATGCGCACGCCAGTGCTTGCCGAGGAGCGCATGGCAGCGGCGGTACTCGCCCCTCTGGAATGCGATAGAGGCCAGTCGAAATGTGCTGCAGTCACTCTGCTGCTCTGTGTGCTCAACCACTGGAAAAATACAGTCGAGTGTACTGCATATCTCGTGCGTTACGGCTGATTTCGTCATGCCATGACGCATCTCTGCTAGCCAGTTGGCAGTTTCCTGCATATGATAAGCTTGGGAGCTCTGAATGGCAGATTCGATCCGCTGCTGCGCTACCTGTACCTCCTGCTCATATTCCATACGTATTCTGAAGTAACAAAAACGAAAAATATTTCTTTATTGCTAAAAGTTACTAAAATTGCTTATGAGCTCTCTGCCAGGGTCACGCAAGCTTTCAGACACGCTTATTTCTCACCACTCTCAACAAACTTTGCGTACTTTTCCGGGTCGAGAAGGTTTTTTTCGTCAAAGGTAGCGTCCTGGACTTTGAGTATCCAGCCCTCGTCCTCCGGACTGTCATTGAGCAGCGATGGGTTGTTTTGTACCTTTTCGTTGACTTCGGTCACAACGCCCTCGACAGGGGAGAGAATTTCACTTGTCGCCTTCACAGACTCCACGTTGCCGCACGCCGCGTCGACTTGAAGCTTTGTGCCCTTCTCTGGAAGATCAGCATAGACTGTCGTACCGAGCTCCTCTTGCGCGTGCTTGGAAATGCCAATTGTCGCGACTCGTGTGACAGTATCATACGCAATCCACTCGTGTGAGTGCGAGTACAGCTTTTTTATCTCCAACCGCGCCACTGACTGACTGATCAGCTTAGCTGACCGAGTTCGAAGGAACATTGATTCGAGTAAATAAACTTGTGAAAGAAAGGTAATTGAGTAATCTATCCCTGTCATCTGTACTTACTAAATAACTCGTACTTACTGTACTTTAACCGCAAATGCAAATGAGTGCGTATTGAGCATGCGCCTTACTTATCAGTAATTTACTGCTGCTTTGGGCCGCCAAACGAGACAACGCCGGCCTGCACGAGTTTGTTTATTTTTGATGCAATATTCGGGTCAGCCATGTACTCTTGGGCTGCTTTCGGGTTCATCGACATCTCGCGCAGAACAAACTGCATGTAGCTGTCGCCCAGGATCCCCTGGATCTCGGGGTCGGACTGCGCGCGCGCGACGCGCTCCTGGTCGGCCTCCCCAGAGTTCATACCCTCCATGATCTTGCTACGAGTGCGCATGATGCCCTCACTGCAGTCCTGGTTGCCGGGTGAAGCCGCCCCTTGATATTTTGACAAGATTTTTTCCCATGATATTTTGACAAATTTGTCAGATTTCGATAGCTTTGTCAAAATATCATGGACAATTTTTTGAAGTCTTGTCAAAATATCATGGACAATTTTTTGAAAATGACAATGGCCACAGGAAGAAATTTCCCCCACCTCCACCACACCAACGTTGACCAAAAGCGACGTTTTCGACTTTGGCACACATCATGACGCTGCGCTAGCTGAAACAACGAATCCTATGAACGATTTTGGCTCGAAGGCGTCGAAGGACACTGACCCATCCACGAGAGAACACTTTCGGTACTCTCAATACCTGTTATTGCTTATTTTCTACTATTTGATTAAAAATTGTTTCCTCTATCAGTAAAATTTGTCACTCAAACTAGCACCAAAAAAAATACTTGTCAAAATATCATGGGCAATTTTTTGAAGCTTTGTCAAAATATCACAGACAGAAATATTGTCAAAATATCATGGACAGTTTTTTTAATTTGTCAAAATATCATGGACAAGAAATTTCATGAAGAGTACACAAATTTCGATTTTTTGTCAAAATATCACGGGGTGTCTCCAGGGCTCTATCTTCATGCCACGCTCGTACTCCTGAATGGCCTTGTGGTATTCCTTGCGCCAGTAGTAGCAGTTCGCAAGGCGGACAACGGCTTTGACGAATGTCGGCTCGATCTCAAGGGATTTTTCGCAGTCCTTGACTGCATCGTCGTAGGCGCCGAGCTTCATGTACGCCGCTGCGCGGTTGGAGTAGGTCGTGTGCTCCTGTGGGTTGCGCTTGATCGCCTCGGTGTACTCCTTGATAGCCTCTGGGTACTTGTTGGTCTTGTAAAATTCATTGCCACGGCTCTTTGCCTCGGCGCCGAGCTCGGGGTTGATGTAGGATGCCGCTTCAGCCGCCTTCTTCTCTTTTTCGCAGAGGTTGAGCTTCTTGAGCGTATCGGCGTTGCGGTTTTCTCGGAGTGCCGACTGGAAAAGTTCAATGGCTGCATCGTACTTGCCGTCTTTCTGCATCACCTGGCCCTTGCGGGTCAATATTTTCGCGAGGAGAACGAAGTCCGGCGCGTTGATTTCTTTCGATTCGTATTTGCAGAGGAGGTCGTCAAGCTCTTTGAGGCACTCATCCATCTTTCCCTGTTCAAAAAGCACAGAGGTGCGGTTGAGGTAGACTGAGCCGTTCGAGGGGTCGAGGGCAATCGATTCGTCGTAGCACTTGAGTGCCTCATCGAACTCTTTATTCTTATAGTGTTTGTTTCCTGTTTCTTTCGCAATAATTGATGGCTCTTTGACAACTTCCTCTTTTTTGACGGGCGTGGGGGCTGGCTTCGGTGGTTCTGCCTTTGGCTTCTGTTCAGCGTGCTGCTGCTCGGTCGGCTGGGTAAACGTCGCGTTAATTCCAAGCAATTCTGTCATGGTCTGCATGATTCGCTGGTCGCCCATCATGGTGAGGCACTGCTGTGGGTTCGCGATCATCTGGTTGATCTTTTGTACGTAGTCAGGATCACTGAGATATGGAGCAAGCTTTGGGTTTGTTTGAATCTTTGCAAATGTGTTTGGACCGAAAAGCGAGCCGAAGAGGTTGCCTTCCGACTTCTTTTCTTGGCTTGCCTTGATATCATCGATGCTGCTTTTGATGGATTCATTCGTAGGGTCCATTTCGAGGCACTTTTCGTACGTTGCGAGTGCTTGATCGATGTCCCCCATGCCGTGCTGGGCAGCTGCAAGTCTCGCGTAGGCCTTTGGCCAGCCCTCGGGCTTCAGACGAATGCACTCTTCCGCATCACACAGCGCATCCTTCCATTGTTTGAGTGACGCATGACACGCAGATCGGTTTGAAAACAGCACATGATTCCGTGCATCCTCTGCTATACCAGCAGTGAAGTGTTCGATGGCTTTTTCAAAGTTACCGTTGCGGAATGCTTCATTTCCAGCGTCTTTGTGCGTCTGAGACATTGAAGAAGGTAAAATTAGTGCAAAAATCTTCATGTTTGTGCTCATAGTAATTATTCGCTGCACAGACGATATATTACTAGTATATGACTATTTTATTCTCCAGTGTCATTACTCCGCGGCGGTGCACTTGGTCTGGACATAGATACCATCCAAGAACTTACGGATATCCTTGTTCTTGACAAGGCATGCCTGGTGAACGCGGGCGCTTGCCTGTGAAACTGCAAGAACGTCATTTCCGGTAAGAACAAGCTCGTCCTTAACTTTCGATGGGTCAGTGCGCTCGATCTTGATACCCTCTGGAATAGGAACGCGGCGAACGATCTTCTCACCGAGGAAGTTTCGGATTTCAACAGTCTGTCCCTCAACAGAAACGTTGACGGGGAAATGTGCGTATGCGAAGCGGAGCTTGTAGCGGTATCCCTCGGTGACGCCCTTGATTAAGTTGCGAATGGTAGTAAGAACGGTTTTGATGCAAGCGATCTGCTTCCTCTTGGCCATCCACATCGTGCAGGTGACGGTTCTCTCCTTACTGTTGACAGCGAGGTCCATGGCGATGTGCTGGAAGTTGCGCTCGAGAGTACCACGTGGTCCCTTCACCGTTACAATACGCTTCTTAATTTCAATAGTGACGTCTTCTGGGTAAGAAATCTGATCTTCGCTCTTGAGGACGCGCATTTTTAGAGAGAAACAGAAAATTATGAAATATTTACTTGAAGCTGGCGGAATTCGAGCGATGAATACAGAAATTATCTCATCTGACCTACCTGCAAGAGGAAAGGTAAGGTGATGTTGCCACTGAACGCGATATTGTGTCCACTGTGCCAATAATTTTCAATGTCATTCCACAGCGCATACACAAAATGGAAATCAGCTTTAGCTTTAAATGAGATTCGAAATCCCATTTTCGAAATGGGATTCGATCGTGCCGCACAAAAATACAATGTGAAGTATTATTCTCAGCATTGTGAGCTTGGGAATATTCTTTTTAATGCTTTAATCGTGTCTCGTATACACAGATGTACGTTAAGTGTGCTTTTTTCTTCTAGCAGACATTGCGAACGCAGAGATAGAAAACAAATTTTCTTTAGTATTCTTTACTGGATTTTGAAAATAACCAGCGCAGTCCCGCATTTCTCAGGATGGCTTTGCATTATCGACGTACTCCTGGTAAAGTATATCCACTTTCATTAATCTTATAAGCTTTCAAGTTCTTGCATGGCTTAGCTATTCGTTCTCATTAAATAGCTAATTGGGAGGGCGGAATAAAAATGCTAGATACGATTAAATGCTACCACGAATTTATTCGTTCATAGCAAGAGCTAATACCATGCTTTATATCCACCTTGCAAGATGAGAAGCATCACGCTAGATTTTAGTGCGGATGGTATCGCTTGTAGATTTCATTTTCTTCGCATGGCCTGGTAATTATCCACATGAGTAACCTTTATGATAGCCAATGATCCAATTGAGCGCCTAATTTTGAAATTTAGCCCCCTAAGTGATGAAAAGGCAGTCTGCATAAATTTCAACTCTTTATCAGCTTAATCTTAGGGGCACGGTAAACGCAAATTCTTCATGCGTAATGCGAGTCGGTAATAGCTGTCGTTTTATTAATTTTGCCAGACATTTTCCTTAAATATCTGAGAAGAATTAGATCCATATTTATTTCCCCAATTAATTTCGAAGCAGATAGCAGTCAATGAACGAACAGAATGATCGGCAGAGCCTTCTCTACAGAATCGCACTTTGTCTAGCAGGATTGCTTGAAATTGCACTTTCAGGAATAATGACTGTTCTAATCATTTCATTATTTCTTCTGTACACTTTGCTTCAAGTAGCGCACGCAAAATTGAGGTACAGCATAAAACGGCGACCCGACCAGCTCGCTGAAGTATGCTTCTTTCACCCCTTTGCAAGCGATGGAGGTGGTGGAGAAAAGGTTTTGTGGCATATGCTTCATGCCCTCGAAGAATGCGGGGAAGCTCGTCGGAGAAAGAGGTTTTCGCTCGCCCATAGCTCACCATTGCCTGATCAGGCATCCTTGAAAAAGCATGTGCAAGCTCGTTTCGGAATTAATCTCAAAAGAGAGTTTGGAGATAATGCGAACAGTGTTGAAGTTTATTCTGTGAAAGCAGACGCTCTTCGACCAACAAGCTTTGCGGTTCTTTCTATATTAAGACAAGGCTTAGCATCAATTGATGTAATAAGGAAAATTTTTGCGACGAGAAATCCCGTAACGTTAGTGGATACTATTGGAATTCCATTTGCCTACCCATTCTGTTATTTAATGGGGGTGAGTGTTTTGAGCTACGTTCATTATCCACTGATATCGGAAGAAAATTTCATGGATTCTTCAAAAAATACTTTCATTCCATTGTCAGCGATCCTGCGCAGCTATCGGTACTCCATGCTGCAGTTGTACAAAATATGTGGGAAATGCGTGAGCTTATGTGCTGTGAATTCTTCGTGGACGTGGCAGCGATTGAATAAAAGCTGGACGCTTAATGAAGACAGGAGGGAGATTCTTTATCCACCACTTTCTGGATCGGTCTCCTTAAAAGGCACTGATCTAAAAGCAAAAAGAACTATAACCCTTGTATCCCTAAGCCAATTCCGTCCCGAGAAAAATCACGCGCAGCAATTAAGAATTTTTGAGTTACTTACTCGCGAGCAAAATGCAACATTCGTTATTGCTGGATCAGTGCGAAATCATGAGGATGAGTTGTACCTACGCTCCCTCCAAAAATTATCATCAACACTTGGAATCGCAGAGTATGTCACATGGAAAATTAATATTTCCAATGATGAGCGCCGCACGCTTCTTTCTAGAAGCTTAATTGCCATTCATACTATGATCGACGAACACTTTGGTATCGGTGTTGGAGATTATTTAGCTGCAGGTTGTATCACAGTCGCTCACAACAGTGGCGGGCCAAAAGAGGATATACTTAAGCCAGCAGCAAACTTTGCAGAAGCTAAATGCGAAAATACAAATGACTGCATCGGATTTCTTGCTGAGACGGATGAACACTACGTCAATGCGATAAAACACATACTCAATATGTCTGAAAAAGAAAAGCAGGAAATCAGAGCGCGTGCTGCAAAGCGAATGCACAAATTTTCTTCCGATAATTTTGAGCAAGCCTTCCTCCAAACCTTTTCAAAAGAGCTCTACAAGTGAATTGTCTTCCTGATAACCCTCCGACCCTTCCTTGAATTTAGTCTTTACTACTTCAAAGAAAAGCTTTTAGTAATTACTTCCAATTTTCAAATTAACAATGCTCAACACCACATGATGATTCCACATGCAGGTCCTTTTCTGCGATCACGCATGATGATTTGCATTTTCCACCTTTCGGGTCTGAGTCTTTTTATCCTGAGCATCTGCGGCACTTTCCTTTTTCCCACGTGATGATAACTGCTCGCCCCAGTTTTATGGGTATTACCAGCCCACATGAGAATGAGCTGTAGCTGAATTAATTACTCTCAAGTACTCTTGCCAATAAGCTATCTCCTGGCTCCTTGAATAGTGCTTTCGTGATTTACGCATCCTTCAGATTTTCCTTATGATGATAACTGCTCGCCCCAGTTTTATGGGTATTACCAGCCCACATGAGAATGAGCTGTAGCTGATCCGTTTACTATGCTTCTTTCTTTTCCACATCTATCACCGACCTGAGCATGATGATAACCCATATTCGCTACTTTTCAGGGGGCCACTGTGTCACCCGATGAAAGCAAACAAAACACCTGTCTGACCTACATTACTTCAGTTACAAACATTCGTCGACCACTTGAAAGGCACAGTATACCCCTTTATTTTACTGTCGCCCGCTGTGTGGTCGTAGACACACTTCTTCCCTTATATTCTGGTAAACCCTTCGCTCTCTCAGATTCTATCACCCTATTATCTCAATCTTTTTTGAACCGCTTTCCCTACCAACTATCTACCTATGCGTGAAGTTATCTCGATCCACCTTGGCCAGGCCGGCGTGCAGATCGGCAACGCGTGCTGGGAGCTCTACTGCCTCGAGCACGGCATCCGCCCCGACGGCACGCTCGCGAGCGGCGAGCGCAACTCGATGGAAGACGACGCCTTCAACACCTTCTTCTCGCAGACGTCCGCCGGCAAGAACGTCCCGCGCGCCGTGTTCCTCGACCTCGAGCCCACCGTCGTCGACGAGGTGCGCACCGGCACGTACAAGTCGCTGTTCCACCCCGAGCAGCTCATCTCCGGCAAGGAGGACGCCGCGAACAACTACGCCCGCGGGCACTACACGATCGGTAAGGAGATCGTGGACCTCTGCCTCGACCGCATCCGCAAGCTCGCTGACAACTGCACGGGCCTGCAGGGGTTTCTCGTGTTCCACGCCGTCGGCGGCGGCACTGGCTCCGGCCTCGGCGCGCTCCTCCTCGAGCGCCTCTCCGTGGACTACGGCAAGAAGTCGAAGATGGGGTTCACCGTGTACCCGTCCCCCCAGGTCTCCACGGCCGTCGTTGAGCCGTACAACAGCGTCCTTTCGACGCACTCGCTCCTCGAGCACACCGACGTCGCCGTCATGCTCGACAACGAGGCCATCTACGACATCTGCCGCCGCAACCTCGACATCGAGCGCCCGACGTACTCGAATCTCAATAGACTGATCGCGCAGGTGATCTCCTCGCTGACCGCCTCCCTGCGCTTCGACGGGGCCCTGAACGTCGACGTCACTGAGTTCCAGACGAACCTCGTGCCGTACCCCCGCATCCACTTCGTGCTGTCGAGCTACGCCCCGATCGTGAGCAGCGACAAGGCGTACCACGAGCAACTTTCAGTCCAGGAGATCACGAACGCTGCCTTCGAGCCGTCGCAGATGATGGCGAAGTGCGACCCGCGCCACGGCAAGTACATGGCGGCGTGCCTCATGTACCGCGGCGACGTCGTCCCGAAAGATGTGAACGCCGCAGTGGCCATGATCAAGACGAAGCGCTCCGTCCAGTTCGTCGACTGGTGCCCGACCGGTTTCAAGTGCGGCATCAACTACCAGCCACCGACGCAGGTGCCCGGGGGCGACATGGCGCAGACGCAGCGCGCCGTGTGCATGATCTCGAACTCGACTGCCATCGCTGAGGTGTTCGCGCGCATCAACCACAAGTTCGACCTCATGTACGCGAAGCGCGCTTTCGTGCACTGGTACGTCGGCGAGGGCATGGAGGAGGGCGAGTTCAGCGAGGCCCGCGAGGACCTCGCAGCGCTCGAGAAGGACTACGACGAGGTCGGCGCAGACTCCGCTGACGTCGACGGTGACGAGGACATGGGCGACTACTAGGCGCAGAGTGGCGTTCTCCACAGCAGAATAACTAGCGACTCCTCCGATACTATATGAATGCAAATATGTTTGAAAGCTATCACTTGTGTTTGGGTTTTGGGATGGGTGTTGTCATTGTTTGTGAGATTTAGTATTTTGATTGTAACAATGGCATAGGAGAGATGCGCAATATGTTGAGTATGAAGTCAGTGCGTGAGGATTTTCGACAACAGCGTCTCAGGCATATCGGGCCAAGGCTGACAAAGCAGAGACTATACGTGATAGCGATGATGTGTGCACTGGGATTAGTAGCACATGGTGTATATGTTTTTTATACGAGTGAATTGCTAGTGTTGGCGAGGATGATGGTAGGAGCAGGCGTGGTTTTCACTGTGGTGACGCTCATCAGTAGAGTGTTCACCTTGTACTATGATAACTTGTGGTGTTAATATCAATGTGGTACATGCATGGAGTACAGGGGTAGCATCGCATTACATGTGCTGCTTGCTGTGTATTGTTCCGTGCGAATCTGATGTGCTCATGTCCCTGGTAATGGCACATCCTCACGACCGTGTTTGGTCGCTTCGCATATTATTGCTACCAACACACCCTGACGCGTGCACTGCGACGTTGCTGGCATCATGGGCACATTTGAACGACGCCTTCTTCGACGAGACCGCCGCCATTCAAATCAATGAGTATTCATAGTTTTAATTTTTACTATGTCCACACCGTGCATGGTTGTGTCTGGCCGACCCATCACGCCGACTGTGGCTGATATTCTAGTAAAGAAGGGCTATCCGTCGCGCTGGTGGGTATCCCAGCGAGTGGTAGAGCGCCTTGGACTCGTGAAAGAGAACCCAGAGGATGCACCATACATTACTCCAAACGGCGTAGAGATTTTCAACATATCCCAGATGAAAGAGTGTGAGAAGCTAGAGCGCTATGCTGGTAAAGTACTCCCAAAATGGCTTATAGGTGATTATGATACGAGTCCATCAATCGCACAGGCACTCTTCCGCTACCTGACGAATGAGAGAAATAATACTTGGATAAAGGAGGAGGAGGTGGTGGCTTTGGGGGCACGACCACGCCCAGACTGCAACGTACTCACGATGACCCTCACGAACGAGAAAACACTGACTCTTTATAATGTGGATGACATGGTGAATGCAGACAAAGTCAGGGCAGATGCACGAATGTACCCTGTCTCAGTGAATTCGGCGAGTAAATTTCATTCTTCTATCGCGGGCTTTCTACTTGAAATAAGTAAAAATAAGGGATATACATCTCCATACTGGCTAAGTGCAGCGATGGCTCAATATTTAGGATGTCCGGCTCGAGAAGGTGAAAAGGCAACCATTGTCCCTACGGAAAACAGCCATTTCTCAGTATTTAACGCTGACCAGACCATTGACAGAACACGGGTAGCCGCAGCAGCCGTCCGTCGCCGAGTGCAGCCGATCGATCTCAGCACTGGTAAATTCTTCGCTGAGCCCCTTGCGAGCATATTCCAGCGTATAAGTATGGAAGAAAGCAAGCCTTGTAGTACTTTTTGGTGCAAGCTGTTTGACTTTCGGACACTTGAAGCCCGTGTAAATACGAATGATACCAGGTGCCATTCGTATCTTTTTAATGGAAAGGCATACAAGTATTTCAATCTTTACGCGGCAGAGCGACCAAACATTGTGTTCCAGGCAGCTAAGTCAAGGTGGAAAGCTGATAAGATATATTCGTAAATGATAAGAATATTCTCACAAGAAAGATATAGATTGATATGAAAAGGTGATTAGTATTAAAGCCAGATCAAGTAATTGCCCCAGTTCAAAGCTCTCTAAAGCTTGTACTATCAAGACACCGATCATTTTCACTCCCTATCCAACTTTCCATATCTTCTTCATCTTCAATGCGTGAAATTGTTTCCATCCAGGCTGGCCAGTGCGGCAACCAGATCGGCGCCAAGTTCTGGGAGGTCATCAGCGACGAGCACGGCATCGACGCGAAGGGCGTGTACACCGGCGACAACAAGATGCAGCTCGACCACGTGAACGTCTACTTCAACGAGGGCACGAGCGGGCGCTACGTCCCCCGCGCCGTTCTCATGGACCTCGAGCCAGGCACTATGGACTCTGTGCGCGCTGGCCCGTACGGCCAGATCTTCCGCCCCGACAACTTCGTGTTCGGCCAGACTGGCGCGGGCAACAACTGGGCGAAGGGCCACTACACCGAGGGGGCTGAGCTCATCGACTCCGTGCTCGACGTGTGCCGCAAGGAGGCGGAGAGCTGCGACTGCCTCCAGGGATTCCAGGTGTCGCACTCGCTCGGCGGCGGCACTGGCTCCGGCATGGGCACGCTCCTCATCTCGAAGCTCCGCGAGGAGTACCCGGACCGCATGATGCTCACGTTCAGCGTCATTCCCTCCCCGAAAGTCTCTGACACTGTCGTCGAGCCGTACAACACGACGCTCTCCATCCACCAGCTCGTCGAGAACTCTGACGAGTCTATGTGCATCGACAACGAGGCGCTGTACGACATCTGCTTCCGCACGCTGAAGCTCTCGAACCCGTCGTTCGGGGACCTGAACCACCTCGTGTCCGTCGTGATGTCTGGCGTGACGTGCTGCCTGCGCTTCCCGGGGCAGCTCAACTCGGACCTCCGCAAGCTCGCAGTGAACCTGGTGCCCTTCCCGCGCCTGCACTTCTTCATGGTCGGCTTCGCCCCGCTGACGTCCCGCGGCTCGCTGCAGTACCGCTCTTTGAACGTTCCTGAGCTCACGCACCAGATGTTCGACCCGAAGAACATGATGTGCGCGAGCGACCCGCGCCACGGGCGCTACCTCACTGCCTCCGCCCTCTTCCGCGGGCGCATGTCAACGAAAGAGGTCGACGAGCAGATGCTGAACATGCAGAATAAGAACAGCTCGTACTTCATCGAGTGGATCCCGAACAACATCAAGAGCTCCGTGTGCGACATCCCGCCGAAGGGTATGAAGATGTCAGTGACGTTCATCGGGAACAACACGTGCATCCAGGACATGTTCCGCCGCGTCGGCGAGCAGTTCACGGCCATGTTCCGGCGTAAGGCGTTCTTGCACTGGTACACGGGCGAGGGCATGGACGAGATGGAGTTCACGGAGGCCGAGAGCAACATGAACGACCTCGTCGCCGAGTACCAGCAGTACCAGGACGCAACCATCGACGGCGAGGAGGACATGCTCGCAGACGAGGAGCCGATGCTCGAGTAAATGTGCAGTGTGGTCCACCGACTTGATATGAAACGCATTAATAATTTATCGTGACCAGTGTTTGTTAGTACGTAGGTGTGTGAGACTGAGTGTTAGTTATTGCGTGTTTCATTGATCTTTTACTAGTAAATGCCTAGTAGGTTAGTAGTGAGGCCTGATTAGTGTTTCACATAGTGGAGGTTACGACCCCCAGAGGGGCGGCGAGAATTTTTTTGATAACTTAGAGTACAAGTTTTCGACTGCTCTAGCATGTTTTGTGTTTATATTCCGGAAGAATGAGGAGATCTTGTGATTTTTTCTTCACTGATAGTTAGGAGCTCGCAAATGGTAACTAAAAAGCGATATGTCATTGTATTCATGTATTTCAGCTTAAAATAATCGAGAAAAGCTTCTGATCATCCGTGAAATGGGGTCAGAGAAATTTCCACATTAAACTTGGTAAAACACGTGGCTAGATTTTTAACGCTGTCATCCTCGTAATTGAAAGTTGTTGTGGCTTCATAATGTAGTTCTTTCCCTTTATTTTATTTTTTATCTTATGTGGGGCTCAAAGAACAGACAAGCCTCTGTGGGGCTCATCGGCTGCCGCGATGTCGCTGGGCCGCTGCTACTCATGACAGCGTGCCCCATCGCGACTATTCTCTTCGCCATCTTCCTCGGCTCCAGTGTTGACGGCAACACAGTCGGTGCAACGCTCAGCAGCTTAGCAAAGGGTACATTCATCGTCGGTCGCGCTGCGTGCTTCTGGAAGCCAGCTACGGCGCTCATCGTCTTCAGCCTTCTCAACCTCATTCTGCTCAAGTGCTTACCGCCAGTCGAGAAAATCAAGGGCCCAGTGACCCCAGGTGGCCAGGCCCCCCTCTACGTCGACAACGGCATCCAGGCGCTCTTTGTGAATCTTTTCCTCTTTGTGTTCTTCAGCGACGCGGGCTACGTCCCGCTCTACGGCATCGATATCTGGATGCGCTACCTGCCAGAGCTCTTTATGCTGACCAACGTCTTCAGCTTCGCGCTCTGCTTTTGGATCTACCAGCACAACCAGACGCACCGGACAAAGGACTTCAGCACGCGTGGCAACGCCATCACTGACTTTTACGTCGGCAACGAGCTCCATCCGACCTTTCTGGGTGACATCGACATCAAGCAGTTCACCAACTGCCGCTTTGGCATGATGCTCTGGCCGATCTTTGTGGTGAGCGCCATGGGCTGCGAGTTCCGCCGCAACGGCGGCGTGTCGAACGCCGCGATGGTCGCCTACGGCCTGCAGCTCGCCTACCTCGTCAAGTTTTTCGTGTGGGAGAAGGGCTACTTCTTCACGCTCGACATGATGCACGACCGCGCTGGTTTCTATCTATGCTGGGGCTGCATCAACTGGGTCCCCTGCGTCTACGCGCTCATTTCGACGTTCCACGGCGTCACGTGGCACATGGCGGACATCGCACAGCCCACAGCCATCGGGCTCTTTGTTTTTGGCCTATGTGCGCTCGCCGCGAACTACCACTCCGACCTCCAGCGCAAGCAGTTCCGCGAGGCGGGCGACGCTGTGTTCTACATCTGGGGGCACATCGCGACGTACATTACCGCCACCTACGCGACAGAGGACGGCAAGAAGCGCCAGAGCAAGCTCCTCACGAGCGGCTACTGGGGCATGAGCCGCCACTTCAACTACCTCGCCGAGCTCGCGTTCTCGTACACCGTCGGGGCCACTGCTGGCTGCATCGGCTACGGGGCGCCAGGGCTCCTCGTCGGCCTCTTCTACCCGGTGTTCCTCACCATTCTCTTGGTTGACCGCTGCTACCGCGACGAGGCGCGGTGCCTGAGCAAGTACGGCAAGTTCTGGGAGGAGTACTGCAGCCAAGTCCGCTACCGCCTCATTCCCGGCCTGTTCTAATTTGAGTATTTGTGTAATTTGCTGAAACGATTTATTTGAAAATCAGGCTTTTGGCGTCGATTTTCTCTCTTTTCAGCTGCTTTCGACATAGAGATGGGCAAGAAGCTGAAACGCGCGAGCGCAAAGGCCAAGGTGCAGGAGTCGAGCTCCGAGTTCGAGACGGCGTCGGACTCCGAGAACATCCCCGAGTTCAAGTCGCCCCGGCGCACGGACGCCGCCAAGGACAAGCGCCGGCACGCCGAGGTGGAGCAGCACGACGTGTACGACGTCCGCCAAAACGCCAGCGGCGAGACGATGATGTACGACCCCGCGGCCTACGCGATGCTCCACGACCTGACTGTCGAGTGGCCCTCCCTGAGCTTCGACTGGCTGCGCGCCGACTACGTGCCCGTCTCGTACCCGCTCGAGGCGTACATGGCCATCGGCACGCAGTCCACGAGCGGCAAGGCGAATTACCTCCGAACAATGAAAATCGAAAACCTCCACCGCACCTACGAGTTCGACGACGAGGAGGACGCGGACAACGCCTGGCGCAAGAGCGAGTGGGTTGGCGACCAGCTCGACGAGAAGAGCGACGACGGCGACTTTGACCTGGACGCCGAGCTCGGCCTCAAGGAGCCCGCCGTCGAGAACCTGGGCCACCTCGAGATCAAGTCCGGGTCGCTCAACCGCATCCGTGCGAGCCCGCACAACGCGCTCATCGCCGTCTGGGCCTCCAGCGCGCTGCACATCTGCGAGAGTCTCTCTGAAAAAAAGTACGAGCTTCGGGAGGTTTTCAGCATGAGCGGCGGCAGGTCAGACGGCTGGGCGCTGCACTGGAGCCCTTTGGCGACCTCGAGCCAGTCCCTCGTGGCCGGCAACTCGGACGGCACGCTCATGCTTTTTTCCGACGCAGCAGCGAAGGACAGCGCGCGGAAGACCAAAGTTGCGTACTCCGTCGAGGATCTACAGTTCTCGCCCACTGAGGAAAATGTTTTCATTGCCGGCGGGAGTAACGGCCAGCTCGAGGTGTTCGACACGCGCGATGCGCTCCGCGCGCAGATCAGCTGGAACGCCTCGCCAGACGCCAAGTCGGACGTCAACGCCATCGCGTGGAACCCAGTGGCCTCGAGCGCGCAGTTCGTGGCCACAGGCC
Organism: Perkinsela sp. pyNocScin1; assembly: GCA_964019655.1. Taxonomy (NCBI): domain Eukaryota; phylum Euglenozoa; class Kinetoplastea; order Prokinetoplastida; family Perkinselidae; genus Perkinsela; species Perkinsela sp. pyNocScin1. The sequence continues at coordinate 1,197,437 of CAXHTR010000008.1, forward strand.
AGGACAGCGGCACGCTCAAGGTCTGGGATTTGCGGAATCTCTCATCCGACCCGGCGGGGGCGGTCGTGAAGCAGATCACGGGCTACCATACGTCGCCCATCAACGCCATCCAGTGGTGCCCGGGCAACGAGTCCGTGTGCATCGCGTGCAGCGACGCGGAGGCGTCCATCTACGACTTCTCGGTGGAGCGCGACTTCCAGGAGGAGCGCAAGATGAACCCGGGCGCGAAGGGCCAGTCGAGCACGTGGCTCGAGGAGCTCCAGCGGCGCATCCCGACAGAAGTGCTTTTTGAGCATGGCGGCCTGCGCTACGCGAAGGACATTCGCTTCCACCCGCAGATCGAGGGGTTTATCGGCGTGACGCACTTTGACGGCTACCAGCTCTGGCGGCCGATCAACTGGAAGAGCTTATACAGCGAGTAAATCTTGCGACGAGTGATTCTACTCGTTGAAATGTATTTTTCGAAATTTCGACGAAATTTCACTTTTCTCAAATTTGTGAAATGTAATTCGCAGCGAACTGAAAAAATGCATCGCCGAAAATTTTCAGAATTTATTTCGAAGCGATTTCTTCGAAATTGCTCGACAAAGCGACTCGAGCGTACTGCCCCACGGCCGCCTGCACCCTTCGTTGTCTTCCACAAGGAGCGCTCGTCCCTATTCGAGGTGATGGGGAAGAGCGTCACAGGCGAGAAAATCATCGCGCACGCACAGCTCCCGACGTACGAGAGTCGCCGCGCGAGCAACGGGGTGCCCCAGCCGGCGCTGTGGAGCGCCTGCGTCACGCGCGGGACGTTCTCGATGGACCTCACGTGCTCGACGCTCGAGCCGGGGACGCTCAGCATCGACGGCCTCGCCTTCTACAACGACGCGAGCGAGTGCTGTGAGCACTCCCTGGAGGCCCACCGCAACCGCCGCTCGACCTACCAGGGCCCGCTATTCCACAACGGAAACCTCGCGAGCCTCGCGCTCGGCATCCCGGTCGCCGACACCATTCACCCGCACAGGCAGTCCGCGCGCAACTGGTACAACCCCTACCAGGGGACACTGACGAAGTATACCAAGTACGATCACATGCCCGTCCACACGATCGACCCGGAGCTGTACGAGGCGGCGGCGCAGTACGTACACGAGCTCGGGCTCACTGACGACTTTGCAATGTTCATGAAGGCCTACCTCGACTTTCTCGTAGAAGTCGAGACAGAGCGCTGGTGCCGGGACATTCTAGAGATAACAGAAGTGAAAACACCAAAGAAGGAAGGAGCGAAGGAGGGTGAATTGTAAGTAATTTCACGAGTCAAAAAGCTGTGGATTGGCCTACCGTAAGAGCGTTTTAGGCATTGGTTTCCCTCTCCAACAGGGAAGAAGTTTTATTGAGGTCTTGGCTTTCGATCTGCAAAAAGAGTGGCAAGTGATGGAAAAAGATAAAGTAGAGCGCGTCGATCGATAGTATAGATCAATTACGAGCTTCTGCTTCAGTGCCTGTGCAGAATGACTTTGGACACATAGGATAGGGGGACAAGTCATCTAAATATCAGCCAAATCACTAAAACCCTTCTCTCTTAGTAAACTTGGGCCCTATTCCCTCGATTTTCCTACGTATTTCCCATTTTATCAAATATAACAATCAAAATGTCCCGACCACCAGCACCAGACTTCTCCAAGATTTTGAATCAAGCGCTAGACACACTCCGCGGCTTCATGCCTGCGGGTGGCAGCAGAATGCCCTCGTACAGCGCGCCCAAGATGCCGCGCTTCCTCATGGGCTCCGGCGCAGCGGCGCTCGTCGTCGCTGGCGGTGCTTACACGCTCTACAACGGCATGTACTTCGTCCCCGGCGGCCACCGCGCCATCAAATTCAACGCCCTCTTCGGCCTCTACGACCGCACGTACGGCGAGGGCGCGCACATCGCCGTCCCGTACCTCGAGGTGCCCATCTTCTTCGACATCCGCGCGAAGCCCACAGAGGTCGTGACGGCGACTGGTAGCCGCGACCTGCAGATCATCAACGTCTCCGTGCGCGTGCTCTACCGCCCGAACCCCAGCAAGCTGCCGCAGCTGCACCGCCAGCTCGGCCCGCGCTACGCCGAGACGGCGCTCCCCTCTGTCATCAACGAGGTCATCAAGTCGGTCGTCGCGCAGTACAACGCGAGTGAGCTGCTCACGAAGCGCCCAGAGGTCTCAAAGCAGATCGCGCAGGCGCTGACGCAGCGCTCGCAGAGTTTCTGCATTGACATCACCGACGTCGCCATCACGAACATGACCTTCGGCAAGGAGTACACGGCGGCCATCGAGAGCAAGCAGATCGCGCAGCAGATGGCCGAGCGCGCCAAGTTCCAGGTCGACCAGGCCCAGCAGGAGAAGCGGAGCATGATCGTGCTCGCCGAGGGAGAGGCGCAGTCCGCCAAAATGATCGGTGACGCCATCCGCTCCCAGCCGGGCTTCCTCGAGATGCGGCGCGTCGAGGCCGCGCGCATGATCGCACGCGCGATCGGCGCGATGCAGGGCACGAGCAAGGTCGTGTTTGACTCCGACACGCTGCTCATCAACAGCGCGCTTAACCCGGCCAAAAGCGAGTAGGTGGGGAGAATGGAACCAGCGTGAATACTACTGAATACTGTTGCGATGATGTGATGATCACCGTTTGAAACATTAGTGCTAGGGTTAGTGGGGACTGGAGGGAATTCAATACGTTTGAATCATTAGATTTTCTTTACAATATCAGATGTTTGATGGTATTCGAAGGAAAGAGCGATAGTGCGGCAACTGTTCCTAGTGAGAAGGAAAGAAACTCTTCTTCCAAGAATATGGGTGATACCCTGAAAACCTTCAGCACAGCTTCTGAAAGGAAAAAATTAACTGATAAAGACACCCGGACGACCCCCTATGTTCCCAAGGAGAAGATCCCAAGAGAAGGTGCAGCCCAATATAGAGATCTCAGCATTCACGAGCGACTCCACGCCAATAACCAGTGCAAAAAGCCGAGGGACACAAGCATCTGCGCCCATGACGCAAAGGCCATGTCACTCAAAGCCCGCAACGCGCTGCGCGAGACAAAGCAGCGCGGCATGCGCTTTGTGCCAGGTAGGCCACAGCCGGCAAAGGTGACTTATCCACTATATCCTGCCCCGCCGCAGCGCAGCCCTGCCTCTGCCCAGCTCCCGTCGACGCGCGTCAGGCACGTCAGCCACAAGGAGAACAAACCGCGCACCCGCCGCGCGCCGATGGAGTTCATGCAGGAGATGCTGCGACTGTCGCTCGGCACTGGGGAAACATATGAAAATGTGCGAACCCCGGCAAAGCCCGTGCGCAAGAGCAGGCGCCCCGCCCTGACGTGTAATAGCCCGTGCCAAAGCTCCCCGGAGCGGTCCCCACCAGCCTCGCCGTGCAACGACTCCGAGGCTGGTGCCTCGCCCCAGCAGTCCTCGTGGGGCCTGCGCATGCTCATCCCCAAGCTCAAAATACCGATGCAGTACATTAGCGACGTCATCACCACGGGCCGGCGCTCGGGGACGCCGCGCGCTGGCAAGACTGACTACATGGAGTACTTTGCGCACTACTCAAAGGACGAGAACGCAATTCATCACTGAATGCATCATCGTACCCTACCCATAGACCCAATATGTTTATTGACGGACTTTTCTCTCAATTTTTTAGTAAATGAAGCCTCAAGCACTCTATATTCTAGATTTCACATAAATTCCTATGATCCACACCGATGCCTGACGCCAACCACCCGTGTAGTGTTCTCGCAGTGCTCTTCGGTCAGCTCGGCGTGACCTTCGCGCTCGTGCTCTCAACGCTCGGCGCCGCCTACGGCACGACCAAGTCCGGCGTCTCTGTCGCCCGCCTCGGCGTCCACAAGCCGCAGGCCATCATGCGCGGCTTCATTCCCATCATCATGGCGGGCATTCTTGGGATTTACGGCCTCATCGTCGCCGTCATCATCAGCAACAACGTCCCGACCACCGGCTGCTACCCTGTGTTCACCGGGTTCATTCACATGTGCGCTGGCCTCGCGGCCGGTACGTGCGCGCTCGTCTCGGGCTACGCCATCGGTCGCATAGGCGACGTCTGCGCGCGCGGGTTCATCAAGCAGGACGGCCTCTTCACTGGGATGATTCTCATGCTCATCTTTGCAGAAGCCATTGGGCTCTACGGCGTCATCATCGCCCTTTTAATGAACAACAAGGCCAAAAACGTCACTATTGACTGCGCTGTGTAAATTTTTTTCGAATTCTTTTTTAAAAGTGATTCTCTTCAATTTCCCTTTACTCATCGCCCCTCGCACAAATGCTCTTTCGCAAGTCCAAAAAAGCCCCTGCCGACATCGTGCTCGACGACCTGTTCAGCGCTGACTTTATCAAGGATCTGTCCCTCCAGTCCGTCGCAGCGCACGTCGCGAGCTTCCTGCGCTGCATTCCGGCCGAGCACATGGCCCGCGTCAAGGCCATCCGCCCGTGGAGCGTCTTCTTCGACACGGCCCACTTCAGCCTGCCGGGCTTCGCAGAGGCTTCCAAGAGGTTCGGGATCAACCTTATGTATTTTGCCTCGAACTACTTTGCGATATCCTTCCTCGTCGCGCTCTACCAGATCATCCGCCACCCGCTGCTCGTCGTCTCGATGCTCGGCTGCGCCTGCGCCGCAGCGGGCTACAAGCAGCTCAGCGCCGGCGGCCAGCGCTTCGTCCTCGGGGGCCAGACCATACCCGACAGCCGCGTCTACGGCTTTATCACTGGCACCTCTGTTTTTCTGTTTTGGATCACTGGCGGGACCTCCGCTGTTTTTTGGATCGTGGCGCTCTGCTCAGTGCTCATCGGTGCGCACGGGACGCTCCGGGACGTCACAGACACCGAGTCGCGCCTGCGGCGCGAGAACGTGTCCTCTCACTGGGATGCGGTCGGTGGGGACAGTGATGACACTGATCCGTCGTACTAGATAAGTCGGCAGCTGGCAATTGTACAATGGGAAGATGGTACCAAGTCAATAGAAGTGACATTGTAGAGAATTTTTAAGTATAACTCCCTTTAGCCTTAAATTCTTCGAAGAAATGAGCAGCGCAGCCAGCCTCCAGTTTTCAAAGTCCATGATCGTGTCCCGGTGGCCGTTCTGGTTCTACTCGCGTTGCCAGCGCTGCACAGGGATCCAGCGCGTCGGTGTCGGCTACACCGCAGGCCCAGACGTGTGCACGTTCGATCCGGTGGAGCAGTGCCACTACCACCACCGGCTGCTCGACGCGCACGCGGGGGCTGTCGGCAGGGGCCGGAACACGTGGCACGTCAAAAAGTGCGATCACTGCAAAAAAATACACGGCGACTGGTCGTACCTGACGGACCACGAGTGGGTGCAGGCCAGCCTCGCGGCGAAGGACGGGGCCAAAGTGACTGGAAAGCCGACGAGCCACCAGGCGGAGGTGCGGAAGCTATCCAAGTCGCTTTATGCTATGCAGAAGGTTGTTAAGGACAAGGTAGAGAAAGGAAACGAAAAAAGTGGATAAACGTAGAAATTTCGTATTGTGAAGTGCTTGAGAAGAATTTGAAGCGAATTTCGAGTCAGAAGGGTGTTGTGAGTAGACTGCGTGTCATTATCATGCCAAATCATCGCAAAGTTAGTAATTCCTTCACATCTGCCTCCATTTTTGCCTTTCACACTCATGACATAATGCACTTTACCTTTCGGTTTATCACAAAGAGCCCAACAGAGGGGAAGAAGCCAGCACACGCGCCGATCACAGAGAAAGACTGGGCAGACTGCTCGATCTCCTACGTCTGCGGGGAAATTCCAGATGCCGAGCAAACGTACGGCGGCCCAGCGAGCTACTCGAAGGAGATTCAGATCGTTTTCCGCGGCACGCGCTGGGTTGGCAGCTGCTCGCCAGCGATAGCCGCGGACCCCGCCAGCGCCGACCCGGCGAGTCACTTTGCCGTCGTTGACGAGGCTGGTGCGATGTGCAATGTCTCCACGATCAAAATGTATCAGGTGTAGTGGGTCATGTGTTATTTTTTTAATAAAAAATCTGTTTGGCCTATTTTTAGAAGTATCTTCAATTCCCATTTTCCCAAAGAATGATCCTCATCGACCAGCCGCCGGTTGAGCCGATGATCGAGGGCCTGACGTGGGCCCGCGAAACGACGCTCTCCGCTGGGGCTGCTGGCCTGGCTGGCGGCTACGTCATGGGCACGGCCTTCAGCTTCTTCCACGCGCTCCTCACCGCAGAGACCACCACGCAGTCTATGGGCATGCGCGACTTTTTTAAAACTTCACTCCGGACAGCCCACCGCAGCGGCTGCAACTTCGGCACGTTCGGTCTCTTCTTCGGTGCCGTCGAGGTCGCCCTCGAGAAGCGGCGGGGCCGCAAGGACATGTACAACCCGGGGACCTCCGGCGCGCTCATGGGCGGTTACTACGGCTGGCGCTCGTACCGCACGCCCGGGCTCGTGGGTGGCGTCGTCGGCGGTGCTGTGATAACAATTCTGTTCGAGAAGATGATCTGCTACATGACGGGAGCGCCGCTATCTCCCATTTACTAGTAATGCAGTAGGTTTCGAGGGTGTTTCTCGGTGTGTACAAAGTTTTACTTCTTTAGGTTCCTATGGGAAAGCGTACTGATTAGTCTTTTGTTGAAATTAGTAAGTAAATGCGATGAATTCGTACGTTTTTACTTTCTATAGGGCACACATCTAGAGCATGGAATAATATTCTTAGAATATCATCAGAAATCATTTCAGGTTTTGAATCATAGGTCAGAGCCTAGTGTCACATTGCATGGTTAAACAGTAGTTAATGATTAGATAAGTGGAAGGCCATAGCTACTTAGTAAACTTTAAAAGAGATCTTCCTTTCGTAGCTCTACTAAGTCTTAAACCTTCGTTGCACCATTTCTATTAGCAAATGCATATTTCTCTGCACGGCGTACTGAGCTGAACCCGATGAACTTTCTCAAAAGCCTATTTTCACCGCGCCGTTTTTCGAGTGCGCCAGACACGAATGAGCCAAAGGCCCCGAAAACACCTCGCAGGAGCACGGTCGCCTTTCCAAATCTACTCATCGACGATAACAGCCCGCAGGCAGAGACCATGGACGGCCGAAAGAGCCACTTTTTTGTCGAGCCGCACCAGTCCAGCGGCGATGAAGCGGATTCCGAAGATGACACGCTCAATTTGCCTGAAATTTACGCAGAGGCCTCAAAAACTTCGAAGCGAATCCGGGGAGCGGAAAAGTGGAGGCAGTGGGTGCTTGGGCTCTTGCGAGAGAACCACGCAGAGGCAGTGCGTATCGCCTACGTGCAGTACACCAGCGCTGCTCTCTATGACGCCACTCGCCACAATGAGAGCTATCATCTTGTCGCACCCTTTGTTGATAGCATCGTCAGACTGAATGAAAAGTCGCAGTTCAATCTCCTGCAGCGACTGCGCGGCCACACACGCAAGCGCCGAAAAGACCAAAAACCTGTTCGCCTTGAGACCATCCAGTTCATGCTGAGCATTCTATGGCGAGACGGCTTTCACTTCCAATGCATCGCCCAAAAGATGAAAGCCCAAGTAATAGCAGCGCAGACCACTGCAGACCAGAAATATACTGGCGAGAGCTTCCTTCTGGACCATACGCACCCGAAAATCACGACGACGCATGAATTATTGGGATTACAGCATCACGTCGCCTCCCGAGTACAGTTCGCACTCAATTTCACCACCGCTGCGCTGCAGTACCTCGAGCGGAATGCCACGATAACAGCAGAGATTCAAAATTGCACCGATGGCCTGCAGTACACGTGGCTCGCCACGGCATTGAGCTGCCTCCAGAAGCTCCAGTACCCCATCGGCGGGCCGCTGCCAGCGCTCGTCGCAGAAATCTGCCGAAATCCGCAGACTGTGGAACAATCCGAGCACTGGGTGGTCGACGGGTACAAAGTTCCAATTCAAAAGGCAATACGCTGTCCCAATAAAACCAATTTATGCCCTCCAGTCGTACTCAGCGCGGCGCGCATGGACAAACTCATGTCTTGTGCACTATCAGTTGGGCTCTGGTACATCAGCGCATTTCAGAAGCAAAACCAGCAGCGATGTGCCGCCATGCACAACTTCGTGCGTGAGATTTTTACAGACGTCGAGGTTGGCCTCGACGTGAAGGAGCGCCTGCTCTTCCACCGCCACGCCAACTTCGTCGCCTCGATCGAAGAAAGACTGTACATTCTTGCGTCAAAGGCAGACGCCATGACCCAGCGCTTCGCTGACGACAGCCAGGCGCTGCCCATCGCGCTGGCGCTCTTTGAATGGCTGCGCCGGGCCGGGCCCACGTCGCAGGTCCCACTGGACGGCATGCTCACGGCCCAGAACCAAAAGTTTGTGCTGTACAATGCAGATACTTTGGATTTCGACGGCCGAACTGCTGAGGCGCTGGCGCTCTATGGTTTTGTTGCAGTGTTCAGCCCATCGACAGAAATTCGAGCGAAAATTCGGCTCTGCGCAGTCCGCGGAGGCTTTTCGATCGAATATCTCCAGAAGAATGAAAGACAACGGGCTGCCGTGCCAACTGCCGAAAAAATTGCATCAAATCCGATGATGAGTGCTCTCTTGAGCTATAGGGAAGGAAAACTCACAGCAGGTCAGTACATCAAAACGGCCATTCCCCTCCTCAAGCCATATCTGCCCTGCCTACGCACAGACGACGGCCCAGTGCATGCCCCGGACAAAATCGCGAGCATCCCGCTGGCGCACGACATCACTGTCACGTGCTGTGTGCTCGGCGACATTTTCTTGGAGCGGGACGACCCGCGCCTCGCGATGGAGCTCTTCCTCGCTGCCCTCAAAATTGTCACCCTGGAGGTGACGCTGTGCAGCGGCCTGATGCTTCTTCGGGCGTGCGAGGGAATATCGCGTGCCCAGGGAGACGCAAAGCGGCGGGCCAATATGCTGCGCTTACTCCGAAAGACGTGGGCCAATGTGTGTGATGAGCGGCTCATAGACGACTCGATGGGGGTCATGCAAACACATATGGGATTGGCGATAGGATTCGAGAGAAGCACGCAGCTGGTGGTCCATAGCCTCAATTACTTTTCTTCGAGTCTCTGTGAGGACAAGGGCGCTGCTGTCGCTGTGCTTGTGCCACAAAGTATCGCTCGCTGCAGACGGGCGTATGACTGCACCCAGTTCATACACAATGGCGCCCTTACGGAGGCTTTTCGATTACTCTGTGGCAACTCGCTCTGCCCTTTTGCCCCAGCGCTATTCGCAGAAATTATTAGAAAATTGCCTGAACATAGCGACTTGGAGCAGCCTGTCATCGACGCCCTCTGGAAGGAGCGCTTTGCGAAGTCTTCGGCATCAGACATCCGTTGCATGCTCATTCAGGCTGCAAAGCGCTTTCATAGAGGTCCCAGCAGCGAACGTATAGCAAAGCTTCTCCTTGCAGATGCTGGGAAGCCTTTTGATAGTCTGGGCGAAGACGTAATTCAAAAAGACCACGCCCTGCCACCCCACGTATCGTGTATCTGCGTGACCGCAGACCCGAATGTCGAAACGATGTGGCTCGTCCGACAGGACACCATCCGCGGCAAAAAACACAGCGTCGCTGTGCCCCTACCAGACCCATCCGCCCTGGCTGACCTCTTTACCACGTTCAACAGCATCATTCGCCGCAACACCGAAGACATACGCACCCCTTATGAGGACAACAACAACTTCCGGCTGCGCTTCTGGAAGCAGCGGCGGTTCTTCAACGACGAGCTGGGGCTGCTCATCGGTAGACTGGGGCGGATCCTCGGACCGCTGGAGGCGCTGTTCCTCGGCTTGCCGGCTGATGAAACGACAATGAAATCACTTTGGACGGCGGTGAGCAAAATCGCAGGCGAAGTTGACGAGAAGAAAAGGCTCTCGCCATACATCTTGAGCATGTTTGTCAATTATCTCCGACTCAAGGGGTCTCTCGATGATGGGCCAGAGCCAAACATATCAGCGGCCGTTGAGGTACTGCAGTGCATTGGGCATTGCGCCGATGGGCAGTTGAATACAAGCAAACTCCATGACACGCTGAAATCCACATGGGCCCATTTCAGAGAAAATCGTATTAAGGCCAAAGCAACGCAAGCACCCACCACCCGCAAAGTATGGTTACTTGTCAACCACCCACTATTCCAAAGCTTTCCGCTCGAAAAGCTCCCAGTCTTCGTACTGGCGACTGCACCCGTTGTTCGCATCACTTCATTGCATAGTGCCTGTGCCCTTGCATCGGCCAAGTCCCACAGAGACTTGCTGTCGTTTCCCCACGAAACGTTTTTTGTATCGCCACCATCGGCCTTTTACTGCATGAACGCATCGAACAACATGCAAAAGTCTGAAGAGAACTTTACGCCAATATTCAAGTCTGTTAAGAACTGGACTGGCATAACGCGGTCGATCGACCCTGTGCGCTGTATCCGGGAGATCTTTCAAAACAATGTATATATCTACATTGGCCATGGCGCGGGTGAGAAGTGCACACCTCGAGATAAGCTCATGGAAAGTCATAAGGAGGCAAAACTCGAATTGGCGATGCTCATGGGCTGCTCGAGCACCTCGTTCCACCACGGGGCAATGCACATGCCCAATACCTTCCGCCGCGCCGGGAGCGGGCATTTTATTGGAACGCTCTGGGACGTCACGGATGGCGAGATCGATCGCTTTACGACGCGTTTCATTCGCGATGCGCTCTTGCCGGATGCGGCTCGTGCGAATCTAGTGAGTTATGGGGAATTGAAGATGAGCGAAGCGCTTCCGAAGGTGAAAACCGCGAATTCGCACGATCGCGACATTTTCACAGCGCTCCGGGAAGCGCAGTTCTCCTGCAGGCTGCCGTATCTGACTGGTGCGAGTGTTGTGCTGTTTGGGTATTAGCCCATTGGTCCATCTTCGTCCCTCACCTCAGTATATCGAGTCAAAGCACGACGAGATGCGCACAGAAAAGTAAAATACCCCACAGAAAGAAAATGAAGAAGCTTGCATGTACATAAATCTCTAACTTATTTAAGCAGTGCGTACCGAAGGTGAGAAAAGCTACTAGTAAAAGGCCCCTGGCATGAGAATGTCCCTGTATATAATCTAAATCGACGAGATCCCACCTTCCAGATCCTTTTGCTATAAAATTTTCTCAACCTAGCGCTTTCTTTCATATTCCCAACTTACTTTCATCACCCTTCTATGTCCTACGCGCTCACTGAGGTCCCAGCCGGCTTCGCCATTGTCCGCGTCCAGGGCGAGACGCCCGCGCTGCACTCCCTGCACAAGTTCAAGTCCTCGAAGGAGGCCGTCGACTCGACCGTCGCGCTCGTCCAGTCCGACCTCTCCAAGCCGCTCAAGAAATTTCTCAAAAAAAACCTCCCGGAGGGCATCGAGTCGCTCGCCGTCGCGGACTCCAAGCTCGGCAAGATCATCAAAGAAAAGCTCAGCGTCCCCGTCGTCCACGGCGAGGAGACCATTGGCATCATGCGCCGCATCCGCGAGCACATCGACACGATCCTCGAGTCCGTGTCGAAGGAGCAGATGCACCAGACGACGCTTGGCCTCTCGCACAACATGAACCGCTTCAAGCTGCGCTACTCCCCCGACAAGATCGACCAGATGATCGTCCAGGCGATCTCCCTGCTCGACGACCTCGACAAGGAACTCAATAAGTACGCGATGCGCGCGCGCGAGTGGTACGGCTGGCACTTCCCCGAGCTCGGCAAGATCGTCACCGACAACATCGAGTACGCCAAGATCGCGCTCGCGATGAAGACGCGCGACAAGGCCGACGAGACGTCTTTTGATGGCATTGTCGCTGAGGATGTCGCGGAGCGCGTCAAGCACGCCGCGCGCGTGTCGATGGGCACCGAGATCTCGCAGGAGGACGTCGAGAACATCTGCATGCTCTGCCAAGAGGTCATCTCGACCTCGGCGTACCGCGAGCAGCTCAACACGTACCTCTCCAACCGCATGCGCGCCATCGCGCCCAACCTCACGACAATGGTCGGCGAGCAGATCGGCGCGCGCTTAATCCAAAAGGCCGGCAGCCTCCTCGCGCTCGCCAAGTTCCCGGCCTCGACCGTCCAGATCCTCGGCGCCGAGAAAGCGCTCTTCCGCGCGCTCAAGAAGAAGCAGGCGACGCCCAAGTACGGCATTTTGTATAACGCCTCGCTCGTCACGCAGGCTGACTCCAAGAACAAGGGCACGATGTCGCGCGTCCTCGCCGCGAAGACGGCGCTCTCTGCGCGCGTCGACAGCTTCGCCGAGACCGAGGTCCACCCCGCGGCCGAGTACCGCGAGAAGGTCGCCGAGCGCCTCAGCGCCTTCGACAAGGTCGTCGCGTACGGGCGCTCCGGCAAGGCCCGCGGCGTCAACACTGTCTATAACCGGGACGCGGCCATGAAGCGCAGCCGCGAGGCCGAGGGCGACGACGGGCTCAAGCGGCAGCGATATTAGAGAATTTTAGTCAAATCAGAAAATTTTTGAGGGAAGTCTCTGCTTTCTTACTTAAATATTCCTTTCATTCTTTTTTGCGTACGCCATGCACCGCTTCCTGCTGCTCTGCGCGTGCGTCGCGCTCCTCGCACCAACAGAAGTCCGCGCGCAGGTCATCGGCGTCGACCTCGGCTCAGAGTTCATCAAGGTCGCCGCTGTTCGGCGCTCCGACGGCATCGACATTGTCCTGAACGAGCAGACGCGCCGCAAGACGCCGAACTTTGTGGGATTCCGCGGCAAGGACCGCTTCATCGGCGAGGACGCCAAGAGCCTCGTCGGGCGCTTCCCCGACCGCATGGTCGGCCTGCTGAATCGGCTCGTCGGTGTGCCATTCTCCGAAAAAATCAGCGAGTGGTTTCATAGCGATGTCCTGTGCACGAATGCCATCGCCCCCGAGGACGAGCGCGCCACTATTGCATTAGAGCTCGAGCACCACTCCGAAAAGAAGAAATTTTCTGCTGAGACGCTGCTGGCGATGGTCTTCGACTACGTCCGCTCGATGACAGCGCACTTCACAGGCCAGTACGCGCACAAGCAGGACGCCGTGGCGACTGTGCCGCATTTCTACGATATGCCGCAGCGGCGTGCCCTCGCGCAGGCAGCTGCACTCGGCAACACCAACGTCATTGGTGCAATGCACACGACGACTGCCATTGCCCTGCAGTACGGCCTTCAGAACCGCGGCTTTGGCAACGAGACGCGCCACGTCCTTTTTTACGACATGGGTGCGACAAAAACCGAAACCGGCGTGTACACCTTTGAGCCCCCGGCCAGCGGCGCCAAGCGCGCCGAGAGCATGGGTCGGCTCACAGCTCGGGTCATTGAAAGTGACCCCTTCCTCGGCGGCCGCTCCTTCGACGCGTGCCTCGCGCGGCTGATCGCGTCAAAATTTGCGAAGTCGAGTGGCATCGACGTCCTCGCCGACACTGCGAGCCTCGACGCCCGCAAGGGCCTCGCAGTGCTCATGCGCAGCGCCAACCGCGCGAAAGAGATTCTGAGCTCCAACAAGGAGTGCCCCGTCATCGTCGAGGGCATCACCAGGGGCAGAGACTTCTCGTGCACTGTCCAGCGCACAGAGTTCGAAGAACAGTGCGCACCGCTCTTCGCGCGAGCCACTTCGCTAGCGAAGGAGACTATTGCGAAAAGTGGCTTATCAGCAAGTGACCTGCACGCCTTTGAGGTCCACGGCGGTGGCGTCCGCATCCCAAAGCTCATCGACGACCTCGCTTCAGCCTATGGCCGGCCCGTGCAGCGCACGCTCAACGGCGACGAGTCCGCAGTGCTCGGCGCGGCCTTCCACGCTGCGCGTGTGAGCTCGACCTTTGGCGTGAAGGGTTTCGCGATCACCGACGCGCTGCCCTACAACATAACATTTGCCTTCAGCCCGAAGCCGTCGGCTGCTGAAACTTCCGGGGAAGCACAGCCAGTCAAGCAGCGCGCGCTCTTTGAGAATGTCGCCTTTCCAGCCAAGAAGGCCGTGAGCGTCAACCGCACGCAAGACTTTTCGACGACATTTTTCGCGAACGGCGAGCCGATGCAGACGCTGCGCATCACTGGGGTACATGCGGCGCTCGACAAGATTGGGCACTTCGCGCAAGAGCGCGACCCGCAGAACAGCTTTCACATTCGTATTGAGACAAATCTCGACGGGTGCGGTGTTCTTGGTGTTTCGACTGTCATGCTGCGCTATAAAGAGTACAAAAAGAAGGAGACGGGCATCAAGACACCAGAAACTGAGGGAGAGGAGTCCGTCGAGGTCGTCGAGCCCGAGCTCGTCAAGCACGACGTGCCACTCAGCGTCGAGTGGGAGTACGCCGAGCGCCCGCCGCTCACAACGGACGCGTACGAGGCGTCGCTGCGCCTCTTAAAGGCCCAGGAGGCCTACGAGGCCAACAAGCGCGCCATCGCCCAGGCGCGGAACGACCTCGAGTCACTGCTCATAGCCTACGAGGGCGAGGCCATGGAGGCGCTGCGCGCGGCAGTCGACATGGACGCCGAGCTCGAGGCATCGCTCACGAGCACGCTCGGGGAAGTGAAGGAGTGGCTGTATGATGGCGATGGCCTGAGCGACGACACGCCAGCGGACTCCTTCCGGTCGCGGCACCAGGAGATCACGACGGCTGTTGACGCCATCCGGTACTCGAAAGCGGCGCTCGAGACGCTCCCGCCGCTGGATGAGGACGCAGAAGGGGAAATAGATGAGGCCCCAGCCGACGAAGGAGAGACAGACAAATCCCCAGAAGAACTCTAAAAAGAGAAAACAGAACACTTGAACATTGAAAGAATCCGCACCTGCTATCCCACTTTAACTCAGAAAGGTTTTTTGCTGAGATTCTTCGTACTTTGTAAATTTTATCCCTTTTCATTCCGAAAATGAACAGCGAAACGCTCCTGTGCGCCACGAACCGCAGCGGCCAGCGCATGGTCGCCTCGATCCACCAAAACGGCGTCCAGCTGCACACCAGCGCGCTGACCCCAGCGGTCGAGGACGCTTCGCCCTGCGTCTCGATGCTCTACGCTGAATTTTCCGAGAACACGATGTGCTTCCGGCGTAGTGTAACGCAAGATGCCAGCGCCGCACTTTTTACGATTTATTCGAATGGGAAGATGGCAATAGAACCCACCGCCGGCGAGGCAACGGATTTGAGAGCTATCCAAAGCACATTGGCCCAGTGGCAGTGGAATTTCGATAAACTGTGCGCAGTCCATCCGATCGCCACTGTGAGCTCAACGGCGCAGCCCAGTGCGACGGATTCACTGTTATTGGTCCAGGCAAGGCCGCTAAGGTTCTCGACGTGGAAGTGCGGCAATTCGATCCCCATAAAAACCTTTGAAACGAATTTCTCAGTCAGAGATCTCCACGGCAGTGCTGTGATGTACGAGCGAACTGGCGATGCCACCTACGCACCCCTGACTGTCGTGGCAGCAGACACAAACGTCCTCAGCGTGTTCTCGATGGAGAAATTGCGCTGGGCCGCCAGAAATTTTTTCGTGTTTGAGAATATCGAGGTAAAGCTCCGCCTCGTCGCTTTCTGCACCATTCCGAACATTTTCTATCCGAATTCAACGAAAAATCCAGGGCACATCTGCGCTGTGACGAGCAACGGCTACCTCCTCGTCTACCAGCCGATGCAGAGCCCAGCGCCCATCGCGGTCATCCGGATGCAGTCGCTCAAGTCGGCCCCGCGGGTCGTCCAGTACGCGGGCGGTGCCTCTGTCATTGTCGGCGATATGACCGGGATGCTTGTCCTGTTCGACCTCCAGGCGCTCGTCGCTGACGCCCAGAAGCTGAAAAAGCACGAGTCTGTCCAGCTCGCCGACGATAGGTCTGTTCGCCGCATTATTCTCATTGGGAAGGACACGGGCGTCGTGTGCGTCGCACCGATCGACTTTGGCGCTTCGGGCTCGCTCTGCCAGGCGGATGCGGTCCCAACAAAGACAAGTGGGCTTTCGCCCTACTTTTTTCTCGGCAGCAGTGACCGGACAGTGCAGCTCCTGGCGACGTGGTCTGCTGGGAAGGTGCCGGAGGGCACTGTGCAGCGCGTCAGCCAGGTGATGCTGCACTTTGTGCCTTCGCCGATGCGATGTGTGCTCATGGCCCCAAAGCCGATTGAGGTAGAAGCGGTGGAGGGCATGGAGTTGGAAGGGCTGACACAGGTAGAGCAGAAGCAGCGCTTTATTCGCTCACGTGGGCCGTATGAGACTATTGCGCAGTTCTTGGAGCGTGACTACCCGCTGGCGAAGCAACTACTCGGTTGGGACTCGCTTGAGGATGTGTCGGTGGGGTGAGACAGGCGAAGTGACGTCGTTAAAGAATGGAAAAGGAAGAAAGATGGCCCAGCCCTCTATCCAAAGATAGCATTGTTAGTTGAGGAGTAATTCAAATTTCTATTCAATCCAACTTTCAGATGGGTTAATCGTTTCAAGTGATTGAGGCCCATAGCCAAAGCGACCTCAGAAAATCTTTTCTTTTAATTTTTCGCGATTTCCACTTCCCTTCTACTCCTCTAAAGCATAGAATGACCGCACGAAAACCACCGCACTTCCAAAAAAAGTCCCCAGCAAAAACCCCAAAGAGCGACCGCCCAAATATCAAGTGGGCCCCAGAGCTCGTGCAGAGCGTCCACTCCTTCCAGCGGCCGCCCCCGTCGATGAAGTCCTCCCTCTGGTGGCGCCAGGTGCCCGCGATGCAGCGCCGGGCCGACGTCGAGTTCGTCGCGCTGCATCGGTCGACATTCCTGCACAAGGATGCCAACGCCCGAAGCCCGCACGAGGGCATCAGCGTCTTCTACGCAGCTGCGAGCGAGGCGCTCGTGAAGTGTATGGAAGCGAAGGGCGCCGTCGTCGGCATCCGCCTCCGCCGCGAGACCATTCCGGACTCTGACGACGACAGCGACTTCTCCGACATGGACCTCGGCGAGGAGGACACATGGTACTACGTCGCGTACGTCACCCCGCAGAAGGCGTTGATTAACGTGAAGCTACACCTCCCACCCGGCTCTTACGAGATTGGACTCGATTTCTTTGCGAATGGCGAGTCGATCACTTTTCCGCCGAGTCCTGGCCTCGATGCGGGGGTTTATCTGTCTCTTGTGCACGAAGCGACAACTGTGAAAAATATTTAAGTGGGGAGAAGAGTGATTTCAGATCCGTCGATGCAGGTCAAGGGGGGTCGACATCCAATCAAGCTACTTTCAGGCCATTCGAAGGGCAAAGCACACAATCATTAGAAGATACTGCTATCCATATAACAAACTCAGTCCTATCGTGATCACAGCCTCTGCGGATCTGAAAGCAGAAAACATCCATTGTCAAATATTCAAAATGAGAGAAGTCATGCTACTGTTTTCAAAGAGAACTTCCCCATACTTCGCTCCTTTCAATAATGCCCTGTGTGGATTGCTCTGCCCCACTGGTCACGTCACATTCCAGCGACAGTGCACGACTTATTTTCGTAGAAAACTCGATTTTCTAAAGTTCTCCAGCTCCAGTACTATTTTTTATTCTTAACCCTTCTTAGCGGTAGACAACCTTAATGCCCGACCACCGCGAAGCGCTCTACAGTACAGAATCCCACGCAGCGGCCACCGCGTACCTCGCTGCCAACGTCTGGAGCCGCCTCCAGGCCTCTCAACTGCCCACCGGCTCGCGGCCCCTCACCGACGACCACGCCCCGATCGAGCGCTTTCTCGCCGCACTGATGCACCGCGTGCTCACGCGCGAGTTCTGCGCCCAGGCCGACGACACTGTCTCTGTGCATGGCGAGTGCCCCACCGACATCCTCGCACTCCTCTCCGGTGAGGAAGTTCCTTCAGAAACTGCCAAACGCCTCCACGCATGGCTGACCATCGACGGTGAGATTGTCTACGCATCCCTGCGCGACCCCTTCTCGCTCTTTCTCCTCTGGGACTGCGTCTCTCATTTCAAAGCGAATCTCCACCCGCTGCTCGCACTCCGCGCCGTCAGCCTCTATCAGCGCTGCCTCAAGCGCAAATCCCACACGCTCTACCAGCGGACACTGCAGTCCATCGAGGCACTCGACGCGATGATCGCTGCGGCCCCGCCCAGCGCTGACCGCGCCGTCGCCGGCGCCCTCCTCGAGATTTCCCTCGCGTATGAAACATACCAGGACTCACCCAAGTCCACCGAGCACATCCAGCGCGCTGCTCGCCTCCAGCAGCTCGCCATCGAGGAAACAGCCCTCATAGGCGTCCGCACCAAGTGGCAGTCCTTTATGACAGCACAGCTCGTCGTCAACGCGGCATCATCTATTGATACCCAGAAAGACACTGCAGAAACCGAAAATTCCTTCCCAACCGAAGTCGACGGCGAGGCCGCTGGCCACGACCTCTTCACGCGCCCTCGCACGAACTTTTCCACTGCTGAGGTCCTCGCAGACCTCTCACCGCTCCAGTGCGCCATCCTTTTAGCGATTTGCGGCAACATCGAGCGCAACAACCCGGACCACGACCTCACGCGCGAGCGCATCCAGGCTTACGTCGAGCGCATTCTGGCCAACGCGGCCCAGACCTCCAGCACGCTCGCCATGGCCCTGCTCGTGCGCTCGCGCATCGAGGTCCACCGCGCGCGCGTCGCCCAGCGCAGCCTCCTGCAGATCCAGCAGCTCCTCGAGGACGCGACCGTCGAGAAAAAGATTTGTCTCACTGATGATTTCTATCTTTTGGCCTTCCCCTCGGTCCACGCCCTCCGCGCCGAGGTCGGCGAGCGCTACATGGAGCAAAACCTGTTCAAAACTGCCCTCGAGTACTTCCAGGAGCTCCACGAGTGGCGGAGCGTTATTACCTGTGCCAGCCGCCTCGAGCAGCGCCAGAGCGTCGCTGACCTCGCGCAGCGGCTGCTGCGAAGCGACCCGCGCAACGTCCAGCTGCTCGTGGCCCTCGGCATGTCGACGGGCGACGAAAATATTTTGAAAGAGGCCTGGGATATTTCGGAAAATGGGAGCGCCGAGGCCGCGCGTGCCCTCGCTGAGTTTTACATGCGCCAGGACGACTTTCGGTCTGCGATGCGATTCTTTGACGAGTGCCTGCGCCTCAACCCAACGTTCGGCGCCGACTGGTTCACGCTGGGCTACGCCGCGATGCGCCTGAGCGACTGGCAGCGCGCCGCCGAGGCGTTCACGCGGGTCTGCCAGATCGACCCCGACAGCGCAATGGGCTGGAACAACCTCGCCGCGTGCCTTATACGGGCAAAGCGCCTGCGCCCGGCGATGCACGCGCTCTCGCAAGCTTTGAAATTCGACCGCCAGTCGTGGCAGATGTGGCAGAACCACTTCGCACTCGCCGTCGAGCTGCAGGAGCTGAGCACAGCGGTCTGCTCGCTCGAAAACTTGGTCAGGTTTGGCGGCCGCAAGGTCGAGCACGACAGTGAGAGCTTGCGGGGTCTCGTCGACTACGTCGTCGGGCTTCTGCGTCAGCACGGAAAAATTATTGCGAGTACTGATACTATGGAGCTCCACTACGACAGCCTGCGGCAGCGGGTGGCCGCGCCAGAGGCGCCGAGCGCCAAGCACTCGCCCGAGTTTGTTGAGCGGCACGCTGTGCGGCTCGAGACAGTCCTTGGAAGTGTATGCGCCGACCATCCCTTTACAGAAGACCTCTTTGTCATCGCAGCGCACTTTGCGGTCAGGAGGGGAAAGTTTGCGGAAGCGGAGGCGTTCTGCCTCGGGGAGGTCCGCGCCCTCAAGGCGGGCGACATGGCGAGCGACGCACAGCGGCGCAAGCTGCTGGGCGCTGGCGCCCGGCTGCTGTACATCCACGGGCGGCGGGACGACGCCGAGGGGAGCGCCGGGGTCCGGGAGACGCTAGGCGGCATCCTCGAGCTGACGCGGTGCGCTCTGGCGGAGACTGCGACGTGGAAGGCGCTCAGCGATGCGCTGGAGGCGTAGAGAGGGAAGCGTTGCTGTAAAAGACTTTGCCGAAAGTAAGTTCAGTGCCTTTTGGGTTGATTCGAGAGAATTGTACGTAAAGTGAATGAAATTATTTTTTTGAAAATGTGACCAGATACTGTGGACTGATACGTACGACGTGCTGCGATCGCATGAAGATGGGACTTTCGGCATCATTTCTGTATGAATATGACATTGGGGGTAGGGCCACTCGAAGAGCAAAGTTTCTCGTGCAGCAAAAATTTACTTCAAACGTATTTCTATGTTCGCTGCACTTGACACAATATGCAGAATTGTACGATATTCGTGGTAATCGATCGGCAGCAGCTACTTGCCTTATTCCGAAAGATGGCTATACGACCATGTCATAGTAGCAGTATCCCAACCTTATCTTTTTAGGACCGTTTTGGACGCATAAAGGTCTGTGCATTTTCGGTACCATCACAGCTCCAAGAAAAATTCAATTTTTCTTTCTTTCTGCTTAAACTGAACAAATGCACAAGAAATCAGACGAGCTGGCCGCAGTCTACGGCGCCCGCTGGCCAAGCCTCCTCGCTGCGGCCCAGACAGAGTCCCCCAAGGTCGCGCTCTGCAACAAGTTCGCGCAGGCTGACTACACTTCTGCCTTTCGCTGTCAAAGCACCAAGAACCTCTCGGGCTACGACGAGACCTACGCGGACGAGACTGAGCCCTTTGCCGCCCCCGACGCAGCCCTCCCGGCCGTCTACTCGATCCGCATCCAGCAGACCGGCGCGACGCCGCCGTGCCCCCAAGACAGCTTTCTCCACGCCCTGCGCTTCCTGACGCCGCAGTGGACAGATGTTCTCAGTAAAAACCGACTGCCCCCGCCTGTCGCCGACAGCAACGGCGTCTTCCCGTACTTTCTGCTCGACATGGCCTCGCTCGCCCCAGTCCTCGCGCTGAACGTCCTGCCGACCCACAACGTCCTCGACCTCTGCGCTGCCCCAGGCGGCAAATCCCTCGCGATCGCCCAGCTGCTCACACCGATGGGGTCGCTGACAATCAATGAGCTCTCCAAGGAGCGCGCGAAGCGGCTGCACCACGTCATGCAAGGCTATCTCGCCGGCTCCCCGCTCGTCGAGCAGGAAAAGCTCTTTATGACACATCGCGACGCCACGCGGTGGTTCGCCCCGGGGAAGTATGATAGAGTCCTCCTCGACGCGCCGTGCAGCGGCGAGCGCCACGTGCTGCAGCAGAGCCCCGCCGAGCGCCGAAAGAGTGGAAAACACTTCTGCGAGGCGCAGAAGACGATGGCGAACACGCAGATATCGATGCTCATCCAGGCCATCGAGACGCTGGCCGTCGGCGGGCGCGTGGTGTACTCGACGTGCAGCCTCTCGCCGTACGAGAACGATTTTGTCGTCGCGAAGGTGCTCAAGCGGTTCGCGGCGCAGCGGGGGTTCCGGCTGCGGGTCGTGAGTGCCGAGGTGGAGTTCACACCGCCGTTCCCGATGTTCGCAGAGAAGCAAAAGTTCGGGTGGGTGTACCTGCCGGACAAGGTCGAAGGCATGCCGATCGGACCGATATACTTTGCTGCGATAGAGAAGTTAGTAGGGGATGATGATGGGGAAGAAGAAGAAGAGGAAGCGGATGAGGTGAGTTCTGGGTAGAGGGCATGATCGCTGAGAGGGTGAGTAAGACAGAGCGATATACTCAGAGAGTGATGGTTGAATTCAAACTCATGAGAAGCCTTTCGCTTTCCATTCTAGGGATTTCTGGTTGGTTCCAAGAACGCTTATGATGTGTCCATCCAGTTCAGTATTCTAGGTCCCTCGACTTACAGATTGCGTCATAAATAGAGCATACCCTGGACCTGTCCCATCTAGATCGAGGACCATGTCTTCGTCGCCCTTACTGAAATTACGCTTCGATTATAGATTATGTATCATTTTCTTCCCTTTTCAGTCTCTCTCGTAAATACGCAAAATGGCACGCACAAAGGATTCCTCTCGCAAGTCCACGGGCAAGCTCCCCCGCGAAGTTCTCGTCACAAAGGGCAAGAAGTCCGCCGCCGCTAAGACCTCTCAGTCGACGTCGCAGAACCAGAAGAAGGTCCACCGCTTCCGCCCAGGCACTGTTGCGCTCCGCGACATCCGCCGCTACCAGCGCGGCACTGACCTTCTCCTCCGCAAGCTGCCGTTCCAGCGCATCGTCCGCGAGATCGCCATGACCGGCAAGGACGGCCTCCGCTTCCAGGCGAGCGCTGTCCTCGCCATGCAGGAGGCGACCGAGGCCCACCTCGTCAACCTTTTTGCTGATACGTGCCTCTGCGCCATCCACGGCCGCCGAGTCACCATCATGCCCAAGGACATCCAGCTCGCCCGCCGTCTCCGCGGTGAGCGCTTCTAATTTTTTTCAATAAAATAGATTGCCCCCATTCTGGGCACTCGTCCACGTGTGTTTACCTTCATGAGTCAATCACTTCTAAATCTTATCTCTGAGGCTTTTTACGCTCTCCCCATAGTTCCACTCTTTCACACTTTAACGAAATGGCCAAAGGTAAGAAATCCGGTGACGCAAAAGGCATCCGCCGCCAGCAGCGCGCGCTCAAGGACAACATCCGCGGCATCACCAAGCCCGCCATCCGCCGCCTCGCCCGCCGCGGTGGCGTCAAGCGCATCTCCGGCGTCATGTACGAGGAGGTCCGTGGCATCCTCAAGGGCTTCGTCGAGGGCGTCGTCCGTGACTCTGTCACCTATACTGAGCACTCCAAGCGCACGACGGTCACCGCACTCGACGTCGTGTACGCCCTCCGCAAGCGCGGCCGCATGCTCTACGGCTACGCGTAGATTAATAGCACTCGCGCACTCCACGTGTCTCTTTCATTCACAGGAATGCGTGAGTCTACTTGATTGTAAAGTAATGTAAAGCATTTAGTAATGTTTAGGAGAAATCTCCTCGGGAATGCATGGAGTTGGTAGAATTACGGTATTTGTTGCTTTCATAGAAAAGAATGAACTTGGCAGACTCATTACGTCTTCAGTTGGGGTTAAAGTGGCTCTATTACTGAGAATAAAAGGCAACTAGAACAGAAAATGTTCTAGTTGTGTATTGAAAGATCTTTCCAACGGCGTCTGATTGAATGTCACAGCACCTATTGGCAGCTGCCAAACATCGATCACAGGAACAGTTGATCTCACAAATATGTTGATAAATCTTTAAGAGCAAGGAATCCAAAGCCATTTCGAGGCTGTTGCCCTCACACACAAAGCCATTTTCCCTTGTGATGACATCTAGACAAGCAATCGTAGACCAATCCTTGATTGCCATGAAAATCTATCTGTCCCGTCTGATATCTAGGTGGCTTGTCTTTCGAGAAGAGAGAACTTTAGATGGGGATGCTCTCAGGGCCGTATGGCGCAAAAGAATATCGCTTGCGCAGCTGCGTTAGCCTCTTGACCGCAGAAGAATTTTCGCCAGGGCTCACTGCTCTCGGCGTGCTTCGGGCGAGGGGTCACCGCCTTCTTTAGTGACTCCACTTTTTCCGTTTTGGGCTCCGCCTCGACAGGTGCTTTCGCCGGTTCTTGTGTCGTTGCGAGGATGGCAGAGATTGCGGGCTCGGCGTTCAAGCTGGAAGGATTTGGCTTCGTCTCCTGTGCCTGCAAAATCTTTGCGAAAGGATTCTCTGGAGTCTCACTAGACGTACTCGAGCCCAGGCTGAGCGGGTCCGCTTTTGCCTTTATCTCCTCCTGGAGCAACTGGAGTGGGCTTGCGGCACCCGCACGGAAGGGATAATATCCCTTTGACTCAAACATTTTCATCCTAGAAAAAAGATTAAAAATAAATCTCCTTCCTTTAGTCGTAGCCTGCGCCATGCCTCCAAGCCCTACTCTTCACACCACGGTTTTTTGGGGCAACGTTTCAGGACGAAACCCGAAAACCGAACTTCCGGCAAGCCAGAATTCCCGGATCTTTGTAGAGCTGCGACAAAGTTTCAAGAGTATATGACGACAAGCTGAAACCTCTATCAACGATTGTCTGCCCCACCTGATTCAAGAGGGTCTTCTTTGCAGTACTTCGTAAAACAGGGTACTTCTGTTTGGGGTTAGCTTCGGGGCTGTGTGCCAAGATGGAGACTGCGCTGCGTTGTCGTCGCACGATTAGGCTAAGTGGCATGAGTCTGTAGACCGAAATGGACAGCGGCGGGAGCTTGCCGAGGGCCGACGGGGCGAAGGACGTCTTGTAGTCGGGGTTCAGGCCCTAAGAGATGGCATCTGCATGGGCTCGTCGCGCGGCGGAGAGACGGCGCTGAAGAAGACGGACTCGAGGGCGTGGCGGGACTTGGGGATGCGCCCAATTAGGTTGGAGAGCTTCACAAAGTCGGCCATTGAGGTGACGCCGATGGCGGCGTAGGCCTGTGGGGGGACGCGGGCGAGCGCATCGAGCGTGGGGGCGGCGGCCTGGATGCTCCGGGCGAGATGTCCGAGGCCGGCGACCTCGAGCATGATCGTGTAGCGTGCGCTTTCGCAGTCGACGGAGTGGCGCGACAGCATGGACATTTCAATGTTATAGTGGATGAGAATGGGAGCGTGAAATAGCTTGGAAAAAGGAAAATTTACGTTGATAAAGATGCTCGAAGATTTTGGGCTAGAGAAACAGTACACACGTCGTACAAAAATTTTAGAGTCAATGCCCTCTTGGGTAGAACCATGATAGATAAATGATACTCAACCGACTAGGGAAATGGGTGCATAAAATAATGGGTGACTGTAGAAAGATACTACAATCACAACCTCATAAAAGTATGCGCTTCCACCCTCCAAAGCTGACTTTCCATGGTAGCGTGTCGATATCTTGCTTATTCAACCACTCTTCGGTCTCGGTCGCCGTGTGAACGGAAGCGTTGTCATGCATGAAGACGAAGCGTTTTTGTCTGTTCTCCCGTAGAAAGGGCACGAGAGAGCCACGCAGGACTACCGTATATTTCTCTGCATCCATCCTGTTGTCGCCAAACATCAGCTTCAGCTTGCCGACATGGCTGATTGCGGCCCAGACCATTACAGATCTACCGCCTTTTTGCCGTCCGAGACGACTGAGTGCCTCCTTATTGACGTTATGCCAATAGTAGGAGTGGCCATCAGGTCCATCGAGATTGAAGCGTTTTTCATCGCTGAAAATCACTTTATACCAAGGATACTTGTACATTACCCACTCGAAGCACTGATCATATCGCGGTTGTCTGTCCTCCTCGGTCCATGAAGGTGCAACCTTCATTTTGGAGTACTTAATGTTTTCCATCCTCTCGACATAGTCGCTAATACACTGCTTTGTAATGGATTTTACAAGGCCTGAGTTTATCAGATAGGCGCGCATCTCTCCAAGCTGCCGGCACTGGTTATCTACCATTTTGTACACAACGCGCCCCGCACGAGCGTCGAGTAGCCGTGGTCCTCCGACATTCCTACGCTGATTGTACGTCGCTCGCTTGTTCCAAAAGTTACGACATGACCACTCAGACTTCCCGATGACCTTTTGAATATCCTTAATTTCAACCCTGTGCAAGCACAGAAAGCGAATGATGGTCTGCTCCGTGCCAGAAAGGGGACAATATCGGGCAGATCGTTCGCTCTCGGGTATCTGAATCATGCCGAGATACAAAGGAATGAGTCCTTCTACCATTATTCAAAGAAAGCGAACGAATTTTAGCTTCGCTACCGTCGCAACTACACTTTATTTCATTTCCCTCCTGATGACATCAAGACAAGCAATCGTAGACCAATCCTTGATTGCCATGAAAATCTATCTGTCCCGTCTGATATTGAAGAGCCAAATTCTAGTCAAAGAACTTCAGGTGGGGATGATCTCAGGGCTGTACGACCCCGAAGTTCGCCCGATCCTATTTCGCGCTACGACGTGAAAAGCAGAGGGGACATGCACGTCGACCGGATGCACGCACGAGCATCAATGCCATCAAAGCTGCAGCTCGATCAGTGTTCAGCCTATTCGAGCTCAATGCTGAGCCATCGCAGTTGGCTGCAACGACAGCCTACTTCATGCACGATTCAAATTCTTCTGCGAAACCACGCAGTAGAAAGCGTACCATTGCCTTTGCCTTCAATGACCTCTAAGGTCTGGGTGGCATTGAGCTCCGAAGAGTTATCTTGCATGAATTTATATTCATGTTCAGCGCCGCGCCGTAGAAAGAGCAGCAGCGAACGCTCGAGTATCCTGATATACTCCTCCTTCGCCATGTTGTTCGTACATACTTTGAGGTCGAGCACTCCGTGCGCAGTGATCGCACCCCACACCATGACAGATCCACCCCCGTTCTGGCGCTTAAGTTTCACACGGTACTCCTTGTGTTTCTTTGTAAGGATGGGACACACCATAGCCTTAGAATACTTTATGCCAACAATTTTGTTGATATGATATTTTATAGCCTCAGGACACACGTCTGCTATCCCAGCCGCGTCAAGTTCATTTCGGATGTCTTTGAGGGGTACCCAGTTGTTGTCAACTAGACGCCTTATCTGCCAGATGGTCCAGAACTCCAAAAAGCCGATGAAAAAACTCAATCATATCAGATGCCTCTACCCTTCCCTTGCCCTAAATATGCTCTGTAGCATTAAACTGGAGACGCACGCTGCCTCAGAGCTTCTTGGGGATGCGATGCCTCTTCAAATCCTTCACCCTGTAGCACCTTTTTGCATGCTGCGATACAAGCTTTGAATTAGCGAAAGAGGGATACTTGCCCAGGCCTCGAGAATGGCGACCTTGCGCTCAGCCTTCGTTTTAAACTGTCGGCCACCGCAATAAACCTGCTGTGTAAGACAGCCCCAAATGTTTTCTATCGGGTTGAAGTCTGGGCTCAATGCTGGCCATGGTAATAGCTCAATCTTGTGGCGCTCGAAAAAATCCAGCGTGCCTTCACTTGTATGCACGGACGAGTTTATCTGCATGAAAACGTAGTCTTTTGCTCTGATCCTCCGCAGAAAGGGCAAGAGGGGATGTTCCATGGTCCAAGTGTACGCCTCGGTATCCGTATTATTTGTGCAGAACTTCAGATCAGCAGCTCCATCGCAGCAGATCACAGCCCATATAATGAGAGACGAGCGCCGCCTCTGACGCTTCAGACGGGTTATACCAAGAGAAGCCGTCTGCGCCATCGAGGTTAAAACGTTTTTCATCAGAGAAAAGCACGAGCTCCCACGCGTAGCACTCCTGGACCAATTTCCAGGCGAGCTCAACA
This sequence comes from Perkinsela sp. pyNocScin1, assembly GCA_964019655.1. NCBI lineage: Eukaryota > Euglenozoa > Kinetoplastea > Prokinetoplastida > Perkinselidae > Perkinsela > Perkinsela sp. pyNocScin1. The sequence continues at coordinate 1,224,524 of CAXHTR010000008.1, forward strand.
CGATACTCACGATGTCTGCAGTCCAAAGACGGTCACAGATATCTCAGAAGGATATCCATTTATTGTCGATGAGGCGCCTTATCGCCGGAACAGCTCTATGAGCGATCTTCGGGTATCGACCCTAGTGTTTTCGTTAACCGTATCCGTCTGGATTGTTGATGAAATTTCTGATGGACCCCGCAGACTTCGGGACTACGTGCGGGATATCACTGATTCCGGCTTCTATCTTCGCTCGATTTCTAAACCAGTCCTTTTCTACGCCAGAAAGGGGTGCATTTTTCTTGGATCGAAGATCTGGAGGGATTTCCACCTTCGTCACGTCAAGTACGATGGACCGTCCAATAGTAAACTTCGATTACGCCTGAGAAAAGTACAAAAGTATTAGTAGTAGTCCAACTGTAGCAGCTCTATCAGGCCTTTACATCGCTTTTGCGTGCGCACTGCACCAATTTCTTTCCTGAGTGACGAGGCTTGCCTTCGTTGCTTTCACAACCATTTCACTTCCCTCCTGATGACATCAAGACAAGCAATCGTAGACCAATCCTTGATTGCCATGAAAATCTATCTGTCCCGTCTGATTTTAAAGTGGCTTGTCTTTCGTTAAGAGAGAACTTCAGATGGGGATGCTCTCAGGGCTGTACGGCGCACAAGTAAATCGTTTGTTCGTACACAATTCCAAGTACACACTGAGGGGCGCGTATGTCAAATGCCTCTACCCTTCCCTTACCCTAAATATGCTCTATATCTTTTAACTGAAGGCGATCGCTGCCTCGGAGCTTCTTGGGTATGCGATGCCCGTTCAAATCCTTCACCTTGCAGCACCTTTTATGCATACTCGAGATACAACTCCTGAATGAACAAAGGGGCATGCTTGTATGCTTTCCGTGATTACAGGCATTGATCACGGCGGGCTACCCCCAGCGCTTGACCCGTTTCACCCTTTCCTTCCTGCTTGTTGCATTTTGAACACAAATTCGTTGCATTTGAAGCTACAAAAGTTTCATTTGAAGGTAAAAAAAGTGTTGCATTTGGGGTGTTACGCTGCACAGGCCTCAACAATGGCGATTTTGAGCTCAGCCTTCGTTCGAAACTGTCGCCCACTGTAAATGTGTCGCCACCAACTGTAAATTTGCTCTGTGAGCCAGCCACAGATGTTTTCAATGAGGTTGAGGTCTGGGCTCAATGCTGGCCACGGTAATAGCTCTATCCCCTGGCGCTCGAAAAAGTCCAGCGTGCCTTCACTGGTATGCACGGACGAGTTGCCCTGTATGAAAACGCAGTCTTTTGCTCTGTTTCTTCGCAGAAAGGGCAGGAGCGAACGTTGCATGGTCCGAGTGTACTCCTCGGTATTCATATTGTTTGTGCAGAATTTCAGGTCAACGTACGTGGTCCCCTGCCACCATATGTCTCTTTATGTCAGCTGCTGCGGAATCTTAACCCCAGTACCTTCGCTTGTCGGTAATGCGCTTTCCGAGCAAATCGTCCACGCCACAGCATCGGTCATGCATCCTTTTGGATAGATTGGTTAAGAGCCACTGAGGTATGCTCGCCCAGGCTTCACGGATCGCCGCAGTGAGCTCTGCTATGCTTGTGTACTGCTTCCCGTGCCTGTAAACCTGCTGTGTCATCCATCCCCAGATGCTCTCAATGGGGTTGAGGTCGGGGGACATCGTTGGCCATGGAAGACGATCGATGAAGTCAAAGGTCTCGCGAGCCGTATGCACGGACGAGTTGTCTTGCATGAATTTATAATCTCCCACTCTTTGAAGTGCTCTTGCGCCAGCTGCAAATGCGTTTTTTGTTTGGCGCGGTGTTACTCCAAAGGCGAACGAGATCTGGGCTCACCTGCGTCTTGCACAGGCCCCAGAAGTTTTCGATGCAGTTGAAATCAGGTCTGTACCCCGGCCAATTGTGCATCACTGAGAATCCCGCAAGCCGCCCATGGCACGTCGCATTCTCAAATGCTTTGATCACCTCAATGCCCGTGTGGGCCGGTGCACCATCTTGAATGGTGACAGGGCGAATCTTGTCGCTCTCAGGGCGGTTACAGTTGAGGTGGCCGTGGTGTTTGTTTAGCTCCGGGACAATGATCGACTTGATTATGTTGATGTAATCCGGTTTCGTAAAGCCTCCCCTGGGCCCGTGCTGTGATCATGCAGGTTAATAAAAAGCCTGAACCCGTCATACCCAATGACACCCATAATGTGGCATTTTGCTTCTGAGCGTGGATCATTAATTGGTATTGGCTCATGGGCAGGGAGGCACGACTGAACGTTTTTGAGGTCATTCGTCGAAAGGTAGCACTCGTCAATGAAGACGCAGTGCTGTGGTGCGAACGTCTTCATCACCCTTGCAAAGCTCGGGCGAGCCATGAGCCATGCCTCCGACCCCTGCTCTCCACACCACGGTCTTTTGGAGCGACGCTTCAGCTTGATGCCGAAGATCTCAAAATCCCACCAGACAGTCGCCTTTGATGGAGGGAGGTCTGCCTCTTTGCACAACTGCGCGAAGCTCTCAAGCATATTGCGGCAAGGTGAACCCCCCATGGCCATCTCGTACACAGCAAGGCGGGCCAAACGATTGGGGCTGAGTGCGTTCATGTCAATCACGTCGTCGTCGCGCGCTGGGGTGATTTCCGTTGTCTGAGCAGACCTTCGCTCGAGAAATTCAGCGTACCGTCGCTTGATGGACGACTCGGGCGTTGTGACCTCAATGGCGATGTCGGGAAGCTCATTGTTGGGTTGTCGATGATGAGCCCAACAATGATTGCCTTTTCCTCCGCCGTTCGCATTCGCTTCTCTCCGAACATCGGCAAAACTTCCGATCGCTTTTAGCGCTTTAGCGGTGGGCGGCCTAAAGGATTCTTTGGAGTAACTCCGCCATCATGAAGCACTGCTTCGATCGCAACTGAGTACAATTTCCGTTCTTGGTCCAGCGGCAGCCTGAGCCTGCTAAGCACAGAAGACCGCAGCCATTTCATCCATAATGCGCTTCGCATGCAGAGCAATTCAGCCAACAGGCCGCTCTCTGAACCTCCGAAGGCCTTCATATCTTTCGAGACCTTTCGTTCATCAAAGACTCAAGATTCGGGAATGGTGCGAAGAAATCAGCAGTGAGACAACCTATCCAGAGAGCTACGGTTACACACTTTAATGAATGTTACATCATTGCCTTGCGAATACGTACTAACCTTATTGACCTTCGTGTAAACGTCAACCATAAACGTGAGACATAGCAAAAACTTGAATAGATTCCAAAATAGAAAGCGCAATACAGGAAGCCGTGCATGCAACTTCGCCCACCTGGCGTAAGACCTTTGCACACATATCCAGATAAAGTTTTCGAGTACTGCAGGGACCTTGGTTCTTCTGCGGAGTATTGGTGAAGCTAACGTGCTGATCCAAAGGTGGAATGGTCACATTATGAAATATTCGCCAATTCATACGCAGCATTGTAAATAGCAAGTGGAGGCAGATAGGGGTAGAGTTTACGCGCAGGTAGGGGTTATCTACTTCTACATCCTACTTCTGTAGGATAGGCGCGATCTCATTCGCCTCTGCATATTTAATGATGCGCTGGGTCTGCTTGCATTCCTTCACTATCGCTTTGAGCATTAGTTTACAAACCAAGCACGGCGGCAACGCTAGATAATTACGAATGATAGCGAGGATATTTGGTGAGAATGGTCAGTATACCCACTGCCTATTTCCAACAATATTGACTGCTCTTTGATGGGTGAGATAAAAATTCGAACGATCAGAATCGATGCATGTTTCTTCATGAGCTGAACACCTTAGTGGCATTTACTAGTGCCCGCGGATAAAAAAAGCGCAGGCCCTAATATTCGTTGCGCCATTTCTTGACATATGCTGCGCTCATTGTTGACCTAACTCAGCCTCCAGAAGGTAGGGGTTTTTGCTTCGAACGCATCAGGGTTGACGCTCGGCATTTGGCCGAGGGAATTATAGAAGACAGACTAGACATTAAAGACACAGAAAATTACTTTTCAAATTAATTATCATCAAATACTTAAGTGTCCCCTTCTGCTTCCTATTCGCTTAAAGATGCATTCAACTGATGTCCTCTCTATTTCCTACACATTAAGCAATGCTTCCCACCCTCTTCACCGTCGACCCGCACCTCGGCCGCCTCGACCCGGCTCTTATGTCGCCGCAGTCGCTCCTCGAGACGCTCTTCGCCGGTGTCGCCAACAAAGAAGCCCTCACCGACCCGCACGGCAACTTTGTCGACTTCGACAGCTGGTCGCACCTCCAGTCCAACGACGCGGGCGACCCCGTGAGCATCCAGTACGGCCTCCACCAGGACGACGCCGCCGAGTTGGCCCTCGGTGGCAGCATCAACTTCCGCTTCCTCCCAGCGACTATCGGCACTGTCAACCTCAACGGCAACAAGCTCCGCGGCGACCTCAACATCGCCGACTGGCCACCAAGCCTGCAGTGCCTCACCCTCATGGAAAACGAGTTCGAGGGCAGTTTGATCACCGAAAAACTGCCACGGGGCATGGAGGGCCTCCTCCTCAGTGAGAATCGCCTCTCGGGCAGCCTCGACCTCACGCGGCTCCCCGCTGGCCTCGTCATCGGGGCCTTCACCAAGAACGAATTTTCGGGGTCTATTGACCTCACGCGCCTCAACAGCGCCCTCGGCACGCTCTACCTCGACCATAATCACTTTTCAGGGACAATTTCTCTCCTAGAACTGCCCGCGTCGATGGAGATGCTCACCTTTGGCACGAACGGTTTGGAGGGTGAGCTAGACCTCACGCGGCTCCCAGCAGGGCTCGTCTTGCTCGAGGGTAACAACTGCGCGCTGTCTGGTGATCTCAATTTTTCAGTGCTCCCCGCCGACCTCGAGACGCTCGTCCTCACCAATAATAGATGCGCTGGAAGCCTCAGCACAGCTGCGCTTCCCAGATCACTCACGTACTTGGACCTCGCTGACAACAATTTGGTGTCGACTGTCGCCCTCGACGAGCTTCCGACAGACTTGGAGTATTGCATGCTAAATTTCAATAAATTTCATGGCAGTGTCAACCTGGAGCGGCTGCCCTTCCCGCTGCAGAGCCTCTACGCGGGCGGGAACAAATTTACGGGGACGATATGCCTCGAGCGGCTCAACGATTCCCTCGTCGAGCTCAGCCTCGAGGACAACGAGCTGTCGGGGACTATCGACCTGTGGGTATTCCCCCCTTCGTTCCGGATGCTCGACCTCTCGGGGAACCAGCTGGAGGGCACAATTGAGATCTCAAGCGTTTTTCTTGACGTTTACAATATTGATTTGAAACTCGAGGGGAACAAAGACATGGTGGTAGTTGATCGGGATTTCAGGGATGAGCATACAGATGGAGACAGAGATGAAAGGAGTGAAGGTGATGCTGTTGCGGGAGATGAAGTGTGATTGACTTGAGGGCTCTCAAATGCATGTGGAGTGTCAAGACCTTATTGAGAGTAAAAGAACATTTTCATCGCGCAGTCAGTCGCCCCTGGCTCGGGAAGGACAGGATATTGTTTGAGACGACATTTAATTCTTTTAGGCTCATAAATTCTGTAGCTGCGCGGTATCTCAAATTTGTCGAAGATTTGTGGGGCTATCTCAAAGCCGAATGTGGGCTTAATTTCGGTTGAGATTGCAGATGGATCTTTTTCGCTATGATACTAATCGCTATATCTGTTAGACTGTGAATCATCACAAAGCGGGCACTTGAATGGAAGTCCAGCCTCTAACATTGAAAGAATCATTGGCAAAGGGCTCGAAGGACTTGACCCTAACGCAGCGCTCATATGAACGAAGTTTCACCTTTTTTAATCCCATAACACCCAACACGCTGAAGATCACCATCACCGTCTTTCACTCCCTTCTCTCAAAAAATTTACAATCTTCACCCCCCAACGCACATTCCATGCACTCATCTCACATTTCTACCTATCTTTCCCTTTCTCTTTCGAAAATGTTCGTCGTCGGCCTCACCGGCGGCATCGCCTCCGGCAAGTCCACTGTCTCTGCCATGCTCAGGCGCCACGGCGCGTACGTCGTCGACGTCGACGCGATCGTCCGCGGCCTCCAGCAGCCGGGCACGCGGGTGACCACCAGGATAACTTTTATTTGGCGCGACGTCGCCCGGATGAACGGCGACGCCGTCGAGATCGACCGCGCAAAGCTCGCGGAGATCGTGTTTAATGATAAGAAGGAGAAAAAGCGGCTTGAGGCGGTCCTCTTCCTGCCGACTGTCTTTGGGATTCTGAGCAAAGTCTTCTACGGCCTTTTCTGGCAGAACGGCATCGTCGTCGTCGACCACCCGTACCTCTTGGAGGTTCGCGCCCTCACGTGGCTCTTTTCGCGCATCGCTGTCGTCAGTGTCCCGCATGAAGTCCAGTGGGATCGGCTCAAGGCGCGCAACCCGGAATTCACCGATGCGCACATCGAGCGTCGCATCGACAGTCAGATGCCCGAGAAAGAGCGACGCAAGTACGCGGACGACATCATCGACAACGCTGGTGGCCTCGCAGCGACCGAGGCGCGTGTCCAGGAACTGCTCGAAGAGTGGAAGCGGCAGCGGAACGTGCGGCGGGTCAAGGTGTGTGCAAGTGTTGTCGGGCTTGTTGGGCTCTGGAAAGCGGTGAGCTATGTGCTGGGCAGTGGTTGAAGTCAGTGTAGGGTGGCATTCACTCAAGAAGTAGTGTATCCTGTGGGCCGTGATCGCTGTGTACGCTGTCGGAAGTAGTTGTAGTAAAGTACAGTCCTCAGAACGGGCTGTTTTACTTTGAAAATTTGATTTTGGTACTGTTATCATGCACGGAGGTGACATGCGCTGCTGGGGAAAAGTACTGTACGGCGGTCCCGCTCGTCGAGAGAATCGCTCAATTTTGCGTATCTTCCACCGAATCTCGACGAATTTTTTCTCGTGACAGTCAACTATAAGTTTGGTACGATTCATGTGCCGAGCCTCCCAAAAAGCATTCGAATATCCGCTGTCTGGGGTATACGATTGAGCAATGCGATGATCTTAAGTGAAAAAATCCCACAGTCGCTGGAAAGATACGTTTGCGTGGTTACAAGATGAAAGCTCAGTCCATCGACACAAAGAAAGTGGACAAGTGAGTCCAGGGCGTGCGTGAAAACTGGGTGGTTGCTCGTGTCCTTTGGATGAATGCAAAAGGGCAGTATTCGCTTGGCCAGGGGCTGGAAAACAAGTGCGCAAAGGTTCGGAAAGCCGCTGTCGTGTCGGAGAAGCTTTGAGGCGTGGTAGTTTATATTTCTTGAAGAAGTTTGCGAATATCTAATATTCATTTCCCTGTATTCATGAACCCAGAGAATGCTCGGGCCGTGAGAAAAAGTACATTCATCGCATACATAATGAAATGTCAACACGATTTCAGAACTTGTGTGCCTCTCTGAAAAAAAAATCAACGAGGGAAAAAATTGCTGGACCAGAAAAATAACATTTTCATATTCGTGTCTCTCTCATGTATTAATGATCGAGTTCATTTGAATTTTTTTATCGACTCTCTCATTTATATAAGACCACTACAAAATGCTTCTCACCCTGTGTGCCGACATCCAGAGTATCGGGCGCTTCGACATCACCCTCTTGTCTGATCAGCAGCGAATGGAAATGTTCTTTACACCAGATTGCCGAGCTGATGCCCAAACTGCATTTGTCGGCGACGAGAGCGATGCATGCACATGGATCGGTGTGCAGTGCGATGAAAACCGAAATGTGTTTGAGATTGACTGGCAGGCGGGCGTTATATCCCTGTTTGGGAGCATTGACCTTCCCATGTTACCGACTCGTCTGCGTGTCCTTCGCCTCTTTGACCAAACCATTCGCGGTGAAGTGACACTAACCGAGCTCCCAGAAACGCTTGAGTTTATCTCTGTCGAGCGAACACTACTGCAAGGCACTCTCGACTTTGGATGCCTACCACCGAAGATGGTGGAAATTTACTTTGCATTCAATCTCATCACGGTGATCCAAAACATGTGCAACTTTCCTGCCACTTTGCAGACGATTGACATCGAAGAATTCCAAATGGAAACAAAGGAAGTGCACATTGGTGTGCTTCCCCCTGAATTCACAATGCTTAGCTTGGGCGCTGGCTTGAAGCGTATTACGTTTGAAAAGCCAAGTGACAAGGAATTTCTGTTTGAGGGATAAGGAATGCATATCCAATAGGCAAGAAGGGCGTATATTTATTTTTTACATGCTTTTACTCGATTCGTAAACTCTTGAATGCATTCATTCCCTTTCGAATTTATAATATCCCGAATGTTATCCCTTACGTTTGCGTACCGCATCATCTGCAATTCTCGGTAGAGCCAGGCTGTATCCAGTCATCTGGAGCTGCCAAAAACCTCTCAATGAGCGGAACTCCGCGCCCTAAGAGTTCAGAGATCTCTTCTGCTTCATGTTTGAGCCTATACAAGAGGAGGTTTTTATTTTTCTATTGATCAGGTTCGACGTCCTGCCCATGGGCTTTTGGCGACGAAAACTTTAGTGAGAAAAGGTTTGATGCACTCGGAGAAGTGATCCACTACGCAAGCGAGGGCCCACAGGTAGCTGATGAAAGAGCTCCAGCTGCCGTGCTTGAAGGAACGTCTGACCGCACTTAACTTCCAAAATAAAGGGCCAAAGTGAGAGACATTGCCCTTATTCTTTTATATAGCTCTCTGAACAGCACAAAGATCGGATTTGATGAGCACGGCTACTGCAGCCACTCGACGTTGGAGCTGTTCGAGGCTGAGCGCGGACCGGCCTGTGAAGGGCATAAAAGATCAAGCTTCTCATACCAATTACGTACAGAAACTGAACTAATGTAGCAGAAATTAACCAATGGATCGGTGTAAATGTCGCAGAGGGGCAATGTGCTTTGCACACAATACACACGGTTATGTATATATTCACCCGCGAAGCTCATAGATGGCTCAGTGGGCGATGCCTGATCTGGGTTCAACTCCGGCCAGGGCTGTTTTACCTCCCCGTTCCGCGACGTGGGCGATTCCCGTGTGCGGCCTGATCAGGGAATGCAGTGGGTGGTTACCGCTGACCGACGGAAGCTAGCGTACCGGTCATCGGCTCCCGACCTGGTTCAACGGTTACCACCGAGTGCGCTCTAGATTCGCATTTTGAAAATCTGAATAACACAAAAATAGGGTACTCTGCGTGCTTGTAGGCTAGGGAGCATAAAGATGATTGAATGATAAATGAAGCCTTGGCCACAACAGAAAACTCTTTTTCTTTTTCGTTGTTCGCCACCCCCAAAGGAAATCACCGGTCACTGACACATCCCGGTCTCAGCACTACCTCCTTTTGCCGAAAATATCACCTCTTGGGAACCCCGGGGGATCCTCCGGGATGCACCAGACGTGCATGGCCAGCGATGCCCCCAAATAATACCATTGTAGACAATATCTGTGCATAGCTCAGAGCAGAAGAATGTACATGTAGCCTTACCATCATCAGTGGTTCGTACAGCAGAGCGACCCACGCAATGTCCTACAAGCATCCTTTTTAGCTCTGTTATGTCGATTGCTCTACTGCTTTTTTGCGAGAGAAAGCGATGCATTCCATCTTTATCGAACTGGAAGTGCATAGGAAGCTGCCAATGACTGTGAAGGAAATGGTGAAAGCACAAGACACTCGGGTACCTGGCTCATGACGTAATAGTCCACTGCTGTTCTCACATTTCAGCTATTCATCTGTAAGGGTAGAAAGGCGGAAGAGAATCTTAAAAATGGCGAAGAAATTTGAAACGTGGAAAGTCATAAGATCAATTACTTCAATTCGATTCAGTTTTTTTTTCATAATATCATTCGCATGTCTTATCGCTTGGAGTTATGAAGTGGTGAGCCCAGTATGTACAATGCAAGCAGAGGCTAATATCAATCGGTGTCACTGGTATTAGTCGCTCCCAGTAATTAAAGAGTTTTTCGCATAGATCGATGCCTTGTGAAATAAAATCTGCCAGTTCGGTCGCTTTGCCTTCCGGTACTGCTCGACTGATCCAGCGGTGACTGCTGTTCCCCAAATTTCAACCTGCCGCAGTCTTTTGCAGCTCGCTATCCCCTCAAGAACCGTATCACCCACTGCATGACAGTACGACACTGTCAGGCTCTCCAGATGTTCCGCATTTGCGTATATGAGAGCGAGGAGGGCATCCGTCGAAATATTTACACCGCGAAAGTCGATCAATTGCAGTTCTTGAAATTTTGGGAGTTGGGTCAGTGCGCGAGCGTCCAGGTCTATGTGGCTCAAATACAAATGGCGCACACTTTTCTGGATATTTGGGCTCATAAACAATAAGTAAAGGTCACACCCCGTGTGCTCATCCATGAAATCCTTGATAACGATGCTTTCCACATGCTTGAGATGTCCAAGCGTGGCGAGCACAATGGGTCCCATCGTGATCGACAGGTGCAGCTCACGAATTGTTTCCTGGCGGGAGTTGATATACGAAAGCGCTTCGGCCATTACATTTTCTGCAAAGGGGTACGTCGGACAGTCGACTTCGCAGTCTTCTGAAGCATTGATTGGCAGCACTGTGAGTTTCGGGAACAATCGTAGTGCGTCGATCCATGCAAAGGCGCTTTCGTCTATGCAGAAGATGATTTTTTCCAACTTTGGCAAGTGTTGGAGTACACACAGGTCTCTCAAGTGGACGTTCATGGGCCCCATGTCAAGAAGGCGAAGATCCGTGCATTTGGCAATATTCAGGAAATCCGCGTGCGTGAGCACCGCATTGTCAAACTCCAGCCGAAGCTCCTCGCATGGGTGCAAATGAAGAAGCTCGAAAAAAGCGGCGTTGTACGAGGGAAGCATGATCCGGTCCCAGCGCTGCCGCTCGTCTCTAAGAAGATCGAGAATCTCAGCTGATGAAATGAAACCCCAGGTGAGGTTGGACGCTTCGATGAGTTCAAACCACTTTCTGTCGATGCGCACTGGTTCCATGATATTGCAGAGACGGTACGTTTCATTGATGCGCTCGGGTCCATACGGGCAGAGCCAGTTCTTCTCCATTGTTGATTGGGCAGTCGGGTGGGTTCTTATGGGACTATCGTGCGGCTCTTCGCGGTGGGTTTGTTCGATTTTTGCTTCTTTGGCTGGGAACTCTCCGAGCAGGCGCTGGAAAAGATACATTGGTTGTGGGTGCACGACTAAAAGTGATGAAAGATAGAAATGAAACGAAAACATTTTCAAATATTCGCAATATGGAAAGCGTCGGAGTGTGCTGTCAAGTTTATCTCTGAATCTCTCAGTGTACAAGAAAAGGAAAACATGAATTTCCTTTGAAGAATTATATGGACAAACAAAACTCTTTCAGCTTTTTCATTTACACGTGACCCTCGACCCTGCAGCCCCTAAAAAACACACCTTGGACTCCACGGCCACCCTTGCATCTTACCCCGTCTTCTCCCCAAACACCACCTTCGTCTTCTGCACTGGCTTGCACGTGAGGTAGTGCATCAGCCACCGGTCGCTGTACATCGGTGTCTTCTCGCCCTCCGCCGGCACATAGCCAGATTTCTTCAAAAGCTCTACCGCCGCCTCGTCCAGCAGGACCATGTCGAACCCGCTGATCCGCCCCGCTGGCATCTCTTCCACCACTTTGAGCTCGAGCGCGTTCCCAGCCCTTAGAATCCGAGCGAACTGCTTCCGCTTGCCCGCGTCGTGCGCATAGAGCAAAATCCGCAGCTTGTTGAACGCCCCAAAGGACTCGATGCGCCGCGTTTTCTGGCGGCGCTCGCGCCACACTTTGATGGCGTTGACGACGTGGCGCACTGTGATGAGCCGGTAGGACCGGTCAACCTTTTCGATCGTCCACTCGTAGGGCTCGGGCGGCATGAGCTTCCCCACAGTCTGGCAGTCGAGCGCGTACTGCGGGCGCAGGACCCACATGCCCCGAGCCAGCGCACACAGAATCACAAGGCGCGGCGAGGGCGTCGACGCGATCAAATGCGTTGGCATGTGCTCGGCATGAAACTGAAAATCGAGCGCAACGGCCGCGCCAAGGCGGTGGAACGTGTCCGCGGCCCCATGCATATCAAAGCCCTCCCATGAGCTTAGATTAAAGGCGATGCGGACCTCTCCCGCAAAGTTGTCATACGGCTGCGTCGCTGAGCTGTCGATAGTGACCTGCGGCGTCTGTGCGACGGGCCCAGGCGAGGGGGTCGGTGAGGGCTGCGGGGTCGATGGGCTAGATGGGCTCGCGAGCAGCGGCAGGTGGGCTGGCCGGGCGTAGGAGCCTGGGGAGAGGCTGCAGAAGATGGCATTGGCGGCGCTGGCAGAGTCGATGGTGTGTCGCGGGGAGGCGATGGGCGTCGCTGCCATGTCGAGAGGCGGGGACGGAGACGCGTCTTCTGCCTTTGGTAGTGAAAGTGTCCCAGTCTGGGCGCTTTGGACAATGGCGACCATTAATAGTGGCACTTTATTCGATTTTTTGAGGAGAGCCTCGATTTTCGGACTTGACTTTTTGAGAAGGACATGGGTGCAGTTTTTCGGAGAGTGACTCGTCACTTTGATGCCGAGCGACGAGCAGACCGGGTCAATGCGATTTTTCAAAGTTAGACTGGGTGTATAGACACTGATGCTCGAAATGGCTGAAGACTCCTTCGACGCTCCTTTGATCGGGTTGTAGTACCACCACCACAGCATGTTTTTTAAATTTGTTGTACTCCCCAACGAAGGTGCGCTTTCCAACAAGCGACGCTCCACTTTCTTCGAAAAAAACTTCTTGAGCGGCATGTAGCGCTCTTTCGACATCTTTCCATTCGCACGAGTCGAAATTTCCCAGTACTTGCGCAAAAGGCCAAAAATCCACGACGAGGTGACAGTCCGCCGCGTCGCTTTCGTCGCTGTGTCCCTTGGGCTCTTGTCCTGCGAGATGTACGCGCTCCATGGGAAAGGCGAGGGCACACGATTTTCGAACGGAGACTTTTCTGTAAAAGTCCGCCGCTCGTACGCGTGCGGGACGACAGTGCACAGCCGCGGCCGCTGGTTCCCAGACTGTGTCACGTTCGTTGGGGAGAGATTCATTGAGCTATCGCGCACGACCCCGCCGTAGGCCACAATGAGACGCTTCAGCGCTGCTCGTCGGTCATCAGCAAAGTCCTCCGAAAGTTCAAAGACAAAATTCTGAAAAAGCCTTCGGGGCCGCTTGGCCGGCCGCTGGGGCTGCGGCGGTGACAGCGCGAGCTGCCGTGGCGACCCAAAGTTGCTCATCTGGTTCAGCGGCACAGGACTGGGCGATACCGAATTTTGACTCATAAAGTTCCCGGACGAGGCGATCGGCGGCGAGAGCTGCGAGCCCTGTCGCCCAAAAGCCGAAAACCCCTGCGAGGAGCGCTGAATGGGCGACCCCAGCGCGCCGAACGCCCCGACCTGCCGGGGCTGCGAGCGCCCCTGGCTCGAGCGCTGCGAGAACGAAGGGCTCAGGGGCGACAGACTCTCTCGCGCTGAAAATGTGTACGTGAAGCGCTCGTAGGGCAGCGCCTCGCGCGCCCGGAGGCTCTCGACGACCCACATGCCCGTGACGATGCGGACAGCCGGGAAGGGCAGCGAATCGCAGATATTTCGCAGGATATCCTCTGCCGCAAAAGGCAGCTGCTGTGGCTTGCCCTCTTTCAGCGGAATGACTATGTGCGTGGTGTTTGGCATAAGTATTGGGAGCGGAATGCCGTAGGCGTGGGCGATGGCGCATTTCAGCAGCGCTGTCACATCCGCATCGCTCGATTTTTTCGAATTACTGAGCAAAGCACTCGCGCGCTGGTCGTCCCTGGGCGGGGCGAGCCCACTGGTGCCAAAGGGCACTTCTTCCTTCGGATCTGCGTAAAACCATATCTGCGAGCTCTGCAAGAAGTCAGCCGTCTCCGCGTTCTGCATAAAGTGGTTCAAAAAATGTATGAGGGACGTCGCTGGGTCAGCCCCGGCCTCCCCGCGGCTCTGCCGCTGCTGGGCGACGGCCGCCGCGAGCACTGGGCTCTGTGTCGACTTGACCTCGAGGAGCGGCGAGGACACGTCCGCCGGGCCGTTGGACAGCGACGAGGTGAACGCGGCGCGGAAGGCCTCGTAGACAGAGGCGCGCACGCCCGCCTCGTTCTTCTGGCCCCAGATGCCCTCCTGCACGCGCTGGTTGCAGAACTTTTCGGCCTCTGCTGGGGAATACGGCGCGACGAGCGGTTTTTCGCCATCTTCGGGAGATTTTTCAGAGACACTGACGTCGAGGTCGCCGTGGACGTCGACAAAGGGCACAGCGCGGCAGATGTCAGTGACCTCTTCTTCGACGACGAAGCCGCTGCGCATGGCGTTGAGCCAGCAGAGGTACACGACGGGGATGTCGTTGGCCTGGGCGAAGACGACCTTGGCGTTTTTGTCGCTCTGCTGGTAGTTGAAGGTGGTGGGGACGAGAAGGTGCGTGACTGCAGTGTCGAGGTCACCCTGATAGACTCCGCCGTGGGCTTGCACGCGCTCGCGGACGAGCTGGCGCTCCTCTGGGGTGAGCGCTGTGATGCAGATGACGTAGCCAGTGAGCGGCTGCGCGAAGCACGCAGTCGGGAACTCGTGGGCGGGGCGCAGCTTGGGGGACGCGACGGCAAGGGTGAGCCACTCGGCGGTGACGAGCTGGATGGTCGTCACCTGGCGCCCGACGAGGCACTTTTTGGTCGAGCCGTAGGCGACGACGATGTGCGTTGTGCTCGAGAGGACGTCGACGGAGAAGGACCCGCCGTGCTTCAGAACCTTGGCGCGGATGGCCTCCTGGTCCTCCATGGTGAAGCCGGTGGTTGTGAAGGTGAGGCCTTGGAGCGGGAGCATATGCGGCAGGTGAAGGCTAGGAACGCATGTTAAAAGGGGATAAGTGAGAAAAAGGGGAAAAGTATATGCACTTGGAAGCTGGAAAGTGAAGCAAATCTCGCTAGCAGATCTCGATGAATACACTGTCTATGCAAGTCCTTTGAGAAGTCAATATGAAAGGTCGTACTTATGTTTATTTCATAGATAACTTTTTGAAAGATACATGTATTTAACTCTCTTGTGGAAAGAGCGATTTTCGGAACATGACAAGCGAAATAACACTGCTACTCCCAAAGGTAGTCAAAAAAGCTGGCGAGCGGCCTTTGCCGAAGTAATGAGGTCAACTGCAAAATTTGATTTTCATTCGGTATCCGATCCACTGTACGCACAGCACTGCAAAGAGAGATGTTATGAAACTTCTGTGCGTAAGGTATCAAGAGCATTATCCAGCGCGAAATTCCCAGGTCTCTATCTGTAAATGCTGAAGAGTGCGTTTCAGATACACCTTTACATACTCGCACTTGGAATCCTTAACCGTAGAACGAGGCTCTGTACTGCCTCCTTCATTTATATTAAGAAGAAAAACTTCAACGCCTCCAACTTCTATCACCCAGTCTTCCAATCCAAACTTACACAAACACCTACAAACCACTCCGCACGCGCTGCACATAGGCGTTGTAGCTCGAAAACAGCTCTGTCGTCTCCACCTCGCTCGCCGAGTCGTCCTTGTAGATGTCACGGCACACGATCGACTGCATCGCCGCCACCCGGGGGTCGATGGGCTCCGGCGCGGCCGCCGACACCTCCGGCAGCACCCATTGCGCCCGCCTCGCCCGCTCCTTGAGCGCGCGGCTCGGGAGCTGGCCCAGGACGTTTTTCACTTTTGACATGCACTCAGCTTCGACTCTCACAAGTGCCTCTGACCGGTCGAGCCGATCTTCTGGAACAGCCACGAGCGCGTCGCGCGCGTCTTTCAGAAAGTCGAGCTCACTGATGCGGACGTAGTTGAGCTCCCCGTCCTTCTCTTTTCGCACAATGTCCCGATGGGCCACCTGGAGCCGCCGCAGCGCGTCCTGCACGTCCACGTCCGCCTGCCGCGAGATGTACCAGTCCATCTCGTTCGTGAAGTACTGGCGCTTTGGCTTCGGCATAGGGATGCGGGGCAGCTGGCTTGTCTGGCTGCGGGCGGTTGACCGCTTGCGCTTCTTCTCACGCGTGTAGTTTGTGGCGAACAGCCTTTCGCGCTCGCCCTCGCTCAGAAAGAGGTCATCGCCGCTGGAGGATTCATTGGAGGTGTCGTCTGCTTCTGATTCTTTAGATGAGCTGTCCTCACTTGATGCAGAAGATTTAGTCTCGACAGTACGCGCTGGGCGTTTGGCTTTCTGAGAGGCCGGCTGCTGGGCCTTTGCCGGCTTGACTGGCGGCTTTGGCATTGGAATCTCTTCGTCTTCATCAGAGCCGTCTGACAGCATGAACGCCTTGGCCTTGGGCTTTTCGGCCTGCGTCGCGGCTGCAGTCTGCGACTTCTCTGGCGTGAGGCCCGTCGGCAGGCCCTTCGCCCGCCGCTCGGAAAGGTACGTGTGCAGGACCTGTGACGCCGATTTCTTCGCTGGCTGCGGTTTTTCGATCACTTCACTTTTCGCAGCGATTTTTTCTGCGGAGGCCTTTCGAGCACTTTGGCTGGCCTTTGCCACTGGCGTGGGACTTTTTTTCTTCACTGACTGCGATTTAGCCTTTGCCTCTTTCCGCGTCGGCTGGGACTCTTTTTTCTGCTTGGGCGCCTTCGGGATCGCCTGGTGCTCGCCGCGCTCGTCGCTGGCCTCGCGGTAGGCCATCTTGACGAGCTCGCTGGACGCAGCGTCGAGCGCGTCGGTGACTGACTCGATCGCGACGTCCTCGAGCTCCTGGAAGGCCTGCGTCTCGCAGATCGTCTCCCGGGTCGTCCACCAGCCCGAGAGCGCGCTCTTGGGGTAGAAGATGACGAGCGTGTCGGCGGCCTCGAAGCCGGGCGGCTTCGGAATGAGGTCGTGCGAGGCGTTCTCCGCGCCGAGCAGCGCGGCGCGGAAGGCGTCGTAGTCGACGATCTTGCCGGGCGACCAGTAGGAGTCGGGGAAGAGGAACCAGCCGATGGTCCCGACGCGCAGGTCACTGGGCTTGATTTGGTCCATTTTGATGTAATGAGAGGTGAAAAGTGTGCAAAGAATCAAAAAGTCAATTGAAGCGTCGAAAACCATCGATAATTCTCTTCTCGCCCGCAAATACTTGGTTGATTTCTCGAATTTCTTTACTTCTTGAGTGTATTTCTCTCTTTTACAAGTTCTGGAGAAACGAAAGATTTACTGCACTACACAAAGGACATCAAACGGAAGTACAATAAATTTTTATGCATGTATATTTATTTATCCATATCAGACTTTCTCGAGTTTTTTGGCACATTGCCCTAAGACCGCCTTGTCATGAGCTGAATCGGGTTTCCTTCACAAACTAACCGAAGAGACTTCGGAACGCCGAGTAGGTTCTCTATCTTGTTGTCGGCAATGTCGAAGAACTCAAGACGCGACGTCACGCTATCGAATGAAATATCCCCTGCAAAGCGATTACCGGTCGCATTGATGGTGAAAAGGCCGTGCGGTAACTTCGATAGGTCGATGGACCCATAGAATTGATTGTGATTGATGTCAAACTTTGATATATTGCGCGGAAGCCGCGTAAAGTCGACGGTCCCCGTAAAAAGATTCTTCTCAAGATGGAGACTTCGCATGGTCAGAGGCAGCATCGAAGTCTCGAGCGTCCCCTCAAATTCATTTGTGCCAATGATGAGTATATCCATTTGCCTTGGTAAGTCTTTGAACGCAAAGGTTCCAATGTACTCGCCCTTTTCCAATCTCACTTCCTGCAAGGCCCGCGGAAGCGCCGCCACCTCGATGGTGCCCCCAAATGGGATCATTTCAACGCAGATCTGCGTGAGAGTTTTCGGTAACTTTTCTATTGCCAAACTTCCTGTGAGCGCATTGTGCCCAATAACGAGATCTTCGAGGTTTTCGGGCAGCGACTGCATGACGACCTCCCCACGCATCGCGTTCTTTTCAATATGGAAGGACACGAAGGTCTTCGGGACGTTCACAAAGCGGATGCCCCCGGTAATCGCGTTGCCACTGAGATCGATGACCTCGAGACATGGGCTGAGCGCTGTGAAGTTGATTTCCCCGTAGAACTTGTTGTCGTGTGCGAAGAGTTTCCGGAGGGGTGCTGGTAGGCGTGTCAGGTCGACGGACCCCGTGAACTCGTTTTCCGACAAAAAAAGAAACTCAAGCTTCGGCGGTAAAGTCGTCCACCCGATGGTACCTGATAGCTTGTTATTCTCACTGTTGAAATGCCTCAGGTTCTTTGGAAGGTTTTCGGTCTCCAGTGACCCCTGGAAGTTGTTTCCTTGGATCGCACAGTATTTCAGCCCGGATGACAGGTTGACGGCGCTGAAAGTCCCGGTGAGCGCATTGTGCTCGAGGTAGATGATCTCAACTGTGTCAGGAAGAAAGGAAAAATCGATGCGGCCCCCGATCCCGGGTTCCTCGGCGTCGTCGTCCTCATTACCGAGGTACACCTGGGTGACGTTCCGCTCGGCATCGAAATTGAGACAGTCCCACTCCTCGATGTCAAGGAAGTTGCCGTTGTCGTCGGTGAACTGCGACTTGTCTCTTGTCCCGCCGATAAAGGCCTCCATGCGGGATTGAGCGGACATGAGCGCCGGGTCGAGCCGGCCCAGCGCTGCGTCGACAGATGAAAGAAGAAAAGCGGAAAGCATTTTGGAGCTCGTAAGAATTAACGCAATAAAGGGAAAACACATGCATAGTAACCCAAGCTTTCTCCTTATCATTCCCAACCCACTCACGCATTGTTTCCAATCTTGCAGACGTTGAGAACGCCAGAGACTATCGCGAGCGACGTGATATGCCCCCTGTGGAGCCACTTCACCGGCCGTGCGTACGAGAGGGTCACTGTCAGGTCTATCAAGAGCTTTATGAGCGTCACCCAGCTCCAAAAGATCTCTCGGTTCCAGTACGAGATCCGAGCGATCTCCGCGACCCGACGCCAGACTCTCCCCAAAAAGTCCCACAGGCGCGCAGCCTTCGAATCTCCGAGCTCTTCCTCCAGGCACAGTGGCGAGACCTCGCCTTCCGACAGGCGCTGGAGCGCGCGCATCGGGGGCGTGCACGCGTCCTTTGCGAACCGCAGCAGCGGCAGGGCCCCGCCCGCCGCCCAGTCCTGCGCGGTGCGCACCCCCGGGCTGAGCATCGCCGGGAGCATGGACGAGGCGAGCCGGCGCTTCTCGTTGATCTCGTAGCGCGCTAAGAGCGAGAAGGACTTGCGGTGGCGCACGCGGTGGCCCGACGACGCGTTGTCGATGAACTGGAGCAGCTTGAGGCCATTCAGGAAAATGTCGATGCCGATGACGGGCAGCGAGATCTGCGGGCAGAGGCGCTCGAGTGGGCGGTGGATCGTGCTGTTGAGGACGCCGATGCGCGAGAAGTACAGGACGTCATCGAGAAAGGACTTGACGCACCCGAGGAGCCGCGCGGTGATGTCGAGGAGCATCTGCGCCTGGACGAACAAAACCATCGACGCGGACTGCTCGGCGTAGTACACGAGCTCGTTGCAGCGCGAGAGCGCTGTCTGGATGCGCTCCCACTCGCCAATGAAGCGAGCGATCTTAAAAAGGCGGCGCGTGTTCTGGATGCTCATCGCGTTGCGCTCGTAGCGCGAGTAGCTCGCGTCGTCGGTGCGGACGCCGAAGTCGACCTCGTGGAAGCCCTTGTGATAGGCGAGGAGGCTGTACGAGTACTGGACGATTTTGAAAACTTTGTCGCGGCCGGGGACGCTGTCGAGGACGTTGAGGCAGAAGTGCGCGGCGCTAAGCGCTCGGTCGGTGGCAGTCATTGCATGAAGTTACTGAACTTGAGTGAAAATACTTGAAATGACTTGAAAATTCTTCTGAAAAAAATTTTTAACTTTTTACATCATCTCCGGTGTCCAATCTCAGTAGCGGCGCATCGCGTAGAGGCAGCCGCACGCGACGAGGGGAAAGAGCTGCCAGTAGCCCATGTGGACGTACATGAAGAACGCGGGGAAGATGACGAAGAGCATTGTGGTGAAAACGCTGTACGACGAGCAGTGCTGGCCGTAGAGGGTGACGCCGAGGGCCCCGCCGAGGACGACGGCGACGCTCAGGATGCGGTTCGTGATGCTCGTGGCGCTCTGCTCCTGCGAGAGGTAGTTGAGCATAAAGAGCTTGCCGGGGACGGACTTGGAGATGCCGCGGTGCGCCTGGAGGTCCATGAGGCGCTGCTCCTCGGGCGTGAACTCGGGCGCCGCGGGTGCGCTGTGGCCGTGCCAGCGGGCGGCGGCGAGGAAGGTCTGGTGCGCGGCGACGCTGGTGCGGAGCGCGGCTGGGCGGAGGGAGGCGAAGCGGAGCATTGGAGTAGAAAGAGAAGAAAATGAGTGGGAAAGATGGAGATTGATATGAGAGTATGGAGTCATGGGAAGAGTTAAGATGCAATGAGAGGTAATGTGGCTGATACGCTGATGAGGCGGTTGATTTGATAGGAAGGGCTTAGCCCAGAGGCTTTTGACCTTGCGTCACGGCTTAAGCGTTGAGAGATTGATTGGGTCGACTGCCATTTAGAATGATTTTTCGACTTTGGAGATTTTATGATTGTCTCAGTGGTGGTTTCCTATTGCACTCTCTTCATATAAGAGACATATTCTGACCAAAATCGAGATTGAATTAGAAACCCCCTTGGCTTCACGTAAAATGAGTAACTTCGTGTGCTATTCTTAGTGAACGATGCGGCAGATTAAATTGATGAAACCAAGCAACAATCATCTGACACTAGGCCATCGAGCCTCATGCTCCTGTTTTCAGTCTCATGAATATCAAGTTAAAGCACATGGCACAAGTTAGACGGCAGGATTTTCAGTCTAACTAACCCTTAATTACCTTGATGTAGTGGCGAATCACGGGGATAACATCTGTAAAACCTCTGTTTGTTGTGGGCATCAGACTGACCCCAAACAATGCGTATTATCAGAGGTCTCACCCTTATGCTGCACCACGCCGACCTGCCATCCATTTCCCGCTTTCGCACACCGTCCCCTACGGTGCGCGAATGAACGAATGAATCAAAACGAGTGTCGGGAAGCGAATGAACTCTAAAAATTCGTTCAAAATGAACGCCGTGACCACATCACACGCCATTCCGTGGTCCTTTGCGAGCCATCCCACGCCGAACACTTTCAGCAAAAAGTCCGGCTTCAGGTACCCCATGAAGTGCACGAGGTAGAACATCGCGAGGAAGCCAAGCGCGTAGAACGAGTAGAACTGCACGACAAACAGCGTGCCGAAGCGCTTGTGGAGGCCGCGGACGGCCTTGATCGGGTTCGCCTCGCGGCTCTGGCTCATCTCCTGCATGAAGAGCTCCCGCCCCTTCGATAATTTTGTCGGCTCTTTGTACTTCGAGACCGCCTGGGCGAACCCCCGCTTGTCAAACGACGAGAAGATCTCGCGCTTGCGCGCCTCTTTGATCACCGCTGGGTCTTTTCGAATGTCGCTCGTGCTGTGCACGTTTGCTCGCCAGCCGCCGGGCCTCTCCGCTGGGGTAACTGGCCTCGCTGCCTTTTCTGCAGCCGCTGCAGCGTCCTCTGCCTCTCTGGCCTTGGAGGTGAAGCTGTGCATCGGCGGGGCGAAGAGGCAACTTTTCGAATACATTGGGTGCAGAAGTACAGTTTTGCTCCTTATTGGGTTCAGCGCTCGAATGTGGCGCATTGGCATTGCCATCGACATTGTATTTCAAATTTTTTCTAAAAAGACAAAACTTTAACTTTTTCTTTCGCATTTCACCCTGACCTTCGTTTTCAATCTAATTTGTTCCTTTTCCGCACTTTTGTGCATTTTTATTCTCTAGTGGGCCTTCTTTCGCTCGCCTTCGTTCGCCACAAACTTTTCAATGTCCTTCATCCCGGCCATCGTGCGCCCGACGCACGTCTCCGTCGTGAACGGCACGCCAATGCTGAGCTCCGGCCACTTCTTGTTGAACACCTCCTGCACGCTGTTCAGAATGCGCTTGACGTCGGCCCCGACCGCGTGCACGACGTCCTTGTGGCAGTCGACCCACACGCAGTCGTGCACCGTGTTCGTCAGCACCGCCTTGCCGCCGTAGTTGCCGTTGGCCACGAAGTGCCGCCAGAGGCGCCCGAGCATCACCTGCACGATCTCCCCCGCGAAGCCCTGGATGGGGTAGTTCTTGAGCTGCGTCGACAGGAAGGCCATCGGGTCGGCGGCGCGCCCGTCGGCGGCCATCCGCTGGAGCATCTCGGGGCTGCGCTCTGTCTGCCCAAAGGTGAATTTCGTGCCCGTGAGCGCGCGGAACTCGCCTTTATAGGCATAATTGCCCGCTGTGCTCCGGCTCGCGTCCTGGAGCGCCGCCGTCCACGAGTTCACGGAGTGCTCGACGAGCCGGTAGAAGCGCTTGACCTCCTTGTACGTGAGCTCCTCGTTCTTGATGAGCGCGCGGATCTCGTCGGTCGTCATGCCCGTCGACTCGCTCAGCTTCGCGACGCCCGCACCGTACTGCCGCTGGAACGAGAAGATCTTGGCCTTCTGGCGCAGCTCGACGAACTCGGGGACTTTCTCTTTTTTGGCCTTGCGGAAGACCTCGTCGTACGTGAGCTTGGGGCGCATCAGCGTGACGCGCTTGCAGTGGAAGTCGACTTTATTCAAAATATCGGCGATCATCTGGGGGTCGCGCGAGAGCGCACACAGCACGACGACCTCGAGCTGCGAGTAGTCGGTTTCCAGGAGAATGCCGTCGGCGCCGAACCTCGAGATAAAAAGCTTGCGCAGGTCGTCGGTCTTGGGGACGTTCTGCATGTTCGGGTTCGACGAGGCCATGCGGCTCGTGGAGGTCTGGCAGAGCTGCAGCTCGTGGTGGATGCACTCGTCTTGGTCGCAGATCAAAGACATCATGCCCGTCCCGTCCGTCTCGTAGTACGTGCCCAGGAGCTTCGTCTTCGTGCGCATTTCCAAAAGTGTTTTTGCGATGGGCTCGCCGCGCTTGGCAAACTCCTCGATCGCGAAGAGCCCGACGGCCATCTTACCTTTTTCCGTTTTCGAGTTTTTCATGAATTTCTCTCTGTCTGCAGCATCGGGGAAGTACTGGGTGACGAGGCCTGGGAGGCTCACGTGCGTCTCGGCGTCCGCGGGGACCGGCACAGTGAAGCAGTCGTCCGTCTGCCCGAGGGACGAGCCCACGCGGTCGAGCACAGCCTTGACATCTTCCTTTGTCATATTTTGACCCAAATTTGTGTTGTTGCAGCAGAGCTGGCGAAGCCTTTTCAAAATTTCGAGCGGCGTGGCGTTTTCCGAAAAACCGGCGAGGAGCTGGCGGATATTTCCGAAAAAGACGACCTCGTCATCGGAATAGAGCCCGTGCTCGTCACAGAAGTCGTCGATGGCGGCCGCCGGGGTGTCCGCGCAGAGGCACAGCACGCGCGCTGTCTTCGCGTCGAAGCCCTCGAGCGCTGCGGAGACTGCCGCGTGCAGCGGGAACTTTTCGTCACTCTTCTTCAATGTTTTGTCGAGGAGGAACACTTTCTTTTCTGATAAGGGGTCAAAGAGCCACGGCTTCGCAGCGCCGAAGCCGCCGACCAGCGCCAGCCGGAAGTTGTCAGGGCACTTCTGCATAACAAATGTCTGAATGCGCTCCATGACCTCCGCGCACTTGCCCGTCGTGCGGAGCCCCGCGCTTTTCAGAAAGGCGAGGCCGTACTGGTTGCGCATTTTCGCCGAAAAGGTGCCCGCGCGCACGGCGAGCTCGACGGCGGCGCTGATGTTCTTGGGCGTGCCGAGCATGTTGCGCTCCGCGACCTTGGCGGCGCCGCCCCAGTACATCGCCGAGAGGTGGTGCGTCGAGTTCCAGTTCCAGTGCGGTCGGAGCATGCGGCCGACGCCCGCGGGAATGAGGGCGCGCAGCGTGGACTTGCACTCCTGGATCTCTTCGCGCAGAATGTCGTACTGGCGCTTGCCCTCGGCGCGGTTCATTTTGAGGCCGTTGAACTCCATCTCCGTCGTGCAGGGGACGACGTCCATGCGCGAGCGGATGATCTCGATCTGGTTGTCCTTGAGGGCCACCTCGAGCTGTTTCTTAAAAACTATCTCAGTGTTCCGCAGGTCCCCCTCGAGGTACTTTCGGAGAATGCTATACTGAATGTCTTTTGTGTCGACGCCCTTGTCCCAGAGCGACTTGACCTCGTCGAGCTTGCGGGACCCACCATAGCGCATCGCGATCTGGTTGAGGCCGATGCCCGTGCCGACGCGCCGCGTCTGCCCACTGATGAGGTACTCGGCGTACATCGTGTCCCAGATGATGCCGCCCCGCTGAAAGAAGGCGACGAGCTGCGGGTCGTCCCAGAGCCACAGGAGGTCGAACTTGAGGTTGTGCCCGACGAGGACGTCATATCCAGAAAGGTCTGGCAGCTTCATTTGTGCGCGGCCTGTGAGCTTTTCGGCGGGAATGCTGAGCTTCCCTGTGAAGTCGCAGTAGCCTGGTAGGACCACAAAGTTGTCCGGGCAGAAGGGGGACGCAACGCGCTTGTTGTGCCGGATGGTCGTCGTCTCGAGGTCGAGCACGAGGTAGCGCTTGTAGTTTTCCAGTAACGCCTTCTCGCGCGCGCGGCGCTCGGGGTTGAACAGCAGGCGCTTGTACGCCTTGAACATCGCGTCGTTGTCGAACGCGAACCAGTTGCGCTCGGCCATCGAAAACGCCTTGCCGCCGCCGTACGTCGTCGCGCTGCTGTCGCGGATTGCCTGTTTCAAGACTGCCTCGCCCTTCTTCCCAGAAGATTTCTTCTCCAAGAGGCCCTGCGACAAGAAGCCGAGCGTCGTGAGCTTCGTCTTCGAATGGAACTGGTGGAGTGTGTATGCCAAAGCCTGGGCCTCTGAGTGGAATAGCGTGACGATGCGCCGCCACGCCGCGGCGGGGTCTGTCTCGGGCACGCTCAGCCCGTAAAACTGCGTGAGCGGCAGCGCGCGGAAGCTGAGCGAGCGGTTGGCGTTGAAGCGCATGAGGTGCTCGATGTCGGGCATTTTGGTGTCCTCGAGGGGGACGACCGCGACGTTCGTGCGCGCGTGGGCCTTGTAGAACTCATTGATCGCGCGCATGAGCTCCGCGGGGCTCGAGGACTCCGCCTTGAGCATCTTGCGCTGGCCGCAGCTGAAGAGTTTTAATGAGTAACCCGTGTGCCCGCTCGCGATCTCGCACTGCCGGTAGGACACGAGGCAGACGTCCAGAATGCCCTGGAGGCCGCTGAGCATCTGCTCCTCCGCGGCGAGCTTGTTGCCGAGGTGCTTGAGGGAGCGCGTGACAGTCGTCCACACGAGGGCCGCCTGCCTGGCCGCGCGGGCCTCGCTCTCGGGCTTCCGGGGCCCGCCGCAGGTTTTGAGCAAGAACTTTGCGTTTTCTTTTACAGAATCCTGGGCCATCGGGCCGAGCGCGGCGCTGAACTCTTCCAGCGTCTGCGGCATCGACATGTCCTTCACGCGCGTGATGTGGTCGAAGAAGACAGACTTGCAGAGGCCGATGGCGTCCTGAATGAGCATCGCGTCCAAAGACTTGGCGAGCTCGATGGGCAGGCCGTCAGTGGCCATCGGCAGGATGACGGGGACGGCGTTCGCGCCGGTCTTTGTCCAGATGCCACGCATCCAGGTGTTGAGCGTCGCGATGTCCTTGCGCTGCGCCTGTGCGATGGTGACAGCGAGGCGGTCTTTCGAATAAATAACGTTGTCGAGCGAGAGGCTCGCGGACTGGCCAGAGGCGCCGTGGCGCACGCAGACAGTGCCACTGAAGATGACAGTGCCGTTTGACTTGTGGTCGTAGGTGCCGTCCCAGGCCATGGAGAAGACGATGTAGCGCTTGTGCGTGGACTCGACGTGCTCCTTGACGGTGTCGAGGAGCTGCGAATTCTCAGTCGTCGTGAGCCCGTGCGCGCGGCAGTACGCCTGGAGCAACAGGTCAGTGAGCTTGACGCCGGAGTAGCCGAGGATGACGTGGCGGGCCTTGATGGACAGCGGCGTCTCAATCGACGTGAAATTGCGCGAGATCATCGCCTGGTTGCTCCCGAGGGCTGTAAAAGTGCTCTGCGTGGGCACCGGCAGCGGCTTGCGGTGCGCGAGGGCCAGCCGAGGCGGGCCAGAGGCTTTCGCAGCGGCAGTGCCCGGCTTGGGCTGTGCGGCTTGGGCTTTTGTTGGTGTCGCTGGGGCTGGTGCTGAAAAGTCCAAGTCGAACTCGTCTTCCTCGGGCGCTTCGAGGGTGACCTTTGGGGTCTCTGGGGCCCGCGAGGGCGGCGTCTGGTGGTAAGCGCGCGCCGGCGAGGCGAGCGGCCCCTGCGCCAGGCGCCATCGGGCGGACGCTGGGCAGAGGGCATTGAGCTTTGCCATTTTTTTTGAGATTATACGAGAGAAATGACGAATTTGCTTGACTAATTATGCACAAATTGAAAGTATTCAGACTATTTATGAGTCACAGCTAACAGGAACATCTATTTGCTCTTCTTGATGCCTCCCTGAGAGAGCGGTCCGCCCTTCTTCTTGACCTGGTTGGCGAGCTCAGCGATCTTCTTGGCCTCCTCGCGCTTCTTCTGCTGGAAGGCCTTGTCGTCGTCGTCAAGGTTGACCTTCTCTTTCTTTGCCTGCTTGAGTGGCTTCAGCTTGCCGCCCTGTCTGGAGCTCATTTTATTTTAAGTAACTTCGAGAAAAGTAAAGTGCTTCAAAGCATCGAACAAACGTTTCTGAAGAAAATTGCAACTATGCGGGAGATCGCTGAGGCCCGAGGCCACAGCGCAGCTGCACTAGCATTGCATTTTCTCATTCATCCCTTCACCCCTACACGACCTTCGGGATGCGCATGATGCCGAACCTGTGGAGCCCATAGGCGGTCGCAGCGCCGAGCACGCACGGCTGCCAGTCGTAGAACAAAATGACGGCGCTGCCGAAGAAGGCGGCGTACTTGACCCACCCGTTGAACGAGGCGAGCAGCTGCAGCGGCATGTAGCCGTTTGTCAGCGCGCTCACGACGAAGAGGCCGGCAATGAGGTCCCACGGGCCGTACTGCACCTCAGAGTCCTCTGGCAAAACTTTGCGGAGCCCGAGCATGCCAAGGCCAGACATGAGGACGACGAGCGCGAGGAAGCGAAGAAGAAAGGTGCTCCCGACGGTGTTCATGACGGGGTGGCCGAGGTTGTGGATTAGGAGCATCGCGAAGGCCATCGACAGAAAGTTTGTCGTGAGCAGGCAGTGCGAGAGCGGGGACAACAGCGCACTCCACGCCCAGTCGACGCCGCAGATGGAAATCCAGAACTGCTCCTCGACCTGCGAGCCCGTGCTGCTGAGGCAGAATATCGAGAAAATTAAGAACTGGAACGCGTTCACGGCGTTGTAGATGTCTGGGAACTCCTTGATGTCGTGCTTGAGGCCACGGTACTCTTTGACAAAAAAATTCAGCTTCTCGGGCTCCTCGCCCTCGGTACCCTCAGCCTGTGTCTCGCCCTCTTTCGGCTTTTCATGAGACTTTTGCTCTTTTTCAGTATTGTTTGCGGCTTCACGCTGCACTGCGCTCACATGAAAGTTCAGCTTGGCGGTGTAAAAGAGTGACGCTTTGGGGGAAATGAGCGGCAAGGCGCCGACTGATAGCGCAAAGGCCTTGGCTGGGCAGCGAAACGTATGAACATTGCGCCGGCTGACAGCTGGGCAGTGTGCTGCAGCTACTCGTGCGGTAAACGCGTACTGTCGGAGGTGCATGTGCATGACACGTGGGAGCGACTGGGGCCTGGCGAAGGCTTTCATGTGGAAGAGTGACACGCGGGACGCAAAGGCAGTCTGCATGATACAATACGAATGGGAATGACAGTGAAAGTACAGAATCTAGAGGTTGAAAGAGATACACTTCTGTGTAAAGTCCATCAACTGTACAAACACTGGCGACGAAAGTAAATCGGGTCTTCACCCCCTCTAAGCATCGAAATTAAGATACAAGAGCTTTAGAGTACCCACAGGTCTCTTCCAGAAGCTCGATGAACAACTACAATCGCAGGTCGTGCTTTCAGGCCGTACATCAGCAGACTTACACTCCTCCCACCCTGTATATGCCCTCCAAGAGCTCTTCCTTCTTCTTCAAGATCACTATTGGGTGCCGGTCCTGCTCGAGCGTCGCCCAGGGCACACGATTTTTTTCCGTGAAGAGACTATCGTCCTGCTGATTGCTCACCCACTTGCCGCCCCACGCGTTCGACACGTAGCGCCAGAGCAGCGCGTCGCGCTGCGGCGCGGAAAGCCCGAGGACCCGCGTGTGGAGCGACGGGATGTACCGGACCTCCTCCGGCGTTTTCGCGAGCACAAAGTGGTACACGTTGGCACTCGCAATGTTTCCAATGTGCGAGACGCATCTAACTGCATCGTCGCTCACGGGCACAGCGCAGCGCGGGTCGTCAATAAAGATGTCAAAGCTGCCTGTGAGGTGCGCCTGACGCACAGCCCTTGCGATTTTGAGTGGGGCAAGCAGCAGCATGCTCTCTGGGCTTTGTTGAAACTTTTCAATTGATCTGTACAATTCTGCAGTGTTCGATGACTCACGCAGCCGATTAAACTGCTGGCCCTCCTGGCAGCAGAGCTTTGCAGTTTTCGACCGGCCGCCATGCGCGAAGTACCGCAGCTCGACGCTTTCCAGTAGAGCCGCAAAGATCTCTAATGCCCCGGAGTGAAGTGCAAAAAGTATGCACTTCCGGCCTCGCAGGCAGGCGCCGCGCATAGCGTTGAGTATCAAAATGTACTTTGGGTTACACGCCAAGTCGCAAAAAGCATCGTTCGGGCACAGGCGTGCCGCCACCTCGAGGAGCGGCTCGTTGATGGGGTCGCTCGGCGGGGCTGTCGCTGTGCGCTGGTCATTGCAGGGCTCGCTGCTCACTTTGGTGAACTGGATGTTCGCAAAGCAGCTCGGGAGTTTCGTCTTGGTGGGTCTTTGCGCCTTTTCTGCCCTTTTCTTGGGCTGTTCGCCTCTGTCTGCGGGTCGAACCACAAAGTCTTTGACTGCATTGTAGAACAGACTCGTGTGTGACGCCAAGTTCTCGAGAAGAGTGAGAAATGGACTGTTCAAAATTTTATGCGTGCCTGTGCCTTTTCTGCCAGACGACGCGCGCTGAAAGGCGTCGAGTATACCCATAATAAGTTTTTCTTGCAGGTCACTGGGACGGACGCGAACGATGAGCTGTGCTGGGACCGGAATTCGATAATCTGCTGAGCTACAGTTACTGAAAATACATTTTTTGTCTGTCATCGATGTCACGCGGCTCTGCGCGTGCTGTGTGCTCTCTAAAGGCTCAGAGATCCCTGCAGCTGCCTCCTGCGGCGGAAAGAGGTGTGCGTAGTACGGCGAAGCATGCAGCGAGGCACAGAGGACCACCCTGCTGCTCGCCCGGCGGAACATCCGAGCCGCGTCGAAGACTCGGGCCGCCTCGCCGCCTGGCGCGCTGTCGTCGAACAAAAGCACATCAATCTTCTTGAAAAGGTCTTTCATGCACAGATCAGTTCTGGTGAGATTTCGGTACTTTTGGGGGACAGCGGTGTCTTTCGCCGCTATGGCTGTGAGCGCCTCGTAGGAAACAAGAATGAGCACTGGGCACACTGTGATGCCTTTGAGATAGTCTTTTGCAGACCGAAGCGATGCTTCGGACGGCTCAAATACACTTTTTTCGCCTTTTCTCGTCTCGGCCACGTCTATCACATGAACTTTATACGACAGCTGTTGGTCTGCTGGGAATTCCATGTGCATTCGCTTGGCGAGCGAGTGATAGGCGCGCTGCCAGTGTAAAATTTTCTGCTGGGGTACGACTAAAAGGCCAGCGCAGTTGCCAAGCTGTGCCAAGTAGTGAAAGAGCAGCAGGGCCACGAATTTCTTGCCAGCACCAGTTGGAAGTGGAAAGAAGGACGTGTGGATGTCATCGAGGGCAAAGTAAGAACTCACTAAGCTCAAGCCTGTGGTATCACGCGCAATGGCAAAGGACGTGCACAGTGACTGCAACGCATCCCGCTGGTGGTCTTTTAAGATTGATTCTACAGCCAAAGGTGTGACTACTCGCCGATTTTCAGTGCGCATCGAATCTGAAGTCTTTTCTTCACTGACCTGACTGCGCCTCACTTCAGACGCTTCACTGCTTTCCCTTGTACTTATGTCCAAGGACCCAGTGGACAGCGAAGCCCCAGAAAAGAGTGCGCTTGGCTGTATATTTGTCGACTTCCTCGGTGCCTCACGCTCACTACCGCTTGATGTCTCTATTTCTCCAAAGTCCATTTCCATTCCAATTTTATCATCTACAGAGGCCTTTTCATACACACTCAGCGATGTCTCCGTAAATATGCGCTTTCGCTCCCCGGATGACGTACTGTCCCGAGGCTGCGGCTCGTCGGACGCTCGCATGGACTGGCCAAAGAGGTCCTCGTCGTTCACCGATGCTATTCTCGGGCTTGCAGCCTCAGTCCGCTCCTCAATCGGTTCAGAACTCACTGTGTGCCGCTCCAGCGGAATGACGTTGGCCCGAAAGACGTACTCCCGCGAGGCACCATCGACACTGCCAAAGCGCACCTTGTGCCCGTGCTCGATCCGCACCCACTGGTTCGGCTCGAGGCGCTCGCCGTTCAGCGACGTCCCGTTCCGCGAGCCTAGATCACTGATATAGAAGCGGTCGACTGGGAAGTGCGACCGACGCCGCTGCCCAGGCGCCGCCGACACGGGCGAGCACCCAGGGCCCTGTCGCAGGATGACCGCGTGCTCCCGCGAGAAAAAAGCGTTGCGCGTCGTGTCCGGAATGACGACGTCACACGTCTGGCCGCGGCCGATGCGCGCCTCGCGCGCGAAGTCGAGGTCACCCGCGTATTTCTTTGAAGCCCGGAAGAAGGGCATGAGGTCGAGCGTGACCGCCGCCGAGTCGCCCCGGCTGTTCGGCTCGAGGATGACAGTTTGGTCGCTTTCAGAGATCATACCAGGGTGAATTCAGTGCGTTACATGCTTTGCTGTGGTTTCCTTTCACAGAAATGCATCTGAATTCTTAATTCTATTAAAATTCTCACTTTTCTGAAAAAATCCCTTAAATTTGCAAAATCCAAATAATACAGCTCTAACACACTGAAATTCCTGTTCGTTTTCGCAGAAAGTTTACTAGCAGAACTTGCGGATGAGCGCCATGAAGGGCTCGCAGATGCTCCGCAGCTCGGCGCAGCGCTCCTTCTCGAGGCCGCGGTGCCGCACGCTCTCGTGCCACGTGAGCACGGCGTTCTCGTTGACGACGCCGCGCTCCATGAGCTCAAACAGAAAAATCGGGTACTTGGCGAACATGGCCTCGCTGTTCGCGTGCGCGTAGTGCTCCGCCTCGTCCATCACGACGGACATGAGGTCTTTGTTCGTAAATCGGCGGAGGACCGCGGCGCAGG
The DNA here is from genome assembly GCA_964019655.1 of Perkinsela sp. pyNocScin1. Lineage (NCBI taxonomy): Eukaryota > Euglenozoa > Kinetoplastea > Prokinetoplastida > Perkinselidae > Perkinsela > Perkinsela sp. pyNocScin1. The sequence goes on from CAXHTR010000008.1 coordinate 1,255,855, forward strand.
CGCGGATGAGCATGCACGCGTTCGCGGTGTTCTCTGCAGTGAAGTAGGTGCGGAACACGAGCTTGGTCATGTCCTTTTCCTGCATGCCGAACTCCTGCTTGAGATCAAAAACTTTGTCGACGATGGCGGCCTCGCCGACGCCCTGCGCGAGGACGCCCTGGAGGATGGCCACAGGGCTCTCGCGGCGCGTCGAGGGCGAGCTCACTTCTTCAAAATCGTCGTCGACGTGCGTGCTGCTGCGGCGCGTGGACTTGGCCCACGTCTCCTCCTGGCGCTCGTCCTTGCTGCGGCGGTCCTTGTTGGCTGCGAGCTCCGCCTGCACTGCCTCGTTCTCGATGCGGAAGATCGATGCGTAGACCTTGTCGTTGACAGTGACGTCTGTCTTCGCGGCGCACGCCTTGCAGCGCATCAAAAGCTTGCTCTTCTCGATGATGTACGTCGTCTCGGGGTTGCGGCAGCCCTTGGCGCGGCAGAGGACGCCGCGGCGAATGAAGTCGTAGAGGCGGTTCTGGAGCTTGAGCGGGTCGGCCTGGACGTGGTCGCCGGCGAGGGACCAGCGGTCGTTCTCGAGCTTCATCGCGACACCGAGGTCGGTGCTCATGGACTTGACGAGGATCTCGGCGGGGCGCTTCAGGATGTCGCCGACCTCCTTGATGTTGAGGATGACTGTTTTGATGCCGTTGCCGCGGCCCTCGACCTTGCACGAGAGCGGCGGCATCTTGTACCGATAGTAGATATCGGTCTTGTCGGGATCTATGTTCAGAAGCATTCGTATGGTATGCGACGAAGCTAAGAATAGGGGGTAGATGAAAAGAGAGAGGGATGAGATACTAGTAATTAACTATTGATTTGCATTAGATTTCAGCTGCATGCGTTTGAAATGAATCATTGTTGATAGATCTTTCTTGTGCGAACTTCAAAAGTACCTTGTGATATCCTCGCAATCTACTGTGCAGAGCAAAAAAATTACGACGACTATAAAACCAGCGTTCTAGACTCATTCTGGTGGAACTTTTCGGCGTGCTTTTACGACCCATTCGAACTCGTATTCTTCGGCATCAAACTCAATACCTTCCACAAACGACTTCAAAACTGTGAAGGGGGAACCTTGCAGATGACACGATTCTAATGGATTCGGGCTGATTATCAGCTCTGTCAACTTTGAGTGAATTTTGTCGACACTTACTTTTGTGAACAAATTTTCGTAGAGCGTGAGACGACGGAGAGCGGGAAAACGCTCATCGAAGTGTATTTCCCCAGAGAAAGAGTTAGTTCCGATACAAAGACTTTCCAAATTCTCTGGCAAATGTGCAGCGTCAATTGTTCCACTAAAATTATTGGCTGTGAGGATAACAACCACCAAAGAGCGTGGCATCGTACATGTATTGAACGACCCTTCGAGCCTGTTGGTCTGGACGTCAAGCTCTTTCAGCTGGTGAGGAAGTTCTTTCGTGTTGATAGTCCCCTCCAAACTATTGAAAGACAACGAAATTTTTTTGAGTGATGCAGGCCAATGCTCAACCATGATGGACCCTGAGAGTTTGCAGAAATCGAGACACAAATCTTCAATAGAAGGCGGCAAAAACGCAAAATTGACACTACCACGGTGAAAATGTCGTCCATGCAGTTTCTGAAGCTTTCCATCCTCTTTACGCTCAATTTGAAACTTTGATAAATCAATAATCCCGTTCGCGCTCCTTATATCGCTTTTGTTCGTGCATCCATCAAAAAATGTCTCCAGGAGGGACTCCTCAGACATGAGAAAAGGATCGAGTCGCCCAAGCGCTGGGTCGATAGTACATACAATCAAGAACATCAAGAAGTAAAAAGCACGGAATAATATACAAAGAAATAATTGTTCCAGTAGTGAACTCCATCAAATTGATGGGTTTGACTAATAAATGGCTTAAGACTTTTCAAACTGATTGAAATTGCTGAGATACAAGGTAATGGCATCAAGATCTTTCTCAGTCACTCATCAGCACAGCCCAAAGTGCCAAATTTAGTAGATGTTATTTATCGCTTAGGATATGATTTGAAAATGTCTCGGAGCTTGATATGATGGAATCGAACTTCTCGAGTGTTCATTCCCATCCACTCACTCCCAGTGAGTGATCCACTCACAATCATTGAATACGACAAATAAATTTATCGAAAATAAAAATTTCCCCACTTTCCCCTTCTTCCCTACACACGACCTTAAATCACTTCCCACTTACTCTTTCACCGTGAAGCGCATCATCTCCATTCCATCCGGCAAAAACTTGCGCAGAGCCTCCGGTACGACGACGCCCTCCGCCGTCTGGTGGTTCTCGACGATGGCGCAGACCGTCCGCGTCACAGCGCTCAGCGTCGAGTTGAGCATGTGCGGGTACTCCTTCGTGTCCCCGACGTTTGCGCCCGCGACGCCGAACCGGCACTGGATCGCCCGGCTCTGGTAGTCTGTGCAGTTCGAGCAGCTAACGAGCTCGCGGAACTTGCCGCTGCCCGGGAACCACGCCTCGAGGTCGTACTTGCGCGCCGCCGAGCCGTTCAGCGCGCCGCTCACGATGTCCACGACACGGTATGGGACCCCAAGGGAATCATAAAAGTCCTTGGCGTTCTGGAGCATCTCGTCCTGGAGCTTCCACGATATGTTGTCGCGCGGCGAGCACACGATGAACTGCTCGATCTTGTCGAACTGGTGCACACGGAAAATCCCAGTGGTGTCGCGCCCGTGCGAGCCAGTCTCCTTCCGAAAACAGCTCGAGTACCCCGCGAGGCGGATGGGCTCCTGCAGGTCGCTTTCACTGTAAAATTGGTTGCGGTGGTAGACACACAGGGGCTGCTCGGCGGTCGCGATGAGGTACTTGTCGTCGCCGTCGCCAGACACTGAGTATAGCTGCTCGTCGAAGTCGGCGAGCTGAGCCACGTCCTTCATGGCCTCTTTTTCGAGAAAGACTGGCGGGTAGAAGGGCGTGTAGCCTCGGCTGGCGAGAAACTGGAGGGAGTAGCTCACGATGGCGCTCTGGAGGAGGACGAGGTCACCGCGGAGGACGTAGGCGCGCCCGCCGGACATCCGCGTGACGCGCTCGGAGCAGTCGAGGAGGCCGAGCTTCTCCATGAGGTCGACGTGGTTAAAGGCTTTGCGGGAAACGCAGTCGCCGCTCTGCGCCACGACGGCGTTCTCCGCCTCATCTGTGGAAATATGGACGTCTTCGTGGACGATGTTGCCAATCGTTTTGAGAAGATTGTCGCGCTGGGCCTCGAAGGACTTGGCGTTGGCCTGCTCCTGCGGGAGGATGGTGCTCGTGATGTGCTTCGAGAGAAAGCGCAGGTCCTCGGCGCTGAGGGCCTCGAGGTCGTCGACTGCAATGAGGGACACGTCAGTTTTTGTTTCTGAGAGGGTCAGCGTCGAGAGCTTTTCGAGCAGATCAGCGGGGAAGGCGTCGATCGACGGGCGGGCGGGCTGCGGGGCCGAGCCCTTGGCGGCGGCCTTCATCTTGAGGCCGACGGTCTTGCTGCAGAGCTTGACGCAGCGGTTGATCGCCTCGAGGCGGTGCTGCGCGGCACGCCACTCTCTGTCGAGGGCGATGACGGTGTCGACGGCGGAGATGTCGGCGAAGCGGCGGCGCTGGCTCTCGCGGATGAGGTCGGGGTTGCCGCCCTTCTCGGTTCGGAACTGGTTGATATCGAGTGGCATTCGCCAGAAGCGTGTGCGATGAATTTCTAGAAGGAAAGTAAAGGGAAAGGGGTGGTTGTTATAGGAAATGAAAAGAATAGAAGTCTGGGAGACTCTATACGTACCGAAAGGTAGGGAGCATCTTTCGGATTTCACACTTTTAGGATGTCAATCCTCGATCGAGGAGTAGCTTGTGAACGCAAAGCGTGGAAAGCAGGCTTCGAGTTCCTAAAGTAAGTCCCGATGAGTGTTGCCGGAAAATTCTGTTCTGTGGGCTTTATGAAAGATGACGGGAAGGCTGGAGGGCTATGAGACTTCGCTCAAAATTGTGTCAATGTTTTGAGCATTGCGGTCGAAGTTTTGAGAATTTCGAGATGAAGAAGACTCTTCGCAAGCAGGCCTTGAGCTACCAGGTTTTCATCTTTCTCATTCATTTTTGACCTATTTCCCCACTCTCTCACCGGACTCGAGACGCAGTGCAATGCCCGCGTACCCGCACCGATCGACTCTATTGTAAAACGCCTCGTAGGTCTCGCTCTCCTCCTGCCCGACGATCGCGTCCCACGGCACGTCGTCCTTCTCTTGCCGCCGGGCACGGTACCTTGTATCGAGCCACTTGTTTCGGTAGTCAATGTCGGTGACCCGGACGAGGCAGCCAGCCACTACGTGCGCCTTCTGCAGGCTTTCGAGCATTCCCGGCGCGTGCATGGGGTCGCCGAGCGTCGCCTGGACCCCGAAGAGCACTTTTGTCGTCACAGTCGATGGGTTTTCTATCGTTGATACAGATTCTCTTTCCTCGAGCGCTGCCTCCATGCGATGCAGCGCCTTTTTCGCCTCAATTGCTCTGAGAAGCGCCGGCGAGAAGTTTTCAGCGCTGTAGCTCGCCGGCATACCTGCATAAAAGTCCAGTGAGCTATCGGTCGAGGTCCGCGTCGAGTGCCTCGAGTGCAGCTTGTCGACTGCGCTGTCGCTGTACTTCGTCTCGTGAAGCTCGAGGAGCGCCAGAGCGTCGTGTGGCCCCCGGCGGGCGACACCGGCGACGCCCAGCTCCCGCATGTTGGCAATGGTCAGACTCAGCTTCTCCGCCTCGATGAACCCAGCTGCGCAGGCGATGAGCTGTGTGAGTAAAGGAAGACTTTCGCCAAGTATTGCGATGTGCGGGTCATCGGTGCTCGCTGGCTGCGACCGGAGGCTGAGCAGGCTGAAGGCCGCGGCGGAGGCCCAGGCCTTCGAGGCTTTTAGCAAAGATTTCGGGAAGAGCTCCGCGTGGTTCGGCCGGTTGTCGCGCTTCTCGTGCTTAAGGGCGCACAGGAGCAGCCAGTTGAGCATGAACAGCGCCAGCTTGCCGGGTCGAAGCCACTCGACGAACGTGCGGATGCACGACGGGAGAAAAAAGACGAAGGCGTCCTCGCTGAAATCCGGGCCAGTGGTCTCACGGGGCTCAGCGCGGCGGGTAGTACTGCCAAATGGCTGGAAGTGCACCTCATCACATATTTTCGCCTCATAGTGCTGCCGGCGGACAGCGTTGACTGTTTCGAGCAGTAGGCTGTGCACTTCAGCAGCCACAGGCACAAATTTTTCAATGTTGTCTGATTCACTGAGAAAGCGCTGCAGCTGGCTGCGCTCGAGCGAGAAGCTCGCGGCGATCTCTTCGAGAATGCACTGGATACGCGCGCGGAAGGCCTTGCTCATCGGCTTCGACGCGAGGACCGCGGAAGTGACGCCGGCGCTCTTGCGGGTGACCGGCGTGAGGTAAAAGTACACGTTGATGTGCTTCTCGAGGTCTGTCAGTCGGTTTTCTACTGGAAAAACTTTGCTGTGCAAATTTTCTAAAAATGCACTCGAGTGCATTGGCCGTGGGCGTTTTCTAGCCCATTCCAGCCAGCCAGAGCCCAGGGCGCAGTCCCGCTGGATCTCTTCGATAGGGCCTGGGAGGTCTTCGGGGAGAGACTCTGCTCGCATCGGCAAAGGTTTTGCCTCGAGATATTTGTGAAACTGGAGCGTTCGCAGTTTGCTCCGCTGCGCGATTCTGTACGACGGCAGGAGCCGCTTGCACTGCTTGGCGAGGTCGGGGCTCCGGTCCGGCGAGGCCTGGTCGGCCGCGTGGATCGACAGGTACGCCTCAATGAGAAAAATCGTTTTTTCGATTTCCTGGCGGAGCACGCGCGGGGCCACGAGTTGGTTCAGCGCCGTCTCATAGAGCTTCGTGAGCGCATGGTGGATGTCCGACGTCTCAGTGGTCACGGGGACTCGCTGGAAAAAGTCTGTGGTGCACGTCTCGATGCACGACCGGGTCTGGGCTGTGTCGTCGCTCAGCGCGGCGGAGAACGCCAGGCCGCGGAACGTTTTGGCAATAGAAGACAGCTCGTCAATTGGTACCATATCGAACAGCTGTGGGTCCCTCTATGAATGCATTCGAAATGGGAAAGAAGGAAAAAGGTAAAGTCGTGACCTTCGGAGTTTGGCCTCTTTAACTACAATTTAATGGCTTGAGGGAAAGTCTTTCTTTGAAGTACAGGTGCGTGTGATTTTATAGGAGCATAAGCTTGTGCCAATGAAAAGGTGTTCCTAGGCCTTCAGCTATACACGAATCTCAGCGCTTACAGCTACATACAGAGAAATGCACAACCGACTGCTTCAAAACACTGGGCAGTCATCCTTTATGCTTCCACTGCCCTTGTTATGTCTATCTCTGGCAAATTTACGAAGGTCAGCTCAACTAAACTACACGAAAAAGTTACCAAACACTGCCCCTCCTTGAGCACAGATACTTATGGCCAACGCAAACTACCACCACTGAGTAACCTGCACCAAAACATCGTCCTGCATACCCTCATTATCCTGAGTCACCCTTCCATAGCAACTCTTCCCTGTCATAAACACTTCTATCGAACGCTCACCACGTCCCCCACTACACCAAAAAGTTCGCCATGACTGCTGCCTTCAGAAAGAATCTGTGGTTGATGTGCCGACTCGCGGCGTACATGATGCGCGTGCCCATCGGCGCGCCCTTGTCGTCCAATAATATCCCCGCGTTCTTGTCGAACTGCGTGACGATGCCGCTGTATCGCAGCGAGAGCGACCGGCGCGTGAGGATCACAGCGCTCTTGACGTCGCCGGGCTCGAGCTTCTGATACGCGGGCGCCTCCTCGCCGCTCTTGAAGCGCAAGACCGACACGCGCTTGACGACGCAGGGGATCATGTTGCGGTTGGCGTACGCCTCGTGCCACTGGCGCAGGATGTAGAAGTGCCGGCAGTTGGAGTTGTCGACGCAGTTGATTTTGCCGCGGATGCTCAGCGGCGGGGTGTTCCGGACGAAGGTCCCGGCCTTGTGGTAGCACCAGCGGCGCTTTGCGAAAAAGTAATTGGCCTTTGGTTGGTACTTTGACCTGACGTGTGTCCCGCGGGTCGGCTTACCCTTCAGGGTGATGGGGTAGATGCGCTTATTCAGTGCAAATGGTGTGCCGAGCATTTCTGAGTTTTGATAAATATTAGATATAATTTTACGATTGAATAACATTTCTTTCAGTTAAAGGGCCGAATTGGTCATATTCACGAGAGATACCACGAACTTACCCCTAATACTCCGGCCGCGTGATGCACTGGAACCACTGGGCAAAAACATCAATCTCCGCCGTGCTGCTGGTGATGCTCATCTGGTAGAACACCTTTGGGCACTGCTTGCACGACAGCTCGGCGACGCCTTGGCCCCGCATCATGCGCACGCCGATGGCCTTGTCGCTGTCGCAGTAGGGGCAGTCAAACGTCTTGGGGCTCCGCCGGGGCACTATGGAAATCGGCTTGCGCGAGCTCTTCTTGCGCCTTCCCATGACAAGAGCGAAAAGATAAAGTTTGGTATAATTTGAAGTTGCGACTCCCTTAAATGACTTTTAACGAGATACACAGGGGTCTAGGCGCAAGATAGGCCAAAATCAATGGCTGCAGTCAGATTCTCGTGAAAACTTACTCGTAAATGATTTTTGATACAAACGAATGGTTTCCAGATTTTCATAAAAGTAAATCTGCTGCCGGGGCTTATCTTCTAGAATCGCAGCATCCGAATCATCCGCTGGCCGCGCCAGCATCAGCGCTGCACTACCAAAAAACCACGCAGCCACCAGCATCCAGCCGAAGCGCACGTTCATTTTAAAAAACTCGCCGCACGCAGCTGTGTCTTTTTCGTTCAAACGATGGAACCCGCGAGAGACATAGCTCAGGGCGCCGGCCAGTGCGAAATAGTATAAAGCTGACTGCCCACTGTTCATTCCGGCGAGAGCTGCGAAAAGCGCTATGACGCCGATAGCATACACCAAGTCGTCCTTCTTGCCATCGAGATAAATAGCAAACGAGCGGACGCCGATGCGGCGGTCATCTTTGATGTCTTGAAATCCGTAAATAGTATCGTACAGAATAGTCCACGCGATGGCGCAGACGTAGAGCGCCTGGCACGTCGGTAGGTCGACAGTCCCGAGGACAGCGGCATTGCCCACAAAAATGCCCCAGTTGAAGCACATGCCGAGCACAGCCTGCGGGCAGTCCGTGTGCCGCTTGGCGAGTGGATACAAAATCACGAGGGGCATCGACGCGAGCGCGATAGGCACGCAAATGGGGTTTAAGCAGAGCAGGACGCACAGGCCGAGTGCGAGGTGGCCGAAAAGCCACGCGAGGGCCACTGAGGGCGAGACCGCGCCGCTCGCGATCGGCCTGTGCCTCGTGCGATCGACGTGGACGTCGATCCTTCTGTCCCAGAGGTCGTTGATGATGCAGCCGGCGCTGCGCATGGTGAACGCGCCGAGGGCAAAGAGCACTGGGAGCGTCGGGTCGGCCATCTGGGTGAGCTGAACGGCGGAGGGCGGCAGGTGCGCGAGGCGCGCCCAGGCGGCGCCCATGCCGAGGTAGCACGGCAGGAGCAGCAGAAACGTGCCGGTGGGCTTGTCGAAGCGAATGAGGTGCAGCCAGTTGGTGATGTGGTGGGCGGGAAGGCTCACGGTGTAATTTGATGTGTGCCGCTGGATAGTGTGGAAAGGCAATGCAGTCGGCTGCGAGCGGTAAGTGGGTCTGGGCAATCTGCAGAGTATCGGCCGCATTGGAGAACGTAAAATTGGTATACGAGGAAAAGTTTGACCATCTGAGTACAAATAATTCAGCCGAATTTTTATGCGATTCGGCAGGCTGGCACAGCAATTCTCTACTTTTAAAAAAAGTTAAGCTGGCTGGCCCCAATGTCAATCTATAGAATCTGGCCCCGAAAGCCTTATGATACTTTGCATGGTAGATTCGTAGGGATTTTGAGCCTAAACAAGGTGCCCTGGAGTCACTTGAGAGTATACTGACCTCTCGTCAGAGGTTGAAAAGCACTTGGCGAGATCCTTAAGTCTTTTGGGTCCCATAGACGTAATTCACTGAGCTTACATCTCTCATCCTCTCTGTTATCTTTTGTCCCCTTTTTTTTATCCATTTAATTCATGCATGAGCCGCGCCATATCCTTCGCATCCTTTTCACAGAGTTGCGGCAGCCCGCCGCGCCCATGCGCACTTTTCGCCTTCGACAAATCTCCGAAAAGCCGCCCGATAGCCATTTTGTTCAAGCGAAAGCTCTCGTGGACTCTTTTTTGAAAAGTGTGGAACGACAGGCGCTGGAACGGCGCCCAGAGCATGAGCGCACTCAGGCACATGCGGTGCACATAGAGAAGGCAGAGCTGCACGCTCACAAACAGCGATGTCACCTTGAGCCCCGAGAATGCCGAGAGCGCCATCGAGACGGCCGTGAAGGTCCCAATGTTCTCGATGAAAAGAAAATAGAACAAGTAGTTCGCATAGGCGTACGCTCCCAGCGGCAGGGCGTGGAGCGCCCAAGAAAAGGTCTCAAGGCGGTTGCTCACGAAGATGTACCGCTGGAAGGCGTCTAGAATAAGCGCCTCGGCCGCGTGGGCGGGCTTTTCGTCGTCATCGAAGCCACCAGTGGGGCCCTGGTGGTGGAGGTAGGTATTTAGTAGAGAAATGCAGAGATTCACGCAGAGTGCAATGCACAGAGCGCTGCAGAAACGCAAAATGACTCTCAGAGAGTGAAAGGGCAGTGCATCCATGTGTTTGACTAAGTTCCAGAGGAGCCCCTCAGCTTTTTTCATTATTGTTGTCTCTTCGTTGATTGCCGCACTGAGTGACTGCGCCATCGCCGTAAGCTCAGAAATGTCTATGTCCATGAGGGCCCTGTTGTGCTCGACGGTGCGAGTGGACTGCAGCTTCGGGTTCACGTGCGCATTGGGCTCTTCCACTGTTCGCTGCAGTGGGCCGCAGCCAATGCCGTGCAGTGCGCAGAGCTGGGGGCTGTACGGGGTCTGTGTCTGTACGACTGAAGTTTGAGATGTACTTGTGTCACTGTCGCCTTTCTGCGAGCACATAAAGCTAATCGTTGGATAGACAAAAAGTGCAATCACGAGAAAATTCAGATTCAAACGCATCTGCCACACATTCTGTTGCCCTTCTCTGTTTCTTTTTTCCTATTGTAAATTATTAAAGAATACTTAATAGAAATCCGTTCGAGCTTCGAATGAAAGAGTGCCTTCTTCCTATAAATTGCAATTCACCAAATCAGTATTCGCACACTAAAATCCTTAAAATTTCGCCTCTGTCCACTCGCCCTTCTCTGCCTCGATGAGCTTCTGGTCACCCAGCAGCACGAACGACGGCGCATACTTGCGCAGGACCTCGGGGACTTTTTCTATGAGCGCAGCCTTCGACACGCCGAGGAGCCCGTCGCGGTACACCTGGCGGGTGCTGTCCTTCTGCTTGTGGAGGTACCACCGGCAGCCGTGCATTTTTGGGGTTCGCGGGGCGTCGAGCGTCCCAAAGATGCTTAGGAGCCCCTCGTTGATGTGCCGCTCCTCGACGGCGCCGTCCTTGGCGAAGAACTTCCACGCGTCGGCAAAAATGCCCTTGCTGCGCACCGGGTTGGGGTCGCGGTAGGTGAACATGCCGATGAGGCCGCTGCCCGCCCCGCCCGGCGAGGTCGTGGCGCCGCTGCCGTACGCGCCGCCCTTCTCGCGGATCTCGGGGTGCAGGTGCTCGTGCGACAGAATGCGGAGCGCGAGCTGCAGGATCGGGGCGTCCGGGTGGGTCATCGGCAGCGCCGTGGGGAATACAGCAGCAAGATACGCCACCTCACCGGCGCTGTGCACGACGCTCTGGCTCGGCGGCTGGAGCGCCGCGGCCAGGCCACTATTGGCTTCCCACAGTGCATTTGCGCCAACGAGCGACAATCGTTCCGAATTTGGGGAAGAGACGCTGTCGATTTGCGTGCGCATAGCTGTCTCGCACATTGCCTTATCAGCCTCCTCGCAGACCGACCAGAGCTGCATGCGGTATTTCAAAATTTTGTCGTGGATGGCCTTGAGCTCTGTGATGATTTCACTGATAAAAGCATTCAAAGTGCCCTCACCACTGTCAGCACAGCGCTTGCGGATGTCGTTCATAAAGGCGACCTGCTCGAGCCCGGAGACAGTGTTCAGAATCTGCAGGGGCGGGCACACCTTGCACAGCGCGGCGGTGAGCGCGAACTGGTGCCCCGCGCTCGGCACAGATTCCGTAAGATTCATGGCCGTCGCCTGTAAAACGCTCTGGACGCGGTTGCGGACCTTTTCATCAGAATTGTCGAACTTGGCCTCATTCAAAATTTTCGTCAAAAGGTCCATCGCAGCTGCGTACTTCTCGGGCAGCGCGTGGAAGCTCAGGTGAATGCCCAGCAGGAGCTCCGTGACGTCCGGGTCCGTCGCGACGTGCACACCGCATTTAAAGCCTGAGCACAGGAGCTCGATGGCCGTCGCCAGGGACTCCGTGTCGTGGGTGCTCGTGCCGAGGTCGCAGAGCAGCGCGGCGTAGGCCGGGAGAAGCAGCAGCTCGCGGTGGCTGAAGTCGGCCGCGGACACTGGAATAAAGGCGTGCGAATAAACTAATTTATTTGTAGGGCACTGGATGACCTCAAAGGACGAGAGGCCCACATTTTTGATTGTGCCAGTCATCTCTGGCACAATATTCGGGCTGATCTCACTTTTATTGAGCGTTGGCAAACACTCGATGTTCGGCTGCTGCGTCTGAAACTCGTCGAGCGTCTTGTTCTGGGCAGCGATGGTCTCCTTCTCGGCCGCAGTCAGCGATTTGGATAGCGCAGCGACGCGGTCGGCCTCTTGCTGCTTGAGCGACTCGTGGTGCAGCGGGTCGGCGTGCTGCGTGAGGCAGACCTTCGGGGATTCTTCTATAAAAACGCGTTTCATTAAATCTGAAAAGAAGCACTTGTCGGCCTCACAGCCGGCGAGGACCTCGTCGTAGTACGCCGTCGTCGAGAGCTGCTCGAAAATGCTGTAGCCCTGCACGGCGCTCTCGACGCAGCCGATCGTGAGGTGGAGGCCGAACTTGCCGCCGCGGTGGCGTTTTGATAAGACTGCCTGGTGGACGATGCCGCGCACGCGTTCAATGTCAAAACCGTCGCGGATCGCCGCGGCGATCGTCTCCACAATGACTTTTTCGATTTTGGCGGCGTCGACGGCCTTGCGGTTGACTCCCTGGACGCCAAAGCTGAAGAGCGCGTTCTTCGGCTCGGCGCAGAAGCCGACGCCCGGGCAGTAGTCGGACCCGAGGCCGGACGCGATGAGCGCCTTGTACATTGGGCTCGCCGGGCCGTCTGTGAGCAGCGTGCTCAGCACCTCGAGGTACACAGACCCGCGCGCTATGGCCTCCTGGTCGGTAGCACTCGCGTTGGGCGCCTGGACGCGGGCTGACTCCTTGGGCAGGACCCACGTGACGATGACCCGCGTCGACTCGCTTGCGTCGACTGTCGACACAGGGTCCGCCGGCCCGTTGACCTCGACACGGGCTGGTCTCCCAGCAAAATTTGCGTCGAGCTCGGCCTTGGTGAGCTCTGGGATGGTGACTGGGGCCGGGCCGACGGGCAGGTCGCGGATGACTGTGTCGATGGCCTTGAGGTGGTTGCGGGCGTCCATGTCGCCGTACGTGATAATCGTCGCGTTGCTCGGGGCGTAGTGCTCGCGGTGGAACGCCGTGAGCTCGCTGTACTTGAGGTCAGGGATTGCGAGCGGGTCGCCGCCGGAGACGTGCGCGTAGGGTGTCTTCGGGAGAGCGGCCTGCATGAGCTGCGAGAAGAAGTAGCGGCCGGGCTCGGCGAGCGCGCCCTTCATCTCGTTGTAGACGACGCCTTTTATGGAAAGCTCGCCGTCCTTGTAGGCGAGGCGGTGGCCCTCCTGCGTGAAGTCGAGCTCGCGGAGGAGCGGGTGGAACGTGGCGTCGAGGTAAACGCGCAGGAGATTGCGGAAGTCGGTCTCGTTGACGGTCTGGAAGGGGTAGAGCGTGTAGTCCATGCCCGTCATCGCGTTCATGAAGCTCGAGAGGGAGCGGCGGAGCATGTGGAAGAAGGGGTCGCGCACGGGGAACTCCTGCGAGCCGCAGAGCGTCGTGTGCTCGAGGATGTGCGGGATGCCCTTGCTGTTCGCGTTCGGCGTGCTGAAGCCGACGCACAGGACGTTGTTCGTGTCCGCCGTCTCGAGATGGAAGTACTTGAGGCGCGAGCGGAGGTGGACGAACTCGAAGCCCTCGATGCTGAGCTCGGGGATGCGCTTGCGGCGGACGAGCTGGAAGCCCTCGTGGACGCTCGACAGGCCGAGGCTCACAAGGCTGTTTTTAGACATTTGGGGAATTAGTGAAACTGGGGAAGGAGGAAGATAAGATAGGGTTAGCATGTTATATGATGGAATGAAGATCGATTCCATCAATTGAAGGGATGGGTAAAAAGAAAATTCGCACATGACACCTGGGTTCAACAAAGCTTACGTCGTCACATCAGGAATGGTCGTACTTGACCCGAGGTACCTGAAAGGAGAGTATTATGATTTGCATGAAAATTGATTGATTTGGGAGAATTCCATCGATTTCTTAGATTTTATTGAAAGGGTAACCAAATGTGCTTCTCTATTTCATTGGTCGATTAAGTTCTATGAGATTTGAGACCCCCAGGACCAAAATCTCACAATCCAAAAATGAAATAAACTAAAATAACATCAGAACGGTCTTGAAAAAAGCTTCTTCATGCGCTCTCAAGATTGAATGATTAAGCATTAGGAAGTTCTTCATCATGAAGGGTGGTGAGAAGATTGGAAACCTTTGATACCGCATCAACAAAGCATAGCATTTAAAAAAGAAATAGTTTTCAAAAAAAAACTGACTTACGCCCCCTTCTGTAAACACCACAAATTCTGAAATTCTTTTCTAAATGGGAAATCGCAACTATTCGCAAACGCAACGCATTATTATTCTATGACTTCCTCGCCCTACTCGAACTCGGCGAAGAACTCCCGCTGGAAGTCCCCGAGCTTGGCGATGACGCCGTCGAGGTCCTCCTCCGGGGGCAGAATGGTGATCCGGAAGTGCCACGTGCCCTCGACCTGGCCGAAGCCCGACCCCGGCACCACGACGATGCCCGTCTTCTCCAAGAGCTGGAGGCACCACCGCGCGTCCGGCTGCATGCTCGTGCCCTCTTTCGTATTCATTTCCTCGTTGTACGCGATGAACTTGGCCGGGAGCGTGAGCTTTGGGAAGGCGTACATCGCGCCCTCGATTGTCTGGCTGTGGAGCCCCGGGATCTTGTTGATGCCGTCGACGAGCGCTTTGGCGCGGCGCACAAGACTATCGAAAATCTCGTAGTACTCCATGCGGTACATGTGGTAGCTCTCGTCGTCGGGCTGCGGCGGGCGCACCATGAGGTCCGTCATGAGCTGCCCGTTCAAATTGCTGCACAGGTTGATGGAAGCGAGCTTCATGATCTGCGCGTAGAGCTCCTGCGGGATGTTCGCGAGGTGTGCGTAGCCGCCACGGCGGCCGCACTCGCCGAGCACGCCTTTTGAGGTTGAGTGGAGCGAGAAGACCATTGTTTTCTCGCGGTAGGGCAGCGGCATGTCGCGCACGGCGCGGTGGCAGCTCACGAAGGGCTTGTCCTCATACTCGTAGTAAACGTTCTCCTGGTAGACCTCATCAGCGATGATGAGCATGTTGCGGTCGTGGGCGAACTCGGCCAATTCATACAGCTTCTGGACATCGAGCACCTGACCCGTCGGGTTGCCCGGGTTGATCACGACGATGGCCTTGACGTTCTTGCCGGCTTTAATCGCTGCGTCGTACGAGGCCTTCATGCTGTCGATGTCGAGGCCCCAGCCGGCGTCCTCGTCGAGATAATAATTCACCTGCGAGCCGCCGAGGAGCGTCAGGCACGCGCTGTAGAGCGGGTACTGCGGGATCGGGATCATCACGGCGTCGTCATCGCTGCCGATGAGGCATTGTAAGATAAGCTTTGCGCCAGTGCTGGCGCCATCTGTGAGAAAAATGTTGGTGTTCGCGACCTTGGCGCCCTGCATGTCGTCGCGGCCCTGAATGTACGCGCAGACGCGGTCGCGGACGATGGCGGCGCCGAGGGAGTGCGTGTAGGCGCCGTTCCAGCCGGCGGCGATGTACTCCTTGGCGCGCGCGATGATGTCGGCGGGGAAGAGCTTTTGGACTTCGGCGGTGTTCTCGAGCAGCGCGGGGCAGTCGACGAGGGCCATGACCTGGCGGGCGTAGGAGAGCGGCTGCTGGCGGAGTGCCTGTGGGTTGCCGATGTTGCAGAAGACGAGCTTTTCGAAAGGGTGGGCGTGGGCCTTGTTCTTCTTGATCTCGTCCTCGATCTCGTGGGCGCGCGTCGGGATGACGCCGCGGACGGCGTACTGTGCTTGCACAACGCGTGGGTTGATTTCCATTGGAGTGGTAGAATGAGAGGAGAGCTAATTAAGATTGGACAAGGGGACATGAACCCGAAATACGAATATTCCATTTAAGTTTTATCGATTTCGATCTATTTTCCATCAATTCGTACAACTGCTTCTGTTATTGACACAGCAAGTATATTTTTAGATCATTTTATCAACTCAAATCTCCCAACTATTTAATATTCTCTCAATTCATTAGTGCGAGTATCTGTCTGCATTCGTGCCATCATAGAAGGCCACCATAAGAATTAGTATAATCGCTTGTTCTATCGACCCCATTCTCATCGAGCACCGTCGTGATACCCGAGTACCGGACGTGCACCGAAAATATACTATTGGCCGGGTTCGCACTGTGGATCACCGCAACCCTATCGAATTTGTTGAAGCCGGCATGCATGCTTTGATAATGGCTGAGAGCACGAAGAAATGTGAATTTTCCGCAGAACGCATTGAATTCTATCGATAGCGTCTTCAAACTCTCCGGGTAATTGTCGAGACATATTTCACCAGAAAATTTGTTTCTTCTCAGATTGAGCTCTGTGATGCCCTCTGGGAGTTTGTTCAGTACCACGCTACCACTGAGCTGATTGCGCGCGAGCGAGAGGACGAGCATTTCAGCTGGTAGGTGCTCTAGGTTAATTTCTCCCGTAAATTGATTGTTTGAAAGATAAAGATTCTGCATGTTCGAGGGTAGCTTGGTAAGATCCAAGCTCCCAGACAGTTTGTTGTTATTGCATCGGATGATTGTAATGACAGGGGGTAGGCTGTTGAGCACACAGCTTCCGTGAAATTGGTTGCAACTGAGGTCAAGCTCAACGATCGTGGCCGGCAAGCTCGTAAAGTCTACGGTCCCCGAAAAACGGTTGCCTTGAACATTCAAAACGGCCAAAGTCGTAGGAAGGGTGGATGTCTCGAGCGTCCCTCTGAGCGACGCAGTCGCCCGAAATTCGACCACTTGCGGTGGTATAAAGGACATGTTGATGGAGCTATCCTGTGGTCTCTCGTCGGGTAGGTCCATCTCGATGGTTTTTATATTGTCATCCTCGTCGCACACCACTTTGCGCCACGAGCAGGCATCGGTGAAATAACCGTTGCTGTCCTGGAAGTGGTGTTTATCGGTGTCATTGAGATTTTCCATGAGGAGTTCCATGCACGTTTGGTCGCTGAGTGAATATATATCGACACGGGACAGGTGCGAGTCCGCAGTGGCGAAAGTCGTTGAAAGCATTTACTGGGTAGGGGAAAGGAAAGAGATGAAAGAACCGATTGAGGGTGGAAAGCGACACTGAAGATGCTGTTACCTACATATAATACATACATTGCCCTTGGCGTTACTTGACTTCAATCAAATTCACTTGATTTACATTTATAGAATCTGCTGATCACCAGAAATCGATAAGACTGGCTTCCCGAAGTATGGCAAACTAGATTTTTTGTAAATCAAGACCGCGAGACTTGCTGCTGCATTTGTTCTATTTGCGCCTGCCAGCCTTCAACAAAGGAGCGAATCTCCGCTGTGCCCGCGGCCATTTCCTCGTCTGTTATAAGCGCAGGAACGATGTAGCTGACGCAGAGCGCAGCGAGCATGACGAGGATCGACGGTTTGCTCATAACGGAACGTACCCATGCGAACAGCGGGTATCGAGGCTGGACATTATTATCTGCGCCTTGAATGAGAAATTGTGTAGTGTCAGTGCTGCGAATATTTTTGTCATTCCAGTCAGTGCAGGCAAATTTCCCATCGGTATGCAATTTGAGCCGAAGCTTTTCAAAAAAGCAGTGCGGCGAATGTATGTGCAAGCTGTAGAGACCAGGCTCGACGCCGTGAAAGGCGAACACGCCACTCGTGTCAATATGACCGATTCTCGGAAAAGGGTCCAAATGTACAGAGCACTCTGCGCTATCAAGTGTAAAATTTGCGTTCTTGGGAAGCGTGAGTGTTCCGAAAACACTGAGATAATCCACGCCGCTCAGTGACACGTTTGACTGAACAGAGACATTACACGCGAGTGCACAGAGCATTTTGGGGTCTCATTAAAATACCTGCAAATAAAAGTAAGGGATTACGCTACGATGATTCTCTACCTATAATCTTTTACCTTTGAAAACAAATTTTTATGAAATCGAATCTCGTGCATCGAAGTGAACCAGTGGCGTACGTCGAAATCGCGCACAGTTTGTTTGCGAGCACTTGGCATAGATGAGAAATCATATAATATGAAAGAAGACAGAAATGGTTTGAATTCAAGGCACTTGTCACTTCTATTCTTTTCACAATCACAACTGATGAGCGCACAAGTTCTACTTCCTCAATCTCTCGACAGGCCCTTTCCCTGTAGTGTTCCCTTGACAAAGTCTCTCAATACACACCCAAAAAACACTAATCGCTAAATCTTTCCAAGCGCCGAGTCTATTCTGTTGTAAAACTTTTGCTGGCTCTTATCGATTGACTTGAGCATCTTGGTGCGCTCGCGCGTTCGCTTATCGACCGGGGCGCAGCAGCACCGCAGGGCGCAGAACACAAAGAGCGTGACGAACGCGATTGTCACGAGGACGAAAATGATCGCATTCGCCCAAAACGGAAAGCCGACGAGCATTTGAAATGAAAGTAAGCAATAACTCCATTTTCTCATGCCAAAGCATAAAAGTCACCCTCTTCTACTAATCTAATCCTTTAATACTTTCTGGGTAACTCGCGTGTATCTGGATCGAAGATGCGCATCGGCGCCCAATGCGTCCACTCGGTAACACTTCAACACTCGGCATAACATTTATTATCTTTTCATTTTTAATTCGGCTACACAGCCCGGAGCACATTCATCATGAGCTTCACGCGGTAGACCTGCTGCGGACGCAGCGCGCTGTTCGCGCGCGCCGCTTTCAGCTTCTCGAGCGCTGCCCTTTTCGACTCGACGAGCTGCGTGCTGCGCTCCATAAAAAGCTCCGACATGCACAGGACCTGGATCCACTCGAGGCGCATGTCGATCGTCTCCGTGTCGCTCAGGTCGTCCGTCAAAATCCCCAATATCTTCACAGCGGTCTCCTTCGTCGTGGCCCCCGGTGCGAAGATCATGCACTTGTCCCTGCCGGACTGCGCGATCTTGTCGAAGCAGAAGGACACGGCCTGGAGGTCGCCGGTCTCGCTCGCGAGCTCGAGGGCCCGCCCCGCCGCGTCGCCGGCGATGAGCTCCTCCGCCTTAGCGTACGAAAATTTTTCTTTTATCTGCGGAACAGTTTGTTTGTTCGCTAAGGCGTCGCTCACGCCCTGGCGCACGCCATCGATTTTGATATTGAGGCGCTCGCACCAGTCCGTGAGCTCGTCGCGGAGCCGCTCGTGCTCGATGGCGACGGCCCGCAGCGTCGTGTCCTTGTGCTGCCCCATGCAGCGCTCCACGAGGCTCGCCGACACGCGCCTGGCCTCCTTGGCGAGCCGGTTGCGCTGCCCGCTTTCCCCTGATAAGGCACGGAAGCTTTCTTCAAAAGCCCCTGTGAGCTCCTCGAGGCAGCGCTGTGCGAAAGCGTCCATCGCCTCGCGGAAGCGCTCGTGCTGCTTCTCTGTGTTCTTTTTGATGTGGGCGCGCAGCTGGTCGAGCTTGCGCTGCACGTAGGTCGTCGTGGACTCGAGCGACTCGCGGGCGTTCGCCTCGAGCGTTTTAGTGATATTCTCGAGGGTCTCAGCCTGCTGCGCCATGACTGCGCCCATGCCCTCGATCTGCTGGCACTGCAGTGTGGCGTTCTCCAGAAGTTCTGCAATCGCCTCATCGCTCATTATCTGACCTGTGTGCGCATCAGTCTGCAATCCGAGTATGCAATCTTCATCTTCAGAGGCCTGGGGCACTCGCGTGCTGCAGGGCGACGCCTCGATTTCCTGCATTTCCTGAAAATCGTCGATATCGACTGCCTCGACCGGCTTCTCCGGGCTCTGAATGGAGACGTGTGGTTTTCCCGTAAAATCACTCACAGCGCTCTGCCGCGTGTTGGTGAAGACCATGCGCTCGATGTACTGCGGGTGCATCGCTGTCAGCGCGTACTCCGAAAAGCCCTCGGGGCTCGGCTCCCACTTGGGGGCGATGTGGAAGCTCACGGCGGCGCTCGTGACGGCGAAGGGCAGGATGTAGTCGACGACCCAGCCCTTGTGGCCGTAGCCCAGATGAAACAAGAGGAGCGGCAGGTGCGTCGGCGTCGCGGCGAGGCCGTGGATCGGCAGGTTGCTCTCGCCGACGTTGTTCGCCGTGCCGCCGACCGTCGGGTACGCCACGAAGCACCACTTCTGGTCGCGGAATGCGCAGAGGTCGCGCGTGAGCGCCTGCGCCTCGGACTCGACCATCTCCGCGAAGTCGCTCTGGAGCCGCTCGAGCACCTTGGCCTGCAGGCGGATGTGCTCGCTGTTTGCCGCGGGCGTGACGCCCTGGAGCTTGTAGCCGCTCAGATCCGTTTTGATCGTCTGAATGAGCACTGGGCGCTGCTGCATGACGTTCCAGAGCTGCAGCGTCGCGTCTGTGGCGATGGCGACTGTCGTCTGGTCGATGACGTGAATGAAATTGATGTTCTGCGGCGGGAGCGGCCCGGCCGGGGCGTTCGGCACCTCGCGCGGGCGGTACTTGCAGTCAAAGTCGAACAGCGGCTGCAGGGCGTAGGGACAGAACCCAGAGACCCGCTCGCGGGTCGAGAGCACGACGTAGTTTTCGCTCACGAAGACGCGGCGCGGGGCGCGCTCGCACGGCGTGACAATCGTGCGGTTCGCCACCTCGACAGCCTCTGCCTTGCGATTGCTCTCGAGATCGCTGTCGAGGTCATAGCAGTTGAGCTGTCCGCTCGCGAGGAGGACGAACATGCGCAGCGTCTTGCCGGCGTCAGCGCTCACAAAGAACGTCTTGACCGCGTGGCCGAGCTCCTTGGCCAGCTGCATCGAAAAGAAGGTCTTGAAGCGGCCCTGACCGTCCTTTTCTTTCTTTGGCGCGTGCTCCGGCCGCGGGAAGTAGGCCCAGATGCAGATTTTGCTGTTTGTGTCGCACGTCGCAAAGCGGAGACCCATTGACTGTTCTTCCGAAGTCTTTTGGATGTGCTGGACATCAGTGATGCTGCCACTGTGGCTCTTGTAGACCGCCTTCGCCTGCGCGCCGCGCTCGTAGACTTGGACCTGACCGCCGATCGCGGCGACGCAGATGTCCTCGCGACGATAGATGAGATCAGCCCCAAAGACCTGCGTCGGGATCTTGTCGGTGATGGGCACATCGACCTCGACGTCGCCAAAGTACGTGTCGATTGGGGTCCGGTAGGCGGTCTCGGTGTGGTACGCCGAGAGCGTGAAGGCCCGCGGGTTATAGTTGGCGGCCTTTGGGCGCTCCTTCTTCTTCAGATTGTAGCGTTGCACCTCTGAGCTCACGAGGAGCTGCATCTCAGTTGCGTTCATAGTTTTTAAATTTTTAAGAAATTGAAAATTTTGAGAGAATTGTGATGATGGGCCAAGTGATGAGCGATTTAGCCCGAATACACAACGCTCTCCGAAGATTAGCCTAAAACTGTTCCAAAAAACTCCGTGTCGTGAGCATTCTGTTCGTGCCAGCCACAACCCGCAGCGTGCCGCCGGCCCGCCGCTCTTTGCTCTTTGTATCGCTCAGCGACAAGAACTCAAAGTGGTTTTTGAGGCCGCCCGCCTTCTTCATGGGCGCGAGCGCCATCCGCTGAAGCGCGTGGACCTCGGTGTACGTGAGGCCGCCCACCATGAAAATGAAAATGTCGCGGTCGGGGTCCTCCTCGGCGGCGGGCGCGTCCTTGGGGTACTGCACGAGGAGGTCGGGGAACGCCTCGAGCGGCAGCGACTCGTCCGCCGCCATCTTGGCGAGCGTCGTGACGAAGGGCTCGTACTGCGTGTACATCGACTTGTCGTCCTCGCCACTTATCTTCATTGCCCCAATGACTGATTTCAAGATTGACGCGTTGCCGCCGCTCATTGTGTTGACGCAGCGCGCCTTGGCCCCATACCGCTCGAGAAATTTATTGAGTCGCTCACGTCCCAACGCGTACCCAAACTCGTTGGCTCGCAAAAGGTCGAGCACCATCTCGACGACACAGCTCTCCTTGGACTGCCCCGCGATCGTCCCGGCGCTCAGGGCGTACAGCGCGCTCTTCGTAAACTTTTTGGCCCCACCCTCGAAGGCGCTGAGCGACTCGGTCTCGTACTTGAGCACAAAGAGCAGCGCGAGGCGCACGATGTCGTCGGGCTTGCCGCTCGCGTGGCGCTCGAAAATTTCCGACAGAACCCTGAAGTGCTCCTTGGGCGAGTGCGAGAGCACAAGGTCCTGCTCGAAGGCGCCGATCGCAAAGAGATCGCGCACGCGCACTGCGCTCCCGATCTTGGCCATGCACTCGACGTGCTTCGTGACGTTGGAGCTCGCGCGCTGCATCGACGGGAGGCGGGAAATTCTGTCGCGGATGCCGTCGACGGTGTCGGCCCCGCCCGGCGCTGTCGCTCGCGCGCTCACGCTCGCCTGGTGGGTCTCGACCATTTTTTGGACTTCTGTGCAGAGTGTCCCCCAGTCTGTGTGCATATTTTCTCTATAAAATTCGTCGGAGTCGGGCGAGAAGACAAACTCGTTGTCCTCAGGGTTTGTTTCCATGCGCCCCTGCTTTTTCTTGTCAATCACAACAGTGTTGAGCTCCATCCCCAGAAACTCGTGCAGCATCGCCTCGTAGGTCCACGGCGTGAGCAGCGGCGTGCACGCGTCCTCGCTGCGGTCGACGATGAGCACGGTGCACTCGGGCAGGGGCTCTTGCGTAAAAATATCAATGTGGTTCGCCACGGCGTTGCTCAGACCGTCGGCGAGGCGTAGGCAGTGCTCGCTGCTGCGCTGGTAGCGCACGGAGACCGGCCGGTGCTTGAGCGCGGCCATCGCCGCGAGGATGCCGTCGACGACGCGGTAGCTCGTCGAGCGAGGGTCCGTCTCCATCGAAAAGAGGCTCGGGCGCAGCGCGTGGAAATCTAAGTAAACCTCGCGGATGTCCTGCACGCGCTGCCGGAGGTCGGAGGCTGCGATGAGCTCGAGGTCGCGGCGCGTGAGGACGCCCGCGAAGAAGAGAAAATAGTCCTGGAAGAAAGGGTCCTTGAGCTCCTTGCAGAGGACAGCGATGTTCCGCTGCGTCGGGCGCACGAAGACGACGCAGTCGAACTGCGGGACGGGCTCGCGGTTGTCGAAGGCGTCGAGGAGGTCGATGTAGTAGACGCTCGCGAGCGCCATCTCGGACTGCGTGTAGAGCGGGGAGATGTACTTGGACGTGTCCTCGTCGATGAGCATCGCCTTGGGGCTCTCGGAGGATGCGACCATGAAGTCGACGTAGCTTTTGGCGGCGCGTTGGATGTCCATTTGAAGGAAATTGAAGATGCTTGAAGAAGTAGGAAAGTAAGAGAGAAAAAGTGTTTTTAGGTCCGGGTTTCACTTTGTTAGCAGCTATTGTCGACATGTTGGGATTCTCAATTTTCTTCAAATATGATAGGGCTCATTGCCTGTCCCGAGCTTTTCCTAAATCCTCCATCAAAACCGCTCAAACAGAGTGCTTGAATGCTCCATTTTTACTATTTTGCGACTATTCAGGGTTTCAAATGATCAAGCCCACATTGACAATCTTGAAAATTGAGCATGCTATAATTTCAGTTTACTCTCCTATATCGAGATGAAACACAATATGGGGTAAGAAAAGGAGTCAGAATGCTCGGAACCCCCCTGATTTCCTGTTCTACTCGATAATTTGACACACTTGCTACTCCAACTGCTTGAGCTTGCGGAAAGAGTACCCATACAGCTTCTCGGGGTTGTACATGTAGCCCAGGAACGCGCCGTTCGACAGCACTGTGATGGTGTACACAATGGTTACCTGCGCATAGGGTGAGTCCGGGGCGTAGATCTGCTTCTGGTCGTCGGTCGTTGAGCTGCAGTCGAGCGTCTCGAGCAGCGACTCGTCGTACTTGAGGTTCTCGGCTCCTTCGTGCAAAATTTTGAGCAATGCACACTTGAGCTTGCTGCGCGAGCTTTCGAGCGAGGTGTTCGCCTTGATGGTGACGTTGACGGCAAAGCGGACCTGCTTGCCCTTCTGGCCTTCCTCACTGACCACCGCCTGCGTGGCCTTCGCGAGCTCGGCCGCCTCGCGCACGATGAGCGCGTAGTTGGCGCGGCAGCTGTGCGTGAAGGGCCAGAGCTTGTGCACAAAGCGGGGGCGCAGGCCGAGGTCCGCGTCTGCGACAGTCTTCGCGAAAAAGTAGAGGGCCATGTCGGGGACTGTTGCCGTCCGGCGGCGCGCGAAGTAAGGCATGTAGCCGTTGACCTTCGAGGTGCACGGCGTGAAGCCGATCATCAGCGTCCGCGGGTTCTCTTCGTAGTAGCGCAGGTGCGCCTGGATCTTTTCGACGAAGGACTCCTCCGCGTTGCAGATGCGCTCGCAGTCTGGGTCTTCCTCCTCGTAGTACTTCGCCTCGAGCTGCTCAAGAATTTTTTCGATCTCCTTCTTGCACGCGGCCTCTTTGCGCGGCTCGCCAAGGAAGATGAGGCCCTGTTTGCCGCTATCGAAGGAGACTGGTCGGCGGTCGGGCATTCTATGAAAAAAGGAAATAGGAAAAGATTATTGAGAAAATGGAAAAACTATGAAAGAGTGTCTTTCTAGTCAAAGGCCATACTGAGGTGCTCACTGCCCCTGAGCACTGTCCTCAAGTAACTTCGAAAGACTTTCCTTCACGCCCACATCGCCCTCGTGCTCAACTAAAGACCGCACGAGCTCGGGCTTCTCGAGGATCATCGAGCCCTTCGCGAGCGCGAGCCGCACCGTGCTCTCCGGGTGCTTTGCGAACTGCGCAAAGATCACCTCCCACGCCGGGTACTGCATCGACGCGAGGTACATGATGTTGTACGCGAGCTCGCCGACGGCGCGTGTTGTGCTGTGCAAGAGCGACGGTAGCCGCGGGTGGCGCTCCTGCGAGACAGCGCCGCCGAGGATCGCCTGGTTGAGCGCCTGGGCTTCTCCTAAAATGTCGTCGCTCGTTTTGCACAGCGATTCCCGGCAGAGGACGCCGAGCACGTCGACGGGAAGGTCTATGGGCAGGTTTGTCTTCATGAGCTGATTAAAACGCTTCACAAACGCCTCGCCGCCGCTCATCTTGGTGTTTTTGGGGTAGTTGATGTAGAGAAACACCGGCGTCTCCATGGTGAGCTCGTCGGCGACGCTGAGGTCTTCTCTGGTATTGCCCGCCTTGACGAGGCGCTGCGTGTTCACCTGCAGGTCCCGCCTGCACGTTAGCAGAATGATCGACTTGCTGAGAATGGTACGAAACGCGGCGAGCTGGACGGAGCGGTTCTCCATGTGCACGTTGCCGTCGCTCATGAGAATGGGCCAGCCGAAGACAAAGGGGTTCGTCTTCATCCAGGTCCGCTCGAGGGCCGGGAGGCTATCGCACGAGCCGACGTACACGCACGTGTCGTTCTCCCAGTCGACGGCGAAGTCAGTCGGGGGCTTCTGCCGGAGCTCGTTGAGATACAAGTCCTTCATCTGGTGCTTTTTGCTCGCGATGGTGTCGGCGTCGGCGCCGAGCTGCCGGCAGATGCGCTCGTGGGAGGCCTCGGCCTCGCTTAGATTTTTTTGCATGCACCTCGAGTCGGTCTGCAGGAACTCTTCGAGGACTTTTTTGAGGGCGTCGATCTTCGGGGCGATGCCGAGCCAGAGGAGCGGCGGGAGGTGCTCGCTCAGCTGCACGAGCAGCTTCGGCGTTTTACTCGAGATGTCCCACCATATTTTGGCGGGGGCGTTCGACTCGTGGATGATCGGGTGGTCCTCGGCCACTGGGAACGCGAAGGCCTCGCCGATCAGCGTGTACTGCTTCGCGGTGTCGCCGATGCACAGGCGGCGCTTCTGGATGTCTGTCATCTCGTTTGGCCGCCAGAACTCTGTGTGGAACTCAAAGGGCTTGGTGACCCACTGCTCGGGGCTAAAAAGTCGAATTTCGTACGTGTTGGCTTTTGGGTCCGCGAGGGCCTGGATCTTCGCCGTGTAGTCGTTTATAAAGGCAGTGAGCCACTCAGGCAGATTTTGGTGTGTATACGTGCCCTGCGTATCAACCATTTGCTGTGGGACCTTACTTGGGTCAGTGGGTGGGGCACCCGCCTGCGCTGTGCAAAGGAGCCGTGCGGCTGAAAAGCACCTGTTGGGCCTGGTGAGTGTTGGGGTGATGACTCTCCGGGATATGACTCGCTGAAGTCGCTGCAATGCGCTCGATCGATGCATCATTCGTACATAAATGGAACATTGAGATGAAAAATATGTTTGTTTTCACGTTTGTTTCCTTTTTTATTCATTATTGAGGGAACGTTATATGTCGAGAACAAATGTTGCATTCCACATGTTTTCCTTCCCTTCGTCGTCTTCTGTCTCGGCACTTGGAGCTTCTGACACAACCTTCGGCGCATCGAGGCGCAGATTGTGCAACGTGACGGCCTTGATCTCAATGCCACCAAACGCGCTGATCCACTGGATCGGCACGCAGTACATGGTACATCGGATAGAGTTTTCTGCCGAAATTTCTTCTTCGACTTTATGCACAATCGTATGAATACAGCACATGTCCTCCCCGCTGATGACGTACAGGTACTCGTCGAGAATCCGGTAGAGGAGGTGCTCTGTCGTCGGCGCAGACACCGAAAATGAGAATTTCGTAAAGTCTTCAGAATCTGCATCGGTATTCCTTTCTAATGACAATTCGCCCATTAGCTCCTCCATCGATTGCGGTCGCATCTGCCGCATCGCTCTCCACAGCATTTGCTTGCGCCGATGCACGAGCCACTGCATTTTCATCAGCGATACTTCGAACACAGTGGGCGTCGTACCCATCAGCACGGATGTCATGGCCTTGATGGCGTCTTCTAACACAGCACACAGCGACTGACCCCACACGTGAAACATCACGTCAGCTGTGTGGTCTATCTCCACATATGGCATATAACAGTAAAATACGAAAAGAATGATAGAAACTTACATCCCTGACGCAGTCACTGCGAAAAAAAAATACATTCGCTTAATATAGATTGATTTCCTTTTTGATAGCGCGGTCGTTGTATCTGTATTTCCAGGGTCTGTAGTTGAGGCGGTTCTCCACGAGGTAGAGGTTACGGTTGCGCTGGGCGACGTGCGTCATAAAGAAGAAGAGGGGCGTCCACCAGGGGAGGAACCAGCGGTCTGCGATAGCCTTCTTGAAGTGCAGCCACTTGTCGATGAGGAACTCGCGCTCGTAGGGCAGTGAGAGGTAGCGCCAGCGGGCCCTGTAGTGCCCTTCGAGGTAGCTCCCCCAGAAGGCCTCCTGGTCGGGGGCTTTGGGGTTCTCTTGTGACATTGACAAGAATGAAAGTGAAAGAATTCAAATGTATTTTGATTTTTTTCAGAAGTTTATTCACCCATTGCGATTTCAACAGAGCGTGGTGTCACACTCGGCAAGCATAGTACTCAGCGCTACATGTAGTCGATCGGGTTATCATCGATGCTGTAGGACGACCGCCTGCGGTTCTGCCCACGGCCGTGGCCCATGCGCTCGCCTGGCCGCCCGCGTTGGGGACGAAAGTTTCCCTGGTCGCGATGGTTCCCCTGATCACGATAGTTGCCCTGGTGATGCCGCTGGCGCTGGGGCGGGCGGCGCCCTCGGGTGCCGTAAAAACGGTTCGGCGTGTAGTACATCTCATCGTCGTTGATGCTGCTCCGACGCTGCTGGTAGTTCGCGTCGTTGTGGTACTCGTCGTAGAATGTATCAGCGTCGGGCGGACCGCGGCTGCGGTGGTTCTGGAAGCTCGGCCGCTTCTGGCCGTGGTGCTTCTGCTGGCCCTGCGGGTGCTGATTTTTATACCCAGGTGGAGGCTGATGCTGCTGCTCGCCCCAGTCATCAAAGTTGTTCATGTAGTCATCATTTTCTTGGAAATAGCGGTCGTCAGCTTCGCCATCATCAAAAGAGGTGAAGTACTGGTACTCGTCATACGCGACTGGCTTTCTTCGTCTCCCTGAGCGCTGCTTGAACTCAACAGTGTGGAAATTTGGGTTCATACCCTGGCCAAAGACGAAGTCATGAAACGTCGCAAATGCGTCCTCGTCGTCGCGAGAGATGTGCATGCCACGAGCATGGCGGCGAACTTGCTCTTGGAATGCTGCCTCATCGGACTCGTGGAATCCGTAGGACCGCTCCTCGGTATCGTACATTGTAGCGCATGGCTTGAGCGTACCACCGTTCTGTTCTTCATATTTTCGAATGACGTCGTATGCAGTATTCACAGATTTCATCTTCGCATCGCTGCCACCAGGCACATCTGGGTGGAACTTTGCGACGAGCTGTTTGTACTTCTTCTTTACGTTTTCTGAGTTTGCTGATGCGTTTTCGAGAATTCCGAGTGTGCAGAGTGCGCTCGAGACATCAGCTGGGAATCCTGTTGGTCCTCTTCCACCTTCACCATACGACCGCGTGCACTGAAGTAAAACGGCCCTGCTTGTACCCGTGGAGTTTGTGGTGAGCTTGGGAAAACGCTTTTGTGGAAAGTACCTGAGGGCGGACCACATTTAAAGCTCAAAAATAGTACAAGGTCAAAAGAATGGACTTTGAGCGACTGAAAAAGAAACATTTATTGAGGGGATCAGGAGTTGATATGCTAGCTGAGCTTGCCAATTTCTGTGTTTCTGTACTGTGGGTCGACTTGATCGCCACTGGCGTATTTTTCTTCACTAATGTGCTTCAAAACGGCCGCAAAAAATGCATTGCTGAGCATGCTTAAGCCCTCGGACTTGAAATTAAGGAAAAATTCGAGCTGAAACTTGAGCTGTTTCGAAATTACGAGCTTTGGATGCTTCTGCATCCACTGATTAAAAAAGCAAGAGAGAAACGTGTTATTGCAGAATTTTAATTCATAAGCCCCTTCACGCTTGGGCGTGGTTTTCGAGACATTGAGGCGACAGAAAAAGCAGAGACATGATGCACTTGTTTCCTTTATTGGTGAAGATGATGGTGCACTAGCGAAAAATGGCCGTAAAGTTGAGATGTAAGGTTTCCATTGATGCTGCAAGCCATG
Source organism: Perkinsela sp. pyNocScin1 (assembly GCA_964019655.1). Taxonomy (NCBI): domain Eukaryota; phylum Euglenozoa; class Kinetoplastea; order Prokinetoplastida; family Perkinselidae; genus Perkinsela; species Perkinsela sp. pyNocScin1. The sequence goes on from CAXHTR010000008.1 coordinate 1,284,399, forward strand.
GACTGGGCTCGCAAGTAACTCGTGAAGCTTCATATCCACAAAAGTTCGCTTACGCGCGCGATGATTGGCAAGCTCATCGCGCTCATTGGACAAGTTTTTGGTATCGCAAACTAATCTGTTCGGATGGGGGTTGAGAGTTTCAGGGGAAGGCACACACGAAAGATTATTTCTGATTAGGAGAAAAATGACTTGGGGTAGATTAGGAGGTGCGTATTGCATCAAATAGTTTCTCTTCTCTTGCGAGAAATCGGCTTTCAAGGCTTTCGCACAAATCATTTCAAAGCGGCCATAGAGCGCATGTAAACGCTGAAAATAGTTCATAAGTGAGTGAATCTGACCACGATGTGCGTGTGTATCTAGTAGAATAATGATAGTGTTGCTTCTAGAAGGGCTTGAACTTTCTTCAAATGTTACCCATGGGGGCCAAGAAAACGCGTGTTGCTTCGCTTGGTCTTCAGCTTGATGAATGGAAGTTTTATTCGCTTCTGCTAAATTAAGATCAGGATGATCCTGATTGCTTCGGGTGGTGAGTTTCTCTAGAAAAGATATCCTTTTCTCAATTTCTAGTGCTATGTTCATAGCACTAAGCGAGATTCCGTTGATAGGGCACAGGCATAGAGAAAGCGATCTTGTACTGTCTTTTTGAGAATTCTTCCCTTCCAGCATGCCTTGGAGTACGGTATTTATCGCAGTTTGAATGCTTCCTATTTCGATGTACTTCGCAAGAGATAGAATTTGCAAATGAATATGGAAGGCCGGGTAAAGTTTAGCATTTGTTTCTCTGTAGTGCTGCGCAATGGCTAGATCATGCGATCGTCGGACTTTGTGGAACAGTGTTTTCAAATTTGATCGAATAGAAGCTCGAAAGCCTTCAATAACCGCATCTTCGTAAGCCAAATTTACATCTTCCCGTATCTTTCGAAGGTTATGTGGCATGGAATTTAGCGAAAGGGTGATGATTTGAGTACACAGTGCTTTTTCAATAGATCGGAATAGGGTGGCTTACACTTACCTATCACGTAAAAAAGTTACATTTCGCCCAAGTTTGAAAGGAGAAATCTCATGGAATAAAGCAGTAATTTTTATACGCTTTAAACAGTGTAGCTGTGATTGGAAATATCACGAGATGTATGAATAGAATCACTCTTCTGCCACTTTAAAGAATTTCTTTAGTCTTTAATCACTTTAAAGAATTTCTGAGTTCGATGCCGCATCTTTGATAATGATTATCTTTCTTAGTTATCAAATCACCATGAAGAACAAATCATGTTTCGCTATTCCATCACGCAGCTAGGACGGTCTAAAGGCCCGAAAAATCTTAAAAATGGGCAATGTATGCCTCGAGTGATTGCACGTAGACGCGAAATAGAAGAAAGACGAAGAACAGAAGCGCATACATATTTGCCCCCGGTCGAACCAACGCAAGGAGAAGCTCTGCGCTTGTACAGAAACCTATTGAAAATGGCACGCTCGACTTTGAAATATACCCCTATTGATTACTTCAAACAACAGTTAAGGCATGAGTATTCAGTGATATCCCCGAAGACTTCTAGCAGAGTACGAGGGATTATGTATGAAAAAGGCCAGTGGATGCTGAAGAATAATCTTGGGGGCCTTATGTGAGCTTAACTAGTAAATTTTCGTTCTTCTTCACTCATTGGAGAGCATTGTGTTATTTCAGGCCTTAAATGATACTAGTAGTTTTGCTTTTTTTACTCGACCATGCATCACTGGAATGAGCTTCGCCACACAAAGTTCTTATATTGGTGATAATCGCCTCTTTACTGTATCTTCGAGTTCAGATCGAACTGAACACGCAATATCCGGCGACGATGATTTCGCTTTTCTCCACGAAGACTACGAGAACAAAATTTCAAAATTGCTTGCAATGGTTGAAAAGCATCCGCTGACCGCAAAGTCAACACTTGAAAACTTGGAGAAGTATGTACAGCTGTGTGATGGCATGCACCCTTTTCTCTATTTTTTCACCTTGCGAATTTTGAATATAGAAAAGCTCACTACTCTGCACCAGAATATCCAGTACTTGTTTCATATATGGGAAGGCTCGCTCGAGCACGATGAGAGCCGTTATCTTATTTTCTACCACTTCAAACTGCTCAGTGTGAAAAGGCTCAATGAAATCTTGCTGAGCGTTTGGAAATCTATTTCATCTCTCGCATGGCTAGAGATGTCCGCATCGAGCCATCTTGCAAACTCTGTTTTTCAGCGGCTACTCACAAGCTACCTCATTTTCTTCAATGCAGCAATCTTGTTTCTCGTAAAAAGGGCCGAATCCTCCCCCACCAAAGGGGCCTGGGTTCAAACGCTACCTACAGGCAAAGTGGAAGATACCCTCAAGCTTCTTCGAGTCATGTGCGCGCATATACTCCGTGCGCTCACATCGAACAAAGATCTCGGGAAGGCGCAAGCTGGCAAACTCCTCGGAATATACGCATGCGTGGCTTCGACCGCGCAGTTTCTTCGCACATCGAACGACCAGGGCCCGAAACACAAGGAAGCGCTGAATCTCGCCGATGAAGTCGCTTCCTGGATGTCTCGGGCGCTTGATAGCCTCTATCGGTCGCTCTCTCAGGACGAAAAGGTATCTTCGCTCATCAATGCGATACGCGCAGGCACTGGTCCTATCTTGCAGGCATGGGCTTTCTCAAAAACCCCGAACAGAGACGAAATGATGGAGTACGGCAATGTCTTAGTGTGCGCATACATTCAATTTAGCGAAAAGGGTCAGCAGAAGCTCGCGCACTTTCAGCGCGATCCGAGCCGTTTCGCCCTACTTTTACTCAAATGCGTCGAAACTGTCCGAAATACTGACAATGCGAAAGATACATGTGCACAAGTGGACAACGTAGTTCTTCTGTGCAATGTGCTCATCATGCTCCGCTCAGGCGACGTGCCACGACAGCTAGTCGTCAAGTCCATTGAAACCGCTGCCTTGATGATCAGGCGATGCACCAAGGTTGATGGATCTGTGAGAGCAATGCTCAAAAATGTTATTTTGCATTTCACACCGATGCTGCACAAAAGTTCGATGAGCAGCACGGCCAGAGACCTCTTGCTCATGAAAGCCAGGTACGATGAGCCCAGCAAAGCGCATGTGAATAGCCTTGCATGTAGAAACAGAAAGGAAACTTACGTATCAATCGAAAGAATCACCACACTTCTCCGAGACGCAGACCGAGATGCTGCGGATAAGCTTAAGTGCATCGACATCATTCTTACCTGGGCTTCAATCTCCCTGAGAGATATTCACAAAGCGGTATATGCTAAACTTTCAGGGATGGGAGAAGAAGAAGAGCCAATTTTCTGGAAATTTACGTATGAAAGCTACGAGGAGACCCAGCCGAAGACGCAGATGCCTGTGGTAGACGTGCTCGCAGATACCATTATTGAGCTTTCAAAAAGCCCATCGGCGCACATTCGAGCGCAAGTCGCCCACATGCTCCCTGTGAAGCACTTGTGCGAAGCTTTGGATGACATTTCTGAGAAAACCCTTGCAGACAACGAAACCATCGCACTCGAAAAAATTTTCTGGATCGCCGGTGATATCATCGGAAGCTACGACTGCACAACTGGAGAACTCGCTGATTCCGTGCCAAGCGATCTGCTGCGCTTACGTGAGGCGCTCCATCCGCACTTCACAAGCCTCACAAAGCGAAAGCACGCATCTGAAGCCGAAGCCCCGTACGCAATGAAAAAGGCACTGCGATACTACCGCGCCCGAGCCCCGTTCAAATTTGACTAATCTGGTGAAAATTTCCGAATTTACATTTTTTGTTTCCAATAGTAGATTTCCCTTCCCTTTCAGTCATACACAGTACATGCATCAGTAATGTATGCCACCAGGAGGTTCTTCTGCAGCCCACTGAGCAAGCAGGTCCCCCCAGACCTGACTATCCTCAACGTGCACGACCACCCCGTCGACATTGTCTACCCGCACCTCCGGGCCGGCAAGCACGTCCTCGTCAAGGACTCCCTCGAAGTCGCCGCGACGTACCAGCACTACCTCGCCGAGCTCGTGCAGCGCGAGTTCCCGGCCGTCGACGTCCCCTCGCTCGTCCACCAGCAAAAGGTCGCCGCCGAGCTCAACGAGCGCCTGCTCATCGACCGCGACTTCGAGTCCTACAAGGACTTTATCAACAAAGTCCTCAACACCACGTGCTCCGTCCACCTGCAGTTCTTTGAAGAGACGCACTGGAACAACTCCATAGCGAAAGAGATGCTCAAGTACACGGAAAAGGTGTACCCTGTGATATCTTTTCAGTACTTGAGCGTGTCCTCGTACCTCCAGCTCGTCGAGGCCTTCGCCGCGTCGCGCAACGGCGTGTCGTACCCCCTGCTCCTCGGGTCCCAGCGCCTGCGCCCGATGTTCGGCGTCACCGTCCCGAAGGCCGTCCACCTCCAGCACATCCGCCTCTTCCTCACATGGTTCCGCACGATGCGGCGCCCGCTCATGCTCGACCGCGTCCTGTGCCTGAGCGCCGGCCTCGGCGTGCTGCCCCTCGCGCTCACCCAGTTCGGTCTGCATGGCATTTCCTGTACTGACGCTAACCCGCGCGCCGTCGAGAGTCTTATTGAAATTTTAGAAAAATACCGCAATGGCGAGTGTAGGGACCGGATTCTGTGCCAGAACGCCGCGCTGTTCCCCCCGCCAACCTCGAAAAAATTCGACTGCATCGTCTACGCACCGGATATTCTCAAATTATCGTCGTACGAGGTCCACGAGACGCCCTTCGCGCCCGGACTCACAGGCATTGACGGCGAAATGGAGACTTTCTTTGAGAATGCAGCAGAGCACATGCGCGATTGGGGCATCGCGGTGGTCGTGACGACAAACTTTCGAACGCTGCTCGAGCCCGAGCGGCCCCACGCCGTCGAGTTTGAGATCAAGCACAACCGGCGCTGGGTCGTCCTCGACTACTACGAGGCGCCGATGCGGGACCTCGAGGGGGCCTTCGAGGCGGAGCAGACGCCCAAATTTGTCAAGAAAGTGCGCGACTCGCTGAAGGCGGAGATTTGGGTGCTTCACACGATAAAATCGATCGGCCAGTTTGGCTTCGTCCATGGAATACCAAATGCTGACGCGCCGGACGCTGTCAAGAGCAGCTGGGCGGCGAAACGCTTGAAGCACTACCAGCGGCGGGTCATCCGCGAGTGCGCGGCGCAGATCGGCACGACGGTGCAGAACATCAAGGGGCGCCTCGCCTCTGTCATGCACGACGCCGACACGGCCGCCGAGCGGGACGCGGAGGCGGAGTACATCCAGATGAAGCTCGACCCCGAGCGCTTCGCGCGGCAGCTCACGGCCAAGCAGGAGAAGCTCACGGAGGCGCGGGACGAGAAGCGGCGGCTCTACGAGGAAGAGGTCGAGGCCAACTATGCGAAAGTCTCGCCGCGCCAGGCGTTCGATGAGCGCTGGCGGGACATCCACCGGGCGCTTGATGCAGAAGCAGGAGGAGAAACACACACAGGCGTGGAGCACGTGAATGCAGAGCGTCAGCAAGCGGGCATGGAGCTTGGATCCGAGCAGTCTTTGTAGAAGGGTTGAATCCAAAAAGTAATTCTCGAAAACCTCTAAAAATATGTATTTTTGGTATCAGTCTGAAGTCTATTAACATTGGGATATCGAATTCTATAGAAGAAATCCCTACTAATCACCAGTGTATAAAAGCAAAAAGCTTGGATTCAGCTGAGATCTTTTAGGGCTGAAACTGAAATCAGTCAAAATTTCGTCGGCTTCGAATGCGGTCAATCGGGCTAAAAATTTCCAAAGGCTAGGAAGCACTGATTGAGCCAAAGGATGGGAATGCAGTGGAAGTAGCCTTTTACCTGCGTGTCTCGTTCAGAGCTGTACGGAAGCGACGGATGGGGAAGTGAAACTGCTACTGATGCAAACCAACGATCAAGTTTATGCTTGCGATCGGCTTTTATGGAAGTAACAAAGGAAAGCGCCGCATCAATGTGATTTTAGACTCTCCGAAAAAAATTTGAAAGTCAGAGAGAAAATCCCTAGAGGTCAGCATAGCCAATTGTGCACAGTCCAGGTTCGCACAGTAAAGAATACGCCAACGTGTAACCAATTCGTACTTTGTGTACATTCTCTTCATACTTTTTCCCTTTCAACCTTCATGACTTCTTCCATTTTTCACCCCTTTTACCTCTCTATGTCGACCGAAACCGCTGAGACGCTCGAGAGCAGCTACTCGCTCCCCGAGCACTGCCCGATGTGCGCCGCGCTCGGCGAGTGCGCGATCTCCCACCTCAGCCTGCCGCACTTCCCAGTGACGCTCCTCTTCGCCTACCACTGCCAGCACTGCGGGTACCGGCACAACGAGGTCGTCAACGGCGGCGGCATCTCCGCCTTCGGCAAGCGCCTCATCCTCCGCGTCGAGGCCCCCGAGGACCTCGACCGCCAGGTCGTCATGATGCGGAGCAGCGGGGCAGGCGGCGGCGGCACGGGCACCGCCGACGTGATCATCCCCGAGCTCAACATGCGCGTCGGCTCGGGCGGTGGGTGCACGAGCGAACCGAGCGCCGCGGACCTCGAGGCCGTCGAGGACGCTGACGTCGAGATCAGCGACGAGATGGCGAGCGCGCACGCCGGCGACCTTTCGTTCACGCTGCCCAACTACTTCACAACCGTCCAGGGCGTTCTCCAAAAGATTCTCGGAAACCTCTGGAGCACCTACAAGTCCAGTCAGCGCGCTGACAGCCCGGTCGAGAACATCGAAGGCCTCAAAAACGCAATTGTGAAGCTCCGGCAGATGACGCGGGGCGAGCGGCTGCCCTTCACCTTTATCCTCGAGGACCCGCTGGCAGGGGTCTCGATCGACGGTCGGGGTGAGAAGCTCGCGGACCCTTTCATAGAAGCGACTGCGCCGTTCGCTGTCAACGTCGACAAGCAGCTCGTCGTCGAGGCCTACCAGCGCTCCCAGGCCGAGGACGAGGAGTTTGGCATCGCCGATATGCAGACAGAAAACTATGGAGAGGTGGATGTAGCTGCTGATGAAAGGGAAAATGGCCCTGAAAAGGCTGAAGAGGGAGCAGCGGAAGGCCAAAGCACGCATTAAGGCTGTTGGCCACCATTTCGAGTCAATTCTACTCATATTTTAATAATTTCGACGATTTCCCCCTCTTTCACTCTATCATCATACAAATGGGCTTCCTCACACTCGTGCGCAAGCGCCAGAAGAAAAACCGCGAGGTCCGCCTGCTGCTCCTCGGCCTCGACAACGCGGGCAAGTCCACAGTGCTCAACAGCATCATCGGCGAGGACGTCAGCGACGTCCAGCCGACCTTTGGCTTCCAGATCAAGTCGTTCGTCTCCCACGGCGCGCTCATCAACTTCTGGGACGTCGGCGGCCAGGAGTCGTTCCGGCCCTTCTGGAAGAACTACTTTGAGCGCACTGACGGCATCATTTGGGTCATCGACGGCAGCGACGCCGAGCGCTTCCCCGAGCACATCGCCGAGTTCACGCAGCTGCTGCACGAGTCCTTCCTCCTCATGTCGTCGATACTGGTGCTCGTCAACAAGAGCGATCTGTACGGCCCAGCGAACTTTCGCCGCATCTGCGAGCTCCTCGAGTTCGGCGAGATGCCGGCGCACATGCGCGTCTTCGCGTGCTCGGCGATGGACGGCTCGGGCGTGCAGGAGGCGATGGAGTGGTTCATGCAGGACATCATGTCGAGGAAGTGGGGGTACGGCACTCGGGAGGCTTTGATACCGAATTGATGAAGAAATAGTAATGAAAGGGTATGGGTCGAGTATTGTGGAGTTCAAGCTAGAGAACTTTCGCTCAAATGTCGATGGAACTGGCATTCCTCTCAAAGTAAAGAAGCCCTGAGACTTAAATGATGTCAATCACGATCAACTATTTCTGGAATCCACCAAATGCGACTAAGATTTCGAATTAGTAGGTCAAGAAATTGATGAAAAGCTACTAGCTACTTGAGCGAATGCAAACAAACTGCTGTCCAACACGGAGATTGCCTTAAAAAGACAAAGCGTACAAGGATTTCATCGTTGCGGGCAACTGTGCCACATGTACTATCCTGACTCTAATCCTGACAAATTTCCAATGTATCTCTTGCTTTTCCATCTTACGGAATACGGAAATGCTCACCTTCACGACACCCCTCATGCTGTACCGCAAGGCCGTCTTCTCGATGGTCTCCAAGGCGAAGAAAGGGCTGCAGGCACTGCGGCGGGATAACACGCTCAAGGAAAAGACCTTGCGGTCGAGTGCCAAAAAGTTCGCGTCTAAAAAAGTGAAAAAGGCGGTGAAGAAGTAATGTAAGGCAGTCATTGCAGACGAAGAGACTGCAGCGCATTAAAAGTCTCTCAGTGCTCCAACCCACACTTGCGGTGGAATCAAGCGAAGCACACGTGCATACATTCTCTCTAATTTCAAATTCTTTTACATTCACAATGCTGTAGTTCTTGGAAGTATTTTCTTTGATTCGTGTCCAGAAAGGCTTAGTGAACGAAAGATTTTCTACCCTGAAATCTGCCCTTTCGGAAGTGACGTGTGATCAACCATTTCTCACTGAAGCGTACACATCGGAAGTAAGTCCTAAGATCGAAAGAGTAAAAGTTAGGCAGCCATAATCACGAGGACCGCTACCCCCCCCCCCCCTACTCTAGGCAATCCACACCAACAGCAACGGGCACTGCATAAGGTTACTATCGTAGACTTGAGATCGTAATGTTTTTGATAGCTAAATTGCCTTCTTCTTCCGTATTCCTGAACGACAACACCCGGCTCTCAGCCCATCGCTCCCCGTCGAACCTCAAAATTCTTCCTACGCATCATTGAAATCGAAAAATCTACTACCAAAACGCACTATTCTGCCAATTATCCCTAAATCAAACCTACCTACTGGGCCAATCGTAAACATTTACACGTATTCTGCAAGTTCATTCCGCTGCATACAAATAATAGCAGCGCTCCTTAGTTATTCTCAACAAAGTCCCTGACCGCGCCCACGTCGGACCGGGCGCACGCAGCGTGCAGCAGCGCCATGAAAGACGGCGTGGCCTTCCCCCCGTACCCCGGCCCGCCCGCCATGAGCGCTATCTTCGCGTCCAGCTCGTCCCAGAGCGCACTGCCAGTCCCGCGTGGCTCCTGCCCAGTCACAGCCGCCTCCTTGCCCATGGCCGCGATGAGCCCCCGCATCGCCACGAGGTCTGCGAAAAAGCCCTCGTAGGGCTGCCCATCGCTGTTCGCAAAAAATATTTTCGATTGACTATCTGCACTCGAAACGCTCGCCTTGCTCGGGATCAGCATGGACCGGTCCACTGCGTAGTCCCATAACATCGGAATGACAAGGTTCTGCGGGTAGCCCGAGTTCCACTCATAGGCGGCCAGCGACACGAAAATTGTGTCAGCTGTTAGCATGTGATGCACAATCTGCTTGTGTGAGAGCGCGCGGTAAAAGTCGAAGAAAAATGACAAAATGCTCTCTGTGACAGCCCGCGGGGCGCTTTTCGAAATAAACCACGAGAGCGGGCGAATTGGGGCCTCGAGCGAGAGCATCGTGAAGCCAGACTCGACGTAGGCGTACTGGCGGTCGCTGCGCGGCGGCTGGCTGCCCTCGCGGACGAGAGAGTGCGACCCGCAGAGGAACTGGTGCAGCCGCAGGTCGCTGGGGGCGCTCGGCTGGGCGCTGAGCGCTTTGAACGCGCGTGCCGTTTCCCACGACGCCCCGTCGGCCCAGGGGTAGAGGATGATCGAGAGGGCTGTTGGGGAAGTCATTTCGCCGAGGTAGACGCGGCGGCCGTCGGGCACGCGGGCCTCGCTGGTGAGCGTGAAAGCGACTTCGCCCCAGACGAGGGGCGTGTGTAGTCGGAGGTCGGTGGGCATGCTGCCGAGAAAAGTTGAGCCGATGCGGTCGCTGGCGATGAGCTTTTTGGTCAGGTCGAGGTAGTTGGCACGGATCGCGGCTTTCTCGGCGGTGAGGTCGAGCATGCCCTCGGCCCATATAGTATTTGGGAAATTGTAGTGTTTCACATCGAAGGCGGGTGTCTCCTGGAGCGGTGGATTGATTGTCAGCCGGACTGCATCCTTTGGGGTCTTTGGGGTTAATGTGCCCTGCAAAGGGGGGTGGAGAGGGCTGGGAGAAGATAGTTGCTGTGGCACTTCATGTGCACTACATTGTTCATTCTGCGTGGCAATAGCGTTCGGCGCGGTATCGTTAGCCAGGTTTGGGACGACTTGGTGAAGGTTTTCGCGAGGTTTCCGATGATCATGGAGTGGGATATAGTCATCTGCTTGGCCGTCGTAGATCGAAGGGGCAGCGTATTGACGGAGTGGCAGTGAGGATGGGAATCCGCTTTCTTTCTCGGGCGGTTGTGACATGTCATTGGAGCCGTACCTGTGCCTGTATTCCTTCTCGATATCGTTTTCATCGTTGAATTCTGGACGGTAGCGCCGCTTTTCCCTCGAAGTCTCTGGCTGTACCTCAAAATTCGTTTGCTGCGTATGATAATTCGTCCCCGCCCCGGCGTGGTAGCCAATGCTCTCTGGCGCGTGCACTTGGCGCGGTTGGATGTTGCTGGCGATTTCCTGCTCAGCTTTCGCAAGCACGCGAGCCTGAGCGAGCTTCGCCCACGCCATCATTCGCTGGTTCGGAACGGAAATTGTCTCGTAGAGCGGTTGGTGCGGGCGGTCTCGATCAAACTCATCAGTTGAAGCTTCACGAGGCTCAATCTGACGATAGTAGGGAAAATCAAGGCTAAGCGTTGTGTGCGGATCCTTGAACTTGATTTCTTGGGGCTGCACTGTGGGGATATTATATGCAATAGCGTGGTGCTCAGTCTTCGAGTGCACTCGAATGAGGTTCGTATTGTCACCCTTACGAGGCTTCAGAAAGGAGAGGGCATGTTCAAGAGAGCTCATGGTGTGAAGATAAAATACGATGAACAAGCAATGAAAATAGAGTAAAGTGGTTTCAAGGTTCGAGCATTATGATTCGATTCACGCAAGTCTCACTGTGATTCTTGCAGCAAGGTCCTGAGTTTTTGCACATCTTTTTCGCTTTAGATGATATCGTCTTCGTCGGTGACGACTGAAGGATCTTCCTCCATAGTATTTTTCAAGCCTTCATTGGCATAGATTTCCTCGGGTATATTTGATTCAGTGTGCTCTTGTGCAATGCTTTCTTCCTCACTGCCACTCTGCTCTTCTGACTCAGCATTTTCCGATATCTGAGCGCTTTGCAATAAAATCTTCCTTCGCTGTTTACTCGCACGGATTTTTTCCTGATGATTCGCCTTTTTCACGAGCTGTTTAACACACCTGCTCTTCGGGTGAATGAAAGCCTTGGACTTGCGGGCGCCGTTACGGCATCCACTTGTTTTCGTTTGTATGAGAGACCGTATCGAGCCAGTCTTTGATTTCATTCTACTTCTACTTAAGAATAAATCTCAAGTGTATATAAAAGGAAGGAGCGAAAGAAAGAAAGCTGGTTTCAGTCATGCACAGTCAAGTTTTTTGCAGAACATACTGGACAAAATATCTTTCCCATTCATCTCCATTGCGTGCGTTACTGAATTTTTTCTCTACAAGCTTACTTCGCAGGATAGACAGACCGACTGAAGAAAATAAATCAGCCAAATACTGCTCCTCGAAAAGACTAATGAGCGTTCCATTTTTTCGGGTGTAGCAAATTACGCCATGGCATTCATCGACCTCGATCGGTGAATGATGATTCTTAATTGAGTCTGTATTGCAATAGTCACGGAAGTAAATATACCCTCCGGGATTGATCATCGCCGCAATGTTTTCGAATGCAGTAAAGATAAATGCAGGTGGCAGTGCACTCATTACAAAAGTAATTGATACGGCGTCAAACTTCTCCTGAAGTGAAGGGTGTAGCACAGAATTCGTATCGGCGATACTGTCACAAACCAGATCGATGGAAACGTGCTTTGAAGTAATTTTAATGCTGGAGTTTCCGTCTTTAATGATTTCATATCCATTCTTCTGATCAGTAGCTAAGAGTGATTCGGTAGAATGTAGACACATAAGAAGAGAGGTCCAAGAGATATCTGTTCCCGCTAATCTTTTGATATGAAGAGGATTCTTTGTGGGATTTCCCTCGACTTTATTCGTAATAATTTCTTGAACTAGAGGTATTATGGTGCTTCCATTGCCACATCCAACTTCTAAGAGAGATTTACACTGCGGCAGAAGCAGCTCTGGAAATTCGGTGATCAGGTAGTGCCTGCATGGATATATCCCAGTTTTTGTTCGCCGAGTTCGATAAAACATTTCCCATAAGAGACTTTGTGAATCGTTTCGTAGCAGGTCTATGCTAGAATCTAGTGAATGATTCTCTTTAATCACGAAGTTTCTGCACATTCCATGAGGCCTCTGCACATACCGTGATGTGGGGTGCCGTTCACGAGTATACGGCCGATAATCTTCTAAAATCGGTACATCGTACGAATATTTATTCATGGGCAATCACGCGATTCATTTATCAAGAAAGAAATAAGTAAAATTTTTTATTCGGTCATTGAGTAACCTGTTTGCTTACTTTGGGATAGGTGTGGTGTAATTGTAAATCGGTGAGCTAACGCGCGCTACATTCATCCTGGAGAGATTTCACTTCTTCATTCAGCTGAACTGTCATGATTTGTGGAGATTGAAAGATTATCTTCTACTTAGCCCCTAGACTCCAATACAAGTATCCATTCTATTTTCTTCTCAGAACTATTGGTAAGAAGACCAGTCTTTAATTTTGCTTAAGCTATAAAATCTCAGGGCATGAGGCTACTTACATTTCTAGCAATTGTCCTATGTGCCAAAATTTCAAATCTCTGTTACTCCTGCAATTGAAAATATCCACGCAAATTCAAAGATTGACAATTAATACCGTTCAAAACTGAAAAACCTAGACCAGGAAATTACTGCATGCTAAAAATCCTGCATATGATTAAATTTCGCGCATCCAATGGCCCCCACAATGTGATGCGTAGGAAAGCATTGCTCCAGTTACTAGGAGAAAATTCCTATTAAATTTAAGCAGACAGTGGAAACTCGGCCAAATGATACTGTAGAATTTTTACGTTTCCCTTCTCAGCTATTTACTCATATCAAATGTTCGAAGAAGATCGCACTTGCTACAACTGCGGAGAATCCGGTCACATCAGCCGCGCATGCCCACAGCAGCGCTCCGTTACGGAGAGCTACTCCCGTGGACCACGCTCATGCTACTCATGCGGAGAGGTCGGACATCTGTCCCGCGAATGCCCAGAGTCAAGTGGAAGCACAGCGAGACGCCTGAACTGCTACAACTGCGGTAACGATGGTCACATTAGCCGTGAGTGCCCGGAAGAACAGCGTGGACCCGGCGACCGCGCATGCTACAACTGTGGTGAGTCTGGTCACATTAGCCGCGAGTGCGAAGCACCACGCAGAGACACCCGCCGCGGTGGACTCGAGCGCAGCTGCTACACCTGCCGTGAGGTCGGACACATCAGCCGAGACTGCCCAAATGGCCAGGCCGAGCGCAAGTGCTTCAGATGCGGTGAGTTCGGTCACATCGGCCGCCAATGCGTCGCTTAGACGAGTAAATTGCTCTTGAATGCAAAACTAAGGTAATGCATACTACTCTTAAAATACTAGCTTTACTATAACAATCAGAGAGCACATTTCATCAATATTCCGCGCACTATACTACTTCGACTATCCTTTTAGCATTTACATGCATCTTAGCGCGAAATGAACACACTCCTTCGATTCACACTGACAAAAGCGCCCCAGCAGCTCATGCGAATGAACAGCTCATCCCGTCTCTTTAGCAATATTCGCTCGCTGGCCTCCTTAAAATCAGCTGCACCCGCACTTGCAGCGACTGCATCGCTCGCTTTATTCGCATCGAAGAGACAAATGAGCACTAGCCCCGTCTTATTGGACGAGCTGGAAAATTCTCGCGAAAATCGCATTAAGAAATGTAAGTTTTGCGGGAAGCTCGGGCACAAAACTGGCAATTGCCCAAAGTCAAAGCGAACCAAGTGCTTCAAATGCGGAGATTTCGGGCACGTAAGAGCTGACTGCCCTAGCGACAAGGACGACGGCGTATGCTTCAATTGTGGACAGCCAGGACACGTAGAGAAGCAGTGCTCCGAACCTCGACAAAGACCACTGAAATGCCGTACTTGCGGCGAAACGGGGCACCTCAAGGAGGACTGTAAGATGCACCCCCTCGAACGAAAATGCTACCGCTGCGGAGAGCCTGGGCACATTTCTCGTGAGTGCAACGCGTAACATACGGTAACTCGACGCTTGCATTGTGTGTACAACATGCGAAGTGCTTTTCATTCTGACTTCTAATACTGCGCATATTACTGTAACACTTCTTTTCTAGTTTCTATCTGGTGTACATGCAACTCACGCACGCCGCATGACACCATCATTCATTCTCTTGTGCCCCAAACTCTACGCTCGCGCTGGTGCGTCGCGTCTTGCACCGGTACAAATCGCCCAGTGCATGTACATGACGCCCCTCCGCTGCTGCTCGAAGAATGCGAAAACGTCCCTCGCAATGCACACTGTCTCGAAACCAGCTCGCCTTGACGGTGCCAATCGCCTCCTGAGCACTTCAGCTGTCACCCTGAACAGAAACGAGGCGGGAAAGAAGCACTTTGACGAGATTCTCAAAGCTTTCGAAACAATGAACGAGGATCAGCGCTCCACGCTCGTGACGGCCCTCCAAAAGCGCCACGAGCAGGTCAAGAGCGTCGGCAAAGACGCGCCTGAAGCCGAGGAGGAAGAGCCAAAGATCCCCTTACCCACCCTGATGGTCCTCGGCTGCATGTCTGCGATTCCCTTCATCGGCTTCGGTTTTCTCGATAATGCGCTCATGCTCCTCGCGGGCGACTTCATCGACCACACCGTGTCCATCTACCTGCACACCTCCGTCATGGCGTCCGCGGCGATGGGAAATGTCGTCAGCGGTGCTGTCGGCATGCAGGTGCACGGCATGATCGACCGCGTAACCCAGAAGTTGTTCCTGATTCCCAAGGAGAAGAATGGTAGCGATAGTCCCGCCAGCGGTGGTGAGGGCGAGGCGCCTGCGAAGCCAGGACCCTTCGACCTCAGCGCGCTCACGCCAGAGCAGATGAACAGCCGGTCCGCGTTCCTCGCTGGACACATCGGTGGGACGCTCGGCATCATTCTCGGGCTCTGCCTCGGCATGGCGCCGCTGCTGTTCCTTTCCCCGCAGCAGAAACCTAGGCCCGAGTAAGGCTGCTCGCATTGCACTATGATTCGCTAGGTCCACGCTCTTCAGATCGTTTTTGAGTAAATTCTTTGATAAATAACTGTGCAAGGCTTTCTACCATTTATTTTTGAAAGTATTTGCTACCGTACCTGCATGTCCTTCTTTAGCCCGTCAGACGACGGGCGAGCCCAGGCGTCCGCAAGCGCTGACCAGATCAAAAAATACAAAAACGAAATCGAAATGCTCCACGGCAAAATCTCGCAGCTCACATCTGCGCTCGTTTGCAAAAATCACTCCATCGCGCATCGGCTCAAGCGTTTTATTTCGAAAAACGCTGAGCGGGCCGCCCTGCCCGAGGCGTCTCGGGGAACAAAGCGCACTCGAACACTCGCACCGTACCACCAAAAATTGGCAAATGGTCAGCCGACCACGACGAACATACTCCGCACAGAGAAGCTCCTGCAGTTCATTGAAGGAGAGCTTCTCGTTAATAGTAAAATGCCAGTTGAGCAGCAGCAGACGCTGCACGACGCACTCAGAACCGTCTGCCAGCTCGACAGCGCGAAAGGGCCGAGTCAAGCAGCAAAAAGCATCCAGCGACCAGCACGCAGCGATCCATACAATTCGACAGATTTTTACACACAGAATACAGCATATCCACCTGCAGAGTCGGACACCAGCGAGGAGGAGCCCGTGGCTCTCACACCACAGACGTCGGCAGAGATTCAGCTCGCCAAGCTCCGCCTCTCTCCAGGCTGCAGGCAGTTTGCGATGCCGCTCAAGCGACCTAGGGAGCTTCCCCTCGAGGCAGAATGATGCAATTTATCATGTGTTAGTAATTTTGTATGTTTTTGCTAGCCTCGGCAATCAAAGTCCTTAATTTACTCTCCAAGTTAACTACTTTAAGATGGGTAAGAAACTCGCGCAGAAAATTCTTCTTTGTGTGCTCCCGCACACCCGCAAGATACTTTTCACGACAGTCATGTTCACTGCTGGGACCATTTCGTACTCGGTGTATGATGGGATATCCAATGCAGGTACCTGCCGAAATTGCAAGGTTCAGGCGGATAAGATGCGCCACGTCCAGTCTTCGCAAATTCCCGTTATTCGCTAAGTAATCCGATAAATTCTATGACACAAATTCAGAAATCGAGGGTCTGGGGTGGGTGCTGATGCTCATGTGACAGTAATTCTCACTCTCTACGATGTTTATGTCCTCTATCGAAGAAAACCCACAGGGTTACCGTAATTTTACTCAATTTCACTTTTTTCTCGGTACTGTTCTCTCTCCCTCTCTTTCACCCCCTAAGTACGAATAGATGGTCCGCTTCACGGAAGAAATCGCCGGGTCTGCGAGGGTTTTTGTGAACGCGCTCCGGGAGCGCGAGATCGACTTCGACGGCCTCGAAATTACGCTCTTAGACGGATCGAACGCCATGCACATGCTCACGAGCTTTGACACGCTCACCTTCTCGAACAACGACATCCTCCGTCTCGAAGGCTTCCCGACTGACCCCAAGGAGCGCCTCATTCGCGTCAAGACGTTGAACTTTACAGGAAATACCGGTCTGAATTCTATCCAGCCCGACATCGCCAAGGCGATGCCTTTTATAGAGATGCTCTCGCTCGAGGCGTGCGGTATCTCCACGATGTCACAGCTCAAGCCCCTGGCGGACCTCCAGTGCCTACGGTCGCTCATCCTCCGCGGGAACCCCATCGAGGCGCTCGACGACTACCGCCAGAAAGTCAAAGCGCTTCTCCCACAGCTCGTCTACCTCGACTTTAATACATTGACAGTCGAACTGGCCACAAGCGGTACAAAGCGCCCTGCGCAGGCGAGCGCCGAGTCAAAACGGCCGAAGCGAGCGATACCAACCAAAGAGTCTCTGCTGAAGCGTCTGAGCGAGGCGACGACGACAGCGGAGCTCGACGCAGTGGAGCGACAGCTCAAGCAGCACTACCCGGAGGAGGCACAGGAGTAGTGCGATAGCGGCCGTATGCGAAATTACCAATGTTTTGTGCCATTTTGCCGCATTTCCTTTAGCATGCAGCTAAGTGTGTCTTTGGTGTCCTCGCACACGCTTCTATTCACTTTTTTTACTAAATAAAATACTTTTCCCCCCTTTTGACTTTGATACACGTAGATAGAGCATAGAGTAGAGCATGTCAACTCGTGCCATGTCCATTCTCGAAACCACGGAAGTACTCACAGCGCAACTCCAAGTGACTCGCACGAGGAAACGACCGAAAAATTGCTCCACCACGCCAGTAAAAGCAAAGAAACGCACCCGTTCAGCAAAACCACCTGCTCGCGTCGCCAAGCCCAAGGCCCGCCCCCGGGTATCAGCCCCACAGCCTACCTCCGTCCGTGTTAAGCACCAGCGTATCGACCCGCTCGTCCCTGGCGTCCCCCGCGGCGTCGGCACGAAGAGCGACCCCATCACCATTCCCCTGCGGCTGACCCCGAACGAAGCCGGCTGCCTCCACTGCCCCATCGGCATCAACCAGTGCCTGTGCGCGGCGATCGACAGCGTCATCTCGCAGGCGCTTGAGCGCACGTACGCGACGACTGCCATGCGGCGCACGCACGCCTTTGGGCGCAGCCCGCTGAACTCCAAGTCTGTCCTCCCTGTGTTCGTCACGCGCATCCTGCGCCTCACAAAAACTTCGCAGGAAGACACGTTCTGGGACCTCGGCTGCGGTATTGGCACTGTTGTGATGCAGGCTGCGCTCCAGCACGGGGCCGACGCCGTCGGGATCGACATCCAGCCCGAGAACATCGCCGTGGCCGAGCAGACGTGGGCGCTCGTGCAGAAAGAGTGGGCCAAGCGCTACCCGGAACGCCACATCGGCAATATTACGTTCATCGCCGGCGACATGTTCGCGGCGCTCGAGAGCGCTCGAAACAAAAGTATGAAGAATCCCCCGACGACCGTTTGGATGTCCAACCAGCTCTTCACGGCGCAGATGAACCACCAGCTGGCCGACTTCATGGCGAGCATTCCGTCCATCCGGGCGGTCGCGGCGATGCTCGACCTCTTCCCGCACGAGCGTATCGGGATCACGCAGAAGCGCAACCCACTGCCCTATGAGCGGTTCCCGGTGATGCGCGACCACATGACGCAGGAGAACGCGCTCGAGTGGAGCGCGGCGGAGGAGCGCCCGTTCTACATCTACGCGCAGCGGGACTGAGGGGCGAATGTGAATGTAAAGGTGATAAGAAAGTCGGAGAATAGATAATAATGAGATTGGGAGAAGGGCAGATGAATGAAGGTATGCGGGGAGTAATATTTCTCAGTTTATTCTTAGTTAAATTTTAATGTTAGAATGCGCGATGGTGGGAATATGATAGCATGAAGGGTTTCACAAGTGATTCATGTTAGTAGCGATTGAGTAAGTCAAGTGTCATTGCAGCTGGTGGAACAGCGCTATTGGAGATGTATCCTTGATACGATATTCAGTGTGCTTATCTCTGCCCAAAGCATCCAAAGAGAGAGGTCAATTAAGGGTTTCTATTCCTCAATACTCGGGTAAAGTCTGTACATAAAGCTTCTTCAAAGCTTTTCCACCGGTTGCAGCGGCATCTCCTCGAAAAAGCTTCGTGATTTCGACGGTGTACGCTTTCCTCGCCTTTGCGCTTGATATGGGGCCCATAGGCTTTAAAATGGGGCCCAGGTTATGTGCAGACCAATCTTCGATCAGCTTTTTGCCGAATTTGATACCTTTGAATAAGAGCGCTCAACAAAGCCCTCGAAATACTAGTAAAAATGCATATTCGGCAAAATTTAGGAAAAACCTGCATCAAACTGAGAATCTTACTAAAAGATTGAATCTCTGTGCACATACTTTCTCACCCATACCAATACTTACCACTCTTACGCTAAAATGAATCCCCTCTCTCCATGGGACACGCTCGAGAGCGACCCCGCAGTCTTCACGAGCCTCCTCCGAGACCTCGGCGTGAAAGGCACAGAGGTCATCGAGCTCCTCGACCTCGACCAACTCACCGCCCCAGCGCAGCCCGGCGTCCAGAGCCCTATCGGTGTAGTCTTCCTCTTCAAAATCATCCGCAACCATCCGCCCGCGCCCCAGCACACCCCCGCGAGCGCCGCCACTGTGTACTTCGCGCAGCAGACGGCCCATAACGCGTGCGCGACGCAGGCGCTCATCAACTTGCTGCTAAACAAGCGTGACAGCGTCGACATCGGGCCGACCCTCGGCGAGTTTTATGCGATGACGTCCTTCCTCGACCCCCTCACGCGCGGCGACGCCATCGCCCAGCACGAGACGCTCCGCACAGTCCACAACAGCTACTCGCCGTACGTTTCCATTCGAAACGAGATCAGCAATGCCCATCCGCAGACGGCCGGCGACGCCTTCCACTTCGTCACGTTCTTTCATGCAAACGGCGTGCTCTGGGAGCTCGACGGCCTCCAGCGCGGGCCCATCTGCCACGCGGAGTGCAGCGCCACAGAGTGGCAGGCCTCAGCAGCGCGAGTCCTCGAAAAGCGCATCCAGGCCATCAGCGAGCGCGACAGCAACGGCATTCAGTTCAATCTGCTGGCCGTTATGCCCGATCGCGTCGAAGTCCTCGAAAAAAAGATTGCGGAGCACCCAGAAATGGCAGACGAGCTCATGGCGGAAATCGAGTACATTCGGTCGACCAACGCGGAGAGCGCGAGCGAGATGGTTCGGCGAAAGCACAACTACTTGCCGACAGTCGCTGCGCTCCTGCGGGCCATGGCGAAGAAGGGGGACCTCCAAAAGTCTCTAGAGGCGTTTCAGAAGGCGCAGGCAAGTACGAGTGCCAGTGAGGCCCAGGGCTAAAATATTTCTGCTTTGGGCTCTACATGTAGTGTACGTAGATTGACTTCTTTCTTATGCGGTTTTTACTAAGGTTTTACTTCTATCGAGGCTTTTGAACTTTTATATGCAGAAGAAGACATGCCATCGCCCCTTTCGCACCATTTTCCCGCCGCTCGACGCCCGCACTGGCCAAGCGCTCTACCTCCAGCGTGAAACGCTGCGAATTCTATCGAAAGTCCCGTGGCAGCGAAAAGAAGAGGCCATGAAGACTTTGGTACCGTTCGAGAAGCTCACGCAGGCTGCAGCGGAGCGAGCGTGCCAGCTCGCCGTCGTTGACGCCTTTGATCGGCGGGGCTTCACATTTACAGGGGAAGCCTATCCGTGCTACTTTTTCCTGAAAGAGAACTTGCCGGTTGCTGAGCGGATGCACCCGAGGTTCTGGAAGGGGGAACCGGTGCGTCTGCTGGCGAGGCACTGGAAATCGCTGCGGCAGAAGGATAAAGAGCGGTACTTTAGGCTTGCAGAAAAGTATAACAGGGCAATGCTATGAATGTTAGTAAATTTGGGAGATCTGCTTAGTCATATGGAGTGTTTGTTGTGAATTTACTCGTCATGAATAGGACGGGTACTTCATCTTGGCCTGTGCCGTGTACGATGAAATTTCTCTCATGACAAGCACAGCTACACTTTCGCCTTACTTCTCTATTCTTTACTGAAATGACCTCATGAAAGCACTTGCTAGCGTGTCCTTTCTCACTTGCTTCCTGCTGAACATTGCCTCCATCGACGCGCGGAGCGTGACAGTGGACCTCCAGGCGAAATGGAAGGAGGTGTCGCCGCTCCACGAGGCCATGCGCTACATGGACCGCAACGGGCACTTGCCGGCCTTTTTCGAGGCGCTCGCAGCGCAGGTTCTCGATCCCGAGAGGGATGAGGCAGAAGACATCCACACCACAGCTTTTGCTGCCAGTGTTGCCCAAAAAGTTTTGAAGGTGGAAGAGCACGCGCTCTACCAGCGCGCCATGGCCACTCGGCACTTTGCGCCAGCTATCCACGGCTGTGCAGATGTTTGCAGAGTAATGCTTGAAAACATTTTCAGAGATGTCGAGCATACAGAAGAATATGCTGATGGCTTTGTGTATGTAGTCAGTGAGGAAAAGGCGTACATACTCGAAAATGAAGAGAGTTTGCGAAAAGCTCTTGAAAATGGGACATTTGATAGCGATAATCTCCGATGTGTGCCTGTTCTCGCGAAAGAAGCACCTACATACCACCAGGCATTCCAGCAGTGCGCCCTGTGTGTTTCCTCTGTGAAATCCGAATCGCACAGGCCGAGTGACTTTTCTATTACACTTTTTGGTTCCCTTGGCACACAGAAAACGGCCCGCCTCCTCACGTGCATGCAGAAGCTCTGCTTACAACACTACACGTACAGCGAAATCCCAGAAGACTTTTTCACTTTTCCAAAGAACAACACTGCGATGTACCTCTCAGGCTATGACGTCAACTTCATTGTAAAGAGCACAGAGTACACCGCCTACGACGCGTCCAACGGTGCGAGGGCCACGCCCGAAAATACGACGGAAGATATCGCTGCGCTCACTGGCGTGGACTACCTATCACGAATCGAAAAATCACCGCACGAGGCAGAGGCTATCCGGGCCGAGCACCAGGAGGCGTTCCGGCGCTTCACTACAGGCTGTGCCATTGACCCCCAGTCGCTCACCATTGACGAAGACAATGTCGCGTCGATGGGCCAGCGTGCGAGCGTCGCAATCATTCGCTCAGGGAATTCCCTCGAAACTTTACAGAAAATTGCCTCGTCGCTCCCGCTGCAGCTCAGGGATCTCCAGGACATCAAAATGGCGTCGAAGAACAGCAAACGGGTGACGGCAGCCGTCGAGCGCACGCAGGAGCAGAACCGGCACCTGTACAGCCCTGGGGACACTGTGCTCTTCTTGTGCCAGCGGAAATATGATTTGGCCGACGCGAGCATCTTCTCCCTCACAGATGCTATTTTCGCGGAAATGGCTTTTCAGAAAGATTTTCAGTATGTTACCGCACTGTGTCTCAAGTTGATGGAACCTGCGAGCCATCTCATGTGGCAAAAGTCGGTGTTTGATGCACTGGTGACAAAATCGGTGCCCCCAAGTCAGACGCCAACCCCGCGCGTTCGAATTTCCGAACAAGCTGTGTATTGGCTCAACGACCTCGAGCGCGACGCCATGTACGCCAGGTTCCCGGCGGACCCCATGCAAATATTCAGTGCGCCCTTCCCCATCCCAGTCCGCAAGAACCTTTTTCAGTTTGTCGTAGTACTCGACCCGTCGAGCCGCCCCCACCTGCTGACGCTCTTCCGTACACTCAGCGCGTACAGGGACCTTGTGGCCATCCGCATCGGCTATGCCTTTAGCCCCTGGGATGCAGATGATGCGCAAGCGCAGGCCACCTGTGCCATATCGCAGGTACACGCAGTGCTCACTGCCATGCATCCAGACGACCCCGCAGCTGGCATTGTCTTTCTGGCAAAGTTGGCTGAGGTGGGAACTGATGACATTGTCACACTTGAGGACATCGATGCGGTCGTCGGAGCCATGTTTGGCAAGACTCGAGAGGTACTTCTCAGCGATAGTGATGCAGATATTTCAGAGACTATTTACGAAAAACTGCACGACTTTCGATCGAAAGGATACAGTTCGTCATCGCCAACGTGCTTTTTCAATGGCCAGCGCGTCCCCTGCGATGAAAGTCCGCAGCGCGCGTACCTCAGTGAGCTTGAGGCGCTTCACCCGCTGATTTTTAATAAAAAGCTCACAGCTGACACTCCGGACTGCCAGCGCACGCTGCTTGACGCCTTCGGCGCTGTCGAGCGCTTCCACGCTGTCCACAGGGAGGACCCTACCTATCTCTCTGCGGCGAACTGCCGCAGGCTGGCGGAGAAGTGTGACAGGTTAGACTGGATTGTCCCGAGTGGGCCCTCAACAGAGGGCATCGCCCTGGTCTCCACGGTCTGGTGCATTGACGTGTCCACAGCGCACGGGCTGGAGACACTGATCAACGCACTGGAATATGTTGAAAACTTTGCGACTTCAAGAGACCGGTGTGCGTTCTCTTTTCACGCATCAAAGCCGTCCCCAAACGTCAAAATTCTCGAGGCTGTGTTTGGTCTGAAAGACTTGAAAGTGGTGCGAGATGTTGTCTCGGTGCTTCTCAAGGAGATGAAAGACAAAATTGTAGGAAATTCACCAGATTTTTTAAGAGAACATCTCCGATCGCCCCTCCCAGACAAAACCTTGATATCTCAACTTGACTTTACAACAAAAGCGACAGACTGCATCTTTGCTGATTTCGCTGCGAATTACTCCTTCGCTGTGCTCAACGGCCGTGTCGTGCACTTCTCAGAGTATCCGCAGCCCATCCGAGCGAGCGACATGCAGATACTGGCGGCGAGGGCCTCGAGCGAGATGCAGGAAGTCATCGCAGCAGCTGCTGCCAGTTCTTCTGAAGATTTGTCGATAACAGCGCTGAGCAACGCCTTCATGCTTGCGTATGCGCTCTATCAGGCAGATGTCCTCGTACACGCAGCGCGCATTCCTTCTATTCCGAGCGCAACGAACGACTCGCTTGACGGCTTTGCCGTGCAGGCCGAAAGTGGAGCTGCGCCGCTCCTGTCCTTTGGAAGCACACCACTGTGCGCAGTGGTCGACCCGCTGTCACTGCGCGCAGCAAAGGCGATAGCCTTACTCGAAATAGTCCACACCGCCATCGGCGGCGACGCGTGCGTTCTCCTCAACCATGTCCAGCAGCTCACAGAGCGGCCGATTTTCCACTTTTCGACCCATTATGTGCAGCCACTGTCCCTGGATAGCTCACATGCAGGCGTGCAGCGGCTCGACCTCCCCGAGAACGTTCTGCTGAGCGTGACGGTCCAGCCGCCGCCGTCGTGGGTCGTTTTCGCGCAGAAGGCATCGATCGACCCCGACAACGTCTACCTGGCGACCGCCGCGTCGCTCCGCGTTTCACTCTCGTACGCGCTCGAGTCCTTTGTCCTTGAGGGGCAGTGCGTACACGTAGAAGAGGCTTTAGCGCCGCAGGGCGTGTTGCTTGGCTTACGTGGAATAGAGAGTCAGCGGGCAAGTGAAACGCTCGTGATGGCCTCTTCTGGCTACTTTCAGCTCAAGCACTCACTTGGGCTTCATACACTACCCCTGGGGGAAAATACGAAGGAATACGAAATCGTCAAAGTTTTAGATGGCCCGCAGTCATTTGAAGTTAAAGTTGATGAAAAGGGTGAAAAAGTGTTTCCACTTCTCTTTCAGAGTTTTTCAGGCGCACCGCTCACAGTCAAAGTCGCCGAAAGTATCCGAAATGAGTCAAAACCCGCAGAATTAGCTGAGACCCTCCCCCTCAAATCTCCCCAGTCTTTTCTTCAAAAAATTTCGCACTTTTTCTTCCCGCCAGCTCGGCCCCAGCAGACCGTCCACGTCTTCAGCATCGCCTCGGGCCACCTCTACGAGCGTTTCCTGCGCCTCATGATGTTCCGCGTGACGCAGACGACACGGGCGCACGTCAAGTTCTGGTTCATCGACGACTTCCTGTCGCCGCGCTTCCGGGCCCTCCTGCCACACTTCGCGCGCGAGTTCCGCTGCAGCTACGAGCTCGTCTCCTACAAGTGGCCGCGCTGGCTGCGCCGGCAGACGACGAAGCAGCGCCACATCTGGGCCTACAAGGTCTTGTTCTTAGATGTGCTCTTCCCGCCGGACGTCAGCCGCGTCGTCTTCGTCGACGCCGACCAGATCGTCCAGAGTGACATCGCCAACCTATACAACACGGACCTGCGCGGGCGGGCCGTCGGGTTCGTCCCGCTGTGCGTCGGGAACAGCCGCAACGAGACGCGGCCCTATCGCTTCTGGGACGCGGGGCACTGGAAGGAGCACCTCCAGGGCAAGCCGTACCACATCAGCGCCATCTTCGTCGTCGACCTCGACGAGTTCCGGCGCGTCGGCGCGGGCGACGTGTACCGCTCGGCGTACCAGAGCCTCACGGCGGACCCGAAGAACCTCGCGAACCTCGACCAGGATCTGCCCAACTATTTGCAGGACGTCGTGCCGATCCACTCGCTGCCGCAGGAGTGGCTCTGGTGCGAGGCGTGGTGCGACGACGCGAGCCTGCGGCGGGCGAAGACCATCGACCTCTGCAACAACCCGCTCACGAAGGAGCCCAAGATCGACGTGGCCGAGCGCGTCATACCGAACTGGCGCAAATGGGACGCAGCGCTCACAGAATTCGAAAATGCGCAGCTCAAGGATGGGGAAGGGAAAGGAAAAGGGGGTGATGAGCTGTAGCACTTTTGAGAACCTGCATTGGTTTCGGTGATGGTTAGTAAATTTTGAGTAGTTGGAATCGTACCAGTACGTTTTTCATTACGAAAGAAGTGTTTGAAGCACGAGACGGAGAGTCTCAGTTTGCAGAAGAGGAACTTCGGCCTTTTCAATGCAGACGTATTTAGGCTTCAGAATTTGCTCTTTGCCTCGGTAAGAGGATCCCAGCAGCAGAGAGAGAGAGAGATTTTTCATAGTCGCGTGAGTCTACTTCGAGGCCAGACTAAAGCATAGCCCAGTAATCATGGGAGTCACTGTGTACAGTGGATTGGTAATATCTATGCGTATGACTGTTGGTTTCGGTAAAGACTGGCGTTACTTCCGCACTTTCTAGTATTTTTGCAGTCAAAGGGGAATAATTCTGTGATTTGGGTGTTCACCCATGACATCCATTTATGAGTATTAAGGTATCGCTTAGCCAAGAAGAACAGAAACTATCTTACGTTTTACAATAAGTCCCCCAACTCCCAACCCCTCATTCTTCCTCTTTCGCACCCTTCTTCAATACTCTTTCCTTCTTACTCTCTTCCATCCCACTACCACCTGTTTTCTTTCATTCTCTCCCCTACCCATGGATACGCCGTACAGCGCCATCCCTGACGACTCCAAGCTCCCCGTCGAGGACTCCGCCGACGCCCACGCGCACGCCTCCATCTTCTCGACGTCCGCGAACATCCTGTGCACGATGATCGGCGGCGGCATCCTGTCCCTCCCGCTCGCGTTCGCGCAGGCCAGCGTCATCCCCGCGCTCTTCATCTGCCTCCTCGGCGCCGCCCTCGCCTCGTGCTCCGTCTACTTCATGTGCAAGAGCTGCGACGCCACTGGCATCTATTCTTTCCGCGGCCTCATCATCCAGTCCTTCTCGGGCTTCTCCCCGAAGGTCATGGGCGGCCTCGCCGAGGGTCTTATTCTCCTCTGCAACGTCACTGTCCTCATGATCTACACGACCGTCATCAAGGACTCGATGCCCGACCTCTGCCTCGGCCTCTTCGGCGACGGTGTCTGGACCAAGGGCTACTTCTGGGTACTCGTGTGCGGCGTCTTCTTCGCCCTCCTCTCGCCAATCCGCCGTCTCAACGAGCTCCTCATTGTCTCGATCCTCGGCTTCGTCGCCGTCATCTTCGTCGCGCTCGTCATGTACATCCGCGCCGTCGGCCCCTGGGGCCACGGCGGCACCGCCTACATCCCGCTCGAGCGCACTGTCGAGACCTTTAAGCTGTCGAGCGGCCTCCTGCCGAGCTTCAGCGTCGTGTGCGCCGCGTACGTCTTCCACATGAACGTCCCGCCGCTCTACGGCGAGCTCAAGAACCGCTCGACGGGCCGCATGATGCTCGCGACGCTCATCTCCGTCGCCATCGGCGCAGCCCTCTACATCTCCGTCGGGCTCTGCGGCATTTACACCTTTGGCAAGCTCGAGACCATGAACCCCGCCTACGGCGGCAACTTTCTGCGCCACTTCACTGAAAAAGACATCGTCGCGAACATTGGGCGCATCTTCATTGTGCTGCACATGATCTGCGCCTTCCCCATCTACGCCATCGTCGCGCGCCGCTCGTGGTACATTATCATGACTGGCAACGAGGACGAGCACTGCTTCTGGAAGCGCGCCGTCATGGGCGTGACGCTCGTCACGGCGGGCGTCGGGCTCTCGATGGTCATCCCGAACCTCGGCGTCCTCGTGTCGATCACGGGCGCTGTGTTTGGCACGTCCATCACGTTCATTCTGCCCTGCGTCTTCTACTACCGCATCTACTCGCGCAAGCTCTTTCTGAAAGAGGCCGGCGGCGAGTCGTGCAAGGCGCTGCTCTACGGCGCCATCGCGATCGCGATCTTCGGCGTCTTCCAGATGGTCGCGAGTCTGGTCATCACGATCCAGAACGAGTTTATTCACAGGAAGTGAGCACGGCCTGGGAGTTCATCCACGATAACCACGAATATTGAAACTGAAACTGTATACTGAATTAGTGTGAAGGGTGGACTGACGAGGTAAATGCGAATTTGTGCGATTTTCTATTCTTTTGTCTGAATTTAGAAATGTGGAATAGGGAAGGGAAGTGTATTGAGATGTAGGTGAGATGGTGGGTCGAAAAAATGACTCCCTCGTAGAATGTAGAAGACTTCTGCGCAGTCTCAGACATGCCACTACAGTGATGGTCGATGTCAATCACCGAATATTTCTGACTTCGCTTATCACTCTTTGTGTCAAGTTGTCGTAAGAGCTGAGACTGAAGCCTATCATGCCGTATTCGCAGGCCGTCCCCAAACTTTACATCATCTCTCGAGCGATCTTATTTCTCGATGTGAGAGATGGGTGTTGTACTCCTGTACAAGGAAAAGTCCCTTAGATTTCTGACTATTGGCTAAGGCTCCATGAGATCGTTTCTGCGACAATCACTGCAATTTCAATACATTAGTGTGTGAAGTTAGAGCTCTGCCCATGCCTGCCAATCTAACTTGCCATCCTCTTGCGTCATTTTTCATGAATGTTTCATGAGTTTGTGAGGCTAAGACATTTTGAAGCTGAGTGAGTGCCACATCGTCTTGCTATCCCTGTATCATGGGCTCTACGCTTTACCTTTTTTTCACTGCCATTCTTCAAAAAAAAATGCTTTTCGATTTTCTGATATGCGCAGATGCGCTCGGGCGCCTCGAGTACGCCGCACTCCCCCAGCAGGCCCTCATGGACCTCGTCGTGAGCAACGCCTTCGCGCGCACACGAACACGCTTGTTCGTTGACCAAGCCGGTGACTTCCGCGATGCGTGCACGTGGGACCGCGTCGAGTGCACCGACAAGAACGAGGTCACCCGCGTCCTCTGGCGCGGCATCGACCTCGGCCAGGTCGACCTTGAGTGGCTCCCGCCGCTGTGCACCGAGTTCCAGGCGATCGACTGCCTCCTCGCCGGGACGCTGCCCTTTGCGCGCCTGCCGGTGTCCCTCGCGGCCCTCGGCCTCTCGCAGAACCAGCTCGAGGGCTCTCTGCGCCTCGACGAGCTCCACGACGACTTCCACGTGCTCGACCTGTCGTTCAACCGTTTCTCGGGGACTGTGGACCTCACGAAGCTACCGAGCAACCTCTCGCTCCTCCAAATAAACCGCAACAAGCTGCACGGGTCTGTCGACCTCTCGGCGCTGCCGCAAAAGCTCCAGTTCCTCGGGCTGCAGGACAACCAGTTCTCGGGCTGCGCCGACCTCAGCCACCTGCCACAAAGCCTCGAGCAGCTGTATTTGCAGGACAACGCTTTTGCGGGGAGCGTCGACCTGCAGAACCTGCCCGAGAAGCTCGAGTCGATTATTCTCACGAGTAATCGTTTCTCGGGGGAGCTGCGACTCGATGGCCTCCCGGCGTCGCTGCGGCTCGCGCTCCTCAACAACAACGAATTTTCAGGCTGCGCCGACGCGTCAGTGCTCCCGCAAGAAATGTTTGAGCTCTCCCTGGCGAACAACCAGCTGCAGACGATCATTTTGGGAGAAGCCCGGGATGGCCAGACTGTGCGGACTGGAGGCAACGAGGGGTGCACGGTGAAGGAATCTGTTGATGGGAGGAGTAATGAAGAATAAGACATTAAGGTTAAGGTGGCAATCATACTAAAAATTGACCCATGGGCTGCCAAAGTCTAGCAACAGGCAAAATGAGCGCAATACGTCAACAATTCCATCATTTTCTGCTAACAGTACCAATGCCACCTGAGCCATCTTCACCCTTTGACAAAGCGCTGCGAACGATGAAGGTCATGCGCGCCCAGCAGACCGCCGCGCTCGAGAGGCTCGAGGTCGAGATATACGAAGCCGAGCCCAGGTTCCTCCGCGCCCTCGCGAACATCGGCGCCGCCCTCACCCGCGACCGGGCCCGCTCGGAGCCCCCGGTCCCAGGCGACAAGGTCACGTGCACAGTTGTTGAGAATGATGCGCCACAGAGTTCTGGGGGCACTGGCGGTGCGCCCAGGCCCAAGCGCAGGCCGGAGCCGTCTCGCCCCGAGACGTTCCTCGCTGTGAAGCGTAGCGAGCTGCAGCACAAGGCGATGCTGTCCAGGGCGCCAGAAACGCGCGATCTGTACGTCGAAGTCGTCCCGCCGGTGCCCGAGCACGACGAACCCTCGCCCAACAGCGTTTTCACCCCGCTGTACTTTCCGCACACGGATGTTCCCCTCGAGGCGGACCGATTCGTGACGCTCTCGAGTTCCACGGCGCTGGCGGCTGTTGAGCGGAACCAGCGCTTTCTCCTATCGAACGCGAACCCCGACGTGGCGCACAAGGCGGGGGACGCGCCGTTCTCCCCCTTCGCCGTATACGAGCGATCCCGCGGGCTCGTTCGGCAGTCAGGACTGCATGCGAGCCAGACAGGGTCATTCGGCGCGAAGCGCCCGACGCTCAAGCGAAAGGCTGAAGACACGTAAGCGTAGTCTGAGAGCATTTCTTGGAGTCACCCATTTTTTCGGAATTTATTTGATTACGTCGTCGAATGTCTGACCCGTTCTTGCGGCCGGGAGAGCCGGACTCGAAGCACGGCCGGGAGGTGCTCGCGAGCTTCGTGGGCCACCGGGACGCTGACACCGCCCCGAGCGAGATCGCCCGTCAACAGCAGGCCGACATGCATGCGTTTTGCCACCTGTTCACACCGATGACGCAGTACCTGGCAGCCACGGAGAACCTGACGATGCAGGAGGTCCGCTACCGCGCGCTCGAGCGCATGGCGAATCCGATGGTGGAGTAGCTGTGAATGATTATTGAGATAATGTTGGTCTGGACGGCGCTTATACGCACTAAACTTTAGAATATTTTATTATAAAAATGACGCGTTTGCAGGCAATAGTGTGCCGGCAATGATCGGAAAGAGCTACGAATGACGTGTGAAAACTGACGAGGATAGTCGATCGCATTTTACTTCCGCCCTGTAGCCCACTTGCGCTATGCGTGATAATATTTTATGAGTATCGAATAAGTGCTACCGAACACGAATGCTCTTTGACGGATTGCCCTCTGGCCACACTGCCAGAGCACCGCAATCTCGCTCCCTGATGAAAGCGATGGAAGGTGTGTGAGATCAAAGCTGTTTCTGAATTTTATCGACATGATGCGACTTATCACGAGTGGATTTTTTAGAAACGCGAAGAAGCATACGACCAATATCCGAAAGCTTCGCAATCTCTCCCCTGATCAGGCCGCACACGGGAATCGCCCACTTCGCAGAATCGGGGAGGTAAAACATCCCTGGCCGGAGTTGAACCCAGGTCAGGCAACGCCCACTGAGCCATGTATGAGCTTCGCCTCTGATTGCACACATAACCCTGTGTATTGTGTGCGACGCACACACTCTCACTGCGACATACACACCAATCCACTGGTTAATTTCTGCTACATTAGTTCAGTTTCTGTACTTAATTGGTATGAGAAGCTTGATCTTTTATGCCCTTGACAGTCGCGCGGTGGTGATGCTTTCGCACTTGTTTCTGCATTCAATTCAGAAATGCCCACTAAGTGAGATGAGTCGCTTCACAGGCCTTCTTTTATCTGTCGACGTCGATGTGCCCACGTCCTGTGAACTCTGCTCCAAGACGTCGCAGGCAGACTTTCCACTCGGCCCCCAAGCCGAGAAATCACACTGCCTGGGATCGAAGTCAGAACACACACACGCCACTCTCATGTTTTTGACTTCACGACTCAGGACTAGCACATAGCGCATGTGCGTGAATAAATAGATAACTGCAGAGCTTCACCGTTTCCCACCGACCACTGGTTAATTTCTGCTACATTAGTTCAGTTTCTGTACTTAATTGGTATGAGAAGCTTGATCTTTTATGTCCTTCACAGGTCGGTCCGCGCTCAGCCTCGAACAGCTCCAACGTCGAGTGGCTGGCTGCAGTAGCCGTGCTAATCAAATCTGATCTTTCTGACATTCAGAGAGATGTTCCAAATATGTGCAGTGTCTCTCATTTTGACCCTATTTTCGGAAGTTAAGTGTGGTCAGAAGTTCCTTCAAGCACGGCAGCTGGAGCTCTTTCATCAGCTACGTGCGGGACCTCGCTTGCGTAGTGGCCCACTTCTCCGAGAGGATCAAGCGTCTGTAGACGTGAATCCTGAGATTTTATGAATATTCATGTAACTCTATCCGATCCCACCTAGAGCAAAAGCGTATGTGCTCGGGTCAAAAGGAGTACAAGAAAAAAATGTATTGTACAAGAGAGACAATCCCTGTGAAGACACGGATGAATACGTTTCAAACGAAGATAATATCTCTCATAAGAACTACACCTGCGCCACCCTGAGCCCTCTGCTATGTCTGAAAAACGTCGTTGCGGCCTTTGTCCTTTTTGCGAAGCGGATGAATTTCGCCTATTTTGAGGTCGAACAAATGGATAGAGTCGATGTCCTTTGGCAGTGCTGAATAATACAGAACCTTCTGCGCAAAATTATTTCTCGAGAAGTAGGCGTTGCGCAGAGTTGCGGGCAGCTTGCAGAAAGAAAGCGTCCCCGAGAGCTGGTTGACCGACAAATCAATCGTTCGCAGCCTATCTGGGAACGACCTGCAGTCAATCGTCCCGAAAAGCGCGTTCTCCCGCAAATACACGTGTTCGACCATCTGTGGCAGAAGGTGCGTGTGGACCTCGTAGCGCTGCTTTGAACGCACAATGTGCAGGTTTGTCACTGTGTCCGGGACGAAGCCAATGCAAAAGTTCCCGAAGAAGACGTCCTGTGCGACTATATCAGTGACTTTGTTGGCTTTGCACACCTTCCGAAATATCTTCTTTTTGGGCTTGCGTTTCGAGGCTCGAGCAGACACGTGGTATGGCTCTTCACTGTCCGCCCAGCTGCAGAAGTCATCGAAAGACTTACCGCAAGCGAGCCGCTCAACAACGCTGGAGTGGATATTCTGGAAAAATGCCCGAATAAGGGGTCCCTGTCCGCTGAGATCGGCGTCGGTGTCAGCTGTGTACACAAGGCTAGAGGTGAGCAGCGCGATGGAAGACATTTTTACTAAAATCAAATTTTGGTACTTGATGACATTATTATACCGAAAGCCTGAGGGACAATGGTGATGTTCGACTTTTCCACTGATTGGAAAGCCCTACAAGGGTACGCTGTCAGCATCGACTTCAATCCCATCAGCCATTTGAGCCATCTCCTGGCTTTACAGAAGGGCATCGATCCCCAACCCCTTTCTCTCAAAGCGGATATTCGCATCTAGAGAGGGCCCCTACCCGACGTGTAGGCTCTAAGAGGGGAAATTGAGACCCTTCGGTGCGTTCTTGGATACCCCTCTTCAGCACAGATAATCGAACGAATAAGGCAAACGCGCCCACATACAGAGCTAACCTAACTTCTTGATGACATCCTCTCACAACTACTAGAGTCCTACATGCACTTCAATTCAGGCTGCCCCTTCGCTTCTTCTGTAGAATACCCCAAGTAAAATTCAACTTAGACAAGCGCCCCATAGCCTCGCACTTGAATCCGCTTATCAGACTTCTCACCCCTGCCGGTGCCGCACATGCGTATCTTTTCGCCGTTTGCGTACAGCAAGACGCGATAGAGCGATTTTGGCATTCGCTCGCTCGAGAAGACCACAGCGGTGATCGGGTTGTACTGCAAGTCAATGTGCTGGATCGTTGGTGGGAGCGAGAGCAGGACGATCCCCCCAGAGAGCGAATTCAAGCTGGCGTTGAAGTGCCGCATGGCTGGCGGGAGCCGCTGCAGGTCGACGCTGCCGTACAGCTCGCAGTTCTGCGCTGTGAACTTCCGTATACTCGAGGGAAGGCGGGCGGTGTGGATGGCAGTATTGACTTCGGCGTTAACTATCTCAAATTCTTTCAAATGTGGCGGCAGCCAGTCGATCGCGACGCACCCACGGGCCCCGAAGAACTGCGGCATCCAGCCGGTGCCCGCCAGGTTAACCTCCCAGCGGATGCTTTCGATGACCCCGTCAGCACATCGCACGTGCGGCCACCGGCAGACATTGGCTGTGTGGCGAGTGTTCGTGACATCGATGTGGCCGAAGTGAACACCGGTCGGGCCTGGGCTGTAGAGATGCACGAGGTTGTGCATGCAGGTGATCTGGTACTGTGCGTCAGCGGCGCCGATGCGGTGGTCGTCAGATGCTGTGATGGGGAGGGAGAGGTGCTGACAGAGGAGAAACATTGCGCCGGCACATGCAAAGTACAAAGTTAATTGGAAGGAATGCAGATAGCTGAAAGAGGGAACGAAAATGGTCCGATGGAATTGGTAAATGGGTATGAAGCTCAATCTACCCTTATGACAAAAATTCGGTAGTTTGGTAAGATCTCCACCCAACAGTATCGCACACCTCTGATAGACTCCAAATAAACTTTATTTATTTCACCATTCACACGAATTTCACATTGAAAAACAAACGCAAGAAAACCAAAATCGGCCATGAATCATGGAAGTACTGTGAAGTCAGTTTCGCTCTTTCGTTTGTGCGGTCGGGGTCCAACGGCTCTGAACGCCAACAGCTCGCACAACAGGCACCATTGCAGTTTTCTTCACGACTGCTCTACCGCGTGTTATCAACAGCCCCCGTGCGTTCAGCTCATAGCCATACGTCCAATGTTGTATATAAGCTCTTTCACGACTTGTCACGTAACAGTGCATTGCTTCTGCAGAGTAAGCCAACAGCAGGATGCTGAGAGAAGCTTCATAACTTTTCTCTCGTTTTTGAATTGCTAATACTACTAAAACAATGAGTGTACCTAGAAAACACAACCTTCGCGCTACGAGGTCTCGTAGGCTGCCTGACCAGCTGCCTGAGCTTAGATGAGTTGGTGCGTAAAATCAATCGAGATATCGAAAGAAACCGTGGAAAAGGTCCTTATGAATTCGTGAAGGAGTTACCTTTCTTCACTTCATGTAATAAAATACATGAAGGAAGTACCTTTCCTATCTAGTATTCGACGAAGTACGGATTAAGAGCACTACGAGAAATAGAATGATATACAGAATAACCTAGGCCACTTTAGACCCATGCTCAGCGGGTTCTTAGATGATCTGAATTTTTCATGTTGCTTTATAATGCATCTATGCTCATTTCGCAGAAGAAGTGTCCTTAGTTTTTCGTATTCCCGTTGGTATTCCCGCATTCCCCCAGGTTGTTTGACAGAGGACGGATAGGTTAGTAATATGAGCTGGTTTGGGAGTCAAACAATCTATCCATGCGGAATTAGAAACGCTTATTAGAGCTAAGAATTAAGGTTATTAGAGAGACGACTTGGGTTATTTGAGAAGTTCTTTCACAAATTGCCACGTAGGAGAAAATAGCTTCTGAAGAGTGAGCGAACAGCAGGATGCTGAGAGTAGCTTTATAACTTTTCTTTCGTTTTTGAATCGCTATAAAAACAATGTGTTCTCCTAAAAGACACAATCTTCGCGCGATTAGGTCTCGTGGACTGCCTGACCAGCAGTCTCCCAACGCCATCTATCAGAGCTTTAGTCAATCCCGAAAGATGACGCCTCTCAGGGCTCGCCGGGAGAGAGAAGAAATCTATGCCATGCCTACAAGCAGATCTGATTCGGTTAGCAAACCACTGCTGTTCCTGATGGAAACCGCGATGAGCCTTGTGGAGAGCCAAGAACTCCAGAGGCACAGGCAGACTACGAATTTTTCGAGTCAGTCATGCCTTTGTCAGCTTCTGGCACTTCTGAAGCAACGCAGAATCCGAGGGTGCCTCTATGTCAAGGAGATCCAGCTGGCGAAACTCAGCGTTCTTTATTGGCAATGCCTTCAAATCATACAGGTAAGCCATCTTGAAGCTACGCATGATCGAATTCGGTGCTCGAAGCTGTTAGTGCTGGGAGGATAATAAGATGATTGGTATAAGTGAGCGCACCACGCTCTTTTCTGCTTCTGCATAGAAGGATACACACCATTCATGCGCCTCTTGGACGCTTCGTCCTCTAAAAAGCTGAATTATGCACGACTTGTCTCGCTTCACGCCTTTTCGATATGATCAGAGATAAGCGTTACCGTTTCTCGTCATTGCGGTCAGCAACACGGACCATAGTAAGGGAGTCATCATGAAGGGAAAGATAGACGTAAAGATCTCTCGGTCTTGACAGGTACAGATGGCACGATGGGGAAACATGCGATCTGCGTTTTAAAGACCTCTGCGAACAGAAAGTACTCATAAAAGAAACCACCTACGCTGCTTTGGTACAGTGCTTGTCATGGTTAAACGTAAGAGACGTAAAATTGATACAAATGTGAACGCACAGCCGAAAATCTATAGAAAAACTTCAGCTTAAACGAAACAAAACGCAGAATGGGCGTTCATGAGTCTTTGTGGCACTTGGGTCACTTAAGCGTAGCCGTAGAGCATGCGGCCGCGCTTGCGGAGGGCGTAGACGACGTCGAGGGCGGTGACAGTCGTGCGCTTGGAGTGCTCAGTGTAGGTGACGGAGTCACGGACGACGCCCTCGACGAATCCCTTGAGGATGCCGCGGACCTCCTCGTACATGACGCCGGAGATACGCTTGACACCACCGCGGCGAGCGAGGCGGCGGATGGCGGGCTTGGTGATGCCACGGATGTTGTCCTTGAGCGCGCGCTGCTGGCGGCGGATGCCTTTTGCGTCACCGGATTTCTTACCTTTGGCCATTCCGTAAAAGTGTGAAAGAGTGGAACTATGGGGAGAGGGTAAAAAGCCTCAGAGATAAGATTTAGAAGTGATTGACTCATGAAGGTAAACACACGTGGACGAGTGCCCAGAATGGGGGCATTAACCTCAAAGGGAATTAGAAGCGCTCACCGCGGAGACGGCGGGCGAGCTGGATGTCCTTGGGCATGATGGTGACACGGCGGCCGTGGATGGCGCAGAGGCAGGTGTCGGCGAAGAGGTTCACGAGGTGGGCCTCGGTCGCCTCCTGCATCGCGAGGACAGCGCTCGCCTGGAAGCGGAGGCCGTCCTTACCGGTCATAGCGATCTCGCGGACGATGCGCTGGAACGGCAGCTTGCGGAGGAGAAGGTCTGTCCCGCGCTGGTAGCGGCGGATGTCGCGGAGGGCAACAGTGCCTGGGCGGAAGCGGTGGACCTTCTTCTGGTTCTGCGACGTTGACTGTGAGGCCTTCGCGGCGGCGGACTTCTTGCCCTTCGTGACAAGAACTTCGCGGGGGAGCTTGCCCGTGGACTTGCGAGAGGATTCCTTTGTGCGTGCCATTTTGCGTATTTACTTGAGAAAATAGACTACAACAGTGAAATATTTAATGTCAAAGGCCCTCCTGCCCAAACCAGGCTAATTCTTCAAGTCTCTTCATTTATTGGCTGAGAAGACGGTGGCGTCCTTCGTGTTTGGCTCTTCAGCGAACTTGGCGGCCTCTTCCGCGGAGAACGACGCCATGTGCTTGACCCAGCGGTACACCGCCGTGTTGCCCTCGCCGAGGAGCTTGTGGAACGCCGCGACGTCGGCGGGCGCCGGGAGGTCGCCGCCGAGGAAGGGCTTGTCGCCGCTCTTTGCGAGCTTCTTCTCGACGTCGGCGACAGCCTGCTGCGTGATCTTGAGCGACGCGATGCGGTCCATCCAGCTCACGATGCCCTTCATCTTCTTGACGATAAAGCCGCGCTCCTTCTCGTTTTCGAGCAACAAGTTCTGGAAGAGCTCGATGTCTTTGGCGGACGGGACGTCGCTCGCTGCGGAGGCGGTCTCCTTGATGTGCGGCAG
The DNA here is from genome assembly GCA_964019655.1 of Perkinsela sp. pyNocScin1. Taxonomy (NCBI): domain Eukaryota; phylum Euglenozoa; class Kinetoplastea; order Prokinetoplastida; family Perkinselidae; genus Perkinsela; species Perkinsela sp. pyNocScin1. The sequence goes on from CAXHTR010000008.1 coordinate 1,321,500, forward strand.
GGCCTCGTTCATGTGCTTCGCGATGTGGCTGGCCATTGTATTCTCTTAAGGAAGCTGAAAAATTTTTCAGAGAGAAAAATCTCAAATTATCAATTTGAGACAATTAACAATGACGGGCCAAGACTTTCCAAAAAATGGACGAATTCACCATCAACTTTCTATTTTGTTGAAGGCTCTGAGCAAGCTTGTTCACTATAAATTCACGCATAACGCAGTGTTTCACCGAGTTTTGTACAAAAAGTTTTCCTGACCCCCATTCTCGGATGTTCAGAAATTTTTCCTGTGAGAATAGTCAAAGTGCCTTTCAGAGCAGTAAAATGAGCTCTTTATGTGTTTAAAGACCTATATAGAGGGAGCCCTTATTGCTGAAACACTGGCATGACTTTCCAGGCAAAAAACTATTCATTTTTCAATTCATCTTGCAATATCGTCATTTCTTCCACTTTTCGCCTCAAAGTGCTCCAGAATCACGCAATCCACTTTCCATACCAAAACTCCTTATTTTCTCTTATATAGGTGCATCTGAACATTAGGAAGAGATTAAAGAAATTCCCAAAATTTTTAGGCTTTGGATACTCACAAAAAGTTTCCCTCCAATCCCTACTAGGACTCGACCCAGGCTGCGACTTCGCCCTTGTCGCTCGCTGTGAAAATCCACGGCTGCCGCGGGTGGAACGCGCTCGCGAGCACCTGCGAGCCCGCCTGGAACTTGAGGTTGCGCAGCGGCACGAGCGCGGGCGCCGTCTCGAGGTCCTCGTCAGCTTCAATAATGCTTCGGCTGTGGAAGATGGACACGCGGCCGTCCGCGCCGCCGACGCCGAGGAGCGGGAAGCGCTGGGCGCTGCGATGGAACACAACGCTGAGCTGCGGCACGCCGGCCGACGGCGGCGGGAACTTGTGCGCGGGCCGCTCGTCGCCGTCGGGCGAGAAGAACATGATGGCCCGCGAAGCGTCGCCCAGCGAGGCGCACACGACGTGTCCGCTCAGTGGGTGGACGTCAGCGGCGGCGAGGCTCGTGTGGACGCCCGGGCGCAGCCGGCGCACGAGCGCCTGGTCCTTGAGGTCGAAGACGTAGCCCGCGGTCGACGTGACGACGAGGAAGTGCGGCGCATTTTCGAAAAATCGGCAGTCGACGATCTTGGTGCCGTCCTTGCACAGCGTGCGCAGCTGGAACGGGCAGATCGCCTTCTGCGTCTCGAGCTGGAGCAGCACGACCCGCCGCTGCCTGACAGGGTCGTCCGGCGCGACGACAGCGACGTAGTCGCCCATCTGGTGAATAGAACCCCCGCGCACTGCGCTGTGGAAGCAGACTGTGAGCAGGTGGCCGTTGTCCGCGCCCTTCGGGAAGACAAACGACGCAAACTTGTCGTCAGGAACCTCTTTGGTGATTGGGCCGACCGCCGCGCGCTGTTTGTCGACTTCAGCTTCAGAGTGGATGAAAAGCGGGTCGGCCTGCGGCTCTGCGAACGAGAAAGTCTTTTGGAACTTGCGGCGGCGCTTCGTCGCCTCCTCGGGCGTCTCGTCGTGCGGCCTGTAGAGCGAGGCGACGGCGGCAGCGAAGAAGTGCACCTGCGTGTCGGCACCCGCCGCGACGTAGGGGCACGCCTCGACGGGGCTGAACTGGACCCATGAGACGGGCGCGCGGAGGTCGTAGTGCTTGACGAGGCGGCCGCTCTGCACTTCGAAAATGCGCAGGAGGTGGTCGTCACAGCCCGTCGCGAGCCACTGGCCGCTGGGCGAAACGCTCATAGAACGCACAGCGGCCGTGTGCCCGCGGAACTCCATGGCGAGGAGCTCGGGGAAGGGGCGCAGGTCGCGCGGCGCGGGGAGGCGCGGCAATAAGTCGTCGGGGTTGGCGATCTTGAGCTTCTGGCGCTTGACGCGCGGGAAGAGGTACAGGTCGAGGCAGCGCTGGTAGCGCTCGTCGAGGGTCCGGTCGTACCAGGGGACGTGGCGGAGGCACTCGTAGCGCGTCGGCAAAAAGGTGGCGCGGATGCTCGACTGCTCGGCATTATTGGATAAAATCTCGGCGCGCTCCGCCTGCGTCGGCAGCAGCTCGGGCGGCGGGTTGTAGCTCTCGGCTGAGTCTGGTAACGGCGTCTCGGGCGCTGCGATATAGCGCGGGGACTGCCGGCGCCAGGAGTCCTTCCAGAGGTCAAAGTCGAACTGCGGCGAAGTTTCAGCGAACTCGGGCTCCTTCGAAGGCCCTTTGGCGGGGCGCGGCTTGCGTACCCAGATGCGCTTGCTCGTCGTGCCGCGCGTGAAAGGGTTGTCCTCGGCCGATATTTTGACAGTGTCCGGCGGGAGGTCCTCGTAGGGGTCGTAGGTTTCTGACAAAAAGCGGTTGTGCACGAGGTTGTGCAGGATCTGGAGGTCGGCCGTCGTGAGCTTGATCTCGGCGTTGTTGTGCAGGCGGTCGAGGATCGTCTTGTAGCGCTCGACGTTGCCGCGCTGCGTGCTGGCGAGGAGCTTGTCGAGGGCGGCGGGCTCGGCCTTCGCGAGCTTCGCGCCGTCGGGGCCGTAGCCCATGTGGAGCTCGTCGTCGTACCACTCGAGCGGGACGTCGCCGATGCGGTTGAGCGGGTTGTCGGCCTCCTCGTCGCTGCTGCCGACGCAGCCGTGGATGTCGACGACGGACTGGCCGACGACGATCGTGCGGGGCGGCGGCGGGGTTGGCTCCGCGAGGGGTGTCGCATCGCTGGGCGTCGGTTCTGGCTCCATTTGCAGACTCTTAAGAGATGATGAAAGGGATGAAAGTATTTTGAAGGTAAAGTCGGTGAGTTTTTCCCTGTAAGGGGTGGTGAGAAAATAACAGATCAAAGTTAAACAAGTGGAATGACATAAAATAGAAACTTACTTGACTTGTGTTGGCTCAAATGCTCTCAAAGCACTTTCGAGCGACTTTTGCGAGAGCTCAGATCATCACAGGGGCTGCCCAAAGGTTGCCGTACTGATTTCTGGACGTGGTACTGGAAATTGACACAAGGTGGTATAGGCATTCACTGTTCATTAGCTATTCTTCGAATCCTATTCTTCGTAATTTTTTTGGACTTGGAGCAATTCCAGTCGAGGTAGCCCTCGGATGCTTTTTTTTTAAACGCCTTATAGCCTCGCCTAGCCTCATAGACTTGGGCCTCCGGAGAATAGTGAAACTTATCACAAGCGGTGACTACGCTCAAATAAATGGGTGAGCTTACAAGCGATAATACTCGAGAATTTGAAGCCCAATAAATATCAAAAATTTCGATCAGGCCCATCACTCGACTTGCCCAATTTCTGTGCAGATAATTCTCTCGGCGCCAAGATATGGCGAGCACCCGCCTTTGTCCCAACTCCAAATCATTTCGCCATTATTTACTTCCAAAAAGAAAGAATTCAATGAAATCCGTAGCCCATCCAACAGCTATGCCATCACCCACAAGGGCAGCGATAGCAGTGCAAATGTACATTTCCTTATTCATGGGGGTCTAAAAACGCGCGATTCCTGCTGCTCGAGCCGCTCTCCGCGCTCTTCAGCGCCTGGTAAAAGGCCGGGTTCGTGCGCTCGATGACGCTCGGCTGCTCGACGATGCACACGAAGAGCGCCATGACGCCGCTCACGACCGTCCCGAAGACGGCCTGCGAGACGATGAGCCCGACGACGAGGCCGGCCCCGTAGCTGATAGCCCAGCCGTGCTCGACCCCGGGGAAGCGGTAGAGCAGCGCGCACACGACGCCCGAGAGCTGCATGACGAAGAAGCTGAGCATGAACATGGCCATCCCAGTAAAGTCGTCGTTGACGATCGCGCTGATCGCCGAGGTCTTCACGAGCTTCCACGTCTTTTTGGCGGACTCGATGTACGGCGTGCCGTAGATGGCGATGTGCACGAAGGCGTAGCGATTGAAGTACTCCGCGAGGCCCTCGAGCGTGTTGAGCAGGCACCGAGCGATCGCCTTCAAAAGCCGGTTGTTCTCGCGGTCGCTCCCCATAATCGCACGGCATATCGCGCACAGCGTGTTGATGACAGCGACGATGAGCGACCCGAGACAGATAGACCCAAAGCTGAACGAGCACGCGCGCCGGAGGGCCCCGAGCGTCGGGTTGCGCGGCATCGCGCCGCCAGTGAAGTACCACATCGCCACGACGCCGCACGTCGTCGCGTGGATGACGCCCTGAAGCACATTGACGCCCCAGAAGAAGAAGAGGAGCCACACGCACAGGGGTACGAAGTGCGTGGTCTCGAGCTCGGTGCCGAGCCACTGGGACGCCCCGGCGGCCCACAGCGCCATAAAACCGACCTGGAGGGCAGAGATGGCCAAAGGCGTGGCGATCATTCCGCCGTGGCGGTAGACTATGCGTGCGCACTGCTCGATGCACAGCGCCGCGAAGCGGATGCGGTGGCGGAAGAGGTAGAGGAACAGCGCGTGCAGGCCGAAGACGGCCGTGAGGGCTATGACCCCGCCGATCTCACCGGCCACGGCGGAGGTGATGATGCCTGCGAAGTACATGCCGAGGAGGAGGCCGTTGCCGGCGTAGATGATCTGGGCGGCGTGGGCGCGCGCGAGCGACAGCAGGCCGATGGACGCAAAGTACGCAGTCGTCGCGGCAGTGAGCAGGAGGAAAACGCCGCGGTGGGCGCTCAGGGCGATGTGCTGCGCGTCGGTAGCAGATACCTCGGCGCCCTCGACGGCGAATATGGCTGTGTTGGGGTGGGATAGGCCGTGGATGCCGAAGGCGATGGTGACGACCATCGCAGCGATGAACAGGAGCGCGGCCCAGACGTCGTTGTACGGCCGCGCGTCGCTGCGGATGGACTCCTCGGGCGGCAGGAGCGGCTTGTCGTCGCGGACTTCGTCAAAGGTGCTGGATGTGGGCATGGCCCCCATGGAGAAGTTGGCGGATGGCATTTGGAAAGTTAGGATTGAATGAGGGGTAAAGACACTGTAAGAAATGATTGTTTACTGGCAAATAACCGACAAACAAAAATTTTCTTACTAAAACTGAGTGAATCTCGTCGAAGCTATCAGCATGGCCGATATGGCGCGTCGCGCGATCGGTATGCTAGCGAATCGACTTGTTGTCCTCGAATTCTATCATGGCATGAGTGTTTGCACAGTCCGATTGAGATCCACAGTGTGACTTCGGCCAAAAATTTATCAAAGCGCAGATCAGTGGAATGTTACAGTTTTCATTGCATTATTTTTATTTGCAATGCTACATTGCGTTGGCCTACAATGAGCATAATGGATCGTGCGCTCTTTGCGCGTCGGGCTCCGCAAACTTCCAGTCAGAAGTCTTCACTAGTGAGAATGATAGTATTTATCTAGTGAGAATGACAGCCTCGCATTTATAATCCCGGACCTGGGACAAAACTTCTCAAAGTTTCTACAAGAAATCGATACTGAGTGTATTCCGCATCTCGTATCATCTCCGCGAGATGATGCACAGCCTAAACCTCCACCTCCTTTGCCTATTCTTACCACTCTACCAGCATTCGCTCAAAATCTAGAAATTAAAATACTTTACAAATTGTACGCCATCCGAACCAACTTCCCCCTGATTACATTACTATCTGTCGTTTATGAAATTGCTATCGCTTTACTTCTGGGCGTACTTGAAGGACTTGACCTTCCACTCGCGGCTGCTGCGCTTGCCACGGGCGCGCTCGTTCTTCTTGTTGTCGCACTTGGGCTTCGTGTGTGATCCTGGGGTGCCCGGCGCGCCGTACTGCTTGACGACCTCGCGGCGGCTCTTGCGGCCGCGGAGGAGGAGCGTGTTGCTGCCCGTCGGGTTCTCCGCCGCGAGCTGGTCGAACGTGAGGCACTCGCCGCCGGCGGCGACGATGCGGCGCGCGGCCATCTTCGAGAAGCGGAGCGCGCAGACGCGGAGCTTCGGGACGCTGTGGAGGCGGACGTCGTCGAGGACGGCGGTGGGCACGACCACGGTCTTCTCGCAGTTCTTGCCGGCGAACTTGACGATGCGGGAGAGCGACATGTTGGCGCGGTTGGTCTTCGAGAGGCAGAGGCGCTTGTAGATGCGCGCGTTGAACTTGGACTCCGTGCGGCGCGCGAGGAAGCGGTAGAGCCGCGCGAGGGAGAGGACGTGCGGGTTCTCGCTCTTTGGTGCCTTGCGCTCAGACCGGCGCTTGGCGATGCCCTTCATGTCTTTACCCATTGTGTGTTAAATAAAACAAAATTGGGAGAATTTGCGATTTCTCGAAGAAATTCTCTTCAATTGTATTGAAAATGCGTGCACACATCATATCAACATCGAGCGTATTAGTCTGTGGAGATTTTTTGCAAGTCATAGCCCATCGAATATCCCTTTTCTCATTCAGTTCTCTGCCGTTCCGGCGAGCCCCCAGCTGTCGTCCACGGGTGCGGCCGGTCCCTTCTGCGGTGACCCGGGCTGCGTCGCGAATGGTGTCACAAAGGTCGGCGAGACGGCTTTGGCCGTCTGTGCGTGGCCGGCAGCGGGGCCCAGGGTGCTGTCCACTGCACGCAGTGCCTGCGGGATGGGCAGGTCGTACTTGCGCGCCGCGCGGACGACGGCCTCGTTCGACACTGGTATGACGCGGTTGGATCCGGCTGTGCGGAACAGCAGGTCGCTCGGCTCCGCCTCCGGCGACTCTGCTATGCTTATTGGCGCGATGGCATCGTCCTGGGGCACAGTCGGCAGGCGCTCGGCTCGGATGGGGGAGATCGGCTTGTAGTCGGGCACCTCGTACGTCGTGAGTGCCTCCAGGTTATCTTGGATACTCGCCGCCCGGGGCTGCGCGTCCGCTGTCAGCGCTGCCGCCTCCTTCGAGACCCTTTTGAGCTCTGGGCTCTCGGACCCGAGCGTTGGCGCCGGCGTGCGGCGGAAGGAATGCTTCTGCGGGGGCTTGAAGACGAATTTGGACACGCGAATGACTGCGGGGCTGTCGTCCGAGGTCTCCGCCCGCTCGAGCTCGCGCTTCTCGAGGAACTCCTGGCTGCTGTACTTGGGCGGCAGCGGGAGGTCGAACCGCTCGGCGCTCGCGATGACGTCCTTCTCTGGGATGTCGATGATGCTGTCGTCGACGGCCGTGCGGAACTGAGGCTCACTCTCGTCTTCTGGCTCGGGCTCAGAGGCGTCGGTCTTGTCAGCCATCGTGGCTTCCTCTCCAAACTGGCTGAACTCGAGGTACTGGCTCGGGAGCTGGCTCTGGGCCTGCGGGGAGCCGTCCTCAACAATGCTCACAGAGGCACGAGCGTCTGGTGACGCTTCATCGCTGTCTTCGTCGGTCTGGGCTAAAGGTGTTGGTGCACTCGGCGCAGGCGCTGCTGGGGACATATTGAGCGACTGTGGGACCTCATCAGTAGGCATTTCGGTCTGCGTGCGGGTGCGAGACGGCGTCGACGGGTCGTGAAACTGGAGCGAGGTATGGGAGATGACCTTTGGTTGCTCTTCGCTCTGTACAGTGCCTTTGGCAGGCGACTGCTCATGCGCTTTCTGCTCGTAGCCCTCGGGCAGCGGGACGTCGAACTTTTTGGCGGCGGCGAGAACAGCCTGCTGCGGGACGCTGATCACCTCGCCCGTGGCCATGCGGAAGTTTGGCTCGGGGCTGATGGTCGGCGACGCCGGGGCGGGCTGGGCGGGCAGGCTCGGATTCTCGGGCGACTCCTCGGCGATGAGGTCGTAGATGTCGTTGTGGAACTCGCGCGACTCGGTGATCTCCATGGAAACCATCGCTGAGCGCTCGGCCATTGGCATATCGGTAGCTTCAGCGTTGGTCGCAGAGATATCGCTTTTGTTCGAAACAGAAGAGCGTGCTGACAGGGGAGAGTCAGCTGGGCTCTCCTTTTCAGCAGGCAGAGAATTAGGCTCCCCAGTCTTAAGCTGTGAGGTACTGGCTGAGGCATACTGTGATTCTTGATTCTCCATCGTATTATCTGATTTTTGATCGACATGGATCTCTTCTTGTGATTCCTTGTCTTCTTTAGGAATTTGCGATGGGCTCTCATCCTTTTGCACTTGATCTGATTCCGTTGCAGGAGCTGCATTATCCTCCTTCACATATTCAACAGGAGTGGGTGCTTCTGCTTCATCGTCCTTCGCTTCACTCGCTGGCTGGGAATGAACCGCATCGCTTGCTCCATCTTCTTGCATTCGTACTGCAGTGTCTTCGACTGGATTTTCGATAGTACTCGGCGCTTCAGCTTGCTGAGCCTCTTCGACCTTCGCTTCACTCGCTGACTGTGAGGGATTCACATCGCTTGCTACAGCTTGCGTGTTTAATTCAGTATTTTCGACTGGTACAACTGACTGCACTTCCTGTGGAGAAGGCGTTATCGTATCCTGTGATACCAGCGATTCCATGGCAAGAGGGGCCTTCTCCTCCATTTCACCACCCTGGTCTTTGCTCTTCTGCGAGACACTGAGCGTTGTTCCCTGCGTTAGGTCATCAAAGTTGAGCATCTTGGGTGGCGAGTCTTCGAGGTCAGTTCCTTGCGCTTTGGACGAAGCCTGCGAAACAGCCACCTTTGCTGCTGATCGTGGCACTGCGAGGGCCCTGTTCTCTTCTTTCTTGCGGGTTGTCGATGAGAGCTGCGGGCTCTTCTTCACGCTCGCCGGGGCACTTGGCTTTGCACTCTTCTGCTGTGAGGCTCGCTTCGCAGCGGACAAAGAGCGGCTCGGTGGGGCTACCGCCGTTCGCTTGCTCGCTGGCGTCACTCGGGCAGAGCTCGGTGTCACTCGCTTGATCGCACTGGGTTTTTGCGCAGACAGGGGAGTTTTCGATGGTGGCTGCGGCTTGGCCCGTTTTACAGCTGGCGAGCTGACGGGTCTCGGTGACTGCGGCACACGCTTCACAGCGGAAGTAACTTTACTCACCGGTTTCGGTGCTGGAGCCTTCGTTTTCGACGGCGGCGTCCTGGCACGTGGGTCTGCCTTTTTCACCGATGAGACGGGCGTACTCTTGGCCTTTGCGGGGGGCTCCTTGACTGGCGTGCGCCGTTGCTTGGGCGGCGCCGGGGTGCCTTTCGGCGCTCGGCACATCGAGCAGAGCTTTTTGGTCGCATTCTTGTATGTACAGCGGTTGCAGACCCAATACTCAATCTTTTTTGGGGGCATTGTCTGAGATTACTAGTAATTTTAATTAAATTCGGAGAATTAGGCCTTGTAATCGAAAATTATACGAATTATGTGCTCTATTGTCCCATTCGCTGCAAGAACGCAGTCTCCTGCGCAATGATGCGGTCAAACACCTCCATCGTGAGGTTTTCATTCGCAAAGTACGAGTGGACCATCGCAATGTCCTTCATAAGGCCCTGGATGACACCCGCAGCGGGTGTCTGCATCACTGGGTGATCAGCGAGCTCCTCCACGTCCGCCTCACCCTCGTCCTCGGCCCAGTGGCCGTCGTCGAGGCTCCTCGGGTTTATCTCGAGATCGCTGTCGTCCGAGTCGGACTCGAAATCTGCATCACTGTCAAAGTTTGCCTCGATATCCGGGCTTGGCTTCGCTTGCGGGGTTTTTGTGTGCTGCTCGATGTTCTCGAGCAAAAAGGTTTTCATAGTGGTGAGAATTGAGCGGATGTGGCACTCCATCCGCGGCGTCTGGGCGTTCACAATGTTCTCTTGGAGCAGCATGCGCAAGTACCGCGCGAGTGCCGTGATGCCAATGTTTCGGTCGTAGACGTTCCACGGCGGCGCTTTGCGCACAAAGTCGACGTAGCCGTCCATGAGGCTGTCAATGCGCACATCGCTGAATAACTGACTGAACGTGCGCGGGTCGAACCAGAAGACGCTGAGCACAGCCCTGTAGATGTGCATGCGCTTTTCAAGCGCCCGGCGTGACTTGGCGTCTGGCTCCTGCAGGCTCTGCATGACGTACTTGATCGACGGCGCGATGTTCTCGGGGAGTCCTATGGAGTGCTTGCGCGCGGTCTGCACGTAAAAGCAGAAGAAGGCCAAGGCCTGCAGGCGGTCGCTGTCGTCGAAAAAGCTGTACTCATCGTCTGTGGGGTTGAGGAAAATGCTGCAGAGCTCGAACATCGGCCTGTCGAGCCCGCGGGAGCAGAACTCGCCCATGCTGGCGGTGATGAACGCCTTCGCGATGTCAAAGACCTTGCCACCGCACTCGCAGACGAAGAACTGGTCGTCCTCGTTGGTGATGATTTCATAGGCGAGCTGCAGGAGCTCCCAAGACGCAGGTATGAACGATTCCACGGAGCAAGCAATGACGTCGAAAATGTCGAAGATGAGCTCGCGGTTCTCGACGATGCACAGCGCACTATCTTCTCGCTCTGCAAGGAGGTCCTTGAGGAAGGGGCACACAGTGCGCTGGACGTCGAGGTGCCACTTAGAGCTTCCGACCATCGTCGCAACAATCGTATAGAGCGTGCGGAGCGTGCCCTCGATGGCGCTGTTGAGCGAGTCCTCCTGGTTGAACTGCTCATCGTCGAACTTGTCGTCCTTTGTCTGCTGAAAGAGGCTCTGCGATGCGTTTTCGCTTTTGGCGCGCAGCGCGGCGGACTTTTGGAGGGTGGCGTACACGTGCTGGATGAAATGCCCACACAGCTGCGCGAGGACAGGGTCCAGCAGCGTCGGGAACTTGTCAATAAAGATGGCTAGGGTGTCGAGCACTATCGTCTGGATGCCGCAGTCGAGCTGGAGCAGCCGGAGGGCGATGTCAACTAGTTTGAGGAGAGTGGGCTCCACGATGGTCGAGCAGCGCTTCGGGTCGCACTCAACGAGTGTGCCGAGGGCGCGGAGGAACTGCACTTGGATTGCGACGCGGCACGTCACGCCGATGGGCTCGTCGAGGACCTGCACCAGTATTTCATTCGTGATAGCGACGATCGGGTGCACAGCGTCGGTGTTGGCCGTGTCCCGGATGAGCTTTTTGTATGTTTGCACGATCTGTAGGGCAATGAACTGCAGGTGCGGCGAGTGGCGCTTCGAAATGTCGCCCAAAAAGGGGAGAATGAAGTCGGTGTAAATGGTTACGCCGGAGACATTCTTCTTGAGAATAGATGAGAGGCGGTGAATAACACATGCGTAGGCGTATTTGAGCTCGCTGCTTTTATCCTCTGCGCTCTGCATGAACTCCTGAACCCCCGCCCGCACCTTCCCGAAGAACATGGATGGGATGGACGATTTTTTGATGAGTTTTGACGTCAGCAGTGACTTGAGAAGCTTGTACGCTGACGTACGGGTGTCGTAGTTGCCGTAGCATACTTCAATATTGTTCTCAAGGAATTCCATCGGGCTGTCTGTGAGCAGCTCTTCGTCGGCCTCGGTGAAGCAAAGCTCATGGAAGGTTGCATCGATGATCTGGTCGTAGAACTTTTGCCCGAGAGCTAAGCAGTTAAAATTCTTCTTCCGAATGAGTGTTTCCGTTATATTGAGCCCGACAACGAACGATTTTTTCGAAAGTATCACGCTGTGCATTCGCGAAGTACTCGCCTTGTGCACGAGCTCTGCGATTGCGTTTCCAGGAAAGGTTTGGGCATTAAGTAAACCTTCCTTCCATGAATCGGGTGAGCTATTAATGAACGATGCGATGAATGTGAGTGTCCACTTGACGGCTTTCCATTGTGGAGCATCTTCAGATACATCGAGATTCAGCTGGGGCATAGATGCCGTCGCGGTGGTGGAGACGTCAAGGGAAAGGTTAGCTACATTAATGATGCATTTCAACGACTGCCGCAGATGCTCACCTTCAGGTTTATTAGAGAGCAGGTCAGCATAAATCTGCGAGTCATTCATATGGATCGACCAGAAAAATTTGGTGATTATATGCGTTAGCTCCCAGAAGCCCTTGCCAGAAATAACTGCTTGAATTTGGGGATTATCGAGTCTTTCCAGTAAGAAGCGGTCACCTTGCTCGTAAAATACACCAATGATATTCGTCGCAATACTCATGATTCGAGGGAGAACCGACGCCCTGAGGTGCGCGTTAAGTTTTTCATACCGCTGCCTTTTATCTTCGGGCTCTTCGTCCTCGTCTTGAAATGATATATATTTATTCCAGTTGAGTTTAGTAACCATCAGAACGAGCCGCAGCGCCACAATTGTGTGGTTCATATTTTCGATATCAAACTGCTGCTCGAAGATCGACACGGCGAAGCTAATGAGCTCTATCCACGCGCTCTCTTTTTCCTTTTTGTAAGTTTCTTGTAAAAAAATTAGAACTGCCTCTCGAAGTTGCTTCGTACACGGCGTAAGAAATAGAAGATCTAATGAGATCTTCCGAAGTTGTACGAGCTGCTGCTGTAAATTAGCGTTTAATTTACGCTGAAAAACGTTTTTCATCACAACGTAAAAAAGTTGAAGCGCATGCTCATCGCACTTTGGGAGCTTGCACAATGTTTCAAGAGCTGGTGCGATACTTTCGTGCGTAATGCTATGTTCAATGTAGATTTCAGCATCTTTTCGGCCGCTATCTTGATTTAAGATTGATCTTAGATTTTTCAATAGCAGCTCAGAAGCTTCTTGTGACATTGGGAGATAAAACCAGAACAATTTGAGAAAGTACTGAGAAGGGCTCTTGTTCTAGGATGAACCAATTCTTATGAGTGAGTAAAAGACTAGGCTTTACAGCAGGGGTTCTGTACAATTATTTCGTTTCACCCGACTTTTGGGTGAAATATTTCATTTTCACCCGAAACCTTCGTTTGCACTCGCAAACAGTGGCTCGCCTTCAGGGCTCTTAGGGGTGGTACTAGTAATTTGCCGGGTGAAACTTTTCAATTTCACCCGCGACTCAAATGCAAGCAGCCCTTTTTTTGGATTTTCACCCATTTTGGGTGAATCACCCAGTTTTAAGAACCCCTGCTTTACAGCCAAATTTACTATCTAGTCAAAATCTAGTTGTGATTCAATTATTTAACCTGAATGTGCTCATAGCACTATTAAATAGGTAGATTTTCTGCATTGGAAATAATGCACAGGTAACAAGCAGGCACAGGAATTAATACATAAGGATACTATTTCTTTTAAGTTTCCACTAGCTAATTTAAACAAGCGTAGAGCAATATCCATAATCGCGCTCAATACTGGTGATTGTCATTTCCCTTATTTCTATTTTCTCTGAAATGGGGAGAAAGAAAAATTCCGATGAGTTAGATTTCGAGAGATATAACGAGAGGCATATCTTATTAGCTGTTTCTTACCTCGGCCAAGGCTACGGGGGACTTGCGTTTCAGCGGGAAAATATGAACACAATTGAAGAGTATTTATTTGATGCTCTTCGACGAACAAGATTATGTCGCTTTAAGCCTCTGCCTGAAGAAAAGCTGAAGTCATCAACAGGTAGTAAAACTCTCATACCCGTTGGCTTCAGCAGATGTGGTCGAACAGACCGTGATGTTAGTGCATTCCCGAACTGGCAGGTTTCTTGACCACCCGTGACAGGTTTCTTGACCGGTGGCAGGTTTCTTGACTGGCGATTTTTTTCTTGGACAGGTTGGTTGACCGGTTTTTTAGCGTTCTGGCCAAGTTTCTTGACCGGTGGCAAGATTATTGACCACTTTTGAGTCAATTTGTCCAAGTTTCTTGACCACCTTTGTCCAAGTTTCTCGACCGATTTTCGGGTTTCTTGACCGGTTTATTGACGTTCTGTCCTGGTTTCTTGACCAATTTTGGCCGAGTTCGCACCGGTTCTGGCTTGACTCGTGTCAAGAAGATTCACCACTTTTGCTAAGAAAATTCTCAATTTACTTTCCGTTCTCTCATATTCTCAATACTTCTTAGAAAGATAATCCCATGGAGAAATAATTAGTGCAGGCGCATCGCAATAAATACTGCAAGTGCGGAGAGGTCCGAAAACGAAAAAAATTAGTGCAACAAGGGGTAAAAGGAAAAAAGCACTGCAGCTCCAGAGCAAAAATCAGTGCAACCAAGGGACATTCGAAGCAGGTTGAAATGGACATACATTTAGAGTTACTAGAAGCACATTTCAAAAAAGCGATCTACGAACTCCTGAAAAGCGTCGGACACGCATTGATTATGCTCTGGAGATCCCTTCCGACGAGTCTGGCTATGGAGGAGCAGCCACACAAGAGATCACGAACCATCGAAAATAGACTTCGGGGCCGTTCCGGCCCCGGGCCCCCGCCTGCGGCGCTTTTCTTGCTGCCGGGCTTCACCGCAGTCCATACCAGCTTCGCAGCAGGCATTGAACGCACCGGGCTACGCCCGTTGCTTGGCCTTAGCTTAACCTTTTCCTTCTTCCTGTCATTGCAGGCTTCGAACGCACCGGGCTACGCCCGGTGCTTGGCCCAGGGCTTAACATTTTGGCTTTGGCCATACCCTATTAAAAAACAGATTGCTCCCTCAGGTTTTAACAACCAATGCATTGGTCGCTAGGTTGATTGACCGGGTCGGGTTTCTTGACCGCCGGCAAGATTATTGACCACTTTAAAGGCGAATTGGCCAAGATTCTTGACCACATTTCGGGTTTCTTGACCGGTTTTTTTTAAGTGGTCAAGAATCCTGCCGGTTCGGGCATTTTCAAACGGAGTCGCACTTCACATGCGATCTCAATTAGGGCCGAATACAGAAGAAATATCAGAGCCTGATGAGTCGCCTCTTGTTGGGCTGGTCAAAAAGGGCACAAAGGTTACGAAATCTAAGGGTTACTTAGACAGTGATGAAATAGATTATATTTATCTGCTGAATAAAGCGCTTCCTCCTGCGATTCGAGTAGTGGCTTGGTCCGCTGTCGATCCGAAGTTTGATGCACGCCACAGCTGTATTTCGCGTAGCTATAGGTACTACTTTTTTTCAGAGGGCTATGATACAGAAAAATTACGTTTCCTATGCAAAAAATTTATCGGCCTTCACAACTTCATTAATTTCGCCAAGCGAGACGTTCTTATAAGTTCATACTGGAGACGACTATATGAGTTTGAGCTCGTCGAAGTATCAAGCGCTGAACATAGAGCAACAGGAATTTGTTATTTCTTCATCCGATCAAATGCTTTTGTACATCATCAGATTCGCTATATGGTTTCACTTCTTTTCGAAATCGGCAGTGGTCGACTAGAAGAATCGGCGCTGGAAAAATACTTGCACACACAGGAAGCTATCAGAGATAAAGAATTTTGCCTCGCGTCTCCTGACAATTTGTGCTTTTGGGGGTGTGCGTATGAACCCGAATACAAACTGTCATGGAATTATTCGTTTAAAGGAAGAAACCTGCCGACTTCAGCCACGGAGTCTGCTTTCCCTGTACGGAGTGAGAAGAATGGGCCAAGTTGTGTAGCTATGGTGACGCCAGATCGATTTGTACAAAATTCAATCGACACTGGGTTCGTGAGTCTCGTCAAAAGTACACTTATCAAAGCTGCCCTTCTCAGTGAAATGGACAGAGCAATAAAGTCGGCTGAGCTGGAATACCTCCAAGAACCGCAGAAAAAATCGCATTCTTGACTGGATCGGTCTGTTCGATCGCATGTCGCGAGAGAGCTCCATTATCAACGAAAACACGATAAAATCTGTAATCGCTGCTTTTGCGATGGAGCTCTACTCCTCGTACCTTCTATTTGATCAGGAAGACTCAAATTATACCTACGCTTCGTTTTTAAATGACTGACAATGCGAACCCACTGATCTACAAAACGAGGGGTCACCGTAGATCAGAACCATCACTATCCTATGAGAACTTTATTAATGGCAATACGAATGAGCCGATCGATGAGCTTGAAATATACGAGCTTTTGAAGGACATCAAAGATCCTGAGCACCCTAACACACTGGAGGAGCTCCGTGTCATAGAAGTCGAGAACATTTCTCTTCAGCCACTTCCTAAAGAATATTCGAACAGAGTTGTTCATGTAGTGATACACTTCACCCCTACGGTTCCACACTGCTCCATGGCAGCACTTATTGGGCTTTGCATTCGCGTCAAACTAATGCGTACGCTCCCACCACACTATCGGCCAAAGGTCTACATAACCAAAGGCACGCACAATCAGGAGGAGAGCGTGAATAAGCAGCTGAATGATGTGGAGCGAGTCGCTGCTGCTATAGAGAATCCGAACTTGCGCCGACTCATCAACTCGTGCCTCACCTTTAAAAAAAGCCGATGAAGTGCAGTGACTTACGTCTGTTGTGAATTTTCGCTTTGGAAGACTCTGAGTGGGTTTATTGTGGCCTACAACCTAAGAAATTAGCTATCAGAGCCGAATCGCCAACTCAACTTTGTACGCATGTGCGTTCGGATCAACAATAATTTTGCACAAAAATCTCTAATCTCATGATATTTTTGCACACTTTCATGCATTTCAAATGAAGAACATTTTCCGCTTCGCACGCCGCATGTACTGTGCATCGTCCAGCGAAGGTCAGAAAAAGCGGGTCAGCGAGCTCCCGAACCCTTTTCAACAGAGCCGCTCGCGCAATGCCGAGCCGATGCCGACAAAAGACAGATTCCCGCCGAAGGGATACAACAAGCTCGACACACGCACTCGCCTCGCGGTGCTCATCGATGCATCAAAAATTACCCCAAATATGTACGAGAACGAGCTCCTGCCAGTCCTCACTGAGAATGCCACATTGAAAAAGGATTGTCTTATGCTGCTCCAACGCCTGTTTGCGCATACAATCTCTGTTGACTGGAAGAAGGCCTTCGGGCCGTATGCACAAGTGCCCGAGCCATTCACTGTCGAGGCATTCATCCCTGTTACAATGCAGATGACGGCGGATGCTTACCACATCACCGAGTTCCGATCGGACAATAAATATGGTGGCATCGTGTTTGTGTGTGGCTCAGAGGACCGCGTTGCGTTTGAGATGCTTACCGAGCGAATGGCAGGGCATGGCATGAAGCAGCTCATACTCGACAGCGCGGGGCGGCTGACACATCACTAGCAGCGAGAAAAAAGCTGAAGAAACACCTGAGAGAATGGACATCTCCACGGATATTGTGTGGGTGCTTTGTTGATTCGAATCCACTGCGCAGTGTAAGTAATCCGTGTGCAACGGATCCGGGTACTCACATGTGTTAAGCCTTTTTACTGTTAGTTTACGCTCCGAATGTGGCCATGCGATGGGCCAATTCATTTTTGATCTTCGATGATAACCAAGATCGGAAAAACGTCTTCTGAGACGGAGGCCTTCTCCGGCGTGTCTATATATACAAGAAGCCCCATCATTACGCCTCTTTAGCACAGTGGCAGTGCACCACTTTCGTAAAGTGGGGGTCGCGAGTTCGATTCTCGCAAGTGGCTTTTTACGGTCGCTGAGACTCGAAGCAGCGTAGCGACTCGGTACCTTACCCACTCAGCTATGACAATGAAGCCGAACTGGGATATAGCCTTTTAGTCACACACAATATTTGTCTAAACATTGGATCGCACAGGTCATACTTGTAACTTGCATTGCATACCTTCTCGGCCGTAAGGCTAAGATCAAGAAGTATTTGAATGTTCTTGTCAGCTTAACATCTGACCACGGCCTCCGGGCCGGATTAGAATGTTGATTTTGAAAAGAAGTGATCGAGAGAGCTGTTTCCACCACCCTGCTCATCTCTCACTTTTTGCACTCGATTTTCGAGTTTCTTTTATTCATTTGATAACCAACTTTTGTGCGCCTTCATAGCACAGTGGCAGTGCGTCTCACTTGTAATGAGAAGGTCGCGAGTTCAATTCTCGCTGGGGGCTTTTCGACAACCTATAAAAATGAAAATGACAAGAGAGGGGTTCGAACCCTCGCCCACTAGGTGGAAGAGATCTTGAGTCTCCCGCCTTAGACCACTCGGCCATCTTGTCTAGGAAATCTTCGCTATCAGCCGAACAGGCTATCAGCCATGTATCCCCTGACACGTATGAAAATGCCTCGACTCGGGATTGAACCAAGGACCTTTAGATCTTCAGTCTAACGCTCTCCCAACTGAGCTATCGAGGCTCAAGATCATTTTCTCGTCAAGTTATACCCAGCTATGGGTCTGCACCGGTTTCAGAGCAAAATGCGGAATCGTGCTCCCGAGGGCGCGGTGTGCCCCGGGGGCGAAGACCGAAGTATATGACTTCGGTGTTCGTGCAGGTTCGCCACTTTCGAGCTGTGTCGTGATCCCCGATAAGCACATCGCAGCGCTAGAACGTACAATAGCTTTGAAGTAAAAGGAGACAGCTCGAGAAATGCTTGAAGCTCATCGGACCGAACCGATATAAAAAGTTAGAAGAAAAGTTGCGCGGCGAATATCTATCAGATGGCCCAAATTATCAGAAATTCCCTGCATCACTCGTATTGATGGCGTTGTAATTCACTATAATCACACCATACATCCAACACCGATATCAGAAGAAATCACGAGCTGTCGCGCAGGAAAAGATGAGAAGCCGCTAGGTATGAGGACGGAGCTGATTTCGGCAGGGGTTGGTGAGATACGTCGAGGTGAAAGCGCACTGTATTATGCACTATGGTGCTACACAAGTGCAGAAATATGCTCTTGAAAAGATCTAAAGTGTTAGATTGTGGGATGCTTTTCTAAAAGGCTTTGACGAATCCATTGCTTTTCTTTCGCTTCACTGGAGTCCCTCTTCCCAGAGCCAAGGTCCCAAGGGTAAGCCTAAATTAGTAAGTGAATCAACTACAAAAAGATTTATTGGAGAGGCAGCAATTAATTAGAACTTTCTCGGCAATATGGAGAGAAAAGTTCGGCGATGGGTATTTCCTCGAAGCCGATCCGCTCATAGCAAATTTCGCTGGAGTTTACCGAAATTAGCGTGAATTGAAGAACATGAACGCTTGTAGCTTAAGAAGGGGACACAATGTACTGAGCTGGAATTTCAGGTGTCCTTCTCAGCATAGGTGAGCATTGCGCGAGACTTGTCACCCCGGTTCTTCTTTATACCAGCGACAGCAGAGTCGTTGCTTCAGCGATAAGTGAATCTTATGGACAGCACACCGTCTATTCCATGATTCTCGATCTGTGCGGTTAAATCGTTGTGAAAGTGCGGTTAGTCTCCATTAGGAAATTTATTTTCAACCTGAATACTCCGAACGTTTCCCTTCCAATATACTAGCAGCTCGGCAGATTGAGATAAATGCAAGTTCCTTTCATGAATCATATGATTTCGTTCCCGAATTTACTAGTGTCTGCCCTTGTTTGTTTGATCCTGCTAAATTTCTAACTCCAAATCTTATTCTGTTTCATCGACAAGTAATCTTAAGAGCAGAAGGATCTGTAAATCTAGATGGGTCCAAGTCATTTCTAAGAGCACTTCGTGCCCTGGAAACATTATCATCTTTTCAGACTGGTTTGAGTGTTAGGCGCTTGGCGTTCATGATTAGCTTCAAAATTCTTCGATTATAAAGGGACTGAGGAGCTTGAAAAGTTATGCCATCGGCGACTGTACCATCACCAGATCAGATTCCGCGCTAATCATTTTCCTGTCAATAATTTTCTGCTGTCTTCCGCTCGCACCACCCTTTTCCTAAATACAGTAAAGATTTGGCAAAAATCTCGTCTAATTTGTTTAAATCTAGTTTTCAGAAATGCTCTTTCGATTCAATCGACGATTCCTGCAAGCAGCAGCAGGAAGCGCTTCATCTACAGCGAAACCACCTGCAACGGCGTCAAGCATGTCCAGTACAAATGAGCCCAAGACTGAGGAAAAACAACAGGTGCCAGTTCCTTCGTACAAATCCATTAACCACGTATCCCTCGTCGGCGTCGCGCATGATGTCCAATCCGGTTTCGTGTACGAGGACCCTGTATGCCAGTTCACACTATCCACAAGCTCGCTCGACACAATGATCAACGGACGCACCAACGAGCCAGTCCTCGAAAAGGACCACCACACCATCCGTTGCTTTGGAGAGCCATTCTGCACCCAGGTGAGACAGATGGTCCGCGAAGGCTACGTCGTGTGCGCGAGCGGCAGGCTACGAATGAACCCACAGATGGACCCTGCGACGTCAAAGCATCACTACTTCCCGTATATCCACATCACTCCACCACACGGTAATGTTCATGTCATTCACGGTGATCCGAAGAAAACGTCTTCTGATCTACCTGATATTTCTACTAACCCGGCGAAGAGCAGCTAATGTATGGCTCTTATCGTGTTTCTATGCGAGCACGCTGTCAGCGGACTGTAGCGCGTAATTTCGAAACGTCATGAATTCCTTATTTGTTGCTCTATTTTCCGTTAAAATGACAACAGTCCCAAGACGGGAGCTCCCCCGCATACTGACCCCGTACTCCGTGGACCTGGCCATCAACACGGACATTCCGTATGTTATTGCGATTCGCTTCGGTCGAGAGAATACTGCAGACTGCGCCGAGATGGACACCGTCCTCGAGCGCATCATGGGCAAAGTGCGAAGCTTCGCTGAAATATACACAGTTGACATCGACAAAGTTCCGGATTTCAACCTTATGTACGAGCTCGAAGATGACGTCAACCTCATGTTTTTCTACCGGAACAAGCACATTCAGGTCGACTGTGGCAGTGGCATTCATACGCGCGTCCACTTCCCCCTGCGCAGCGACCAGGAGGCCATCGATATGCTCGAAATTGTTTTTCGAGGGGCACAGAAGGGGCGGGCAAAGGTCTCCACCAATGAAAACTACTCGACGAAGGAGCGTTTCTAGCTGAGCTTTACTTCCCAGACAAAATGGCTTACCCCTGCATTACTCTATGTATGGCGATGTGTAGGATAGGAAATAGGAGCTGATTGGACATAGCAATGCCCCAATGACTGAACGTTCCATCTTTTCAGTAGCAAAAATGATGAATAATGATTCCTGATCGTGTTTTTCCAAAATTTTTAACTTTGTTGTCAGTTTCTCGCATTCTGATGCCGATCCTGCTCACGTGCATCGCTCTCTGCCCCGAACCTTTTCTTGCCAGTGATAATTTCGAAATCGAAGCAAAACAGCAGGCACTTATGACGCTTGTTATCGACCAAGTGGACGTCATACTGCGACGGCATATTACTCGTGACCGCCTCGACTCGAATCCGTGCGATACTCCTGAGCGCATTGGCTGGTATGGTGTGGAGTGCAGCAACGGGATAGTGACTGCATTTCGTGTTGAGAATTTCCACGAGGGAAATTTCTCGTACGCTTTCCTCCCGCAGAGCGTGGAAACCCTCGTGCTGTCGAGCTGCTCGCAAATGCAAAACCTTGAGGTGCGGCTTCTGCCTCGCTCGCTCCGCACCCTAGACCTCCACAGTAATCATTTTTGGGGGCCTTTGGAGGTCTCGTGCTTTCCCCGCTCGCTCGTGAGCTGCAACCTGGCGATGAACAAGCTGAGCGGGGCAGTGCACTTCCTCGACTTGCCGTCGTCACTCGTCGAGCTCGACCTCTCAGCGAACCATTTCCGCCAAAAGGTCATCTACTACGGCATAATGCCGCCGAACTTGGCCTATATCGACATGCGCATGCACACGATCAGCAAAGTTTCTATGAGAGCGCTCTACCCTGTGGATAAGCGAGCGGACATTCGGTCGATTATTGCGTGCGACTAGTGATAAGATGAAAATTGTGGGCCTGTAGGCTGAGTTAAGTGAGCATACATCTTATTGATTCGTGACGTCGAAACCCACGAGAATATGCAAGCTTTCAAAGAGCAAGTAAACCAAAAATCAGGGGACAAACCTCCTTGATCTAAAATCCAATTAAAGAGCTTCATTTTCTGTATCAGACCTCTCAGTGTGTCTTTTTGAGCCACATCCCACAGTTTTTTAGCTTGCGATAAAAGCCAGGTAGAACAGAAAAGAAAACTTGGAAATTCATGTTCAGATCATAGTCCTAAAATGACTTTGTTGTCAAGAACGAGGGCTGCTCTTTCACTGTGATCTTATAAGAAAACCTGAATAAGTCAATCGCACATAAAAGTTCTCATCTCCAATATCTCGCACTTCCACGTATCCCCAAATCTTGTTTTCTCATTTGATCCCTACTGCTCTTTTCCCCTCATTCCCCTTCATTACAATGGCCGAGCCGTCGTCCACACTCTGCATCCCACTGCTCCTCCTGTATGCCATCGTGTGCTACCTGTACGTCTTTGGGCTTCCGCTCCTCCGACCCCCGAGAACTGAGACCCCTGAGCCGAACGATATTGAGACCTACGAGAACCTCAGCGACCAGCAGCGCATGGAGCGCCTCGTCGAGCACGTGCACGCCGCTGACCAGTTCCAGGACGCTGACGGCGCGTTCCTCCCGGTGTGCACGTGGCCGAGCGTCGAGTGCGACAGCGAGGGCAGCGTCACAGAGATCCAGTGGAACGGCATCTGGTCGAAGGTCAAGCTGTACGACTCCATTATGGACCTCTGGTGGCTCCCGCCGCAGCTCGAGAAGTTTGACATCGGCTACTCGCAGGTCATCGGCGTCTTCTTCGCCGCGAAGCTCCCGCGAAAGCTCCAGTCGTTCGTCATCAACGCCTGCCAGTTCGAGGGCACCGTCGACTGGGCGTCGCTCCCCCCGCGCCTCGAGGTCCTCGACATCTCCAACACAGCGCTCGAGGGCCATGTGGACTTTGCCGCGCTTCCGCCCACGCTCCGCCAGCTCCGGCTACAGAACACCCGCTTCAGCGACTTTGCAGGGGCAAAGCGCGAGAGCCTAATAGTCACTGGCATGAGTGAGCTCGAGCGACGCGCCCAGGAGAATACGAAGCGCATCGTCGGGGAGAAGTTTGTGATATAGAGCAGGGATGAAGCGCAGTGCGTGTAGAGGTTCGCTTTTTGTCAAGATTTGTCGAGAGTGAAGAATTACATATTTTTTGATTTTTGTAGATTGAAATGAATTAAAAGAGTAAATGGGGGGGTGGGGGGTGAACTTGGAATAGGTTACATTACAGAGATGGCATCTGGGACTAACGAGGATCGGCTGCGTCTTAGTTTAGCTGTCCCAGCAGTATGCGACTAATTTTCGATACGAAAAAAGTAAGACAGCTGCACTTTGCCTTTGATGCTTGGTTCGATCTCCAAAGTGTGGATGTTCATCGCAATAGGTAACAATCATGCTTGTGGCCTCATATTCTCCGTAATCACCGTCACCTTGCCAATCAATGTACATTATATGTTCTTGCGTGTAAGCAACCTGCTTATGTTCGAAAAGTACTACTTTCACTTTCGCATTTCTTTGATTTACTGCGACGATCACGCACTCAATGCACCGCACAAACACAATTGTTCCGGACGCCGACTCCGTACCAACACCTATTCACACGACAGAGCAAGAACTGCGGCATCGAGTCGAGTTGCTCTCCAGGTCGCTCGCAGGCCTGACAAAGCTTCAAACTGAGAACGACAACCTCAAAGCGGAGATACGCGAAAAAGACGCGATCATCTACGACCTCGGCCAGCAGATTGAGGACTACGACTTCCACTACAGAGAGCTACAGCACCAGCTCCGGGCAACAGCTCGACAAAACCGCGCCGTGCGACCGTCCGCGCAAGCTATAGTGCAGACAAGAGAGGGTCGGGTGCAAAAGCCGCGCCACAACTTTGGCTATGTGAATACAAATGCGATGAGCGGTAATCAAAGCAGTACATTCAAAGAAACGAAGATGGACACAGATTAAACCATGCTCAATGAACGCAGAAAGACTGTACAATATTGAAAATAGGATATACTGGCAGAACCTCACATATGAAAAAATGAAAATATAATGTATAGGACGGAGATGAAAAGTGATAGGTCTAGTGAAAATCAAATAAGCGTATTGGGCCTCTCGTAATGTTGTGATTTTGTGGCTGTATATGTTTATTATTTCTAAATGCGTCTTTTCTCATCTCTGTGATCGTGCATTACACCCTGTAGTCTACACCTTTCATTGTAGTGCTTTTGGTGCCTGTTTTGTACATTCTTCAAATCACGGTTATATGCATCTCTCCTATTATGATATCTATTCAAACTGCCTTTACAGCCCTTCCATACCTAATTTCAAGAATATCAGCCCTTCACATAACTCCTCCTATTCTCAATATTTCTCATCCATCAATGTCTGATCCAAAGCTACATTCGACCACCCGCGAGCCAACCGCTACACCGAACACCGACTCCACTATGCGTGACCTTGTACGCGCGCACCGCGGGAACCCAGTTCTCATCGAAGGCCTGCTCTTCGCCCACCACGTGGCCGCACAGCGCGCCCTGCCCCACTTCACCCTCAACCTGGAGGCCATCATCGGCATCGGCCAGCACCAGCAGCGCTTCCGCTGGCTGACACCATCGGGCCCATCTGAGATATCCGAGTTCTCGAGGCAGCCGCACTTCTCCCTGCCCGAGGGCCTCGAGCGGGACTCCCTCGCGCACCTCAGCGATGCGACCATCATCGAGCTACTCAGTAACCCCCAAAACGCTTTCGAGCGCGTCTACCTCTCCCAGGCCGGCGCAGTGCCCCGGCTCGAGAACCTCCGCGCGCACCCCTGCGAAGAGGTCCACCTCAACTACGAAAATGTCTTGCAAACGGACATTGCGCACCTCCGCCAGTGCGAGACCCTCAAGTCGCTCACAGTGCTCGAGTTCGACCCGGAAGTCCTCGCGCCCCTCGCTGGCCACCCGTCCATCACCCACCTCGACTTCCACACTGTATCGAAAGCGCAGCGCTCGAACAAAAAGCTCCGCCGGCTCTACGTCAAGTTCCTCCGCACGTTCCCCAACCTGCAGTCGATCTGCGTCCCGTGCAACCCCAAGAACGACCCACAGGGCGAGGAATTCTTGAAGTACAGCATGGGCCAGCACGCCCTCGCCGAGTACATCCACGACCGCAAGAAATATATCACATTTGCCAAGTTCAACACGTACCTGTGCAGCGACAGGGTCGCCATCGCGCTCGGCCAGTGCGCAAACCTCCGCACGCTCATCCTCCGTGACACAGTCGTCCACGACAAGTTCATTGTACATGCACTGCGCAGCCCCTCGGTCCAGCGCTCGCTGCGGCACGTCGAGCTCGACAACGCCCGTGGCAGCGCTTCGTTCTCGCTCACGACCGGCCCGCGCGGCTCGTCGCTCCGCGCCCTCGCCAAGTGCACTAGCCTGCGGCACGTGGCGCTGCCCGGGAGCAAGGCGCGCACCCCAGAGATCTGCGCGATCGTTCGGGGCAGCAAAGGGGCCCTCCGGAGGCTTCATATCGGAAATTGCCGGCTCGTGCGGGAGCGCGTCGTCGATGCGCTGCTGGAGTGCCCTCTGTTGGACCGTGTGGACATCGCAGGGACGAATGTTGGCCCAGAGGCGAAGGAGAAGTTTGTGCAGCACAGAGTGAACAGGGGATTTGGCGCTGGGATTCATGGAGGCGCGGCAAATGCGATGCAGGGCGTTGTTGAAGAAGACGAGGGCGAGAGCAGCGCCTCCCACGGCTCAGACCGGAACCCCGACGGGCTCATGGAGTCGGAGGACGGGGGCTTTCGGCGGACCGACGACGAGACGGTGATGGACTCGTCGGGGTTCTCGGAGGTGGGCCCGGACACTGACTGGGGGAAGTCCTCGGAGAGTGCGGGTGGGCACTCGGATACAGAGTCTGGCGATGACGGTGAACCAGACTGGGGGAAACCTGCGGAGAGTGTAGGTAAGGAAGCAGAGTCTGAAGTTGATGATGACGATGAAAGTGACTGGGATGCTATGTCGAGCACGAGCTACGATTCTGCGTATATGTAGAATCGCACCGCATCACTAAGAATTCGTGCAGAAGCTCTGTTTTCCGAAAAGGCGCTTCAGAGCCATGACACATATCATACGAACCAAGCGATCTTTCATGCGCGCATCGATGACAAAGTGAAATAATCGAGACCTCTTCGAATTATTAGGAAAAGCCTTCCCTTATCAAATAAACTGCAGAATCGCTCATCGCAGAGGATTATTTCCCCTCAGCTCACTACATAGTACAATTTTTACTGATTTCCTACAATTTCACATAGTAATGCACCTCTGCACACTTCTCCTGCACGCAGCCGACGACCAGCACCTCGGCAGGCTCGACCCGACGCTACTCTCGAGCCAGGCGCTCCTCGAGATGTTTGTGAGCACTTTTAAGAACATCTCAGCGTTCCAGGACGACCACGGCAACTTTCGGGACATCGATGACTGGAATGGAGTCGTGGACACCCGCACAGAGGAGGACGGGAGCCTCACTGCGACCGCCTTCTCGTACGAGGCGGGCGAGCCGTGGCCCAAGCTCGAGGGGTCGCTCGACCTCACATTTGTGCCGCAGACGCTCGTTGCCTTGGAGGCGACCGACTGCGACATCATCGGCACCATCGACACGGCGGCGCTGCCCCGCGGCCTTCGCATCCTCCTTTTCGGTGGAAACAAGCTTGAAGGCAGCTTTGCCATCGAAGCGCTCCCGGCTGGCCTTGAGTGGGTCTCAATTTATAGCAATCAGCTCAGCGGGTCCCTGCCCCTTGAAGCCCTCCCGCGCTCCCTTGTCGTGTTCCAGGCGAATAGTAACGCCTTTGTGGGGCCAATCATCATGCGCGACCTCCCGCAGGGCCTCAGAATTATCGATATCGAGCGAAACAAATTTTCGGGGATCGTCACCATGGACCGCCTGCCGGACTCGCTCATGCACCTCGTAATGGGTAGCAATGGCAAACTCACCGCAGAAGCGCCGCTGCCCGCACTCCCAGAAGGCCTCCAGGCCCTGCGCATCTCGCGCATACGCTTTGGCGGCACAATCGACTTCGCTGCGCTTCCGCCGGCGCTTGAGCGCCTCTATGCGGACTTTTGCGGCCTCAGCGGGTCGTTCGCCGCGGCCGCGTTGCCGCGAACGCTCGAGGACGTTGAGCTGTCGAGCACTTCCTTCGAAGGCAGCCTCGTGACGGCGGACCTCCCGGAGGACCTGAATTCGATCATTCTCAACTTCTGCGCACTGCATGGCACTGTGGACTTTACGGCGCTCCCAGACCCTCTCACGGCGGTGATGCTGGCAAAGAACAATTTTACGGGGACAGTCGACCTGACAGATCTGCCGGATCTCCGCTCGCTCATGCTCTGCTCCAATCGTTTTGAAGGCAGCGTCGACTTGACACATCTGCCTGATGCGCTCGAGAGCCTCCAGATGAACGACAATCGATTCAAGGGTGCGCTCGATCTCACAGCGCTCAACCCAGGGCTCCGCCATCTCCTCCTGTCACGCAACAATTTCTCAGGGTCCGTGAACCTTATGAAGCTGCCCGACACCCTCGAGATGATGGATCTGTCGCATACTGGCCTCGAGGGCTACACGGACCCGGAAAAGCTGCCGGCGTCTCTCCGGAGCCTTCTGACGGAGGGGACGGTTATACGTCGGAACGACGGCCTCTGGAGCACGCAGCTCGGCAGGGATTATGTCTCGGAGCGTCTGTCGGGCGGGGACGAGGAGTACAATATGGAGCTTCTGCAGGCGTACTCGCAAGCAGTTAAAGAGTAATGGAAAGATACGAAAATAGTGCTCGGTTTAGGTTTATTGATTGGATAATTTTCATCGCAATGGCGTTTGAGCCTTTTCGTAGCCTTTTGTAGGGAAAATTATAAAATGAGAGCGATGATCGAGATGCGCAGTTCGAAAGAATCTTTGACTTTCCGTCAGTGACAGGGACGGTTGTAGTTGGTTGAGGAAAGGGGTTACTGCCGAAGTCATCCATTTGACATTTACCTCATTTGCGGTAAGATCGGCCTCAGATGCAGTTTTCTCGCACCGCCAAATTTTGTCGTGGCTCCAGAATGCAGTGCTCGAAGCGTGACAGCTCTATCGATCAAACACTACTTTCTCATCCTGAACACCTGCGCTGTGACTGCTCACGCAATCTGGAGAATGTATGCGCGTGCAACATTGACTGTGGTGCATAGTTTTCTCGCGATGCAAGTGCGACGTAGGAGCACATGGCGGAAGATTCGTCAGATCAACTTGAGCTGCATGGGCCAACGCTCACCTGCCTGCTGCGCTCATCACGAAACAAAAAAGATTTCAAATAATGCAAAATAAATCAATACTCCGGCAATGAACGACAGTGACTTCTATCAAAAACACTTTATGACTCATCATCAAACCCGACTCACTGTGAGATCCATTCAAAGCGCAAAGTCTCAAATGCGTTCCCGACCACCGACACATCGAGCATGTTGTCGCTCACGCAGTCGAGGTCGACGCTGCCGCTGAGCGCGTTGTGCTCGAGGAAGAGGTACTTCATGCCCGCCGGAAGGGCGTCGAGGCGTATCTCCCCCGTGAAAGCGTTTCTTGCCAGCGACAGAAAACGCATCGAGCTCGGCAGGCGCTCGAGGCACAGCGATCCCGAGAGCTTGTTCTTTGAGAGGTTGAGCGTATCAAACTTCGCGGGCAGCCCCGTCAGATCGATTTCCCCTGTGAGCTCGTTTAGAAACATCTGGAAATCAGCCATACCCTGTGGCAGGGCCGAGAGGTCAACAGTCCCGCAGAATCTGTGCCCATTGGCGTGAAAGACTCTCAGCCCGGCGGGCAAGCGCGCTGTTTCGATCGTTCCCTCTGCCCGTAGGCGCGAGTAGTTCGTCGCGAGCGATATGTCGCAGCGCTCGATCCGCGGGGGCAGGTGCTGGAGGTCGATGGTCCCGAGGTGCCACGTGTGGGTGTACAGGTGAATGGCTGTGACGTGGCCATCGGCGTCGCATGTGACGCCCTGCCACTCGCAGACGGGCTGGATCGGCTGCTGCTGGCGCATCGGCAGGTCGTGGGGCTGCTGGCCGGCGCCAGTGAGGAGCTCCATGCACTCCTGGTCGGACAGCATCGAGGGGTCGAAGCGCCCGAGGTGGTCGTCGAGGCAGAGAATAAACATTGTATTTTGATAAAGCTGTGGAAGGGGTGGTAGAAGCTGCTGATCGATGATTCAAAAAATGAAAAAAGGGATTGGAAACATTCCGATTACCGAACAGAAGTACCCTGGTGCTACTCAGGCAGAACTTTGTCTTTTTTTTTTTTTGCGTAAGACTAAACCAAAGTGCAAAAAAATGAGACGAGCGCTGCCGGCTGCACGGTAGCTACAGGTTCATCTATTCAAACCGCCAGGGCTTCTTTGTCTGCAAACAGATGATGTATCTCTCTGACCATTGGCGAGCAGTCCAACAATGACTTGGCCCCAGGCCCTTCACCAGTTGCTATGCAGTACTT
This sequence comes from Perkinsela sp. pyNocScin1, assembly GCA_964019655.1. Taxonomy (NCBI): domain Eukaryota; phylum Euglenozoa; class Kinetoplastea; order Prokinetoplastida; family Perkinselidae; genus Perkinsela; species Perkinsela sp. pyNocScin1. The sequence continues at coordinate 1,350,518 of CAXHTR010000008.1, forward strand.
GGACTCACAAGGGTACTCTTCGACAATAGAGCCAGCACTAACTACTGCAGTAGCGATATTTTGTCCTGTCCTCCCGAAATGCTTCGCTTATCTAAATTTTCACTTTACGTTATGAATTATGTACATTCTGTGATTCCTTGAATCCCAAAGAATCTTCGCCAACTAGTCAAAAACGAAACCTTTTTCTCCCAGTGGTGCGCCATCTGTCAGCACCACTTGCCCGCGGAACCGACTGTCCAGTCTGCAGAAGCGCAGATTGTGATCCTTGTCGAGAACCATCGGTACATTTGCATCAAAGTTATTTTTGTGCAAAATCACAGTCTTTAGGGTCTCTGGGGGATTCAGGATCTTGATTTGCCCCTGCAGCTTATTCCGCGATATATCAAGCATTGCCAGCTTTGGCGGCAGCCGGCTGAGATCGACTCCCCCACTGAATTGATTGCCCCACACCTCAAAGTGCTGCACATCTGGTGGAATGCAGTCAACGCGTAATTCGCCACAGAATTTGTTAGCGCTGATGTTCACTGTGTGGATCTTTTTCGGGAGATTCTCGACACGAAATTCCCCTGTGAGCTTGTTGCCATTCAGCGTTAGCCATTCAAGGCCATCTGGCAGCTGATCTGTCTGGAGTGTCCCTTCAAACTCCATTTTCGAAATACAGAGGGCCACGACTGTACTCGGCACATACTGAAAGTCAACGGTCCCATCCAGGTCAAAGCATCCGTCCTCGATAGAGCGGTCTTCTTCCCCGCTCGCGAAAAGGTCGCCATCATTCTCAATAAACCTTTCGTCCATTTGGATTTCGTTCACATTGCCGTCGGCATCAAAGGAGAGAATAGACCAATCTTCGATGGGCAGAAACTCGCCGCTGCTGTCCTTGGCAATGGCGACGTCTTGCAGGTTCTCGACGAAGAGCTCCATGAGTGACTGCTGCGAGAGACTGAGCTTGTCGAAGCGGGCGGCCACGCTGTCGACGGCGTGAAAGGACAAGAGGTAAAGCATTAGAAATTTGAACAAATTATGAATGAAAGTCAAATACCGAATGATTGTCAAAGTGATAGTACCTCTTTGATAGGTAAAGCGATTGTAGTGCACTTTCGCTCAGAAAAGGCATCGAATCTTGAAAGATGCATCTTTCAGCATTGCCCACTCTTCCGAAAATAGTATTCGCAGCATCTCTTGAGCCCGCAGTCTACAAAAGTTTCGCTTATATGTATTCGTATCTCTCTGTTATGCGTTCTGTCATATTTTTTTGAAATCATCAAATCCCCAAAATCGGCAGGAGTCTACCCCCAATTATAGATGAATTTGTCTTCCAAGTTGTTCCCATCCGTGTCCACGACGCTCCCAAAGCTCTCGAGGTTCAAGCGGAAGAACCGCACGCCCTCCGCCGGGACCCGAATGACCAGCCGCTCCTGCTCGACCTTTGTCCGCTTCACGCCGAAAAACTTCATCGTCGGCGGCAGCGCGCTCAGGTCGATCGCCCCTGCGAAATCGTTGTGGCTCAGGCGCAGCGTCGTCATGTTCTCGGGCAGGCGGCTGCAGTCAAGCGACCCGTGGAATTTGTTCCGCTCAGCGGCAAACTTTATTAAATTCCGTGGCAGTTTGGCGATGTCCAGCGTCCCGCGCAGTTGATTGAAGGAAATCCCAACTTCTTCAATCTTTTGCGGCAGTGACGCGATGCAGAACGTCCCGGTAAATTTATTGGAGCTTATGTTAAAGCGCCAAAGGGCCTCTGCGAGGCCGCTGGTCTCGACTGTCCCGTGCAGGTCAAGGTCGCTAATGCTGAAGGTGTGGACAGTCCGCGGCACCCACCGGAGGTCGATGCTCCCCTTCGGCCCAAGGATGTATTGCCCTTCTTCGGTGTCATTCTCGTCATCGAAGGTTATTTCTGCAGCGAAGTTTACTTGTGTCACCTCACCCGCAGTGAATGTCAGTCCGTCCCACGACAGAATGTCGAGGAAGACGCCTTCCTTGTCGCGGACCACCGTGGTGTTCTCGATGTCGGAAACGAGAAGTTCCAGCAGCGTCTGGTCGGGCATGGAGGCGGGGTCGACCCTGCCGAAGCTCTGTGGGTCTGCAGTGATGAGAAGGTTCCAAAGCATTGAAATGTGTAAAGTCTGCATGAGAATAAGAAAAGTACTTTTTATGTTCGGCTCTCGAGCTTCGGGCCCATAAGCCACTCAGGACACTTTTCTCTACCAAAACCCCCGCTCGATGACCCTCGCCTCGAAGGCATCGCCGTTCGTGTCGACAACCTTTTCGATGTTTGTCCCTCCAATGGACACCCAAGAGAGATGGGCTGGCAGGTTTGTCAGCACGAGATTCCCCGAGAACGGGTTGCGCTCGAGGGTCAGACCGCACATGCCCGGCGGGAGATGGACGAGCGACACAGTCCCCTCAAACGCGTTATTTGATATGTTGAGGTACTCCATCGGCGCCGGGAGCGCGTTGAGGTTCACCTCCCCCGAGAAGCAGTTGTGCTGGATGTGTAGGTCTGTCATCGCCGGCGGGAGCCGCGTGAAGTCGACGCTGCCCGTCAGTTTGTTGCTGCCGACGTTGAGCTTGACGAGCGCTGCGGGGAGCTTGGCTGTGTCGAGTGCGCCCGTGAGGTCAAAGCCGTAGATTCTGGCGTCGGCCACCTTGGGCGGCAGCCACTGGAGGTCGATGGACCCGCCGCGTTTTGCATAGTCATTGGCGCACATATCAATGCCGACGACGTCATCGCCGTCCAATTTCGCCACCCAGCTATATACTTCATGGTGCATTTGCCAGTTCTTGAGGTCCTTGAAGCTGCCGTCCGTGTAGAAGTGCTCGGCGTCGTTCATGCCGCCGACGAGGAGCTCCATGCGCGTCTGGTCGGTAAATGTGCTGTAGCCCGGGCGGTGCGCGAAGGTGTCGGCTGCGGAGAGGATAACGGGAAGGGACATTTATTGCGGAAATAAGAGTGAGAAGGAAAAATAGGGGATACTGATTATGGCTCATGTGCTAGTCAGGGACAAGGTCTACCCAGCAAGGCAAAGATTGCGTTCGAAAAGTACTACTTCGATCAGGGACAGCGTCGGAAAGCAAAGTAAGACGAGCAGTGCCTTCGTGATATGATATTCAAATGCAGACTCTTGTTTGAGAGCTTATCCTGTAGGGGTGTATGAACAATCGCCACCTTTACAAGCGTGCCCACTGTCATGGAAGCATTCACTGTCGCCACTATTAAGAAATGCAAAGCGTTTACCCTCTCTACACCCTCTGCTACCACAAATAGCATACTCTCAGATCTGTTCGCTTGATTGAAATGAATTTGCATGTAAAGAACAATGTCGTGCATGACCATGGTATACAGCACCCTTCAAACACTGGGATCACCTTCTTCACTCTACAGGTGAATCAAACTTCTTCTCACTCAGGGCGTTGATAAATCAAACAAGCGCTGAAACCAGATCAGCCTTTGAAAACGCAACGCAAGCTTTCTTCATAGGGATGTATAGAATATAAGAGTTGTAAAGCAAATCTATACACACCTGCCAGGAATCAATACACATACACGCATATACTTTTATTCCTCTTAATTTCCTTTAGTGCCTGCACGAACCCTACAGCGGACCCTACAGCATCTCTTTCATACCTCTGTGCTCATTGCCATCCTGGTCGACAACCACATCGATCGCGTTCCCCTTGAGAAGAGCTCCCCAAAACGTTTTCTTCACAACCTCTGTGCCCGTCAGAATATTATTCGACGCGTTGAGCGTACGAAGCCTCGGCGGCCGATTCGTCAGCTTAAAAGTACCCGAAAGTGCGTTGTTCTGGAGCTTGAGGGTCCGCATCGCCAGCGGCAGACTTTCGAGGCTGCAAAGTGTCCCCTGGAGCATGTTGTGTGAGAGGTTGAGGAATTTCAGGCCACCTGGGAGGTTATCGAGACAGAAACTCCCCGAAAACTGGTTTCCGTTGAGGTGCAGATGCTCGAGTCCCGGTGGGAGGTTATCTAGATGTATTTCTCCGCTGAAAAGATTCACTGAGAGGTCGAGCGTCTTCAAATGCCCCGAAAGGTGCTCGAGATCGACGGAGCCCGAAAACAAGCACCTTCCCAAATTGAGCACCTCGAGCCCATCGGGCAGGGCTGTGAGGTCACAGCTCCCCTCAAATTCATTGAAGCGAATGTTCAGTTTAAAGAGGCTAGTTGGTAGAGAACGGAAGTCAAAACTCCCATTGAGTCGGTTTTGCGAGAGGTCGAGGTCCAACAGGGTCTCTGGGAGCAGCTTGGTCTCAACTATTCCCGTAAAATTGAAATTTCGAATCGCGAAGACCTTGACCTGCCGGGGCATGTGCGCAAGGTTGATTTCCCCCTGGAGGTCGGCTCTCGATTTTATCGGGGCGAAGACGATGAGATTGCCATCAAGGTCACAGTTCGCGCACTCCCAGCTGTCAATATCGAGAAAATCACCGTCAGAGTCCTTGAAGCACCCGCCCGACTCGCCGAGGAGGTCCGACAACAGGAGCTCCATGCGGGCCTGGTCAGAGAGCGAGTCGACGTCTATTCGGCCGAGGGAGGGGTCTATGGAGTGTAGCAATAGTAATGGCATCATTTGGTAGTGATATATTTAGACAATGACCAGGGCTAAAATTAAGTAGCAAATTCGCAAGTGTCCTGCCACTTAGAAAAGAAATTTGCCTTTAATTTTTGGACTTTTGCCGTTAAGTACACACCCGGAGCACAAGATAGAAAATTTGGAAGCAGTGAGAAATGACAAACTCAAATTCTGGCAGGAGAAGAAAAACACAGAACATGTTGATACGTATAAAGTATTAATATGCGTATTTAGTAGTCGAGAAAAGAATCCAAAAAAGTAGAAAATGCAAAGTCATTCTTTTACTCAATGCTTGTAATGACGCATAACAAATATCTTTAGGGACTTTCAGTCAAACTCCACTCTTGTCGACTCCTTGCCGGTCTCGTCGACGACCTTCCCGATCTTGCACCCGGCCAGGTACACCCACACGATCTCCGCCTTGGAGTTTATGACGAGCACGTCCTGCTCGAACGCGTTGTGCGAGAGCTCGATGTGGCGCATCTCCGCTGGGATCTGCGACAGGTCGATCTTGCACGAGAAGGCGTTGCGCCGGATGTCGAGGTACATGAACGTCTCCGGCAGCTTGGAGAAGTCGAGCTCCCCGCTGAAATTGTTCTCATACGCGTGGAGGTTCTCGAACTGTGGCGGGCACGCAGTGAGGTCGAGCGGGCCCTCAAAGGCGTTTTTTGAGATCTGGGCGATCTCGACGCTGCGCGGCAGGCCGGCCATGGCGAACTCGCCGCAGAACTGATTGCTAATGATGAACAGCTCGCGCAGCGATGCCGGGAGGTCGCTCGTGTCGAGCGGGCCGCTAAGCGATGAATAGGACAGCATGAGCGTCCCGACAGACGCCGGCGCGTGGCGGAGATCGAGGCTCGGGGACTGCCCGCGCCAGAACTGCTCCCACTGGATGGTCGTGACCGCGCCAGCCTCGTCCGTCTCGACGCCGTCCCAGGCGGCGTACGGGAGGAAGTCGCCGTCCGCGGCGCGGAACTGCGAGTCGTCCTTGAGCGGAGCGACGAGGAGCTCCATGCGGCTCTGCGTCGGGAGGTCGTCGTAGGCCACGCGGCCCGCTGGGCCGTCGGCGGAGAGCAAATGGGCGATAATGGGCTGCATTTCAGGTAGGAATGTGTGAAAGAGTAAAGAGAAGTGCGAAGAAGCGAAAAGTAGATCAGAAGCACAGCGATTCACGAAGTTTGGAGACTGTGCGGAGATAAGAAGCCAGGTGAGGTATGCTGGGGGTCATGCTTTCAAGACTTTGGAAATTGGTGAGGGTGTATGCGAATAATGCAATAAGTGGGAAGATTCAAAGGCCAAGGGCGCATAGTTTATGTAGAGCTGAAGCCCGGTCACAGTGTATTCAAGCAGATGTTCATTGCCACTATACAGTTCGACCTAATCAAGACGTCTTGCATTTCCTAAGATAATATGCATGTATTCGCTGTAAGTGGATCTAAGCCAATCAAATATTAGCAATGTCTCGGAGCTGAAGTGTAATCACTTTACCCCTTCAATTTTAAGATCCATCCGCATGCGTATCGGATGGCAAGAAGAAAACAAAAACTTACCTGCACTGATTGGTGCTACTTTCCCTTCAACTCACCTGTGCCCTCGCACAGACAGTCAAATCACATGGCTAGCGAAATCATCCGCACATCAGTCTAATGTTTGACTACGCACTCCAGATCAAAGACAGCACATGTAACCGCTCACACACTTTGAGTACTTCTCCAAGTCGCATGATACGAAGACATATCTATTGAGAATAACACATCAAAAATTGATCAGGTCCACATTCTCAGTTTGGACTACCCGGTCACGTTCACCTATATCACTATATATTGAAGTCTATCACTCAGCGGCACTGATTTTTTGCCTCACTCCTCTTCATCTTGAAAATACTCCTCAGGGTACAGGAACCTGTCCTCGTGCAAGTGCCGCCCGCCGCTCTCAGTCACAACGCTAGCGATACCGTTGCCGTCGAGGCGAACATCGCCCCGCACGTCCCGGCAGACCACCGCCGTGCCCTCCAGCTTGTTCCCCGTGGCGATGATGTCGACGTCCACGCGCGGCGGCTCGAGCAGCTCAAAGCCGCCAGTGATCGCGTTGCCCGCGAGGTTGAGGTGCCGAAGGCTCCCCGGCAGCTCGTTCAGCGCGATTTCGCCGGAGAACTCGTTCTCCTGCAGCGTCAGCTTGCGGAGGTCGTCCGGCAGGTCCTCCAGCGCGAGTTTCCCTGCGAATTTGTTTCCCTCGAGATGCAGGTACTGGAGCTTTGGCGGCAGCTGCGTCAGGTCAACGTCGCCCGTAAAGCCGTTGTTCGCGAGGCTGACGTGCGTGAGCCCGCGGGGCAGGGCGGCCGCAGGGAATGTCCCTGTAAACGAATTTCCGCTGAGTATGAGATCAGTGAGCGAAGATGGCAGCGCGCTTAGGTCGGCGACCCCTTCAAAGCGATTATGGTCGACGTTGAGCATCTCCAGGCCCGGTGGCAGCGCCGTGAGGTCACAGGTCCCGTGCAGGGCGTTCTGCGGGATGTGCAGCCAGCGGAGGCCGGCGGGCAGCGCGTGCGTGTCGAGCGTGCCCTCCGCGGCGCACCAGAGGCCACGGAACTTCTCAAGCGTGCGGGGCAGGTACTGGAGGTGGAACGTCCCCGCGAGCTTTGTCCACACGATTGTGACGATGTCGCCGCTTGCGTTTGTTGTGACGCCCTCCCACTCCGTCGCGTCGAGGAACTCGCCGTTAGCGTCCTGGAAGGCTTTTTTCGTCTCAGGAGTTATGCCCTGGACGAGGAGCTCCATCGCCACCTGAGCGGACACCGCGAAGGGGTCAACGCGGCCAACGTCATCGTCGGCTGTGCGTAATGTGAGGTGGAGATGTATCATTGATAGGATAGAGACTAGAAAACAAAAGGAGATGGGTTATGACGACAAGAAAGAAAATTCGGAGTCATGCGGTAGTGTGATGTACTCAAGGATTCTTCAAGCATGCTTTTTCTTCTTTTGAGTTCATCTGGCAAAAATCTTTGTTCGTTGTGTGAAGGCAGTACTATTTTTGAATGCTCATAGACGCTCTTACTTTGTTGCCTACTGTCATTTATCTTCCTGCATCGACGCTGGTCAAATTTCGCACACAGGCGCAGTGCTCACGGAGATATTCGCCTTCGCAGGCTTCAGTGCCATGAAATTACGCATCTTCCTTTGCGTGCTCATTCAATAGCGTTCAGATCTTCTATACGATTGACTCGCTGCGGTTCAGCGTGCAACAAATTGGTGCGTTTCGACTTTTTTGAAAATTTCCCCTTCAAAGTCACTGCGCAGCCCACTGCCGATAGACCAAACACCAACCACTCTTCTACTCTTCCTCACCCACCCAGCGGAAAGTACGCGTAGGGCGCTGGCATGTTCGGCTTGCGCATGTCCCCCTTCGCCCGCTTCGACGAGTACGCGTTCTTCGCCTTTGCGAACTGCGGGAACGCCGTCTTCTTGGCGCTCCGCTTCATCGCCGTCTGGCGCTGCTTGTGCGCGCTGTACAGCTGCCGGAACACCGACGTGACCTGCCCGCTGCTCGTGCCCTTGGCGCCCGCCTGGCCGGCGGCCGCGTCCCGCTGCGCAGCCCCGCGCGACCGCTTGCGCGCCGTGCGCTCGCCGAGGTCGTCGTGCGCGTCTGCCTCGTCGTCCTCCATGGCCCGCGCGTCGCGCTTGCCGCGCTTGGCGTCCCGTGGGGCCGGCCTGGTGGCAGCGACACTCGCAGGCTTTGCAGATTCTTCGCTATTACCATTAAAAATGTGGCGGACCTCAGCAGCGATGCTCGCGCGCGGCACTGTGAACGACGCGAGCCGCAGCGCCGCGAACTTGGCGGTGCCCGCGGCGAGCGACGGCGGGTACACCCGCCAGTACGTCGCGCCAGCGTCAAAGGCGAACGAGTGGCTGCCGATGATCGGGAACGCTTCAGAGGTTTCAGAAAACTTTTCAGACATTTCCCTTGAAAGCCCCGCGATGAGGGGCTGCAGGCCGGCGAGCGCCGCTGTCTCGCGCACGAGGGCCACGAGCTCTTTTTCGAAACGCATGAGCTCGCGGAGCAAGAGGTGGAGGACTGACTTGTTGGCAAAGAGCGAATTTTTAGGGAAATTGGCACTTTCCAGCGAAACGTCGAGCGTGTCAGCGGCGACGAAGCTGCTGCTCTCCGCCGAATGTTTCAGATAACTTCGGCACACAAAGTCCCCGCAGGCGCGGACGAAGCGGACGCGCTGGACGCTTTCGAGGCCCTCGAGGCCAAAGTGCGCGATGAGCGAGAGCGCGAGAACTGTACAGAAAAACGTAATGACCTCGACGGCGGGACCCGCGGCGCTCTGGAGCGCGAGCATGAGGGGGCTGACCTTTTGCATCAGCGCGTCGACGATGGCCACGGCTTTTTCTTTTGCAATGAAATTTATGAGTGTGACGCACAGGTGCGTGAGGCCGGCCATCGAGCCGGCGATCTGGGCGGCATTCGCCTGAAAATCAGCGCCGAAAATGAACTCGATCGTTTTCAAGAGTGAACCGCACATCTGCGCGGCGACGGGCGAAATATCTTCGACAGGGGCGATCTTCGCGTACGCTTGAATAGTATAGAGGAGCACAACCTGATTCAACTTTTTGGAAAAATTGCCCTCGCGCTGGAGCCCCCGCAGCGATTTGCCAGTGTCGGATTTTCCTGTGCTTGCGCGCAGCGAGTCGAGCACGCCGCTCTCCAAAGTGCGCAGCGCTTTTTTCTCAAAATTTGGCTGCGCGAGGAAGCGCCGCTTCGCCACGTGCATGCGCGTCAGAATTTTCGTCTCGAGGGCGCCGCGCGCCTCGTCTGTGTCTTCCTTTAGGAGAAAAAGTGCGCTGAACGCGTTGCAGAGCCGCGGGATAACATTTCTCGCGAGCGATCGGACTGAGTTCTGCATTGGGTGGTCACTTGACAGTGTACAGCGCGCGATGCACTGCGCGACGGCGTCGCACACAGCAGAGCACATCGCTGGGCTCCGCAGCAAAGCTTTCTGCGAAATCTCGCGGAAAAAGTCGTCTGCGGCGGGGCTGTGCCGCTCGTGAAACTGACTGCCACGAGCGAAGGCGCCGGCTAACGCCCAAATTTTGTAGAATACAGCCCGCATGTCGATCGCCGCGATGCGCAGCCCGTCGGCCGCGGCCTGCTCCTTCTCGTGCATCGCGTAGCACCACCGCGCGATTGGCACGAGTTTCTCCGTGAATACCTGGGGGTCGTCGTTCGTGAGATAGGCGTCGAAGATGTCGAGGACGTCGTAGTTCTCGGCGCAGAGCTGTGTGTTGGCGTCGCCGCTGCACAGGGGAAAGACGCTGAGGACGTCGGCCGCAGGCAGGCACTTGACTGCCGCCACCTTGAGGGCCCGCGAGGCCCCGTCGACGGCCTTGGCGACCGCCTCGTTGTCGAGGGCGGCCATCGTGGCGGTGCTGGCGCTCGCCGCTGCGATTTTCACGATTTGGCTTCGCAGAAACTCGGGGAGCGCCCCGGTGGTGTACTTCCAGGCGCTGCACATTTCCAAAAATGCAGCGGCGAGCCGGATGGCCGCGAGGATCGTGGCCGTCACCCGGCCGTCGTCCGAGGTGGGCTGGGACGAGAGCGCCTGGGCCAGCGCCTCGCTGGAGGCGCGAACGCGGTCGGCCATGCGTGCGATGTCGGCTGCGAGTGGGCTCTGGTCCTGGTTTTGCGAAGAGGGCTGGGCGGCGAACACTTGTAAAACGAACGGCGCGTACAATGACGAGAAAATTGTGCACATTGTGTGGCCGCGCGCGTAGAGTGCGCTGTCTGTAAAGAGCTGCGCTGTGCCGTCTGCGGCTACTGGCGTGACAGACTCGAAGAGCGGCGCGATGAGCGCGCGGCACGGGAGGCCACAGACAGTATTCTGCGTAAGTTGGCTTGCGATAGTCGCTGTGAGCACTGCGGCGTAGGCCGGGAAGATCCGCTGGGTGAACGCCTGTGTGCCGCTGCTGTAGAGCGAGGGGAAGAGTTCGAGAATGAAGGTGGGCCACCAGTCGGCCGCGGCGTAGGCCGGTACGAGCGCCGCGCAGACGGCGCAGCACGTCTCGAGCACGGCATAGGCGAAGCTGTGCCGAGGTTGTGGGCGGGCGTCTGGCGAAGACTTTGCAAAAGCCTTTTCCATCTTGGCGTAGACAGTGAACGGCGTCGTCGTGAGCGCGTGGAGGATTTCTCGGGTCGTCACAGCGTTTTCGGTGAGGAAAGCGGTGACTTCGGCTGATTGCGCTGAGACGACGGCGTGGAATATGGCGAGGAGGGCAGCGAGTGACTGCGCGGTGTCGGCCTGCGTGCCCTTCGCCTTCTCCTGGGACTTTTGGCAGAACTCGATGAGGAGGGCGACGGTGTAGGGCAGGGCGGCGGCGAGCGAGGGCTCGCTGCTCTTCTCGCGGATGGACGCGCGCATGCAGCGCAGGAGCATGCTGGCGGTACGGCTGTCGAGATAGAGCTGGAGCGACTCGCACGGCGCGTGGAGATCACTGGCGAGCGCTGTGAGCTGGTCGGCCTGGTCGGTTGGCATGATGAGGATAGAACAGTGAAAGGAAGGGGGAAATTAATGAAGTAGGTGAAGGTTATCGGGAATAAAGGCTCTGCAAAAATAATTTACTTGATGACAAGGCACGGAGTGGGCTGACGAGGCTGATAAAGACGACACTGAAAAAATATTGCGCTGGATGTTTGAAAGAGACCAATTATGCAAATGTGCAAAATATGCCTTTCGAGTCTCGATTCTTACGAGTAATACTTTATTCTGCATGAGGGAGAACACTCAGCGTACATGATTTATCACCAGAAAAGATGGGTTGCTCGATCATCATCCGATCCCCTCGAGCACAGTACGTGCAACATAAGGTGAGCTTAGTGTCTTGTCTTTGATAGCAAGCTTATCCATGAAAGCCTCTTGGCACTCAGCCTCTATCTCTTAAGCACAACTGCAGAACTTGGAGCAATTTAAGAAATCCCCACTTACGCACTCAGGCCATTCTACTTACTATAGTGATGCAAAAAAACTTACACAGCATTTATTTTCACAAGCCATTCACCCACACCCCCACTGCCGGGGTTATGCATAATTTGGCCAGGCCGATATCATCAAGTACGGATTAACATATACAGGGCACGCTCGCTCGCGCTCTAGAGCCGGATGTCGTCGAAGAACGCGTGGGTGAGTGCCTGCTTGGCGGAGATGCGCTCGAGCGGCTCGTAGCGCAGCATCTTCTCGAGGAGGTCGATGCCGAGCGGCGGCATGTCGGGGACGATCTCGGCCATCGGCCGCTTCTCCCACTTCGGGAAGACGCCCTTGAAGTCGGGCAGCGCGGAGACGCCCTCCCACTCGCGCTCGCTGGGCGTGCCGAGGACGCGGAATATCTCGTAGAGCTGGCCGATCTCGCTGTCGCCGCGAAATAAAACTTTTTGGCGCATGAGCTCGGCGAGGATGCACCCGACGCTCCAGATGTCAACGGCCGGGCAGTAGTGCTTCTCGCCGAGGAGGATCTCGGGCGCGCGGTACCACAGCGTGACGACCTCGTGCGTGAAAGTGCTCGTCGGGATCTGGAACGCGCGGGCGAGGCCGAAGTCCGCGAGCTTGAGGTGGTTGTCGGCTGTCAGCAGAATGTTCGCGGGCTTGAGGTCGCGGTGGATGACGCGGTTTGAGTGGCAGTAGGCGAGGCCGTCGAGCATCTGGTACATGAGGCGCTTGCGGAGCGCCGGCGTGAGGGCCGAGAGGTGGCGCTCGATGACCTGCTTCATGTCGCGCTCGACGTACTCGAAGACGAGAAAGAGCTTCGAGTCCTGGACGCAGATGACGTCGCGCAGCGCGACGACGTTCGGGTGGTTGAGCTCCTGCAGGATGGAGACCTCGCGGAGCGCTGTTTGGGGGATGCCGTCGTCGCTGTAGTCGAGCCGGATCTTCTTGAGCGCGACGATCTCGCCGGTGCCGCGGTCGACGGCGCGGTACACGACGCCGTAGGTGCCCTCGCCGAGAACCTCCATGGTCTGGAAGCGGTCGCTGATTTCGGTCGGGCTCACAGCGCCAATAGTCGCAGCAGTGCTAGGCATTGGAGAGTAAGAGAATGGTAAAAGGAGATAGATTTATGATGAAAGATACTGCGAGAGAGCGTAGAAGTGAATACTAGAGAAATTACTATGAAAATTGCGCTTTGATGGACAAATAGCTGCGCACTATGATTTCGAGTGACCCCTTCGGTATTGAATAGCGATATATCGTCCACGCGTGTCTGTGTTACATTCAGCCAAATTGTTGTTCTTCACCAATTGATCGCTCAGAATTGAGTTATGTGCATAACTTAAGCCATTCGATTACTTCTGCGTTTATCCTTCCCAAGTCTATCTTCTTGAGATGACATCGATCTACAAACGAAATGTACACATGGACTGCACATGCACGCGCTGGTTTTTCTCAAACTTGACACCTTCGTTTTCCAGAAGCGCGCGCTTACGCGCCAGCGCGTCGTCCGCCCTCGACCCGCCGTAGCCGTGCAGGCTCCGCGTCGCGCATACAACTCGATGGCAGGGCACGTCCGGGCTGAAGGGGTTCCGGCGCAGCGCCTGGCCGACTGCCCGCGGGCTTTTTAAGCCCAGCACCCGCGCGATGTCGGCGTAGGTCGTGACGAGCGACTTGGGAACGGCGCGGCACACCGCCCACACGCGAAGCCGAAAGGGCGTGACCTGCGCTTTTTTTGACTCCGGAAGAGAATCGGTCTGTCTGCTGAGGTAGGCGGCTGTCTTGGCGAGGTCCTTTTTCGTCAGCGGCACAATCTGTACAGATTCTAGTGTCATTCTTTCAATAAAAGTTTCAATGGCAAAAATAAATAGAATTGATGCAGCTGCTTAGATGGGGATGTTCACTAATACAAAAAAACTTCTGGGAAGACTTATAACTTCTATTGCATAGTCATTGGCCAGACACTCGTTCACATCCTGTTTCGGCCTATGAGCACCCAGAATACATCCCTATCACCATTTTAAAGTGAATTAATTCTCCCACAACTTCAAAATACGTATTATTCCGTTCCCAATCTCTTCCGACCACTTCACTAAATATATGGCCCTGCAAAAAATAGAAGCAGATCTCCGGAAGAAAACGTTATCAAATAAATTCTACACTTACTCGTTCATGTACTTACTCTTGTCGAGCGCCGAGAGCTCGCTGAGCTCGGACATGTGAATCTCGAAGCGCGCCTGGACGTCGGCGAGGACGTCCCCGTCGACGTACTCCTTCTTCTGGGCCGACGAGCGCTTCTCGTCGTTGACGAAGCAGATAGTCAGGCCCTTGTTGCCGAAGCGGCCCGCGCGGCCGACGCGGTGGAGGTACGTGTCGGCGTCCGTCGCCATGTCGTACTGGATGACAAGATTAATATGATTGATGTCGATGCCGCGCCCGAAGAGGTCCGTCGCGACGAGGATCTTGGAGTTCTGGCTCTTGCACTCGTCGTACGTCTTCAAGCGCTCCTGCTGCGTCATCTGCGAGTGGACCGCGACGGACGGGAACTTGCACTTCTTGAGCAGCGCGTTGAGCGCCTCGCAGCGCATGACGGAGTTGACGAAGATGATGCACTGGTGGAAGTCGATCGTGTCGAGGATCTCGACGAGCTTCTTCGATTTGTCCTTCTCGGCGACCGTGATGTAGTGCTGGACGAGGCCGTGGAGCGTGAGCTTCGACTGCTGGTCGACGTAAATCTCGAGCGGGTTGTTCATGAACGTCTTGGCCAAGTTGCGCATCTCCTCGCTCATCGTCGCGGAGAACATGAGCACCTGCTTCGTCTTCGGCGCGTGGCGGAAGATGGCCTGGACGTCGCGGCGCATGTCGAGCGCCTCGAGGCAGCGGTCGAACTCGTCGACGACGAAGTGCTTGAGGCCGGCGAGGGAAATCGTTTTATCATTGAGAAGGGCCAGCGTGCGGCCGGGCGTGCCGACGACGATCGCGGGGACCTTGGCGGGGTCCGCGAAGTGCGCCTTGCACTCCTCGGCGGGGATGCCGCCGAAGACGACGCACGTCGTCGCGTACGGCAGCGCGCGGTTGAAGCGCTGGAACTCGCGGTCGATCTGGTACGCGAGCTCGCGCGTGTGCACGATGACGAGCGACTGGACGGCCCGCGGCTGGTCGGGCAGCGGCTTGTCGATCGAGTCGAGCAGCGCAAAGACGAACACGGCCGTCTTGCCCATGCCGGACTTGGCCTGCGCGAGGATGTCGTTGCCGAGGAGCGCCTGGGGGAGCGCCTTGTGCTGGACCTCGCTGGGGTGCTCAAAGCCGTTCTCGGCGATGGCGCGCATGATCTCGGGCTTGAGGCAGAAGTCCTTGAAGCCGCCGAGCGCGACGGCGTAGGCCTGCGGCTGCACGACGGGCACCGCCTCGACCGGCTGGTCGATGGTGATCTGCTTGTCGTCGTCGAAGTCTTCAAGAGGGACGAGCTTGGACATTGTGAGCGTGGAAAGATGAGGAGAAGGAAACATATGGGGAGCACAAGGGCAACTTCTCGGAAAAAGAATTATAAAAGCTCATTCATTATTGCGTTTATTTAGATCTTGTCGACCTGGCGGAGGCGGGCGTTCGGGCGTGTGACCTTGATGTCGAGCTCCTTGGCGCGCTGGACGATCTCCTTGCGCTTCTTCGCGCCGACGGCGGCCGAGATCTCGGCAGCGTACTTGCGGTTCTGCATGATGAGGGCGTTGAGCTCGCCGGGGTTGCGGACGATGAAGCGCTTGAAGCCGTCCGGGCAGACGTGCTTGGTCTTCTTGCAGCTGCCGTAGCCGATGCGCGGGTCGAGCGGGACGCCCTTGAAGTGGCGGCGGACGTTGGAGTCGATACCGCGGGGGCGTCTCCAGCCGGTCTTCGCGAGGCGGTTGAAGCGGTCGGCGTGTGCGCGGAAGAACTTGTTCGTGCGCTTCTTGATGATGGCGCGGCGGACAACGGGCTTGGGCATTGCGAAGAAAGTAAACTAAGAGAGAGGGAAAGATAATTTGATGATAAAGAAATGAATTTTTAGACACAAACGGTGGGCTTGTGGCAAATAGCATTTATTCGATGAAACTACGCTCCCATGTGTGTGTTTCTCACCTTGGTGAAGTCGTGATGTCTGGCTTAAGGTTTTACTGAGAGATTTATTATGATAAGAATGTGATGACTGTTCCTGGGTCAAAGTTCACATTATATTACAGAGGGCTTACAGGTCTCCATATACTTCACAGCCAACTACACTCTCTCAGCAATGCTAGACTATATTTCACAAGGTCTCGTACACATTGCGCTCAGCGAGCACTGCTCGAACGCACTGGTGCTCAGCCCCGATCACTGGCACAACACAAGCTTCGACAAAGCCCTTCACGTTCTTCCTCCACCAAGCGTGGGGCTTCTTCTCCCGAAACGCCGAAAGGTCACGCATTGCGCTGCTGAACCGCGAAGTCGCCGCCAGAACATCTGTCAGAAGGGTGCACAGCGCCACAGCCTCGACTTTGGTCAGCGTGATCTGCGCTTTGGGGCCCTTTGTGTCGGCTTGCACGCTCAAGCACAGTGGCACTAAGTAGTCGCTCGCATACCGCGCATACGCTGCGTACTCGCTCACGACCCGCCGCAAAATCTTCCGCGCTGCGTACGCCACGCAGCAGCCCAGGGCCGCCTGCATAATCTCTTTGGTCGGTGCCTCTGGATTTTTTCGAATTTTCGGTGCGCTGTGGGCCTCATCTCGCACACCATCATCCGCTTCGTCCATCACAGCCATTGCTGGCGCTCTCGACAGCACGCAGAGCCTTTTGAGGAAAACGCGGAAGACGTGGACCTCCATGTGCTTCGGCAGGCGGCAGACACTGGCCACGGAGACCATCTGCATCATCTGCACCTCGCTCGCTGATGTGATGTGGTTGGCGAGAAACACGCGGAAAAAGTCCTCCCAGAGCGCGCTGGACGGCACCAGCTGGCTGAAGATCTGCATGGAGAGGACAATGTCTGTGACAGTCATCTGCAGAAGAAAACCACTGAGGCGGTCGAAGAAAATTGCGCAAACCGCAGGAAAGCGTGGGGCTTGCGCGGCTTTCCAGCGCTTGAGGGCGATGCCAACACGCAAAGTCTGCTTGAGCCCGAGGTGGCGCTCAATCTTTGATGTGTAGAGAAACTCGAGCAGTGCGTGAATATCCTCTTGCGGTGTGTTTCCCCTCGCCGCTGTGGTGATGTACCGCAGGAGGTCAGGGGTGTCGAGCGCCTGGAGCGCGTGCGAGACGCAGAGGTGCATGCCGGCTGCGTCGCGGGCTGGCAGTGTGACTTGGAGTGCTTGCACATCCTCGAGAATGCCGATGAGCACCTTTGGCAGGCTATCACCCGGCTGCTGGCCTTCGCTCGGCTGCGCGAGGCTTGTGCTTCGCAACGCGCTCTTTAGCCAGAAGGTTTTGGACTGTGTGAGCGCGGCGATCCGCTGGCACGCAGCTTGGCGGATGGCGTCTGTGCGCTTGGCTGTTCTCGAATTTTTACTCGTGCTGACCTTGCCCAGCTCGACCGTCAGTGCCCGGAGATCACGGTGCATGCGAACAAGGGCGTTCATCGAGTACTGGACATGTTGGGCATTGTATGATAAAAGGTTCAAGTGAACAAAGGAAGTAATTCATTCAAGTAGACTAGAAGGGCACTACGCTTTGGATTCACATTTTTGTACATGATTTGTTCTGTAGCAGTTCGACAGGTAAGGCCATGCACTTATACAGTGGAGATATTCTTTCATTCGTCCTCTGCTATCAAAATTGGGTCCCAACTCTTCAACGAATGATCAGGCACACACAAAACGACTACGTCTGAACGATGCGGTCCACAACGCTTCATCGACTTCCCCTTCTTACCTCTCACCTCAAAAACTTTTATTCATACCTCGCCCCGTGCATCGTGCGCATGCGCTTCGGGCAGTTCCTCGCGATATGGTCGAGCCCACCGCAGCTGTAGCACCCGTCCTTCACTGGCGGCGCGCCCGGCTCCTGAATCTCCTTCATGATGGCGAGGACCTCGCCCCCGCCGTGCCCGTTCGGACAGTTCGGCGCGATGTGCCCGGGATCCCGGCACCGGTCGCACACGATCGACGGCTTGAGGAGCGTCGAGCGCTCGTACGACCAGAGCTTGCGCATGTCCGTGCGCTCGATGAGGGCCGCGCGGACACGCGCCCTGACGCTCTCCTCATCGTAAAAGTCCATGCTTGGGTGGGCCTCGGGGCACTCCGGCCCGCGCGGGCAGAACCCGCGCAGGTAGTCGAGGCACGGCGCCTGCTGAATGTGCCGCAGGTGGCAATCGGGGCCGTTGGCGCAGAATCCCCGCAAGTACGCAGCGCAGATGGCCGCGGTGGTCTGGCGCTCGTGGCGGAAGACGCACTCAGGGTTGCCGCACTCGCCAAACTTTTGGAAGTAGATGCACATCGGCACCTTTTCTTTCACGTAATCGTGCAGGAAGAGGCAGTTGTGGCCCTCCGTGCAGAGCCCGCGGAGCCAGTACTTGCACACCTCGGAGTCAGCGCGCTGGAGCGCCTGCTGGTCAGCGACGCGCGTGTGGCGGTACGGGCAGTCGGCCTCGGTGCACCGCCCGTACTGGAAGTCGATGCATATATCGCGGCTGCGCTCGGGGTCCCTTGGGACCGGCACGTACTTTTCAAAGGCGAAGGGGCCGGCCTCAGCGTCGACGTGTACTGGCGTGAGCGCGCGCATTGGAGATGTACGAGGGAAAATAGTAAGAAGTCGTAGAGAAAGGGGTGAGCAGTAAAAACGAGTTGAAATTTCATGAATCCGCATGTATTATCTTTGGTTGTGACTAAATATGACGTTGTTACACTGTTGCAAGCATCTGATTGTATTTGTATTCATTTTCGTAGTATATCGCTGGGTTCGGTCGCTTTGGCGTGAGTAAATTGGGTACTTGTTTCGATTTTGTTAACAGTGTCGATTTTTAAGCTCATTCTGCATTGTGCGCGCTACTTGTCTATCATCCACAAGAGAAGTCGCTCAACAAAGTAAGAGATGATAAAACCGGCAGTCATTATGACGGGAAAGGTGCATTGGAACCAGCGCGGCGTGCCCAGGAGCCGGCGCACGCCCTCGAGCTCGACGCGCTCCGCGCGAATGGCACTCTGGTAGAGGCCAGCGACTGTTGGACCCTCTACTTCATTGACTTCGACTGTACTTGGCGCTGGATCTGCAAGTGGTGGGTGTGCTTCTTTCCTGAATTCTGGCTCAGCAGTGACTTGGGCGAGGGGATCGGCGACGGTAGTGACTGTGTCTAGGGGATCTGCGACAATGCTGGCCTCCAAACGAGTGTTTGTGTCGTCATTGTCGAGCGTATTTTCTGTTGGTACTGGAATATCAGTGAACAAGAGCAGGTCTGGGAGGATACCGAAGCAGACGGCTGTGTGAACCATTGGAAGTGTGTATCAAGTAATAAAACTTCAAATTTCGAAGAAAAAGTGAAAATACGATCAGCTGGGCATTGAAAGAATAGCCTTACAAGGACTCTCAGATCGAAGTAGTGGAATGACATTTCGACACATTTTTACGCGATACACCTGCCCAATGCTATTTCTCCGCTCATCGTGCTTTGCCAACGTACGTTTCATTGCCCAAAGATACATTTATACATTAACGAAACTTCCAGTTCAGCCCACAGTTCATGCAGCTGACAAACTTTGTGCTGCCCTCATCGCCCCGAGCCGTCTGCATTTCGTAGAAGGTCGTCTCGCGCTTGCCGCACCGCCTGCACACGAAGAAGCCTGTTTTGACCGCGGTCTTGTGGTTCTTTGTGTCAGCGCGCTCGATCTTCTCCTCGAGCGCGTGCTTCCGGCTCTCCTGGATCTCGGGGTTGGCGAGGTCAGTGCTGTCCATGGCCGCGAGGGCCTCGGGCGCAATCTCCTGCCGCAGCACGCCGCAGCGGAGCTTTGAGTTCTTTGTGTCCTTGAGGTTAAACTCGATGGAGCGGAACTGTTTGAGTATTTTCTCCTTCGGAAGTCTCTGAAGCGCATCCTCGAGGGCTGTTGCGATGTCGACGAGCACTGCCGTGTCGACTGCGACGTCCTCCGCCGCCTTCACCGCCTTGATCGTCTCAAAGAGCGACTTGTGCATTTTCGCTCGGTGCGGTGGAAGTGCGTTGTTCTTTGCTGCAAAAGCCTTCTCTGCGGCGATGGGAGCGATCGAGATGCGAATTTTCTTATTTTCTGCTGCGTCGGTCTTTTCGCCTTGTGCCCCGAATGCACTTGCAAAGGACTCGCTGTTTTCACCGGGGCTCCCACCTTCAGTATCAGCTGCTCTCTTTGTGCGGCTCTCAGTCGTGAGCGTGACTGCAGGTGGTGTGGTCTTCTTGAGTTCTAGTGGTCGTTCTCGATTACATATATTTGGCTCGATAGCAGTCATTTCTCAGCGTGTCTATCTCTAATTAACATAAAGTAAATTGGGAAAAGGAAAAATTTAGAAATTCGTAAAAAGTGCTGTACTACCCTATGATGAGCAGACTAACTTCGTACAGGAGTGGCACTTCTAAAACTGAGACGAACCTTTCAAAGTCATTACCCGAGTGTTAATGAGAAAGTTTTTTCACTTTGACTTCAGACGCGATGCGCCGTGCACACCACAACCCTCACTAACCACGTCATAAATTATCACAGCTACACTTTTTGCTCTTCATCATCGAGAATGCAGCTCACCGCGTACTTGAGCATGTAGCGCCGCACAAAGGCCATCGCTGCCGGCAGTCCTTTGTCGTGGTACAGCGCGCCGATGAACGAGTAGCCCAGTATCTCCTCGAAGGAAATGGCACAGTACTTGTCCCTCCCCGGCGTCGACGCTGCGAAGTGCTCGCCGCTCGCGTCCACGCCGAGCCCCGCGAGCTCCGGGTGGAAGCGCGCGGGGTCGCTCGCCTTCGTCAGGTAGTGCAGCCCGGCCTTCTCTGGTCGCGCGTCGTCCGCACGCGTGCTCGCCCACGCCTTCGACCCAAAAACGTTGTTGAGCTTCGCGATGCCCAGGTCGGTGAGGACCATCGAGCCGAGGTCCTTCCAGACGTCCCGGCACGTCTGCGCGACGACGAGCGGCGCTGTCAGCTGGCGGACGACCGTCTCGAGCCGCACAGGCTCGCCAGCGAAAATTTCAGGGCACTCGTGGGCGATGCTCGCAGCGTACGAGTAGCGTAAGACAGCGCGGCCGACTGGCATGAGTCCGTCGGCGGTGAAGCGCGCCTCGAGGTTGCAGAACGTCGGGTGCAGGAAGGCCCGGTAGAGGACGCCCTTGTTCGCAAACTCCAAGTCGTCAAACGTCTCCCGGATGCGCCGCTGGAGGGCGATGCACCAGCGGTACGGGAGCATCACGGGGATGTCCGGCGACGTCTGCAGCGCCGTCGTCGTCTTGTCCGGGAAGAAGACCTCGCTCAAAGGGTCGCGCGCGTGCGTCGTCGCGAGAAAGTCAACGAGCGGGAGGTCTTTGCCCACGTCAGCCGACTGGAGGATGCGCTGGTGCTGGAAAGGGTTTTGGCTTTGGTCTGTAGTTTTGGTCGTCTCACTCGGCTTGTCCTTTGGAGGCTGTGGGGTACCAGTAGTCTTTTCTCTGTATGCTTGGAGTTGAAACAGGCGCGTAGGCCGGGCTGATCGATGGGACAATAAGCGCTGCATTAGCGATTCAGCTGCATAACATAGAAGAATTATAAAATATTGAAAGCTGCGTTATAATGGGAGTTCGCAAGTGCTTTTTGAACTTGTTTGAATTGTTGTACACACACATTCATGAGCGAGAGTAAAGCATTCCCTCCAATTAAACCGAAAGCAAACCCCAATTAAAGGCACCAAGCATCACCTTTCTACCCCTACGGCTCTGTGTTCAAAAACCGGAGCTGTTCCTCGATCCGCTCCTTTTGCAGCTGGACGACCTCCCTGTCTGTGAGCCTCCTGCGGTTGATGCCCTTCTGCCCCCGGGGCCGCCGCCTGGGCGCTTCCACTGCTTTCTGCGCCTCCGCAGGACCATCCTCGAGCTTTGGCGCCGCTGCCGCGGCTTTGTCGACCTCTTCAAGAAAAGAGAACGTGCGGATCTGGCTCAGCTGGTTCGCGAGCAGCGGGCCGTCCTTGGGCTGCCAGTAGCTGTAGTCCGCGGACTTCTTCCACTCGACCGTCTGGACAGTTTTCTCAGCGGCACCCTCGCCCGCCGCCGGGACTGCAGCCGTCGCCCGCCGCGCGCCCTTGAGGCGGAGCACCCAGAGGTACGCGGCCGCGTTCGCGAGGTACGTCTCGGCCCAGAGCGGCGTGCTCGGCTCGCCGTACTTGTGCTTCTGGAGAAAGAAGGCGTTCGCGTCGGCCTCCGGCTGGAACTGCTCGCCGCAGGGCCCGAGGATGGCGGGCACGTCCTGGAACGAGCAGCGGTCGCGGTGGACGATCTCCCAGTTCGTGGGCTCGGGCAGCGGAAAGAACGGCGGCTCGCCGTTCACGAGCGTGTGGTAGTTGTGCGTGATGAGCACGACGTACCGCCCCGGGCAGCGCAGGAGCGCCGACTCGCAGTGGTCGAGGAACGCCGCGATCGCCTCGCCGGTCGAGGCCTCGACGGCGGCTGCGTGCATCGCCATGTCGGTGTGGGGCGTGAGCGCAGCGAGTGGCAGGGGCATGTGCTGTACAATGATGTCAAACTTCATCCCCGCGAGCTGCGGCGGGAGGGCATTTTTCTCTGAATTCTTCGAGAGCTCGCCAGCTGTGTGCTGAATGAGCTGAATCGCGTTGCTCTGCTCGAGCTTTGTGTACTGTGTGAGCCCTACTTCATTCACAATGCTCTCCTTCGTGGTCTTCAGGCAGCGAGCTGTCCCGTCGACGCAGACGAGCGTCCGGACGCCGTGGTTTAAGAGAGAGCGACTGATGATACCGCTCTGCGACTGCCAGTCGAGCGCTGTCCAGCACTTCTCGCGCCGGATCGTCGTGCTGAGCCATTTGAAGAGGCTGACGTAGAGCTTCGCCGCAGCGGTGCCCGGGCAGTAGACCTGGTGGTACGGGAAGAGCGGGCGGAGGTGCGGCAGGGGCCGCATGCCTTCCTTGTGGAGCGCGAGCGAGGCTCTGTAGGCGAGCAGCTCGGGGTAGGCGAACGCGCGCTCGCGCGCGTCGTGAAACGGGACGAGCGTCTTGGCGGCGGTCGGCGGCGCCATGTTGCGGTTCACCCAGCGGACGAGGTCCTCGCCGTACTTGTCGATCCACGCGCTGGGCGCGACGCAGACGCGCCGCAGGTGCTGGCGGGCGCAGCTGGCGCTGCGCTGCTCGTCGCGGAGGGTCGCGGCGGTCGTCGGCGGGATCCGGCCGGCGGTCGTGAGGGCCGAGCGGATGGCCATGGTCCAGTGCATGAGATGGGGCCCGTAGTCGGTCGAGACGACGAGGCCGCCGGCGAGGACAGTGTCGACGATGGACTTTGTTGGCGTGCGGCTGCTGACTTGCATGAAGGGTGGGTCACAGAGGAGAAGGCATTTGTGTGAAGTAAAGTCTGAACAAGGATTGGGAAAAAGTGATAGAACGAAGGTGATTAATAGGATTAGGCCTGATACACACGGGGATTTTCTGTATTCATTCTGATCGGTTTTTATCTGTCAGAGAGCAAAGGTATTAATTTTGCAGACTTCATCACCTTTTCAATTTTCCTGTAAAAATTCTTCGTGCTTTCTCACTACTTTCATTACAGTCAGAAATCCAATAAATCATTTCATACTTCAGCTTCAGTTACTACCCCTTGACCTTCACAGGCCACCAACTCTTCCATCCCCTGCCGTACCGGTGCAGCAGAAACAGTGTCAGTGCAGAAATACACACGCTATACACAAGGCTTGAAGCCAGCTCAGACAGCATGCCACGAGGTACCTCTCTGCCCACAGCACGATCTCTTCGCTGCCCCCAGACCTGTCGGTAGGCCCACTTGACCACCCCTCGAGCGCCGAGAAACGCACCGACAAAGACTGACGCAAAGATCAGCATCGCATCGCGGCTGATGGTGCGCTCGCACTCCTCTACATCGTCGGACTGGTCCCTGAAACCTTTGTCCCACCGAATGGCAAGAATTGCGTAGGCATGAAGAACAATGCTCCAGGCGTACATCCCGCAGACCCAGAGAGGCAGCCGGTGCGGCGCGGGGCCGCAGAGGCGCCACCAGCCGCACAGCGGCGGGACAACGAAGAACGGGGCGACAACCTCCGTGCCGATCGCGTAGAGCGCGATGGTCGGGGCGTTGTGCACGCACCAGAGGTGCGCGACGAGCGTGCACGAGGCCACGACGCAGGTGGAGACACTGCCCACCGGACCGACAGCCACGTGGACTGGGCCAATGACGTAGCCAACACAGCCCGCGAAGATCCAATTGACCGCCCGCCGCTCACTCGCACGGAAAAAGCGTGCAGGGACAGCAAAGTTGAGCAGCAGGCTTGTCGCGGCGAGCGCTGTGGGCACGACGAGCGGAATTTGTAGCGCTAAAGCGTTGAAAGCTGCGCCAGCGGTCGCCAGGCCGCAGTTAACGAGACAGGCGCGAAAGACTGGGATGATGCGATTCGCTTTGATGCGCGAGAAGTCGTCAGCGGGAATTTCTGAATGAACCGAAGAATACTGCCGCCGCATAAACTTACTGAGCTCAACTGCTACGAAGACGCCACAGCCAACCACGCAGCCGATCTGCCAGATGCTGGTGGCAGTGCACTCAGTCATTATTTACTGGGACTCATAAGCAAAAAAATAGCGAATGGATCTCAGCCAAAAATTTTCAAAAAAATGACCTGCTGCAAACCCCTTACGTCACAAGTTTCGCACGCTGCGCAGCTCGCCGCGTCGTCTGGGCGGCGAAACCAGCGCTCGCCGACTGCACGTTGCGCGCGGCGTTGCACTTGAGGCAGCGGAGCTCGTGGAGGCGCGTGTGCTGGTCCTTGACGAGGGTTGTGTTCCCCGAGGAGCACGCGTGACACATGACGAACTCGTCGACGTACTTGCGGAGCGCTTTTTCGATGTTCGCGTCCTTGTACGAGCCCTTGAGGATGAGGCACTGGTTCGAGTCGAGGTTGCCTGTGGTGCTGAGCTCCTTCATGAGGAAGTCCATGACGCCCTCCTCCGTGCGCGCCATCGAGACGCAAACATCATGAAAATTCGTGAACACCGTCTTGCGCGGGCCGTCCTTCTGGAGCTTGGGCGCGACGACGCTGATGAGGCTCTCGCCGGGCATGTTGGGGTCGGGGTCGCGCTCGCGGGCGAGGCGCTTCGCGCGCTGGAGCATGCGGATGTACGGGTAGGGCTCCGCCGAGGCCTCGAGCTCGGCCCACGTCGGGACGTGGCCGGGGCGCGCGCTGTGCGAGGGCTTCCGGAGGTTCGCCCGCGGGCGCTTCTCGTAGGCCTTGATGAAGTCGTCGAGCGAGAGCGCGTCGAGGTTGATCGTTGCGAGCTCGATAGTGCACGCCTCCTCGTCGTCGCTGAGCACGACTTCCTTCTTCTTGCGTGGGCGGCGCTTCAGGATGGTAAGATCTTCGTCGGAGTCACTCATTGAAATTTTGAAAAAAGTTGAGAAACGATAGAGCTGCGTGATGCGATGGAGAGTCGACTACATTGGGTGAATTTTGCATTAAGAGCGGTAAGCTCGGTTTTCTCGACAATATCATCGCATGCAAGAATATTTTCACTTTTACTGACTAAAATTAATTTGTATATTCGCTTTGGGACCATCTTGGGATATTCACAGTTGAGCGCTGCAAGTCCGTACGCTTCACTTCACTTTCCTCCAATTTCCGTTCCTCCACTGCAGTGACCACTATCCAAAGCTTTTTCTACTTCAGTCCCATTTTTTTCTCCTAAGAGCACTGCCCCAAACTCGAGGATCTCTGCGCTCTGGTGACACAGCACGCTCGCCCGGCTCGTCTGCCACAGCGCGTGGAAAAGCATTGGCATTATCGCCCGCCGCATCGAGAGCATCTCGGCGTGCATACGGAGAATTCGGTCAAGCTGGTCTGGCTCTTCTGCCTCGTATATGCACGCAGACTTAAAGTATGTGTTCGGCATATCATCTTCCTTCTCAATGTTGGTAATTGCTTCGCCTATCGGGTGTTTATCTGCGTCTGACGACATGATCGACAAATTACTAGTAATTTCTAAAAAATGAAACATGCATTGGCCCAAAGCTTCACATACGCATAAAAATTCGACGATTTACTCATACGCAGATAGCTTGAAAAGTAAATCGTGCGCACAGCACAGCTCGCGCACCGCCCGCGCGTTCTCTGGTCGAAAAATCACATTCACATCCCCAGCCGATCCAAACCTCGCAGCCCGACCCGCCGCGTGCACGAGCTGCTGGGACGTTGGCACACCGCCGAAGAGCACAACGTCCGAAACATTGCTGTAGCTGACCCCTCGGAGGCTCTGGAGGTCTGTGAGCCTGACGTTCGCCGCTGCCAGGTCTACCCCATTCCTCGATGCCTCCTGAACCGCAGCAGAGACCTCCGGGAGTGACAGGGCACTGGTGGCACGCCCAGCGTCGAGCGCGATCGCCTCTGTCTCCATCGAGTCGTTTTCGACTTCTATGCCATTCACCTCGAGCGCTTTCTCAAAAACTCGGCTGTGCTCAGCCGTTGGGAGCACGAGGAGAGGCTGGAACGCCTCGCCCTTCATCCACTTCAAATTGTGCATGAGCCGCAGGGCGACCTGCGCCTCGGCGGCCTTCTCGTCGCAATATAAGTAAAACGAGGCGCGCTCTGGCAGCGCATATTGAAAATGCGAGTCGCTCAGCCGGCAGACGTCGTTCTCGTTCTTTGTCAGAAAATTAAAGTGCGACTGCGCCGCGGTGTCGATCGTCGCTGACAGGAACACAAGCTGCGCGGGGATTTCGTCGCGCATGCGGCGGTAGAGGCGCCCAACGAGGTCGCGCCCGCCGGGCTGCGCGAGCACAGCGTCCGCGTCATCGACGATCAGCGTGTCGACGAGCTTTCGCAGCTTCATCCCAAAGATATCTCGGGATTGATCGACGACAGCTGTGAGCGCTGGCACAGTCCCAATGAGCACGTGTGGGTGCGTTCGGCGGAGGCGTGCGACGCTCTCGGCGGTGCGAGACGGGTCAGCGATCACCTGAAAAGCTGTGTGGCTCCGCCCAGCGACGCTCGCCATCTGCCGCGCGACAGAGGCAGCGGCCGCTGCGTTCACAGTGATGAAAACAGTGTGGCAGCGGACCTCTTGGCTGCTGTGCATGAAGCGGTGGCACGCCGCGAGGACCGCCCCAAAGGTCTTGCCGGTGCCGGGCGCGCCGCAGAGCAGCGCGCTATGCCCCTGGAGCTGCGAGCTAACGAGAGCGGCCTGGTCGGGCCCGAAGGCGTCGACGCCCCGGCGGTGGAGCCACTGGACCACTGCCGATGTGAGGTGGATGTCCTCCGTTGCTGTGCGGATGTACGCGGTGCGCCGGCCCTCGGCGCGATTGAATATATTCAGATCTGTCGAGCGCATCTTCATCGCGCCTGGGATCTTGTTGGCGACTGTCTCGAGAAAAACATTGCGCTCGCTGCTAGTGGTGGACTGCAGGGCGTGGCGGACAAAGTCGCGGCCTTTCGTCGTGAGCATATGTTCTAGTCGGTTGGGATCATCGCTGAAAATAGAAAAATACTTGAAAGGAAATGAATTCGTAAATTTCGGTGCGATTTCCAAAATTTTAGGACTCATTGGATACAAATTCGCTTGGGACATCTGAGTATCAAATTTATTCTACAGGGGCAACCCGCATGGAGTTCGCCACCGGCCTCGTCCGAATGCACTCGTAGCGCAAAAAGTTCTTGGCGCACTCGAGGGCCTGCGCGTTATACAGCTTGATGGCCGCCACTGTCGAGTCGATCGTCGGCTGCGGGAGCAGCGGGCGCACGAGGACAGCGTCGACGTCGAGGCCTTTTTCTTCAAAAATCTCGGCGAACTCGTCCTCGATGAGCGCGTTGTGGCTATCGATGTAGTCGACAGGCACGAGCGTGCCGTCGAGCCACGAGAAGACTGCGCGCTCGTCGCGCGCCACGCGGCCGCGGAAGGCAGCGTTCAGGAGCGTGCGGGCGGTGTCCGCTGTGACGTTTTCGACGCGGAAGGCGTTCGCGAAGTTCCGCAGGGCGTCGGCAGTGCGCTGCCGGCGGAGCCGCGCGGTGCGGCGGGCGTCTGCGTCGCCACCCCGGAGGATGCAGTCGGGGTGGACTTGGATAGTGGCCTTCCCATTGTCCATGATGAGGTGGTCACTGAAGCCGCGGCGGGTCATTTGATTGGAAAAGTGCGGAAATTGGAGTTATGAGTAGAGTTTCTATGAATTGTAAAATCCTAAAAATGGAACGGAACTGGCAAAGTGAGCGCTCAGAGATTATACATGTGGCGAAGGTTTGTGCACTGTGTCATGGCGTGCCGGCGCGCATCTGCGCCCTTCGTGGCCTCCTGCGAGAGCTTTGCGCAGGCCGCGCAGAGCTCACTGCTGTCGACAACGCCGAGCGACTCGGCGCCCCGCTCGAGCGCGGCGATCGCGGCCTCGAGCGCCGCTGGGGACACATTTTCCTCAGAATCCCGCGCAAGCATGTCGATGACGAGGTCCTCGCGCTCGTCAGTGATCTCTGGGCGCCGCTGGAACGCCCTGGACGAGCCCTGCTGGGATACCCGCACCTTCGGCACGACGTACTCGAGGCGGCGGCTGCGCTGCTTCTGCGCCTTTTCAGCTACGAGGGCCTTGCCGACGCTGGAGGCCTCGAGCGGGGTCGCGAGGCGGAGCGCTGTGACGCCCTGGGCCTTTCCCGTTGACCAGAGGCCCGCGCAGCGCTTTTCGGTAATGCCATCCCCTGCTTCACAGTTTTCCTGCGTGAATGTCTCGCGCCGCATGATGTAGTGCGGGTCGTTCGCGCGCGCTGGCGCCTCCATCGCGTAGACGTCCGTCCCGATGTGCAGCGTTGTGTCGCCGTTCGACCACCGCACGACGCGGGCGTTGCCCTGCGCCTGGCCGTTCACGAGCCGGTGCCGGATGACGTTGAACGGCGTGTAGACGTTGCGGTGGTTGCTCTCGAGGGGCGTCTCCGTCGCCGCGTCGAAGGGTTTCGGGTCCATGTGGAGAATCTGGCGATTGGGCTGGACGACCGGGAAGCGGACGACGTGGGCTCCTGACGAATGTTTCGTCGAACTCGTGGCCATACGACCGATTTTCGCCTTCTTGCCGTACACATTGGCCTTTGAGGCGTCAAACTCCACGCGAGGGCCAAAGTACTCGACGAGCTCCGCCTGTGCCGCTGCGTTGCGCTCGCGGGCGACGACAGTCTCAAAGAGCTGCCGGGGCTCGCCGGCCTGCACACGCTGAAGGTACGCGGAGAGCACTGCGACGCCGCACTTGCCGAAAATGTCGTGCAGGACGGATGGGCTGCCTTCGGATGCCATGAAATTTAATAAAGTAGTATAAGAGGATGACACACTTTAGTGCGCAGAGAAAGTTCTTCAGGTAGTGACTGATTATATGCCTATTTTTCTAATAAAGCGTGCGATCTTCGCCAGTTGGCCTGCAGCTCTACGCGACCTGCTGGAGGGCGGGGTCGCTCATGAAGCCGAAGACGGTGTCCTTGCCGGTGAGGCGCTTGAAGACGGTTGCGAAGGCGTCGATGCGGTGCTCGACGCGCTCCTTCTCCTTGAGGTGGAGGAAGACCTTGTGCTGCGTGCTGCCGTCGACCTGGTAGCGCGTGCGGCGCGCGACGACGTCGGCCGGGTAGACGAGGTCGTCGAGGATCGAGTCGTGGACGGAGACCATGGTGTGGGAGCGCGGGACCTCCTGGAGCTTGTAGACGTTCGCGGGGCGCTCGCGGATCTTGCGCTGCGCGATGAAGACGAACTGCTTGCCGCTGAACTTCTTCTCGAGCTCGGCCGTGAGGAGGGCCTGGATCTTGTGCATCTTGCGCATGAACCGGAGCGGGTAGAAGACGACGACGCAGCGGCGGGCGCGGCCGATGTCGAACTCTTTGGTCGTGTTGAAGTGGAGCGCGGCGAGCGCGTTCTTGAGCTTGATGTTCGTCAGCTCGATGTCGTACACGGCGCGGGCGACCTCCTCGTCAAGCTGGGAAGGGTTGACGCGGTTGGACTTGCGGAGCTTTCGTCGGTGGGCGGCGATGGACATTGTCAAATAACGAAACGCTAAAGTTTGAAAGTTTGTAAAGCTATTGTGAAGAAAGACCATTTTGAGAGAGTACAACAGCGGGAGAATTGCAACTAATTCTTCTCATTCAATGGAGATCTTCGTGATGATCACAAAAACGCTGAATGATCTTGCGTTCCTTCACAGCAAAGTGCTCGAGCCCTTTGCCCTCTTTCGTATCCAGGTCGATGAGGTGCACGCCAGTAAGGGCTGGGTAGACTGCCATCGAGCTGTTCTGGTCCACGACAATAGTGATAGAGCAGTCTTGCGCGGAGCGAGCGATGTAAAAGGTATCCGTTTCGCGCATGAGTGATATTTGTGAGTCAGAGCAACGAGCATTCGTGCCACTGTGCTGCTTTACAATCTGCTCTGCAGCCGCTTGCCAAGCCTTCAAAGGCTGTCGGGCGAGTATATGGCTTTGACATTGGAGTGGTAGCGAGTTTCGTCGCAGCCTTGATGACAAGCTATCTTCCTTTGAATGAAGAAATCTCATCAGGTCGAAAACATGCATGCGACTACGCGCTTGCACTGCCCGAAGGGCCTGTAGCACTCCACTCTGCTGAATTTTCTCCCAGATGTGTGGTATCGCATGCAGAATCTCGAGCAGACAGCTGCTGCTTGCATGGACACGAATAGGCGCCTTGTGCTGGCCTTCTGTGCGTTTTCGAAGCGATCTACAGACTAGTTGTGCGAACACACCAATCGCGTTCTTGCCCTCTACTCGGAAGAGCCCACAGGGACAAAACGGAATGCCCATGAGCGTCTCTTCCGCGTGCTGCATGCAAAAGCGGCAGAAGAGGACCCGCGCTATTGATATTTCTGTTAAATCCTCCAAACCTACAAAATCTGGCATCACACACCCCTTGAGCCTCCACTCGAGTGCGACAGGGGCAGAGAGCCGCGGCGGGAAGCTCCTATCGATGGCCTGCGCGCTGTGGGCAGCATGCGCTGTAAAAGTAGGCTCTTCACACACATGAAAAACATCTCGCAGCCGAATTGCGACGTGGCCATCATCAGTTTTTATCAGCTCGATGGGTGGCAAAGTGACTGGGAAAGCACCAAAACTGCAGAGCAGCGGCCGCATGACTTCCGTGTAGTAGGAAAAGTAGCGCTCCTGCTTCGCTTCCGCAGAAATATCCAGCCGCGCGACAAACCCTGGCGGGCACACTCTGCACTCTTCTCCTACACAGCGATACACTACGCTCGACTGCCCGCTCCCAACGACTTCCCACTGGTGCACATGCTTCAATTTTCTTATCAAATTATATCAAATCAAAATGAAAAATCTATTCCATCATTTGAACTCTCTCACCCCTCACTTACTTTGACATTCTCACTTATGCTTTAGGACCCATCGCCGCCGCCATGATGCGCTGCTGCTCAGCCTTAAATGCCTGCGTCGTGGCGAAGAACGTCGGCGTCGCGGCGGGCCGGCCGACAAACGCAACTGCGTCGGTGCGCTCGGCGCTCTGCAGCGCCGCCTCGAGCCGCGGCGCGACGAAGCCCCACGCGCCCATGTTCTCGGGCTCCTCCTGCGCCCAGCACACGCTCGCCTTCGGGTGCTTGGCAATAATTTCTTTGACATGTGTGTCCGGGAACGGCGCGAGCTGCTCGATCGAGACGACGTGGACGTCCGCGCGCTTTTTTGCTGCCAACGCGTTGGCGATCTGGCCGCAGCAGAAGACGATGCGCTTCGTCTTTGCGCTCGCCGCGTTCTTCCGAATAATCGGCTGGAAGGTCGAGCCGATGAACTCGGCCTTCGCGGAGGCGGCCGCCTGCAGCGGCGCAAAGACGACGAGCGGCTTGCGGAAGTTGCGGTGGACCTGGCGGCGGAGCACGTGGAAGTAGTTGGCGGCGGTCGTCGGGGCGACGACCTCCATGTTGATGCGCACGTGGGCGCCCTCGTCGTAGCCCGCGGCCTTGGGGTGGACATCCTCGTCGACGGCCTGCAAGAAGCGCTCCATGCGGCCGCCCGCGTGCTCGGCGGGGCGCATGCCGATGGGCACGGACATGACGAGCCCGCACTGGCGGCCCCACTTGGTCTCGCCGGAGCACAAAAATTGATCAAAGACGATCTGTGCGCCGCCGACGCAGTCGGCGTTGTGCGCGACCCACAGGACGAGCGACTGCGGGTTCTCCATCGAGAAGCCGAGCTCGAACCCGAGGACGCCGTAGGCGCAGGTCGGGGCCTCGACGGCCGTGAACTTGCCGCCGGCCATCGCGCTGAGCGCACAAAACTTCTTGCCAGTGTTCTGGTCGGTGACGGCGAGGTGGCGCTGGTGGTAGCGGCTCTCGCCCGAGATGCCCTGCCCGGCGATGCGCACGTGGACGCCTTCGGTGAGCAACGACCCCATCGCCAGCACCTCAGCGGTGTCCCACGAGATCTGCGAACCTGTGGATAGCGACGCGTTGCGCTGTTTCAGCGCGTCTGCGGCGGCTCTATGCAGCACAATGTCGCCCGGCGTCTTGCCGACGGCGGCTGCAAGTTCCGTAAAACTTTCAGCAGAGATCTTGGTCGGGTAGAGCTCGGCGAAGACGTGCGCCGCCTTCTTAAAGTTTTTCCAGTAGCTGTCGTACCACTCGGACTTTTTGATGGCGTAGTTGTCGACGTTGGCGAGGGCCGCGCGGAGTTTGTCGGTGACGGCGGCCTTGACTGCGTCGACCTCGGCGGCCGTGACGACGCGCTCGCTGATCAGCTGCTTGGCGTACTGCGACAGGATGCTCTCGTGCGCGCGGATGGCCTTGTACATCTGCGGCTGCGTGAAGGCGGGCTCGTCGGTCTCGTTGTGGCCGAAGCGGCGGTAGCAGACGAGGTCGAGGATGACAGAGCGGTGGAAGCGCTTGCGGAAGTCGACGGCGAGGCGGAAGGCGCGCGTGACGTCCTCGGGGCGGTCGCCGTTGACGTGGATGATCGGCATGCCGAAGACGTGGCCAATATCAGTACAATAGGGGGACGAGCGCGACTTCTTGGGGTCCGTCGTGAAGCCGATCTGGTTGTTCACGACGATGTGGATGGTGCCGCCCGTCGTGAAGTCGCTGAGCTCGCTGAGGCGCATCGTCTCGTAGCACACGCCCTGGCCCGCGAAGGCCGCGTCGCCGTGGAGCTGGACGGTCATCACGCGGTCGTGGGCGGCG
This sequence comes from Perkinsela sp. pyNocScin1, assembly GCA_964019655.1. NCBI lineage: Eukaryota > Euglenozoa > Kinetoplastea > Prokinetoplastida > Perkinselidae > Perkinsela > Perkinsela sp. pyNocScin1. The sequence continues at coordinate 1,383,370 of CAXHTR010000008.1, forward strand.
TCGCCGATGTAGTACTGCTTCGCGCGCGCCTTGCCCTCGACGACGGGATTCACGGCCTCGAGGTGGCTCGGGTTCGCGAGCAGCGACAAATTGATCTGCGCGCCGCCCGCGAGCGTCCGGCGGTTGGACATGCCGAGGTGGTACTTGACGTCGCCGCTGCCCTCGCCCGACATCTCGTTGATGGTCAAACCCTTAAACTCTTTGAAGAGCGCCTCCATCGGCTTGCCGCAGATGTTCACGAGGACGGAGAGGCGCCCGCGGTGCGGCATGCCGAGCACGATGTTGTCGATGCCGTGGCCGCTGGCGCGCGCGAGCATCTCCATCATGCCGGGGATGAGCGACTCGCCGCCGTCGAGCCCGAAGCGCTTCGCGCCGACGAACTTGGTGTGCAGAAAGATCTCGAAGAGCTCGCCCTCGGCGAGGTGCTGCAGGATCGCGCGCTTCTCGGGCGCGCTGAAGCTGTCGTACTCCGGGAAGCGCTCGGGCGTCTCGATGCGGTCGCGGAGCCACTGCGTGACCTCGGGGTCGCGGATATGCACAAACTCGTAGCCGATGGTGCCGCCGTAGGCGCGCTTGAGGCGCTCGTGGAGCGTCCGCAGCGGCAGGCGCACGTTCTGCGCGAGGAGGCCGCCCGATTGTTTGGAAAACCCCATCTGGAACGACTTGTCCATGTCGTTCGAAGCGAACCCGAAGAACTGGGGCTCGAGCTCCTCGGGCTTGACCTTGGAGGCCTCGGGCATGCGCATGAGGCCGTTGTGCAGGTTGAGGGGGTCGACCTTGGCCGTGATGTGGCCCTTCTCCTCCCACGACTTGCAGAACCACGCGAGCCGCGATGCGTCGCTCGGCGTGTGCTGCTGCACCGCCACCTTTTTCTTGGTGGATGTGGACGCAGCTTTGACGTTTGCGGCGAGGATGGGCTCGTCGCGCGACTGGCCCGCCTTCTCGACGACGCTCGGCCACGAGTACTGCACCGCGTCGTGCACGGCCTTGCCTGCCTCAGCCTCAACACTGTCAAGGTAGTTGGCGTTCTCGGCGCACAGAAATGCGTCGAACTTGTGCAGTGGGCGCCGGATGGGGATATCGCCCAGCGCTTTCTGGAAAACACGAAACATTGTAGAAATGAATCTTATGAGAAAAGAATAGAGTGCGACTGTCATTTTCTTCACTGAGAAATTTCAAGCTGACTTTCAGGAATATCGCTATACTGCAAACGACTCGCGGAGGATCACTGCGATCTCATGGTCGTGAATCGCCTTGTTGCCCGTGGCGGGCGACGCGCACTGCGGGCGGCCCACGAACTGCACGTCCTGCCGCCTGCCGACCTTGCGCAAATAGTTGCGCAGCCGTGTGCGCACGTGGGCCCACGCGCCCATGTTCTTCGGCTCCTCCTGCGCCCACGCAATCTGCACGTCGGCCGGGAATTTACTTAGAACCTCGTGGAGGTGCGCCCACGGGAACGGTGAGAGCTGCTCGACGCGCACCAGTGCAACACTGCTGCGCGACTCGTCGAGCCCGCGGTGCTTCGCGAGGTGAAAGTAGACCTGCCCTGTGCACAGCACAACCTTTTTGACCTTTGCGGGTTTGACGACTGTGTCGCTGATGACCGGCTGGAAGCACTGAGTTTCGCTGAGGTCGCGCATCGCCGAGAGGTTCGGCGCACGCAGAAACGCTTTACTGTAGAAATTGATGAGCGGCTTGCGGAAGGCGCGCGCGACCTGGCGGCGGAGGAGGTGAAAGTAGTTCGCGGGGGTCGTCGGGAAGCAGACCTGCCAGTTGCAGCGCTCCATCGCTTTCGCGAGTAGCTCGTCGGCGGACGCGTCGGTTTTCTTCAGAATGTACGCGGGGGCCGCGTCGCCCTCGTTGGCGCCCTGCAGGAAGCGCTCGATGCGCCCGGACGAGTGCTCGGGGCCCATGCCGTCGTAGCCGTGCGGGAGGTTGATGACGAGCGCCGCCTGGGCCGCCCAGCGCGCCTCGAGAGACGAGAGGTACTGGTCGAAGATGACCTGCGCGCCGTTCGCGAAGTCGCCGAACTGCGCCTCCCAGATGACGACGGCGTCCCTGTTCGAGAGCGCGTAGCCGAGCTCGTAGCCGCAGACGCCGTACTCCGAGAGCGAGGAGTTGATGATGCGGAAGGGCGCCTGACCGGGGCTCACTGTGCGCAGCGGGATGTGCGCGGCGGTCGTCTGCATGTCGACGACGAGCGCGTGGCGGTGCGAAAAGGTCCCGCGCTCGACGTCCTGGCCGCTCACGCGGACGTGGACGCCATCACTCAGGAGCGAAGCGAACGCCAGCGCCTCGGCGCCGCCCCAGTCGATGTTCTTGCCGGCAATGTACGACTTTTGGCGCTCGCCGAGAATTCGCTTGATCGTCGGGTGCGGCTGGAAGTCTGAAGGGAGCGTCGTGAGCGCCTTGCCGAGCGCGAGCAGCTTGTCGGCGGGGACGCACGTCGCCTGCACAGATGGTTTTCCAGATGGCTCTGGAATGTTCGTCCACTCCATGTCGTGCTTGGGGCTGTACTGGCCCTTGGACACGCGCTCGTGGACGGCGCGCAGGGCCTTGGCTTCTGTAGACAGTGCCTCCTCGTGTGCCTTCTGCGTTAAGAGGCCGGCGCGCTGGAGCGTCTTGGCGTAGAGCTCGAGGACGTTGGGGTGGCTCTTGATGATATTGTAGCGGAAGGGGTCCGAGAGCGTGGGGTCCTCGAGGTTGCTGTGGCCGAGGCGGCGGTAGCACACGAGGTCGATGACTGTGTCCTGGTGGAACGCCGCGCGGTAGTCGACGCAGAGGTCGACGATGTTGAGCGCCTGGTCGGGCTCGTCGCCGTTCACATGAAAAATGGGCGCCTGCACGGGCTTGCCGAGGTCGCTGCAGTACCCCTCGCGCTGCGTCTGGAGCACCGGGCCGCTGTTGCCCACCTCGTTGTTGATAATGATGTGGACAGTGCCGCCAACTTCATAGAATTCGAGATCAGACAGGCCAATCGTCTCGTAGCAGATGCCCTGCGTCATGAAGCCGCCGTCGCCGTGGAGGAGCACAGCGAGGCGCTCGTGGCGCTGCGTGTCGCGCGTCGCGTGCTGGCGGCCGCGCGTGTAGCCCACCGCGATGGACGAAATGGATTCTTGCTGCGTGCCCGACGCGAGGACGGTGATGTCGACCGTCTTGCCGCTCGCGACGGTGCGCGTGCCCTTCATGATGTTCTTCGTCTGGTAGGCGACCTCGCTGCGCTGCTCGTCGGCGTCGACGAAAATCGAGCGTAGGTTCGAGAGCATCGTGCCGACGTCGTAGCCCATCGAGAAGGGCAAAATACTCAAAATGCCGCGGTGCGTGACGCCGAATATGATTTCCTTGATGCCACTCTCGGCGGCCTTGTCGATGAGGCGGTTGAGCATCGGAATGAGCGTCTCCGCGCCCGAGAGGCCGTGGCGCTTGACGTTCGAGTACTCAGCAGAGACGAGCTGCTGAAAACTAAAAGTCTTGACGAGCTCGGCGTAGCACTTTTGGCGCACGTCGGCGCCCGGGGTCGCCTGCGCGTGGATCCGGTCGCGGATCCACTTGCTCTGCTTGGAGTCGGCAATGTGCAAAAACTCGTAGCCCGCCTTGCCGCAGTAGATCTCGTGGAGGCGCTCAGTTATTTTTTGGAGCGTGAGCTTTGCATGCTTCGCGTGCATGCCGCCGAGGGACGGGATGCTCGTCTGCTCGAACTCACGGTGCACGTCCTCGTCGTTGAAGCCAAAGTGCGCGAGCTTGAGCTCCTCGGGCATGTGGCCGTCGTGGAGCTTGAGGGGCTTCATCTTGGAGATGCGGTGGCCGCTCTTCTCGTACGCGCGCGTCATCCACGCGAGGCGGAAGTGGTCGAGGACTTTTTGCTCCTGCGCCGCGCTGGCCGGGCTCCCCGGGGCGGGGCTGTCGCCTGCCGCCTCGAAGGACTCCCACGTCTCCATGAGGGGCGTGTCGGGGCTGGACTCGCTCAGCTTGGAGAAAATCGTCCCCCAGCCCTTGCTGACGCTCTGGGCGGAGGTCTTCCAATCGCTGTAGAGGCTCTCGAGGTACTCGCAGTTCCCCGCGCTGAGGGCCGTTTCGGTCTTGTGGGGCTTGCGGACGTCGGTGGCCGACGTGAACTGTCGGGTAAACGCGCACAGTGGCGCTGCTGAGAGTCCACCGCGTAGCATTTGGAATTAACGTCTAGATCTAGAAGAAATGGACAATTTGACGATCAGAAATGAAATCAAAAGAGGATATGCCATACACAGCAAAGGGCGAATCCTTCGGAAGAGAGTACCACGCATTGTCCTAGCCAGTCCGGTCGATCTGCATGCCTTGCTCATGCACTGCAAGCTCGAGCATCATTCGGTTCCACTCGCTGGGCTTCTCGAGGTCCTGCGACTCGGCTGTGTTCGCTTCAAGCCAGTACAGCCACGTCTGGGCGCCCTTGGGCAGCGTGTTCTCTTTTGAATCGAGGAACTCTTTTACCTCCTCGCTTTTGCACAATGGTCCAAGCATTGGAATGAATACAAATAAGAAATAGGGTAAGTATCCTTTGCCATAGTTTTTTCATTAATGGAATCGGATTTCCAGATTTGTCACTCGGTTAATTCGATAACGTACAGGCAGGCCTTTTCAAGCATTGACGTGGTTGTTCGATCGACCGCTTCATCGTTGAACTCGACCCACTCGTCATCGGCTCTCCCATACGCAACGTAATGCCCAGTATTCGCATGCGCCCCATAATGCACAATGTGACCAGTGAGCGCTGCTTTTCGCTCAAAAAACTCCACTTCGGGGCGTTTGTTTTGTGCAAGAGCTGGGACAGAAGGATTGGCGAGAATGAAGTCGCGTGCCTTGGCGTGGTCGTTGTCGAAGCGATCGAGCGCACGGTCCATGTCCTCGTCTGCAAGTTCCATGTCCTTGAGGCTTTCTTTCGCCTTCGTTCGCGACTCTGTGTTTTCGATGTTTTTCTTTTGCTGGTACACTTTGAACTGCTGCATGGCGTCTTCTGAAAAGCAGTACGCTGTGCGATACTTCGTGAAGAGCTCCATTGGCTCTTCAAGAAGATCTTCGCACGAGATGTCCACGTTAGCCTTGCAGATCATGTACGTTGAGGGGTTCCAGTAGTACTTCTGTATGAAGAGGAAGAATGTATTCGGGACCTTGAGGATGGACTTGGAAATCTCGAGTTCACCCAGCTTTTCGCACTTTTGGCATGTCATCTTTTCGACTTGTGGTGCGAACGTCGCTTCAATGCACTCGCGAATACTGCAGCTCTTTGAAGAAAAATTACCGTTGAGCTCATCATCGAAAATGTGCTGCGGCAGCGGGAGGTGAAGGCTCCACTGCCATTCTTCCCTGAAGGAAATCAGTCCACATTCGAGACACTTTGTTGAGTGCAGCATGCAGATCTCAAACTCGTCACGAATGCGGCACGGCAAGGTGATACTCAGGGACTTTTGGAGCTGCGAAAAGCCTTCGAGGAAAAAACATAAAAATTCATCGACATCCTGCTGCTCAAGCGTTTCAAAAATACTCTCTCGGCACCATGCCTGCTTGAACATGCGGGGTGAAAGGTATGGAAGCGTTGATTCTGAATGGAAAAATGTGGTTAGTTTAATGAGCTGACAGAGTTTGCATTCTCGCTCAAGTCCATGGCTATCGCAAGAGGAGATATGTTTCTGAAGCAAGTGATTTTCAGTGAGGAGAATCTTCATGCTGTTTGATTTTAGTAGAACCTGCAAAGCGCTGCCTAGATAACAAGAGTTACCAATATTAAGAATTCCTTTGCCCACATTTTTTGTTGGAGTTTCTTTTTCGTCCTTTACGATCTCTTGATAAGCGTCTTGCTCTTCTTCTGCTAATGTTTTCGAACGTTTTGTTGGCGTGCTACAGGTCACGTCCACATTAAGAAACTTTAAGCGCTCTTGTAGATTTTGAAAAAATATCATGTCATCGCACTCATAGCACCACACTTCCTGGCTTCCACTCTGAGCTAGAGTTGTGCAGCGCACAGCGACTTGGTGACCAGAATTAGCTGCATGAAGTTTGGCATGCATGTTTCCACCCGATTCCTCTCTGCCACATGCAGTGTAACCACAGGCTAGACATATCCAGAGGTTGGTATCTAAATCACAGTCCAAGCAGCTTTTTTGTGGGAGAATTATTTCTGATTCATCAGCGATAGTATGCATGTGTGGACATTCAGGGGGCCAATTGCCATATAAACTAAATTCGCTCTTTTCTATTTTCTGCTGGGGAACAGTCCATGAAGAAATTTCTTCTCGTATTTGTTCAGGAGCTTGATGCAATACTTCATCTTTGCAGTCAACGCAGTAAAGACTGGATTGGTGAGACTCCTCTGTTTTTTCTTGATGAAAAAATAAGTGATGAGAAGGGAACGATGCTTCATGAAGCTCTATGTGCTCTTTGCAAAATGCGAAGCTGCAGTCTAGGCATCCATATAGATTTTCCTGTGCCACACATAGTGAGCATTCGTCTAGATAAGGCTTACGGACCGCATCTACTTGAAGATCAGCTAGCTGTAAGTGACTGCACGACATTGATTATAATTCAAACAGAACGTGGTTAATGCGAATAAATTAAGATACCACCACAAAATTGTTTTTGGCTATAACCAAGATCTGGAGTTCTCGCTGGACTTGAAGTAAAAATTAAGAATGAGATGACCAACCGATTTAGCTAGTGATATGAACCTTTAGCCAAAACTAACTTTGATTCACTTCACACGCAGTGTAATATTTGCGGAGAGAATGTGGTAAGTGATAAGTAGGTATGAATGAAAAATCACCCTTGCGTGTGTCAGACATATCCATCCTAGTATAAATTCTGGATTGAATTATTTCATCCTCGCTGGATTTTATAAACGCTTTCCTCTGTCTCGTACTAATGCCGAATAATATCGTAGAGAAAAAATCTCCTCAAAACACTGCTCTAATACGTGATGTTATTAAGAGCTTTCCTGCTGAGCACCGAGATGCTCAAATCATCGCTCGTCAAGCGCTTTTCAAAAGTTCCAAAGCCGATAGCGCGTCTGCTGATATGAGAAAATCTTTCTTAGAAGACGCCAATCTCGGCCTGCTAGAAAATAATGACGCTTTTATTTTTTATCCAGTGCTAACAACAGATGAATGCTCTACAATTATCCAGAGCGCGGAAGAAATTGGTCTCTCGCACTGGGATGAGACGCGAGAGAAGTCACTAAGCATTCGCGACTGCAAAACAATCGAATGTGAACTCCCTGAAATAGCAGATTTTATTTGGAATCGTGTTAGAGGTGCTTTTGAAGGCTATCTTTTCGATACAGAGAAATTAGAGCATGAGCTTCATCATTCTATGAGTGGAAAGTGGCGAGCAGTCGGACTTAATCCACATTTGCTGATATCTAGGTATGATCCTGGTGGTCATTTCTCCCCACATATAGACGGAAGCTGCGTAGTAGATATCAATAAGCGAAGTTTTTATTCTGTCATCATATATCTGAATACCGTCGAAAAGGGGGGAGGGACATCCTTTTTCAGCAGAGATTTAACTCAATGCCAAATAAACCAGAAGCGTAGGACTGGTGAGTTTCAAAATACTGATGGGGTAATATACACGCAAGAAGCAGTTGGTGGCGCGATGTTAATTTTTGATCATAATCTATTGCATGAGGGAGTTAAGGTAGAACAGGGGTCGACAAAATACATTATCCGTACTGATGTCATGTTTGAGAGATGCCCTCGGATTTTTGAGAGCGAAGCTGATCAAAAAGCCCTGCAAATGATTGAAAGCGCAAAACACCTCGAATGTGACGGAAAGCCTGAAGAAGCTTTAAAGATTCTAATGAAAGTCAGACACGTGTCGCGCGAGGTAGCTCGTATGTACAGCTTAGATTAGTGAAATAAATAAGGATGATTTCTGTAGAAAGTCTTCAATCACATCATTCGCCTTTTTTCGAATAAGTAAACAATGAGATAAGTAAAACTGATGTCGAGGCTAGATTTTACTAAAAAATGGCTTGAAACTCGAGAGCTGCCAAAGTCTATTAGATGTGCAGCATTCTTTAGAGAAATTTTCGGAGGTTCCTTGAAAACGAAAGATTTTTCTAGAATATCAAGTGTCCCTATTTCTTCCGGTCCCGTTTATTTGAGTGATTCTTCGGCGTTTCGGGGTGATGTGGAATCTGCTATCTTGCGGCCTCACCTTGAAACAGGCCGTGTGCTCATACCAGCTTCTGTTCTATTAGATGTGCATCGTTTATCAGAATCAGACCAATTTTTGCGCGCAAATTGTCTCCGTTATTTACACAAAAGCACGAAGTGGCACTTTGTTGATTTTGATTTTGAGAGCACTGCGTTTCGTTCCCTCGATACGAGCAAGACTGAATATATCAATGCAGAAACAAGGGATATAGTACTGTGCTGTGGCTTGAGACTTAAAGAGCTTTGTAAGAATACTAGTATTTTCACTATCACAACTGATAGAGAGCTTCAAAGGATCGCTTCTCGTCGGGGAATTATCGCACGAGCGCCACGAAATGGCTCTTCGCCTCTGCAGCACGATGAAAGGTCAATTTGTGGAAAAACTGCACAATTCCTTCTCAACCGCGAGGAAAGTTTTATGAACCCAAGGTCGAGAATAAAGTAGATAGAGCGCTTAGAAAATGCACCTTCTTCCGTGACTCTAGAAATTTGCTCGGCATTCAATCTAAATTGTAAATATGGAATGAAGAAGGCCTTTTATATACAGCTGTGCAACGCCCTCAGTATGCATCCGAATGCGTGTATCCATGGGACAAAGCTTTCTCGTGCGAAGCCATCTGCAGTCAGAGCAGACTTTCTCGTCAAAATCCTCCAGCCATTCCTGAGTACTATCATCACAGACGTCGAAATGCAAAACAGCCTGCCACACTGGGGATTCTGCTTCAGCGAGTCTCAATTTCTCTCGTACGCGAGCCTCGGGCACAGTGCCGTAGCCCTCCTTTTGACCAATCACCGCTACTCCAAGCTACTGCCTTTCGCTGATATACCCGATGGAGATACAATTGAGCAGGTATTCAGTGATGCGCAATGGGTGCGTATTCTCGAAAAGTTCACTTCTATGGACTACCACCTACTCGCAGAAACGCTGCGAGAATGTGCAGTCACGGCGAACTTTGATACGAAAAAACACCTCATCCGCTTTGCACTTCTCGGCGGATTACAGCAAATGCGTGGGATGCCCCTTGTTCTTGAATTTCTATCAAAGCATACAGTGAATGCTACCCAGCGTGTAAGACTTCAATAATTTGCTGAATTCGCATGGAATACGACGACGTGTGCCAAGTGGGTGCTGTCTATGAAAAACCATCCGTACTCATCTCACTTGCATTCTTTTAGCCTTTTCTACTTGTCTTTTTTACAAGCGAAATGTTTGCACAGCTTACCCTGAATAGTAGCGCCACTCTCGTTTTCTGGAAAATTCTAACGAGCGCTTCAAAATTTTCCGAAGAGGTTACGCTCGAGTTTTCTGCCAGAGCCATACTACTGCGGTTTACATCGCTCAGCCGAACGACATACCTTTCAGTCGAGTTCCCTGTCTCGAGTAGCAATATATTCACAAAATGCTACAAATACAGCGACGAGCCAAATGAGTCCCACTGGGCTCCGACTGAGTATAATGCCACGAATGGTGTCCACATCAATTGCAAACCACTTGCCCACGCTATAAAGCCCAATAATAAATACGTGATTCTTCAGTGCACCCTCGAGTACGACTCGAAAACGAGCTGCCTATACGTCCGCAATCGCTACACGAAAGGGCTGACGAAGACCTTCGAGCTCCACATCGCAGAGCTTCCGCTCGAAAACCCGAGCGATGAGCAGTGCAGCGACTGCACGTTCGAGTGCGACGCCAAGCACCTGAGCCGCATGCTCGAGCTCTTGCCGTCGAATATGCGCCGCTTCACGATCACGCCAAAGACGAACACTGTCGACTTCCGCGGCGAGCTGATGGACTCAAGTGACGTCCGCTCGATGGACAGCGACGCCTCCATCTCCACAGAGAACTTTCTCAGGTACTACCGCTCGCCCAAGGCCGCTGCTTTCAGCAAGACGCTTGAGCCCAAGGGCTTCAAGGTGTTCACTGAGCTCGCAGCGTACCTCAACCTCCAAATGCGCGTCAGCGCTGGCCCCGGGATGACGCCAGTCATGCTCCACACGCAGGCGTCCCTCATCGGCATGTTCTCTATGCGAATGCTCATTGCATCCTACGACCTTCTTGGCCTGCAGGCCGCACAAACGCCGGAGGACGTCCGGACTTCACAGGCTGAGAGCAGTGTTGGAGTGAACGCCACAGAGCCAATGCGCTATGGCCGTGCAGCGGACCCATCGGCATCGCGCTCATCTTCACTCGATAGCCGCGGTGAGTCCGCGTTTATCGAGACACCGGTGTCCAGCCAGCGGAGCACGCATGCCATGGCCTCCCAGCGCTCCATCGCAGCAGAGCCCCCGGCCAAGCGGCCGGCTGTGACTCCACTCTCGTTCTCCCAGGTGCTCTCGCAGAAAACGCCGGCCCCAATCATCAGCGCCTCGCAGCCGAACGCCTCCTTGCACACTGTGCAGAACTCTATGCCCCAGTTCGAGTCCCAGGCGCTCGTCTCGCAGTCTCTCCTGCACAGCCCGCTGCCAAACTCGCTCGACGAGCAGTCCGCCATCGGCTCCGACGCCTCAGACAACGACGAAGCGCTGCAGCGGCGGTACGCCGAGGGCGAATTCCCGCTGCAGATGGACCCGAAGAACTTTCAGAGCGCGCGGAAGGAGAACCTGCACCTTTCGCTTTCGTCCTACTACGGTGACTCGGACGCTGTGTACGAGTAAGGAAATGTGCTCTCTCGCCTTTATACCCCAGCATATAAAAGCCTAAGTGTCAGTCTCTATTTATATTTTCCTGAATCTGAAAAATTTTCTCTACTGAACAATGTCCTAACCGCTTTCACTATGCCGCTGTGGGACACCGAGTTCATGTACTCCGGGGGCTTTCTGTTTTGCAGCGGCGCAGCTGTCCGAGCGCTTCTCCTCGTCCCGGGCGCATATCTCGACATTTCGCTCCACCGCATCACCGCCGTTGCCAAGGAAGCGATGCCAGCGCTCGCCAGTCTTCGCACGGTCGCAGAGTCGGCCTACTCGACGAAAATCGAAAAGGCCCTGGCGTACGACGCCTACCGGAAGACGCTGCGAGAGCTCCGCGCTAAGCACGCGCTGTCCTACTCGCGGACGCTGCTGAGCATGACTGCGCTGCCGCTTGCGCTTTATTCGATGTATTACGTCCGAAGCGCTTTGAAAGAGAACAGTGCGAATACCGAGAAGCCCTTTGCCTGGGTCCCGTCGCTCGCCGAGGCTGACCCATACTGCGCCTTCCCGCTCATTGCCGAGGGGCTTTTCGCGCTGCAGGCGAACCTTTCCTTTACGATGCTCTGCCGGCGAGAGCCCCTGCAGTTTTCTCAGTATCTGGTGCGGTTCCGTCTCGCAAGCTGTGTGCTCACTCTGGCCGCTTTTCCGCTCATCTGCAATGCGCCGGCCGGTGTCTTTGTCTACTGCATCGGCATGGGCACCGTCGGGCTCATGCAGCCACTCGCTGTGCGCCGATGGCTACAACAGCGCTTGTAAATGCGCTCAAATTTAGAATTTTCCATTTCAATTCGCTACTTTTCCTTTTCTATTTCACTTCTCGACTAAGAATACAATGGGAGCCGTCCGCAACCTGTCGCTCAAGCTCAAGCACGCGAAGAAGATCCGCCAGAACCGCCCAGTACCGTACTGGGTCCGCCTCCGCAACGTCCACGCCGTTCGATACAACTCCAAGCGACGACACTGGCGCCGCGGCAAGCTCGGCTGGTAAACGGGCCGAGAAGCCATTCGATGATACATGAATAACGTTAGAATCAAGTCGAGGGGGTTAACAACTCGCTATGTGCATGATACCATCTTCCTTGTAGTTTTATTTTCACTCATAGCAATGTCTGGCGTCTTTCGATCTGGCGAGCTACACGCGGCCCCTGCGCCCGACCTCAAGTTCGAGCCGACGGTGTACGCCCTCTTCGGGGTCATAGGGGTGGCCGCCCTCACCCAACAATTCCCGCAGTTCTTTTTTAAAAAGGGCATGTACAAGGCCGGGGTCCTCCGCAGCCCGAGCCACCGCGCGCTGCTCCTGGGGCTGTTCCCCCCGATAACCGGCTTCCTGTTTGCGATCGATCAGATCAGCTACAACGAGGTCATCCGCGGGCACATGCTCGGCTTCGCCAGCGCGTTCTGGATGGGGTCCTGGGGCCTCATGGGGTGCACGCAGACGCCCGCCACGGCGCCCATCGGACTTATTTACATGGCCACTGCGCATCTCTACTACAAAGAGCGCATCATGCTGTTTACAGATGAAGCGCCGCTGTGGAACTGGTCGGACTATGACGCGATCAAGGAGTACTACGAGAAGAAAAACAAAAAGGAGTGAGTTTTTTTCGTCTGTGCGTGGGATAGTACGCATTATGATGGTTTGGGACAAGGGGAAATTAAAAGAGATAGGCTGGTCAACCTCATAATACATAGCTTGATGGCAAAGTGTTCAAATTGGGTAACCTGTCAAGCTTCAGAATAATGTTGACCGAATCCGAAGCGATAGTCTTCTTTCATCTGAAATAGCTGCATAAACGTTCGAGTTAAGAAGTCGTACCTAGTCATGGCTCCCAGGCCATCTTAAGCTTCTCGAACGTCAACTTGTGAATAGATCTCCACCACCTTCGAAATCAGAATGCTTTAACCTCGAGTATGAAGAATTGTGTAACTCCCATCCTGCCAGACATAATTCATACGAATTAAATCTAGCCATGGACGTGCACATTGTTTGTATTAACACACTCAATCTCTTCCACTTACCATTTCACAATATTCACTCTTTTTCATTCCTTTTCCACATCACCCCCATGCACTCGCTGCGCAGGCTACTTCCACGACTCACGAGCGGCATCACCTTCACGCGCCGGCCGTCCCCCACGCTTCTCCGCGCACAGCGCCGCACCCTCGTGGAGCACGACGACGTCGTGACGTCCCTGCCTGGCGTGCGCCTCCCCGGCACGACCCCCGAGCCCGTGACAGAGCTCTCGCAGATTTGCAATCACCTGTCCGAGGTGACGATGCGCTACGACGAGCTCAAAAAGCAGATCGAGGCGATGGACACGAGCCCCTTCCAGATCGTCCGGGTCAAGGGCAAGCTCATCAAGCGCCGCCGGCGCAAGCCCGAGGCCGCGCCCGACAGCGAAGCGATCCCCATGTTCTCCGCCGACGAGCTCCAGGGGTTTGTCACCGAGCTCCGCCGCGAGAGCACGAAGCAGATGGAGCACGTGCACCGGCTCATGCTCCAGCACGGCTTCCCCGAGACGACGTCGGTCGGCGAGCTCCGCCGCCTCCTGTACTACTGCGTCACCCTCAAGGGCTACCAGTGGCTCGAGTCCGTGCTCTACCTCGAGCTCATGAAGGCGCTCAGCCGCGAGTTCCACCGGCGCATGGGCTACGGCCTCCTCGCGCAGGACGACGTCGTCTACATCGCGACGTTCGTCTGCGTCGGGAATTACTATTATAAGGCGTTGTGGGAGTCCCTCGAGTACGCCCTCGACCGCGGCACGTACACGCAGCTCGAGCTCGGCCTCGTCAAGAGCATGACGACGCGGCTCTACCAGACGCAAAAGTTCGCACAGGCCGAGACCAAGGACCTGCGCCGCCTTCTTCTGAAAAGTATGGCGCGCCGCGTCGGCGAGCTCGTGAACGAGTTCGAGCTCCCGCAGCTCATGCGCATCGTCCAGTGCTACACGATCCACGACGTCTTCCCGAAGCCTATCTTCGACCTCGCGACGCGCGCGATGATGAACGTCCACGACTACAACCCAAAGGAGAGCGCGGCGCTGTGCAACATTTTCCTGAAATGGCGCATCCTCACGCCCGAGGTCTGCGAGCGCCTTCTTGAAAAAATAGCGGCAGCTGAGAAGCTCGACGTCGCGATGGTTGTCTCCGCGCTCAGCGCGGCGAGGGCGACGTACCGGCGGCTGTGCACAGCGACTGCCCAGAACGATTTGGAAAAACAGAAAATCCGCCAGCAGGCGGAGCGCATCGCGAACCGCATGAACGAGCTCATCTTCAAGGACCACAAGTCCGTGCTCACGATCCTCAACTGCATCATCCAGCTGCGGCTGTACCTCCCGCAGAATATCATACAGTCGATCTTCGCGGCGACAGGGCAGCTCATCGCGGCGCCGGACATCGCGAAGCGCATGACGCTCGACAGCGCGCGGCAGCTCCTCGGCCTGCTCGAGTACTTTGGCGTCGAGCACAGCCGCGTCCTCGCCGTCAAGCTCCGGCGGATGTTCCAGGACGGCGTCCTCGAGGAGGAGCGGTACATCCTGTAATACTGTAAATACCCTGAATGCTTGCACAGGCGCGGGTAGATGCCCGCAGTGTTCTGTTTGGAAGAGAGATGCGGATGGGAATGTTTGATAAAGAGCGGTGCGTATTTCTGTGGCTTTTAGTTTCGTTTTGGTAGTAAAATGATTTGGAAGATGAGACCGTAGGAGGGGGCAAGCATACAGAAAGGAGTACGTAGCCTCATTCAGCTAGGCGTCCGAGACGAGATATAGCAGCAATTATTCATAATTCGGGGGAGATTGAAAGAGCTGTGAATCCGATCCGCTTTTGATCTTTGAATCAAAAGCTTGTTACTTTTATTGTACTGCATAAAGCAGATCTTTCTGAAGTCACTGAACCCCTTACTTTGAAGAAAGCTAACGAAAGGCAACATCCCTCGTGAGAGCCCTTACTGAATATTTTTATTTGTATGCATCCAAGCACGCACACCCAGTTTTGAAAAGATCTCGATTTCAGAGGGGCCAAGACCCCCTGTTTGGTAAATCATCACACTAGACTACCTCTCATAGTAAATTTCGTTCTGCTCCGCTTTTCTTCTGACCACCCCTACCCTTTCCCCACATCTTTATCTGTTCTTCCTTTTCTCCCTATCTATCTTACAGACTTCCATGACCGACTACCAGCGCTACATGGAGCTCTCCCTCATGGACGACTCCTCCTCCGAGGACGACAGCCCGCCCGCATGCACGTGCGAGGCGCCACGCCCTGCGTACTTTGACCTCCGCTTATCCCCGACCGTCGCCATCCAGCCCGAGATGCTCCGCCTCATCGTCCGCAAGGTCTACAGCCGCTCGAACAGCGACCCCTCCTACTTCACCCCGCGCGAGGCGTGCCCGCAGAGCGTCCTCCTCGTCGTCGTCGACGCGGCCGTCCACCGCCGCGCCATCGAGTGCCAGCAGCACCACTTCTCCCTCGTCCTCGGCAGGTTCCTCCGCGAGTCCTACACGGACGTCTTCCTCGAGGAGTTCTTCTACAACCGCCGCAAGGGCGTCAAGAACTCCCCCAACGAGGACATGAACTTCACAAAGCGCCGCAAGCGCGGCCCCACGCACGCCGTCCACGCCAAGGACCTCGTGCTCCGCCCACCCGACTTCCCGCGCTACGGCGTATCGATGCACCCCGAGCCCGGCACTTTGAAGACTATTGTCCGGCCCCCCACGCGCCCAGCGGCCTGGCGGAGCATGCTCGCGATCTTCTGCTGCCCCGCGACGACCGCCGCCGGCGCCGAGGTCGCGACCCGCGTGACGCTCGTCGACGTCGACACAGGCGACATCGCCTTCGACGAGTGCATCCTGCAGTCTGCAGATATCGTCGATTTCCGCACAAAGGAGACAGGCATGACGCGGGGAGACCTGCGGTTCGCTCGGCGCACGCGCGACGAGATCCGCGCCGACATTATTAGCAACGTCATTTTCGCTGACACTATTCTCGTTGGCCAGCGCGTCGGGCTCGCGCTGCGCCTCCTCGGGATGCACCACATGCGCATCGTCGAGATAAATCAAATTTACCCGAGGCGTGACCACGGCGCCACGACGGACGGGTACCCGCTCAAGATCCTCGCCGCCAGCGCGCTCGCCAAGCAGATCTCCCACCAGTACGTGGACCCTATCGAAAGCTGCTCGGCCGTCGCCGACCTCTTGAAAGAGAAAATGCGCAACGGTCTCGCCTTCGGGGCCGACCTGAAGATCGTCGAGGCCGTGACCGCTGCCGGCAACCCGCTGCTCAGCGAGTTTGAGCGCGGCCGGGCTGCGATAGCGCTCTTCCTGGAGGACCCGACGAGCTCCGCGCGCGCGTGGTTCCGCCGCAACACGTTCCAGGCGCTCAAGGTGGCGCCGCACGTCGAGGCGTGCGTGGCATCGCCGACGGAGCGGAAATTCATTGTCAGCCACCTCAAGCGCATGCCGGCCGGCATGGACGCGCGCAAGCTCGCCGCGGCGATCAGCAAGGTGCACGGCGGCAAGCCGCCGCTCACAATCATCGTGTCTATCGGCGAGCAGAGCGCGCACACTGTGTTTTTTGCGTAGGTGGATGTGTGGTTTTCTGCATAAAGCTTTCTGGATTCGCTTAGGCTTAGAAGGGCCGGTGGTTGAAAATTGGAAAAGTTCTGCGAATATCTTTTATTTTGCGTTCAATTGAAGTAAAATGTGATCATTTGCACAGAAAAGTACTGCTATTGGTAGATCGAGAGGGAGTCTGATCTGAGGATGTGCACGAGATTGTAGAGGGGGCCAATGTAAATGCTAAAGATTAAAGAAGACTATGACAATAAACACAATCTTACATTGGCATAGCTGAATCGAATGCAGAATCTCGCATATTTTGTAAAGCTTGGTATTGCATGCAGAGTCAAATCGCTGAAAGTAATAAATTTAGAGCTGAGAGTGCACAGCTTCTTCTAGGTGCAGCTTCAATATCTTGAGTAAGAGTCGAGAGACTTTTCCCAGCCCATTTTATCAAATATGGGTATATTCTCTTCACCAAACTCTTTCATATTTGCACATGCGTATGCGCTCGCCAACGTATTCGATACATAGCAGAAAGATTGATCATAAGGCGCATGAAGAAAAGAATGAAAGGATAGAGTTTTTATCGAAATTTTCTGCGCTTCAGCTTACCTGCCGCCTATATTCTCTCCATTCACAACTTTTTATCTACTCGTATGCCCCCATGCTGATCGAGCGCCTTCCCGAAGAAGTCATCAACCGCATCGCCGCCGGTGAAGTCGTCCAGAGCCCCTCGGCCGCCCTCAAAGAGCTCCTCGAGAACGCCCTCGACAGCGGCGCGACGCGCGTCTCGGTGACGCTCGCTGAAGCCGGCCTCCGCACCATGTGCATCACAGACAACGGCACGGGCATTTCCGAGTCTAACCTCCCGCTCGTCGCGACCCGCTTCGCCACTTCAAAGCTCCGCGTCGCCGAAGACCTCCAGCGCATCGCCACCTTCGGCTTCCGCGGCGAGGCTGTCGCAGCGCTCAGCTACGTCGCTGTCCTCCGTTTCCGCACGCGGGGGCAGGACCTGGCTGGCACAGCAGCGTGCTGCGAGGCCACGTACCGCAACGCGGCCCTCCAGTCGACCGAAAAGGTCGACGCTGACAGCTTTCCGTTCCCAGGGAGTCATCCAAGTGCGACTGGCACGAGCGTTACTGTCGAAAATCTTTTTTACAACGCACCGACGCGCCGCGCCGTCTTCAGCAGCAAGAAGCACGACGAAATGGGCAGAATGGAGGAAATGGTCCGCCACTACGCGGCCGCCAACCCCGGCCTGGCTATTTCGCTCGTCAACGTCGAGACTGGCCGGCCGACCGGCCCAGCGACGCGGGTGAACGTGCCGGCCTCGTGCGCAAATATCCTCGAAGTGCTCGCAGTGCTGTACGGCGCGCAATTCGCCTCCAATATGATCCCCATCGACTCGAAACAGAGCGGGCAGCTCGTGCACATCGACGGGGTCGTCTCCGGGCCCTTCTACGGGCACACGCGGGCGCGGCAGTTTATCAGTTTTGTGAACGGCCGCCTCGTGACGATGCCATCGTGCCTCCGGCGGGTCTGCGAGCGCTTCTACGCGCAGATTCTGCCCAAGCGGCAGCTTCCGTACGTCTTTCTGCGCGTGACGGTCCCGCCCGACGCGCTCGACGTGAACATCCACCCGACGAAGAGCGAGGTCCGCATTTTGTACGAGGACCAGGCCTGCGCTTTGCTCGAAAAGCTCTTGCAGCAGGAGGTCATGGAGCGCCTCGACCAGCACAGCGTCGGTGGGATGTCTTCACCTTTGAGTGCGAATTCTGGGAGCAGCGCTGTGAGCGGACTGGCAAACGCCTCGCCGCCGCAGAAAAGAGATCGGACTGTCAAGGAGTTTGGGCACATGGAGCGCTTTGTCGTCAGAAAAAGTAGTGATGAGGGAGGAGAAGAGCTAGTAAGTAATAAAAGAACTGATACTGAAGAAAAGGGTAGGAATACGAGTAAAAGCGATGCTACTACCCCAAATATTGAACTTTCTGTCGATGCGAATGATAAAATTGAAGGAAAACCTGAAGAAATTACTCTGAATCATTCTGAAAATAGTCTAGACCCAAAAATTAAGAAAAATTCCAAAGATCACACCCTCAAAGTCAAACCAGCTGCCGACGCGCATGCGAAGCCTGTTGACCCATCAGACCCGTACCTTCTCGACTCTGTGAAAGATATCCTCACAGTATTCGATTCCGAGAGCTCTCCGGAGATAAGCGATACAATTCAGAAGGCCACCTACGTCGGCTGCCTCGTCCGCGACAATGCAAACTGCAGCATCTTCCTCCAGAAGGGCACGTCGCTCTACATGCTCGACGCCAACTGCCTGCTCACGAGCGCCGCGTACCAGCGCATCTTCTGGTTTTGGGAGCCTGCGTGCTGGAAGGCGTTAGAAATCTCACCACCAATCAAACTTTCTCGAATTTTTAGTGAAGCTGGGTGCGATTCTCTGACAAAGATACTTCAAGACAACAGTCACATGCTTCAGACGTACTTTGGCATCTCTATTGAGGGCGCAGAGTGTCTTCTAACGAGCGTTTCGCTCCTCTTTGGGAGTTTATATGTGCCGAACATCGCCGGGTGGGTGCCGCTGCTCGCGCAGATTGCCCATGTTCTCGATGCAGACCTGGGTGAGGGACCGACGCTCGAGCGGATAGCGCGCGCGATAGCTGTGTGGTATTCGTACAGGTGCGACGCCCGCCGCATGGACAGCGTGGGTGGGACACTATCACTCGAGCTTCCCGCATTTGGCAATTCTTCCTTTAGTGTAGATAAAACGACAGACTTTGCACAATTACAGCAGGCACTGCAAGACATAGCTGTAAAATCACAGAGACACTCGAAAAGTCAGCCAGAGCATGACTTTATGCTGCACCACGGGGTCCTCGCGTCGATCCAAAAGGCGAAGCGCTACTGCGCGCCGGAGGCGGTGTGGGTCAAAAGCCAGGGGCCAGGGTCTGTCCATGGCAGCCGCATCCTGTGCATTGCCACAACAGAAGCCCTGTACAAAGTTTTCGAGCGCTGCTAAGTGTTCGGGCTCTGCACTCTTGCTGAATGACTGCCAAGGTCTAGAAAGAAATAATCTGATGATATGCCTCTATGCTACTCGTCATCTACTGAATGGGCTGACTTTAAACTATTTCATGACACACCCCCAGATCAAGTATGATGATGAACTGGCCTTGATCTTTCTTCTAGTCCTGATAACTTCAGTCCGTGAAAGAAATCAAACTGCTCAAGCTCGAGTGCCTATCACTCATGAAACTCAACCAACTTAAGTGTAAAATTTACTTAAAATATATCTGCTCGCATTCCACCGCTGCGCCCTGTGCTCTTTTGAACCGTCTGCTTTTCGCAATTACAAACTTTTCATATTTTTGTCCCCATTCAACTTAACATGCAACCTAACTTTAAATAGAATGAAGGCCAACTACAAGACAGCCAAGCGCGCGCTCCTCCACTTCCCGCACGCAAAGCTCACGGCGCCAGCCCTGCCCGTGCCCTCTGAGCTCTTTGCGAGCACTCGCCTGCGCGATACTGTCGCTAAGCTGACTGAGACCGCCGAGGCGATGTTCATGGTGAGCATCTCTGCGCAGAAGCTCGGGATACCCTGGCGGCTGGTCCTCATCAACAACGCAGCGCAGCGGAAAGCGTTCACCGCCCTCGTCAACCCAAAAGTCGTGCACGCAGACACTGTTTGCCACGGCATGTGGGAGAACTGCATCAGCCTCGGCGCGACGTACGTCTGGACGCGCCGGCCGAGGCGCATAACTGTTGAGTTCGTCGATGCTGACGGTGTTCCGCAGCGCGCAGACCTCAGTGCACTGTCGGCCCGCGCGTTCCTGCACGAACTTGATCATCTTGACGGTAAGTGCCTGCTCACTGCAGCGCCCTCGCGAGACTTTGCTGTGACGTCGAACGCACTCATGCAGCGGCACACGTGGCGCAAAGACTTCCCCTCGGCTGCTGCATACGCAACGCCGCTCTTCCACTACTTTGACGAATCGAGTGGACGGGTGCTACCGGTTCCGGAGCTCTCCGAAGAAGCGAATGAGATGAACAGGCAGATGCCTTGTGAAGAGTATTTGCCAGCGTGATAGCACTGATGCATGATGAAGAGGTCCTGAGTGACCTCCTTTCTTGGAAAATTCTGGATATAATATCTTGCAAAGGAAAGCAATAGCTCACAGAGGAATCTACGATCTGTCCACAAAAGTTCCTCAAAAATGCGAATGGATAAAACGCATGAATAATACTTTGCGGAACACCTCGCCCGCAGAGCCCAGTGGTCACCGGAAGACATGATCAACTCATTGTATGTGACAAGGTACCTTCCACTCCGATCGAAAGAGCAATGCATAAGCCTTTTCTCCCTTTCGAATCAATTTGTACATTTTCCAAAATGCTTTCCACTATTCTTCTTTCATCTGCTGACCCGGCCCTCGGCCGGCTCGACCCGGCGCTCATGTCCACGCAGGCCTGCATGGAGGTATTTATCGGCGGGGCCAAAAACAAGTCGCAGTTCACCGACGATCACGGAAATTTTCTAGATATCGAGGAGTGGGCCTGCCTCGAGTTCGATGACGAACAGAACGTCACCGAGGTGCACCTCGAGAACGAGGACTTTGATGCGGACGCCGAGACCGAGGAATCCGAGCTCGCGGGTCGCATCAATTTTTGTTATCTTCCCAACACAGTCCAGGTGGTGTTCCTTGAACATAACGCGCTCAACGGGAGCTTTTGTACAGGCAACCTGCCATCCTCGCTGACAGACTTTGAGATTGAGGGGAACAATTTTATGGGGTCGCTCGAGACCGAAAAGCTTCCGCTTAACCTCAGGCACTTCAACATCGATGCGAACAAGCTTGGGGGCACTATCGGATGGACGACCTTCCCATCCAAGCTCGAGGTCCTCACCATGTCGAACAACGAGTTTACGGGCTCCGTCGACCTGACACGTCAGCGCCCCTCCAGCAGCTCTTCGCGCACAACAACAAATTCTGCGGCGAAATCGACCTCACGGCGCTCAGCCCCTGCCTCGAGGACATCGACCTCAGCGACAACGCAATCACTGGGGGCATCCGTTTCGCGAACGTTCCAAAAACATTTATGTCCTTCCACATCGACCACAACGCGATGCGCGGCGAAGTCGACGTGCTGTCGCTCCCTGAGAACCTCGAGGAGTTTGTCATTGGGCACAATGCGCTCACTGGAAATTTTTCAGTGAAAGATTTGCCAAAAACGCTCACACAGATGCGTGTTGCGATGATCCCTTTTGGGGCACCATCGAGGTGGCGGAGCTGCCGCGGGCCCTGCAGAAGGTGAGCTTCGAGAAGGGTGAGTACACCGGGACCTTTGCCTTCAAGGACTTACCCTCACAAAGCGATACGCTCGACATCGACACGAACCGATTTGAGGGGACGCTCGAGACCGCAGTACTGCCAGCGACTCTGCAATATTTCACGATCGAAGGCAATCGCTTTACGGGGGACGTGGACTTTACGCAGCTCCCGAGGGATCTGATTGAGTTTCGCATCGCTGGGAATCAATTTTCGGGGTCCATCGACCTATCAAATGCACCAAACGGCCTCGAAAACATCAGCGCGGCTAACAATCGCTTTGCTGGGGATATTTCCTTTGGAATTGGAGCGTGGAGTCTCTCAAGGATGAACATTTCGAACAACCGGATAGAGAAATTGTTCGGCGTTCCAAGGTTCGTTCGGCTGATCTATGAAGGCAACCCAATTCAAAAATGACAGAACGGGACGCATATTAGTTGTTTAAGAGAAAAGCGCATTTTGGCATAGCCTGCCATGAAGAAGCTTTTGGGTCTTTCGACAGGTGCGTACGATTTCTACTGCGGATACTCGTGAAAGTGATCGAATCTATGCATTCGTTCGTTCTTGTCAGTTTCTGCCCCTTTGATACGACGAGTCATTCACATTGATGATTATTTGCAGAAAGCGAAGAGTACGCTGCACCCAAGGCTTCGTTCAATAAAATTGTGCGTCATATCACTCGAAGACTAATGTATAGATGTCAACCTGCACTTCCTTCAAACGACTTTCTACATGTCTTTCACACTTTCGTATTTCAAAACGAACAAATGCTCACCTGCACCTCCCGCCTTGCTCTCCCAGGTGCACAAGCTCCCCTGCGCCGACCAACCTTCCAGGACGCGTTTCGCACCGCCCAGGCACTCCACGCGTCCAACACACTCCCAATCGCCTTGAACATGAGCAAGCTCTCCGCGCTCGTGCCCGAGAAGCCCACCGGCGTCTCGTTCGACCACTTCAAAGCGTACCACGGTATTCACGGCCAAATCCGCGCCCCGCCCGTGCGCTGCCCAGAGCTCGAGGCGCTCTACGTCGAGCTCATCTCTCTCGGCCGAACCACTTCGGAAGAGCACAGCCTCTTCCGCATCAGGCAGACTTTTTCTGAAGATGACTTCGCCCGCTTCACGCAGCACGTCGTCCAGCCTCTCGCCTTTGAAAAAATCTCGTGCAAGGAGTGGTCGGAGAAGCCCATCGACATAAAAAAGCACCCAAAGCGCTGCCCCGACGCCGCCGTGGCCTACGTCCGGATGATAAAATGGATCAAGAACTATAAGCGAAAAGGCATATGGGACTTTGTCCGCGCAGACAAGGCGCGCGTCTTCAGGCCAACGCCGGGCGTTTGCCCCGCACGCCTGGCAGTCGCCAGTGTGCCCACCGGCGTTGCTCGGGGTATCCTCAACTTTCTCGTGCAGCGTGCGCTGAATTTCATAAAGAATTCACCAAATTTTGCGCACCTCCGGGCCATGCCGCGCTACGAGCACATCGAGAAAAGCCTCTACACTGCTCTCCTTCGCAACTTGAACACGCGAACGCCAGAGACGAGCCCGCTATACTTTATGATCGACCGCATCTGCGATACGGTCGAGGGCCACTACGCGTTCTTGCAAAAGCTCCGCGCACAGCACAAGGACAAGATCCGGGAGTACTGCGACTTCCCCGAGGGGAAAGAGCTCAAAAAACTGCCGTACATGGTACAGAGCAACATCGCCGTCTCTCAGTCGATTTTTCGAGACTTTTACCTCGATGTCCTGAACAAGCACATTCGGAGTCTTGCAGCATTGAGTGTACAAGAGGCGAGGGAGGAGGCTGAGTAGCAAGTTGTCGATCTTTTGGGTCAAAAGTGGGATTTGAGTCTTTTTTTTTCTCAAGATTTTAAATTCTTTTATTGCCTTTAACTCAATGGCTTCATCTCCCCAGAAAACGAAGGAAGAACCATGTTCCAGTGAAAATTCAACTGATCACGAGGAAGGCGAAGAGTCTTACGAGGAGGCGTACTCGAGTGAATCTTCTGTTGAGGCGCGCGAGCGCCCGTCGAGGTCCAACCGCGGCACAAAGATGAACTTTCTGCTCGCGAACGAGAAAATCATCACGGAGAGTCGCGCGGACAAGGGCTACGCCAAGCTTTTTTGCGACAGCGACTCGAGCGACTCCCTCGACGACTCTGCGGAGTACAGCTCGAGCGCGGGTGACTCGAGCGACAGCTTTGACAGCGACTTTGAAGATGAGGCTCGTGGCATAAAGGCCGGCGAGCGCGCCGAGGCCAGCGAGGACTCGTCGAGCTCTTCCGAAGAAGAACCACAGCCGAAGCGGCAGAAAAAGGTCCCCAAGAGGCCGAGGGGCAGACCACCGCTGCGGGCGGCTGTTAAAGAAGTGGAGGCAGTGATAGAAACAGACAAAGAATCTGCATCCCCGAAGAAGGGCAAGGGTCCAGCGCAAAAAAAGCCGTTGAAGACTGAAAAAGAGCGCTGCCGGCAGCCCGGGCGAAACCAGGCCGAGAAGATGGCCAGTGCCCTCCGCATGCGGGCGCACAACCTCGCGCTGCGCGAGCAGGCCGCTGTCCCAACCGCCGAGGACCCGAGCATCGCGAAGCTATCTGCGAAAGAGCTCAAGGCGAAATACCCGTTCTTTTTCTATGATGCCTCAGGGTACCGAACGATCACGCGGGACTCGTACGAAAAAAAGCACGGCTCGAAGACGATCTACATGTTCCCGATGGGGCCGAAAGAGTACGCGACGATCTTTCCGGCGAGGCCCACCGAGGAATCGCCGCTCCAGTTCCTCCAGCGGCGGCTCATCGAGCGCGCGCAGCCGGCGCCCGACGCCATCGCGGCCGGGAACCCGGCGTCCAAGTACGCCTACAAATACAACGAGGACAACGCGGGTGGAACGGACGCGGTGCAGGTGCCGTACCCGATCGCGCGGAGAGGGGAGCAGAAGGCTCCTGTAGGGCAGCAGCGGGGCCTGATGGCGAAGGGTGGGCGCCTCGTGCTGCACAAGGGCGGGAGCATCCCCGGCAGTGACGTGCTCGGCTGTCGGGGACCGTACAGGGACCCGTTCACTGGGATAAACTACAAGGACCTGGCGCAATTCGCAAAAATTCGGGATGCAGTGCAGACAGTTCGGAGTTTCTGGGGGGAGAAGGGGTACGCGCAGGAGTGGGAACAGGCGTGGGGCACGCAGGACAGTGTTGAGAAAGACGCGAAGATGCGGCACGCGCTGTTTCCGCTTTTGGTGGAGGAGGTGCTTCGGTCTGAGAAGGGATGAGGAAGAGCAACTTCATGCAGATTTTTGGATTTTTGCGTCAGGCTGGGGTCAGAATGTAAAGGGCATGCAAGGTTTGAGAAATAGGCATGCACAGGTCTTTGGTCTCATCATGAGAGAATAAGCGAATGGATGCACAAAGGTCATAGGAGAAGCAAACCTCTTTCATACTCTAAAAATCTAAGATGGAAATGAGCGTGTGCATTCCATCTCCATCTGCAGTTACAGTTTTCGAAAGCAAATCGCAACTCCTGTCAAAGATTCTGCGTTTTCAGCTTGTATTGTGTGTAGACAACCCTTCCAACCCAAATGGAATGTGTGAAGCATTCTCCCAGCTCTCTCACTCCTTCTTTCTATCTCCTACTTCCATTCAGTCAACCAACTTTCACTACAATGCTCTGCGCTGCCTCTGTCCTCTGCGCGGACGATCAGTTCCTCGGCCGCCTCGACTACTCGAGCATGACGCAGCAAGCGCTCATGGAGATGTTCGTGCAGGACACCAGCAACACACAGGTCTTCCAGGACGAGAACTCCAACTTCCGCGACGCGTGCGAGTGGACTGGCGTGACGTGCGACGACGACGACGACGACGAAGTCACCCGCGTCGAGTGGAGTACCGGCGGGCTGAACTGCCCAACGGGCACGCTCCACCTGCAGTTCCTCCCTGCCAGTGTCAAATCGGTGATCATCCACTTCCTCGATATGCACGGCACCATCGACTTCGGCGCCCTCCCCGAGCGCATCGAGACGCTCTTCGTGCGGCACAACAAATTTTCAGGAAATATTTTCGCCCCGAATCCGCCACCGAACCTCCGCGAGTTCGGCGCCGGGGAGAACCGATTTCGGGGGCCGCTCGACACAGCGCTGCTGCCGCGAACCCTCACCAAGGTGTACCTCTACTCGAACCATTTCCACGGCGGCTTCGACCTCGGCGCGTTGCCGCCAGCCATCATCGACGCCCAGGCCAGCTGGAACTCGCTGAGCGGGACGCTTGAATTTTCCGCCTTGCCGCACACAATCGAGTGCTTGAAGCTCGACTGCAACCGTTTATCAGGGACAATCGACGTCGCTGCGCTCCCGCGGGGGCTCACGTCGCTCGCGCTGAGTGAGAACGAGCTGCACGGGGCAATCGACCTCGACCGACTCCCGCCTGGGCTCACGGAGCTCAACTTGCACACAAACCGCTTCCGGGACAACGTCCGGCTCGATGAGCTCCCCGAGAACCTCGAGGTGATATACCTCGGGGCGAACCGCGTGGAGGGCACAGTGGACACAACAAAGCTGCCGGCCACCATGCGAGAGGTGGACTTTAGCGAGTGCGCGTTTGAGGGGGAATTCTGCACTGCGAACCTACCAGCCGCGCTCCAGGACTTTAACGGCGCCAGAAACGTTTTTTACGGCACATTGGACTTCAAGGCGCTGCCTGCGCCGCTCGAGGAGCTCTGCCTGAGCGTCAACCACTTTACGGGGGAAGTCTGTCTGACGCAGCTTCCAATGAATCTCCGCCTGCTCTGGCTCGCGCGGAACGCGCTGTCGGGGTCTGTTGACCTACGCATGCTGCCGCCCGCCATGAAGTCGCTCAGCCTACGTCGCAACCGGCTCTCGGGGACAATTGACCTGGGCAGCTTGCCCGATACGCTGGAAGAGCTGTACCTCGAAGACAATCAGCTGAGCGGGTCCCTGGACGCGTCATTCATCCCAGGGAGCCTCAAGCGTGTGAAGCTGGGGAAAAACCTATTCGTCCCCCATTTGAAGACGAAGAACGCTGTTTTTGAGCTCGTTTGAGATCATGAGGGCAGGATGTGATACCTAACTATCTGAAATTCATCAATATCACATCTGCTTTACATGTTTTTTTCTTGAGATACGAATCATGAATGTCCTACACGTGACTTAACGCTGGGGCGAAATTCGCAGCTGCGGGCACGGAAACGGGATAAAATCTTCGAATGCAGCCTTCTTTGGCCATAGCACAATAGATCCATTCTTTTCCTACCTGATGACATAAATCAATTGAGTTTGTCGGAAAGCTTGATGACGACCGAAAGGTATCCCGTGGCTGAATATTTTGTCGCTACCGTTTAGTCCTCGCTGTCGCTCAGCAGCTGCGTAGTCCTCGCTGGCCCTCCTGTGCGGTTCTTGGCGTAGTCCTCTGGATCCGCCAAAAACTTTTCAATGAGCAGACTCCGCGCCCCAAAGGATCATCGATCTCTTTTGCCTCATGTTTTAGCCTTTGCAAGAGGAGAATTTTAGTTTTCTACCCGTCCATCAGGTCCGACGTGCTGCCCATGGTCTTTTAGGAGGAAAGTGATCCACTGCGCAAGCGAGATCCACAGGTAGCTGATGAAAGAGCTCCAGCTGCCGTGCTTGAAGGAACGTCTGACCGCACTTCACTTCCGAAACAAAGGGCCAAAGTGAGAGACATTGCACTTATTCTTTGATTCTTCTCTGCACACCAGAAAGGTCGGATTTGATGAGCACGGCGACTGCACCCAGCCACTCGACGTTGGAGCTGTTCGAGGCTGAGCGCGGACCGACCTGTGAAGGACATAAAAGATCAAGCTTCTCATACCAATTAAGTACAGAAACTGAACTAATGTATAGTGACCGGAAAATCATTAGGAAAATTTCAAAATTTTGAAAAACTTCGAGCTTTTGGGGCCTTCAGAAAACTTCGAGTGCGCGATGATTTAGGCCTTATAACGAGTAGAAACGCTGCACAGAAGTTTTTTTTCAAAGCGAAATTTTTTGGACATTGTTGAAGAATTCTTGATTTTGGAGGCGGCAAATCATTAGGATTTGAGGTACCCAGAGGTCAGAAAAGTGACCTTCTCGAGCAAGTTACACGATAAAATTGCAATTTTTTTGTGTGGAAGGCGTACAAAAGAATCAGAGCAAGTACGAGCGTGCGTTTTGCACACTATTTATGGACTTTTTTGAGTG
Source organism: Perkinsela sp. pyNocScin1 (assembly GCA_964019655.1). NCBI lineage: Eukaryota > Euglenozoa > Kinetoplastea > Prokinetoplastida > Perkinselidae > Perkinsela > Perkinsela sp. pyNocScin1. The sequence continues at coordinate 1,411,342 of CAXHTR010000008.1, forward strand.
TTATTTGTTCCCCGAGTGTGTTGGGTCTTTCTCCATGGACCAACCAATAGCCTAGCAACCATGGTCGGTGGAAAACTTTCGATAGAAATCAAAGAACACTATTTCTTTTGTGTGAAAACAGTCGTTTGAGGTTCTGAGAGAACCGCAGAGAAAAAGAATCGCGAGTAATAGCTGATTATGAGGCTTTTTGGGCACCTGAGATGACGGCAAAAGGTTGGCCTTATGTGGGTAGCGACAGCCATATGGCCATTCGAGCACCTTTTTTGCTCTCCACACGGCAGAAAGAGGTCACAAATCTCACGAAGCAGTCTCAGTTCATATAACACGAGACGGATTTGTAAGATTCTTCAACAAAAATGCAGCATAGATATCAGATATTGGAGCATGATATGTTTGTTTCTATCAAGACTCAAAATGAGATAATTGGATGTACCGAAAATCACACCATGAGGGCGACAGTGTAAGCCAAATACCCCTTCAAATGTAAAATAAAGCTGTCTCTGGAGCGTTTAGAGGAGTCTATCGGCGCTTGGGAGTGGAAAGGGGGTCATAGGATCGTGATGGAGTACATTTTGAGCATGAAATGGGTGATATCCTGGGTAGGCTTTTCAACCACCAAACAATTTCAATTTCTCTTTTGACCAAAGAGTTATGAAATCGATACCACAGGATATTTTAGTGTGCAAAATGAGTGTTTCCAGCATCTTTCACATGTAAATGCAGTCGATTGCACCATTTTTCAGCAGGTAAAAGCGACTTTTCATACCGGAGAGGTGAAAAAATCGTGGCTTCATGGGTGCATAGTCGAGATTATCGACTATCCCGTGGATCGCCATGGCCTAAAAGCGATGGAAAACTTCTGGAATCGCATACAAATGCACTTGGAAGACACCGGATGAACAAGTGAGAGCCATTTGCGACCCCTTTTTGTGGCTTGGATGAGGTTTAGTTGGACCTACCCGATGGTCTTCTGGTAAGCCTGTCAGGGCACATCAGATACGTTACCCATGCAAAAACTGGCCGTTTTTTCGCGTGAACAAACAAGCGTAGACTCTCCAAACGGCGTGAAATAGTCGCAAAAGATGATTTCAGATCACTTTCAGCAAGATTTGGGGCAAAAATCACGGACTTTGTGTGAAATATCGTCATTTTGGCCCATTGGGGAACCCCCAATCCTAATGATTTGCCGCCTCCAAAATCAAGAATTCTTCAACAATGTCCAAAAAATTTCGCTTTGAAAAAAAACTTCTGTGCAGCGTTTCTACTCGTTATAAGGCCTAAATCACCGCGCACTCGAAGTTTTCTGAAGGCCCCAAAAGTTCGAAGTTTTTCAAAATTTTGAAGTTTTCCTAATGATTTTCCGGTCACTATAGCAGAAATTAACCGATGGGCGGTGGGAAACGGTGAAGCTCTGCAGTTATCTATTCCTTAACGCATATGCTGCATGTGCTAGTTCTGAGCCGAGAAGCCCAAAACATGAGAGTGGCATGTGTGTGTTCTGACTTCGATCCCAGGCAGTGTGATTTCTCGTGCTGGGGGCCGAGTGGAAAGTCTGCCTGCCACGTCTTTGAGCAGAGTTCGCGGGACGTGGGCACATCGACGTCGACAGATAAAAGAAGGCGTGTGAAGCGAGACGTTTAACTTGGTGAGCTTTTCTAAATTGAAAACGGGAACAAGTGCGAAAGCATCACCACCGCGCGACTGTCAAGGGCATAAAAGATCAAGCTTCTCATACCAATTAAGTACAGAAACTGAACTAATGTAGCAGAAATTAACCATTGGATTGGTGTGTATGTCGCAGTGAGACAGTGTGCGTCGCACACAATACACACGCTTATGTGTGTAATCAGAGGCGAAGATCATACATGGCTCAGTGGGTGTTGCCTGGTCTGGGTTCAACTCCGGCCAGGGATGTTTTTCCTCCCCCGTTCTGCGAAGTGGGCGATTCCCGTGTGCGGCTTGATCAGGGAAGGCAGTGGGTGGTTACCGCTGACCGACGGAAGCTAGCGTACCGGTCATCGGCTCCCGACCTGGTTCAACGGTTACCACCGAGTGCGCTCTAGATTCGCATTTTGAAAATCTGAATAACACAAAAATAGGGTACTCTGCGTGCTTGTAGGCTAGGGAGCATAAAGATGATTGAATGATAAATGAAGCCTTGGCCACAACAGAAAACTCTTTTTCTTTTTCTCTTTTCGCCACCCCCAAAGGAAATTACCGGTAACTACCACATCCCGGTCTCAGCGCTGCCACCTTTTGCCAAAAATATCACCTCTTGGGAACCCCGGGGGATCCTCTGGTAACACCTGAGGAAGGGGCAGAGCCGATTGAAATGAATCCTGGTGAGCGGACAGCCACAGATTCCTATCACAACCTGGTTTACCACGACAGAGTAAAGATACAACAATTTCAGGGCAACACAGATGTTATAATAGCTGCGGAGGTCTCGAAGATTCGACCTGGAAAGCCATGTGATCCGAGCACCATCACAAAGGAGCGTGGCCGATATAAAGATGAATACGGCTATATTCCATATTGCGTGATCAAGGCAGAGCAGCTTGCTCGAAAAAGCCAGAAGGCGAAAGGGCGTAATTGCATTATGGAGAAAAATCTCGTTCTCATCCGTGAATTCCTATGCCTCTTTTTTAATCGGGAGAGCTGCAAGACTATAGCTGAAAGTCTCACTACAGACGAACAGTACGCGGGAATGGGGTTTCCGAAAACCCTGTGCGCGAATACGCTGGAGTCTTGGCTCCTCCGTGAGACTGATCGTGGGTCAGTCCTTTGGAGCTGGCTTAAGAGGAAGCAAAAGAAGGCAAACAAACAGCGCCAGAAGAAAGCCAAGAATGGAAGCAAGCTATCAGAATACTTTAAAAGCGATGGGCAGCGTCAGTCGGAGGAGACCCCAAAAGCATCCATCAGCGCCCTGAAATCGTCGACAAAAACATTCGCCACGGGGATTTCGAGGACGACACCATGATCAGTGCAGGAGCCTCAGGTGTTGTGCTTGTGCTGGTGGGGAAGAAATCACGATGTATGATCGCAATTCTACTCGACACCAAGAACAGCAGAAATCTCATGAAAGCCATGAAGAACTCTCTGGCATCATATCTCTGCCTGACAGTGACGATGGATAGGGGTGGTGAGTTTGCTCTTTGGCCGGTGCTGGAAGAGAAAATGGGTATTGACTGCTATTTCTGCGATCCTGGGTGCCCTTACCAAAAAAGGCACGTCGAGAACCGTTTCGGACGACTCCGTAATTTCATGCGGTCCGGCGAGCACTTTGGCGGTCTGGCCCAGGGAAAACTCGACGAATGATGTGCGATCATCAATGAGCACCGCATGGAGGTGTTGCATGGTCACAAGCCCAACGAGTATCAGTGTGCATTCATAAAGGCATATGTCAAGAAAGCGCAGCGAATATCAGGGCCTGCGCTATTTTATTTTTTTCCTGCGCTATTTTTCTAGCTCGTGGTACGCACTGGATAGATTCAACCAGTGGAATCACTCTTGCTTCGTGAGCGAGACACCGAAAATAAAGAATATGTGCTTTGGCAAATCCGACTCTTTAAAGTCAAGTTTAAGTGTCAATGATCAAAGACCACTTAACCCGGGGTGAGTTTTACGGTATTTGTCGAATTTCATTTTCCCTCTTTTTACCGGGCGGTCTTCATAAAGACAAAGTACGCCTGGCACTTGGTGGCGATGGCCTCGGCCAAAAGTGTCTTGCCGCAGCCCAGAAGGCCACAGAACAGAACGCCCTGAGGCGGGTACATGCCAAACCTCTCGAGCTTGAGCGGGTGCTCGACGGGGAACTGCACGAAATCCTGCTTGACTCAGTCGAGGCCACCGACGGAGGCCCACGGGACGCTCGGGACCTCGACGTGTGTCTCGCGCAGAGATATCGGGTTGCAGAGCGCCTGGTCCTCGCGGAAGTGCTCCTGCGTGACCCTGAGGACTGCGAGCGTCTCGGTGTCAATGTCTTCCTCGAGGTCGAGGCTATTTGTTCGAGATGTCACACACACTGCATATCACAGGCATTCCCAAAACGTGGTAATTTAGGCAAAAAGGTGGTAATTTTGTGAGCCGGAGGTGGTAATTTTTGGAGACGAAAATTCTGGGGAGACATGGTCTTGAGAGGGGTTGCGCGACATGATCAAAAAAGTGACTTTTGTGTTGAACATAAAGGTTTCCCTTTGTGACGTCGTATCTTTGCAAGCAGTTTTTCTCTCATCTTGTCAAGTTGAAGCTAAAAGAATGACCAGGGTCAAAACTTAGTGGCAAATTCGGAATTGCCCTGCCACGTAGAAAAAAACTTTGCCGTGAAGTTTTGGACTTTTGCCGGTAAGTACACACCAATTCAGCTTGAATTTGTAAATTCAAAGCTCGGCTGCGTTTCTTCGGTTCCCAGTTCCTACTGGACGCGAGGGCGCTCGAGCGGTGACATCTTTCCGTGGGGGCGATCGAATCGAAATAACCATGTGACTCATGAGAAGGTAACTCTCGAAAGAGGTTGCTCTAGAAATCTGTACGCATGTATCTCCTGTAATTTTTGGTCAGGTGGTAGTGATTCTCGCCGAGGGCAAATAAGGTGGTAGTGGCCCGAAGTCGGTGGGAGCCCCTGGCATATGAACCCATCCAGGCGCAGCCATTCCCGGGCGTCGACTACCGCATTTTCGGATGATCAGTAGGCACAATTAAAACCGATGAACCCGACATGAGTGCACACTCCTGTCTTTTGTCAGAAGTGTTTGCGCCTATTTTCGACTGCCCTAGAAATTTTGTATTCTTACTCATGTCGCGCGCGGCCTTACAAAAGGAAGCGATGGAAGGTGTGTGAGATCAACGCTCCTTTTGAATTTTATCGAAATG